>JASDDO010000008.1:54828539-56145855 GCA_030015575.1 Agapanthus africanus
GCAGGAAAGTCATTAATTGTCCACATTAAAGCCGCATGCAGTATGAAGGTTGTATTTGTGTTTGCATCATATGTCTCTACACTATCAATGAGCAAAGATTTCAACTCCTCGATCAGAGGTCGGAGATAGACGTCGATATTGTTCCCCAGTGAGTTTGGTCCGTCGATAAGAAGAGGCATCATAAAGTATGATTGGTCCATAACCAACCAAGGCGACAGATTATAAATTATCATTACAACGGGCCATATGTTGTGACTTCCAGCCATATAGTTGAATGGGCAGAAGCCATCAGTAGCCAGTCCGAGCCAGACATTGCGAGGATCGCTACTGAATATTGCGTGCCTCCTATCGAAATCCTTCCATGCCGGTGAATCTCTTGGATGACTCATTTTTCCATCTTCGCTTGGAGGAGCACGGTGATGCCAAATCATTGCCTCGGCTATTTTATTGCACCTGAATAGCCTATGTAGCCTCTGTGTTATGGGAAAGTATCGTGCTATCTTCACAGGTATATAAGGCTTCTTATCAGAATCTTTCGGCTTATACCTGGCCTCTCCGTATGTTGGACACTCTTTCAAATCTGAATTCTCTTTCTGGTACAACACGCAATTTTTAGGACATGCTTGAATCTTCTCGCACTTTAGACCCAAATCAGACATCATCTTCTGGGCTTCGTACCAGCTGTCGGGCACATTATTTCCCGGAGGCAAGAACGAAAGAAGCATTGTGAATGACTTGTTGCTCCATCCATTTAGGCACTTAATCTGGAAAAGTTGGACGAACCATGAGAGGGTGGAATACTTCTCATTCTCATAAATTGGTTTCCTAGCATCATTCATGAAATTTTCATATTTATCCGCACGGGGTCCTTGACCGGAAGGAATGTCATCTTCGGTACGAATAGATTCACCTAGGGCAGGCTCTACCATATCCTCCATTTCTTCTGATAGAAATAAATTACCGCCTTCTCCTTCTGCTGCATAACCGAATTCTTCTTCTTCTCCTGCCGTATTATCGTGTTCTACTTCTTCTGCCGTAGTACTGCATTCTTCTCCTTCCCCGTGATATTTTCAAGTTGTATAAAGTCTAGTAAACCCATGTTTTACAATATGAAGCTCTGCCAATTCTACCTTCTGCCAGTACTTATTGCCGCATCTATCGCACGGACAGAAAATCTTCTCTATTATGATCTTATTATGTGCGCGTGCAAATTCAAGGAAAGCAGTAACTCCTGCAACAAACTTAGGTCGCATACGTTGTTTCTAATCCACATACATCCAGTCCTTAACTCTGACGTACTCACGGGCCATGTTAGACTGTATAACATATAAATTGTAGGTTATGCTGACTATATTGAGAAATATAAGAATGGGATAGTTACTGACAAAGGAGAAAATCCGTGTATATACTTTGTGTGTGCGTTTGTCGTTGAAAAGAATAAATTATCGCACGTATGTTAACCGATAGACGGGGACTAAGTGGCGCTTTTAGTTTCATATATGAGTATCGATGAGAATATGAAGGTTTCATATTATCATCGAGTATCGGTTTTAACTTGAACATCTCGAATCACTCTCTAATTATGCGTTTGTTGTGTATTCTTGTTGTATGTGTGTGTTCCGGCTGTCGGGGGTAGGCTTCTATCCTATTAAGAATGTATAGAGCGAACACCCATCACTTGTGCTTTCAACCGTTTCGAGTAATTTCGGCAGCACCTCCCCGCTGTTCTCCGAGTACACTGTAATAGAATAGATAATCATTTCAAAGCTGTGAAACAACGTTGAAATGAACATCTAATCTATCTTTGTACATGGAGAACCAGCGGAAAGGTACCGACGAAATATCTCGAAACGGATGAAAACACAAGTGAATGAAGGCGTTTGCGTTATACATTCTTAACTTGTCCACATGGGACAAATCTATGGGTCACCATACGATTGAATTTTCTCGTCGCGTAGACTATACGACGGTTGTTAGTATCAAGCTATACTGTCCGATATTTAACAACCTTCGTATAGTTCTATATCACGACGAGCATCGCACGTATGTTAACCGATAGACGGGGACTAAGTGGCGCTTTTAGTTTCATATATGAGTATCGATGAGAATATGAAGGTTTCATATTATCATCGAGTATCGGTTTTAACTTGAACATCTCAAATCACTCTCTAATTATGCGTTTGTTGTGTATTCTTGTTGTATGTGTGTGTTCCGGCTGTCGGGGGTAGGCTTCTATCCCATTAAGAATGTATAGAGCGAACACCCATCACTTGTGCTTTCAACCGTTTCGAGTAAATTTCGGCAGCACCTCCCCGCTGTTCTCCGAGTATACTGTAATAGAATAGATAATCATTTCAAAACTGTGAAACAACGTTGAAATGAACATCTAATCTATCTTTGTACACGGAGAACCAGCGGAAAGGTACCGACGAAATATCTCGAGACGGATGAAAACACAAGTGAATGAAGGCGTTTTCTTTATACATTCTTAACTTGTCCACACGGGACAAATCTATGGGTTACCATACGATTGAATTTTCTCGTCGCGTAAACTATACGACGGTTGTTAGTATCGAGCTATACTGTCCGATATTTAACAACCTTCGTATGGTTCTATGTTACGACGAGCATCGCACGTATGTTAACCGATAGACGGGGACTAAGTGGCGCTTTTAGTTTCATATATGAGTATCAATAAGAATATGAAGGTTTCATATCATCATCGAGTATCGGTTTTAACTTGAACATCTCGAATCACTCTCTAATTATACGTTTGTTGTGTATTCTTGTTATATGTGTGTTCCGGCTGTCGGGGGTAGGCTTCTATCCCATTAAGAATGTATAGAGCGAACATCCATCACTTGTGCTTTCAACCGTTTCGAGTAAATTTCGGCAGCACCTCCCCGCTGTTCTCCGAGTACACTGTAATAGAATAGATAATTATTTCAAAGCTGTGAAATAACGTTGAAATGAACATCTAATCTATCTTTGTACACAGAGAACCAGCGGAAAGGTACCGACGAAATATCTCGAAACGGATGAAAACACAAGTGAATGAAGGCGTTTGCTTTATACATTCTTAACTTGTCCACACGGGACAAATCTATGGGTTACCATACGATTGAATTTTCTCGTCGCGTAGACTATACGACGGTTGTTAGTATCGAGCTATACTGTCCGATATTTAACAACCTTCGTATAGTTCTATGTCACGACGAGTATCGCACGTATGCTAACCGATAGACGGGGACTAAGTGGCGCTTTTAGTTTCATATATGAGTATCGATAAGAATATGAAGGTTTCATATTATCATCGAGTATCATATATTGGTTTTAACTTGAACATCTTGAATCACTCTCTAATGATGCGTTTGTTGTGCATTCGTGTTGTATGTGTAACATGATTTTAAACCATTGAGATCAAGATTGATAGAACTGATCATCCTACATTGCAATGGCATTCATCTACCAAAAACTATTATTGCATTGATATTCATCTATAACAATCAACAATTAAAACTACAAATATAGGATACTGATATCATAAAGCGTTATACGCAACATATGAATTCACATGACTGAAACATGCATCAAAAAACATGTTCATCCAAAAGAAAGGCCACTGTCAACAAATATAGACAAAGGATTATTATATTAACTATGAAATATATTAGAAAAATGATAGAAGTTAAAGATGTTAATAACATGATGATAATCAAAGCAGTTGCGTACAGATGCTAAAACCGAATATGTGACACGATATTCTTGTAAAGATAGACATGTATTAAAAGAGAAGACGCCCAAGTAAAATCCATAACTAAATCCCTATTTTGCCCTTTCTTTTCTTCAAATCAGAAATGTGTCTTTTTTTTTTTGCAATTATATATAGCTAAAACAAAGAAGTTCCTACAATTCTAAGCATTTCCAATTACAACGGCCCATCCTCAAAATCCAGAATCTTATGAGCATCTTATGCAATTAGCAAACAAATTCAACCCAACATGCCCAACATCTAAAAGTTCAACAAAACAGTCTCCGTTTCCAAGAAAATTTGAGAATGACAAATAAAATTATTAATTAAACTGGGCTTTACCCACATTATTAGTCCAGTTTCCAACACCTTCTCAAACTAGACACATTTTCCTCTTATAATCATCATCAACATTTCAATTAACGAGCTTAATGCTAATTAGAATGGAAATTAACTACTTAGACCCTGAAATCCAAAACCCCAACCTTAACCCCAACCCCAACCCCAACAGCAACCCCTTGCCGAACCCCAACCCCAACCGCAGCCCGAGCCCGAGCCCCAACCTCAACCACAGCCCTAGCTGCAACCCGAGCCCCAGCCCAACCCTAGCCCGAGCCCGAGCCCGCAGCCCCAGCCCCAGCCCCAATCAAGAAGTGCTCAGGGACACCCAACCCCAACCCCAACCCCCTACCGAACCCCAACCCCAACTGCAACAGCATCCCCCCAGCCCCACCCCTAACCCTAACGCTAACCCCAACCGATGCCTGCCCAAACCATGAACCATAGACCTAAAACAATCAAAAATTTGTTTAATTAAGATTTCCTAACTTGTGCAGGCGGTGGCGACAACGAATCGGCGGCGACGACGAATCGGCCGTAGGTTGAAGAAGCAGGCGATGGCGAACAATCAAAAATTTGTTTAATTAAGATTTCCTAATCTGTGCAGGCGGTGGCGACGACGAATCGGCCGTAGGTTGAAGAAGCAGGCGATGGCGACGACGAACTGAGATGAGGAAGAAGCAGGCGGTGGCGACGACGATTCGGCCGGCGCTGGCGACGACGAGAACGGCGACGACGAGAACGGCGATCGGCGGGAACGAGGGTTTGGGGATTTGGGTTCGCGCGCAACTGATAAGCGAATAAGAAATAATCAGCGTAGGGATCGATCACTTAAATCTCTATTTAGATGCTCCTACGGATATACCCGTAGGTGCTTGGTTTGCGGCTCAGTAGGGGCAAACAACACTTTAAGATTTAATAATTTTTAAATAAATATGGAAGGACCGTAGGGGCAACCGTTTAGACCTACGGATTAATCCGTAGGGCCAAACGAAATCTGCCCCTACGGATGCTGTTATCCGTAGGGACAACCCCTAATTTTAGTAGTGCATAAATAAAATATGAATAAATTTAAAGGGCCTCTACTATTGCAACAGCCACCTTGGCTGTGACCACAGCTTCATAAATGAGTTAAATATATTATTTCATAAATGAGTTAAATATATTATTTTCTGTTTTACCCTTATTTTCTTAAAATATCTAGAAATCAATTGTAAATGATTATTATGTACATTTTCTCCCCCTTCTTTTCATGATGCTTCTTCAACAACTTACAACTTCGCTTCTTTTTCCTCTCAATGCACAATTTATACCTTACACACAAGCATATCATACAAATAACCCGTAACCCGTTTGATGGTCGATCCGTACAACATCGGTCATGGATCAAAATTTTACAACCCATTTAAAAATTACCCGTACTCGGCCCTCCCATTTAAAAGTATCATCCGGCCGACCCGGCCTACGGGTTCGTGGGTTTACCCGTTTATTTACCTGATCCACGGGTTCATGGGTTTTAACCGGCCCGCAACGAAAACAAAAAATCAAGCAACTTATCATGTTTAATAAACTTTTCATGTTAAAATTATATCATGAATATTAAATCGTTCTTAGAATTATGAAGCTACGACTCGATTTGCCATCCGGAGTAGGCCGGCAACTAAAATAGATCGATATGCACCTTTCTCTCGCTTCTGATATTTAAATGCAATTATCATCTTTAGTTATGATAGTTAATTTATTTAAACCCCACAAAGGCAATGCCTTTATTGGAAGCAATTGCCCCCGTTGGTTCCTATATAAATGCCATCCTAGCGGCGGGCGATTTTGGTACCGAGAGAACTTCAAAAGAAATAATGGGGAAAGCGAGAATAGTGAGTGGTGTGGGGTGTGTGTGTGTGTGTTAAAGAAGTAAGAATTTATATACATTAATTTGCCGAGTTCGAGTCACAATTGGTTTATAATCATAGGAGAAAGGTTTGATGGATAATGGATTAGAGTTTAGGGTTTCATCATATTAGTAAATAAAATTGCAGCTGGTTTGATCTTTGTAATTACACGTGGTGGTTTAAAAATAGGCAATAAAATGACGGAAACTTAAAACAGGTATTTAATGCTGTGGATGCTAATTGAGACTTGGGTAATTATTGGGTGATTTACTGGGATTATTTTGAAAACATAATTCCATTACCTTCTATTATTTTAATAAATTAATTTCACTAAACCACCAAAAACTTACATCTTTTTCACCACGGCCGCGGCTTACGGCAAGCCTTCATCCCAAAAGCCATAAATCTTTTTTCTCCAGGCTACTCAAAAATTTATAAATTTTATATTATTATCAAAACTTTCTCATTAACAGTTCTGATTTTTAACTAAATACTAAACCAATGTTTCATAAATTTATATATTGTCGCTATGTTAATTTAGCGAACAATATATGTAATCTTTTGGAAAATGGGTATTTTTCATACTAGTAATTTATCAAAACCTCTTCCAGCTAGCTTTATTGTGAAAATCCAACTTGATGTACTCGAATCATACAAAATCTTTCTATGAAAAATTCTTATAATTTTAGGAAAAATATATTAAAAATTTATAACCATCTTATCAAAACTATATTGAAGTAATATAAGATAGGATTTTATATAGCATTTTAATATATCTCTTTATTTTTGATGTCTTATTAGTTTAAATCACGTGCATCACACGTGTCAAAACACTATTAGACATGAAGATAAAGATTCAATAACTATCTAAACGAAAAATTGGTTGAAATGGTCAAGATCTTCAAAGCTTTGTTTAGAGCTTCATATTAAAATTTTAAATGTTATTTGTTTTCTTAACATCATAAGCATTTTTCTTGCCACGTGTTCGGATGATAATCAAATTAATTTCAATTTGAGACTTCATTTATAACCCCATCCCTCTAGGTTCATGTTTCAGAGCGTTGAATTTTGTGAGCCTAAACCAAAGCTTCAACCTGTTGCAAAATGAATATACTCATAAATTTGATGATATCTTAGTTCAGATCGAGAAAAGTATGGATGCAATTTTTGTCCAATTCATGAGCTGATCCATAAAGGCATTGCCTAACCTTCCTCTGAAATGAGAAAAAGAAATGAGCAAGAAAAAACATGCCGATGCTAGTACCATGCAAGTCCGACGCGCCGTGGATGAAATGTGTTCTTCGTTCATAGATTTTTGCAAAATGAGAAAAAGGAATAGAATATATTATCCAAAAAAAAGGAATGGAATACTTTTTATATTTTTCTGAATGTATTGTTGGTTTATTGATTCTTAAGATCTTTCGAATGTTTCTTCTTCTGTTATGTTATTTGTTTATTCATTAATTCTTTATCAAACTCTGGTTTTTATGTTTTATCTTGTTATATAAGATCAATTATTGAGAGATTTTGGTCCAAAAAATGGAAGAGAATATTCTTATAACTTATATTAGGTTCTCTTTATTCCATTTATTTATAAATCTCCCCGGATTTTTAAAATAAAAATATTATTTAGCATAATTTCTCTGTTCAGTATGATGAAGCTCTTATTTTCTCTCTCATTATTGCGAGAAACCTAAGGCTATGCATCAATTCAAAATTGAGAAGCAAAACATACATACGAGGAGTTTGCATTATGTTCGCAGAGATATAGCTGGTTCTACAACTTATTTCATTTCTTTGTTCCTTCAATAATAGAAATTAATATCGAAATTTAATAAATACTCTTTTATGAATACTTTTTTTTAGCTACCAAAGATGACCATTAATTGATGACATAATCTACACATCTAGACTTCGCTTTTTAAAGATAGAGATAAAAGAGTTAAGGGGGTGGTAAATCAACCCTACAAAGGTTCTTATGGAACGAAGGGAAATAGGGGGCCGGATCCTGCTAACGCTGGTGGCCCCCTCCCATATGTTCCTATTCCTGCTCGCAGTCCTTGGCAAGGCCTCTTTCCAAGGGATAAAAACAAAAAGAGTAAATTGTCAAAAAGCTCCCGACCTGCTTCAAACCTGTGTAAAATCCTCGGCTTTTTGCTCCTGTTAAAAAACTTTGGGCCTAATCAAAATCCCCACATACCAGTTTCTTGTAATATCTAAGCAATTGCTTGTAATAACTAAGCACTTGTAGTTGCATGTAATATCTAAGCATATACTTGTAATATCCAAGTAGTTGAGAGAATATAAGCCCTGAATGAAGTACAACTCAAGGGGTTTTCATAAAGTTTTTAAATAGTAGGCCCTTCCCAACAATTTCGAAAATTTCAGGTTTGTAGACAACTCCCGAGCATGGGGCTTTTTTACAAGGGTAAATTGTCAAAAAGCCCCCGGCCCGCTTCAAACTCGTGTAAAAATCCCTGGGCTCTTTGCTCTTGTTAAAAAAATCCTGGGCCCAATCAAAACCCCGTGTATACCAGTTGCTTGTGATATTTAAGCAGTTGCATGTGATATTTAAGCAGCTGCAGTTGCAGGTGCTTATAATATCTAAGAAGTTAAGGGAATACAAGGTCTAAGTGAAATACGACCCATGAGTTTTTTTCAAAATATTTTGAACTGTAGGCCCTTCCTAACCCTTTCGAAAATTACATGAGTTTAGACAACTCTTGAGCGGCCAGGGGCTTTTGACAATTTACCCAAACAAAAACTGCAATTGGGTTCAAACAAATTGTCATTGGGCCACTACCAACCACAACAAATCTTATGGGCCATTTGACTCATCGATGATCCAAAAGTTGCAATCTTTTCTCACCATCACATCAAGCCCCATACCATTTCTTGTGACGTTTCCCCAATAGCTATCCTCGCTGAGATTCCATCAACTCTCTCTCTCTCTCTCACAACCACCACAGCGATGATGATTCGCACTTCGTCGTCGTCTTCAACTCTATCGCCGTTAGCGCCGCCGTTCACCGTCGATCGCAGTCAACCCTATCGCTATCGCCCTCCTCCGTCGGTTCCTGAACTGAACGGCAACGGCTCTTTCGACGGCGAGGACTCCGCGCCGCTTAGATCCATCGACGAGAGCTCAGCGTCTTGGATCGATCCCTCTTTTCGCTACGATCCCTCACCGTTTCGTAGAGGTATTCGGATCTAAGATTTGCTGATTGCTTCCTTTTTATGTTTTAGATGAATAATTTGGCGAGAATATGTCGTTAATTAAGTATCTTTACTTTAAATTGCGATCTAATAGGTATGTTGATCGATAATTTGATAGTTCTTGATGATGAATTGAGCAGAGTTAGTTTGTTTATTTGTTTTCTGTTTATGAATTTTGAGGGGAGGAAGTAGCGGTGAGAGTTGCTGAAGTAATGTGATCTGTAGAAATGTCATGTATTAGGTGGCTATGAAATTTCTGTTGGGTTGTAAAGTTTGCTTTAGTGATAGATTTGAGTGTTCATTTGGAACTTTTGAGTCATTTTTTGGCTTGGTTGCTAGCATGGGAGTTATTTTCCTTGTAATGTAGGTGGAGGAAAAGATTTTGGTTGATGGAAACTTGGCCAGCTGCAATGTGATTTCAGAGAAAAAGGATGATATGAAAGGATGAAGAGAGCATCATTGTGATAATGCTTTTCCCCTAGGGCTTTCTTGGTACCTAATAATTTACAAAGGGAATCTTAAATTCCCACTGAATTTGTCTATACTTGTTGTGATACAATATGTATTTCCAGAAATTTAGGATTTCTTAAGGTATAAGTTGTGAGAATACCAAATTTTCCAGCCCATCACAATTACTATCATGATTGCCGCCTGCTTCCGCATTCCGTCGTCCACCGGCATGTCGACCATCGTTGCTGGCCGCACCACCATTGTCACCCGTTGCCCTCACTACCGGATAGCGGTATCGGTATTGTCGCCATCATTGCCCCACCATTGACTGCCCCCTAACCCGGCCATTGCCGTGTTCCCCACATTACCTCTCCCCTACGAGTTTCTCCTACCCTCTCATTTGCATCACCGCTGCCATTTTCTTTGTTGCCTTTGTCAATGCTGCCTCCACCATCGCAGCCATCATTGCCAATGCCATTTCCTTTGCTACCTTGTTGTCCCTCCTCTACTATCAGCCACCTCCACTCATCGTCATCACGACCAATACCGTCCACCTATGTTGCACATATATATTCGGAAGCGATCAACTTCTTCCAAGCATTATAATGCAACGTTTCTCGGAATTATATATTCACATTCCTGGGAATGTCTGGATTCCTGGTTTTATTCCATTTAGTGTGTAACCGAACAAGGCCCAAGTCCTGAATGATGGATTTGTCGATAACTTTAAGAGTGAAGCCATGATATCATGATTTCACTTTTATAGGACTTGCTTTATAGGACTACTTAGTTTGAGCTAAGGCTGGAGGTAACTAAATGTAACCAACTTTTTGATCAGATCTCCACGCCACGTTAAATAAGAAGCCATTGCATCTAGATAGGATCAAACTGAAGCCAAAATCATCAAGCAAGCTTCTTCCAGTTGTAATCTCCTACAGGGGCCAAAAGTTTATGCAGTATTTACGGCATTTGGAAAACATTGTTTTTCTTTTATGACTCTTAATGTAAATTTTCTTTTTGCTCTTTCTTATAACGTACACTACAAATAAAAATAGACTTTTTTTTGCCCGTTGTCACCCTGAACCCAAGCTTGTATGTTTAAAAAAGGCGTAGATATAGTTTTATGTGCATGAATATATGTTAGATCCTTAAAAAACAATTATAATTAAAGTTTGACACCTAGATATTTAAAATTTAAATTTAAAGACACTGTCTTTCTAATGCATAGAACAAAAAAAAGTTTAGTTTTCGTGATGCAGAGAGAACTTTGTTGCACAATGTACCATGATTGTTATAGAAAGGAACTTTTAGTATAGTAATATGAGTTCTTCCGTTGTTCATCGAGTTGAGCTTATGGAAATAAATGCAGTGTCTGTGAGGATCGAGAAATCGGCCGAAACCTTCTGGTTTCGGCCGTTTCGGATCGGTCGCGGAGGAGACCGATCCTAAATCGTTGGTATAATCCGGTTTCGGCCAAAACTTGACTGTATTGGTCAAGTTTCGGCCAAAATCGGATAGTAACGGTCATGTTTCCGCCGAAACATGACCGATACAATAAAATTTTGTCTGAAACTTGACCGACACATTCAAGCTTAGCCTCTTTCTTTACTGTTACATTCAATTTTAACTAAATCTCATCTTTTTTAAACCGAAATTTGAGTAAAAAATAGAACAAGAAGAGAAAAGGAAGAAGAATTTACTTTAAAATGCTAACTAAATAAAATATAGAACAATACTTACCGGGAATAAACTTAGAGCCAGCCTTCAATAACTTGGAATGTTGCCAAATATATGATCAATGGTATTTTTCACGAGAAGTTTCTCTTGTAAAAGGAGGGGGGAGAGAAGAAAAAAAATACATATTAATAGAAGTTATTAAACATTTCATTTTCTCAAGTAATAATTATTATTCCCAATGGCAACTAATGACAATTCATTGGAAAGTAACTATATTAATGGTATTTTCAATTACTTGGATAGCAGCTAAATTAATGTGATTTTTAATAATTTTGGAAAGAAGCAAAATTAATAGAATTATTATTAACTATACTATTCCCAAGTCAAAATATCAATAATATTTTTAGAAACATGCAAGAAAACCTGCATCATTAGATTACAAATTTAATAGAATAACTATACTACTATATAATGCAAATGTGCTTGGTTAGAAGCCGCTCTCTTCTTTTTTTTTAAAAACAAGAAAAAAAGAGAAAAATCTTCCATTCTTAGGCTCTCCACATCATCATACAAAGGGACAAAAATAATTAATTGTTATGTTAAAAAAATAAATCTTAGAACCTCCACATCATCAAAGAAAAAGACGAAAATAATTAAACTTCTCCATTTTTGAAAAACTAAGAAAAAAGAAACTTTTTAGAACTTGAGACAAAAAAGAACTTTATAGAAATTAGTTTGAATTCTAAATTTAATCTATATTATACTCAAATTTTTGACAAAAAAGAACTCTAGAAGTTATTTTAATCTTATCATTTTTCAAATTCTACTTTCATTTACTTATAACTACCTTCTTTTACTTAAATATGGTAAATACTATATTATAATATCTTCTAGAATACTTTTGATCCAAGTTACTAAAATGATTATTTTATTCAGTTATTAACATTCTAAATAATTTTACACCAAAAGGCCCCCATTTTATATTTATCCATGGGCTGAAGAAATTTTTTCGTACTCTAAATAGGATAAAGCTACAAACGTGCATTGCACATGCAAAATGCTAGTTAGAATAATCCAAATAAATCCTTTCATTCTTTTTTTTTACTCTTTCTCATTTTAAGCAAAACAATGTACTCCCTCTGTTCCAAATTATAAGTCCTAATTAGAAATAACACAAATTTTAAGAAAATGTATTAAATCTACTAACTAATCATATTCCTATGTTATCTTTCCATTTTTGACTTTTGATAACTTTTGGTGCAACATTTAAGCAATCAATAAATGTTTATGCGATATTTAACCAAATACTTCATAGTCCCAAGGAAAGAGAGGGAAACCCATATTAAATGCATGTGGAGGTTGGTATTGTTGGAACCAAAGACTATATGTGGTAAAACCAATTCTTTTTCTTTAATGAATAGAGTATTGATTACACTAACTCTTCTTTCAACTTGTTCCGGCGTTTAGGAATACCCACCAAAGTATTTAAGACTAAGGACACTATAAGAAATTAACAAATACTATTAGTAAAAAGAAGACATAATTTTAGGACAAGCTAAAAAGAAAATTAGGACCTATAATTTGTGACGGAGGGAGTATTAAATATTTGGCAGGCATCTAATATGTTGATATTAACTTATTGTTTATATATGCACGTAAATGTAAATATTTGTGTGTGCGTGTATATATGCATGTAGATATAAACCCACACACAACATAGGTAAATATGCATTAGTACATCACATGCATGCGATATAATATGTATATAGATATAATATTTTTGTATGTATATAATTGGGACCGAAACCGAAACTCGATCCGAAACCAACGAAACTAACCGAAACCCACCGATACTCGCAAAATTTGAAAAGACCGAAACCGTTGTCGAAACCGAGTTCTCAAACTTTGAGTGTCTAGCATTTGTTATTGATGTTATACCACACATTGTGCCTCAGTTCATGTATTCAGGTGTCTGCATATTTGGATTTATTTACTTAGAGTAATTTTGGTTTAAGATGTTTTTGATGCCTATATATATTTTAGATTTTGCTATATGATCATTGATGAAGCCTCATCAAACTATTCTCATTACCTCTATATTATGATGATTCCTTAAACTTGCAATAAACTTCAGCATTAATGTATTAATTACAAACCTATCTCTATCTCGTAGTATCTTAAGAATTAATTAAGCAACGGCATCAAAACTGATTTTAAGTAGGCTACAGTTAGATCACTGGGTATGTCTTTGTAAGTAGTGAAATCTATTGTATATATGAACGATTTCATGTTGCTCTTACACCCTGAAAATCAAGAAGTCATTGTTCCTTGTTTTTTGTTGCAGGAGGTGCTGCTGAATGTTTTATGGCATATGAAGATTCTTATGGTTCCTGGCATGGAAAGCAGGTGGATTCCTCAGGAAGACAAGTTTTCATTGGAGCAGATTCCTCAGTATGGCAAGATGAAAACCAACCAATTTATGAGGAAAAGGCAAGGAACTCATGCAACAACGGGTTACCCAATTTTCAGTTACCAGACCCAAATCTTGTGATGGAGAAACGCGCTACCTCAAAATCAAACTCTTGTTATGATAGATACATGTCACAGCTTGTTGCTTGTTCACCAGATCCCATTGTTGATTATCCTGCTACAACTTGTGCATCCTATTCCCAAGTATTCACGCCAGCTAATGAAATTAGTTCTTCTGTGAATTTTGCATCAAGAAATTTTTTTTCGACTGCTCAAGATGGTAATCTGTTGTACAATGTTGATGACAATTATGTAGACTATATGCTGCAGAACAAAAAGGATACTGGCCTTGATCTATATTCTGATAGCAACAGGAGTTATGTAAAGGAGAATATATCCGAAAACAAAATGGAAGGAAACAGCGGGACTGGGAATTACTCGGCGCCTTTAGCATGCTCAACCTTAGGAAGTGAAGTGACAATTTGGAATTCCATGGACTATTCACCAGGTGCGAAATATGGGTTCAGAGCTAGGCAGTTGAACTTTACAGATAATATTGCCACTTCATCCAGGCCTACCAGTTCAGAGCAAACTTCTTTAGAAATACTTGATCTGCCTAACCTTGCTGTGGATTCACCATGTTGGAAAGGAGCCTCAATATCGAGAAAATATTCGTTCACTGGTGGTAAAATGATAGACGAGCATGAAGTGCAGCAATCAAAAGGTTTTGATGATTTGAATAAAGGGCAAAAATGTCTTCAAATTAATGGTCAATATTCGAGAGCTTCACCTTGTCAGGAAAAAGATGAAAGCCTAGCTAGACATAGCAACACGGGATGCTCTTTATCCATCCAAGGGGATTTCTCTCCAAATACTAATTTGTATGAAACTGACAAGAGCTTTCATGATCTCAATGCAAAAGAATTACAGTATGCAGAGGTGGGAGAGGAAAAGCGGACCAGCTTTTCATGTGTTATTAATGAGAAAAGTAATGAAGCAAAAAACTTAGAAAATGATTCTGAACGATTGAATAGAAATGCGAAGCAATCGGGTCAAGAAAGGAATGTTTTGTCAGCATCTGATCCTATACTGGATGGTGAAGGCGCTCACCGTGAGGCATGTGTTGCTGATGGGACTCAAAATAAATCATCCAATCTAAATCTTGACGATGACACTCATGTGAGGTATTTCTCACTTCCTAGAAATGTTCTTGGTGAGGTTCCCAAATCAATAGATTCAACAGATCCTATGGGCAAATGTCTGGCATCAGGAAAAGATGTTAGACTTCTTGTTAAGGCAATGCATGGTTTATCTGAAGCGCTCTTGTCATCGTCCTATAATGGTATCGTGGATTGGAAGGAATGTGATCATGAACTTGTCCAGTTAGTAATTCATAATCTTGAATCTATTACCAGCAGGAGCAAAAAGGTATATTATTTAAAAGATTTAAGCTACATGATATGAATTTTCATCTGCAAATCAACGTGTATTTCCTGATAACTTGAAACACAACTTGTCTGCTCAGGTCCAAGCAAATCGGTTTGGAATAGATAAAGATGTGAGAATCTCTAAGGAAGAAGTTCTCACATGCTATTGGTAGGCTAATTCGTTGATGATATAGGCATCTTGACTGGGCGCCTCTGGCTCCAGAAGAAATTTTGCTATGGTGCCTGGCTTAGCCATGTGCTAAGCTTAACTCATGCAACCTCCTTTCCCACCTCTGGTGCTAAATGCAAAGCCCCCATGCATTTATCCAATTTTATACCAGACTAGAAAGAACCCTGCGCAGGGGCAACGAAGTTTCCATCCGTATACTGAAAACAAAATGACCAGAGCATTAAGCGACGATTTCCCAATATAGGTGCAGTAAAAAGGTTCTCGCAAGTTAAAAATTTTCCATGAGGAAGTTAAAGTGTATTATTGGATTTTGTTTACGAAATTCTGCAACCGTGATGGTATTTTGAAATTGATGGTCTTCCATATAATTTTCTGCTGGATGTTAAAAAAGATCACAGAATCTGTATATTTGAAAGCAAAATGAACAGTGCATTAAGCGACGGTTTCCCAATATAATTGCAGTAAGATGGTTGTCGCAAGCTAAAAATTTTGCACGACGAAGTTAAAGTATGTTATTGAGTTTATTTACGAAATTTTACAATCGTAACAAAATTGTGGAAACGAGGGTCCTCAAAATTTTCCGTTAGATGCCTAAATCGTGAGCTTGAAAATTCATCCTACATTTTTTTCGCATAAATGAGTATGAAAATCCCAAGATATATATATATATATATATATATATATATATATATGTTTACTGCCGGAAACGAGGAACTGAGATGTGGGGAGCGCGTCCAGCCTGAATACTGGGGCAGATGCTATATGGAACATATCCATCCACCTTTCCGAAAATACCAAGTTGATTTATGACACCGTATATCGGAAGTTTGGATGGATGCGATCGCTGTAACAGACATCAGATTCCTCCTCACATATGAGAACGCTTTTTCCTGCAGGCGCAAGCCCCTACGGTTAATTACGTTGCCGCTAAGCGATAACTACTTTCTCCACTCCATATATATCATTTCATGTTGTGTTATGGTTTGTTTATTTTGGGGTTGCCCTTAGATTGTATAAGGAGACTAATATATGCCGTCTCCCGTAGGGCGCAGATTAATCCAAATCCGTACATATTAGATTTGGGGTGAACTTAGGTCGCATATCTCATATAAATGTGGTATTTCAGTTCACGAGATACTTGGGTTTGATCTAAGGATCGTTAGTCGTATATGAGAGTAAGATCAATTTAGATGATATGGGCTAAAGGTTCGTTAGTCGTATATGCGACTAAAATTAACTTGGGTTATATGGATTAAGGGTCGTTAGTCGTATATGGGACTAAGATCAACTTGGATAATATGGATCATTAGTCGTATACGAGACTAAAATCAACTTAGAAACAGTAAGTATATAAGCTCAATTGATAATCTGATCATATATGGATAGCCCATGGATAGTATACGGTAACGAATATGGGGACATTCTGCATGACAGAATACCGGTTTAAAGACATAATGGTTCATCCTCCTGCTTGCTCACACGTGTATATATTACGTGGCGAAGTGAATGACCGTAACATGGGAATGCGCCCAATATTGGGGTGCGATCCAATTTGAAGGCATTTATATTTCCTTCAAAGATATACATATACATATATGTATGCTTGAGATGGTGGTTGTTGGGATGATGCGTCTCAATATGAGGTATATCAATATGGGCTTAAGACATTCCCTGTCTAGATGAAATTTCATATCTTTCATCAAGTTGGGACGAGGAGGAGAGCTTATTGGTTATTGGGATCCACCACCTCTCTGAAGACATTAAGGAATTACAACGCCGTATATCAGAAGTGTGGAAAGATGTACCCTTAAACTAAATCCCGTATATGAGGGAAGGGAACATGTTGGAACTTGCTGAAAAAAGATGGCTTCTATATTTTATCTAAGAATCATTAGTTTTATATGAGACTAAGATCAACTAGAAGGTATGTGATGAGGATCATTAGTCGTGTATGTGACTAAGATCAACTTAGATGACATCGATGAAATATCATTAGTCGTGTATGTGACTGCGATCAACTTTAGAAGATATGGTTTAAGTATCGTTAATCTTGTTTTAGATTAAGATCTATTTAGAAAATATATTTTATTTGATTATAAGATCACATATGAGAAGCAAAAGCTTCAATACTTAATTTATTTTTAACTAAGTAATCAAGTAAAAGCTTGTTGGTCAAGTGCGCATGTATATTTGAGGTGTGCATGTACTTGTAATTTCTTTAAAGACGGAGCGCACGTACATATCACATGGTTGCGTACTTGCTTGTAGTCGAGGGGTTGTGCATGTGCATATCATATGGTTGCGTACTTGTTAACATGTCAAATTTACATCTGCGCTTGTATACGTGCGCACGTATTGAGAACTCAACATTTTCATTTGTGCACATGTGCATATCACGTGATGCACACATCTCCAGAAATATTTTCCCCACACGCACGTGAGTATCACGTGATACGCAAGTCTGCAGAGACATTTCTTGTCAAGTGCGCATTAGGATCAGGTGCACGCTGTTCATTAGAAAGCAATGACTTTTAAAAAAAAGCAATGGTTTTTGTTCTTTGATTTTTGGTGATGATATAATCAAAAGATCATTTTAATGTATATGGCCAGGTCATATTTTGATATGAATTAAATATCGATCTCTTGTAAAAGCATGAACTTTTATATAAGAGAGATCGGATATAAAATCTTTTGATCTTTTTTATAATGAATCGATAGATTCAGGAAAAAACAAAAGCTTTTAAAAAAAGAACCTATGGCTTCTATTATGAAAGAGAAGTATTTCTCTTTTTTTTTGGTATTTTCTTTACCTTTCTTTGAGAAAGAAGTGATGAGTTTGAGAGAATTCTTTTAAACTTATTGGAGGGTCGGTTCTTCTTAATTTCTTTATGTGAGGCTCCTATTTATAGAAGAGGAAAAATTAAAGTTTGTTCCTAATTATTAGATCTGATTTGATCTCAATTAAAAGTGACATGCACACTTGTATTAAGATCCACCAATCTGTTTGTTAAGGTATTTTAACCAACGAAAGATTTTTCTTTTAAATAAAGATTTAAATCTTTATTAACAAGATTTATTTCTTTTAGAAACGTTTGTTTCATGAGGTGCGCTTGCACACCGTTGACTTATGAGGAATTGGAACATGCGCACGTGCATTGCATGTGCCGTACGCCATCAAAGTGGCATTTTTGCCGAGTGCGCACCCAAGTGGTGTGCTCTATTTAGGCCGATTTATTTTGTACATTGCGCACGTGCATTGCACATGGCGCATGGCATTTGATTGCATTTTTACCAAGTGCGTATCTGTATGGGGTGCACACAATTTTGTAAGCTTTGAGCCAAATTTTTTTGGCGGGAACAAATGCCCTTACTACTTTGCCCACGTAAGTATGTACGTGGGTTAAGTATTGCAAAGTAATGCATCGCCATAGATTTGATGGCTTAGAAAACATGTCTAGATTCCTGTTATCTAAGGCTTTTTCAATTTTCATGAACCGTAAGAGTTATGAAGATATTTCTTCCTACGAGTCGAGAGAATCTTGTAGGTTTATTTTCTCCTTAGGAATCATATGGATTCCCAAGTATCCCTTCCCCTTGTAAGTCGTAAGGATCCTATAAGAGAGTTATTTTTACGAGTCGAGGGAACATGCAAGTGGCTTCCTCTCCTCAGGTATCTTGGTTGGTGAATAGAGGATGTCTTTGATGCAACTTTGTCGTATGTGGCTCTTGGATAGTATACGGTAGTCAGTATGGAGACAATCCGTAAGGCAACGATGGCTTAGGAAACTGGCTTAGATCCCTGTCATCTAAGGCTTTTTAATTTTATGAGCCGTGAGGGTCTCATAAAGGTATTTCTCCCTATGTGTTGAAAGGATCCCGTAAGTGTATTTTCTCCTTAGAAATTGTTAGGACTTCTAGGTGTCTTTTCTCTTGAGAGTCGTAAGGATCTCACAAGAGTGTTTGCTTTTTATGAGTCGAGAGGACCCGTAAGTGGTTTATTCACTTCATCATTTGTGCCGAAATGACCCGGCTTTGTTTATTTACTCGTCTCGGAGCCTTCAGTTTACTTTTCGCTTAGACTTATGGATAGATTCATCCTAACGTTAAACATACATAACCTCTTTTACCATAAGGGTCCGTTAGGTTTGTGGTACTGGGTTAAGTCCATCATACCGTCGCGTTGGCTGATATCATCTCGACGTGCAGTCTCTTGGGTTGCGGCTCGAGTAGCCACATGTTTGTCGTGTCTCTGATCCCTTCTGAGGCTGGATACGACGTCTTCAAGTAATCTTCTTAAGTAGGAGTATCCACATTACCATCGAAAGATTCAGCGTTAAGCATCGTCATGACGCTTTACCTTAAGGTTAGGCTTTATTTGGAGCCCGGGGAGTCATGACCTCACCCTTCTGAGGTGGGATGACAGTGGTCTTTAGGCTTGCATATCTTGCCATATAGACCTGAAGTTAAGAATATGCCGTTCACTTTTGCTTTGATGATGTCGTGCCGATTCTTTTCTGAAGTAGGGTAGACATTCATATGGTCTCTAGGCTGTATATATTGCCATTAAGATCCGGAGTTTGGATTTTGCCATCACTCGACCTTTGCTTTAACCTTTAGGTTCTTATTGACGTCGCGTCTGCACCCTGCTGGAGTAAGAAAGAACGTCGAGATAATCTCTAGGCTGTAGATGTTGCCATCGAGATCTGGGGTTAGGAATATGCCGTCACACCATTTTTTGGTTTGACTTTTTGATCCTTGTTGATGCTATGTCTGTACCCTATTAGAGTATGATGGGGCGTCAAATTGGTCTTTAGGCTTGATATATTGCCATTGAGACCTGGAGTTAGGAATATGTTACTCCGCCTTCATTTTGATCCTATGGTCCTTGCTGACGCCGTGTCCGTATTCTGCTGAAATAAGGAAACGCCCATATGGTCTTTAAGCCATATATATAGCCATTGAGATATGGAGTTAGGAAGTTGCCATCACTCCGTCTTTGATTTGACCCTTTGGTCTTTGTTGACGTCACGTCCGTATTCTGTTGGAATAAGGAGGCGTCCATATAGTCTTTAGGCTGCATATTTTGCCGTAAAGACTTGGTTCTTCGTTTGGCGAAGTATGGTGGAAAATATGGTTCCTTTTTTTTTTCATTTGTGCCTGTGGATTGTATACAAGAGTCAGTATTGACCTACTTGCATGACTGAATTTTTTTATATATATCCGTGATACTCCATTATTTCAGTTTTTAAAAAGTCGCGATTATCCAATCATTTCGGCTATTTTATTGCAGTGCCCCATTATTTCGGCTATTTCATTTTATTTACTCGCTGATTTTTATTGCGAGTTGCCCCATCATTTCGCTGTATTTTTTTTTCATTTTCTGCTCGTTGAGTTTTATTGCGAGTTGGGAACTTAGAGTCTGATATCAGCTTTGGCATCAGTATCGCTACGATTGGAATATCGTCAGGAGCGACTCATCCTCTGCCGTGGGAGGACTTGGAGTTTGATACCCGATTAGGCATCAACATTGCCACAACTGGAATATTGTCAGGAGCGACTTATCATTTGTCGTTGCTTGTAGGACAAAGGTGGCTTAAAAGACATGTTTATATCCCTGTCAACTAAGGTTTTTTTTATCTTTATAAGCCGTAAGGGTCTTATGAAGGTATATCTTCCTACGAGTCGAGAGGATCTCGTAGGTGTATTTTCTCCTTAAGAGTCGTGAGGACCTCTAAGTGGGTTTACCTTGTGAGTCGTAAAGATCTCGCGAGGGTATTTTATTATAAGTGGAGAGGACTTACAAGTGTCGTTCACCATATGGGGATATTTCTCGCCATTGCTGGGATTTCGTTGAAACATATTTGTTTGTGTTCGTGGATTGTATACAAGAGTCGATATCGAACTACTTATAGGGCAATTTGAGGGATATGATGGCTTAAGAAACAGTTTTAGATCCCTATAACCTAAAGCTTTTGAATTCTCTGAGCCGTGAGGGTCTCATAGATGATATATTCTCTTTACGAGTCGAGAGAATCTCATAAGTGCATTTTCTCCTTAGGGATCGTATGAATTCCTAAGTGTGCTTCTCCCTTGTGAGTCGTAAGAATCTCACGCAGGTGTTTTCTCCTTACAAAGTCGAGAAGACTTTGCAAGTGTACATTTTTTACGAGTTTGCGTTCTTTCGGGTTTTTAAAAGCTCGTCGGCAGTCTGGTGTTTACTCATGGAGCATTTTCGGGTTTTCATCCGTGCCCATTTTGCTTGTGGATATATCGTTTTTTTTGCCGACCCTTGAATGTAGCTTCGCCGTAGGTGATCCAATATCGTTTGTCTGTAGGACTTGGAAGAGATATGGATCGTTTGTGCCCTTGGATTATATACGGTGATCAATATGGAGATCTACTGTAGGGCAAAACATCTTTCGGAGGATTGCATCATCAGTGGAGCTTCATAGCCGGTAGGACTTCAGATGCAGCCTCACAGGTGGGACTTGAGTTGTAATCTTTGCCGGTGGGATTTAGAGACAATATGGATCTCAAGGAGCTTGTAGGGCACTATATATTTGGAGGAACATGGTGGCGATACATGTCGCTCGTGCTCATGGACTGTATACGATGATTAATATGGAAATCAGCCGTAGGGCGAGATGTCAGTTTAGGGACATAGCGGTCCATCTTTCCATTTTAGGGACATAGTGATCCAACATGTTTGTTCTGGTTAGGGGGTTACATAATTCGTCTTTTACATTGCTTGCTTGCTCAAGCGTTGCTGTTTGGTATTTTCATAAATGACCACTTCACACCTTAGACTATCTTCATCCTCTTGGACTGCTTTTTTATCATCGCGTCAATCGGGTTGTCTTGTGGGAAATACAGAGCACTTTGCACGGTATCTGCCCTGCTCATCAGTGTCGCTTTCTAATGCTAACGGAGCATCTTCTTCATATACGATAGAACGAGAGATCATGTGGCATCATTCCACCCTCTCTTCCACTCTTTATAGAATCTTTATTTTTTTGAAAGGATGCTGAAGAAATTGACGAACGTGCCGTTTGGTTATATTCCTCCAACACGTCGGTATATTTTTGTAGATTCGTCCAATTGTCTATATATTCGGGTGGCTGCATGGGTTTCTTAATTTTTGTCTTCTAATCTTGACTTGGGGGCTTTTCCCCTTATCATCCGTCTTCGGAGCGAGACATGGCATCTGCATCCTTTCTATAGTTTCTGGTTCAAGCGATATATTCCATTTGATTTCAGGACACGCTTGTAGGTCCTTTAACATTCTTTCTGTTTTTGATGAAAGGACCATATTTCATGGAGATTTCTTCGCCAGCGAGCAAGTATGTTTCGAGGGAATGAGTTTCTGCGCCCTGATCTTTTCAAGTGGGACCCGCGTGGTCGTTATTTTGGCTATTAGGTGCTTTAGAGTCGCTCGTTTTTGTTAAGTGTTGGCGACAAACGCCGTCTTGTCTTTGCTTTTGTCATTTCATAAATCTTCATCAGAAGAGAAAAGACTTTGATCCATCTGATCCAATTGAGCCAATTTATCTATAAGCTCTTGGAAGGTAGTAGGCTTGAAAAAGTCCATGAATGGGTACACCGGTGAATGTCGGTCTATGGTAGCTATAAACATTCCAACGGCTGGAGTTTCGTCGATGTGCTTCTCACATTTAGACTAAAGGTTTCGCCATCGGATATCATATTGAATCCATGTCTCGTTCGGTTTGACTCTTTCATTGATCGACGCCGTCATGGTAGTGCGTTCATTTGCACTGGCGAATGTTTGGCAGAAGAGCAGTTCCATCTCGGCAAAAGTCTTCACGGAGTCGTTAGGAAGCTCCGAATACAATTCGAAAGCAGTGCCTGATAGACTGCTGATGAACTGACAGAGAAGCAACATATCATCTTCTCCCGTGTTGCCGCATATGGATTTAATCTGCGCTATGTGCCGGCGAGGATTCCCGGTCCCTTTATACATGTGGAACGTCGAAATGTGTATCCTGGCGGGTACTGTCTCTGGTTGTAGCATGACGGATACGGTCGACCGGTCTTGAACAGTTTATTTGTCTCTTCACTGGCATAGTGAATTTTGATCTGTTGAGCGATATATTCGTCCAGTTTTGCTTTGGAAATCATTTACTCTTTAGTCGTTGATGGGGTTTGCAGAGGATTTGAAGTGTCACTCTTGTCATCAAGAATGGCCACCGGCGGTTCATCTACCTGAGGTTTTGATTGAGCCATCATTCCAGCCATATTCTGGATCAAGATGGTCATTTTGTTCATATTAGCGGCAATCTCTGCCGCCTCCTTATCTTTTTTCTTGAGAGCGTGCTTCAGGCAGTCAATATCAGATTCTTGTCCTGTTTTTTTTTCGGGTGCGTCCTCCGGGTTTGCATTAGACAGCGGACTAACTAGTTCCGCCGCTTGAGCAAGTATCTCCTGTTGTTTTTCTTGTTGCTACTAGTCTTTCGTTAGAGACCGAGTAATTGGTCGATGACTAACGGAAACTCTACTTTCATCTTTGGAGTTCATCATGTATACCGTATGAATTACCTTGCTTCCAGGCTTGGGGCGTTTGGAATCTCGGCCTTTTGAGTGCCTCGGGCGCTCGAACTTTATCTGACTTCTGTCTTTTGTGAGAAGCTGCTTTGGGAGGAACCATTATAGCAGGAACCCTGTTTGGATAAGTCCCCTTGTTTTCGGAAGGGGAGTTGTCAGTGTTTTGCTGATGCTTCATTTGTTTGAACTTAGGAGAAGAGCTGCGGACAACTTCGGAGTTTTTCACCTCCCTTCCACACCTTATATATATATGAGGAAAGCCTTTTTAGAGAGCGAAGTGGCTTCTGCGCTTCTTAGATCTCCAAGGGCCGCAGGGACTTCTTCAATACTGTGGTGGGGAATTTTGTCTGACCCTTCGCAGCAGTTTGAAACTGTTCTCGGTTGGAATAGCAGCATTTGCCATTGGAGTTGGAGCGGGGGGAGTTAACCCTGGTGGGGAACTGCCCTTAGCTCGTCTTATTCGATGCAAGTGGCGACGTCGGGCATTTCTCGAGACAGGCACCTCTTTTTCTTGTGGGGTTTCTTCATCATGCCCCTACATATCTTAGGACCTTCGGTAAGAGTCGGTCGATGGAAGACCGATAGTTTCGGTAGAGCTGAAGCTTGAGGAGTTAGCCTATGGAAGACAGACTTCCTTTGAGTTTCATCTTTCGTCGTTGAAGCACCAAAGGTAGGAGGAGGTAGTATCGAGCCAAAAAATAGCCCATTTATGTCTTCAATCATATGCACCGCAAGGATGCAAAACATCGGGGCTGCGAGTGGCCCGTACTTGATTCCCCTAGATGGGGCAGAGCTTGAGTTACAGTGAGTGCAGTTGGAAGCCATTGATCTCTGCATAGTGACGAGACGCCAGCTTCAGTATCCTACCATCCAAGTGCAACTATAAACATATATACTGCGATATTGTTCGCGAAAAACACGACACACGAAGTGTTGAGTGGAAAGAGAAAAATATCCCACCAGGCGTGCCATAATCTGTTTATCGTCGGAAATCGGACTGAGGTGCAGGGAGCGTGTCCAGCCTGAATACGAGACAAATGCTATATGGAACATATTCGTCCACCTCTTCGAAAATACCAAGTTGATTTATGGCACCGTTTATTGGAGGTTTGGATGGATGCGACCGTTGTATCTGACTTTTTCATATTCCCTCTCTATGACGAGAGGTTTTTGATTGTGGGGATGTTTTTGATTGCAGACGCAAACCTCTGGAGTTAATTACATTATCACAAATCGATAATAACTTTCTCTACTCCATGAATCATCGTGTGTCGTGTTATACATATTGGGTTTGCCCTTGAATTATATACGGAGACTAATATATGTCGTCATCCGTAGGATGCGGATTAGTCCAAATCCGTACATTTTAAATTTGGGGTGAATTTAGATTACATATCTCATATAAATGAGGTCTATCAGTTCACTGGATACTTAGGTATGATCTAAGAATCGTTAGTCGTATATAAGATTAAGATCAACTTAGATGATATGGACCAAGGATCATTAGTTGTATATGCGACTAATATCAATTTAGGTGATATGGATTAAGGGTCGTTGGTCGTATATGGTATTGAAATCAACTTAGATAATATGATCATTAGTCGTATATGAGACTAAGATCAACTTAGAAGCAGTGAACATATAGGCTTAATTGATCATCTGATCATATATGGATAGCCCATAGATAATATACGGTAATCAATATGGAGACGGTCCGCAGGGCAGAATATCAGTTTAAGGACATAGCGGTCCATCCTCCAGCTTGCGCGCACGTGTTTATATTATGTGTCGAAGTGAATGATGGTAACATCGGATTTCGTCCAATATTGGGGTGATTCAACTTGAAAGCATTTATATTTCCTTCAAACATATACATATATGTATGCCTGGGATGGTTGTTGTTGTTGAGATGGTGCGCATCTATATAGGATGCGCCTCAATATGAAGTGTATCAATATGAGGTTAATACATTCCCTGTCTTGATGAAATTCTATATCTTTCATCAAGTTGGGACGAGTAAGGAGCGCTTATTGGTTATTGGAACCCGCCACCTCTCTGAAGACATTGAGGAATTACAACGTTGTATATCAGAGGCGTGGAAAGATGCATCCTTGAACCAAATCCCAAATATGAGGGAAGAGAACATATTGAAACTTGCTGGAAATGGCTTCTATATTTTATTTAAGGATCATCAGTCTTATATGAGACTAAGATCAACTTAGAAGTTATAAGATGAGGATCATCAGTCGTGTATGTGATTAAGATCAACTTAGATGGTATCGATGAGAGATCATTAGTCGTATTTGAGACTACGCTCAATTTTAGAAGATATGGTTTAAGGATCGAATCTTGTTTTAGATTAGGATCTACCTAGAAAATATGTTTTATTTGGTCACATGAGAAACAAAAGCTTCAATACTTAATTTATTTTTAACTAAGTAATCAAAGCAAAAACTTGCTGGTCAAGTGCACATGTATATTTGAGGTGTGCATGTATATGTAACTTCTTTAAAGAGGCGCACATACATATCACGTGGTTGCACACTTGCTTGTAGTCGAGGGGCTGCGGACGTGCATATCACGTGGTTGCACACTTGTTATCAGGTCAAATTCACATTTGCACTTGTATACGTGCGCACGTATTGAGAAGTCAACATTTTCATTTGCGCACACGTGCATATCACGTGATACACACATTTCCAGGGGCATTATTTTTCCCATGTGTACACGTGAGTATCACGTGATGCGAAAGTTTGCATAGATTTATCAAGTACGCATTAGGACTAGGTGCGCACTGTTCATCAGAAAGCAATGACTTTTAAAAAGAAACAATGGTTTCTGTTTTTTGATATTTAGTGATATAATCAAAAGACCATTTTTATGCACATGACCGGGTCATATTTTGATATAGATTTCGGATCTTAAGATCGATCTCTCGTAAAAGCATGAACTTTTATATAAGAGAGATCGAATATAAAATCTTTTGATCTCTTTTATAATGGATCGATAGATTCGGGAAAAAGCAAAAGCTTTTAAAAAAAGAAGCAAATGCTTCTATGATGAAAGAAACATTTCTCTTTTTTGTATTTTTCTTTACCTTTCTTTGAGGGAGGAGGAGGTGATGAGTTTGAGAGAATTCTTTCTTCCAACTTATGGGGTGTCGGTTTTTCTTAATTTCTGTATATGAGGCTCCTATTTATAGGAGAAAGGGTTTGTTCCTAATTATTAGATCTGTTTTGATCTCAATTTGATTTTAAATTTATTTAATTGATTCATATCAATTAAAAGTGACATGCGCACTGTTGGATTAAGATCCACCAATCTGTTTGTTAAGGTATTTTAACCAATCTTTATTAATAAGATTTATTCTTGTTAGAAACGTTTGTTTCACGGGGTGTGCTTGCACACTGTTGAATTATGAGGAATTGGAACATGCGTATGTGCATTGCACGTGTCGCACGCCACTAAAGTGGCATTTTGCCAAGTGCGCAATATTTGGGCCGATTTACTTTGTGCATATGCACATGTATTGCACGTGGCGCATGGCATTTGCTGGCATTTTTGCCAAGTGCACATCTGTATGGGGTGTACATAATTTTGTATTTGAGACAATTTTTTTAGCGAGAACATTATATATATATATATATATATATATATATATATATATATATATGAGAATAATGGAGGAAAGAGGCCATAGGAGGTAATTTCCTCTTATGGCGGCAATGAAAATCAATGCTCCATTATTTTATTTGACGATCGGCATATATCTTCTTCTTTATCATCTGAGACGTGAGTACAAATTTCATGTGATTTTACCATTTTTTCACCAAATTTCATGTTATTCTACCACTTTTCACTGTTGAATTAGCAATGTAAAAAGTTCTATCGTCGATAAACTGTTGATTTTGCACCTACTAAATCAACAGTGAAAAAATGGTAAAATCATATAAAATTTGGTATATCCACATCTTAGATGATAAATATGATGATGGGTGCCGATTGTCGAAAAAAATCTTGAAGGGTGTCTATAGAGAGAGAGAGAATAATGTAGGAAGGAGGCCATGAAAGGGAATTTCCTCCCGTGACGTCGAAAAAATACACCCTCAATTTTTTCCGACGATCGGCACCCATCATCTTCATGTGGATACATCAAATTTCATGTGATTTTACCGCTTTTTCATCATTGATTAAGTGGGTGCAAAATTAACGGTTTACCGACAATAGAACTTTTTACATTGCTAATTCAATGGTGAAAAAGTGGTAGAATCACATGAAATTTGGTGTACCCACGTCTTAGATGATAAGCATGAAGATGATGGGTGCCGATTATCGGATAAAATCATGGAGGCTGTATTTTTTTGACGCCATAGGAGGAAATTCCCTCCTATGGCACCTTTCCTCCATTATATATATATATATATATATATATATATATATATATATATGACGAAAGACAGCTTGAAATTCTAAGAGTAAACAATATATATATATATATTCCTTGGCACATTTCAATCTCTCTTTTATCCCTTGATTTCTTTTTTTTGTACCCTAAGAGTAAACAATAAACAAAAAAATGGCGGGGTTGAGAATAACAAGCCGTTTAGGGAAATGTAAGGGTTGGGTCATTGGATTAGCAATCTCATCTCATCTCTCTCACTCCCACTCCCTCCGTGTTTATGCCTTTTCTTTGCCCTCTCTTTGTGTGATCAACAGCCACAACTGTTGGTGAGTTTTTGGGTTACTTGCTTATCTTTTAATCTTCTTATACTTATCAAAAAATATAAGGTTTCTTTTATTAACTCACATTCATAGTGATTTTAGCATTTCAATTTTCCATCTGGGCTTTCTACCGATTCAAATGATTCACTGGTTTGTTAGTATATTATTTCCTGATACTTTGGTTGATGATGCAATATTTCAATGGCTTGCAAGATAGACTGAGAATTTGATTCTCTACTTCTTGTTAATTTAATTACTGTACACTTTTTTTTAACGGCATTCATCTAATACCAGGATGAAATGTGGTAATATTGAGATTGGTGGTTGGTTACTGAAATGATATGCATATTATTGTTATACACACACATGCACGCGCGCCCACACACTAGCGTTTTGGCTGTGCGATGCATGTGATTGATTTAATTAGATAAGATCTCAAGCAAAATAGATTTGTTAATTTGTCATTTAAATATCTATGTTTTATTGCTTTAATTTGTTAATAATTTATTATGTCATAAGTTTTGAGCAGTTAGTTATGATTTTTGAAATAAATTCTCAACATTATGAAATTTTTTATTTGCCAAGTGTCCTTGAGAGAATCAAATTGGAAATTTCAATCTGAAGACACCCTCCCCTTTTGCTCAAATGGTATTTTTTTCCCGGCGCCTCTTGCTCTTAGACGATATAAGACCTTGTGCTTTAACGTCTCTTTGCCCAAACTCTGATATGCGGAATTACTTAAAATACCGAAAGGCCTTTTCTTACTCAAGTGGGTTTTAGATGGCAACAAGGGACATCAATCATGTGTACCATGCATTATTTATGCACATAAGTCATTGTGATGTCACATGCTTCCTCGTCTAAAACTTTTAAGTCTTTAGGGCCTGTTTGGTTTCGTGAAAGAAAACTTGGGCAACAATTCTTGCCGATAAAACATATATTGTGGACTCTCTTTTTGGTTCATGGTCAGATATAAGAACACACTGAGCATATAGACATGCATGTATAGTTAAACCTTTTCTATGCTAGTGGGGTCTTTTTATTTTAGCAACATTTATAGCTACATCGACGATCTGGCAAAGAGGCATCAAGCATGCCTTTCCTTTTCCATGAAACTATTTGGTGTACCTTTCCTTTATTATAAGCTTACAACTATTACCCCCATTTACACCATATAAACAAAGGTTAAGTATATACATTACCCCCATATAATCTGAGTAGCAGCATAAGGTTTTGATGTGCTGTTATAAACATTTATAATGGATTCTACTGTTAAGTGGGATATTAAAAAAATTAATTCTTAGATATAAAATAGAGAGTCCCTTTTTATGCATCTGAAAAGGTTCTACTCGTTCTGAAGGCGACTCCTTTCTCTTTAATTTCCTTCAAGGACAGTCTTGTCATTTGATTGCATGAGGGAATTATTAAATGCCAACTTGATTTGAAACCTTCATAAATTGAACCTTGTAGATGCATCCTTTCGCATGGAGGTATCCTTCTTTAATGGTGCTCAAAAATTTACTTGGTGTCTTTCGCATTATGTTTTTCTCTCATTGTACTCGTTTTTTAGTGGCTTAAACTATGAGGATTGAGGAATACCTTTCGTGTTCTTTAGCCTGGGACATCCAGAACCCCATTTGTTCAAATCTTAAGCATGACTGGATTATGAAACAATTCCTATAGCTATGAAATCGGGTTTATAAAATGGCATTTATAAGTTTGATGTAGTTCTGTTTTCATCTCTTTTTAAAAAGGAATTAAGTAACCTAGATGTAACCATGTTATCTAGATTGAATTCCGTAAATATTTGGGAATCAATCATGTATTTGGGAATCAATCATGTTGATGCGGAGCAAATTTATAATAAGATTTTATAGATATTTTGATACTCTAGTGAGATGTTCTTGATCAGGGATGGCTTAGAGATATTTCTTATATAGTTAGTTTTTATTTGATTTAAAAATTAGTGGCACAATCCTAAACTGTTTAGATTTTCTAGGATTTAATTAATTTTTTAGATTTTATGTTATTTGGAAAATTATAATCAACCTTTCCTATTTAAGGAGATGAACTTTGTACAATGATTTTGGGAAAAGAAGATGAATAAGAGTTTGATTACTACCAAATTTGTAGTTTTGGTATTTTAGTTTGATTTGATCTGGACCAACTTCCGACTCATTAATTCGCTAGAGGTCGTTGGTTCAACATCATCATTGGCTAGGTTCGGTATCGATCCATCTTTTTTTTTTATCTCCACTTGTTGTCAAACATGTCGTCGCCGGTCGTCGTCAACATTTCGTCGCCGTCCTTTATACCTCAGATAGGCTTGAAGATATTCCTGCTTGCTCTCATCATTAGATGTTGCTTGCTAGTTGGCTTCAAGTTAGGAATCCAGATGAGTGGGCACTTTGTTTGTTGCACTATCTCTTTTCATGTCAAAGAGAATAAATCAAGCTTGGCCAAGTCGATTAGTAGAAGATCAAAGGATTTGAATCTGGACATGAACATTGAACACATATAAAGATGAGATCTTGCTGCGTTCTTGGGTCTGATATGAGACAGGCAAAATATCAAGATCTGAGGAAGACAGGCTTCTTTGCTGATGGTGACGGCTTCTGGTTGGCGGTGAAGTGGCAGCAGCGGTTCAGATATGAGATGAGATGTTGACGACGGGTTGTTGACAACGAGTTGAGAGAGAAGTGATTGAGCAATACTAAGTCTAGCTGATGATGATGTTGAATCGACGACCTTTATTGAATTGATTGATCGCAGCCGAAATATGGGTCAGCAGTTGGTTCAAATCACATGAAACAAAAAAAAACCAAAATTGCAAATTTTGTAGCAATCAAATTCTCATTTATCTTCTCTCTGAAAATAATCGTACAAAATTCATCTTCTTAAATAGGAGAGGTCGATCATAATTTTCTAAATAAAATAAAACCTAAAAGATTAATTCTTAGAAGATCTAAACAATCTAGAATTATGCCACTTATTCTTAAACTAAATAAAAACTAACTAAATAAGAAATGTCTACCATATCCTTAAACAAAAATATCTCACTAGATTATCAAAATTTCTATAAAATCTTATTAAAAATTTTGCTCACTATGGACACTTTGAATATTAGATTTACGTATATTTGACGGTTACATTTCTTAGCTGAAAGTGTTTAGTCGAATTGTGCTCATTGATTATCTTTTATGACACAAGGTCGACTCTTTAGTACAATTGCAAATAATCGGCATGTCATTTTTATACAATTTATTAATCACAATTAACGACTTTTGGATCTCTTGTGTGCATGGTCATATATATTAGCCATTTGCGTTTTGTCCTGTATCACATGATCTGCCAACTTCTCACTGTATTGACTTGTAACTTTCCACATTTTTCTATCACTCCTGTTGTCAATCCTATGGCTTAGAAAATATTTATGTATATTTTGCACATTTTCTTGCTGGAAAAGTTACCGCCAAAATAGTTTTCCTTGTCTCCATAATGTTCATCTCCATTTTTTGAAAGGATGAAATATCACAATTGTGAGGTAACATTTGCTTGCTTTTCTCTTTAGGGTACTACTAGCACTTCCAGTTCTCCTGGCAAAGAGCCTAGCCGTCCTCAGGTTTCAGTTTCAAAATCAAAGGAGATCTTCAAAAACCAAAGCAAAACAAGCACTCAGGTATAATTTGGAAAGTCCATGATATCTTCCTGCTGGCTAGATAATGCTTTTGTAAGTTGTTTGCCTTTATAAAGCAGGTGTCAGTGAAGGATTTGGACCGTGAAGTCTTTGAGAAGAAGGAAGAGAACCCTGAGGCGCTAGTATATAAAAAATTGTGGATGGAGGCAGAAGCTTCATTGTGTTCGATGAAGTATGAGCTTCAGCTTGCTCGCATGAAGCTTGAGATGGAGAATTACGATGGCCAGAAAAAAGGTGAATATTGAGATAAACTTCTGGATTGCTTTTGCCTGTATAGAAGCTCGCTTTTGCCCGTATTACAACATACCAATCTTTTTTTTTCAACTTCACTTTGTCGCTACTTTAACAGCCCTCAGCATTCAAAAATAAACAGCCCTTAATATTTTTTTCTGCAACTATTTTATTTGGAAATGACGTTCAATCATTAAACTTAGAGTAAATTTTACTAAATCCCATCCACCTTTTGGGGTTTTGAGATAACTCCATTGAACTTTAAAAATGCTATAAAACCCCACTTAACTACGATTTTATGAAATCATTAGTTTGATTAATTTGCACAAGCCATAATTGGACTGAATAATCCCAAAATGTCTTATAGATAGATTGAATAGACTCAAATGGACGGAATATGATATTTTTGACAAAAATACCTTTCAATTTTTCTTAACGAAAATACCCTTCAATAAGGTTTTATAGTATTTTTAAAGTTCAATGATGTTATCTCAAAGACCTCAAAAGGTGGATGGGGTTTAGTAAAATTTACCCTACTTAAAAGCAGGCCAAATTTCAGGAAATCCCCCACTTTTGATTGTATACGAGGAAATACCCCTTCTTTTCAAAACCTGTACACTGGACCCTCTTGGTTGAATGGTGTGTTCATTTATGTTAAATCAAAATTTTATTCCTAAAAATACCCCTAAACCTACATTGTTTTTCTGCAATTGTTGGAATAACGGTTCATACTCTATATTCTTACCGAGGGGCATTTTGGGAATAAAAAAATTTGGAACGGCCATCAGAATAGCAGGGCAAAAGTACAGGTTCTCAAAAGTGGTTCATTTCCTGGTATACTTGCAAAATTGATGTTTATTTCTTGCAATTTAGCCTTAAGACTATTAATATGTGACATAATAATGCAAAAAATAAGGAGTATTTTGGCATAAGAAAGTTGCAGTACTGATCAGAGAACGATTTTCTGCTTTGAGGGCAGAAGAGGGGAGTTTTGTAGAAATTAGTCTTGAACTTTTTGGCGTGAATAATTAGAATCTATTTTTTATTGCAGCAGAGGAGCCTGTACGAGCGACAAAATTACCCCAATTGAATTTTATGCCGTTTGAAACACCAGTGCTTATGAACCCCGTGGAGAACGATGAGGTCAAAAGCTGCGAGATAAAACCAAAAGAGAAGAAATCAACAGAGGATGATAAAGTTGAATCCTCTGTTATGTCTCGATTAGAAGTCCTCAAGGATCGTTATGCTAGATCAAATATTACTAACATAGAAGATGAACAGAAATCTTCCGATACTGAAAACACGGTACTCAAAGATCTAAACTCAAGGCTTGCTGATCTCTGGCATATTGAGACTGAGCCATCTGAGGAAAATATTTCATTGCGTTCAGATTATACGTCATATTTTGGAGGTGCCGTTGATTCTCCATTCTCTCGACCGTTCATTTCTTCGATGAGCAGTCAAAGAAATCCAATGAGGTTTATGTTTGGATAATTAGTTCCTCTTGTACAAATATCTTGAAAACAATGTTTTGCTGTAGGTCATTTGTTGTGAAAAAGTACTATTATGACCTTTGGAATGTATATATTAATCTTCTGATGCATGTATGCTTGAAGTTTTAATGTGCGAATAATCAGTATTAGCATGAATGCTTAAAGTTGTTCCTGGTATTCATATATGAAATGAATGCTGTCAAGCTTGATAGTAGATTATTTATATGAAATGAAAGCCTAAATAATTTGGTAGGCCCGTATTTTTTCTTGTGCTGTTTAAAATGTTGTGCGCAGCAACTTTTATTTTCAACCGATCCAGATTTCTCATCTCCCGAGGGTTTTTTCTACTATCAACAATGTATTTGTTTTATTTGGAATGCCACCTGGAAATCGAGCTGATTTCTGTTGAAGATGAAAGGTAGGGTAGCACTTTAGTATTAATATTCCGATTTCCAAGTTGAACCAAGTAGCAAAGAGGCAGCATGGTACAACAAAGCTTGTTGGATGAGTTATTTGAGTTGGATTCTTAGCAATGTGTAATTGATTGTTGACACATCAGTGTCTGAATTAAAAAAAATTCATAGTTCATATCTAATAGGATCTCCTACAATCTGGCACGAAAATCATACATTTATTGATTAGATGCGCCAATTAATCTGGAATTGTGTTACTTAATATATATATATATATATATATATTTGGGTTATATTAAATTCTCAAGGGTACAATGCTATAGCATATGCTTGGAGGTTCAATAAAGACTTGTTGCTTGGATCCAAAATCTTTCAAGTGAAAGCTATTTTGAGGATGAAAGCCAGCTACGTGATTTGATGTACCAACAGCACGCAAAGGGTTAGTCTATTCTATCATCTTTAATTCACTTAAATTAAATACTAATATTTAAATATTTTAATCGTTTGTACCACATGTGTCCTGTGGAATTAGTGATCTTTTCTAACTAGTTGCATGATGGGATATATGATCATTATTTTGTATTCCTTTTAATGATTTGTTCCAAGCAGGACACCATGGCTGTAACGAGCCGAGCTTGAACGACCCTTATCCAAACTCGGCCCAGCTTAGTTTATGTTAGCATAAGCTCGGCTTGAGTTCGTCTCGAGCTAAGCAGGTCCGGTTCATGTTCGGCTTGTTAGCTTACCGAGCCTTAAAAAAGCCAAAGTTGAGCTCGGATTCTATTAGGCAGTCTCTGAAAAGAAAACGACAAGAAGGCGTTTGGTGGAGGCTGAAAATAGGTCAATGGCCGTTATACATGAAAGTATTTTTTAAAAGGTTAGGCCGGAAACAACAATCATTGAGCCCAAGACTCACTGCTTTGAGATATGGAAATTAAGATTATAAAAAAATTAACATCAAGAGCATATGGAATGTGTCTATGTGCTGGGTTTTATATTTACCTTGGTTGCACTTATATAATGTCCCTTAATTGAATTAAGTGTTTTGAGAGTTCACTACTACAATAAGGGCTTACCCCTACGGAGATAGAAATCTGTAGGGGCAACTTTTTATTGCCCCTACGGATTAATCCGTAGGTTCATTCGTTTGCTCCTACGGTACCCTACGGATTAATTAAAAAATATTAAAATTTAATCTTTTATTTGGTCCTACGGAACCGTAAAAGAAAGCCGTACGTATTAATCCGTAGGGGCAAAAAAGGGTAATTTATAAAAAAAAAAGCCTCTAAAATTTTCTCATCTCCCCCAATTTTTTCCTCACCCGCGCGCGCGATCGATCACCCGCGCCTCCTCCACCTCTCGTCAGCCGCCTCTAGAACCCCCCGTCACCAAAATTTCCCGTCAGCCGCCGCCTCCACCTCTATTCCGTCAGCCATTGCATCCACCTCCACCTCTATCCTGTCAGCTCGTCGCCATCTTGCCGCCACACCAGAGGATCTCGTCGAGCTCCATCCCCGGTCTTCTCCACCTCGTCGAGCTCCATCCACCGGCAAAACTACAAGTGAGGCGAGTTAAATCCATTTTGAACTATTAATTATTCTTATTTTTTGTGTTATTGTTAGGGTTAGGATTAGGGTTAGAGTTAGTTTTAGGGTTAGGGTTAATTAGGTAGGGTTTCCATTCAAAAGAAATGCAGTATTTATTATATATAAATATCAAAACCTAAATCATTTATCATGTTCACCAGGAGTTACATACCGCTATTCTTTAAGAGAAATTTCATTAAATATTTATATGCTTTCATAGAACTTCAAGCGGTTTAAATTTCATAAGATATTTATTGGGTCTCGGAGTAGGAGTTTACCGCAACATACATGATAGTTTATATGCTTATGCTTGTTGCTTTATCTATTTTCTATAATTAACTTATCATTAGCCAGAAATTTTTACTTTTTCACCTGAACATCAGTTCATATTTTAAGCTGTGGATTTTTCTTCACCTTGGATTCTATTCAATATGCAGGAAACGGTGTCTGTATAATGAATACCACATGGAGAGACGAACAACATCTATCATTAATTCATTTCATTTCATCATTCTTGAGTGCAAACTCATATCGTCTTAACTTTCTCCTTATATCTCCTGTAATTATCATTTCTTTCACATAGATATTAGATATTCTATGATGCTCCAATTTCGTAGACTGGTTGCTGGAGTGCAGGATCTCATATTCAACAACAGGGGTTTATCAGTAGCATTTGTTTTTGTGAAGAATTGGAACCGTGACAATACATATGCTCTCTTCAGCAGGTAGCTGACCCCTGCGATAATTAAGGCTTGCTTATTATCTAGTTAATTAACATTCTCACATAATGCAGAGTTGAAAAACTAATAAGGCAGTTTGGGCATCTCTATGTGGTTGTGTCTGTACCCACCATAGAGCAAAATGACTCTTTTAACCAATCATACTTCAAGTAGGTAACATGTTGACAATAAATTTTGCTTTCAGAACCAAATGAATTTCAATTTGAGTTATGATAATATTCTTGAGGTATGGTATGGAGCTTGGTAGCACAACATTTGTCCCAGTTCGTTATCCAAAGATGGGATTTTAGGGTTACTATTAGGGCTTAGAGTTAGGGTTACTATTAGGGCTTTTATTTGTGTTATTGTTGATTTTAGGGTTACTACTAGGGCTTAAAGTTAGGGTTCGGTCTAGGGTTTGGACTAGGGTTAGGGTTAATTAGGTAGGGTTAGGGTTCGGTTTAGGATTAGGGTTAGTTTTAGGGTTAGGGTTAAGGTTAATTAGGTAGGGTTAGGGTTAGTTTGGGTTAATTAGGTAGGGTTAGGGCTAGTTTGGGTTAATTATGTAAAATAAGGTTGGTGATGATTATAGCCAGGGTTTGGGTTAATTAGATTAATTAGAGTTAATTTTGGTTAGTGCTAGAGTTAATTTGTGTTGGGGTTTGGGTGATGATTAGGGTTAGGTTAATTTGGATTAGGGTTTGGGCTAGGGTTAATTTGGGTTAATTAAGTAAAATAGAGTGTATTTGTGTTAGGGTGTTGATTAAGATTAATTTGGGTTAATTAGTGATAATTTGAAGCGTCAGGGTGTTTATTAGGGTTAATCTGGGTTAATTAGGTTAATTTGGGTTAATTAGGAATAATCTGAGTTAGGATGATGATTAGGGTTAATTAGGTTAATTTGAGTTAATTAGGGTTAGGGTTTACGGTGCAATAGTTCCTTCAGTAGGATACTCGATGATAACGTAAACGTACAACTTTACCGTAAACGCAAGAAAAACTTACCCTAAACTAAAAACTTCATACCCTTAATAACGAAACATAAACGTAAAACCTATTCATGTTAAATGTTCAAGTTAAAACCAATATATGATACTCGATAATAATATGAAACTTTCTTGAACCACTCAGAATAGTGGGATTGCGACGGTAGAGAGCGATTCAAGAAATTTAGCTCAGTTTCCTATTATGGAGGTTGCATATTATAAAGGATTTGGTGTCCTTGGATACAAATTTGAAGTTAAGGACTGTTTACCGCTGAAAACGGAGACGGACCGCGTAGGTCGTCTTGCCTGAATTTGGGAGTAGATGCTATTTGGGTTTATCCGTCCACCTCTCCGAAAATGCCAAGTTGATTTATGACACCGTGTATCGGAGGTTTGGACGGATGTGGCCGTTGTAGCAGATTTCATCAGATTCTCCCTCGTTGTGAGGGTTTTTTGATTGTGTGGACGCCCTTCCCTGCAGGCGCAAGCCCCTGCGGTTAATTACGTTACCGCGTAGCGATAACCACTTTCTCCTGCTCCAGATGTTCACTTCGTGTCATATGTATTTGTTTTATTTTTGGTTGCCTGTAGATTGTATACATAGACTAATTTGTGTTGTCGCCCGTAGGGTGTGGATTAGTCCAAATCCGTATTTTCTTAGATTTGGGTTTGGTTTGATTTAAGAATCGTTAATCTCGTTTGGGATTAAGATCAACTTAAATGTTTTTTTGAGAATACGTTAGTCTAATTTTAGACTAAGATCTACTCAGCAGGATTTTTGGGATCATTCAGACCCAACAAAAGAGCATTTGAGCTCTATTGCTTTGGTTTAAAGACGTAACGGTCCATATATCACCATTTTTGGTATGAGGGTTTAGTTTAAGGACGTTGCGGTCTATAGCTAGTTTAAGGACATTGCGGTCCAGAGCTAGTTTAAGGATATTGCGGTCCATTGGGATGCGCTCATGGATTTGGGAGTACACCAAAGAGCTGTTGGTTGTCGGGACCCTCCACCTCTCTGAAGACGTTGAAGAATTACAATGACATGTATCAGAAGTATGGAAAGATGTACCCTTGAACCGAATTCCAGATTGAAGGGAGAGATCATGGTGGAATGAACATCATTTTAGATACCATATGTTAGGAGATCATTAGTCATCTTTGGAACTAAGATCGATTTGGGGAGACCTGAGCATAGGAGGGCTCGGTTGATTGGTGATCAAAAGAGTTTTGGCCTCGGGAGACTTGTCTAGTTTAGGCTAAGGTTGGCCTCTCATAGTGTTAAACACTAATATCTGCTTAGCGCTTACATACTCCCATGTGAGGCTCTAAAGTAGTGTTAAACACTGAAATTTGGGGCGCTCACGTATGGCACATGAGGCGCATGAAAGTTGGTGTTGTGCCCTTGGGGTTCAAAATCCCTGTCTATATATACAAGTGTTAAACACTTAATTCCTGTGGCCCTCACGTGTGAGCACGTGAGGCACCCCAAAGTTGGGCACTGCCTCTTTAGATTTATTCTCTCTTCCTTTTATCAGTGCTAAGCACTTAGCTCATATAATGCTCACGTGCGAACACGTGAGGTGCTCAAAATGTGATCACTATCTTTGGAATTTTTCCCTTTTCCATATAAGTGTTAAGCAATTGCTTGGGGGTCACGTGGGAACACGTGAGGCGCCCTTTTCCTTTTATAAGTGCTAAGCACTATTGGGGGTCACGTGGAAACACGTGATTCAATTTCAGTCCTTTTTTGTTCATCGAAGGTGCTCACGTGGGAACACGTGAGCTTTTGTTATATAGCATTGAACGCTAATGAATCGCCAGTCTGCATGGAGATTTTAATCTGAGTTTTGAGAATTTTAGGTCCCTTGTTTTATAAGAATTAAATTCTTTTGCAAGATTAAACCCTAGTTTTATCAGAGAAATTAAATTCCTATATCTTAGGAAGAATTAAATTCTTCAAATATAGTTCTTTCTCCTAAGTTTTGAGTCTGCATGACAGAATCTCCCGGATAAGAATTAAATTCTCAACTTGTGGGGAAATCTGCTTCTGCAGATCTTAACCAGAGGAAAAACCAAGTTCTTTTTAGAAGAGTTAAACTCTTGAAATGAAGAAGAAGAGATAAAATGATCTCTATGTCTTTCTTCTTACCTAGGGTTTCTTTTTCTAAAAGTGAGCTCTTCTTTTTTTTGTTTCTCAAATCTTATGGGGGGTCTTTTCTCCTTCTCATCTTCTTTTTTTTAAGACTTGAACTCTTAGGTCCTTTATATAGTAGAGGTAAATTTGTTGATTTAGTTAAGGAAATCTCTCATTGAGAATCTTAATTGATTTGGGGATTTTATCTCCCGCTGGATCTTTGATACAAGGACTTCTGTTTTACAGAAGATATTTTTCCTGTTTTTAACAAGATTGGGAAAATATTTTCCCATACAGAGCTTATTCTGTCGCTTGGCAATTTTTATCCACCATTGGATTTTTAATCCAATGGTGCTTGGTTTAACGGAGCACAATTTTCCTTTGTTTTAAAGAGATGAAAAATATTTTCCAACTCATGGTATTTTTGATCCGCCAACTTTCTGTTTAACAGAAAATATCATTTCCCATTTAAAAGTTCAATAGAATTTAATTCTATCATCATTGGATTTTCGATCCAACGGTTTCTTGTTGAGTAGGGGAGTGCCCTCACGTGTTTAACACGTGGGGCTTATTAGCTTGGCAATTGTTTTAATTGATGTGCCTATATGCGTTGCATATAGACACTCACATGTTAAACACGTGGGGCTGTTTTAGCCTAGCAATTGTTTTAATTGCAGTGTCTATATGCGCTGCATATAGGCACTCACGTGTTATACACGTGGGGCTCTTTTAGCCTAGCAATTGTTTTAATTGCAGTGCCTATATGCGTTACATATAGGCACTCACGTGTTAAACACGTGGGGCTCTTTTAGCCTAGCAATTGTTTTAATTGCAGTACCTATATGCGTTGCATATAGACATTCACGTGTTAAACACGCGGGGTTGTTTTAGTGAGGAACTTTCTCTCATCCCTTTTTTATAAGGGAACAAATGCCCCCCAGCGTTGCTCTCACGTGGTTTGTACGTGAGTGCAACGCTGTCTGTCCTCACAGCCGTTGGATTGCCGAGGGGAATGGGAAGATGAACCGCTCTCATCATGTCTTATAAATGCAAGGCTTTTCACCTCTGTGAAGCCTCCTGTTCCTTCATCTTCTTCTTCGGTCATTTTCTTGAGAATTTAATTCTCATCATCAGAGCTTAGTTCTCTGCCATAAAATATTTCAGAGTTAAACTCTGCAAAACTTCTCTTTGGGTGAGGACCTTGCACGACCCCCTCTTGCTTTCTGCCCTGGATTTTAAATCCATTATCAGAGCACAACTCTTTTCTCGGATCGGTTTGTTAAAGATCCCAAAACATATATAGATATATATTCTTTTTTGTAGATTTTGAAATTTTGGATTAGTGGGGATTGTCAATCCTCCTTTTAGGGTTTTACCCTATCACCAATCTTTAAGAATCTTGGAATTTAATTCCGTTTTCATTGCCTTCTTGCCTTGGGAGTCTTCTAGGATTTAATCCTTTTATCAAAGGAATTTAATTCCGTATACCCATAGAGCTTGGTTCTGGAGAAATTTTATCCCCTGCTTTCCTCGAATATTTTAGGGTTTTAATACCCTTAAAGCAGATTTGAGTCTGTTGCATTCTCTAATAAAACTTACTTTAAGTGTTTCTTAGGAGTTGTTTAAACTCGAGAATCCTTTTAGATTCTCATAATAAGCATTTTCTTGATCATTTTGCTCACTAAACTCTTACTGATTCTTTCTTTCAGATACTATGGCCGCTTATCTGTATGATCTTAACGAAATTATCTCCTATGAAGACATTCACCTCTAAGGCCGTTGTCAAAATCAGGAGTTTACGGATGTCCAATACGCTGAGGTTATGCGTCTCTTCGATGAATACAACGGTCGACTACTCCCCCGTCGTTCCGCTCTTTTGAAGATCATCATGGGGGCGATTTAGGAAGCACTTCCTGAATTTAACAAAGCCATGCCGCTTGAGACACTTGATGATGCCAAAGACAAGGTGCACCCAGTATATCTGATGGGCTTGATCTCGAAGAGGCGGCGAGATGATCTTGTTGATATCTTGCATCAAGTCTTCCAACATATGACGATAATCTTTGCCTATCAGAGGACGGCCGATATCAGCGAGAATCCCGACGCTTGCATTCGTGAGAAAATGGACACGAAAATGGTCAGAGAAGCCAGAAGCATTTTAGTCGGCCTTGCTTCTGAATTCCTCAATCCATGTCCGGGATTTAGTGTTTAACCATTGTAAACATTTTTATTTTATTTTATTTTATTATTATTATTATTTTATTTTTTTACCATGTATAAGTTCCTGGAGCATGAATGACAAAACTTCCTCTTTCCCCCCATTTTTTTACCAATGCTCACATGTGTCTTACATGAAGTGTCGTTATACTGTTGTTGGCATTCACGTGTTTTGCGCGTGAGGCGCTGTTGAGGATTTTAATCCTGAACTAGCGCCGGCGCTCACGTGTTATGCACGTGCGACACCGCTTTAGTCCCCAAAAGGATCAATACGGGTGCTCACGTGTCATGCACGTGAGGCTCTGCAGATAGGGTCGTTTCACCTCCTCGCTCTGATTCTCATGAGTCAACCCCTTCTTTTCCCATGCCCCTTTTTTAGGCCTTGGAAATAGCTCCACTATGCACGACGTTTTCTGTGCGTAGCTTCGAACGTTTATCTTTATAACCCGAAATTATGTCTTCCTTTTTCTCTTCAAAGAAAAACCCATTTCTACTAACAGAACTCAAGGTAAGTCATTTTCCAAAGAAGTAAAATAAGAGCTATGGCTTGCAATCGTCCTCACGCTTGTTGGCAACCATGGGAGGTGCCCATTGAGGAAACGATTCCTTGCTTTGTTGCGCAGCTGGTAGACTCTCTTCTCACTGACGCTCAGTGAGACGCGGTGATGTATGAGCTCCTGACTCGTAGGGGCTCTCCTCCTCCTATGGGCTCCATTTGGCTCCGGATGATCTTTCTATCCGTGCTTGCCGACATCCCTTCTCATCCGGTAGAGATGACTCCGGCGATTCTCGATACAGTGGAGGATAAGATCGAGTGCTTTCACGAGGCGTGTTTGATTACCCAGTCTTTGAGGGACCGATCAGTTCAGCTGCTCAGCCAGATACGGGCTCAGCGGGCTATCATGTCCGCCTTTGCTGATGAGCATGGTGCTAATCGATGGGGAGCAACTTCTCGCGAAGACCGCCGTTTCAACATGGTAGAGAGAGCAGAAAGGGAATTGGAGAACTTTGTGTTTTCTTTTGTTTACCCCTGCATCTCTGATCTCATATTTAGTGATCACTTCCCTGTAGAGTAGTATATTTATATCAATGTATTTATCTTATTATTAACTGCTGAATGTTTTCCGCTGAATGTTTCCTCTTCATTATATATTCGTACGTGTATCCCGCCTCTATGCATGAGCTGCATATTTTACCCTTAGAATTTTTTTTGCTAGGTGTGAGCGCTATTGTTGTGTTGCACGCTAATCCTTCTTACACATACATAAATCAACATGCTTTGAACACTAGGTCCATTTAAGTACATACGCAGTCGTACTGTCGTGTCTCTTTAGCAAATGCGTCTTATAGATAGTCTATCTTGACCTCCTTGTAGGGCAGCGATGGCTTAGAAAACAGGTTCAAATCTGCCGCCTAAGACTTTTCAACTTTATGAGCCTTGAAGGTCTCATAAAGACTTTTCTCCCTACGAGTCGAGAGGATCCCGCAGGTGTGTTTTCTTCTTAGGAGTCGTGAGGACTCCTAAATGTGTTTTTTCTTGAGAGTCGTAAGGATCTCATAAGAGAGTTTTCCCCTTTACAAGTCGGGAGGACTCGTAGATGGTTGTTTCCCTCCTTGTCTATATTCGACTTTGGAGAGTGTGGCCCATGAATAGTATGCAATAGTCCATCTTAGACCGATTTGCAGGGCCCCGGTGCATAGGAAATAGGTCTTTATCCCCGTTGCCTAAGGCTTTTCCCTACGAGTCGAGACGAGTCGAGAAGTTCTTGTAGGAACATTATTTTCCCCACGAGTCGAGACGAATCGAGAAGTTCTTGCAAGGATGTCCTAACGTCACAGTTAACTCCTGCTAATAGAAGTCCGTTAGGGTCTGTAGTACTAGGGTTTTTTACCCGTCGTACCGTCGCGTTGGCCGATGTATTCCTCGATATGCAATCTTGCTATTCGAGTAGCTCCGCGACTGTCGTGTCTCTGATCCTTTCGGAGGATGGACAAGACGTCTTCAAGTAATCTTCCAGGTGATATTACCGTCGAAAGAGTAAGCGTTAGGGATATTCCATGTCGCTTTTTACTTGAAGTTAGGCTCAGTTTGGGAGCCCCGATGAGTCATGACCACTCCGTGCTGGTGTGGGATGATCTCCGATAGTCTTTCAGGTCTCATTTGAGTTTCCGTCAAGACCGTGAAGCTAGGGATGTTCCTTTGCTTCGTTTGTTAACATTGCGTCTGCAATATTGCGACGAATGTCGAGGTTGTCTCTGGGTTTTCTGCGAACCGTCGAGATTTGGAACCAGGGGACTTTGCCGTGGCTCCATTTTGCTGACGTCGTATCTGCTTCTGGTTGGAACGAGAAGGAACGTCGTTGTTGATTTCTAGGCTGTAGATGTAGCCGTCGAGACCTGGAACTAGGGACTCTGCCATGGCTCCGAGGTAGTCTCTTGGTTGTCTGTGAACCATCGAGATTTGGAACTAGGGGACTTTGCCGTGGCTCCGAGGTAGACTTTAGGTTGTCTGTGAACCGTCGTGATTTGGAACTAGGGGACTTTGCCGTGGCTCCGAGGTAGTCTCTAGGCTGTCTGTGAACCGTTGAGATTTGGAACTAGGGGACTTCGTCGTGGCTCCATTTTACTGACGTCGTATCTGCTTCTGGTTGGAACGAGAGGGAACGCCGTTGTTGATTTCTAGGCTGTAGATGTAGACATCAAGATCTGGCTTCCCTTTGACGAAGCCCAGTGGGGTAATATGGTTCCCTTTCCGTTTGTGCCCATAGATTGTATACAGGGGTCAATATGATCTCACCTGTAGGGCAAAAGTTTCATTTCATTTTTATTTCTTTCCGCGATGCTCTATCATTTCAGCTTTTTATATCGCGAAAGTCGCGATTGCCCAATCATTTCGGCTTTTCATCGCGGTGCCCAATCATTTCGGCTATTTTTCTTTTTTACTCGATGCTTTTTATTGCGAGTTGCCCAAACATTTCGGCTATTTTATCTGCATATATTTTACTCGCTGATTTTTATTGCGAGTTGCCCCATCATTTCGGCTATTTCATATGCATTTTTGGTTCACTGATTTTTGTTGCGAGTGTGGAATTTGAGATCTGATACCAATCTTAGTATCAGTATCGCTGCGACTGGAATATGGCCGGGAGCAAATCATCATTTGCCATGAAAGGACTTGGAATTTGATACTAATCTAGGCATCAGCATCGCTACCACTGGGATTGTTGCCAGGAGCGAATCATCATTTGCCTTTGTCGATTTGAACAGAGGTGGCTTAGCAAACAAGGTTAGGATCCCATTAACTAAGGCTTTTTGACTTTACGGGCCGTAAGGGTCTCATAAAAGTATTTCTACCTACGAGTCGTGAGAATCTCGCAGGTGTATTTTCTCCTTAGGAGTTGTGAGAATTCCTAAGTGATATTTTCTCTCGTAAGTCGTAAGGATCTCACAAGAGTATTTTCTCCTTGCAAACCGAGAGGACTTACAAGTGTTGTTCATCAAATGAAGAAATTTCACGTCATTGGTGAACTAGGTGAGGGAACGTTTATTTGTGCCCGTGGATTGTATACAAAGATTACTATTGGACCACTTGTAGGGCAACTTGGGGAGTGTGATGGCTTAAAAACAGGTTCAGATCCCTGTAACTTAAGGCTTTTGAATCCTATGAGCCGTGAGGGTCTCACAGGGGAATCCTCCTTACGAGTCGTGAGGATCTCGTAAGTGTAATTTCTCCTTAGGAATCGTGGGGATCCCTAAGTATGTTGCTCTCTCATGAGTCGTAAGGATCTCACGCAGGTGTCTTCTCCTCACAGGTCGAGAGTACCTCACAGGTGTCTTATTTTAACGAGAGTGCGCCCTTTCGGGTTTTCACAAACTCGCCGGTAGCCCTGCTGTTTTTACTCATGACACCCTTTCGGGTTTTCATCCATGCCCATTTCGCTTATGGACGTACCATTTTTTTTATGGGAGCTTTGATTGCAACACAGATCCCAGAAGAAGATATCGCCATGTTTTGGGCGAAGAGTACTAGTTTAGGGACATTTCGGTCTAATGTTAGTTTAAGGACATCTCGGTCCACTGTTAGTTTAGGGACATTTCGGTCCACTGTTAGTTTAAGGACATCTCGGTCCATTATTAGTTTAGGGACATTTCGGTCCATAGCTAGTTTTAAGACGTTGCGGTCCGTTGGGATTTTCAGGAGAGGTTTTGCCGGATACTACTTATAGGGTTTGGACTCAGGAAGACAGCGAGCGGACACGAGCGTCGTCATCTATCATTAATCTAAGCCATGACTCGTCAAGCGTAGTATTTCTTAAGGAATCGGTCATTTATCGGCCGGAAGGGTCTTTCGCCATGCATATCCATGAGCAAGTAGGCTTCACCTTGGTAGACGTTGTCTATGATGTACGGGCCCTCATAATTCGGCTCGAATTTCCCCCGTTTGGCATGATTGGGGATCATAGGTCTTTTAACAACTAGTACAAGTTCTCCTTGGCGGAATGTTCTCGGCCTAGTCAGTCTTTCGTATGAGCGCGTCATCCTTGCTTTGTAAGCTTCCAGGTTTTGCTGCGCCATGAGACGAGTTTCATCGAGGGCATAGAGCTCCTCAAGCCGAAGATGGGCATTTTCTTCATCCGTCAGCTCGTATCGAACTGCTACTCGTAGAGAGGGTAGCTCTATTTCCAAAGGGAGTACTGCTTCCATGCCAAATACCAACGCGAATAGCGTTGTATTCGTGGCCGTCTTGAACGTGGTCCGATAAGCCCAGAGAGCTTCATGCAATCTTTCGTGCCAGTCCATTTTATTTCTGGACACCATTTTCTTTATGATCTTTGTCAAGGTCTTGTTGAAAACCTCAGCTAGACCGTTAGCTCGGGGATTATAGACCGAAGAGTATCTCCAATCTATTTTATGCTGCTGTGTGAAGCGACTGATTTTATGGCTTCTGTAGGCCGGCCCATTATCCGAGATGATCCATTACGGAGTGCCGAATAGGTAGATGACATGTGTCCTGAAGAAATGGAAGATGTTCTCCGTCTTCACCTCTTTAGCGGTATTTCTTCTGCTCACTTATAGAAGTAATCAGTCGTTGTCAATATGAACCGATGTCCCTTGGATGATGCCGGTTCGATGGGCCCAATTATATTGGTTCCCTACATTTCGAATGGTCAGTTAGCTAGTGTTGGGTGTAGCGGATTTGGATGCTGGTGGATGAAGTCCCCGTGAATTTGGCATGAGTGACACTGCTTCGCATATTCGAGACAGTCCTGAATCATCGTGGGCAATTAGTAACCCATTCTTTTGATTTTCAGCTTCATCTTTGGCCCGGCTTGATGAGAACCGCAGAGTCCGTTGTTCAGTTGATAAAACTGCACATTTGTATTACATTTTTCCTACCATTTTCATAATATAAAAGGACTTTATTATAATATATTATACATATGATGGTTTATGTGTAAAAACACCATTTTCCATGTGTTAATATATTTTAATTAGTATTTGGTAGGAAAATGTATGCAAATAATATTATTGACCTAATCCTAGTAGAACAAAGTCTACTAAAATCTTATTTGAGTTGTTGTGCAGAATATTTCCAAGTTGTTATGCAGAATTTATCAAACAAATCAATTTGTTGAAGAAAACTTGCCAAATTAAGAAGCAAAACTTGGAGACCAAGTCTGGAAGCAACCGAGAGAAGATTTATGAATTCTGAAGGTGCCTAGGATTGCCACATGTCACAAGATGCAGGCACAAGAAAACTCATAAAGAGATCTCACCTTTTGAGCTCGGATCCGCGGCCCTAGCCCCCATTTGCCGCGGATCCGCCGCACTTCTAGGGAATTGGGAGGCAAGATTTTTTGGCATAAATATATGATGAATTTTACCAAGTTTCCAACCTAAAGATTCTGGCTTTGCACTATAAAAAGGCACCGAGAGCCTCTTAGAAAACCTATCAAGCCGACGCGATCACGAAGTCCAAGACGACTCACGCATCCAGGCTGATCATCAACAGTTCATCTACCTCCTTGGAAGAGATCGAGAAGCAAACTAGTCTTTGTAATCATTTTCTAAGGAATCAAAGTGTAGATTGTTCAAGTTGATTAATAAAGGTAGTTGTTTTATTTAATTCTTTTGCATTTTACATTATGTTTTCCCTCTCTTTCTTTTCATCTTCTTCTCCCAACATGCGCGAGTAATTCTCCGCTTGTTAGGGTTCGTAGGATTAGGGTAGGCTAATGGATGATGAAAATAATTAAACCCTTTTTAAGTCCTATAAAGTTTAGGAACTTTATCAAAAGAATCATTAACATTCTAATCGGGCGCGCTAACAATTCTTTGCTAGTTCCGACCGCGATTAGAGATTAGATTAATGATTGTTTTGGTAAAGGCTAGATAATGAACGGAGTTCCGTGTCGAGATAAGGGTTAAGAGTGGGATTCCTTTTCCCTCCAGAAACCCTAATCTACACGCATCACCGTCGTTCTAGTTCTAAATCTATTAATGGATAAAAAGGGTAACTTTTAATTAATCGTTCATAACTACTAAATCCTAACGAACCCTACAAGCCTTCTTATTATATTATCTAAGTCTCTAAAATAATCTAGATCTATATTTTACATTCTTGTTTAACGTAGATCTAGAAACCAATCTATAAAATTCTTTATCCCTCCTCTCTTTCTCAATACATCTAAAGTAAAAGTAAAAGGTTCCACGTTTCCCTGAGGACGACCCGTACTCACCTCGGTCTAGCTACGCGCGACACCGTTCTGATTGCGGTTAAACTACAAAACACACTCTTACGAATCAATCAAATGGCGCCGTTGCCGGGGATACGTGCGTAATTTTTATTTTTACTATTTGTGTTGAATTCTTAGACGAGTCATATCATTATTAACACAAAACTGCAAATTGCATATTTAACGATTTGTGCGTGAATTTTGCAAGGAGATCTGGAGTCACAGAATTAAGGAGAACAGGGAACAGAGACATTTTTAAAGATCCAGAGGAGCACATAAGGATATAAAATTTTTTTATCAAGTGATCCCTCTGCCACGCGGCGTAACATCGGCAAAAGCACCCTATCGGCGGCGGAATCGCGGCAGGTTAGAGGAATTAGGGCTTCAATCTTCTCTGGTATTTTCTTTCAACTCCTCCTCTCTCCCCTCAAATCCAATAAACTCTATTTTCTGCAGGATTCTTTGCAAAACTGCGCCGCTAAAAAAAAAATCTTTTTGCAAAAGTTTTGTGATTGGTTTTGTTTTGCATATTTTAATACGGATTCTAAGGGGCAAAGACCAAATCAAGATTAGGTGGGGATTTCATCACCCTTCCTAAGCCCCACAAATCACAAACCGAGCATATATATCAACCCTTCATTAATTTAAAAAATATCTAGACCAGACTCTAAGGACTGTCGCGCTCAATAAGGACAGAGGAAGGTCGTGGGTAATTTATCGTTTATCCGCATTACTTTTGTAGTGTCTAGACAAGTATGACAAAGGCTAGTGGTTTTTAATTAGGCCCACGACGTGGTTCCTTCCCACTTACCTGGCACTTATCTGGCTACAAGGGTAGTACGGAGGCGGTAGAGGATTGATCCTGCGGCTTGTCCTTTGAAAGTCTAGGAGCGGTCTAGAGACTGACCTAGGTAACCTTAGTTCTAGGGTTGCTTGTGCATCATAGGGTGATTTGTCTTGAGTCCCACTTTTTCAAAACAAGCCAATTTTAAATCACACACACGCTGCCACTTGCACTAAACCCGCTTAGTGCATGCTCGGCTGGACACGGGATCCTAGTGCCCGTCTTGTCCGCGTTCCTGCTATCGACACCGAAGTCGGTACTTCTTCATTTTCTTTTCCCCCACCACACACCACATCAACCGTGATGGACGGCACTCCATCTAATTATAACACCACGCTGCCACCGCCCGCAGGTGAGCAGAATCCACCGCGCATCTCTCTCCAAGAGAGATGTTATCCTATTCGTGGTCCTCTTCCTACTTGTCTATCTCTTCCACCACCTAACGGGGATAATTTCGAAATTAAACCCCACTATATCAATCTGTTGCCCAAATTTCACGGGCTTGAGTCGGAAGACGCGTACGTTTTCATCACCAAATTCGAAAACGTATGCGCAATGATGGGTGCTTCACAATTGACCTTAGATGCTATGCGCTTACGTCTTCTCCCATTCACACTGTGCGACTTGGCAGAAAAATGGCTTTATAATACTGCCGCACACTCTATTGCTAATTGGGATGAATTCGTCGTAGCATTTCTTAAGAAGTTTTACCCAAATCATAAGACTGCACATGTTAGGAGCGAGATCAACCAGTTCACCCAGCTTCCCAATGAACCATTTTGGAAGTGCTTTGAACGTTTCAAAGATCTGCTTGTCCAATGCCCCCATCACGGAATACAAAGATGGGATTTATGTCGGATTATATATGAGGGCATTAATCCAGCGACAAAGCAGATGCTTGAAACAATGTGTCAATGCAATTTCATGTCTAAAGATGACGGTGAAGCATGGAAATATCTGGAAGACCTTGCTGAACACACGTTGCAGTGGGAAAGCGTAAGACCACCTTCAACTAAGGGAGGTATTCACCAGCTCGATATTTCTATCGCAGTGAAAGCCGAAATGGCAGCGATACAGAAGAAACTCGATACTATTGAAAACAAGTTCTCAACATTCTCCCTAAATCAGGTCACGCTTCCTAAGACTGTCTGTGGTTGCTGTTCGGATCCTTCACACTTAACGGAAGAATGTCCTATGAATGCATCGTTTCAAGCTAATGCTGCTTTTCAGCAGCGATCTAGAAATGATCATTATTCTTCCACATATAATCAAGGATGGAGGAATCATCCTAACTTTGCTTGGAATCAAAACCAACAAAGTAATTATCAAAGACCTCCTCCACAGCAACCACAACCACAGAATCAGCCCCCTTTTCTGTCACAAAATTTCCAAAATCCGGCCAACATTTCTACACCACAAGTGGCCGGTACTGACAACTCACTTGCACAAACTTTGGATATGTTTATGAAACAATCCATGCAAAATTCGGCTGAGATAAGGTCTTCTATTGGTACCCTAACGAAAAACTCCTCCTCCCATGGTGAGAGTATTAAATCAATAGAAAACCAAATCGCACAGTTAAACGCCGCAATGAGTGCGAGAGAGAAAGGGAAACTCCCATCTCAACCCCTACCGAATCCTGGCCATTCACAAAGTCATAATGTGAATGCCATTACTACGTTGAGATCGGGGAGAGTGCTGAATAACCAAGTGGGTGAGCAATTTGATGATAGTGACACATTTGATACCCCTTCTTCTTCTTCTTCTTCCCCTAATTCGTCTAGTCTCCCACCTTCATCCGAGCCTATTCTCCGTTTTCCCCAAGGCTCGAACATTTCGCCAAATCTATCTAAGTCGATGCCCACTCCAATTTTGGGATCGAATCCGTCGCCACAGTCCTCTCCACAAACGTTGGACCCAAAACTTATTGATCGAGCTCCATTTCCAAACCGATTAAGGGCCAACAGACCAAGTCCACAAATGGAGAAGATTGTGGAAATGTTTAAGCAAGTTAACATAAACATTCCTCTCCTAGATGCTATTCAACAGGTCCCGTCATATGCGAAAATCTTAAAGGACTTGTGCACTAGGAAGCGAAAAGTTCAAGTACCTAAAAAAGTTTTCCTTGCGAGTAATGTGAGCACTGCTTTTACACAACAACTACCCAAGAAACGAAAGGACCCCGGAAGTCCTACAATTTCTATTTCCATTGGGGGTAAAAATATCAATCGTGCTCTACTCGATCTTGGTGCTAGTGTTAACTTGCTTCCGTATTCTGTGTATGAGCAATTAGGGATCGGAGAGTTAAAACCTGCGCATTGCACTCTTCAGATGGCCGATCGATCTATCACCCAACCAAGGGGTGAGCTAGAGGATGTGTTAATCAAAGTCGGGGAATTCATATTCCCTGTGGACTTTATCGTTATAGATACACAACCTGTAGCAAACCCACGCAATCAAATCCCGGTGATACTCGGTCGACCCTTTTTGGCCACTTCCAACGCAGTAATTAATTGTAGAAACGGCTCTATGACCCTATCCTTTGGAAAGAAGTCAATTGAGCTTAACATTTACAAGTTGGGAAGTGAACCCTCCGAACCCTATGCTCATGTGTGTTCTGTCGAATTAATGGATATCGACAGCAGCGAATTTGATCAACCTCATGATACTGACTCTTTTCATATGTTGTTGTTTGACCCAACTATGTACTCTTCCACCGATTTGTCCGGGTCAATATCCAACACTGATGAGGAACTTTTTTATAGAGTCTGACGATCACCCTATTTTTTCTGATGACATTATTATTCGGGGTATCGATGAAAGCTTTGAGGAAATTTTCGCTGATGAACTCGCATTTTTAAAAGATACGGGTGTTGAGATAAATCAACTCCAAGATGAAGAAATTGGACCTCCACCCCCTCTTTTGGACAATCATGATAATGCGAGTAATCCATCATTACTATCACTGTGTCGTCTCTCCAAATTGAGACGCAATCTTTTTCCATTACACCTCTTGTCACCTCCCCACTTCTTCACGTCAATAGGTGACATGTTCTTCCACCAACCTTGGTGCTTCATCGATAAAATTTTTGAATGGTTGGTGTTGACCTTCGGTCTTTGCAAAGCTTGGCATTGACCAATAACCTTGACCCCCTCATGTGATTTTAAAAGATTAAAATTGTTTAACTCATGTTTGGGGGAGGATTTTCACTTTCATATATTCTTGCCCCCATTAATAATTTCCTCCCAAGTCTACAGGTTTTTGAGCTTAACAGATGACATCAGTGAGGACACTACTGTAAACAGGTTTGGGGGAGGTTTGTGCTTATTTACACATCAATTTGCATCATACTTTGCATAAGCACAACATTTTAAAAAAATTTAAAAAAAAAAAATTTATAACAAAAGAGTAGAAAGTGAAAAATTACATCCAAAAGATAGGAATAGTTTAAGAAAACCAAGAAAATTAGAAGTTTCTTAAACGAACTAGTAATAAGTAGTTATGAGCTGTTGTCCCAAGGGTTAGTAAGATGAAGGAAGTCACTAATCTGAGAATAAAAATAAGTCTGAAAAATAGTTTCTATTCTGGAAGCCAAACATTTTGAATGTTGATACCCTACTATATGCACTTACACACGTCTTGAAACTCGGGATAGTAGAGGATACCTTGAAATGCTCTTGTCTAAAAGCCAAAGTATGAAGGAAATGAAAAAAAAAATGAAGAAAATATAAAAATGGTGAAAAGAAAAAATGAACACTGGTTTTGTATCGCCAAGGCAGCAATAAAAAAATATAGCGAGGGTGCCTCTTCACCTAGTGCCCTAAGGCCAACTGGTCTGAGAGTCACTGTTAAGCCTTAGGTGGTGCAAGACGAGGAAAATATTATCACCTAATCAGCAAGCACATAAGTAATCGGTCTGTTAGTACCTCAAGAAGTATTAACGGTCGCATGAAAATGTGTGAGCAAATCTTAATATTCATTAAATTAAAAAGTACTAAGGCAGATGGACAAGAGTATGATAGCTTGAATTGAATTCTCCGAGTGAAGGGATGTCCATTTCACACACGTAGGGTTATATGATCAATGTTTGGATGAAAGGTAGGAATGAAAAATAAAGACAATGTTTTATTGAGGGATGATGTGATTTCTAACATTTTTTCATGACTATTAAGATAGGGCTCATGACAACTGAAAAGCTAGTATAGTTGGAAACTCTTCTTTTCAAGGCCTTTCTTTTATGGTTCTTATCTTTATATGTAAATTTCACCATCTTTCTTTTGTTATTGGATTTTGTGGGTGTAATCCGCTGAAAACCCTCAGGAGACAACACTCCTCCTAATAGGGACACGTAGAGGTTTAACGGCTTGTTGCACGTGCTCAGTGCAATCGTGTCTGCCTACGAAAGTGTGCTTAGTTTTCTCCTTTCATTTTCTCCTCTTGAATAAACTAGTTTGCTCGGGACGATCAAAGATAAGTTTGGGGGTATTTGTTCAGTTGATAAAACTGCACATTTGTATTACATTTTTCCTACCATTTTCATAATATAAAAGGACTTTATTATAATATATTATACATATGAGGGTTTATGTGTAAAAACACCATTTTCCATGTGTTAATATATTTTAATTAGTATTTGGTAGGAAAATGTATGCAAATAATATTATTGACCTAATCCTAGTAGAACAAAGTCTACTAAAATCTTATTTGAGTTGTTGTGCAGAATATTTCCAAGTTGTTATGCAGAATTTATCAAACAAATCAATTTGTTGAAGAAAACTTGCCAAATTAAGAAGCAAAACTTGGAGACCAAGTCTGGAAGCAACCGAGAGAAGATTTATGAATTCTGAAGGTGCCTAGGATTGCCACATGTCACAAGATGCAGGCACAAGAAAACTCATAAAGAGATCTCACCCTTTGAGCGCGGATCCGCGGCCCTAGCCCCCATTTGCCGCGGATCCGCCGCACTTCTAGGGAATTGGGAGGCAAGATTTTTTAGCATAAATATATGATGAATTTTACCAAGTTTCCAACCTAAAGATTCTGGCTTTGCACTATAAAAAGGCACCGAGAGCCTCTTGGAAAAGCTATCAAGCCGACGCGATCACGAAGTCCAAGACGACTCACGCATCCAGGCTGATCATCAACGGTTCATCTACCTCCTTGGAAGAGATCGAGAAGCAAACTAGTCTTTGTAATCATTTTCTAAGGAATCAAAGTGTAGATTGTTCAAGTTGATTAATAAAGGTAGTTGTTTTATTTAATTCTTTTGCATTTTACATTATGTTTTCCTTCTCTTTCTTTTCATCTTCTTCTCCCAACATGCGCGAGTAATTCTCCGCTTGTTAGGGTTCGTAGGATTAGGGTAGGCTAATGGATGATGAAAATAATTAAACCCTTTTTAAGTCCTATAAAGTTTAGGAACTTTATCAAAAGAATCATTAACATTCTAATCGGGCGCGCTAACAATTCTTTGCTAGTTCCGACCGCGATTAGAGATTAGATTAATGATTGTTTTGGTAAAGGCTAGATAATGAACGGAGTTCCGTGTCGAGATAAGGGTTAAGAGTGGGATTCCTTTTCCCTCCAGAAACCCTAATCTACACGCATCACCGTCGTTCTAGTTCTAAATCTATTAATGGATAAAAAGGGTAACTTTTAATTAATCGTTCATAACTACTAAATCCTAACGAACCCTACAAGCCTTCTTATTATATTATCTAAGTCTCTAAAATAATCTAGATCTATATTTTACATTCTTGTTTAACGTAGATCTAGAAACCAATCTATAAAATTCTTTATCCCTCCTCTCTTTCTCAACACATCTAAAGTAAAAGTAAAAGGTTCCACGTTTCCCTGAGGACGACCCGTACTCACCTCGGTCTAGCTACGCGCGACACCGTTCTGATTGCGGTTATTCTACAAACAAACACTTTTTCGTACCAATCATCCGTCATGAGTTTCTTGGACGACTCTCCTTGCTTCTTCTGGTCCTAGACATCTTAGCCATAAATAATTGAACGATCTCTTATATAGAGTATCATTGACGAAGGCGAAAGACAGATCTCGCTTCATGAGCTGATGTCTTGATGATGCGTTTTCGGGCATTCGATGGGATTTGAAGTAGTCTATAAAGACTTCTCTCCAATCTTCAGCCTTTTGTTACTCTATTTGGAAGACCGCTTGTTCAGTCGCTCCCTTTATTTCAGACGACTTCAGAGATATTTCTGCTGACGCGAGAATCCGGCGGCTTTGCACAATGATCCTTACGTCATCGAGGTTTTCGTCGGCCAGTTCTTTAGTGAGCTTGGCTAATGCATCCACCTTGATATTTTCCGCACGTGGTATGCTTTCCAAGATGTATGAGGGAATTTGAATCAGCAGTTGCTGCACTCTTACACCATACCTGATCAGTTCTGGCTTGCACGTCTGGTAGTCGCCATTTACTTGGCTAACGACCAGCTGGGAGTCTCTATATATGAGGAGGTTTTCGATTCCCATGTCGACAGCAATCTCAAGACCTGCTATCAAAGCTTCATACCCAGCCTCATTGTTTATTCTTGGCTTTGTTAATGAAAGGGCGAAACGCATTATCCCTCCTTGCGGAGTCACGAAGATAAGGCCCATCCTGGCTTTAATCATGGGGGTGTTTTTCTTTTGCTTCTTCAAGGAGGATGCTCCATCGAAGTAGAGTTCCCATCGGGTATCACTCCCTTCTTTCTCCCCGTCGATTGCGTCAAACGCGTGTTCGTCCGGCAACTCGCAATTTAAGGGAGAGTCGGCGGGTATCGGATGCTCTGCGAGAAAGTCGGCGATGGCCTGGCCTTTTACTGCTTTAAGAGGTCGATAGATTATCGAGAATTTCATCAAGAGGATGGTCCATTTGGCAAGCCTTCAAGTTAGTATGGCTCTTGACATCAAATACTTGAGAGGATCCGCCTTTGATATGATATGGACCTCATATGCCAAGGCATAATGTCGAAACTTCGTTATCGCGAAGATCGGTGCTAGGCAATGCTTTTCAATAGGGGAATAGTTGTTTTCTACCCCAGAAAGACTCGACTCAAATAGTAGAGAGCTCTCTCCTTCCCCTAGTCGTTCTCCTGTGCCCATAACGCGCCTAAAGAATCTTCAAGGGCTGTTGTGTACAGGATGATGGGTTTTCCCTTGACTGGAGCGGTCAATACCCCCGGGTTCTGCAGGTATTGTTTGATTTCGTCTAGCGCATTTTGGCATTTACGATCCCAAATGAACGGGGTCCCCTTTTTTATTAGATGGCTGTAGGGGCGGCATTTTCCGGAAAGATTAGCTATGAACCGTCGGATATACGCGAGCTTTCCTTGGAGAGACCGCAATTGTTTGAGAGTTCTTGGCGTGGGAATTTCCATGATCGCCTTGATCTTCAATGGGTCTATTTAGATGCCTCGGTGTCGGATGATGAATCTTAGGAATTTGCCTAAGGATACTCCAAACGTGCATTTCAGAGGGTTCATCTTCAGATTATATTTCCGAAGACGCTGGAATACTATCTTCAGATGCTCTCAGTGCTCCTCATACAATTTGCTTTTAACCATGAGGTCGTCGATATAACATTCGACAATCTTGTGTTTGAGGTCATCGAAGATCTTTGTCATGGCCCTCTGGTAGGTGGCGACAGCGTTCTTCAGACCAAAGTGCATCACTTTGTAGCAGAATATGCTCAGCGGAGTCCGGAAAGCAGTATGCTTTTGGTCTTCAGGATACATCTTTATTTGATTATACCCCGAAGATCCATCCATGAAGGAGAAGACTTCATGGGTGGATGTGTTATCGATCATCAACTCGGTAACATGCACTGGGAAGTCATCTTTCGGACAAGCTTTGTTGAGATCCCGAAAATCTACGCAGATGAGTATTGTCCCATTTTCCTTCATTACCGGAACGATATTGGCGATCCAGTCAGGGTATTGAACTTCTTGGATGAAGCCGGAGTTAATTAGCTTCTTGACTTTGGCATTGATACTCATCTAAAGCTCGATTCACATTCTTCTTGGAGCTTATTTGACTGGCTTGACGTCCGGTGATATTACCAGTTTATGCACGGCTATTTTTGGATCTAATCCTGGCATCTCAGAATAGTTCCATGCAAAACAGTCTTTGTACTGCATAAGCACGTCTTTTAATATAGCCAGCTGCTCTTTAGACAGCAGCTCACTGACGAACGTTTGCCTTGGATCGTTTGTCGTCCCTATGTCCATTTTCCTAAGATTGTCTGCTGTGGTGTGTATCCTATCTTCCAGCTCTTTTGGCGCCGGTGGAAATTATGAGATCACTTCGTTCTCATCTTCATTTGCGAAGCACTGAGAGAGGTCGTTCATATTCTCGTGCTCTCCCTCCTTTGAGAATGTTATCATATGGCAGGTACGAGCTCGTTTCCAAGCTCGATGCTGATCTAGACTTTCCCTCAGAGTTTCGGTTGCTCTCGGCCCATGCTTTCGTGGCGGGGCTACCCTCCAACTGTCGGATAGAGCAAATCTGCCTTGATGATACTGATCTTTAATCAGTCTTTGAAGGTGAAGCAGTCATCAAGAGGATGTCCTAATACTCGGTGGTAGGAGCAATAATCCGGGTGATGGACCTCGTTTATCTGTTCGGGGTACGAGACTCCGGGAGCGTCATCATTAGATACTTCATGACAAGGTTGAATATTTTCCTTGTCTTGTCTTGAGGGAAAAAGTACTCCCGACCTATCTTCTTCATAAAAGACATGTTCCAGCTGAATTTTTCTCGCTCGCGTGGCTTCATGGATCTGCTTCGCTGTCTTTGAACGCCGTCCCCATTCTTGATCTTGTTATTGCTTCTGCGTCAGACTTTTTCCTTGCCACGAGAACGCACAGCAGGCTGAGGGTGAAGGGCATCGTCGTATTCTCTTTCCGTAGCCTGCTGAATGATATGCCGTGTCCTGGCTTTCTCATAAATGGCCATTTCGCGGCTATGGTCATCCCGAACCTTTTGACCCGCTTCCCTTATTAGCTTGTCAATCTGTTCTTCGAATGACAGGCTTGGTATTCTCACGGCGGGATCTCACTCTGGTTCGACATCAACGCTATCTGGAAATGCATTCGCTTTTCCACCGGAGTTATTTATAACATGGCAACCATGGAATCGTTCCCGTTTCTTGGACCAGACGTATCCAAGCCCAGTCGTCTCCATCCTCCCGTTGGGCATCTTTCGCTGAGTCCCGGGAATGTCCCAAATCTTGTTGTAGAACTGGGCCTGTCGAGCGGTCTGTTTGAAGGGTACACCCTGGCATCTTAACACCATTTTTAATCCCTCTGCGTAATATCTGGGCAGACGGATTGGTTGGAGACTATCAAGCGCATAATCGGCACCATGCCAGACTTCTTTCTCCACTTTAGTCTCCGTGGAAAATGATTGCCTTTTCACATCTTTGCTTAGGAGGGACGTAGAAGGTCTGCAGCTCTTGCACGCTGTACGTATCAAGTGCATCAAGTTCTTTGTAATGCCGCTGCGGAACGATGGTAATTTGTAAACTATAGTCAGCTCGAGCAAAGGTCTGCATTGGCGGGTGGACGGAGAACACTGCGTTGGCCTCGTCCTCAGAGTCACTGCTAAAGACCAAAATAGGAATAGATGGTCCTGGCCTGTTGCCTTGGGGTTGTCCCGAGTAGACCATCTCTTCATCTCCCTCGGTATCGCTCACAAATATCGGGATAGTGGCGATGGCTTTTTGTTTATTCTCCGGTTTGCGACATCTTTCCATGTCTTCGAAGTCTGGTAAGAAGTACTTGGCGTCTTCATATTTGCGGACTTCATTTACGGAGAATGGGTTTAGCTCCCCTGTAACTGTGTACTCAAGGCCGTCCTTGAAGTACTTCATACACTGATGTTGTGTAGAAGGGATGGTGTTGTACTCATGTAACCAAGGCCTACTGAGCAAAGTGTTGTAGTAAGTCTTGGCGTCAATAACATGGAACTTGATGTCAGTGACGAGTAGCCCGAAGAGTAATGTCATTATTACAGACCCGAGCATTTGTGATGATTGGGAGTCAAAACCCGAGATGGTAATTTTATCCCGAGTCAAGTGTTGCACATTCATGCAAATCTCCCTCAACGCTCTCACATTGAGAAGGTTGACGGAGGACCCGTTGTCGACCAGGATCTTCCCTATCTTGATGTCGTGACAATACCCGGTTACATACAGCGGACGGTTATGCTCGCACGTTCCGAGAAGGAGGTCTTCATCGCTGAAGGTGATGTCAGCCGTGTGGACTTCTGCCAGTTCGTCCTTCATCTTTTCTTCTGCAAGGAAGGCTTGAAACTGGTCGGGCTCTTATAACGCCTTGATCAGGAAATCTCGTGCCTCTTTAGATAGGATAAGGGCATCCAAAATACTCAATTGTGAAGGTATCTTCCTCAGATGTGCAAGGACATTGTAATCCACCTTTTTCTTCTTGGGCGGGTCCTTGGCTGTGAGCTCTTCGATGACTCTATCATCGAGGGCAATCTCCTCAGAGATTTTTTCCTTCCCTTTGTCTCTTTTGCCCGAACCATTATTTGAGGGTCCGAGATTCTTTTTAGGTAACGTACGGTTACGCAGCTGAATATTCTCACAGTTCTTCATCTCTTCTTCTTTTTAAGAGGTGGATTCCTTGAAGAGAGGGCCGAGAGCTATTTTTCGTCAGAATCGCTCCCGAAGGTAAGAACTTGAGATTTTGCTCTTGTCGAACTGGTATCAACCATATGACAGTTGCCAGCCGTTCCTTCACGCTCGTCTGTCGCGCTTCTCTGTTCCCGACGGGCTTTGCGCTTCATTCGCTTGAAGTGTTGTCGATGGGCAACGTATCCCTGTCACCACTTCTTGAAGGCATTGTACTCTTCGGTAAGGTGCGTGACCATCCAATGGTACAAGTAGTAGTTCGGATGTACATTCTCTTCTTCGAGGCACGTACTCTCGGGAGTATTTCCTTTGAAAGGTGGAAGCTTCATTCCTATCGTCAGAGCTTTGGCGAACTGCTTCCCTACCTTGATTCTGCTCTTGCTGGTGGCATGTGCGCTTCGATCCAGTTGGGATACTTTTTGACTTCTCATTATCGGGGCTTCTTCAGCTTGACACCGACGCTTGTCCTTTTCGTATATGGCCTTTTCACGTCCTCGGTCAGCTTTGCTCTTTTGGAGGGCTTCATTCAGCAGCTTGTCGATCAAGTCATCTGACGGTTCCATGGATTTTGGTTCTGGATCTGCCCCCAGTTTTTCTACGTCTGGAGCTTCTTTGCCATTTATCGACGAGTGAGAGATCATGTGGCAGCTCACCACATAATCCTCGAGTTCTTTTGAAGAATCGTCTCCTTCATCAATGTCATTGTTTCCGTTCTCAAGAATATACTTGAAGAATTCTTCCAGTGTGACTGGGGTCCGTGCCTTTTGGTTGTATTTCTCCAGTGCGTCGATGTATTTTTGCAGACCCGTATGATTGCCGTCGAGCTGCACAGGCTTCTTGGCTTTCTTCTTTTTCTTTGGAGACGTCGGAGGCTTTACCTTGAGGTTTTGCCCATCGTTACCAACTTTCGTCGTTGGGCGCAGTTTCAGCATCCCGTCAATAATCTCAGGTTCCAGTGGGCTTTTCCACCTAATCGTCAGACATGCTTGAAGATCTTTCAGCATTCTTTTAGTTTTAGCCGAAAGGACAACTTCCCACGGAGCTTTCTCTACAAATGAGCATAATGCCCCCGGCGTATCCACCTTTTTAGGAGCGTGCTGTTGTGGTGGGTTTACCTTCCAGTTTTCGGACAGCGTGAACTTGCCCTGTTGGTACTGGTCTTCAACCCAGTTTTTGAAGACGTAGAAATCTTTGATTGGGTGGCCTACTATTCTGTGGTAGGGGCAGTAATTGAGATTGTTGACATCGCCCGGTTGCAGCGGGCATCTCGAATCTGACAGAGTGATGAGTCTGTTGCGCACTACCATCTTGAACAATCTCCTCGTTTTATCCCTGGGAAACGAGTAAGGACGTCTCAACTTCTCTTCGAGGGCTCGCGGTTTGTTGCTTTGGTGAGAAACCAGTTTCGGATCACCCGGTTGTTGTTGAGCGTTGGTAACGAAGGTCGCTTCCCCTTTGCCTTTTTTTATTCCGGAGATCCATTTTTTAGGAGGATGGCCTATGACCCATCTGGTCCATTTGGGCCAGCTTGTCAATCAAGTCCTGGAAGATGGTCGGCTTGAAGAACATCATAAATTGAGATATAGTTGCCTGAGGATCAAGGGTCCTGACGAACATACCCACGGCAGGAGCTTCTTCTATGCGTTGTTCGCATTTCGACCAGAGGTTCCGCCATCGAATTGCGTACTGAACCTAGGTCTCTCCTGGATTCACTCTGGCATTGATTAATGCTGTGATCGGGGTGCGCTCGATAGCGCTTGCGAACCGTTGCGTAAACAATAGCTCTATTTCTGTAAATGTTTTGATGGAGTCATTAGGAAGCTTCGAGTACCATACAAATGCTGTCTCCGCTAAGCTGCCGACAAATTGGCGGAGCAATAGTTTGTCATCACCCCCGGTATTACCGCATAAAGCTCTAAATTGAGCAACGTGCTGGTGTGGATTTCCCCTCCCCTTATACACATGGAACTTAGGGATCGTATATCCCGGCGGGTACTTAATTTGATCGTACTAGCCTGGATAAGGTCGCCCAGTTCTGACGACTTGGCCGACCGCTTTACTCGCTTGATGATGAGCTTGTATTTTTTGAGCTATGTAGTTATCAAAGGTAGCCTTGGAAATTGTCTCTTCTTGGGACACTGATACAGCCGGAGGAGGGTTTGACCTTTCCCCTATGTTGTCTTCGATAATTATCGGAGGGTCTTCGGCTGGAGGTTCCGGCTGGATCATTATCCCCACCATGTCTTGGAACAGAAGCGCCATTTGTTTTATATTAGCCGCTTGTTCCGCGGCCTCTTTTTCTTTCTTTTCAAGCACCCTCCGTAGGAATTCGGTGTCGGCCTCCTGCTCCTAACGTTGTTCCGACGATGTTTCTGCCCAGTGAGTGCGGCCATCTTTGTTAGCATGTCCTGGAGATTTTGTTGTTGCTCCTGAGCCTTTGTCACAGACCGTGTAAGTGGTCGATGGCCCGTGGAAGTACGACTATCCTCTTTTCCGGATGCCATGTAGACGGTATGCACAACCATGCCCCCAGACTTGGGGCGTTTGGGTCCACTGCCTTTGATATTTGCCGCCGGTGGCGAGAGATTCTCAGGCCTTCTCTTTTTGTGGGAGGCCGAAGTTGAGGGGGTCGTTGCAACAGACACCCACGTAGATGACACCTTCCGTAGTACGACGGAGGAATGGTTCTCATCTTGCCAAGCCTTTGTCTTCTTCAGCCGGCGAGAGTAATCTTTGTCAATTATAGAGTCTTGGACTTTTCCGCCAGACTCTGTGGATCTTGGAGGATAACCGCTGAGGAGGCTATTCCGGCTTCATCTGTGTCATACTTTCAACAGGCGGAGGAGACCTCTTCAATATGGCGGTTGGAGAGTTCTTGCGCACTCTCCTAAGTGGCTCGAAGCTGTTCCTAGTTAGAACATCGGCGTCAATTTCCACCATTGGAGCTGGTGGGGTAAGTCCAGAAGGAGAGTTGCCCCCAGCTTTTCTCACTCGGTGTCAGTGGAGACGCCGAGCATGTCTTGCAGATGGGATCACCTTAGTTGTAGAAGCGACCTCGTTATGCCCATTGCTTTAATGAGAGGTTACTGTTGGTGACAGCCTGTCGAAGACTGACGTCCGTTGAGAGGGAACTTCTAACCTGTCGAAAACTGACTTTCGAGTAGGGGAAGCACTTGTAACGACCTCACCCGCAGCAGGAGTTGGGAGGACTATCCTTTTTGGGATAACCTTCTCAGGTATCGCGAGCCTCTTTATGGGCCCACTTGAGCTTAGGCTCAGCCTGTCGAAGACTGAGGCGCTGGAATTGGACGACCTGTTGAGAGGGGCCGCAGTGGTTGCAATCCGATCGAAGACCGACTTCTTCGGGGCCTTTTGTGATGGCACTGAAGCATTGAAGTTTATTGGAGGGAGCATGGTCCCAAGAAACAGTCCAGTAGTGGCCTGAGTCATCTGTTCCACCAGCATTGCAAAGATGGAGGCCGCTTGGGGCCGGTAAGTCACTCCTCCGGTGGGGACATAGTGGGAGTTGCCGTTGCAGGTGTAGTTAGAAGCCATTGATCTTCTTTTCTCTACACAGGAGTGTTTACCGCCGAAAACAGAGACGAAACCGCGTATGTCGTCTTGCCTGAATTTGGGGGCAGATACTATTTGGTTTTATCTGTCTACCTCTCCGAAGATACCAAGTTAATTTATGGTAACATGTATCGAAGGTTTAAACAGATACGGCCGTTGTAGCAAACTTCGTCAGATTCCCCCTTGTTGGTGAGGGGTTTTTTGATTGTGGAGACGCTCTTTCCTACAGGCGCAATCCCCTGCAGTTAATTACGTTACCGCGTAGTGATAACCACTTTCTCCTTCTCCAGATATTCACTTCGTGTCGTGTGTGTTTGTTTTGTATTAGGTTGCCCATGGATTGTATATGGGGACTAATTTAGGTTGTCACCCGTAGGGCGGGGATTAGTCCAAATCCGAATTTTCTTAGATTTGGGTTTGGTTGATTTAAAGTTCGTTAACCTCGTTTGAGATTAAGATCAACTTAAATGCTTGTTAAGGACACGTTAGTCTAATTTTAGACTAAGGTCTACTTAACGGGGGTTTGGGATCATTTTTGATCCAATGAAAGAGCATTTGGGCTCTATCATTTTAGTTTAGGGACGTTACGGTCCATAGTTTAAGGACATCATAGTCCATGAATCATAGTCCACAGGGTTTAGTTTAAATACAATACGGTCATAGGGTTTAGTTTAAAGACGTTACGGTCATAAGATTTAGTTTAAAGACGTTACGATCATGGAATTTAGTTTAGGGACATTACGGTCTGTGGAGTTTTGTTGCTGGTTATCGGGACCCGCCACCTCTCTGAAGACGTTGAAAAATTACGAAATATATCAGAGGTGTGGGGATATGTACCCTTGAACCAAAGAATGTTCATCAGGGACTCGGTATTCCTGTTTGGCACTAAGGCAAATTTAAAAGAAGACCTATGGGCTCGGTCGATTTGGGGTTTGGCCACTCTTGGGCTCAGCCCACTTGATTATTTATTTGGACTTAATCCCTTTTGTTCAACAATACTGAGCATTGACCTGGGTCATGATGCTCACCCTCCTACCTTTGTTTTGTATCGAGTGTTGAATACTCTTTGTAGCGCTTGGCTCTATTTACAGAGCGCTCTTTATTTCATCAGCGCCCACGTGAGGGGCACGTGGAGCGCTTGGCGCTGAGCGCCAAACTTGGAATGCTAAGCTCTTCATATAAAGTAGCGCCTACGTGAGGAGAACATGGAGCACTCGGCGCTGAGCGCCAGACTTAGAGAGTTGAGCGCTCCTTATAAAATAGCGCCCACGTGAGGAGCACGTGGAGCGCTCGGCGCTGAGCGCCAGAGTACTGAGTTAAGCGCCTCTTATAAAGTAGTGCCCACGTGAGGAGCACGTGGAGCGCTTGGCGCTGAGCGCCAGACTATTGAGTGCCAAGCACTTTTTATTTTGCAGCACTTGGCGCTAGGTTTTTTCTTTCTGTGTTATGTTCTGCAAAGTTCAATTCTTTGTTCTCCCTCGGATCTCCGATCCTTAAGAACAAATTCGTCCCTGCAAGAATTAAATTCTCATTTGGGGGAGACTTGTCTCATGGATCTCAGATCCGAGGAAAGAACTATGTTCTTTTATATGAGGGTTAAACCCTCGCAGATGAGATGATCGCTATTTTTTTATCTTGAAGAAAATTCTTCTTCTTAAAGCTTGATCTTCTCTTTGAGATCGAAGTTTATGGGGGGTTTCTTCTGTTCTTCTTCTTTCGATTTCAAACTTATGGGGAGGTTCCTCTCTCTAAGACTTGATGTCTTGGGTCTTTTATATAGGGGAGGCTAATCTGTTGAATCAGTTAAGGAAATCTCTCATTGAGAGATCTCTAATTGATTTGGGGATTTTATCCACCGTTGGATCTTTGATCCAAGGACTTCTGTTTTACAGAAGACATTTTTTTGTTATTAACAAGATTGGAAAAATATTTTCCCATACAGAACTTATTCTGTATCTTGATGATTTTTAATCATCATTGGATCTTTGATGCAATGGTGCTCTGATTTATAGAGCACAATCTTTCTTGTTTAGAAAGATTTGAGGAGTATTTCCTCTGTCAGAATTTAATTCTGTATCTTGGTGATTTTTAATCACCATTGGATCTTTGATCCAAGTGTAGAGAACTTTGTTCTGGCGCTGGCGCTCTCGTGCTTTGCACGTGAGGTGCTGCCTTAGAGTCTTTGACTCTTGGCGCTGGCGTTTTGGGCGCTAGCGCTCTCGTACTTTGCACGTGAAGCGCTGCCTCAGAGTTTGACTCTCTTGGTGCTGGCGCTCTCGTGCTTTGCACGTGAGGCGCTGCCTCAGAGTTTTTGACTTATGGCGCTGGCGCTGCCTCAGTTCAAATTTCAAATTTTGAACAGAGCCCTGCTCTTCTTATTGGGGGGAAACAAATGCCCCCCCACCGTTGCGCTCACGTGGCTCACACGTAAGTGCAGCGGTGGCAGCTTTTCCACCGTTGGATCTTCTTAGAAGTTGGACCGACTTTCCCTTCCTATAAATAGAGCCTTTGGCTCTTTGAGATGACCGCTGTTCATCTTTTTGCTTCTTGTTTTTTTCTGAGAATTTAATTCTCCTTCAGAGCTAAGCTCTCTGCCTTAAGAAACTCTTCTAGAGTCAGAACTTTGCCAAAATTTTTGGTAAGGATCAAATCTTTGTAGGAATCATTTCATATTCTAGGGTTTTACCCATTGACAAAGCCTTACTCTACTTAGATCATAGATCTTAAAGTGGATTTTTGGATTTCTTAACCCGTTAAATGAAAACAGAGATTTGCTCTTCTTAGATTATAGATCAAAAAATCTTCTTTTAGGGTTTCTTAACCCATTAATGAAGAACTCTTAGAGTTCATCTTGCAGATCTTAAAGATCTCAGAGTAAAAGCTTTGCTTTTTAGGGTTTTGATGGATGATTCCATCGTTTTCACAGAGTGTAGCTCTTAAAATTTTTAGGGAATTTTATTCCTCTCATGATTAGAGTTGACAGATATCACTCTTATTTGCACAGCGCTGCTCTCGGGGGAGTTTAACTCCTTGGCCCGAGGGGTCTCTCATTAAATGAGGATCCTTTTTGGGATTTCTTTTTTTAATGAGTAGCCGTCTCATCAATGATGAGCTGTCACCTTGATTTTGTGGGTCCCCCTTGGTCCCTTTCCACTGCATTGCAGTGTGGTACAAATTTAAAATACCAAGTATCAGAATTTGGACTGTAGCATTGACATCTAACCCTTGTTCTTTTTCGCGTAGGTACTATGGCCGTTTATTTGTATGATTTTGACGAAATTATCTCCTATGAAGACATTCGCGTCCAAGGCCGTTGTCAAAACCAGGAGTTTACGGAAGCTCAATGCGCTGAGGTTATGCGTTGCCTCGATGAACACAACGGTCGACTACTCCCCCGTCGTTCTGCTTTGTTGAAGATCATCATGGGAGCGATTTGGGAAGCCCTTCCTGGATTTTACGAAGCCATGCCACTGGAGGCACTTGATAACGCCGAAGAACACTCAGTGTATCTGATGGGCTTGATCTTGAAGAGGCGGTGAGATAGCCTTGTTGATATCTTGCATCAAATTTTCCAAAAGACAACGATAATCTCTGCCTATCAAAGGGCAGATGATATCAGTGAAAATCCTGACGCTTGTATTCGTAAGAAGATACACATGAGAATGGTCAGAAAGGCCAGAAGCATTTTAGACGGCCTTACTTTTGAATTCCTCAATCCATGTCCAGGATTTAATGTTTTACCATTGTAAACGTTTTAATGATGTTTTTTGATTTTACTGTCTTCATCAATGTAAGAATTTTCTGCAGTATGAATGACAAATTTTCCCTTTCTATGCATTTATTTCATGCATTAATCTTTTCCGTGTATACATGAGTGGGTATGCTTCGAAATCTTAATTGGATGCGAGTCGAATATTCTCTTTGTTGCCTTGCATAGTATGTGGCTAATGTCCATGGGTTATGCCTTTTTGTTTTGACTTGGCGCGAAGTAGTTTATGTACACTTGAATAGCACCTCCATTTCAGTGGCATGTAACTTTGGTGAGTGTGGCCTGGAGATGGTCCATCTTGACTTCCTTGCAGGGCAATGATGGCTTAGGAAACAGGTTCAGATCTACCGCCTAAAACTTTTCAACTTTATGAGCCGTGAGGGCCTCATAAAGACTTTTCTCCCTACGAGTCGAGAGGATCTCGTATGCGTATTTTCTCCTTAGGAATCGTGAGGACTGCTAAGTGCGTTTTCTCTTGAGAGTCGTAATGATCTCACTGGAGAATTTCTCCCCTTACAAGTCGAGAGGACTTGCAAGTGTTTTTTTTTTCTTGTCGATATTCGACTTTGGAGAGTGTGGCCCGTGAATAGTATACAAGAGTCAGTTTGGACCTGCTTGTAGGGCCCCAGTGCTTAAGAAACATGTCTTTATCTCCATTGCCTAAGGCTCTCCTCTACGAGTCGAGACGAATCGAGGGATTATTGGTTGACTTGCTCCACTTCCTGCGGTGTCAGGCTTAACTTTCTCCATTTTCTACGGTGTCGGGGTTGACTTTCTCTATTTTCTACGGTGTCTACGGTGTCAGGGTTGACTTTCTCCGTTTTCTACGGTGTCGGGGTTGACTTTCTCCGTTTTCTACGATGCCGGGGTTGACTTTCTCCGTTTTCGGCGCTGTCAGGGTTTGACTTTCTCCGCTTTCCGCGGTGTCGGGTTTGACTTTCTCCATTTTCTACGGTGCCGGGGTTGACTTTCTCCGTTTTCTGCGGTGTCAGGGTTTGATTTTCTCCGCTTTCGGCGGTGTCGGGTTGACTTTCTTCGCTTCCTGCGGTGTCAGGGTTGACTTTCTCCGCTTTCTGCAGTGTCGAGGTTGTCTTTCTCCACTTTCTGCGGTGTCCGGGTTGACTTTCTCTACCTTCTACGGTGTCGGGGTTGACTTTCTCCATTTTCGGCGGTGTCAAGTTGACTTTAAGTTGTCTGTGAACCGTAAATTCTTGGAACCGGGGACTTTGCCGTGGCTCTGACTGGTGGTGTCGCGTCTGTATCCTGCTGGAATGAGGAGGAACGTCGTTGCTGATCTCTAGGCTGTAGATGTTGCCGTTGAGATCTGGCTTCCCTTTGACAGAGTCTGTCGGGAAATGTGGTTCCCTTTTCGTGTATGCCCATGGATTGTATACAGGGGTCAGTATGGACTCGCCTGTAGGGCAAAATTTTCATTCTTTCATTTTTTTATTTCTTTCTACGATGCTCTATCTTTTCAGCTTTTTATATCGCGAAAATCGCGATTGCCCAATCATTTCGGCTATTTTTCCTGGTGCCCAATCATTTCGGTTATTTTTCTTTTTCTTTACTCGCTGCTTTTTATTGCGAGTTGCTCAATCATTTCGGCTATTTTTGTATACATATATTTTACTCGCTGATTTTTATTGCGAGTTGACCCATCATTTCGGCTATTTCATATGCATTTATTTTACTCACTGATTTTTATTGCGAGTTACCCCATCATTTCGACTATTTCATATGCATTTTTGGCTTGCCGATTTTGTTGCGAGTATGACATTCAAGACCTGATACCAATCTTAGCATCGGTATCGCTGCGACTGGAGTATTGCCAGGAGTGAATCATCACTTGCCGCAAAAGGACTTGGAATTGGTTACCGATTTAGGCATCAGCATCGCTGCCACTGGGATATTGCCAGGAGCGAATCATCATTTTCCTGTGTCAATTTGAACAAAGGTTGCTTAGAAAACAGGGTTAGGATCCTGTCGACTAAGGTTTTTGACTTCATGAGCCATAAGGTTATCATGAAGGTGTTTCTCCCTACGAGTCGTGAGGATGTCGTAGGTGCGTTTTCTACTTAGGAATCGTGAGGATTCCTAAGTGTGTGTTCTCTTATAAGTCGTAAGGATCTTACAAGAGTGTTTTCTCCTTATAAGTCGAGAGGACTTACAAGTTTCGTTTACCATATGAGGACATCACATGCCATTGGTGGAACTTGGTGGGGACGACGTTTATTTGTGCTCGTGGATTGTATATAGGGGTTAATATGGACTCACCTGTACGACAGTCTGGGGGATGTGATGGCTTAAGAACAGGTTTAGATCCATGTAGCTTAAGGCTATTGAATCTTATGAGCCATGAGGGTCTCATAAGAGGGTTCTCCTTACGAGTTGTGAGGATCTCATAAGTGTAATTTCTCCTTAGGAATCGTGGGGATCCCTAAGTGTGTTGCTCCCTTGTGAGTCGTAAGGATCTCACGCGGGTGTTTTCTCCTTACAAGGTCGAGAGGACCTCGCAAGTGTGCATGAATTTTTTTAACAAGCCTGCGCCCTTTCGGGTTTTCACCTACTCGACGGTAGCCCTGCTGTTTTTACTCACGGAGCCCTTTTGGGTTTTCATCTATGCCCATTTTGCTTGTGGACGTGCTGTTTTTCTTTTCTTTTATTATTATTTTTTTATTTTGCCGCGTTAGCCTAAGGATGCTGCGGTTCGTAGTAGTTTTAAAGACGTTTCGGTCCGTAGCTAGTTTCAGGACGCTTCGGTCCGTTGTTTTCCATGTTTGGGAAGGGGTATCGTTGGATACTACTTTTAAAGTCTTGACTCAAGAAGATAGCGAGCGGACATAGGCGTCGTCATCTATCATTAACCTAAGCTTTGACTCGTCAGGCATAGTATTTCTTAAGGAATCAGCCGTTTATTGGCCGGAAGGGTCTTTCATCATGCATATCCATGAGTAGGTAGGCCCCACCTTGGTAGACCTTGTCTATGATGTATGGGCCTTCATAGTTCGGCTTGAATTTCCCCCGTTTGGCACGATTGGGGATCATAGGTCTATTGACAACTAGCACGAGTTCACCTTGGCGGAATGTTTTCGGCCTAGTTAGTCTTTCGTATGAACGCGCCATCCTTGCTTTATAAGCTTCTAGGTTTTGCTGCGCCATGAAACCGGTTTCATCGAGGGCGTCGAGCTCCTCAAGCCGAAGATGAGCATTCTCTTCATCTGTTAGCTCGTAATGAACCGCCACTCGTAGAGAGGGTAGCTCTATCTCGAGGGGGAGTACTGTTAGTGTATATGCCCTAGGGACCATTATTGTATCATACTAGTTTGTATATTACTTAATGGAAGCTTGGGATATTCACAGTTGTATTAACAGTCTTGCTCAACATAGTAGTAAGCTACTTGGTTTATATCTATCTTAATATGTGTATATGTTTCTTTTAAGTATATCGCAAATACATATTGATAGAGCCCATAGGATCTTGCTTGACTACCAGCGTTGTGATGGCAGTCACACTAGTGGGGGCTGGGTAGTTTACAAGCACATCCTTTTTCAGGTCCCTAGTCGTAGGATTATTGAGACAGGGCATCGATACTCCGGAGTAGACAAGTGTATACGCATCTCGTCCCAGCAGGGGAAATGGTCTGTACCACAGCCATTAGTACGTTGTACTGGAGATAGTATGCAGGTGATCGTTGGGTTACGAGTACACCGGACAGGACTCGCAGGGAACTGTTGGTTGGTATTATACCCGTCGTCGGTTAACAGTTCCCAGGTGACATGAGTACAGCATAGTCCGTAGACTTGACACTACTGCTTCGCCTCGAGTGTGTTCCCACTGTTCTTAGATTGCTACCCTACCACGGCTCGACTGAGTCATGCAAACAGGTAGCAGTTGGGTACAGTCCCGAAGCACTTGGAGTCAGTGGCGGTTAGATAGGATTCGTCTCTCCCGGTATTGGGGGTTGATATCGCACTGTGTTTGGAGAGCCATTACGCAAAGTCCCTGGCCAGGGAAAGCGAGATTTACTGGAAGGTTTTCCAGTAGCTTCTCAAGGTGTAATGGGCTTCACTCCAACATGACTTATACCGCTTTTAAGGGACTGACGCTTGCCGCCCCCTAAGCCCGATATGCGATAGTCTTAGACGAACAGACCGGACTGTACGAAGATTGTCACATCAGGCTCAGTAGGAGTTCGGATGGGTTTCCTCATCGACCTTCTTATCGACATCTACCTGGGAACCGTTACGTACAGCTAGTACCGCTTGCGGCCTATGGTTAAACCCACTGCCAGTGTAGTGTCGAGTCTTTAGAGACCCACACAGAGAGTTTCCCTGTTTCAGGCGAAACGATATAGATGTCGTATGGTTTTACGACAGGGTTCGGACATATACATGTACTTGTGCACCTATGATGTTCGGACATATTATACTAGCGGGCTTTAGTTTAAGCCAGATTCTAGTATACGATTATTGGATTTATGCAGTCTCAGTATATTCGTATTTTTCGTAAATACGGATGGGAGGGGCGTTCTCGTAATTAGTCGAGAAGCTTCTAGAAGAAAGGTGACTCATTTAGTTTTAATTCATTTGTGAATTAAACTTAATGAGGTGGAGAGCTTATGTGTTATTATCATTAATTGCACCATGACTCATGAGATGATTCATATCAAGAATTAAATGAAGCATGGATGATATTTGTGCAAGATATTTTGTGCAAGATATTTTTTATGCTTCATATTATTCAAAGTGAGAAGGGTTCAATTCATAAATAACAAACACACTCTCTCTCCTCAAGCTTTCCTCTTCTTCAACCTAACCGTAATCCTATCATGTGTTGAGATCCCAAGGGTTAGAAAGACTAATAGATCCTTAATCCACTTCTATATCTTCTAGGTCACTTGGATTAGCAATCCTAGCCATTTAGTTACCTCAAGTTAGAGGTTAAAGCTTGAAGGAGGAACTCTCGGGTGGATCTTCTATTACATCGAGGAGGCCGACGGGGAGGTGAACAACAAGAACAAGAAGGACTAGTATCTTGAGGTATAATCATCTATCATAGTAGTTTAGCACTTCTAGATAGTTTGTTAGTTAGGGTTTAGTAAAGATCCGTAAAGTTAGTCGATGTTACCTTGAACAAAATGATTGTTTTACCTATTCCGCCTCCTCACATCTAGTGGAGTGTGTAACGTCGACTTAAAGTGGTATCAGAGCTTGGCTAAACCATAACTAACATGTTGGCAAAGTCTTTAGAAATTCGATCGCAAAATAATCCCGAAAAAACGACGTTTTCACCTAGTTTCTGCCGATTTTAAATTGGGGTCTAAAATTTTTTCAGGGACCCTTAAAAATACAAGCAGGGTTTTTTAAGAATTGTGAAGAAATTTGGGATCGTGACTCATCCAAACCACCCCGGAACCGCGGCCGATCCAAGCGATCAGCGGCCGAGTTGACACCGAATCAACCCAAATTTGCTCAGTTATTCTTCTGTGTTGATGTTGTGTTTTCTGGGGATGTTTTGTTTCTGCTCAGGTTTTATGTGCACAGAGAATTGTTTGGAGTAGATTCATATGTGTTGTTTGATCGAAATTCTAAGAACTTTGGCTAACTGGATTATATCTGTGTTGTATTTAATGTGTTCATAAACCTCCCCTAATTGCTAGTATGTCGGTTAGCAGGGGGTTGCACATTTCTGTAATGGTTACTTTATATTTGTGGATATGAACTTGTTGGATTGTCGTGAATGGATAGCCGGAGAAATGAGACGAGTGTTTCTTTCATTCAAATGTAAATTGTAATTTATTGTAATATTCTTTTGCGGGGCACATCCGGGTTGAGGTTGTAGCCACCGTTGTATTATTTCATTTACTGTTTTCTGCTCCTAGGATAGACCTAAGGAGGGGTGCACAAACTACCGGGTACTTTGAAGTGCTTAGCGGCCTACTCACGTCGTTGAGGGAGACTGCTTCACTTCAGGTACTTGGCGGGTAGTTTTCCGTACCCGTAGGGGTCTAGGGTGGGGTTTGGCTATTCTTCGCGACTGTGTAATCCGTCTTTCATTGCAGGCTCAAAAGAAATGCGGATTGCTTGTATATCCAATATGTTCATCTGTGATCTGGAATGCCTATTATTGCGTCTGACGAATGTACAATATCTATATATAATATCTAGTAGGCGTTGCTTATGTTTTGTATCCGCGCTAGCCCAGCCCCCGCTTTGTCGTTAGTTAAGTAACTTAACGGGTGAATGACGGGGCCCAGTGGCGAATGCGGATGGCATAAGCGGACGTTGTATTTTCGTTGTTTTCTTCAATGATAGGTTAATTGATGGGACACATTATTTTAATGCAAAGAAAATAAACCAAAACTGAATCGTTGGAACAGTTTAAAAGAAACCACTCGATTATTTTAAAACAAAAGATTTTTTAATTGCGGAGCTTAAACCAGTCCTTTTAAAAGCTATCAGGTTCCTTCGATCATATCAAGTTCACTACGTTCACGGTTTCGCCAAAACCATTCGTAGCCCTCCGTCATTTCATTTGGGTATTCAGTAGTATTCAAGCTATGTATTTTGACCAACGCCAAGGCATAGTGTTTGGTAGCTACTGAGTATTCATCTGTTGCATAGATAGATGAGTTGGTTTGGGACAGTCGTACTGCCATTTGGCCAACGTCAGGGGTATGTACGGGTGGGTTCAAATTAACAAGATAATGATGGATAGAACTTAACATGTGACTTATGACATTTTGACCAACGCCAAGGTCATATGAGCATGGGGCAAAAATCCACATCGGGAGTTTCTAAAGAAACTGAAACTTACTAGAGTTGCATACCATTTGGAGTGTGATAATTTTGGTAGGATTCCTTCAGCTTTATCACACGATGATATTTGGATCCCGATCCTACTGTGAATATATGCTACTCATCGGGAGATTCTTTCACTCAATGATCAATGCTATAAACCAAGTAGGTGTCAAGAAAGGTGTCAGCGGGGCTACGCCCACAAGGAAAAGAGGTTATTTAATTAAGGAACTTCGCGAAAGCGTCGTAAAACCTCCCTCGAAGTACCGACACCGGCCTGGCTGAACGGTTAAGCAAGTATTGTACGGTGAGAATAGTCCTGACTAGTTCTTCTTTTTTGGTTTGAGGAAGGATTCGAGAAACAGTGGGAGCCATCCTGTTTAGATAAACTAAAAACCACTCTAAACTTGCAAGTGCATCATGCTAAAGTGTTTCCTCTCTCTCTCCTAATTGCAGCGACCCAGAACATGACAGGCCTTAAGTTATTATTAGATAAAAATATTTTGACAGGGCCAAACTATAAAGATTGGTTTCGGAATGTCAAGATGGCAATTACCTATGACAAATTGGGGTATGTCCTTACTACTAAGGCCCCTGCCGTCCCAGGTCCTGAATCCAGTGTCGCGGATAAGGAAATCCGCAAGACCTGAGAGTTAGACTGCGTGAAGGCCAAATGCATCGTGCTTGTCTCTATGAATAATGAACATCAGAGGAGACACGAGAATATGGATCTAGAATCCATATTTCTCCACACCAAGGAACTGTATGGAGAGCAATCTCGTATAGCTAGATACGAGACATCGAAGAACTTGTTTCAGTCGAGGATGGCCGTCAGATCATTGATTGGTAGAGTTTTTGCGTGCTTAGTTAATTACCGCAATCAAGACGGTTTCGCTTGTAGCTAGCCGGTTGAGTACGGGTCGTCCGCAGGGAGATGGGAATCTTTTTCTATGTGCTTTAACGAGTTAAGTCCAAATGTCCAGGTTTGTTTTGAGATTAACTATGTGCTAAAATGATATATAAAGAGAGCTTGTTAGGGTTAGGATTAGGTTAGTTTGAGTTAGGAGTCGCTCACTTCTTTCGTTGCCACTCTTAATATCGGTGTTACGGTAATCGGCAACAACGGGGATTAGCACGACTAGGAAGGAACTTGCGAGTATAAGCTAGGCTTTCCAACGCTTAAGTTCTTCCTTTTGGTGCTTGTCCGTCCGTTCTTGGCTCTTAGCCTTAACCTCCGGTAAATTCAACCACAACCGGTCTCACTAAGGAATCGCCGCTATCATGTAGGATAGGGTGCCGTAGGGAGCGGATTGTGGTTCAATTAATGGGAGTCCGAATTAAGATGTTGGGCAAGGAAAGAGTGAGAGAGATTTCCTTCTCTCAAACTTTCCTTATCCTACCCTAACAAGTAAGAAAACTACTCACCCATTATAAGAAAAAGAAAATACAACAAAAGGAGGAAGATAGAAAGAAGGAGGTTAGAAAATTACAACTAGCTATTTGAGACCTCACCTTGGCAAGGATCAAGCTTAAGCATCATTGTTGTTAAGGATAAAGAAAAAGAGAACAAGAAAGAAACAAACAACAAATAACAACAACTAGATTAGCAAATGAAAAATACAAGCATTTAACATTAGCAACATAACAAGACAAGCATGGTAACAAAAAGAACTCTTTTATTCATCCTTCACTCATAAAAAGCTCACTACAAAGTTTTAATGGAGAAAAAATGAAAAGAGGAAGAAGAACTACAAAACATATCCTAAATTTTACACAAGAATAAGCACCCTTGGCTTGGCAAGTTCTGGGCTATTTATAGGCAGGGAACTGGAAACCTAGGGCAACAATCTGCCATAAGATAAAATTACCAAAATACCCTTAAAAATTGGTCAACTGCCGAGTTAGTCAGGCCGCGGTTCCGCGGCCTAAGCGCGCTTATGCCACGGAACCGCGGCCTTACTAGGGAGTTGGGCCTTCGATTTTCGTCAGTTTCCCTGGTTTGTAGTTCTCTTCAGTGTGGTATAGTACTTTTCTCAGAATCCCTTCACATTTCTTCAGATTTTCAGCAGATCAAAAGGTGATTTGATGTGGATCTTTTGCCACGATTTCCTTGAGCTCCGCGTAGATATGTTGGATCTTGTGTTGACATTGAGCTTTGTGCATGAAAATGACATCGATTTGCCATTTTGTCCCTTAAACTGTTGTGCGGCAACATACGGATAAAGAGCGGAGACCCGTGTTTTATCTGTGGTTGGCAGTAATCCGGAATTTGTCATGCTTTTCCATGAATTTCACTGTTTAGAGCTGAGAACCTGTATCCTGCAATTAACTAGCAAACACGGCTCAAGAGTACCTACCGATAAGCAATGTGATAAAAATTAGGCGGTATAAAAATGCAAAAATCTGATATGAACAAATACCCCCAAACTTATCATTTGCTCGTCCCAAGCAAAGCCAATTTATTCATAAAAAATTCCTAACCTCACTTTCGCAGGGAACGCGATTGCACTGAACATGTGCAACAAGCCATTTAAACCTCTAGGTGTCCCCAGTAGGAGGAGTGTTGTCTCCTGAGGGTTTTCAGCGGATACTACCCACAAAATCCGGTCAAGCTAGTTTTGCAAAATAACTATGATTCAAACCCTAAGATTTGTTTCAGAAAATAACAATTCTATTATCCTAAGTCTAGACTATCGAACCTTTATTTTTCACACCTCGCTTCTTATTTAACTTAAGATTTTATATGTCTTTACGTGCAGTGCAAATAATGTCGTTAATTTCCAGAAGGATCGATTAAAGTCATCATGTCACAAAATAAAGCCCAGATAAAATTTTTAAAAGGATCACATAAGTTTTATAAGGAGTTAAGTATTTTTCAAGTTTCGTTTTCCAGCAAGGTTTCAATTTCAGAATTTCTATCTTCCTTAACAGGAAACTAGGTCTTATTTTTCACTCCACCTTTTTCTTGTTTTCATTTCATACACACCTCTGTGAACGTGCAATAGTCTTTATCATTGAATAAAACCTTCATATCTCCGCTAGAAATATTTTTTTATAAAAACCTGTCTTTTGTCAAGATTATTCTCACACAAAGAACCGTTAGGAATTTTAACTCGGAGAGAACACTTGCTTGACTTTGTTTTAATCTGGACTTTCTAGGCTTCTTAACGAGCTTTGGGCCAATGCACCCAAACCAGTTGGCTTTAGGGCATTAGGTGTAGAGACACCCCAGCGGGCTTAATTACTCAAGTTACCTAGGCCTAAAAACAAAAGACAATTTAGTGTGAAAATCATGATGATTCAATGCGAACGGAGATATAACCGGCGGTTCAGTTATTTTTTGGATAAAAGACGTGTTTAGTGGGTTAGGTATGTAATCATTCCAATCAAGTTTCAGATGGGTTATTTTTCAGAATTAGTTCCAATTAAGGCATCAATAACATTCCTTCATATTCGCTTCACTTCATAAACTGTTCTTGATATTACTTATTTCAGAACAAACCTATTTGATCCTCAAAAATCATTTATCCATTTAAAAGTTTTTAGACATAATAGACTTGTCATCTAATTTCCAAAACTCACGACACGTGTAGTGTGATGTAAAGACGTATATCAGCTATTGTTAACTTCAAAGGAGAGTTATCTTTCAGGTTTTCAAAATCTAAAAATAAGATTTAGTTATTCTTATCTTATCAAACAAAACCGTCGAAATGTTGAATCTGAGTTCTCCCACTAGCTAACTTGACAGAAAAGTTTTTATATTTTTAGAAAATTTTCTGATTTTTATGGATTTTATGGATTTAGTATGCAGATGCAAAATATACATATGAATGCGAAGGTTAGAAATGCGTACCGAGCGTACCCCCAAACTTAAACTGGACAGTGTCCTCACTGTCATTGCATGAAGAGATCATTGAAGGGTCAAAATTGTCGGTTAGATATACACACATTTTTTTTTGTTTTTGTTTTTAAAGAAAAGAAGAATAGTAAAAATGGAAAAGAATATCCACAAATATATACAAAAAGGTATATACATACCCCCAAACTTATTTGGAACAGTGTCCACTGTTCTTGGCTGGATAACCGAAGTTTGGTGGTAGGCAGAGGAAGATTATACAGGGTAAACCGGCTCCTGTAAGACCAGGAGCTCCTCTGTTGGTTCGACGGTAAGGTACGGTTTAAGTCGGTGTCCATTTACTTTGAAAAATGAACCGTCCTTTGGATTCTCCAAATCCACAGCGCCATGCGGATACACATTCTGCACAAAGTATGGCCCTTTCCAGCGAGATCTGAGCTTACCTGGATGGAAATGTAACCGGGTGTCGTAAAGCAGCACCTGTTGACCAGGTGTGAAAGTTTTGCGCAAAAGGTATTTATCGTGAAACACCTTCGTTCGGTTCTTAACGACAACCGCGTTTTCGTAAGCCTCATCCCTAAGCTCGCTCAATTCGTTCAACTGCAGCTTTCGATGGCTGCCCGCATCTTCGAAAGACAGATTCAGCTCCTTTATCGCCCAAAATGCGCGATGCTCTATTTCCACAGGGAGGTGGCAAGCCTTTCCGTACACAAGCCGATAGGGAGACATGCCAAGATCGGTCTTATAAGCAGTTCGAAATGCCCAAAGGGCATCAGTGAGTTTCAACGACCAATCCTTACGGTTCTTGGAAACCGTCTTCTCCAGTATCTGCTTGATTTGCCGATTTGAAACTTCGGCTTGCCCACAGGTTTGGGGGTGGTAGGGCGTAGATAGCTTATAATTAATGGAATATTTCCACATCAAGGCCTCGAAAGTCTTATTGCAGAAATGAGTTCCATTATCGCTAATGATCGCTCGGGGGTGCCCAAACCGGGAGAAAATGTTTTCTTTAAGAAACCTAACGACAACGTCCGGCTGGGCATAGCCTCGACCCACTTAGAGACGTAATCAACAGCGAGAAAGATGTACAGGTTCCCAAAAGAGCTGGGAAACGGCCCCATGAAATCTATCCCCCAAACGTCGAAAATCTCCACAACCAAGATTGGTTGGAGCGGCATCTCGTTCCTCCTGGATATCCGGCCCAAGTGTTGGCACCGGGAGCAAGTCTTGCAGTAGTCATGAGCGTCTTTGAAGAGTTGTGGCCAGTAGAAACCACACTGCAAGATCTTCTCAGCTGTCTTTCTGGGGCCAAAATGCCCGCCACATGCTTGATCGTGGCAAAATAACAGCACACTCTTGAATTCATCGTCAGGGACACACCGACGAATAATCTGGTCGGGACAGTACTTGAACAGATAGGGTTCGTCCCAGTAAAAGTGTTTTACTTGGGATAAGAATCGAAGTCTGTCCTGACTTGACCATTCAGTCGGTAGTAATCCTGTGGCCAAATAATTCACAATATCTGCGAACCAGGGTTCGCAAGATACTGTCAAGAGCTGTTCATCCGGAAAAACGTCGTTGATCAGAATTTGAAGCGACGGCGAAGAAGGAAGTCGTGAGAGATGGTCGGCGACTACATTTTCACATCCTCTTTTGTCCTTGATGACAAGGTCAAACTCTTGAAGCAAGAGGATCCAACGTATCGGCCGAGATTTTGCATCTTTCTTCGCAAAAAGATGGCGCAGAGCAGAATAGTCTGTGTAGACAATGACTGGAGAGCCGATGAGGTAGGGCCTGAACTTTTCTAAAGCAAATACAACAGCCAAGAATTCCTTCTCAGTTGTTATATAATTAAGTTGGGCGTCGTTCAGGGTTCGGCTAGCATAATAGATTACGTGCGGCATCTTGTTGATGTGTTGTCCAAGGATAGCACCAATGGCAAAGTCGGATGCATCGCACATAATCTCAAATGGGTGCGTCCAGTCAGGAGAAGAAAGAACGGGAGCAGAAGTGAGTGAGCTTTTTAATGACTCGAACGCAGTCACACAGCTCGAGTTGAAGTTGAATGGCATGTCCTTGGCCAGCAAAAGAGTCAAGGGCCTAGCAATCTTGCTAAAGTCCTTGATGAACTGTATATAGAAATCGGCATGGCCAAGGAAAGCTCGGATGTCTCTGACGCATCTGGGAGGAGGGAGATTGGAAATGACCTTAATCTTCGCTTTGTCAACCTCTATGCCATTTTGCGAAATGATATGTCCTAAGACAATACCTTCGCGCACCATGAAGTGACACTTCTCCCAATTCAAGTGAGGTTCTTGTCCTTACATCGGGTAAGGACAGCGTCGAGATGCAGCAAACACTCATTAAAGGAATCGCCGAAGATGGAGAAATCGTCCATGAAGATCCCCAGGAATTTTTCCACCATGTCTGAGAAGATTCCCATCATACACCGCTGGAAGGTAGCGGGCGCATTGCATAAACCAAAGGGCATGCGACGATATGCAAACGTGCCAAAAGGACAAGTGAATGTGGTCTTGTCCTGGTCATTTTCGGCGATGGGAATCTGATTATAGCCGGAGTAGCCATCAAGAAAGCAGTAGTACTCGTGTCCGGCCAATCGTTCAAGCATCTGGTCAATGAAAGGTAGCGGAAAGTGGTCCTTCCGCGTTGCGGCGTTGAGTTTTCTGTAATCGATGCATACTCGCCACCCAGTCTGGGTGCGGGTAGGGATTAACTCGTTCGTCTCGTTAGTTATGACCGTTATGCCTGATTTCTTGGGGACAATGTGAATGGGGCCCATCCACTGGCTATCAGAGATAGGGTAAATGATACCATTATACAGACACTTTACGATTTCCGTTTTTACAGCCTCCTTCATGACTGGGTTGAGTCGCCTTTGTGGATCCCTGGCTGGTTTGGATCATCCATCAGATGAATGTGATGTTCAACGATCAGGGGACTAATCCCCTTGATGTCCGCCATGGACCAGCCAAAAGCTTGCCTATTGCTGTGCAAGACCGCAAGAAGGGCTCTCTCTTGCTCGGGAGCTAGAGAAGCCGAGATGATAACAGGGAGGGTCTCGTTCTCACCCAAGTAAGCGTACTTAAGGTGAGACGGCAAAGGCTTGAGTTCGAGCGTTGGAGGTGAAACGATTGAAGGCAAGATTGGTGAAAAGGTCTCGAACTCAAAGGATTCCAGCAAAGGTTCAAAACGAGTGTAAGCGATCGAGTTGGATGGTTCAGGTAACTCATCCGGAAATTCGAAGGATTCAAACTCGGGTGGTGAGTGGCTAAGATCGTTCGAGAAAGTGAAACACTCGTAGTCATTGTCGGGCGCAGAAACAGCAGCAGGTTCGAAAAGGAACGCACTAGTGGCGTTAAGGTTGTCGTGATCGAACAAAAACTCCTCGAATTCACACTCTTCCGGGGTGATCTCCTGGATTGAGCAAACGTCTAGTATATAAGCATTAGGTTCGGAGGGCTGATTCCCCAACCTAAAAATGTTGAGTTCAATTGTCATATTTCCAAAAGATAGGTTCATCGAACCATTTCGACAATTGATCACAGCATTTGAGGTTGCAAGGAATGTGCAACCGAGTATCACCGGAATTTGATTCCGGGGGTTAGCTACAGGCTGTGTGTCTAAAACAATGAAGTCAACGGGGAATATGAAGTCTCCGACCTTGATTAACACATCCTCTAGCTCACCCTTAGGATGGGTGATTGATCGGTCGGCCATTTGGAGAGTACAGTGTGTGGGTTTCAGCTCTCCTACACCTAGTTGCTCATATACTGAGTACGGAAGCAGGTTAACACTGGCACCAAGATCTAAAAGTGCGCGGTTGATGTTCTTATCCCCAATGGTAATAGAAATCGTAGGACAGCCAGGGTCCTTCCGTTTTTGAGGTAAAGATTGGGTAAGAGCATCACTCACAGCACTAGCCAAGAAAACTTTCTTGGGTACCTGAGATTTCCTCTTTTTCGTGCACAAGTCCTTTAAGATTTTCGCGTAAGACGGGACTTGTTGGACAACATCTAAAAGGGTAATGTTGATGTTAACCTGCTTAAACAACTCCAGAATCTTCTCCATTTGTGGATTTTGTTTATTGGACCTCAACCGGTTTGGAAATGAAACGTTTTTAAAATTGGTTGAGTCCAATGCTTGTGGAGGAGATTGTGGAGTTAGAACGGATCACAGAGCTGGTGTTTTTGTGGAGTAAGAAGTGAGTCCGTTCAGAGCAGAAGAAGAAGAAGAAGAAGAGCCTTTTGACGAATGGAGAATAGGCTCAGAAGGCGAAGAAGAAGCGACCGGGGTGTCATTATCCTCAATTGTTGTGCCGATGTTGTTGTGCAGCATCCTTCCCGATCTCAATGTAGTCACGGCACTCACATTATAGTTCTGTTGTTCAAGAGCAACATGTACATTATGTGGGTGACCGGGATTTGGGAGTGGTTGAGATGGAAGCTTCCCCTTTTCTCGCTCGCTTAACGCCGCATTCAGCTGTGCAATCTGGGGTTCGATGGTCTTGATGTGCCCGTGTGCAGCAGTGTGTTGCACCAAAGACTGAATAGAAGACTGGATGTTTGCGGTGGATTGTGTCGATTGTTTAACGAACGCCTCCAGACTTCGTTCTAGCGAGGAAACCTTATCGTTGTTTGACTGAACAAAGTTGTTTTGCGGAAAAGAATTGTTGTGTGCAAAGTTGTTCGTCTGATTTTGAAAAGGTTGGGGTTGGAAGGGCTACTGAAACTGATGTTGAGTTTGTTGTTGCGCTTGTTGTTGCGGAGGAGGGGGCCTCTGGAAATTGTTGCCTTGGAATTGATGCTGATTCTGATTCCAGGCGAAATTGGGGTGGTTCCTCCAACCGGGATTGTAGGTGGAAGAGTATGGATCATTTCTCGGTCTTTACTGAAATGTAGCATTAACCTGATCCTGTCCTTGAGATGGTGGATTGTAAGGACACTCTTCGGTTAAGTGAGAAGGATCGGAACAACAAGCACAAATGGTACGAAGGGGAAGAACAGGGGCATGAGCAGGAGATGAAAATTTGCTTTCTATCGCTTCAAGTTTTCTCGTTATTGCAGCCATTTCAGCTTTCATCGCAATAGAGACATCAAGTTGGTGAATGTCTACTCTAGACTGACCAGTAGAAGTGGAGGAAGAAGAAGAAGAAGTTGGTCTGGTGCTCTCCCATTGAAGCGTTTGTTCCGCAAGGCCGTCGAAGAATTGGCACGCTTCCTCGTCAGATTTCGATAGGAAGTGGCCCTGACAAATGGTTTCCAACAACTGCTTGGTTGCTGGGTTCAGGCCCTCATATAAGGTTCGGCAAAGTTGCCATTTCTCAATACCGTGGTGAGGGCACTGAACAAGGTCTTTATACCGGTCAAAGCACTTCCAAAAGGCTTCAGTAGGAAGCTGGGAGAATTGGTTGATTTCGTTACGGATCCTAGCGGTTTTATGATTCGGATAGAATTTCTTGAGAAACGCTTTCACAAACTCGTCCCAGCTGGTTATGGAGTGGGAAGCAGTGCTATACAGCCACTTTTCAGCAAGATCGCACAAAGTGAACGGAATGACCCGTAGCCGTATAGCATCGTCCGACAGCTGGGTAGTTTTCATCATGGCACAAACATTTTGGAACTTGTTGATGAAGATATAGGCATCTTCAGATTCAAGCCCATGAAATTTCGGAAGCATGTTAATGAAGTGGGGCTTAATTTCAAAATTATCCCCATTGGCCGGTGGAAGGGAAAGACAGGTGGGAAGTGCAGAGCGGGTAGGATAGAAACGATCCTGGAGCGCGATTCGCTGTGGCGCTACGACATGCGGTGGTGGTGGGTTATTCGCATCCATAGGAGGTCGAATCAATCCCGGGGGAGTTGAAGGGATGTTTGGATTAAATCCTGACATCGCGGCAGAAGAGGTTGGTGATGGTGAAGGTGAGGATGTATGGACAGAATCCGGTCAACGTCGGAGTTGGCCGGCAAAGGTAAGGGTGAAAGAGGCGTGGACGGAGTTTCGACGTCTGAGTCGATCGCGTAGTCGGTAGCGACTAACGTAACGCGGACTAGGCGGGCGCTAGTGTCCTGAGTCCAAGCGGACATACACTAAACTAGTTTAGTGTAGTCAAAGCGGAGAAGGTGAGGGTAAGAAAACGTCAATGGAGAAATATGATGGATGGTGGATGAAAAAATGGATTCTGGCGACAAAGGGCAAGTTTTTATAAAGGTTTTTGTTTTGTGTTTTTTTTTCAGAAAGAGCTTTACAGAAATATGTATGGACTCACGGCTTCAAACAATCACAGACAAAATATGCACAATCACGCCTAGATCTAGGGTCACCTGGGTCAGCTAGACAGCTCCTAACTGTTCCAAAGGGCTAGAAATAGGACCTCAAACCGCCTCTTCTCCGCCAATTGCGGCCAGGTAAGTGCCAGGTAAGTGGGAGGCTCCCCACTACGTAAGTAGTGGACCTAATTAAGTAACCACTTACCTTGGACACACTTGCCTAGACACCGCAAAGTCAGGGACTCAGGATAGGATAAACGGCCGATGCCTGTAACTAGTCCTCTGTCCTATTGAGCGCGAAGTCCTTAGGGCTGAGTCTAGTATTTTTTAATTAAACAATGGTCAATGCATATGCTTTTTGTGATTTCTGGGGTCCTGGGAAGGGTGATGAAATCCCCACCTAATCTGGATTGGTTTCAAGCCCCTTAAAATCCGTATTAATATATGCAAAGCATTAACAATCAACTGCAATCAATTTTTTATTTTTTAGCGCAGCGCAAAGAATCCTGCACAAAAACAATTTATTGGAAGGGGGAAGAGAGTTTGCGCAAAGAATGCTGCAGAAAACACAGTTCAGTGGAGTTCAGAGGAGTAGGGAAGAAGGAAGGAACACTCACAGGGAATTTTGGGAATCGACGGCCACAAATGGCCGCGGTTCCGCGGCAAAAGAGCTCTTATGCCGTAGTTCCGCGGCAATTAAGTGTAATTGGCCCTTCAAATTTCTGGAATGTGCTGCCTTGGGTGTCCTCTTCTTTTCTGGAGCTCCTGAATATTGATTTGCTCACTGTATCTGCTCAAGAATTTTACAGTAGACCGTCGGCTCCGTCTTGATCCGTCGCGGTGTAGCCGCGAGATATGGGTCTAACTTCCCACGTCTTTGGCACTGAACTCGACCTTCTTTTTATCCTGCACACTTGCACAAAAGCTAATCAAAAATAACAAGATGATTTTTACAATGTATATATATATATTTTTTTGTTTTGTTTTTCGGTTATATTCACAAATTAACCCGAAATTACACAAAGAAATAAACTACCGTCTCCCCGGCAACGGCGCCATTTGATTGGTAGAGTTTTTGCGTGCTTAGTTAATTACCGCAATCAAGACGGTTTCGTTTGTAGCTAGCCGGTTGAGTATGGGTCGTCCGCAAAGAGATGGGAATCTTTATCTACGTGCTTTAACGAGTTAAGTCCAAATGTCCAGGTTTGTTTTGAGATTAACTATGTGCTAAAATGATATATAAAGAGAGCTTGTTAGGGTTAGGATTAGGTTAGTTTGAGTTAGGAGTCGCTCACTTCTTTCGTTGCCACTTTTAATATCGGTGTTACGGTAATCGGCAAGAACGGGGATTAGCACGACTAGGAAGGAACTTGCGAGTATAAACTAGGCTTTCCAACGCTTAAGTTCTTCCTTTTGGTGCTTGTCCGTCCGTTCTTGGCTCTTAGCCTTAACCTCCGGTTAATTCAACCACAACCGGTCTCACTAAGGAATCACCGCTATCATGTAGGATAGGGTGCCGTAGGGAGCGGATTGTGGTTCAATTAATGGGAGTCCGAATTAAGATGTTGGGCAAGGAAAGAGTGAGAGAGATTTCCTTCTCTCAAACTTTCCTTATCCTACCCTAACAAGTAAGAAAACTACTCACCCATTATAAGAAAAAGAAAATACAATAAAAGGAGGAAGATAGAAAGAATGAGGTTAGAAGATTACAACTAGCTATTTGAGACCTCACCTTGGCAAGGATCAAGCTTAAGCATCATTGTTGTTAAGGATAAAGAAAAAGAGAACAAGAAAGAAACAAACAACAAATAACAACAACTAGATTAGCAAATGAAAAATACAAGCAATTAACATTAGCAACATAACAAGACAAGCATGGTAATAAAAAGAACTCTTTTATTCATCCTTCACTCATAAAAAGCTCACTACAAAGTTTTAATGGAGAAAAAATGAAAAGAGGAAGAAGAACTACAAAACATATCCTAAATTTTACACAAGAATAAGCACTCTTGGCTTGGCAAGTTCTGGGCTATTTATAGGCAGGGAACTGGAAACCTAGGGCAACAATCTGCCATAAGATAAAATTACCAAAATACCCTTAAAAATTGGTCAACTGCCGAGTTAGTCAGGCCGCGGTTCCGCGGCCTAAGCGCGCTTATGCCGCGGAACCGCGGCCTTACTAGGGAGTTGGGCCTTCAATTTTCGTCGGTTTCCTTGGTTTGTAGTTCTCTTCAGTGTGGTATAGTATTTTTCTCAGAATCCCTTCACATTTCTTCCAGATTTTCAGCAGATCAAAAGGTGATTTGATGTGGATCTTTTGCCATGATTTTCTTGAGCTCCGCATAGATATGTTGGATCTTGTGTTGACATTGAGCTTTATGCATGAAAATGACATCGATTTTCCATTTTGTCCCTTAAACTGGTGTGCGGCAACATACGGATAGAGAGCGGAGACCCGTGTTTTATATGTGGTTGGCAGTAATCCGGAATTTATCGTGCTTTTCCATGAATTTCACTGTTTAGAGCTGAGAACCTGTATCCTGCAATTAACTAGCAAACACGGCTCAAGAGTACCTACCGATAAGCAATGTGATAAAAATTGGGCGGTATAAAAATGAAAAAAATCTGATATGAACAATCATCTGTAGGGGAACATGTCCTTAAGATGATTGGCTATATTGAAGGGCTCGCAGACCTCGAGACAACATTAGAGAACGAGCTGTATACAGACTTGATTCTCCAGTCCCTTCCTTCCACCTACGCCCAGTTTATCTTGAATTTCAACATTCAAGGTAAAGAAGTTGAACTTCCAGAACTCCTTAACATGTTGAGGAGTGCAGAGGGCACCTTGCAGAAGGCAAGGGAAACACCCGCTATGTTTGTTCGTGGTGCTTCCTCTTCCAGGTCCAAGGCAAGGGCCAAAGGAAGGAAGAAGAAGGCCGCTACCAAACCAAGAGGTGGTGTTGGTAAGGTGGAAGCCAAGGGAAAGGCAAAGGTTGCGGTGCCGGTAGTGGCAAAGGACGAGTGCTTCCACTGTCGTAGGAAAGGCCATTGGAAGAAGGATTGCAAAGCTTGGATTGCCAAGAACCAGGACCCGAGGAAAGTTGTGGTTTCGGCTTCAGGTGTGTTTGTAATTGAAAATTGTCTGTCAATCAACTCTACTTTCTGGATATTGGATACCGGATCAGGATCTCATATATGCAATTCATTGCAGACACTGAGAAACCGTTGAGTGCTGAAGGTTGGTGATATGACCCTCCAGGTTGCTAACGGAGCTAGCGTGAATGCTGTGACCGTAGGGGATTATCACCTTGGATTGACGAGCGGACATATTTTGGTTTTGCGCAACTGTTTTTGTGTACCTAGTTTAACGTGTAATATCATATCAGTATCGTTGTTATCAAAAGAAGGTTATGATTTCACGTTTGTAAGAGATGTTGTTAACATCCACCTTAATCATGATTTGATTGGGTCTGGTACACTAGATAACGGTATATACGTGTTAAACCAATTACAGATTTTCAATGTCCAGAACACACTAAAAAGAAAGTCTCCAGATATAAATCAGGCTTTCTTATGGTATTGTAGACTGGGTCACATCAATGAGACAAGGTTAACTAAGTTACATAGAGAAGGATATTTGGATCCGTTCGAATATCAATCTTATGCCACTTGTCAATCATGTCTCAAAGGAAAGATGATAAAGACTCCACTCACTGGACATGGAGTAAGAGCGAGCGAGCTATTAGGACCCATACACAGCGATGCATGTGGTCCAATGTCTACACATGCAAGAGGCGGTTTTTCATATTTCATTACTTTTACGGATGATTACTCTAGGTATGGATTCATTTTCTTGATGAAACATAAATCTGAGGCCTTTGAGAAATACCGAGAATATAAGAATGAAGTAGAAAACCAAACCGGCAAAAGTATCAAGACACTGAGATCTGATCGAGATGGTGAATACTTAAGTGCCGAGTTCCTGGGTTACCTAAGAGAGAATGGAATTCACTCTCAGCTTACTCCTCCATACACTCCACAACATAACGGTGTATCGGAAAGACGGAACCGAACCCTATTGGATATGGTATGTTCCATGATCAGTAATGCTGAATTACCGCGATCTTTCTGGGGTTATGCACTAGAATCAGCTACATATCTTTTGAACATGGTTCCTACCAAGACTGTGCCTACCACACCATATCAGATGTGGAGTGGGAAGAAACCCTATCTTCAGTATCTGAAGATATGGGGATGTCCAGCTTTTGTTAAAAAGCAGCATGCGGACAAACTCGAGGCACGCTCAGTGCGGTGTAAGTTTGTGGGATATCCAAAGAACTCCAAGGGGTATTTTTTCTATTATGCAGAGGAAAAAAAGGTTTTTGTTTCTCGTAATGCCCATTTTCTAGAACAACAGTTTTTAGAAAAGGAAACAAGTGGAGCGTAATAAAACTGGAAGAAATTCCAGAACCACAAGTTACTACTGAAAGTTTGGTAGAACCAGAAGTTCCAGAAGAACGGGACATTCCCGTACCCCTTCCGCAGGAGTAGTAGGCCGTCTCATCCGTCTGAGAGATACTATGGTTTTCTCATAGACGGGGATGGAGAGGATTGCGTCATTGATAATGATGAACCTACTAGCTTCCAGCAGGCCATCCAGAGCGGCGACTCAGTAAGATGGCTGGATGCAATGCGGACCGAGATGGAGTCCATGTACACCAACAAAGTATGGATTTTGGACTTTGCTCCAGATAGGGTAAAACCCATAGGATGCAAGTAGATCTTCAGAAAGAAGATTGGTGTAGATGGACAGGTGGAAACCTATAAGGCTAGACTTGTTGCAAAGGGTTTTCGTCAAAGGCCTGGCTTGGACTATGACGAAACTTTTCTCCAGTGGCTATGCTCAAATCCATTCGGATCCTTCTTGCCATTGCTGCCTTCCACGATTATGAGATCTGGCAGATGGACGTAAAGACGGATTTTCTAAATAGAAATTTGGACGAGTGTGTCTATATGGATCAGCCAGAAGGTTTCAATCAGAGTGGGAGCAGCGGGAAAGTGTGCAAGTTGCTTAAGTCCATTTATGGACTAAAGCAGGTATCGCGGAGTTGGAACATTTGTTTTGATGAAACGGTCAAAGAATATGAGTTTATCAAAAATCCAGATGAACCATGTATATATAGTAAAATTGTAGCACGAACTGTCGTATTCCTCATCTTATACGTGGATACCATTCTCTTGATAGGAAATGACATTCCTATGCTACAATCTGTCAAAGGATTCTTGTCACACAGGTTCTCCATGAAAGACCTGGGTGATGCCTCTTACATTCTGGGGATCCAGATCTATCGTGATAGATCAAAAAGGATGTTGGGACTTTCGCAATCCAGATATATCAACACTATACTGAAAAGATTCAGTATGGAAGATTCAAAGCGCGGTAATTTACGGCTTGTCACGGAATCACCCTATCCAAAGAGATATCTCCCAAGACTGATTTGGAAAGGGATCGCATGTCAGTTATACCCTACACTTCTGCGGTAGGCTCTATAATGTATGCGATGTTGTGTACCAGACCAGATGTAGCTTACGCACTGAGCGTGGTAAGCCGGTATCAGTTAGACCCAAGGGAGAAGCACTGGATAGCAGTTAAGAACATTCTCAAGTACCTGAGAAGGACTAAGGATATGTTCTTGGTTTACGGCGGAAAAGACCTCCAGATCGAGGCTTTTGCTAACTCCAGCTTCCAGAGTGACAAGGATGACTCCAAGTCCATTTCAGGTTATGTCTTTACCCTCAATGGAGGGGCGGTGTGTTGGAAGAGTTCCAAGCAGGACAGCGTTGCTGACTCGACGATGGAAGCTGAGTATATCGCAGCTTCTGATGCCGCAAAAGAAGCAGTCTGGGTAAAGAAGTTCTTAACAGAACTTCAGGTGGTTCCATCCATTGTTGATCCAATACCTCTGTATTGTGACAACAACGGGGCTATAGCTTTAGCGAAGGAACCCAGGTCCCATCAAAAGTCCAGACACATCTTAAGGCAGTATCACCTGATCAGGGAGATCATAGATCATCGGGAGATCGAGGTCTGGAGAGTTTCTACAGAGGAGAACACTGAAGATCCATTCATAAAGGTCATACCTCAGACACAGTTCGAGAGGCTATTGAGATGATAGGTCTTCGATACGCCAGTACATGGCCCTAGTGCAAGTAGGAGATTGTTAGTGTATATGCCCTAGGGGTCATTATTGTATCATACTAGTTTGTATATTACTTAATGGAAGTTTGGGATATTCACAGTTGTATTAACAATCTTGCTCAACATAGTAGTATGCTACTTGGTTTATATCTATCTTAATATGTGTATATGTTTCTTTTAAGCATATCGCAAATACATATTGATAGAGCCCATATGATCTTGCTTGACTACCAGCGTTGTGATGGCAGTCACACTAGTGGGGGCTGGATAGTCTACAAGTAGATCCTTTTTCAGGTCCCTAGATGTAGGATTATCGAGACAGGGCATCGATACTCCGGAGTAGACTAGTGTATACGCTTCTTGTCCCAGCAGGGGAAATGGTCTGTCCCACATCCATTAGTACGTTGTACTGGAGATAGTATGCAGGTGCTCGTTGGGTTACGGGTACACCGGACAAGACTCGCAGGGAACTGTTGGTTGGTATTATACCCGTCGTCAGTTAACAGTTCCCAGGTGACATGAGTACAGCATAGTCCGTAGACTTGATACTACTGCTTCGCCTCGAGTGTGTTCCCACTGTTCTTAGATTGCTACCCTACCACGGCTCGACTGAGTCGTACAAACAGGTAGCAGTTGGGTGCAGTCCCGAAGCACTTGGAGGCAGTGGCGGTTTGATAAGATTCGTCTCTCCCGGTATTGGGGGTTGATATCACACTGTGTTTGGAGAGCCATTACGCAAAGTCCCTGGTCAGGGCAAGCGAGATTTACTGGTAGGTTTTCCAGTAGCTTCTCAAGGTGTAATGGGCTTCACTCCAACACGACTTATACCGCTTTTAGGGGACTGACGCTTGCCGCCCCCTAGGCCCGATATGCGATAGTATTAGAAGAACAGACCGGACTGTACGAAGATTGTCACATCAGGCTCAGTAGGAGTTCGAATGGGTTTCCTCATCGACCTTCTTATCGACATCTACCTGGGGACCGTTACGTACAGCTAGTATCGCTTGCGGCCTATGGTTAAACCAACTGCCAGCGTAGTGTCGAGTCTTTAGAGTCCTACACAGAGAGATTCCCTGCTTCAGGCGAAACGATATAGAGGTCGTATGGTTTTACGACAGGGTTCGGACATATACGTGTACTTGTGAACGTATGATGTTCGGACAGATTATACTAGCGGGCTTTAGTTTAAGCCAGATTCTAGTATTCGATTATTGGATTTATGCAGTCTCAGTATATCCGTGTTTTTCGTAAATACGGATGGGAGGGGTGTTCTCGTAATTAGTCGAGAAGCTTCTAGAAGAAAGGTGACTCATTTAGTTTTAATTCATTTGTGAATTAAACTTAATAAGGTGGAGAGCTTATGTGTGATTATCATTAATTGCACCACGACTCATGAGATGATTCATCTCAAGAATTAAATGAAGCATGTATGATATTTGTGCAAGATATTTTGTGCAAGATATATTTTATGCTTCATATTATTTAAAGTGAGAAGGGTTCAATTCATAAATAACAAACACACTCTCTCTCCTCAAGCTCTCCTCTTCTTCAATCTAACCCTAATCCTCTCATGTGTTGAGATCCCAAGGGTTAGAAAGACTAATAGATCCTTAATCCACTTCTATATCTTCTAGGTCACTTGGATTAGCAATCCTAGCCACTTAGTTACCTCAACTTAAAGGTTAAAACTTGAAGGAGGAACTCTCGGGTGGATCTTCTATTACATCGAGGAGGCCGACGGGGAGGTGAACAACAAGAACAAGAAGGACTAGTATCTTGAGGTATAATCATCTATCATAGTAGTTTAGCACTTCTAGATAGTTTGTTAGTTAGGGTTTAGTAAAGATCCGTAAAGTTAGTCGATATTACCTTGAACAAAATGATTGTTTTACCTATTCCGCCTCCCCGCATCTAGTGGGGTGTGTAACGTCGACTTAAAATTACCGCTTCTGTGCCGAATACCAACGCGAATAGCGTTGTATTTATGGCCGTTTTGAACGTAGTTCGATACGCCCAGAGAGCTTAATGCATTCTCTCATGCCAGTCCTTTTTATTTTTGGACACCGTCTTCTTTATGATTTTTGTCAAGGTTTTGTTGAAAGCCTCAGCTAGACCGTTAGCTCGGGGATTGTAGACCGAAGAGTATCTCCAGTCTATATTATGCTGATGTGCGAAGCGGCTGATTTTATGATTTCTGTAGGCCGGCCCGTTATCGGAGATAATCCGTCGCGGAGTGCCGAACCGATAAATGACGTGTGTCTTGAAGAAATGGAGAATATTCTCCGTCTTCACTTCTCTTAGCGGTATTGTTTCTGCCCACTTAGAGAAATAATCGGTTGTCGGCAATATAAACCGATGTCCTCTGGATGACGCTGGTTCGATGGGCCCAATTATGTCGGTTCCCCATATTTCGAATGGCCAACTAGCCACTGTTGGGTGTAGCGGATTTGGATGATGGTGGATGAAGTCTCCGTGAATTTGGCACGAGTGGCACTGCTTTACGTATTCGAGGCAGTCCTGGATCATCGTGGGCCAATAGTAGCTCATCCTTTTGATCTTCGGCTTCATCTTTGGCCCGGCTTGATGAGAACCGCAGAGTCCGTCATGAGTGTCTTGGATGACTCTCCTTGCTTCTTCTGGCCCCAGGCATCTCAGCCATAGAGAGTCGAACGATCTCTTATATAGAGTATCATTGACGAAGGCGAAAGACAGAGCTCATTTCATGAGCTGATGTCTTGAGGATGCATCTTCAGGTGTTCGACGGGATTTGAAGTAGTCTATAAAGACTTCTCTCCAATCCTTAACCTTTTCTTGGTCTTCTATTTATAGGGTCGTTTGCTTCATCGCTTCCTTTTCTTTAGACGACTCCGGAGATATTTCTGCTGGTGCAAGAACCCGACGGCTTTGCACAACGATCCTTACGTCATCGAGGTTTTCGTCAGCCAGTTCTTTGGCGAGTTTGGTTAATGCATCCACCTTGCTATTTTCTGTATGCGGTATGCTTTCCAGAATATAGGAAGGGATCTGAGTCAGCAATTGTTGCACTCTTTCGCCGTACTTCACCAACTCTGGTTTGCACGTTTGATAGTCGCCGTTTACTTGACTAACGACCAGCTGGGAGTCTCCGTATATGAGAAGGTTTTAGATTCCCATGTCGACAGCGATTTCGTGACCTGCTATCAAAGCCTCATATTCCTCTTCATTATTTGTCCTTGGCTCTGTTAAGGAAAAGGCAAAGCGCATTATCCCTTTTTGCAGAGTCACGAAGATAAGGCCTACCCCCGATTTGATTATAGGGGTGGTGTGCTTTCTTTTCTTCATGGAAGATGCCCCATCGAAGTAGAGTTCCCATCTGGTATCACTCCATCCTCTCTCCCTGTCGATCGTGTCAAACGCGTGCTCGCCCGGCAATTCACAATTTAGGGGTGAGTCGGCAGGTATCGGATGCTCAGCGAGGAAGTCAGCGATGGCCTGGCCTTTCACTGCCTTGAGAGGTCGGTATGTTATCGAGAAGTCCATCAAGAGTAGGGCCCATTTAGCGAGTCGTCCCGTTAGTATGGCTCTTGACATTAAATAATTGAGAGAATCCACCTTTGATATGAGGTGGACCTCATGCGCCAAAGCATAATGCCGAAACTTCATTGTCGCGAAGATTAACGCCGGGCAGTGTTTTTCGATAGGGGAGTAGTTGTTTACCGCCGAAAACAGAAACGAAATCGCATAAGTCGTCTTGCCTGCATTTGGGCGTAGATGCTATTTGGTTTTATTTGTCTACCTCTCCGAAGATACCAAGTTAATTTATGGCACCATGTATCAAAAGTTTAAACAGATACGGCCGTTGTAGCAAACTTCGTCAGATTCCCCCTCGTTGGTGAAGGTTTTTTTGATTGTGGGGACGCTCTTCCCTGCAGGCGCAAGCCCCCTACAGTTAATTACGTTACCGTATAGCGATAACCACTTTCTCCTTCTCCAGATGTTCACTTCGTGTCATGTGTGTTTCTTTTGTTTTAGGTTGCCCGTGGATTATATACGGGGACTAATTTAGGTTGTCGCCCGAAGGGCGGCGATTAGTCCAAATCCGTATTTTCTTAGAATTGAGTTTGGTTGATTTAAGGTTCGTTAATCTCGTTTGAGATTAAGATCAACTTAAATACTTGTTAAGGACACGTTAGTCTAATTTTAGACTAAGGTCTACTTAACGAGGGTTTGGGATCAGTTTTGATCCAATGAAAGAGCATTTAGGCTCTATCATATTAGTTTAGGGATGTTACGGTCCATAGTTTAAGGACATCATAGTCCATGAATCATAGTCCACAGGGTTTAGTTTAAAGACATTACGGTCATAGGGTTTAGTTTAAAGACGTTACGGTCATAAGGATTAGTTTAAAGACGTTACGGTCATAAGATTTATTTTAAAAATGTTACGGTCATGGAATTTAGTTTAGTGACATTACGGTCCATGGAGTTTTGTTGTTGGTTATCGAGACCCTCCACCTCTCTGAAGACGTTGAAGAATTACAACGACATATATCAGAGGTGTGGGGAGATGAGCCCTTGAACCAAAGAATGTTCATCAGGGACTCGGTATTCCTGTTTGGCACTAAGGCCAATTTAAAAGAAGACCTATGAGCTCGGTCGATTTGGAGTTTGTCCATCCTTGGGCTCAGACCACTTGATTATTTATTTGGACTTAATCCCTTTTGTTCAACAATGCTGAGCATTGACCTGGGTCTTGATGCGCACCCTCCTTCCTTTGTTTTGTATCGAGTGTTTAATACTCTTTGTAGTGCTGGGCTCTATTTACAGAGCGCTCTTTTTTTCATCAGCGCCCACGTGAGGGGCATGTGGAGCGCTTGGCGCTGAGCGCCAAACTTGGAGTGCTAAGCTCTTCTTATAAATTAGCGCCCACGTTAGGAGCACGTGGAGCGCTCGGCGCTGAGCGCCAAACTTAGAGAGTTAAGCTCTTCTTATAAAATAGCGCCCACATGAGGAGCATATGGAGCACTCGGCACTGAGCGCCAGACTACTGAGTTAAGCGCTTCTTATAAAGTAGCGCCCACGTGAGGAGCACGTGGAGCGTTTGGCGCTGAGCGCTAGACTAATGAGTGCTAAGCACTCTTTATTTTGCAGCGCTTGGTGCTAGGTTTTTCTTTCTGTGTTATGTTCTGCAAAAGTTCAATTCTTTGTTCTCCCTCGGTTCTCCGATCCCTAAGAACAAATTTGTCCCCGTAAGAATTAAATTCTCATTTGGGGGAGACTTGTCTCATGGATCTCACATCCGAGGAAAGAACTATATTTTTTTTATGAGAGTTAAACCCTCGCAGATGAGATGATCTCTATTTTTTTACCTTGAAGAAAATTCTTCTTCTTAAAGCTTGCTCTTCTCTTTGAGATCGAAGTTTATGGGGGGTTCTTCTATTCTTCTTCTTTCGATTTCAAACATATGGGGAGGTTACTCTCTCTAAGACTTGAAGTCTTGGGTCCTTTATATAGGGGAGGCTGATCTGTTGAATCACTTAAGGAAATCTCTCATTGAGAGATCTCTAATTGATTGGGGATTTTATCCACCGTTGGATCTTTGATCTAAGAACTTCTGTTTTACAGAAGATATTTTTCTTGTTATTAACAAGATTGGGAAAACATTTTCCCATACAGAACTTATTCTGTATCTTGATGATTTTTAATCATCATTGGATCTTTGATCCAACGGTGCTTTGATTTACAGAGCACAATCTTTCTTGTTTAGAAAGATTTGAGGAGTATTTCCTCTGTCAGAATTTAATTCTGTATCTTGGTGATTTTTAATCACCATTGGATCTTTGATCCAAGGGTGGAAAACTTTTAGTTCTGGCGCTGGCGCTCTCGTGCTTTGCACGTGAAGTGCTGCCTCAGAGTCTTTGACTCTTGGCACCGGCGCTTTTGGCTCCGGCGCTCTCGTGCTTTGCACGTGAGGAGCTGCTTTGGCACTGGCGCTCTCGTGCTTTGCACGCGAGGCGCTGCCTCAGAGTCTTTGACTCATGGCGCTGGCGCTTTTGGCGCCGGCGCTGCCTCAGTTCAAATTTCAAATTTTGAACAGAGCCCTGCTCTTCTTATTGGGGGGGAAACAAGGAGCAAGACACCAAATTTTAGTCCTTCGAATTCAGGGGAAACCATAATAAACCGCGATTTGTTCGTGAACACGACACACGAAGTGTGGAGTGGAAAGAGGAAAAAGCCCCACTGGGCGTGCCAGAATCTGTTTGCCGTCGAAAATGGAGACGGACCGCGTAGGTCGTCTTGCCTGAATTTAGGGACAGATGCTATTTGGGTTTATCCGTCCACCTCTCCGAAAATGCCAAGTTGATTTATGGCACCGTGTATCGGAGGTTTGGACGGATGCGGCCGTTGTAGCAGACTTCATCAGATCCCCCCTCGTTGTGAGTGGTTTTTTATTGTGGGGACGCTCTTCCCTGCAGGCGCATTAATTACGTTACTGCGTAGCGATAACCACTTTCTCTTGCTCCAGATATTCACTTCGTGTCGTGTGTATTTGTTTTATTTTTGGTTGCCCGTGGATTGTATACGGAGACTAATTTGTGTTGTCACCCGTAGGGCGTGGATTAGTCCAAATCCGTATTTTCTTAGATTTGGGTTTGGTTTGATTTAAGGATCGTTAATCTCGTTTGGGATTAAAATCAACTTAAATATTTGTTGATGATACGTTAGTCTAATTTTAGACTAAGATCTACTCAGGGGATTTTTAGGATCATTCAGACCCAATAAAAGAGTATTTGTGCTCTATTGCTTTAGTTTAAGGACGTTACGGTCCATAGATCACCATTTTTTGTATGAGGGTTTAGTTTAAGGACGTTGCTGTCTAGAGCTAGTTTAAGGACATCGCGGTCCAGAGCTAATTTAAGGACATTGCGGTCCATTGGGATGTGCTCATGGGTTTGGGAGTGCACCAAAGAGCTGTTGGTTATCGGTACCCTCCACCTCTCTGAAGACGTTGAAGAATTACAACGACATGTATCAGAGGTATGGAGAGATGTACCCTTGAACCGAATTCTAGATTGAAGGGAGAGATCATGTTGGAATGAACATCAATTTAGATACCATATGTTAGGAGATCATTAGTCATCTTTGGAACTAAGATCGATTTGGGGAGACCTGAGCATAGGAGGGCTCGGTTGATTGGTGATCAAAAGAGTTTTGGCCTTGGGAAACTTGTCTAGTTTAGGCTAAGGTTGGCCTCTCATAGTGTTAAACACTAATATCTGCTCGGCTCCCACGTGCTCCCACGTGAGACTCTAAAGTAGTGTTAAACACTGAAATTTGGGGCGCTCACGTGTGGCACGTGAGGCGCTTGAAAGTTGGTGCTGTTCCCTTGGGTTCAAAATCCCTGTCTATATATATAAGTGTTAAAAACTTAATTCCAATGGCCCTCACGTGTGAGCACGTGAAGCGCCCCAAAGTTGGGCACTGTCTCTTTGGATTTATTCCCTCTTCCTTTTATAAGTGCTAAGCACTTAGCTCATATAATACTCACGTGTGAACATGTGAGGTGCTCAAAATGTGATCGTTGTCTTTGGAATTTTCCCCTTTTCCATGTAAGTGTTAACCAATTGCTTGGGGGTCACGTGGGAGCACGTGAGGCGTCCTTTTCCTTTTATAAGTGCTAAGCACTATTGGGGGTCACGTGGGAACACGTGAATAAATTTCAGTCCTTTTTTGTTCATCGAAGATGCTCACGTGGGAACACGTGAGCTTTTCTTATATAGCGTTGAACGCTAATGAATCTCCAGTCTGCATGGAGATTTTAATCTGAGTTTTGAGAATTTTAGGTCCCTTGTTTTATAAGAATTAAATCCTTTTGTGGGGTTAAACCCTAGTTTTATTAGAGAAATTAAATTCATATATCTTAGGAAGAATTAAAATTTTCAAACTTAGTTCTTTCCCCTAAGTTTTGAGTCTGCATGACAGAATCTCCCCGATAAGAATTAAATTCTCAACTTGTGGGGATATCTGCTTCTGCAGACCTCAACCAGAGGAAGAACTAAGTTCTTTTTAGAAGAGTTAAACTCTTGAAATGGCGAAGAAGAGATAAAATGATCTCTATGTCTTTCTTCTTACCTAGGGTTTCTTTTTCTAAAAGTGAGTTTTTCTTCTTCTTCTTTTTTGTTTCTCAAATTTTATGGGGGGTCTTTTCTCCCTCTCTTCTCCTTTTTTTTAAGACTTGAAGTCTTGGGTCCTTTATACAGTAGAGGTAAATTTGTTGATTTAGTTAAACAAATCTCTTATTGAGATATCTTAATTGATCTGGGGATTTTATCCCCCGCTGGATCTTTAATCTAAGAATTCTGTTTTATAGAAGATATTTTTCTTGTTTTTAATAAGGGAAAATATTTTCTCATACAGAGCTTATTCTGTAGCTTGGCAACTTTTATCCACCATTGAATTTTTAATTCAAGGGTGCTTTGTTTAACAGAGCACAATTTTCCTTTTTTTAAAGAGAGATGAAACATATTTTCTAACTCATGGGATTTTTTATCCGCCAACTTTCTGTTTAACAGAAAATATCATTTCTCACTTAAAAGATCAATAGAATTTAATTCTATCATCATTGGATCTTCGATCCAACGGTTCCTTGTTGAGTAGGGAAGTGCCCTCACGTGTTTAACACATGGGGCTTATTAGCTTGGCAATTGTTTTAATTGATGTGCCTATATGCGTTGCATATAGGCACTCACGTGTTAAACACGTGGGGCTGTTTTGGCCTAGCAATTGTTTTGATTGCAGTGCATATATGCGCTGCATATAGGCACTCGCGTGTTAAACACGTGGGGCTCTTTTAGCCTAGCAATTGTTTTAATTGCAGTGCCTATAGGGCATATAGGCACTCACGTGTTAAACACGTGGGGCTCTTTTAGCCCACCAATTGTTTTAATTGCAGTACCTATATGCGTTGCATATAGGCACTCACGTGTTAAACACGTGGGGTTGTTTTAGTGAGGAACTTTCCCTCATCCCTTTTTTATAAGGGAACAAGGACATAGAAACATCTCGAACCACTCAGAATAGTGGGATTGCGACGGTAGGATCGGATGGTGTGATTTATTATGGATACTTAAATTGCATACTTGGCATTCAATATTTCGGACGATCAGAACCGTTTTATATATTTCAATGTTCTTGGTACGATACACGAACCGATATGGATAAGTGGAGAAATAATCTCGGGACTTGGAAATATGAATATGGATTGATTAGTGTGAACAAACTTCAATTTTACGGCCAGGACGATCCATTTATCTTTCTGAACCAAGCGTTTCAAGTATACTACTCACAGTGCTTGAAGCATCCGGGATAGAGTGCAGTATGCCGTTGGAAACCCAAGGATGTTTACGATGTCCCAGAATTCGAGGATCGTATAGAGGACGAAGAAGAGAGAAGATTTAGAGTGCTCCGACCGTCTGTTTCAAAAGACGGGTTGTCTTCGGCTGATCGTGAAGTTACGTGGGTTATAAATGATATCGATGATAAAATCCAAGTAGATATGTCTAATGCGTTCACGAAACGAAAAAGTTTTTCAGTAATGTTATATTATTATTTTACATTTTTACGATCTATACATATATAGCATGCATATGTAATGATTGTACTCTTGTCTAGATTTGATGACGACGACCGGAGCAGCGAGGGGCGGCAGGAGCACCAGCCGCGGCACCGGCGGAGGCAGAGGCAGAGCAGTTCTGCCGTCCGAAGAACTGCGTAAGGAGTTTCAGAGGGCCGATCTTGCACCCCATCGGAGACCCCTTCGTATGACTCCTTTCGTGTGGACTTTGCCACACCTCCAGGTATATTGCATGAATATCCATTTTGAATGTAATATTATAGATATACATGCATATTTATTTCAAAATTACTTATATAGTCAATGTTTGATTGTCTAGCTGTTGGTGGTGTGTCTACATCAGAGGCAGATGCCACTCCCGCACCTCCAAGTATGTTTATATATCCTATAGTATATGCATATTGATTTAGAATGTTATATCATAAATACACACACTTTTTTTTTGTTCTTACTTAGATAATCATTTTTTACTATCTAGCTGTAGGTGGTGCCTTCACTGTACCTTGTTTCCCCCAATCAGAGCAAAGCACTGCTAGAAATTCAAAATTCAAATTTTGAAGCAACGCTTCAAATCCCGGGCGTAACGCGCCACGTGTCAGGTGCAGACACATCAGCGCAGCGCCCAAGGCAGCGCACCCAATCAAAGCAAAGCTCTATTTTAAGTAAAATTAAAGGAAGCAACGCTTCAGTTGCGTAAGTACTGCGCTGCGCGACACGTGTCAGCACAGATGCGCTAGCGCAGTTGCTTTGCGCTGCGCGACACGTGTCAGCACAGTTGCGCTGCGCTTTGCGCTGCGCTTTGCGCTGCGCGACACGTGTCAGCACAGTTGCGCTAGCGCAGACGCGCTAGCGCAGTTGCGCTGCGCGACACGTGTCAGCGCAGTTGCGCTAGCGCAGACGCGCTGCGCGACACGTGTCAGCGCAGATGCGCTAGCGCAGATGCGCTGCGTTTTGCGCTACGCGACATGTGTCACACGCTGGGGGCGTCTGCGCCAAACAGAATTAAGATTTCAAAGAAATCTTTCTGTTCTTGTTAAAACAAGAAGATTTTCTTCTGTAAAACAGAAGCCTTTGTATCAAAGATCCAACGGTGGGGAAAATTCCCCAAATCACTCAGAGAAAGATCTCTTTAACTAATTTATGGGCACTATAAAAAGGACCCTAGACCTCAATTCAAAGGCATGAACATTTCTTGAAAAAAGTCAAGAGCTTCAAACAGAGAGAACTCTGAGAAAATTTCAAGAAAAAGGTAAAAACCTTCACGAGAGAGAAGAAATTTCTTCTAATAGATCATTGATCTAAAAAAATCAGATCAATGATCTTTACATAATAAACAGTGCTTTGCACTTCTTATGAACCACTGTTTCTTTGAAACAAGGAAAACCAAAAATAAAAAAAATAATATATAGTGCTTTGCACTTTTATGAACCTTTGGTTCTTGAAATAAAAAGAAAAACTTGTTTTTATTTGATCTAAATTAGATCAAGAAATCAAATAGTGCTTTGCACTTCTTTTATGAACCATTGGTTCTTGAATCTAAAAGATTCTCAAATTAATAGTGCTTTGCACTTATAAATCTGCACTGTTGCGCTCTTGGGCTGGCGCAAGCCACCAGAGAGCGCCACGTGTCAGCGTCTGAACCATTTGCGCTATGCGCTTTTGAAATAGAGCTTTGCTCTCTGAAGTTGGCGCAACTCACCAGAGCGCGCCACGTGTCAGTAGCGCAAGCGTAGCGCACTAGCGCAAGCGCCTGCATGACACGTGTCGTCACCACAAGCGCTTGCGCTCTCTGATTGGCGCAAAGCGCCTGATAAATGCAATGCATTTCCTAAAAGGGCCAGGCCCAAATAAAAAAGACCAAGCAGGCCAAAATAAATTGCAAAGCAATAAAAGGGCAGAGCCCAAATAAAATTGATGCTCTGCATCATTTATAAAGGGCAGAGCCCAAAACAAATTGATGCTCTGCATCCTTTCTGAGCAAAGCCCAAATAAAAATAAAAATAAATGCAATGCAAAAGCAAATAAAATGTTGAAAATTTTCAACTGGACTTAGCCCAATTTTGGCCGTAAGTCCTTAAATTAAATTGACTGAGCAAGATTGCTCTCTTAAATCAATTTATATCCGGTTCGAGGGTACATCTCCGAACTCCTCTGACAACTGTCGTTGTAATCCTTCAACGACGTCAGAGAGGTGACGGTTCCCGACAACCACACATCAACACGGACTGCGGGGTCCTTAAACTCGTGGACCGAAACGTCCTTAAACTAACATTGGACCGAAACGTCCTTAAACTAACATTGGACCGAAACATCCTTAAACTAATATTGGACTGCGGGGTCCTTAAACTCGTGGACCGAGACGTCCTTAAAACTAATATTGGACCGAGACGTCCTTAAACTAATATTGGACCGAGACGTCCTTAAACTAATATCGGACCACCACGTCCCTAAACTGGAATATGGACCACCACGTCCCTAAACTGGCGATAGACCACCACGTCCTTAAACTGGAACATAGACCACCACGTCCATAAACTGGAAAATGGACACCACGTCCCTAAACTGGCGATGGACCATCACGTCCCTAAACTGGAGTACGGACCACCACGTCCCTAAACTGGAACAATAGAGCCTCCAAATGCTCTTTTACCGGATCTAAACGATCCCGTTTAAGTCGATCTTAGCCCCAAACACGGCTAACGTATCCTTAAACATTCAAATGAATTGTAAAATTCCAAATCAACTCTGGTTCGAGGGTACATCTCCGAGCTCCTCTAACACCTGTCGTTGTAATCCTTCAACGACGTCAGAGAGGCGACGAGTCCTGATGGCCATATATTAAATGGATCACTACGTTAAGTCGATCTTAGTCTCAAACAGGACTAACGTATCCTTAACGAATGTTTAAGTCGATCTTAGCCTCAATACGGCTAACGTATCATTAAACCGAAACACCAAACCCAAATCTAAGTAAATACGGATTTGGACTAATCCACGTCCTACGGGCGACGGCGTTACTCAGTCTCCGTATACAATCCACGGGCAACCACAAACAAAACAAACACCCACGACACGAAGTGAAATTCTGGAGAAGGAGAAAGTTGTTACCGCGATGCGGTAGCGTAATTAACTGCAGGGGATTGCGCCTGTAGGGAAGAGCGTCCCCACAATAAAAAAACCCCTCAAGCGAGAGGGAATCTGATGAAGTCTGCTACATCGGCCGCATCCGTCTAAACCTCCGATACACGGTGCCATAAATCAACTTGGCATCTTCGGAGAGGTAGACGGATAAAACCAAATAGCATCTGCCCCGAATCTCAGCGTCAGGACCTCGCGGTCTTGTGCGCCGTCTTTCGGAGGGGAACAGATTCTGGCACGCCCGGTGGGACCTTTTTCCTCTTTCCACTCCACACTTCGTGTGTCGTCCTCGCGAACCAATCGCGGTTTGTTAAATGGTTGCCTTTGGGTTACAAGATACTAAGATTTTGTCTTTTGCCTGGCGCAGAACTCAAGCATCAATGGACTCCAACTACACCAACTGCTCGAAGTGCCACTGCAACAGACGCTCCACCTCCCCCGGAGGTGTAGCATATGGGCCCCAAGCGGCTTCCTTCCTCGCTCTACCGGTAGATCAGGTGACCCAGGCCACCACTGGCCTGTTTTTCGGGACCATGATCCCACCTACAAGCTTCTCTATGCCAATACCTGCACCGGAAGTGAACAAGAAGTCGGTCTTCGACCGGATCACTGCTACGACGACCCCTGTCAACGGGTCGCCCACTACCAAATCAATAGCCTCTGTTTTCGCCAGGATGGATCAGAACTCTAAATTGGCTGTTCCGAGGAAGGCAATAACTGCTGCTCCAGAAGTCGTCAAGACGGCTTCCCCTGTCAAAGAGTCAGTCTTTTCAAGACTGACGATCCCTGCTCCTGCCCTTGCTCGAGGATCCGTCTTCGACAGGTTGAATATCACCCCTCAGAAGACAACCTCAGTCTTTAAGAGGTTAACACCGGCGGCGCCTCATTCAGACAGGGGGCAAAAAGAAGCTAGCTCTATCTCCGAGCCAGTCCCAACGACTCGTTGTGCTCGACGTCGCCATTGGCGACGAGTGAGGAAGGCAGGGGGCAACTCCCCCTCACGGCTAACTCCACCGGCTCCAATGGTGAAAGTCAACGCTGCTGTTCCAACTGGGAACAACTTTGAACTGCTGAGGAGGGTACGTAAGAATTCTCCAACTGCTACATTGAAAAGATCTCCTCCACCTGCGGAGAAAGTTTCGGAAACTAAGCAAGAACAGCCCCCTCAACGGCTGTCCTAAAAAATATACAAGGTTTGGCGAAGGGTTCGAGACTCCGTGATCGACCCAGATCACTCTCGTCAACAGAAAAAGGCGAAAATGGAAAAAGAAAAAGACCGTCCGATCAAACAGGAAAGGACGACAGTCACCAGGGTGCCCATTGCAACGGCCCCTTCAACTTCAACGGCTCATAAAAGAAGGAGGCCGGAGAAAACCCCCGCGCCGGCAACAAATATCAAAGGTGGTGAACCCAAACGCCCTAAGTCAGGGGGCATTGTAGTTCACACCGTCTATGTGGCGTCTGGTAAAGAGGACAGTCGCATATCTACGGGTCATCGACCGCTTACGCGATCAGTGACCAAGGCGCAGGAGCAACAGCAAAAGCTCCAAGAGATGATGAACGCTATGGCCGCACTTACAGGGCCAAAAGAAAACCTTGAAACGTCCTCGGATGAACGCCAAGAGGAAGAAACCGACGCCGAATTCCTTCGTCGAATATTGGAAAAGAAGGACAAAGAGGCTGCTGAACAAGCAGCCAACATACAGCGTATGGGCCTCCTCTTCCAAGACATTATAGGGATGATGATACAACAAGATCCTCCGACCGAAGAGCCCCCGATCGTCCTTGGAGACGATAGGGGAGAGATATCAAATCCCCCACCAGCTCTGTCGACGGCTAAAGAGGATACAATCTCCAAAGCTGATTTGGACGAGTACATAGCCCAACAAATACGGGTTCATCATGCGACTGAAGCAGCCGGCCAGGTCGTAAAAACGGGACGGCCGTATCCAAGTTGGTACGACCAAATCAAGTACCCGCCGGGTTACACAATTCCTAAGTTCCATGTTTACAAGGGGACAGGCAATCCTCACCAGCACGTTGCCCAGTTCAGGGCACTCTGCGGCAACACCGGCGGGATGACAAGCTTTTGCTTCGCCAGTTTGTTGGAAGTTTATCAGATACGGCGTTCGAGTGGTACTCTGAGCTCCCGAATGACTCTATCAAGACCTTCGCGGAGATGGAGCTGTTGTTTACTCAGCGTTTTGCAAGCGCCAGTGAACGCACCCCGATGACGGCACTAATTAACGCCAGGGTAAAACCAGGCGAGACATGGGTTCAATACGCTATACGGTGGCGGAACTTGTGGTCGAAGTGCGAACAACGCATTGAAGAAGCTCCCGCGGTGGGTATGTTTATGGGAACCCTTGATCCACAAGCAACCATCTCGCAATTTATGATGTTTTTCAAGCCGACGACCTTCCAGGCCTTGATTGACAAGCTAGCGCAAATGGATCAGATGGGCCATAAACCCCCTCTTCCAAAGCCGGACTCCCGAAATGACAAAGGGAAGGGAAAAGCGATCGTCGTCGCTAATGCTCAACAACTACCGGGCAACTCAAAGCCGGTTGTTCGTCAAAATAATATGCGCCCATACGTAGACCTTGAGGAGAGGCTAGGGCGTTCTAACTCTTTTCCCCGCGATAAAACGAGAAGGTTATTCGAGCTGGCGTTGCGCAACCGACTCATAAATCTGCCGGATCCAAAACGTCCGTTGCAACCAAGTGATGTCAATGAGCCCAACTACTGTCCTTATCATCGAGTACTGGGCCATCCGATCAAAGATTGCTACGTTTTCAAAAATTGGCTTGAAAACTAGTACCGACAGGGCAAATTCGTGTTATCTGACAAATGGAAGGTGAATCCCCCGTAGCCCCACACCTCTAAGTGGACGAATACGCCGGGGGCAACATGCTCCGTCGTTGAAGAAGCTCCTTGGGAGGTTGTATTATCAGCCAAGACAAAGAGGATGCTAAACGATCTTCAGACATGTCCAGCGATTAGGTGGAAGAACCCGTTGGAACCGCAGGTCATTGAGGTGATGTTGAAACCACGTACAACTCCAAAGACCGATGGTGGTGGCCCAAGCACTCGTAAACAGCCGTCAAAATCTTCGAAAAAGAAGAAGAAGAAATCTAAGAAGCCCGTAAAGCCTGGCGACAAGCGCACGGACTTGCAAAAACAAATTGACGCGCTGGAGGAATACAACCAGAAGGCACGGACTCCCATTACATTCCAAGAGTTCCTCAATCATGTCTTTCAAGAGGGAGAAAGTTCATCTGATGAATCTGAAGAATATGTGGCGAGCTGTCATGTGATTTCCCATTTGTTCATGGACAATGAGGAGACTCCTTGCACTGAAAAGCTGGGGGCAGATCCTGAACCAAAAATTCTGGGGCCATCAGATGAAGTAATTGACGCATTCCTTAATGAAGCTCGGTTGAAAAGTAAAGCTGATCGAGAACGCGAGACGGTCATATTTGAAAGGGCCAAGCGCCAGCGACTTGATGAAAGAGCTGAGACGATCCCGCCGGAGCAAAATACCTCCACCGTCGACAAAAGCCAATTCAAGATGAGTAAAAAGTTTGCTAAGGCCATATCAATGGGCATGAAGCTACCATCCTCCGAAGGAAAAATTACTGGTGAAATAGAAATGCACCCCTCCTATTGCTTATATCATCAAAAGATTTCGTACCCCACTGAAGAATGCAAAGCTTTCGAGAGATGGTGGCAAGGATATGTTGCTCATCGACAACATTTTAAGCGGGAGAAACGTAAAACTCGTCGAGAGCAAAGAAATACGACCGAAGGGCTTAAAAGAACTACCGGCGATTGTCGCATGGTTAGCACCGGCGGGTCACAAGTGCCTACATTCGGGAGCGATTCTGATGAAGAGCTGGAACTTGCCCCTCTCTTTAAGGAGTCCACTTCGGGAAAAGAAGAAGAGCCGAAGGTTTGCGAAAATATTCGGCTGCGGAATCGGACGCTGCCTGAAAAGAATCTCGGACCCTCAAACAGAAAAGATAAGGGGAAAGAAAAGGTCTCTGAAGATATCGTCCTAGATGACCAAGTTGTGGAGGAGCTAAACGCCAACAACCCGCCGAAGAAGAATAAGGTGGATTACAACGTCCTAGCGCACCTGAGGAAACTACCCTCACAGCTCAGCATTCTCGACGCCCTTTTGCTATCAAAGGAGGCGAGAGATTCATTGATCAAGGCACTACAAGATCCGGAACAATTCTAAGCATGCCTGGCCGAGGAAAAGATGAAGGATGAGTTGGAGGAAGTGCACACGGCCGATGTCACTTTCGGCGACGAGGACCTTCTCCTTGGGACGTGCGAACACAACCGCCCCCTTTATGTCTCAGGATACTGCCACGATATTAAGATAGGAAAAATCCAGATCGACAATGGATCCTCCGTTAATCTCCTCAACGTGCGGGTGTTAAAAGAAATCTGCATGAGCATCTAGCACCTTGCTCGTGACAAGATCACCATCTCCGGGTTCGACTCCCAGTCATCAAGAACTCTTGGGTCTGTGATACTGATGCTACGCTTCGGGCTACTCGTCACGGACATTAAGTTCCACGTCATAGACGCCAAGACATGCTACAACGCTTTGCTCGGCCGACCATGGTTACACGAGTACAACATCATCCCTTCTACACAACATCAGTGTATGAAGTATTTTAAGGATGGTTTCGAGTATACCGTGACGGGAGAACTAAACCCGTTCTCTGTGAACGAGGTCCGCAAATAAGAAGATGCCAAATACTTCTTACCGGATTTCGAAGACACAGAAAGGTGTCACATGCCGGAGAATAAAGCTAATGCCACCATCCCTGTCTTCGGCAGTGATACCGAGGAGGAAGAGGAGATAGTGTATTCGGGTCCGCCCCAACACAACAAGCCAGGACCGTCCACTCCTACGTTGATCTTTGGTAGCGACTCGGAAGATGAGATCCGTGTTGTATTCTCTGCTCGACCTTCCATACGAACGTCCGCTGACGAAGAGCAAAGTCTACAAGTCGCCATAGTGCCGCTTAAACACCATAAAGAACTGGATGCACTTAATATTTACAATGTAGAAGAGCTACAAACGTTCTACATCCCTCCCAGGTGAGAAAGCGAGAAAGCAATTTTGTTCTACCGCTCTAAAGAAACCAAGGTGGAAAAAGAAATCTGGCATGGCGCGGATCCTACGCTCGACAGGCTTCAGCCTATCCGTCTTCCCAGATATTATACAGAGGGTTTAAAAAAGCTGCTGAAACGCCAGGGGATATCCTTCAAGCAGACCGTTCGAAAAGCCAAGTTCTATGACAAAATCTGGAACGTTCCCGGGACTCAACGCAAACTGCCTAATGGGAGAATGGAAACAATTGGACTTGGATACATCCGGTCAAAGAAACGAGAGCTACTAAACAGCTGCTATGTCATGTATGACTTCGATGAAGAGGCGGATGCTCAATGGGAGGACGCTAATCCTGAGACAGTGAAAGTTCCAGATGCAAAAGTGCCCAGTCCGCCGTTCGAAGAACAAATGGACAAGCTTATAAAGGAAGCGGGTCAAAAAGTCCGGGACGATCATGACCGCGAAATGGTCATCTACGAGAAAGCGAAAACGCAACGCCTTCTCCAACAGGCCGTGAAAGATGAAAATGCCGCTCCTTGTCAACCTGTTATAAAGAAGGCTCGACGCAAAAGCAGAAACAAGTCGAAAGGCCAAAAAGGCGCTCAACAGCAACAAAGCAGGGCTAAGAAGCCACGCAAACGGGAGTCAAGTGTTATTGATCTATCCCTTATGAAGAAAATGGGTCGAGCATACCCGTTTCCTCGGGACAAGACGAAGAAGATACTTGACCTCGCTCTAAAACATCAAATGCTTACACTGCCGGAGTCTAAACACCCCGAACAAGCGGGCAAAGTCTCACACCCGAACTATTGCTCTTACCATCGAGTAATAGGGCATCCTCTTGAAGATTGCTTCACTTTCAAGAACTGGGTTGAAGATCAGTATCAGCTTGGCAAATTCACTCTGTCTGACAGTTGGAGGGTAGCGCCGCCACAGAAGCACGAGCCCAAGGCCACGAAAGAAGAACCGGTTCCACATTGGGATTGGAAGCGAATTCGCACCTGTCACATGATTACAATATTAAAAGAAGAGCCCGAGGACATAGATGAGCTCCCTTGGTGCTTCGAAAACAATGACAATGAGGCAATCTCAGAATTCCCACCGGCTCCGAAAGAACTGGAAGATGGCATACATACTACTGCAGATAACCTCAAGAAGATTGAGTTGGGATCGGCAGACGATCCGCGACCGACATTCATCAGCGAGCTACTATCTGAAGGAAGGGTGGCTGCGTTAAGGGACATGCTTCTACAGCATAAAGATTGTTTCGCATGGAACTACTCCGAAATGCCGGGATTAGATCCAGAAATTGCTGTGCACAGATTGACGATATCTCCGGACGTCAAGCCAGTCAAACAGGCGCCGAGAAAAATGCGGCTCGAGCTTGAAATGAGTATCAATGCTGAAGTCAAAAAGCTGATCGACTCTGGCTTCATCCAGGAAGTTCAATACCTTGAATGGATCGCCAACATCGTCCTGGTGATGAATAAAAATGGGACAGTGCGCATATGCGTAGACTTCCGGGATCTCAATAAAGCCTGCCCGAAAGACGATTTTCCAGTGCCAGTCACCGAACTGATGATAGACAATACGTCCACTCATGAGGTTTTCTCCTTTATGGACGGCTCGTCAGGGTATAATCAGATAAAGATGGATCCCGAAGACCAGAAGCACGCCGCCTTCAGGACTCCTCTGGGAATATTCTGTTACAAGGTGATGCCCTTTGGTCTAAAGAACGCCGGTGCCACCTACCAAAGGGCCATGACGAAGATCTTTGATGACCTTATACACGAAATCGTCGAATGCTATATCGACGATCTCGTGGTTAAAATCAAATCATACGAGGAACATCTCGAACATTTGAAGACTGTATTTCAACGCCTTCGGCAATACAACTTGAAAATGAACCCTCTCAAATGTGCATTCGGAGTTTCCTCAGGCAAATTCCTGGGATTCATCGTCCGACACCGGGGTATCGAGATAGATCCGTCAAAGATCAAGGCGATCATGGAAATGCCTCCGCCAAGGACTCTCAAACAGCTGCGGTCTCTCCAAGGGAAGCTCGCGTATATATGGCGATTTATAGCCAACCTTTCAGGAAAGTGCCGTCCTTACATTCACCTGATGAAGAAGGGAACCCCGTTCGTCTGGGATCAAAAATGCCAAAGCGCACTAGACGAGATCAAGCAATACCTGCAGAACCCGCCGGTGTTGGCTGCTCCGGTCAAGGGAAAACCCCTCATTCTTTATACAACCTCCCTCGAAGGTTCCTTAGGCGAATTATGGGCACAAGAGAACGATCAAGGGAAAGAAAGAGCACTCTACTACTTAAGTCGAGTTCTGCTGGGGGCAGAAAGCAACTACTCTCCCATTGAAAAACACTGCCTGGCGTTGATCTTCGCGATAACAAAGCTCAGGCACTATGCGTTGGCGCACGAGGTCCGTCTCATTTCAAAGGTGGACCCCCTTAAATACTTGATGTCAAAGGCCATATTGACGGGACGACTCGCTAAATGGGCCCTGCTCTTGATGGAGTTCTCGATAACATATCAACCTCTCAAGGCAGTGAAAGGCCAGGCCATCGCCGACTTCCTCGCTGAGCATCCGATACCGGCCGACTCTCCTTTAAACTGCGATCTTCCAGACGAACATGCGTTTGATGAGATCGACGGTGATAATACCCGATGGGAGCTTTATTTCGACGGAGCATCTTCCGTGAAGAAGCGCAAACAAAGTACTCCTATAATCAAATCAGGGGTAGGACTCATCTTTGTAACTCCACAAGGTGGGATAATGCGTTTTGCCTTCTCCCTAACAGAGCCAAGGACAAACAATGAAGCCGAATACGAAGCTCTGATAGCAGGCCTCGAGATCGCCATCGACATGGGGATTGAAAACCTCCTCATATATGGAGATTCCCAACTGGTCGTTAGTCAAGTAAACGGCGACTACCAAACATGCAAACCAGAATTGGTGAAGTACGGCGAAAAAGTGCAACAATTGTTGACCCAAATTCCTTCCTACATTTTGGAAAACATACCGCGCGCGGAAAACAGCAAAGCAGACGCGTTGGCCAAACTTGCTAAAGAATTGGCTGACGAGAACCTCGATGACGTTAGAATCGTGGTACAAAGCCGTCGAGTGCTTGCCCCAGCAGAAATATCTCCGGAATTATCCGAAGAAAAGGGAGCGAGCGAGCAGACGACCCTGCAAGTAAAAGATTGGAAAAATGCCGAGGATTGGAGAGAAGTCTTCATAGACTACTTTAAATCCCACCGAATGCCTGAAGAAGCGTCCACAAGACATCAGCTCATGAAACGAGCTCTGTCTTTCGCCTTCGTCAATGATACTCTATACAAGAGGTCGTTTGATTCTCTGTGGTTGAGATGCCTGGGACCTGACGAAGCGAAAAGAGTCGTCCAGGAAGTTCATGACGGACTCTGCGGGTCTCACCAAGCGGGCCCAAAGATGAAGTTGAAGATCAAACGGATGGGTTACTACTGGCCCACGATGATCCAGGACTGCCTCGAATATGCGAAGCAATGCCACTCGTGCCAAATTCATGGGGACTTCATCCACCAGCATCCAAATCCGCTACACCCGACGGTGGCTAGCTGGCCGTTCGAAATGTGGGGAACTGACATAGTCGGCCCCATCGAACCAGCATCGTCCAGAGGACATCGTTTTATCCTGGCGACGACTGATTACTTCTCCAAATAGGCTGAGGCAGTACCGCTGAGGGAAGTGAAGACGGAGAATATCCTCCAGTTCTTCAAGACGCACGTCATATATCGGCTTGGAACGCCAAGACGGATAATCTCCGATAACGGGCCAGCCTACAGAAGCCACAAGATCAGTCGCTTCGCACAGCAGCATAATATAGACTGGAGATATTCTTCAGTTTACAATCCGCGAGCTAATGGTCTAGCTGAAGCCTTTAACAAGACCCTGACGAAAATCATGAAAAAGACGGTGTCCCGAAATAAGAGAGACTGCAAGAGGCTCTTTGGGCGTATCGAACTACGTTCAAGACGGCCACGAGCACAACGCCGTACGCGTTGGTATTTGGGACAGAAGCGGTACTCCCCCTCGAGATAGAGTTACCCTCTCTACGAGTGGCAGTCCACTACGAGCTGACGGACGAAGAAAATGCTCACCTTCGGCTTGAGGAGCTTGACGCCCTTGATGAAACCCGACTCATAGCGCAACAAAATCTGGAAGCTTATAAAGCAAAGATGACGCGCTCATATGAAAGATTGACCCGACCGAGGACATTCTGCCAAGGCGAACTCGTTTTAGTGGTCAAAAGGCTTATGATCCCCAATCGCGCCAAGCGGGGAAAATTCGAGCCAAACTATGAAGGCCCGTACATCATAGATAAGGTCTACCAGGATGGGGCCTATCTACTCATAGACATGCACGGTGAAAGGCCTTTCAGGCCAATAAACGGTTGCTTCCTAAAGAGATACTACGCTTAATGAGCCACGGCCTAGGTCAATGATAGATGACGACGACTATGTCCGCTCGCTATCTTCCTAAGCTCAAGCTTTATAAGCAGTAGCCGGCCTTCTCCATGTCGGACCGAAATGTCCTTAAACTAATAGCAGACCGAAACGTCTTTAAACTACTACCGCAGCATCTTTAGGCTGACGAGATATAAAAAAAAACATATAAAAATAAAATAAAAAAAACGGTATGTCCATAAGCAAAAAGGGCACGGATGAAGACCCGAAAGGGCTCCGTGAGTAAAAACAGCAGGGCTACCGGCGAGTGTTCGTGAAAACCCGAAAGGGCGCGACCTCGTAAAAAAAATATATATATAAAAAGAATAAAAAAAACGGTATGTCCATAAGCAAAATGGGCACGGATGAAAACCCGAAAGGGCTCCGTGAGTAAAAACAGCAAGGCTACCGGCGAGTGTTTGTGAAAACCTGAAAGGGCGCAATCTCGTTAAAGGACACTTATAGGGTCCTCTCGACCTTGTAAGGAGAAACCACCCGCGTGAGATCCTTACGACTCACAAGGGAGCAACACACTTAGGGATCCCCATGATTCCTAAGGAGAAAATACACTTGCGAGATCCTCACGACTCGTAAGGAGAAATCTCTTATGGGACCCTCACGGCTTATAAGAGTTGAAAGTCTTAAGTTACAGAGACCTAAACCTATACTTAAGCAACCCCCACAACTTCCGATATTGCCCTACAAGTGGCTCAATACTGACTCTTGTATACAATCCACGAGCGCAAATAAACATTTCCCTAACTAAGTCTCATCCGTGACTGAGGATATGTTCGCATGGTGAACAACCCTTGTAAATCCTCTCGATTTATGAGAAGAAAACCCTCTTGTAGGATTCTTACGACTTACAGAGGAAATGAACACTTAGGAATCCTCACGATTCCTAAGGAGAAAATACACCTACAAGATCCTCACGACTTGTAGGAAGAAATACCTTTGTGAGACCCTTACGGCTCATGAAGTCAAAAGCCTTAGTCGGCGGGACCCTAACCCTGTTTGCTAAGCCACCTTTGTTCGACACCGACGGAGGCAAATGATGATTCGCTCCTGGCAATATCCCAGTTGTAGCGGTGCTGATGCCGAAATCGACGTCTAATTTCAGGTTTACGACGAAAAGCCAATAGGCCGCACATGCAAAATAGCCGAAATAATAGGGCAACTTGCAATAAAAAGCAGCAAGTAAAAATGTATGCATGCAAAATAGCCGAAATGATTGGGCAACTCGCAATAAAAAGCAGCAAGTAAAAATAAAATAAATAGCCGAAATGATTGGGCACCGCGAAAAATAGCCGAAATGATTGGGCAATCGCGACCTTCGCGATATAAAAGCTGAAATGATAGAGCATCGCGGAAATAAAATAAAAAAAGAAAATGATGATAAAACTTTGGCCCTACAGCTGAGATCACATCGATCCCTGTATACAATCCAAGGGCACAAACAAAGAGGGAACCATACTTTCCCAACAGGCTCCGCCAGAAAACGAAGCCAAATCTCGACGGTACATCCCAACTCCGAAGAAACCAATGTCTTCGACAAATTCCTCGACTCACGGATACAAACACTCCTTGACGAGAGCCTCCTGATCCGCGTCGACTCGCAGAGCAACCAGTGCCTCCGTGGGAAATTCTCGACTCGTTTCAACCCCAAGGAAATAAATAATCCTTGGCGCTAGGGAAACAAATAATCCCTAGCAAATTCCTCGACTCACGGATACAAACACTCCTTGACGAGAGCCTCCTGATCCGCGTCGACTCGCAGAGCAACCAGTGCCTCCGTGGGAAATTCTCGACTCGTTTCAACCCCAAGGAAACAAATAATCCTTGGCGCTAGGGAAACAAATAATCCCTAGCAAATTCCTCGACTCACGGATACAAACACTCCTTGACGAGAGCCTCCTGATTCGCGTCGACTCGCAGAGCAACCAGTGCCTCCGTGGGAAATTCTCGACTCGTTTCAACCCCAAGGAAACAAATAATCCTTGGCGCTAGGGAAACAAATAATCCCTAGCAAATTCCTCGACTCACGGATACAAACACTCCTTGATGAGAGCCTCCTAATCCGCGTCGACTCGCAGAGCAACCAATGCCTCCGTGGGAAATTCTCGACTCGTTTCAACCCCAAGGAAACAAATAATCCTTGGCGCTAGGGAAACAAATAATCCCTAAAAAACACCTCAACTCAAGGAAACAAACAATCCTTGACGAGAGCCTCCTGATTCGCGTCGGCTCGCAGAGAAACCAGTGTTTCCGCGGGAAAATTCCCGATTCGTCTCAACTTGCAAGATGAAGCCTCAGGCAGCAGGGACTAAAAAACTTGCTTCCTGAACAATGGGACCCTGCAAGTCGATCCAAAAAGACCTCTTGCATACTATTCACGGGTCTCACTTTCCAAAGTCGAATCTCGACAAGGAGGGAAACAACCGCTTACGGGTCCTCTCGATTCGTTAGAGGGAAGAATTCTCTTACAGGATCCTTACGACCTATGAGAGAAAACACACTTAGGAATCCTCACGATTCCTAAGGAGAAAACCCACCTACGAGATCCTCTCGATCCGTAGGGAGAAAAGTCTCTATGAGACCCTCACGACTCATAGAGTTGAAAAATCTTGGGCAGCAGATCTAAACCTGCGGCCTAAGACATCGCCATTTCTTGGAGAAACTAAGATTCCTACTCCATTATCTGTTGAACCTGTTTATTAAGACAGCCTGCTGACAATAAAAGAAAGAAGAAAATGACAGAAAGAACATCTGATTTACATTTGATCAAGCATTCGAGACACACTCATTCATGCATGGGCAGAAGACTCAGGACGAGAAATAAGACAAGCTGAAATAAAAAGTTTCCATTCATATTGCCAAAAATTCTTACAATCATAAAAAGCAATGAACGAAAAATATTATTACAATGGAATAACTTCAGATCCAGGGCACGGATTGAGAAAGTCAAAAGTAAGGCCATCCAGAGTTCTTCTGGCCTTTCTGATTATTCTTATGCGCAGCCTCTCGCGCTCCTGTGTGTCAAGATCCTCGGCAAGCCCTCCCGGCCTTCGGTAAGCAGCAACTATCGCCGTCTGCTGGAAGATTTGATGTAGGATGTCAATGAGGCTGTCCCGCCGTTTCTTCGAGATCAGCCCCGTCAGGTACACTGAATGAACCTTGTCTTCGGCATCATCCAGCACATTGAGCGGTAGGGCCTCGTGAAGACCCGGAAGTGCCCTCTATATTGCTCCCAACACGACCTTCAAGAGAGCTGAACGACGAGGAAGTAGCCAACCACCGCTTGCGTTGAGGCGATCCATGACCTCCGCACACTGGGCGTCCGTAAACTCCTGGTTTTGATGACGGCCCTATGCGCGGATATCGTCATAGGTGATGAACTCGTGCAAACTGTATAGACGCACCACCATTATGCCTGGAGGAAATACCACAGGAAGATTAGCGATAAAAGAAAAATAATATACACAGAGGGCTAAATTCCTCGAGAGCAAAGCTCTGTTCATGGGTTAGAACCCATGAACAAGATCTCTGCAGATCTATAAGTGTTTGAGAGCAAAGCTCTGTTTATGAAACCCCAATGGGGATCTCTTTAGATCAAAAGATCTGTGAGAGCAAAGCACTTTGGCTGAGATTAATTTAAATTAATTTGATTTAAATTAATTTTACCTAAAGTTTCTAACTTTGAAAATGAGCAAAGCACTACTGGTGAAACCCCGAAGGGGTTTTCTTTAGATCAGAAGATCTATGAGAGCAAAGCTCTGCTAGTTAAGATTAATTAAAATTCATTTAATCTAAGAATCAATTTTACCAAAAGTTTTTCTAAAAAAACTTTGGAAAGGAGAGCAAAGCTCTGGAGTTCTTGAAGGCAAGAGCAAAGCTCTGAAGTTTTTTGAAAATAAAAATCTGAAAGATGATAAGCATCTGTGGGGGACCAAAGGTCCTATTTATAGGCATCAAGTGCCTCTTCAACTTCCAAAAGTTGCAGCGACGGTTGGAATTCCGCCACCGTTGCGCTCACGTTTGGGGCCACGTAAGGGCAACGGTGGGGGGGCATTTGTTTCCCCCAATCAGAGCAAAGCCCTGCTAGAAATTCAAAATTCAAATTTTGAAGCAACGCTTCAAATCCCGGGCGCAACACGCCACGTGTCAGGTGCAGACACATCAGCGCAGCGCCCAAGGCAGCGCACCCAATCAAAGCAAAGCTCTATTTTAAGTAAAATTAAAGGAAGCAACGCTTCAGTTGCGCAAGCATTGCGCTGCGCGACACGTGTCAGCGCAGACGCGCTAGCGCAGCGCGTGTCAGCGCAGACGCGCTGCGCTGTGCGCTATGCGACACGAGTCACGCGCTGGGGGCGTCTGCGCCAAACAGAATTAAGATTTCAAAGAAATCTTTCTGTTCTTGTTAAAACAAGAAGATTTTCTTCTGTAAAACAGAAGCCTTTGGATCAAAGATCCAATGGTGGGGAAAATTCCCCAAATCACTCAGAGAAAGATCTCTTTAACTAATTTATGGGCACTATAAAAAGGACCCTAGACCTCAATTCAAAGGCATGAACATTTCTTGAAAAAAGTCAAGAGCTTCAAACAGAGAGAACTCTGAGAAAATTTCAAGAAAAAGGTAAAAACCTTCACGAGAGAGAAGAAATTTCTTCTAATAGATCATTGATCTAAAAAAACCAGATCAGTGATCTTTACATAATAAACAGTGCTTTGCACTTCTTATGAACCACTGTTTCTTTGAAACAAGGAAAAACAAAAATAAAAAAATAAATAATATATAGTGCTTTGCACTTTTATGAACCTTTGGTTCTTGAAATAAAAAGAAAAACTTGTTTTTCTTTTATCTAAATTAGATCAAGAAATCAAATAGTGCTTTGCACTTCTTTTATGAACCATTGGTTCTTGAATCTAAAAGATTCTCAAATTAATAGTGCTTTGCACTTATAAATCTGCACTGTTGCGCTCTTGGGCTGGCGCAAGCCACCAGAGAGCGCCACGTGTCAGCGTCTGAACCATTTGCGTTATGCGCTTTTGAAATAGAGCTTTGCTCTCTGAAGTTGGCGCAACTCACCAGAGCGCGCCACGTGTCAGCAGCGCAAGCGTAGCGCACTAGCGCAGCGCACTGCGCCTGCATGACACGTGTCATCACCACAAGCGCTTGCGCTCTCTGATTGGCGCAAAGCGCCTGATAAATGCAATGCATTTCCTAAAAGGGCCAGGCCCAAATAAAAAAGACCAAGCAGGCCAAAATAAATTGCAAAGCAATAAAAGGGCAGAGCCCAAATAAAATTGATGCTCTGCATCATTTATAAAGGGCAGAGCCCAAAACAAATTGATGCTCTGCATCCTTTCTGGGCAAAGCCCAAATAAAAATAAAAATAAATGCAATGCAAAAGCAAATAAAATGTTGAACATTTTCAACTGGACTTAGCCCAATTTTGGCCGTAAGTCCTTAAATTAAATTGACTGAGCAAGATTGCTCTCTTAAATCAATTTATATCCGGTTCGAGGGTACATCTCCGAACTCCTCTGACAACTGTCGTTGTAATCCTTCAACGACGTCAGAGAGGTGAAGGGTCCCGACAACCACACATCAACACGGACTGCGGGGTCCTTAAACTCGTGGACCGAAACGTCCTTAAACTAACATTGGACCGAAACGTCCTTAAACTAACATTGGACCGAGACGTCCTTAAACTAATATTGGACCGAGACGTCCTTAAACTAATATTGGACTGCGGGATCCTTAAACTCGTGGACCGAGACGTCCTTAAAACTAATATTGGACCGAGACGTCCTTAAACTAATATCGGACCACCACGTCTCTAAACTGGAATATGGACCACCACGTCCCTAAACTGGCGATAGACCACCACGTCCTTAAACTTGAACATAGACCACCACGTCCATAAACTGGAAAATGGATCACCACGTCCCTAAACTGGCGATGGACCATCACGTCCCTAAACTGGAGTACGGACCACCACGTCTCTAAACTGGAACAATAGAGCCTCCAAATGCTCTTTTACCGGATCTAAACGATCCCGTTTAAATCTTAGCCCCAAACACGGCTAACGTATCCTTAAACATTCAAATGAATTGTAAAATTCCAAATCAACTCTGGTTCGAGGGTACATCTTCGAGCTCCTCTGACACCTATCGTTGTAATCCTTCAACAACGTCTGAGAGGCGACGAGTCCTGATGGCCATATATTAAATGGATCACTACGTTAAGTCGATCTTAGTCTCAAACAGGACTAACGTATTCTTAACGAATGTTTAAGTCGATCTTAGCCTCAATACGGCTAACGTATCCTTAAACCGAAACACCAAACCCAAATCTAAGTAAATACGGATTTGGACTAATCCACGTCCTACGGGCGACGGCGTTACTCAGTCTCCGTATACAATCCACGAGCAACCACAAACAAAACAAACACCCACGACACGAAGTGAAATTCTGGAGAAGGAGAAAGTTGTTACCGCGATGCGGTAGCGTAATTAACTGCAGGGGCTTGCGCCTGCAGGGAAGAGCGTCCCCACAATCAAAAACCCCTCAAGCGAGGGGGAATCTGACGAAGCCTGCTATATCGGCCGCATCCGTCTAAACCTCCGATACACGGTGCCATAAATCAACTTGGCATCTTCGGAGAGGTGGACGGATAAAACCAAATAGCATCTGCCCCGAATCTCAGCGTCAGGACCTCGCGGTCTTGTGCGCCGTCTTTCGGAGGGGAACATACCTGCGGGTATGTTTATATATCGTATAGTTTATGCATATTGATTTAGAATGTTATATTATTGATATACACATTATTTTTGCAATTACTTATATAATCTATTTTTAATTTTCTAATTCTAGGTGGTGCGTCCACATCTGGCGCAGGGGCTAATCCCGCCACTTCCGTACCCTCCGCCCAGTCTGCACGTTAGTATGAATAAATATAAAATATTTATTCATTTTACATATTCTTTAAGAATAAACATGAAATTCATGTAATTTTATCGTCAATATTTATTTTCTAGTTGAAGGGGATGCGTCCACGTCCGGGTCTCCGGCTGTTCCTCACCGGAGGAACTATCGTCCCGCTCGTGCTGCTGCCCGGGCCCAGGCTCGTGCTACTGTCGCCGGAGGCATATATCGCACTTCAATTTTCATTAAACCTTGATTTCTTAATACCACTTTGTCTTAATATTGATTTTCTTGATATTTCTTGTAGATGCAGGACAGCCACATCTCGAGAGGGGGACTCGAGGGCCGAATCAGTCCCACAGGCTAAGGCCCGACAGAGCTAGGGGGAGGCAGCATTCTCCCTCTTCTTTACCCCCGATTATTGCTATACCGGCGATTATTCTGAGAGGTTCGGCCGGTATATGGGGGATGAGAGCCGCCTCGTGAAGAAGTTATCCATTTCACGATGAGTGGGGCGATCGGTATCGGCGCTCATTCGCCCTCTTCTGAGATCAGGCTCGGGTATTAATACATATTTTCATTTGACTTATCCAATATTTTTATTATTATTTAACACTTTAAATTTAAATATATCGTTTTTTTGTATTTGTAGTTGGATTACGACTTTCAGCCTATACTCGACCCTGATCATCCAGAGAGAGTGCTCGATCTTCACGCTCTGTACCTTGGTCTGATGAAGAACATATAATCAAAGGTCCGATACAATAGGAACGAGCTGAAGATCGACTGCTATTCCCTGTGGATGACGACCCCTGAGACAGAGAGAACGGCTCTCCTACATACTCCGGCCTTTGCGAAAGTCGACGTAGATACATGGTCTCTCTTGTGCCAATATTTCGACTCTCAGCGCAAAGAAGTTTGTAATTTAAATGTAATTCATTATTTAGTATATAATTTATTTTTTTGTGTTGCTTAATTAGAAAACTAAATCTGAATGTGTTGTGCAGAAACAGGTCGATCAAAATAAAGAGAATAGGAAGTCGGCGAAGAAGGGCCGTCCCATTTATACAGGTGGCTTGAAGAACATTACTCATGCTATGGAGGCATCGGTAAATTATAATAGATCTATTCTGATATAATGTAATATTAAGAGTTATTTTATAATATATGTAAATTTTTTACGAATTGGAGAGAGCTCAGACCCTAACACAGGGTGGTACACCGAGCGTGCTGACCGCGTATCTTGCCGTCCACGGTACCTTGACAGATCCCGCCACGGGCGAGCTTCGATTCCCCGACACCGCTACCTAGGAGTATTGCGTAAGTGTTAATATTTATTCTAACAGGTTTGAAATTTTTGTTTTGAAAAGTTCAAATTTAAATGATATACTTATATTTTAATGGTTAATATGGGTGTATGAGCGGGTGGTGGAGCAGGCGGAGACATCGAGGATCGATTTTACTGGACAGACCGATCCGATGCTGCTGACCCCAGTCCTAGACGCCGCACACGGAGGGCACCACGGAGGTTGGGAGAGAGGCCGGGGACTGGGTCCTAGCAGGGCCCATATGAGATTGGACTCCACTCCGGCGGTTACTTCCCCTACTCCCCGTGAGCAACGTCTAGAGCATGATGTTGCCGCCTTGAAGACCACTGTCGAGAAATTGAAGGAGATGGTACGCATACTACTTAATAGTAAAATATTATATTACATTTTAGATAGTAACATATGCAATATTAGTAGCCTAAGCTTATTTGGTTGTAAACTTAGCTTTGATTAATCATACTTACATAAAACTATCTAATTAAAATAAATTACGGTTTTCTAAACTAGATACCCAAACGAGGCCTAAGTCCCTAAGTATTCTTATATTGGGGTTTCGCAATAACCTGATGATGATACGAACTCGACTAAAATCTAATACAACATTCTTACTCGTTTATTACACACAAAATTTAACAGATACGACAGGCTACTTTGGCTGCGACTCCACATGTATCTCCTTCTGCTGCGGCTCTGCAAGTCACTACCTCGGCTGTGGCTCCGCAAGCCACTACCTCGGCTGCGGTTGCGCAGACCACTCCTGCGGCTCCGCAAGCCCGCTCAGACTCCCGCACAGTCCACTCCTTCATTGGTCGAGTTTTTGACGACTCAGGGCTGCACCGAAGAGTAGATGCACCAGATTACGATGATTATCAGAGGTGGAGGAGCTGGACCGAGCTAGGGCAGCTTTATTTATATTTTTGAGGATGCATGTACTTATCTGATACATATTGTATAAATTTTGGACGATATTGGTGGTTGGTTGCTTGTTCACGATGATTTAGTTTGATATCGTATTCTGTTTGTTTATTTTTTTTTATATATTATGCATGAGATGTTGATTATGAATATTTATGTATTTAGTTATATGATGTATATATTATTGTGCACAGGACGAGGAAATAAAAAAACCTGATATTTTGTCCCTACTGATAAATCCGTAGGGCAATCTGTTGCAGCTACGGATTAATCCGTAGGTGCAATGTTTGCCCCTACACAGTTAGCCGTAGGAACAAAATATCAGGATACCTGATATTTTGTCCCTATGGACTCAGTAAAACTTGCCCCTACGAATTTATTCTTAAGGGCATTTATCTGGATCTACGGATATATCCGTAGGGGCATCAATCAGACCCTACGAATATATTCATAGGGACAAGTATTTTATTTTATAAATCAATAAATTAAAATATTTATCAGGCCCTACGGATTACTCCGTAGGGATAAATGTCCCTACGGATTAAGACGTAGGGGCAATTATTACTCCGTAGAGGTATGTTCAGGACGAAGACTTGCATCTGCGGCCTTTGCATCTACGGGGTATTTTTTTGTCCCTACGAGTATATCCCTAGGGACAGCGTTTTGCTTCTACGGATAAGTTCATAGGCGCAACCCCTTATTGTAGTAGTGGTTGTATAGAATCTGCTCTATATTACATATTATCATTTTTTTCAAACTGTTTAACCGAGCCAAACTCGAGTCAATACCGAACGAGCCTTGCTGAGCTCGAGTTTGACTTATTTAATAAACGAGCCAGGCTTTCTGGCTTATGCTCGTCTCATTAATAAGTGAACTGAGTTTGAACGAACTGAGCTGAACCCTAATCGAAATCGAGCTAGCTCGTTCAATTACCATCCCTATATGACACATTCACAATTCTCCTTGAAATTAATATTCATATTCTTAGGATGGTTAAGGGTAAGAATTAAGAAGCGGGGAACTGTTTTCCACCGATTTCATATCCGGAGCAGACATGTGAGTTCGAAAAAATAATAGCCTAATAGGATATCTATGATGGGTCATGAAACAATATAATTGGCTAGCTATCCAAAAGAGGGAGATGTCTACTATTTTTGTGCAAAAAAAAGTTGATATTCCTATTGAAATTGGCTGTTTGATTTGTAGGTAGGATAATACGTGGTAAAAAGAAATTCTTATAATTTTGATAAACAAGCATTTCAGAAAACCACTTCGTTTCTTAGATCTTTAAAAAAACACTTCTAGAAGTCTTTAGAAATCCATATTGTTATAGCGAAATTTCCTTTGAAAATCTTTGGCATCATCGTCCGAAGAATATTAACATATGTACACATGCGTTTTACATGGAGAATACTATAGTAGATTGTAAAGCTAAGTTGCAGTCCAATCTTTTAGAATATAAACTTATATTTCTCAATCTCAGACTTCAAAATTTGTATTGAGTGATAATATGATCTTGACGTTCAGAGGGTATCAAAGTCATCCAGATCCATTCACAGAAACACGAAGTTTAAATGGATTAATTATAAACTATATAATTTGCTGCGTGCACCCTTTTCTCTCGCAGAAAATCTCACAGAAATAGACAGGTTAATTGTTTTCATTGAGTAAAATCACTGAAAAGGGTGATCGAGGGATGTATAAGTAACTATATATGTATGAAATTATATTATGCATGTGTTTCCAATATGAAGTATGCCATGCAGTATATTAAAAACTTCAGCACATATATTTCTGTGCCAGGGCACAACAGATCAACGGTGCTTGCATTGCAATCTGCAGAATTACTGTTTCATATGCATTTGACAAATCAAATACCGGAGGCCAAATTAAATATATAATTACATTGATCGATTAATCAGAGGATAAAATTAATCTCACTGAATCAAGATATATGTGCTTTTGATAGCTGCAGACCGAAAGCCATAACTAACACGCACATACCCGCACACATATGCTGAAAAGAAAGATCGGTCTCTTCTGTCTGCACATGAATTTTGATGGCATAATATATGCAACATGGCATTTCATATCTCCCAAAACTTGCAATTATGGAAAATTAGAATCCTTGCATGATTCAGTAGCATCCTGAAGGAACAAATATAGCAATCACAATATATAGATAATGAGGGAAAATCTAAGGCTTTGTTATGACTTTATCAAGATTTGTAAAGAGCCTTGTTTATTAGAAAAATGAAGGGTCGTATTTCTCTGGTGAAGAGTCATGCATGTGTTGTGAAGGATGACTTGTATATCGAGACTTCAAATCATCAGTTTTCAGGTTCAGACGTTTGACCCATAAAGGATGAGACGTATGTCGGCTCTTGGGCTATTTTCCAGAGGAAGCGCATATATCTGAGCTATTGTGTTTAAGACGTTTGGCATCAGACCCGTTAAGGGTACACAGATGTCCGACCCATAGAAGGTCAGGCTTCTAGCGACGCTCTGCTTCATGAGCAGACGTCTACCCTATAAAGGGTCGGACGTCTGTCGTAGAGATAATCGCAAATCCAGTTTTGAGTTTTATTTCAAAATTCTAGTTTCTGGAGGACTGTTTCATAATAAAGTGGATCTTATTATATTTCAGATTATATTTGTATATAAATAGGATGTTAGGGTTAAAATTTAAAGAGTGCAATCTTGATCATAAGGTTTAATAGAGACGAAACGGTAGCTCCATAAGGGATCAAGACGCCACTAAGAAGAACTTAGAAAGAAGAATAAGGAGATCTCGTTGGAGATCTATAAAGAAAGGGTGTGTAACTTTTGTAAGGTTTTTTCTCTAAAATTATAATAAAGTGTTTTCCTCTTTTTCCCGAATTTCTTGTGCGTTATTTGATTTTGATTTTGTTCTATTTGTTATCCGTTAAAGGGGATCTCTGTTTAGATCCATCAAGATTGGTGCTTGCCTCCGCTGTGTGCCCCAACAGCATGTTGACATGAGACGCACGCGCGTGATTGTGGGATAGACTATAACGATCAGGCTGAGGCACTCAAGTCTCAACCAAACATATAGGTAGCTATTTAAAATCCACCAAATGATGATCTTGATAAAGAAAATAACATGAAACTCTTGTTGAATAAGAAAATAAAAAAGAAAATTAAATATTTTTATTAAGCAATAAAATTATGTATCTCAAAAGAATAATAATTAAGGTCTTTTTGGACAGTCATCATGAGTCCATATGATCAAATTGAATATATTCTAGCTCGAAATTAATAGCAATCCAATAAATAAAAACCTAATAAAATCTTTAAAAATGTAGACTGTGCCTAAATCATACTAAAATAATTTGAATATATATTTTAGGGTAAATTTCACTTAGCTATATACGTATCCCTAACTTTTGGTATTTTCCACTAAACTATCCTTAACTGGTTATAATATTATCAATAACTACCCTGAACTTATTAAACATCGCTCAACTCCCTAATGGTGTTATAGTTGTAAATTATCGATTATACCTTTTCAAAACAAATCATTCCTTAAAGAACTATTTTCATAATAAAATTTCACAAAAAAGTTTCAAGAAATTTGAGGAAGAAATTAAAATATTAAATCATCAAATTATATATAATTAGGAAAAAATAATCAAACCAACCATTTAGAATCATGGAAAAATTAACTAACTAGAGAGATGGAGAGAAGCAAAATTGGTATGAGCGTACACAAATTCAATTATTATGGTATTTTAGTCAAAAAAGTATATGTTAAGTTATCTTTAACTTATAACAAATAATGTCTAGGGCTTTTTGGAAAAATATGAAAACGTTCGGGGTAGTTTTGAAAAATAAAACAAGTTAAACATAGTTTACTGCAAAACACTAAAAGTTTAGGATAGTTTACCGAACTTGCCCGCTATTTTATAAACTATTTTAAAGCCAAAAGTCTACCACAGTTTTGCCATGGACATTAATGTGAATTGGTAAGTATATGAATAATAAATTGATTCTATATGCAACTGTGTGTTGACGTAAAGTGTTGTATTTCGGTATACACACTACTACAAATATGAGTTTCGATAATTGGAAAATGGTAATGGTTAAAACCGTTATCATATTTGAGTAACGGTTTTAAGGGATTGGGTAACGGGTTAAACCGTTATCAAATCAATCATGAGACGGAACTCACAACCCACTAGTATTAAAACACAAAAACCCCAATCCTCCCATCTCCTCTTTTTCCCTCTCTCTCTCAAAAATATTCCCCCATATTTTCCCCCAATTTTCTCCTGCCTCCCGCCGCTCTCGTCCTCGACGATCGAAGCCCCGCCGAAGCCATGCCTTGCCTCCTTGAGCCTCCTCACTCGGTTCCACACACTGTGACGCCAGAGTCAACGTCGCCTACGGCGCTTGCAGTTAGCTCCTGCTGCTCGAAGTCGCCACCAAAGCCCTTGTGCCCTCCTCGTCCTCTAAGATTGAATATTCTCGTCCCCTCCTCGAGCCTTCTCACCGCCGAAGGCCTCGTCTCCGATCTCATATTTTCCCTCTCCCTCCTCGCGCTTGTCTCGTAGCCGTGTCTCTTTTCTTTCGAGGTTAGGGTTTTAATTTGTAAATTTTGTTAATTTTGATTTTTAAAATTTTTGTTTTTGTTGTTGATTAATTTGGTTTAAAATTAGGAATTAAATTGTTTAATTTTTTGTTGTTGTTATTATTGTTTCTAGGGTTTGGTGAGGGCCGGTTAGGGTTAGGGGTTAAGGTAGTTACGGGTTAGGGTTTTGGGTTAGGGATTGAGTTCGGGTTAGGGTTGGGGTTGGGGTTAGGGCTAGGGTTTGGGTTGGGGTTTAGGGTTAAGATTAGGGATAAGACTAAGTGTTAGAGTATTTTAATATAAAATTACAACAATAGTAGTTAAGGGTATTTTAGTGAAATTGCAACGATGGTAAAGGGTATTTTAGTGTAAAAAATGTAAAATTTAGCAAAAGAGGGTTTAAGTAAAATTCTAAGATAGTTTAGTGGAGAACCAAAAATAGCTAAGGGTATTTTAGTGAAATTTATAGAAATTTAGATAATTTAAGAAGTTGAATTGTTTATTTAAATTTGTTTAGATAGTTTAGTGAAAAACCAACAACAATTAAGGGTATTTTAGTGAAAAGTAACAACAGTTAAGGGTATTTGATTGATAAGCGCGCACGCACGCGCCCATACATACACATTCTCTCTCTCTCACACACACACAAACACACACACACACAGTCTCTCTCTCTCTCTCTCACACACACACAATGCCAAACTTTAATTCATCATCATTCTCCTCTGCATTGAACTCTTGTCAAATCCCACCGTAAAACCAACCCTAAATCCAAAATATCAAACTTCATTAAGAAAACCCTATATCCAAAATATTAAACTTGATTAAGATAACCGTTAACTTTACCCTAAACCAAAAACTTCGAAACCTTGAAATTGAAACTGAAACGTAAACGTAAAACTAATTCCAATTAAATCTTAAATTAAGTGTATGATACTCGATGATAATATGAAATTTTCATATTCTCATCGATAATCATATATGAAAATGAAAACACGACTTAGTTCCTGTCTATCGGTTAACATATGTTCGATATTTGTTGTGATATAAACTGCACGATGGTTGTTAAATATCGGACGGTATCGTTCGGTTCTAACAACCGTCGTGTAGTTTATGTGACGAGAATATTCAATCGTATGATAATCGATAGATTTGTCCCGTATGAACAAGTTAGGAATGTATAAAGCAGACACATGTATTGACTTGTGTATTTCATTCGTTTCAAGATATTTCATCGGTATCTTTCCGCTGGTTCTCTGTGTACAACAATACTTTAGATGTTCGTTTCAATACTGTTTGACAGCATTAAAATGATTATCTTTTCTATTATAGTGTACTCGAAGAACAGCGGAAAGGTGCTGTCGAATTTTTTTTTGAAACGGACAAAAACATAAGTGAATGAGTGTATGCTTTATACATTTTTAATGGGATAAGTGCCTTACCACTGACAGCCGCTACTCTCGACATCCAATATAGAACATTTAATATCATCATCATCCTTTTTGGAAGAAAAATCCAACTCCCTAGCTATGAGCATTTGCTCTTGGTCCCTGATAATCTTTATAGCTAAATCGTCAATTGAAACTTAAACTAACTAAGTCGTCAATTAAACCTAGCACTAACGCTTCTTAGTATCCCTTCTATCGTGTATCTGTCAAGAAATCTTAATCCGATAAGTCTTGTCTATACGAACCTTGCTTTGTCCGAACTGTTCCAATATGACATTCCCGTACCTCCACGACAAGAGTTGAATGTATGCCGATGTTCTCTCAAGAGCCAATGAATTTTTCATTAAAGATGTTTACTTTTTCACCGATTTTGCCTACACACGTCTTAAGTTACCGAAAGAGTATGAAATCTATTATCCTTACTCTAATTGTATGAACATGTGATTGCTCAAGAAGTCGGATGTTGAGTTATACATCTTGAAAAACGGTTTCGTTCGAAATTAAACTAAGTGGGAAATTCATGGAGAAAGAGAAGTCGTTCTAACGGAAGATGAGCCATCACTAGTAAAATAGGGGGTTGCCCCTACGTATGGCAATATCCGTAGGGGTAGATTTAACTTGGCCCTACGGATTAATCCGTAGGGCTAAAAGGTTGCCCCTACGGGCACAGACGTCCAAGAATAAAAATATTAATTCTTAATTTGGTGTTTGCCCCTATGGAGCCGCAAACAAAAGACCTACGGTTATGTCCGTAGGGGCAAGAAAATATCGTTTTAAAATAAAGCCAGATCGATCGCCTACGCTCACTTTCTCTCTCTCTCTCAATCGCGCGCGAGAAAAAACCCCAAATCGCCACGCCGTCGTTGCCACCGTCGTCGCCACCGCCGGTTTCGTCGCCACCGTCGTCGCCACCGCCGGTTTCGTCGCCAAATCGCCACCGTCGTTGCTCCAGCCCACCAGCAGCCGTTCAGGTATAAATCTCGAGGTAAATTAAAGCATTTTTGGATTATTTTGGGCTTAGGGTTCATGGCTGGGTCTGGGTTGCGCGCGCGAGAGTTGGGGTTGGGCAGGGGTCGCGGTGGCGGTCGGGGTCGGGGTCGGGGTAGGGTTAGGGTTGGGGTTCGGCTGCTGCTGGGGTGGGGCTGGGGTTAGGGTTACGGTGGGGCTGGGGTTAGGCTTTTCTGATTAGTTGACAAATACAATGTTAATCATAATTTACTCGACACAGATGGTAGAAAATCAGAAAAAGATCAAGAAAAAAATAATCGATTTTGATTTTAACATGCGGGGTGTTGATGCAAGATGTAATATCTAGTAGCAGATGCTAGGCATATAGACTAAAGAATAGTTGTAAATGAACCGCTAGCAAGAAAATCCTATAATTATACACATCGCTTGACGCATGAAGCCTGAAGCTCTTTCTTTTGGGGGATAAAACTAGTTATATTCCTGCATTGCCTAGAAATAGCAGTGAGTTGGTTAAAACCTTTCAAACACAACCCCCCACCCCCAAAAAAAAAGAAAGAAAGAAAGGGCAAGGAAAAAAAAGAATAGCAACAAGCAATACAAGCTAGCAACCGTAAATAACTGCTGAGATTATGTCTACCTTGGCAATTTGAACAATGATGGTCTTGTCTGGATTGTTAAGATCCACTTTATGGGGGTAAGGAACACATTTTGCAACTGTATTTATGATTTTCATTCTGTCAAGTGTTGAAATAAAAATCAACACTTGACAATCAATCCAAGATGCTCAATAACTTGCTTCAAAACCATAATCTAATCTTGAAGATGCTCAATATTAGCGATTTCCATGATCACGACACGTGGCAGATGACGTGTCTCATAACGCTTTATGATATCAGTATCCTATATTTTTAGTTTTAATTGTTGATTGTTATAGATGTATACCATTGCAATAATAGTTTTTGGTTGATGAATGCTATTGCAATGTAGGATGATCAGTTCTATCAATCTTGATCTCAATGGTTTAAAATCATGTTACACATACAACACGAATGCACAACAAACGCATAATTAGAGAGCGACTCGAGATATTCAGGTTAAAACCAATATATGATACTCGATGATAATATGAAACCTTCATATTCCCATCGATACCCATATATGAAACTAAAAGCGCCACTTAGTCCCCGTCTATCGGTTAACATACGTGCGATGCTCGTCGTGACCTAGAACTATACGAAGGTTGTTAAATATCGGACAGTATAGCTCGATACTAACAACCGTCGTATAGTCTACGCGACGAGAAAATTCAATCGTATGGTAACCCATAGATTTGTCCCGTGTGGACAAGTTAAGAATGTATAAAGCAAACGCCTTCATTCACTTGTGTTTTCATCTGTTTCGAGATATTTCGTCGGTACCTTTCCGCTGGTTCTCCGTGTACAAAGATAGATTAGATGTTCATTTCAACGTTGTTTCACAGCTTTGAAATGATTATCTATTCTATTACAGTGTACTCGGAGAACAGCGGGGAGGTGCTGCCGAAATTTACTCGAAACGGTTGAAAGCACAAGTGATGGGCGTTCGCTCTATACATTCTTAATGGGATAGAAGCCTACCCCCGACAGCCGGAACACATACATACAAACGCATAATTAGAGAGCGATTCGAGATGTTCGGGTTAAAACCAATATATGATAATATGAAACCTTCATATTCCCATCGATACCCATATATGAAACTAAAAGCGCCACTTAGTCCCCGTCTATTGGTTAACATACGTGCGATGCTCGTCGTGACCTAGAACTATACGAAGGTTGTTAAATATCGGACAGTATAGCTCGATACTAACAACCGTCGTATAGTCTACGCGACGAGAAAATTCAATCGTATGGTAACCCATAGATTTGTCCCGTGTGGACAAGTTAAGAATGTATAAAGCAAACGCCTTCATTCACTTGTGTTTTCATCCGTTTCGAGATATTTCGTCGGTACCTTTCCGCTGGTTCTCCGTGTACAAAGATAGATTAGATGTTCATTTCAACGTTGTTTCACAGCTTTAAAATGATTATCTATTCTATTACAGTGTACTCGGAGAACAGCGGGGAGGTGCTGCCGAAATTTACTCGAAACGGTTGAAAGCACAAGTGATGGGCGTTCGCTCTATACATTCTTAATGGGATAGAAGCCTACCCCCGACAGCCGGAACACATACATACAAACGCATAATTAGAGAGCGATTCGAGATGTTCGGGTTAAAACCAATATATGATAATATGAAACCTTCATATTCCCATCGATACCCATATATGAAACTAAAAGCGCCACTTAGTCCCCGTCTATCGGTTAACATAACGTGCGATAATTTATTCTTTTCAACGACAAACGCACACACAATGCATATACACGGATTTTCTCCTTTGTCAGTAACTATCCCGTTCTTATATTTCTCAATATAGTCAGCATAACCTACAATTTATATGTTATTCAGTCTAACATGGCCCATGAGTACGTCAGAGTTAAGGACTGGATGTATGTGGATTGGAAACAACGTATGCAACCTAAGTTTGTCGTAGGAGTTGCTGCTTTCCTTGAATTTGCACGAGCACATAATAAGATCATAATAGAGAAGATTCTCTGTCCGTGCGATAGATGTGGCAATAAGTACTGGCAGAAGGTAGAATTGGCAGAGCTTCATATTGTAAAACATGGGTTTACTAGACTTTATTCAACTTGGAAATATCACGGGGAAGGAGAAGAATGCAGTACTGCGGTAGAAGAAGAAGGAGAACACGATAATGCGGCAGGAGAAGAAGAAGAATTCGGTAATACGGCAGGAGACGGAAATTTATTTCCATCAGAAGAAATGGAGGATATGGTAGACGCTGCCCTATGTGAATCTATTCGTACCGAAGATAACATTCCTTCCGGTCAAGGACCGCGTGCGGATAAATATGAAAATTTCATGAATGATGCTAGGAAACCAATTTATGAGAATGCGAAGTATTCCACCCTCTCATGGTTCGTCCAACTTTTCCAAATTAAGTGCCTAAATGGATGGAGCAAAAAGTCATTCACAATGCTTCTTTCGTTCTTGAAAGATTCTATGCCTCCGGAAAATAATGTGCCCGAAAGCTGGTACGAAGCCCAGAAAATGATGTCTGATTTGGATCTAAAGTGCGAGAAGATTCAAGCATGTCCTAAAAATTGCGTGTTGTACCGGAAAGAGAATTCAGATTTGAAAGAGTGTCCAACATGCGGAGAGGCCAGGTATAAGCCGAAAGATTCTGATAAGAAGCCTGATATACCTGTGAAGATAGCACGATATTTTCCCATAACACGGAGGCTACAGAGGCTATTCAGGTGCAAGAAAACAGCCGAGGCAATGATTTGGCATCACCGTGCTCCTCCAAGCGAAAATGGAAAAATGAGCCATCCAAGAGATTCACCGGCATGGAAGGATTTCGATAGGAGGCACGCAATATTCAGTAGCGATCCTCGCAATGTCCGGCTCGGACTGGCTGCCGATGGCTTCTGCCCATTCAACTATATGGCTGGAAGTCACAGTACATGGCCCGTTGTAATGATAATTTATAATCTGTCGCCTTGGTTGGCTATGGACCAATCATACTTTATGATGCCTCTTCTTATCGACGGACCAAACTCACCGGGAAACAATATCGACGTCTATCTCCGACCTCTGATCGAGGAGCTGAAAACTTTGTTCATTGATGGTGTAGAGACATATGATTCAAACACAAATAAAACCTTCATACTGCGTGCGGCTTTAATGTGGACAATTAATGACTTTCCTGCGTATGGAATGCTATCAGGTTGGTCCGTACATGGTCACAAAGCATGTCCTCATTGCCATGAACACACAACATCAAAATTTTTGAATTTTAGCAGTAAGGTTTTTTTATTGCGGCCATCGACGTTTTCTGCCTCCAGACCACCCCTATAGGTTAGACACGGTTCACTTTGATGGTCATCAGGAGCTTCTTGGGCCTCCATCCCCATTGTCCGGAGAGGACGTGACTGCTAAATGGGATGGTTACAATAACGTGACCTTCGGGATGGATCCGACGAAACAGGTCAAACCACAATATTGGAACAAGTTAAGCATTTTCTTCGAGCTTCCGTACTGGTCTACAAATTCAGTGCGTCATTGCCTGGACGTCATGCATATAGAGAAGGGAGTATCAGAGCACATACTTAACTTGCTTCTGTGTAAAGACGGGAAATCGAAAGACAACATGAATGCCCGGATGGATCTACAAGAGTGGGGAATAAGAAGTGAACTGCACCCTAACCCGGTAGCGGGTAAACCGGGCAAGTTTGTACTTCCCAATGCCGCTTATCATATGTCACAACCGGAGAAGAAAAGATTCCTGCAGGTGTTGCATGATTTGAAAGTCCCCACAGGTTTCTCAGGATCATTCAGCAAGAAAATAAAAATTGTGAAGGGCAAGATCGATGGGCTGAAAAGTCATGATCACCATGTTATCGTGGAGCACCTTCTTCCATTAGCCCTCAGGACTTCTCTCCCCGACTCGGTTGGTCTAGTAATCAACGACCTATGTTGTTTTTTCAGGGAGTTGTGTGCTAAAACACTGGAGGCTGCGACGCTGGATAAACTAGAAAATTCTATTGCGTTGATACTTTGCAAGTTTGAGCGTATTTTCCCACCGTCATTCTTTGATATCATAATACACTTGACGGTTCATCTTGCAACTGAGGCGAAGTTAGCCGGACCGGTACAATATCGATGGATGTATCCCGTCGAGAGGTACGTGTAATTTTTCGTTTCGCGCAATTTATAAATTTATTGTTGTCCTGTATGCCCGTGTTTATTTATTCAACATATTATCATTAGGTACCTTTACACTCTTAAGAAGTATATACGCAATAAAAATCGACCAGAGGGTTCTATCATGCAAGGTTATCTTCTTGATGAAGCAACCACATTTTGTTCCCGCTATCTGGACGAGAACATTGAGACAAGGCTTAACCGACCACGAAGAATTCAAGACGAGCCATATGGTAAAGCCGAGTATAAGAAGGTAGACACTATGTTTATCAACAAGATATACCGGTTTATCTTGCTTAATTGCGCATATCTTGAACAAATTAGAGAGTAAGTTCTTTTGGATTAATTGTTATATCTGTGTTTGTGTGTGTATGAAATGACATAATATTAATGTCACAATTATTTGTCGAAAACAGAACTCATTTTAACGAGGTACGTGAGGGGCATCCTGATTGGAACGAAGAGCGTTTGGAAAAATACCATCAGGATAATTTTTGTGATTGGGTCACAGAGCATGTAAGTTATTCGAATTACATTTTATTGCTATCAGTTTTAATCTAAACTTGTATCGTTATGTATTTATCGTAAAATTTGTTTTGTTAGATCCACGATCCGAACTTGTCTGCATCATTTGAGAGTGATTCAAGATGTTTAGCTCAATTTCCTAGTATGGAGGTTGCATATTACAAAGGATTTGGTGTCCTTGGATACAAATTCGAAGTTAAGGACATAGAAACATCTAGAACCACTCAGAATAGTGGGATTGCGACGGTAGGATCGGACGGTGTGATTTACTATGGGTACTTAAATTGTATACTCGGCATCCACTATCCCGGACGATCAGAACCCTTTTATATATTCCACTGTACTTGGTACGATCCGCGAACCGATACAGACAGGTGGAGAAGCAGTCTTGGGACTTGGAAAGATGAATATGGATTGACCAGTGTGAACACACTTCGATTTTACGGTCAGGACGATCCGTTTATCTTTCCGAACCAAGCGTTCCAAGTATACTACTCACAGTGTTTGAAGCATCCGGGGTGGAGTGTTGTATGCCGATGGAAACCTAGAGATGTCTACGATGTCCCAGAATACGAGGACAGCGATGAGGACGAAGAAGAGAGAAGGCTTAAAGTGCTCCGACCGTCTGTTTCGAAGGACGGGTTGTCTTTGACCGATCATGAAGTTACGTGGGTTAGAAATGACATCGACGATGAAATCCAAGTAGATATGTATGATGCGCCCACGAAACGAAAAAGGTTATCAGTAATGTTATATTATTACTTCACATTTTACGCTCTAGATCATATATAGTCAATACTTTTAATGATTGTCTAATGCGTCCACGAACCGTTTATCTAGATTTGATGACGATGTCGGGAGCAGCGAGGGGCGGCAGGAGCTCCAGCCGCGGCAGAGGCAGAGGCAGAGCGGTTCTGCCGCCCGGAGAGCTCCGTAGGGAGCTTCAGAGGGCCAGTCTTGCACCCAGATCGGAGACCCCTTCGGATGCCTCCTTCCGTGTTGATTTGGCCACACCTCCAGGTATACTGCACGCATATCCATTTTGAATGTAATATTACAGATATTCATGCATGTTTATGTCAAAATTACTTATATTGTCAATGTTTGATTGTCTAGTTGTTGGTGATGCGTCCACATCTGGGACAAAGGCCACCCCCGCTCCTCCAGGTATGTTTATATATCATATAGTGTATGTATATTGATTTAGAATGCTATATCATAAATACACACATTCCTTTTGCTCTTACTTAGCAATTTTTATTATTGTCTAGCTGTAGGTGGTGACACCACCGCACCTGCGGGCATGTTTATATATCCTATAGTGCATGCATATTGATTTAGAACGTTATATTATTGATCTACACATTCTTTTTGCAATTACTTATATAATCTATTTTTAATTGTCTAATTATAGGTGGTGCGTCCACACCTTCCACAGGGGCCACTCCTGCCGCTTCCATACCCTCCGCATCGTTTGCAGGTTAGTATGAATAAATTTAAAATATTTATTCATTTTACATATGCTCTATAGAATAAATATGAACTTCATGGAAATTTAGCGTCGATGTTTATTTTATAGTTGGAGGGGATGCGTCCGGGTCCGGAACCCCGGTTGTTCCTCCGGAGGAACTATCGTCCCGCTCGTGCTGCTGCTCGGGCCCAGGCTCGTGCGCTAGTCACCGGAGGTATATATCACACTTGAATTTTTGTTTAACCTTGATTTCTTAATACAACTTTGTCTTATTATTGATTATCTTGATATTTCGTGCAGACGCAGGGCCTCTCCATCCCCAGAGGGGGACTCGAGGCCCGAATCAGTCCCATAGGCTGAGGCCTGATAGAGCTAGGGGGGAGACAGCATTCCCCCTATTTTTTACCCTTGACTATCGCTATACCGGTCCTCATGCCGAGAGGTTCGGCCGGTATTTGGGGGACGAGAGCCGGATCGTGAAGAACTATCCACTTCACGTTGAGTGGGGCGAGCAGCACCAGCGCTCATTCGCCCTCTTCTTTGATCAGGCTCGGGTATGTATTAATATATATTTTCATTTGATCTATCCAATATATTTATTATTAACACTTGCAATCTAATAACAATGTTTTTTTTTGTATTTTCAGTTGGATTACGATTTTCAGCCTGTAGCCGACCCTGATCACCCGGGGAGGGTGCTCGACCTTCATGCTCTGTACAATGGCCTGATGAAGAACATGCAGGCCAAGGTCCGATACAACAGGAATGAGCTGAAGGCCGACTGCTACTCCCTGTGGATAGCGACCCCCGAGGCAGAGAGAGCGGCCCTCCTATCTACTCCGGCGTTTGCGAGAGTCGACGTAGAGACATTGCCTCTATTGTGCGCTTATTTCGACTCCGAACGCAAACAAGTATGTATTTTAAATTTAATTCATTATTTATGATATAATTTATTTCTTTGTGTTTCTTAATTAGAAAACTAAATGTTAATGCGTTGTGCAGAAACAGGCCGCTCAGAATACGGATAACAGGAAGTCGGCGAAAAGGGGTCACCCCACTTACACAGGTGGCTCGAGGAACATTACTCGAGCCATGGAGTTATCGGTAAATTAAGAGTTATTCTCTAATATTCTGCAATATTAAGAGTTAATATTAAGAGTTACTTTCTAATATTGCAGACATCTCGGACCGTGGCGTCAGGTGGTACACCGAGCGTGCTGTCCGCATATCTTGCCGTCCACGGCACCTCGACAGATCCCGCCACGGGCGAGCTTCGATATCCCGACGTCGCTACCCAGGAGTACTGCGTAAGTGTTAATATTTTTTCTACCCAAATTTGAAATTTTAGTTTTGGAAGGTTCAAGTTTAAATTTTATACTTATACTTTACTGCTTAATGTGGGTGTAGGAGCGGGTGGTTGAGCAGGCCCAGGCCTCGGGGATCGATTTTACCGGACAGAACGATCCGAAGCTGCTGACCCCAGTTCTGGACGCCGCACACGGAGGGCACCACGGAGGTTGGGAGAGAGGCCGGGGATTGGGCCCTAGCAGGGCCCATATGAGGTTGGACTCCACCCCGGCGGTTACTTCCTCCGTCTACAGTGACCGGCATGTCCATCAGGAACTGGATAGCTTGAGGGCCACCGTTCAGGAGTTGAAGGAGATGCTGGTATGTATACTACTTTATAGTAAAATATCATTTCATATTATATACATATCAACATATCCATAATTAGTACGTAGCTTGAGCTTATTTGGTTTTAGACTTAAGTTTGATTAATCATGCATACATATGTAATTAAAATAAACAACGCTTTTCCAAACTAGATATCCAAACAGGGTTTCGAAATAACTTAATAATGAAACGAATTCGAATAATACACAATTCTTACACGCTTCTTACACACATTATGTCCAGACGCGACAGGGTAGATCGGCCGAGCCTCCACATGCATCTCCTTCGGCTGCGGCTCCGCAAGCCACTACATCGGCTGCGGTTCCGCAGACAGCTCCTGTAGCTCCACCGCCCACTCAGACTCCCGCAGCCGCGGCTCCGCAAGCGACTACCTCGACGGCGGCTGCGCAGACCACATCGCCAGCTCCACATGCCGCTCAGACTCCCGCTCGCGACGCATTGCAGAGTGTATTGACCGAGGAGCAGGCGCGCGTTATTCTAACGTTATTCAGAGGTGGAGCTGGACCGAACTAGGGTAGCTTTTTGGTTCTTATTTTTTGAAACATGTATTTATTTATATCACATTGTACTACATTTTGAAACCATATTGATATTGGTTTGTATTTATATCATATTCAGTTTTTGGGTTTCTTTTGTATATTATATATATGCGTGAGATGTGATTATGAATACTGCAATATATGATTTGATTGATGTATATAGTATTGTGCACAGGGCGGGAAAAAATCTAGCAGCCCATTTTTAAAAAAAAAATACAGACAATATGTACCTACGGATTAAGCCGTAGGTATATATGTTGCCCCTACGGATATATCCGTAGGGGCAAACTATCAGGAAACCTGATATTTTTCCCACCTGATCTCAGTGCAGGGTGTTGGGAGTGCCCCTACGGATATGTCCGTAGGGGCCACTGTCTATCCCCTACGGATTGATCCGTAGGGGCAAAATATCAGGTTTCCTGATATTTTCCCCACGATCTCAGTGCAGGGTGTTGGGAGTGCCCCTACGGATATGTCCGTAGGGGCCACTGTCTATCCCCTACGGAGTTATCCGTAGGGGTAGAACAAGGACCTACGGTTGTATCCGTAGGTACATACAATATATTCAAAAAAAAAATACATATATGATTTGATTACCCCTACGGAGTAATCCGTAGGGGCAACAACACCTACCGATATCTCCGTAGGGGCACGAATTTGCCCGTAGGGGCAAGTTCAGGGCCTCAACTTGCACCTGCGGCCTTTGCACCTACGGGGTATTTTTTCGCCCCTACGCAGATATCCGTAGGGGCAGTGGGTTGCCCCTACGGATTTATCCGTAGGGGCAACCCATATTTGTAGTAGTGCATGACCAGTGCAAGAAACGAAAAACGAACTCATCGAAACGGAAACTGCAGAGTGGTATGGAATAGTAGAAGAAGAGGAGGAAGAGAAATGGAAGTTTGAAGAAGATGAAACCGTCGAAAAAGATAATGCTGTATTCACGCCGATCGATAATACAGATGAGCTTATAAATGTCGCTGGACTTCCTTCTGATACGAAAAGTGCTGGACCTCGTTATTGGAGAAGTACAAGGATGCCTCTAAAATCCCTCTATATCCAATTTGTAAAGGGTTTTCAAAACTGTTCTTTTTTCTACGTCTCTTCCATATCAAGTGCAAGAATAGATGGAGTAATCAGTCTTTCACCGATCTCCTAGAATTGCTGAAGGAAACTTTTCCCAACAGAAATGAAGTGCCACCGAGCTGGTATAAGGCGCAAAAGATAATCACAAACATCGGTTTGAAGGGTCATAAGATACATGCATGTGAGAATGATTTCGCTTTGTTCTGGAATGAACACGCCATACTCAGAAACGACCCCATGTATAGGACCATCCGATTCAAGCCTAATAAAGACTCTCGTTCGAGTGATGTGCCTGTGAAGATTCTTCGTCATTTTCCATTAATACCGAGAATGCAACGGTTATTTATGTGTGAGGAGACGGCGTCCTAAATGCAGTGACACCATAAAGCGTCTTATGAAGAGGGAAAATAAGTCATCCTAGAAATTCGATATCGTGGAAAGTTTTAGATGAAAAACATCTTTCATTCAGCATAGACCCTCATAATGTGAGGCTGGGAATTGCGAGTGATGGTTTCAGTCTATTTGGGATGGTACGCGTCTGGTGTACTTATAGTACTTGGCCCGTTGTGATGACCATATATAAACTGCCGCCATGGAGGGTTCTGCCGCAGTCTTATTTTACGTTGGCGCTTTTAATCAACGATCCCTCGTCTCATGGGAAAAATATTGACATGTACCTTCAACCCTTGATCGATGAGTTAAAGTTGCTGTGGGAACCTGATGTGAGAACCTATGACGTAGATGGTAAACAATTTTTTCAGATGCAGGCTGCTTTATTGTAGACTATTAATAATTTTCCTGCCTACGGCATACTGTTGGGGTGGAAAACTCAAGCTAATCTTGCATTCCCCTGTTTTTATATTCATACGAGTGTCGTACGTGTAAAGTTTAGCGGAAAACAGTCGTTTATGGATCACCAACTTTTTTGCCTATAATTCACAGATTCAGAAAGAATAAAGAATTGTTCAACGATAAGACGAAAACCGGTAGGACTCCTAAACTATTATTCGGTAATGACATATTGAAACAATGGATGGATTATCAGAATGTCTCATTCGGAAAGAAACAAAATAAAGATGCAATGCCATGCCCAGCCGTTGGAAGAATCTAAGTGGTTTATTTTAATTTCCGTATTTATCCGATCTACCGCTGCGCCATAATTTAGATGTCATGCATATCGAGAAGGGTGTCTCTAAATATGTCATCAATTTTCTACTGTGTAAGGATGGAAAAACGAAAGACAATCTCAACATCCGTCGTGATTTGACGGATTTGGATGGTTTGTTCATTAAAGAAGAATTGCATCCTCTGTCTGTGACTGCTAAACCGGGTTATTACGAGATCCCACCGGCAATCTACAATCTGGACAAAGAGGAGAAGTGGCGGTTCCTGCGGGTGTTGAAAGAATTGAAAGTCACCGATGGTTTCTCATCAAACATTTCCAAACAGGTACAAGTAGAAAACGGAAAAATCGTTGGGCTCAAAAGCCACGACTACTACATATTAATACAACATCTTCTTTTATGCCTCAGAGTATCGGTAAAATCCGAAGTTGGTCTCGTTCTTAACGACTTTTGCATGTATTTTCACCAATTGTGTTCCAAAAACGCGAACACCAATGAGATAGCAGAGCTCGAAAAAAATATTTCTTTGATCCTCTGCAATCTCGAAACTATCTTTCCACTTTTCTTTTTTGACATTATTGTTCACATGTCCGTCCATTTGGCAACCGATGTCAAGATTGGCGGTCCGGTGCATTACCGTTGGATGTATCTGTAACAACTCTGAAATCACTGTACAGAAATTTTCCTGTTAATATACAGAAAAGAGTATTACAGCCTGTGTAAGAGTTAAAATTTACTTTTGTTAAATAAAAGCAAGAAACAACTTGTAGCTCACTGGTAAAGTCTCTGCACTGCTGTGACGTAGCCTGTGTGTTCGAATCCCATCAGACATAATTATTTTTTCTGATTTTTTCTTTTTCTTTTTGGAAACCCAAGAGTTGCACGTGCAATACACGAGGAAATGAAAAGTTCAAAAAGATCAAACAGGCACAATGAGGTGTACACACAGAAAAACCCACATGTCACGAATCTCGAGGCCGGAGCTCGAGATCCGACCGGCCAAAATTGCCCAAAGGTCGGCGCCGACGGTCCTGATACACCCAATTGGCTCCGTGCTTTGCACACTTGTCTCTTCAGCCCCCCTTAACTCCTCTGCACTGTTTGATTTCCCTGCAATCAAATAGAGACCCTTCATTTCACCATTAAACATCATTTTAATGTTTTTGAATCCAAAATTTTAATTCCCAAACCCTAATTCTTCACTATAAATACCACTCCATGCTTTAGCTCTTCACCATTCTGAAAATTCTAGCAAAAACTCTCTCAAAAAGTTTCTAAGTGCAAATGGAGTAAAGTGGAGTAAGCGACCAAGCTCTTTTCGTCGAAGATCGAAACCGATTCCGGAGCTCTCGCGACGCCACGAAGCCCATCTCTTCTTCCTTACTCTTTCCTTGAGATTTTCAAACCGTAAGTCCCTCCCAACTCTCATTCTTTTCATTGAAATTCATCCCCAAATCATATATCGGTAAAGTGGAGTTATTACCGATACCGTTCTTTCTAAAACCTAGAACTCTCTTTTCCTTTATATATTCGTCAATCTAATTTTACCACACTATTATAATTTTAATCACAAATGTTTAGATTCAAGTTTATTCAAAATTCTCATGTGAAACAATCATAAAACGAATTTTTCATTAAAATATCTTGAACTTTATTATCACCTCTTTTTCGATAAATTGTTAAAACAATACATTTATGAAAACTTCACGGGGTAACGACCTACCCCATACGCACACTTTGGTTTCATAACACGATACCTAAATACATGTATATTTGGTTCAAAGAATAACTTTACAATAAAATACCATATCTTTTAAAAAACCGGGTTTCTTTTAATACTGTATTTTGGTAATCTTTGGCAAATACGCCTCTACAACTCTCGTTAGGGGACCCGCTAATAGATGGTGTGGATTATCGCACATTCTTGGGATAGTAGAGCGGGATGCAGAACTACTCACGAGGTATTCGATCTTGAAAGAAAATAAAATACGGTTTTTAAGAAATGCGACTTTTCTAAATAATTTTTTTAAAAATTAAATAAAATTATAAATCCATATTTTATTTATATTATGAAACTATATTTTTTCTAAATACGAAAGATTAAAAAAATGTTAATAAAATACCATCAAGTTACCAAAAAGAACTAGTTTTCAATAAAATACCATAAACTTTTTAAAGCTATGTATTTATCATTAAAACACCCCAATAATTAAAATAAATGTTCATGAAAACCATAAGTAATACAAATCACTCTTGAGTTTTATTTTTAATCTATATTAAAATAATTTCATAAAACCCCCCTCGAGATATACAGATCAATTCTCTTGAGCCCCAGGAAGCCGGAGAAAGCGAGTGCTTGCCTATTTAGGTTAGACAACTTAACGGAGTTATCAATGGCAATTGTCTTGGAAAAAGATACAAATCCTGCCGTTCATATGCAGCGGTTGTCGATTACTCCCGAACCTAAGAATTCAAGAGTTAAATCAGTTTACAAGTGTCTGACTCAATCTGAGTCCAAACTCAAACCTGAATCCAAATTCAAACTTGAATACTTGATCATGAACATGAATACTCGAATTCAATCATCAAACTCAAATTTGACTCGACTTGACCGAACCATGGTTATAACTTGATATGAACTCAACATGATTACTTGAACACATGATTATATCCTGAAAATGAACCTAAACATTTTATATTCATGATTTCGGCCAAGACCTGTGAACATAATTTATACAATATATTATGCGGGGATAAAAGGTAGATTGCTACGGAGCATATATCGTGGCACGAGAGGTCACTTAAAAGACACCTACATGAATTCACGTGCCGTTGTCTCGTGGGTTATGATGGGGCCTTGTATTACATGTTACCATAGTCCACGGGGTAAGATGGACTCCTCTCGTATACATGAATGCATTTTTTATCAAACTATAAATAACCACGTTAGATTACTATCCTATACCTGTGAACGATCATACACAACTTTACCTGTTCACTTCACATTATATATTATCTTCTATTTTCGTCTTTTAGGACTGACCGAGCGCTAGTTCGCTGACCACAATCCTTTCTTTTTCTTTCTTTGGAATGTTCGTCAGGAGGACTGGACTTTGAGGAGATAGAGCCGAGCCAGGAGGACTTGGACCAGCTTACAGCTCAGCCTGACTACTAGTTCTTCTTGCACTTATTTTCTGTATGCCATTATTTAGGCATTTGTTTTATATCATTGTAACTTTTATTTTCAAACAGTTGTATGTAAAGTTGAATGTAAATAAAATTGCTGTTTCATTTGATTACTCTTGTCATTCTTGTTCATTTATATATTACTTAATTACGCTTAACGTATTTATTTCATAGTAAATACGTGCGGGCTTACTACGTCACTGTTACCGTCTATTAGGAAGTGGGGCATGATAGGTTTTGTAGGCGGCCCATGCAGGTTACCTCTGCAAGAAGTCTTAAACAATATATCATAAGAATTATAAGAATCGGCAACTATATATTCCTTATATTTTAAATTCCTTGAATCTATCCTAATCTTCTTTTTCTATCAAGGTAATGGACTTTCCCAACAACACCAGTACCAATGTCAATGGCAACACACCTCCACCTTGTTTACCACCTCTCCCTACCGTTGCTGCTCCGATTAACGAACAGACCGCGCTTCTAGAAGCTATCAAAAGTCTTCTGAAGTGCCAGCAGAAGCATACTGCTATTCTTATGAACCGCCCGGAAGTCGAAGCACCAGGAGTAAAGCAATTCCGTGCGTTGCATCTTAAGAACTTTTCAGGGAAAGAGAGTCCTCTGGAGGCTGAAGAATGGGCCCAAAATATAGAGGACGGTCTTGCCGCAGCACAGGTACCAGACATAGCTTGGGTTCGTGTGGCCAAGCCCCAGCTCACCGACAATGCAAAAGTCTGGTGGAAGGCTGAGGAAAGCCGTCTCACACAACTCATAGAGTGGAAGATATTCCGCGATCTGTTCGATGCGAAATTCTTCCCTGAGACTGCACGTTTTGAGATGGAATAACAGTTCATCTACCTGCAACAAGGTTCCATATGGGTAAAATCGGTAGATAAATATGATGCCAAATTCATCATGCTTAGCAGGTAAAAAATTTGTATCATATTCTGTTCTGTAAAACACATCACTATCCTGACATCAACATCTTATCAGGTTTGCGGCACACTTGATCCCGACCGATGATATTCGGGCTAGACGATTCTAACAGGGCTTAGACCTGGAGATTCAGGTGACATTAGCCACAGGCGACTATCCAACTCATGAACTCGCCTTGAAGGCGGCACGTCGTTATGAAGCTGTGGTGAAGAAGAAGGGTAAGCCCCAAACGGTCGGAATCAAACGCCCTGCTACCCAGATGACAGGAGGAGCCTCTTCTAGGCTAACTTTTGCACCCTGGAGACCAAGATGATCATTTAACCGGTCCAGTTCAGATTTCTGTTTCTACTGCAAGAGAACTGGACACCTAGAGAAGGACTGCAGGCGTGCAAATAACCTGTATTTGATTTGTGGCGCATCCACTCACGCTATAGGAGTATGGCCATATCGTTTTAACACAGTACCAGCACCCAGACCCGCAATCACAGCCCCGCAGAGGCCAGATATCCAAGCACCTGCACCCCACATAGCTCTTCCTGCACCGGCTCCACGTGGACCACCTGCACAGCCTCATCGTCAATTCCATCAGGAACAGAGAAACGTGCCTCAAGGGCAGAGAAATATGCCCCAAGGACAGAGAAATGTGCGTCCGGCAAGGAGGAATGCACCGAGACATCAGGCTTTTACAATGACAGTCGAGGAGGCCGAAACCACAGGACAAGTCATCACTGGTAATTCCCCCATCCTTTCAACCTTTCAATCCATGTGTATCATTTTTCCTATATCTAAACCCAACCTCGCACAACTTAGGTACTATACTAGTAGCCACCCTTTCTGCACTCGTACTTTTCGACACTGGAACATCACACTGCTTCATGTCATAACGATTCGTGAGAACGCATGCGATTTCCATGAAGCCACACATTTCAAGTTGGAATGTCAGTTCCGGGAATGGAGTCTTGAAGACAAGTTTGGGGTTTGATCAGTGTCCAGTTGTAGTTTGCGGTCGAGGATTCTACGCAAATTTCAAAATACTGGACATACCAAATTTCGATGTTGTGTTGGGAATGGATTGGCTGGGAGTATTCTATGCTACTATTGACTGCCGTCAAAGGAGCGTAGTATTTGAGATACCAGATCACTCAGTCTTTTATTTCAAAAGTGGTGATAGTACGTTGGAGCCAGGAAGCTACCATGCTAAACCGAAGAATGCAGAAGTGTTTTCTTTACCGGCTGAAGAAGAAAAGCCCGAACTAGTTCGAGAGTTCGAGGATGTGTTCAATGATGACATGTCAGGTTTGCCTCCCAATCGAACTCTTGAGTTTGGTATTGATTTACAACCTGATGCACAACCTGTAATCAAAGCTCTATATCGATTAAGTCCGGAGGGATTAAAGAAGATCCTTATTCAGTTGGACGAACCATTGAAGAAAGGTTGGATCTGACCTAGTACTTCGAGCTATGGATCTCCGGTGTTACTGGTGAAGAAGAAAGAAGGTTGCTACAGGATGTGTGTGCGTTATCGGGCTCTGAACGAAGTGACAATTCATAACAAGTATCCACTACCGTACATCGATGACCTTTTCGATCAGTTACGTGGATCTTATGTCTTTTCAATGCAAGATCATCGTTCGGGTTATCATCAGGTGAAGGTCAAAGAGTCTGATATTCCGAAGACGGCGTTTATGACTCGTTATAGTCATTATGAATATCTCGTAATGCCATTTGGAGTGACCAATGCACCTGCCATCTTAATGAACCTGATGAACCAAGTTTTCTGAGAGTACTTAAACATGTTCGTTGTTATCTTCATCGACGACATTCTGGTGTATTCAAAAAATCGGAAAGAACACGCCGAACGCTTACGGATTGTCCTGAAGACATTGCGACAACATCAGCTCTACGCCAAGTACAGCAAGTGTGAATTTTGGCTAGATCAAGTCGGATTTCACGGACATATCGTTTCAGGCGAAGGAATCTCTGAAGATCCAGCTAAGATGTCAGCTGTCAGCAAGATGAAAGTGTGTCTTAGCACCTCCACTAGGTTTCCACATGCATCAAGTATGCAATTTTAAAAAATTTAGAGGTCTAAGCTACACTAACCTAGAATCGAACTAGAGAATTAGGGTTTAAAGCATGATATAACAAGTTTTACACTAAGTGAAAGAGATTACAACCTTTGTAGATCAAGTCCTTCACTTCTATAGCTTCAAGTAGTAGTCCCTAAGCTCCAAGTAGTAGTCCCTAGAACTCTTCTTAGGCTCCACTTAGTGAAAGGAACGAGATTACTTCGTCGTCTTCGAGGCCGAAAACGATCCACCTTGAAGTCTCACTAACTCAAGCTAGCTCTTCACTAATCAAGAAATTAGTGAAGCAAACAACCTAGACTAAAGGGCTAGTAAAGTGTAGCTTGATGAAGTAGGAATTTTGCTCACTTTAGAAAGATATTTCTCTTTTTATTTTCCAACTCAAGAAAAACTAGAGAGGAAGAAGAAGAACTTGGGTGAAGAAAATATCTTAAGTCCTCAAGAAAGAATGAACCATGGGCTAGTGATATTATTGGGGTGAGAAAATATCTAGAGTAAGACAAAAGGAGAGATGACTCATGGCTTCTACAAGCATCTTAAGCCATGCTCATTTATCCACTCATTTTATTTTACTCTTAATAAATAACTACCCCAATTATCATTAGGTCATAGTGTGAGTCTCATACACCTATATTCAGTGTATCATCTACCATGACACAATAGTGTTATACACACACACACACACACACACACACACAACAAGAGAAGAAAATCATTAGTGAGCTAATATTAGTTAATATATATTAATATATCAAATATAAATATATATCAAATTATTAAATCAACACTTGATTCAATAATCTGGTTATATCATATATACCCGACTAATATCATTTATATATTTATCATATTATCAAATCAACACTTGATTCAATAAACCGGTTATATCACATATAACCGATTAATATTCAATACTTAATATTAAATCAACACTTGATTCAATAATCCGGTCATATCATATATAACCGGCTAATATAAAATATATATACATATAACAAATCATTGAATCGACACTTGATTCAATAATCCGGTTATATCATATACAACCTAACCGATATCAAATATCGCGGGATTAGAATACGGTATCACATACTCGTATTTAATCAAGCTTCCGCACATATCATCATATGTGCTCTACTTCGTTTCGCTTGAGCTAGGAAACCTCTGTGTGGGACTCTAAAGACTCGTCAATACGCCAGCAATAGCTAATAATCACATCAGTTACCCACAAGCCGTCCGCGGTATTAGCTGGACGTAACGGCTACCCATGTATTGAGTGAATAGAAGATCAACAAGCAAGCCTTTCCAAACTCCCGCAAAGCCTATAATCAACACTTACCGTACAGTCCGGTCTTTTCGTCTGATATGTCGCATATCGAGTCTAGGGGTGGAATCGTCAGACCCCAGTAATTTGATAAGTCATGCCGATGTGTGGCCTATAATTGTTCGAGAAACTACTGATAACATTTACCGGTAAATCTCATCAGTCCTGGCCAGGGACTTGCTGTTATAGCCAATCGAGCATAGCACAACATCAACTCCCTATACCGGGAGAGACGAAACCCCTCCTATAGCTCACTGCCTCCATATGACTCAGGACTGTACCCAAAATCCACCTGTTTGCACGACTCCTTTGAGCCATGGTAGGGAGGAAATCAAAGCACAGTGGGAACCACACAAGACACTATGACGATCTCGGGTCTATATACTAACCTGTACAAGTGTCCCCAGAGAACTGCTATCTGACGATAGGTATGGTACCATCTAGGAGTTCTCGGCGAGTCTTGTTCGGTGTACTCATTCTCTAATGAGAACCTATATACAATCTTTGATGTCAAACACCAATGGTTGTGGGATCAACCATCGCCCCCATATAGGGTCAAGAAACGTACACACCAGTCTACTCTGGAATATCGATGCCCTGTCTCGATACTTCCGCGACTAGGAACTGTTAAAGGATGTGCTTACGGACTACACAAGCCCCACTAGTATGATTTGCATCATAGTCCTGGTAGTCAAGCTAACATCCTAAGGGCTTTATCAACATGCATCAGAGAGACAGTAAAATTATATAAGTGTACATGTCAAGATAAAGTGCAACCAGATAGCATACTATCATATCGAGCAAGAAAGTCCTCTATATATATGTCCAGGCATCCACTATAATATACAATAATGGCCTCTAGGGCATACATATTCCTAACAATCTCTCACTTGCACTAAGGACAGTTGTTGTAGTATCGCATACCCAACATCGAAGTGCCTTCGTGCGTGGATCCTATGTTGTCCTTAGTGTCAACTCTCTTGACCTCGATCTCCCAGCGATCAACTATCTCCCAGATCAGATGATACCGCCTAAGAATATGTCTAGATCGCTAATAGGACCGGGGTTCCTTGGCCAAAGCCACCGCTCCATTGTTATCATAATACAAGGGTATTAGATCCTCAATGGATGGAACCACACCAAGTTCATCAATGAACTTTTTCATCCAGACAGCCTCTTTGGCAACATCATTGGCAGCGATATATTCAGCCTCCATTGTCGAGTCTGCCACGGTATCTTACTTAGAACTCTTCCAACATACTGCCCCTCCATTGAGAGTGATGACAAAACCCGAGACCGACTTGCTGTTGTCCTTATCACTCCGGAAGCTCGAATCGGTAAAAGACTCCACCTGGAGTTCTTCGTTACCATACACCAAGAACATTTCTTTAGTCCTTCTCAAGTACTTAAGAATATTCTTTACAGCTGTCGAGTGTTTCTCCCCAGGATCTGATTGATATCTTCTTACCACACTAAGTGCATAAGCTTCCGGTCTGGTGCATAATATCGCATACATGATTGACCCAACTGCAGAAGCATAGGGTATCCCTTACATGCGAGCCCTCTCCAAATCAGTCTTGGGAGACATCTCTTTGGAGAGAGTAATTCCTAAGCAAGCGGGTAAATTACCATGCTTAGAATCTTCCATACTAAGCCTCTTTAGTATGGTGTCAATGTACCTGAATTGGGACAATCCCAATATCCTCTTAGATCCATCTCTATAGATCTTTATCCGCAGGATGTAGGAGACATCACCTAGATCTTTCATGGAGAACTTTTGTGATAAGAGCTTGACCGGGTGTAGTATAGGAACACCATTTCCTATCAAGTTTATGTCATCCACGTACAATACGAGGAAGACAACCTTACTCTCCACAACCTTTTTGTATATACACGGTTCATCTACATTTTTGATGAAGTCAAACTCTTTGACTGCTACATCAAAATAGATGTTCCAGCTCCGCGACGCCTGCTTTAAACCGTAGATCGATTTAAGCAGCTTGCACACATTTCCGCTACTCCCACTATCTACGAAGCCCTATGGCTGTGTCATGTATAAGCTATCTTTTAAATCACCATTTAGAAAAGCGGTCTTGACGTCCATTTGCCAGATTTCGTAGTCATGGTATGTAGCAATGGCAAGTAGGATCCTGATGGACTTAAGAATAGGCACTGGAGAAAAGGTTTCATCATAATCGGCACATGGTCTTTGACGAAAACCTTTAGCAACAAGTCTAGCTTTGAAGGTCTCAACCTTTCCATCTACACCAATTTTCTTCTTGAAGATCCACTTGATCCCAATGGGTTTTACCCCTTCAAGAGCAACTTCCAAAGTCCATATTTTGTTGGTGTACAGATTCCATCTCAGATCGCATAGCATCCAGCCATTTCATAGAGTCCCCACTTGTGATGGCCTGCTCGAAACTAGTTAGGTCATCATCTTCCATGATGCAATCCTCACTCTCACCGTCTATGAGAAAACCATAGTATCTTTCAGGTGGATGAGTAACCCTACTAGATCTGCGGAGTGGCTGGGGTTCGTCGGGGACCATCGAATCCTCCGGTACTACTAAATCATCAGCTGTAGTTTGCGTAGCAGGAACTTCTTCCAGCTTTACCTTATCACCACAAATTTCTTTTATAAGAAATTCCTTTTCTAAAAAGGTGGCATGTTGAGCAACAAACACTTTTGTTCCTCACTATGGTAGAATAGATATCCATGTGAATTTTTTGCATATCCCACAAATTTGCAAAGAACTGATCGTGCCTCGAGTTTGTCCGGATTCTATTTTTTAAAATAGGCCGGACAACCCCATATCTTAACTCGTTTAAGATATGGTCTCTTTCCACTCCATATCTCATATGGTGTTTTAGGCACTGATTTTGATGGAACTTGATTCAATAGGTATGCAGCTGTCTCAAATGCATAACCCCAAAAGGAAATAGGTAACTCAGTAACACTCATCATAGTGTGCACCATATCAAATAAGATGCGATTTCTCCGCTCCGATACTCCATTGTGTTGCGGTGTATACGGAGGAGTAAGCTGAGAGAGAATCCCATTCTCTTTTAAATAGTCTCGGAATTCCATGCTCAAGTATTCTCCTCCCCGATCAGATCGAAGGATTTTAATATTTTTACCCGTTTGGTTCTTTACTTCGCACTTATATTCCTTGAATTTCTCAAAAGTTTCAGATTTGTGTTTCAACAAGAACACGTGTCCGAATCTTGAAAGATCATTGGTGAATGTAATAAAGTACGAGGACCCATTCCTGACATGCGTAGACATAGGACCGCATACATTACTATGTATCAGTCCCAATAGTTCGGTAGCTCTTTCTCTGTGTCCAGTAAACGGAGTTTTGGTCATCTTGCCTTTGAGACATGACTGACGAGTTTCATAAGATGCAAGTTCGAACGAATTTAAATATCCATCTCTATGCAATTTAGCTAGTCTGGTCGCATTGATATGACCAAGTCTACAATGCCACAAGAAGGCTTTGTTCATTTCTGAACTTTTCCTCTTGTGTGTGTTCTGTATGTTTAGAAATGTGTTTTGATTTAGAACGTATATACCGTTACACAACGTACCAAACCCAATCAACACTTGATTCAGGAAAATATTCATAACATTGTTCTCTAGTGTAAAGTTATATCCATCTTTATCTAATAAAGAAACGGATATGATGTTGCATATCATCGACGATACGTAATAACAATCGTTCAAAATCAATGTATTACCATTTGGTAATACTATGTGATATTCGCCGACAGCTTCGGCAGCAACAATTGCTCCGTTCCCTACTCTGAGGGACATATCACCCTTTTCCAGTTCTCTACTTCTTCTTAACCCTTGTAACTGATTACAAATATGATATTCTGATCCGGTATCCAATACTTAGGACGTAGAGCAGACTGAGAAACAGTTCTCAATAACTAACACACTCGAAGAAGATGCATCATCATGCTCTTTCTTCGTTCGGGTTGCGTGGGAATCCGTGCATTCCCCTATTCTTTGCTCAAACTTATGAAAATCATAAGATAGAGCGGAACCAACGTTCCCCAGCTCAGTATAATAAGCGGGTTCAGTCAATACATCCATATTATTATCTTGATTAAGGCGTGGCATGGTCTCTACCTGGAGAGAGAGAGAGAAAGAAGAAAACACTTTAGCGTGCGCTCTTGCAAGATTAGATTGGTTATTATCTTATCTAATCAGGATGGCTCCCATAGTTTTTTATCAAATCTTCGCTCAAACCCTAAAACGTAAGATTAGCCAGGATTAATTACACCCTACAAGTTCGCCAATCGGTCAGCCATGCAGGTATTGATACTCCGAGAGAGTCTTTTGATACTTTCGCATGGAACTAATTAAATAACCTCATTTCTATAGGGGCATAACCCCGTTAACAACTTTCTTAGACACCTACTGGATCAGCTAATTGTAAAGTGGAAAACTCTATCAGGAGTAACACTTACTCGCAGTGGGTATTGGGATCCAACTATCATATAGAAGGTATGCAATCTCATTGCAAAATTTCAACACTTGAAATTCCCAATATTTGTTTTTACCCCATGCGGTTTATGACCTTGACAAGGCCAACAAACTATAAACCGCAAGTCAAGTTCAACCCTTTATTTCGTGATTGAATTAAACCCACTCGCACGACGCTTGACAAGGTCAACAAGGCCGTACGACTACCCTACTTCAATCGCATCGCATGCTGCCGTTTACCGCCGAAAGACGCGACCGGGACGTTGAGAACGTCTGGCCTGAATTTTGGGGGTAGATGCTATTTGGTTTTATCCATCCACCTCTCCGAAAATGCCAAGTTGATTTATGGCACCGTGTATCGGAGGTTTAGATAGATGCGTCCGATATAGCAAACTTCGTCAGATTCCTCCTCGTTTGCGAGGGGTTTTTGATAGTGGGGACGCTCTTCCTTGCATGCGCAAGCCCCTGCGGTTAATTACGTTACCGCGTAGCGATAACCACTTTCTTCTTCTCCAGATGTTCACTTTGTGTCGTGTATGTTTGTTTTGTTTTAGGTTGCCCGTGGATTGTATACGGAGACTAATTTATGTCGTTGCCCGTAGGGCGAGAATTAGTCCAAATCCGTATTCTCTTAGATTTGGGTTTGGGTTGGTTTAAGGATCGTTAATCTCGTTTGAGATTAAGATCAACTTAAATGGTTATTGAGGATACGTTAGTCTAATTTTAGACTAAGATCTATTCAACGGGGGTTCAAGATAATTTTTGATCCAACAAAAGAGCATTTGGGCTCTATCGTTTTAGTTTAAGGACGTCACGGTCCATTGGGTTTAAGGACATTATAGTCCATAAAGTTTAGTTTAGGGACATTGCGGTCCATTGGGTTTAAGGGCATCATGGTCCACAGAGTTCAGTTTAGGGACATTGCGGTCCATTGGGTTTAAGGACATCATAGTCCATAGAGTTTAAGGACATCATAGTCCATGGAGTTTAGTTTAGGGACGTTGCGGTCCATAGTTTAAGGACATCATAGTCCATAGAGTTTAGTTTAGGGACGTTGAGGTCCATTAGGTTTAAGGACATCATAGTCCATGGAGTTTAAGGACATCATAGTCTATAGAGTTTAGTTTAGGGACGTTGCGGTCCACAGATCACCATTTTTGAGGTGAGGGTTTAGTTTAAGGACATTACGGTCCATAGCTTATTGGTTGTCGAGACCCACCACCTTTCTAAAGACGTTGAATAATTACAATGACATGTATCAAAGGTGTGGAGAGATGTACCCTTGAACCAAATTTCAGATTGAGGAATCATCGGTCATGAGCATGGAGGCTCGGTTTATTTAGAGATTTAATCTCAGGAAAAACTTAGCCAATCTGGGGTTGAAGTTGGCCTCTTATAATGTTAAACACTAGTATATGCTCAGTGCCCACGTGCTCCCACATGATATTCTAAGGCAGTGTTAAACACTGAGATCTGAGATACTCACGTATGGCACGTGAGGCGCCATTGCAGTATTAAACACGGAAAGTTGGGGCGCTCACGTGTGGCACGTGAGGTGCTTAGAGTTGGGCGCTGCCTCCTTTATTCTCTTATTCTAGTGCTAAGCACTGTTAGGGGATCACATGAGGTCACGTGAGGCGTCCCAAAAATAGGGTTTATTCCCTTTTCTCTTTTATAAGTGCTGAGCACTTCTCAGGGATCATGTGGGGTCACGTGGCTAGATCTCAGTCTTTCCTTTTTTGTTCCTCAAAGGTGCTCACGTGGGAACACGCGAGCTTTTATTGTGTAGCATTGAACACTAATATGCATGGAGCTCTTGATCTGAGTTTTGTGAATTTCAAGTCCCTTATTTTATATGAATTAAATTCTTTTATAGGGTTAAACCCTAGTTTTATCAGAGGAATTAAATTCCTATATCTTTTGGTAAGAATTAAATTCTTTGAACTTAGTTCTTTCCCCTAAATTTGAATCTACATAACAGAATCTTCCCGATGAGATTTAAATTCTCAACTTGTGGGGAGATCTGCTTCTGCAGATCCCAACCAGAGGAAGAACTAAGTTCTTTTGGAAGAGTTAAACTCTTGTGGAGGCGAAGAAGAGATAAGATGTTCTCTGTGTTTCTTTTTTTCTCTTACCTAGGGCTTCTCTTTCTTTTTTGAGGAGATCTTCTTTTCTCTACAGAATTAAATTCTCTTTTTAGCTTATCGGGGAGTTTTTCTCTCTGTTTTCTCTCTTGAACTTGAAGTTTATGGAGGGGGGGTTCTTCTATGTAAGACTTGAAGTCTTGGGTCTTTATATAGGGGAGGCTGATTTGTTGATTCAGTTGAGAAAATCTCTCATTGAGAGCTTTCTTAATTGATTTGGGGATTTTATCCACCGTTGGATCTTTGATCCAAGGACTTCTGTTTTACAGAAGACATTTTTCTTGTTTTTAATAAAATTGGGAAAATATTTTCTCATACAGAACTTATTCTGTATCTTGTTGATTTTTAATCACCATTGGAGCTTTGATCCAACGGTGCTCTGATTTACAGAGCACAATCTTTCTCGTTTGGAAAGATTTGAGGAGTATTTTCTCAACAAAATTTAATTCTGTAATTTGATGATTTATTATCTTCGTTGGATCTTTGATCTAAGGGTGGAGAACTTTTAGTTCTGGCGATGGCGCTCTCGTGCTTTGCACGTGAGGCGTTGCCTCAGAGTTTTTAACTCTTGGCGCTGACTCAGAGTTTTTAACTCTGGGTGCTGGCGCTCTCGTACTTTGCACGTGAGGCGCTTGTTCATATCAGAATTTTGCATTATTATATTCCCCATTCTTAATCATATTGCAAATAAATTGGTGCTTTTGATCCATGTCTGTTAAATAGTTGCAGGTTACAGGTTCTCGGAACAATACAGTGAAAATGGTGAAAAGACGCTACAAAAGTGAGACTACGACCAACAAATAGAAGAATCTTTATGATGCCGCCTACAGTTTAAGGAACAAATGAAGATTAATGAACAGTTCGATTGCACAAAGTACGAAGGCAGCACAAGATTCAAGACTTCAACACGAAACGAACGGTAAAAATCTACAACATTCTGCACTGTGGAAATCTGGAAGAAACTAGAAAAAATTCTGAAGAACCAAGTGAAGAAAACAGAAGAAAAAGGCAACACAAAACAACCATGGAAAAATGAGACAGAGTACCCAATATATGGCCGCGGATCCGCGGCTAAACAAGGCTTATGGCCGCGGATCCGCGGCCGTGCTGTGCACGTGTCGGCACGTGTCGGTTAGTGTCGGTGGAGTCGGTGCATTGACCCGGTTTTCTTATGGTAGTTTTGTAATTTTAGATGTGGATCGGATGTAAACCCTAAGGTTTCTGATTGATGTGAGAAAGTGTGTAGTAGTTAACCGCAATCAATAACGGTGTCGCGTGTAGCTAGACCGAGATGAGTACGGGTCGTTCTCAGGGAAACGTTGAACCTTTTACTCTTACTTTAGATGTGTTGAAAAAGAGAGGAGGAAATAAGAATTTTGTGAAAAGTTTCTAGATCTACGTTAAGCAAGAATGCAAAAATATAGATCCAGATTATTTTAGAGATGTAGATAATATAATAAGAGGGCTTGTAGGGTTCGTTAGGATTTAGTAGTTATGGACGATTAATTAAAAGTTACCATTTTTATCCTTTAATAGATTTAAAACTAGAACGACGGTGATGCATGTAGATTAGGGTTTCTGGAGGGAAAAGGAATCCCACTCTTAACCCCTATCTCGACACGGAACTCCGTTCATATCTAGCCTTTACCAAAACAATCATTAATCTAATCTCTAATCGCGGTCGAGGCTAACAAAGAATTGGTAGCGCGCCCGATTAGGATGTTAATGATTCTTTTGATAAAGTTTATAAACTTTATAGGACTTAAAAAGAGTTTAGGGATGTTCATCATCCATTAGCCTACCCTAATCCTACGAAACCTAACAAGCGGAGAATTACTCGCGCATGTTGGGAGAAAAAGAGATGGAGAGAAAATGCAATAAACTACCTTTATTAATCAACAAGATCAAGTACACTTTGATTCCTAAGAAAATGATTACAAAAATCTAGTTTGCTTCTCGATCTCTTCTAAGGAGGTAGATGAACCGTTGATGATCAGCCTGGATGCGTGAGCCGTCTTGGACTTCGTGATCTCGTCGGCTTGATCAATTTTCCAAGAGGCTCTCGGTCCCTTTTTATAGTCCAAAGCCATAACCTTTTGCTTCCAAATTTGGTAAAATATAGCAGAGATTCATCGACCAAAATTTAAGCAAGTAATCTTTTAATATTGCCGCGGATCCGCGGCCCAAGGGGGGTAAGGCCGCGGATCCGCGATCGTTTAATATCCTCCCTTGATCAAACTTCAGGGCTTTTGTATTTGTGACATTTGGCAATTTCTGGAATCTTCAAAAATTTGAAATCTTTTCTTTTCTTCTGCCAGACTTGATTTCTTCATTTTGATTTCTTAATTAGGTAGGTTTTCTTCAACAACCTGATTTCCTTTTTTTAAGACCTGAAAATTCTGCACAATAACTTAACAAATAATATTTAGTAGACCTTGTTCTACTAGGATTAGGTCAATGATATTATTTGCCTACATTTTCCTACCAAAAGCTAATTTAATATATCAACACATGGAAAATAGTATTTTTACACATAAACCCTCATATGTATGATATATTATAATAAAATCCTTTTTTAATATGAAAATGGTAGGAAAAATGTAATAACAAATGTGCAGTTTTATCAACTGAACAAATACCCCCAAACTTATCTTTGATCGTCCCGAGCAAACTAGTTTATTCAAGAGGAAAAAAAAGAAAGGAGAAAACTAAGCACACTTTCGTAGGCAGACACGATTGCACTGAGCACGTGCAACAAGCCGTTAAACCTCTAGGTGTCCCTAGTAGGAGGAGTGTTGTCTCCTGAGGGTTTTCAGCGGATTACACCCACAAAATCCTATAATAAAAGAGAGATGGTGAAATTTACATATAAAGATAAGAACCATAAAAGAAATACTTTGAAAATTTAGAGTTTCCAACTATACTAGCTTTTCAGTTGTCATGAGCCCTATCTTAATAGTCATGAAAAAATGTTAGAAATCACTTCATCCCTCAATAAAACATCGTCTTTATTCTTCATTCCTACTTTTCATCCAAACATTGATCATATAACCCTACGTGTGTGTAAAGAACATCCCTACACTCGGAGAATTCAATTCAAGCTATCATACTCTTGTCCATCTACCTTAGTACTTTTTAACTTGATGAATATTTAGGGTTGCTCACACCTTTTCATGCGACCGTTAATACTTCTTGAGGTACTAACCGACCGATTACTCATGTGCTTGCTAATTAGGTAATAATATCTTTCTCGTCTTGCACCACCTAAGGCTTAGCAGTGACTCCCAGACCAGTTGGCCTTAGGGCACTAGGTGAAGAGGCACCATCGCTATATTTTTTTATTGCTGCCTTGGCGATAACAAAACCAGTGTTCATTTTTCTTTTCACCATTTTTATATTTTCTTCATTTTTTTCATTTCCTTCATACTTTGGCTTTTAGACAAGAGCATTTCAAGGTATCCTCTACTATCCCGAGTTTCAAGACGTGTGTAAGTGCAAATAGTAGGGTATCAACGTTCAAATGTTTGGCTTCCAGAATAGGAACTATTTTTCAGACTTATTTTTATCCTCAGATTAGTGATTTCCTTCATCTTACTAACCCTTGGGACAACAGCTCATAACTACTTATTACTAGTTCGTTTAAGAAAACTTCTAATTTTCTTGGTTTTCTTAAACTATTCCTATCTTTTGGATGTAATTTTTCACACTCTACTCTTTTGTTATAATTTATTTTTCTAAAAAAGTTGTGCTTATGCAAAATATGATGCAAATTGATGTGTAAATAAGCACAAACCTCCCCCAAACTTGTTTTCAACAGTGTCCTCACTGTTGCTATCTGCTGTATCACAAAAACCTGTAAGCTTGGGAGGACATTATTAATGGGGGCAAAAATATATGAAAGTGAAAATCCTCCCGCAAACTTATTTTTGGCTCACAAATTTGAGGACAAAAGTTATGTTCAAGAGCCAAAAATATACCCCCCCTCAAACATGAGTTAGACAATATGAAGCATTTTAAGAGGGGGTGAGACATTTGATCAAAATAAAACTTTACAAAGACCAAAAGTTAACACCAACCATTCAAAGATTTTATCAGTATATCATATAGGTTGGTGGAAGAATGTGTTGTAGCCAGTCAAGAAAAAGTGGGGAAGGGATAAGAGGTGGTTTGGAAAGGGTTTGAAATTAGAGAAAAGAAAGAATGTGGATGAATGTGAATGATTAGGAAGAAGGAATGGTGACGGTTCAACCTCTATAGGTGGAGATTGATTAATCACAAAATCCGTATTGATTAAAAATTCAAGTTCGTCAGCAAAAAGTTCTTCAAAACTTTTATCAATGGTGTGATTGAACATTTTGCTGTCAAAGAGTTTTGTGCCAGAATTTATCCTACTTGATTAAAAAATTATTGAGGTAGAGGACTCGAAAAACTCATCTACCTTATTTTCAAAAATATCCAAATCAAGTTGAATTTATGGTATTATTGAACTTGAATTAACGGGTTGTGATTTATCAAAACTCACTGAAACTATAGGAACAGAAGAAGAACCGGAGAAAGTAGAAGGTGAAATGGGTAAACAAATTGGTATGTCGAGTGTTGCTGAACCAGATGTGGAAGATGGAGGTTGTATTTCGGTCTGATCTTCGGGTATACCATTATCATCAACTTCAAGATATATTTGGGATCCGGGAAGAATTAAAGGCTTAAGATGATGACCACAAGGAAGTGAAAGGATTTGATGAATTGGTGGGCCAAAATCATCCAAAATTTCGGGTTCATCAATCAAAATATCCCCAACGTCAATCACCTCATTCAAGTGAAGGTTAAAATTCTCAAACTCCTCATCAAAAGTGTGGTTTTCAATCAGTTTTGGTTCAAGAGTGGAGGTGTAGAGATCGCAAGGGTTGGGTATGGTTTCACTTGAAATGGACCCTTCACAGTTGGGTAAATCAAACACTACAAAGTCACACAACTTATCAGACATTGTACTTGATGAATCTATGAAACTGGAGTTGTGGATTTCAGTTTGGAATGGGGAGGTTTGATTAGGAAGGGTGTACAGTTCTGTCTTACTACCCAAATCCTTCATAATTTGGTTCGACAGTTCCATAAATTTTTCTAATGTCTGCTCCAGACTAGTCTTGTGTTGATAAGGGGTTTCAGTATAAGATTGAAATTCCTGTGGATAATTAAAACTCCCAAATGACCGATTAGAAGAACTGTCTAGAGTAGGTGGAAAAGTCGGATTGGATTGATAGGAATAGAATGGTTGCGGAACTTGGGTAGGAGTAGGATCAATATTATGATAAGAAGAATATTGATATGGGTTGGTTGGCTGGCTATTTTCAACAGACATCTTATATGGCACAAACCGCATATCAAACTCTTCTCCGGACAGTGGTGGTGATGGTTGATATTGGTCCGGGTTGAAACTTTGACCTCTAGACCTAGCTATGTGCTCAGCAATGGACATTCGTCTAGGGACTTCCTCACTCTGGGTATGAACTGAAACAGGTGTAGGATTAGGATACGGTTGATAAGACCTAGACTGAGGTGGCCAACTGTTTCTTCCTGCTTGTTCTATATGATCTCTTAAGGACATGGAAGAGCCGGACGGTATACCGAAGGGATTACGAAAACAAGAGATATCTGGTTGTGGACAGCAAAGCTCGGCAAGTGTTCTTCTGTTTAGGTCACCCATTATAAGAAGAGAAGAAGGGGGAAGGGGTAAAAAGGAGAGAAAGTAATTGGTTTGTTTTGAAAAATGACGGATTTAGACAAATCACACAAAAATGCACAACCCTAGAACTATGGTTTCCTTGGTCCAGTCTCTAGACCGCTCCTAGACTTCCAAAGGACAAGCCGCAGGATCAATCCTCTACCGCCTCTGTACTACCCTTGTAGCCAGGTAAGTGCTAGGTAAGTGGGAAGGAACCACAGTAGTGGGCCTAATTAAAAACCACTAGCCTTTGACACACTTGCCTAGACACTACAAAAGTAATACGGATAAGCGATAGATTACCCACGACCTTTCTCTGTCCTTATTGAGCGCGACAGTCCTTAGAGTCTGGTCTAGATATTTTTTAAATTAATATAGGGTTGATGCAGATACTCGGTTTGTGATTTGTGGGGCTTAGGAAGGGTGATGAAATCCCCACCTAATCTTGATTTGGTCTTTTCCCCTTAAAAATCCGTATTAAAATATGCAAAAACAAACCGCAAAACAAAACTTTGCAAAAAGATTTTTGAGCGGCGATATTTTGCAAAGAATCCTGCAGAAAATAGATTTTATTGGATTTTAGAGGAGAGAGAAGGGGTTAAGAAAGATACAAGAGAAGTGTGAAACCCTAGATCTCCTGTTTCCTCAAGTCCGTGACTCCAGATTCACTCGCAAAATTCACACACAAATCGTTAAATATGCAATTTGCAATTTTGTTTTAATAATGATTTGAATCGTCTAAGAATTCAACACAAATAGCAAGAATAAAAAATTACGCACGTTTCCCCGGCAACGGCGCCATTTGATTGATGTGAAAAAGTGTGTAGTAGTTAACCGCAATCAATAACGGTGTCGCGTGTAGCTAGACCGAGATGAATACGGGTCGTTCTCAGGGAAACGTTGAACCTTTTACTCTTACTTTAGATGTGTTGAAAAAGAGAGGAGGAAATAAGAATTTTGTGAAAAGTTTCTAGATCTACGTTAAGCAAGAATGCAAAAATATAGATCCAGATTATTTTAGAGATGTAGATAATATAATAAGAGGGCTTGTAGGGTTCGTTAGGATTTAGTAGTTATGGACGATTAATTAAAAGTTACCATTTTTATCTTTTAATAGATTTAAAACTAGAACGACGGTGATGCATGTAGATTAGGGTTTCTGGAGGGAAAAGGAATCCCACTCTTAACCCCTATCTCGACACGGAACTCCGTTCATATCTAGCCTTTACCAAAACAATCATTAATCTAATCTCTAATCGCGGTCGAGGCTAAGAAAGAATTGGTAGCGCGCCCGATTAGGATGTTAATGATTCTTTTGATAAAGTTTATAAACTTTATAGGACTTAAAAAGAGTTTAGGGATGCTCATCATCCATTAGCCTACCCTAATCCTACGAACCCTAACAAGCGGAGAATTACTCGCGCATGTTGGGAGAAAAAGAGATGGAGAGAAAATGAAATAAACTACCTTTATTAATCAACAAGATCAAGTACACTTTGATTCCTTAGAAAATGATTACAAAAACCTAGTTTGCTTCTCGATCTCTTCTAAGGAGGTAGATGAACCGTTGATGATCAGCCTGGATGCGTGAGCCGTCTTGGACTTCGTGATCTCGTCGGCTTGATCAATTTTCCAAGAGGCTCTCGGTCCCTTTTTATAGTCCAAAGCCATAACCTTTTGCTTCCAAATTTGGTAAAATATAGCAGAGATTCATCGACCAAAATTTAAGCAAGTAATCTTTTAATATTGCCGCGGATCCGCGGCCCAAGGGGGGTAAGGCCGCGGATCCGCGGTCGTTTAATATTCTCCCTTGATCAAACTTCAGGGCTTTTGTATTTGTGACATTTGGCAATTTCTGGAATCTTCAGAAATTTGAAATCTTTTCTTTTCTTCTGCCAGACTTGATTTCTTCATTTTGATTTCTTAATTAGGCAGGTTTTCTTCAACAACCTGATTTCCTTTTTTTAGGACCTGAAAATTCTGCACAATAACTTAACAAATAATATTTAGTAGACCTTGTTCTACTAGGATTAGGTCAATGATATTATTTGCCTACATTTTCCTACCAAAAGCTAATTTAATATATCAACACATGGAAAATAGTATTTTTACACATAAACCCTCATGATATATTATAATAAAGTCCTTTTTTAATATGAAAATGGTAGGAAAAATGTAATAACAAATGTGCAGTTTTATCAACTGAACAGTTTCTCCTATCTATAAATAGGAAACCCTAAAACTCTTTTTGGGGCATGCCTTTTTTAATTTCTAGATTTTTAAATTTTCATTCCATTGTAATTGTTAAAGAGTGCATCAATAAAAAGTAAGTTTTTTATCTCGAATTTCTTATCTGCAATTTTATTTCTCTGCAATTTTTATCTGTCATTTATTTTCCGCACGTTAATTAGGTTATTAAAAGAAAAAAAAATGAATTCCTTTGTTAATTCCCTAACGAGTGAGTAGTTCCTCACTTGTTAGGGTTAGGATTGGGTAGATTTGAGAGATGGAAATCTCTCACTCCTTTCATTCCCGTTCAATATTTTAAATTAGGACTTTATGCAAATCAAACACACACCGCTCACTACGGCACTCTATCCCACAAGATAGCGGTGATTCCCTAGTTAGACCGGTTGTGTTTGATTTCCATAGAAGTTAGGGCTAAGAATTAAGAAAGGACGGACAAGGGCCAAAAGGAAGAAACGAAGTTCCTTCCTGATCGCGCTAATCCCCTTTGTTAATTATTATCTTAACACCTAAGTTCTTAATTAGGGCAAAGAAAGCGGTGAGTATAATTAACTTTCCAAATTAATCTAATCCTAACCCTAGCAAGGTTTTAATCCAAATCAAATTCAATCTAAGTTTTTATAGAAAATTAAAACCTACCACAAATAGGAATTGACTCGTTAGAACAACTAGAAAAGAACACGTTTTCCCTGTGGACCGACCCGTACTCAACCGGCTAGCTACCAAGCGACACCGTCTTGATTGCGGTTAATTCTTTGATTTCAAAACGTATACGCGAAACAGCTTCCAACCAAATGGCGCCGTTGCCGGGCAGACGGTAGTCTCTTTCTTTGTGTAATTTCGGGTTAAATTTTTTTTTAAAAAATCATAAAAATTGAAAAAAAAAATTAAAACAAGAAAAATAATAAAATTAAAAATCATCTTGTTCTTTTTGAAAGGTTTTTGTGCAAGTGTGCAGGAAAAGAAGACGGACAGATTCAGATCTGGAAAAAACCCAGTGAACAAATCAATAAACAGAAGATCTGAACAGACAGAGAAGAATCATAACAACAAACAGAAAATTTTTGGAGATCCAAACTAACAGAACCACCGCGGAACCGCGGCGGATATATGCAGTTGACCGCGGAACCGCGGTCAACCAGTGACGTAAGCATCCCAAAATTCTCTGTAAGTATTTTTGTCCTCTCTTCTACCCTCTGAACACCACTGAAAAATTTTCCTGCAGGGTTCTTTGCGCAAAATTCTTCTCCCTCTCCAATAAATTGTTTTTGTGCATGATTCTTTGCGCTGCCAAATAAAAAAAAATTTGCAAGTGTTTTTTTGTGTGTTTACTGCTTTGCATTTTTTAAAACGGAATTTTAATGGACTATAACACCAATCCAGATTGGGTGGGGATTTCATTACCCTTCCTAGGACCCCAAAAATCACAAAAAGCATTTTGCATCAACCCTTGAGTTAATTAAAAAATATTAGACTCAGCCAATAAGGACTGCCGTGCTTATTAGGACAAAGGAAAGCTTGTAGGTATCGGTCGTTTATCTAAACCTAACTTTGTGGTGTCTAGGCTAGACAAGTGGGAAAGGTAATTTTAAAAGGCCCGTCTCACGGTGATTCGTGAGCGGATCCCTCCTTTCTTTACTTGTGCTTACCTGGCCATAATTGACGGTGAAGAGGCGATTCGAGAATCTCACAACTTGCCCTTTGGAACAGTTAGGAGCAGTCTAGTTGACTTAGGAGACCCTAGCTCTAGGCTTGATTGTGCATATTGTGATTGTTTGAAAGTGTGTCTAAGCTCCTTATAAAAATCTTTTGCAAAAACTCCTTATAAAAAATAAAAAAAACACAAAACAAAATTTTTACAAAAAGTTGCCATTTTGTCGCTAGAAATCCATTGCACCCCACCTTCTCTCATTGACGTTTTCTTATCCCCACCTTCTGTTTTTACCTTTTGACTACACTACACCTCGTTAGTGTATGTCCAGTTGGACTAGGGACACTAGCGTCCGTTTAGTCCGTGTCTCGTTAGTGCCTACTGGCGACGCGTTCGACTCCGAAGTCAAAATTCCCTCCACTTCTTTACCTTCATCTTCAAATTCATCATCTTCTAAGGAGATGTCGGGATTCAATCCTAACAACCCTTTACCTACAGGACTGATTCCACCTCAACTGGGTGCGAATAACCCACCACACCCTCCTGTCGAAGTGCCCCAATGAATCGCGCTCCAGGATCTTTTCTATCCCATCCGCACAGCACTTCCTACTTGTCTTTCACTTCCACCGGCTAATGGGGATAACTTCGAAATTAAACCCCACTTCATCAATATGTTGCCCAAATTTCATGAGCTGGAATCCGAAGATGCCTACATCTTCATTAACAAATTCCAGAATGTTTGCGCAATGATGAAGACCGCACAACTTTCTGATGATGCTATAAGGCTACGTGTCATTCCATTCATTTTATGTGACCTAGCTAAAAAATGGTTATATAGCACAGCATCGAACTCCATAAAAAATTGGGAAGAGTTTGTTAAGGCTTTTCTAAAAAAGTTTTACCCACACCACAAGACCGCGAGAATTCGTAATGAAATTATTCAATTTTCCCAGCTTCCTTTCGAACCTTTTTGGAAGTGTTTCGAAAGATTTAAGGACCTTCTTGTTCAGTGCCCTCACCACGGTATCGAGAATTGGAAACTTTGCCAAACTTTATACGAAGGACTGAACCCAGCAACTAAGCAGTTGTTGGAAACCATTTGTCAATGTCACTTTCTTACAAAATCGAGCGAGGAAGCTTGGCAATTTCTCGATGATCTTGCTGAACAAACACTTCAGTGGGAAAGCACTAAGACCACTTCATCAGGTCAGTCTAGGGCAGGCATACATCAACTTGATATGTCGATTGCAATGAAGGCCGAAATGGCTGCACTCACGAAAAAACTAGAAGCAATTGAGAGCAAATTCTCATCGCCTTCTCCTGCCCCAGCTTTACCCCCACGCACTATTTGTGCTTATTGTTCGGATCCGTCCCATCTAACCGAAGAGTGTCCTTACAACCCTCCTGTTTAAGGACAAGATCAAGTCAATGCTGTCTTTCAGCAAAGACAAAGAAATGATCCATACTCTTCAACTTACAATCCTGGTTGGAGGAGCCACTCAAATTTTGCTTGGAATCAAAATCAACAACAATTCCAAGGCAATAATAACTTTCAGAGGCCTCCTCCACAACAACAAGCCCCTCAAAAAACTCAATATCAGCAACCTTTCCAACCCCAACCTTAGCAAAACCAAATGAACAATTTTGTACCAAACAACTCTTATCCTCAAAACAATTTTGTTCAGCCGAATAACGATAAGGTTTCCTCGCTAGAACGAAGTCTGGATGCGTTTTTAAAACAATCTACGCAATCTTCATCCAGCATCCAATCGTCCATTCAGTCTTTGGTGCAACACAGTGCTTCACATGATCAGAGCATCAAAACAATTGAAGCCCAAATTGCACAACTGAATGTTGCGTTAAGCGAGCGAGAGAAGGGGAAACTTCCATCTCAACCACTGCCAAATCCCGGTCACACACAAAATACATATGTTGTTCATGAACAATAAAATCATAATGTGAGTGTCGTGACTACATTGAGATCTGGAAAGGTATTACACAAAATTGTTGGCAATAATGATGAAACCCGACCGCCGCTTCTTCTTCTTCTTCTTCATCTTCTTCGTCTTCTTCAGAGCATGTTCTTCATTCTTCACAAGGCTCTACTTCTTCTAATTCGAACGGACCCACATCTCACTCCACGAAAACACCAACACTGGGATCCGCTCCAACTCCGCAATCTACTCCACAAACATTGGACTCAACAAATTTTCAAAATATTCCATTTCCAAACATGTTGAGATCCAATAAACATACTCCATAAATGAAGAAGATTGTGGAGTTATTCAAACAGGTTAGTATTAACATACCTCTCTTGGATGCAATCCAACAAGTCCCTTCTTACGCTAAAATCTTAAAGGACTTATGCACCAAGAAGAGAAAATCACAGGTACCTAAGAAAGTTTTTGTGGCTAGTGCAGTAAGTGATGCTCTTACCCAACCTTTACCCCAAAAACGTAAGGACACTGGCTGTCCTACAATTTCAATAACAATTGGGGATAAGAACATCAATCGCGCACTTTTAGATCTGGGTGCCAGTGTTAATTTGCTTCCCTATTCAGTATATGAACAATTAGGCGTTGGAGAGCTGAAACCTACACATTGTATTCTCCAAATGGCCGACCGATCCATCACCCATCCCAGGGGTGAGTTAGAGGATGCGTTAATTAAAGTAGGGGACTTCATTTTCCCCGTTGATTTCATCGTTATAGACACACAGCCTGTAGCTAACCCCCGGAGTCAAATTCCGGTGATACTTGGTCGACCATTCCTTGCGACTTCTAATGCGGTGATCAATTGTCGAAATGGTTCGATGAACCTATGTTTTGGAAACATGACAATTGAGCTCAACAATTTTAAGTTAGGGAATCAGCCCTCCGAGCCTAATGCTAATATACTTGATGTTTGCTCGATCCAAGAGATCACTCAGGAGGATTTTGAGCTCGAAAAATTTCTGTTCGATCACAGTAGTTTTGACGCCACTAGTGCGTTCCTCCTTGAATCGGACACAGTTTTCACACCCGATAACGATTACGAGTGTTTCACTTTTTCGAACAATTTTGAAGAATCACCACCCGAATTTGAGTCCTTTGAATTTTCGGATGAGTTAGTTGAACCATCCGACTCAGTTGCTTACACTCACTTCGAACCATTGTTGGAATCCTTCGAGTTCGAGACAGTTTCACCAACTTTACCTTCAATTGTTTCACCTCCAAAACTCGAACTAAAGCTATTGCCGTCTCACCTTAAATACGCTTACTTAGGTGAGAATGAGACCCTTTCTGTTATCATATTGGCCTCTCTAGCCCTCGAGCAAGAGAAAGCCCTTTTAATGGTCTTACAAAATAATCGGCAAGCTTTTGGCTGGACTATGGCGGACATTAAGGGGATTAGTCCCCTAATAGTTGAACATCATATACATATGATGGATGATGCCAAGCCAGTAAGGGATCCACAGATACTCCTCAACCCTATAATGAAGGAGGCTGTTAAAAAGGAGATTGTAAAATGTCTAGATAGTGGTATTATTTACCCTATCTCTGATAGCCAGTGGGTTAGCCCCATTCACGTTGTCCCAAATAAATCGGGCATAACGGTCATAACTAATGAGGCGAATGAGTTAATACCTACTCGCACCCAAACTGGATGGCGAGTTTGCATTGATTATAGAAAACTCAACGCCGTGACACGGAAAGATCACTTTCCATTATCTTTTATTGACCAAATGCTAGAACGATTGGCTGGGCATGAATTTTACTGCTTTTTGGATGGCTATTCCGGCTATAATCAAGTTCCTATCGCCGAAAAGGATCAAGATAAGACCACATTTACTTGTCCTTTTGGTACATTCGCTTACCGTCGCATGCCCTTTGGGTTATACAATGCACCCGCTACTTTCCAGCGGTATATGATGGGAATTTTTTCAGACATGACTGAAAAAAATTTGGAGATTTTTATGGATGACTTCTCCATTTTCGGTGACTCCTTTGATGAGTGTTTGCTACATTTAGACGTAGTTCTTACCGGGTATAGGGATAAGAACCTCACTTTAAATTAGGAGAAATGCCACTTTATGGTACGAGAATGTATTGTCTTAGAACATATCATCTCGCAAAATGGCATTGAGGTTGATAAAGCAAAAATTGAAGTCATTTCCAATCTTCCTCCTCCCAAGTGCGTCAAAGACATCTGAGCCTTCCTTGGCCATGCCGGTTTCTATAGACGGTTCATCAAGGATTTTAGCAAGATAGCTAGACCTTTGACTCTTTTGTTGGCCAAGGAAACCACTTTTGATTTTGACTCAACCTGCATGAAGGTGTTCGAGTCATTGAAACACTCACTTATTTCCGCTCACATTCTTTCATCTCCTGACTGGACGCATCCATTTGAAATTATGTGCGATGCATCTGATTTCGCCATTGGTGCTGTCCTTGGACAGCACATAAATAAGATGCCGCACGTAATTTATTACGCTAACCGAACATTAAACGAGGCCCAATTGAATTACACAACAAATGAAAAAGAATTCTTAGCCGTTGTGTTTGCACTAGAAAAATTCAGGCCCTATTTAATCGGCTCTCCAGTCATCGTTTACACGAACCTCTCAGCTCTTCGCCATCTTTTCGTGAAGAAGGATGCTAAATCTCGGCTTATACGTTGGATCCTCTTGCTACAAGAGTTTGACCTTATCATAAGAGACAAGAGAGGATGCGAAAACGTAGTCGCCGACCACTTTCCACGACTCCCTTCTTCGCCTACACTTCAAATTCCTATTAAAGATGTTTTTCCAGATGAGCAGCTTTTAACTGTGTCAAGCGAACCTTGGTTCGCTGATATCGTAAATTATTTGGTCACCGGACTGATACCAAACGATTGGTCGAATTAGGACAGACTCTGATTCCTGTCCCAAGTAAAACATTTTTACTGGGATGAACCGTATCTTTTCAAATACTGTTCCGACCAAATCATTCGTCGGTGTGTCCCCGACAACGAGTTTAAGAGCGTGCTGTCATTCTGCCACGATCAAGCGTGTGGCGGGCATTTTGGCCCCAAGAAAACAGCAGAAAAAATCTTGCAGTGTGGCTTTTATTGGCCACGACTTTTTAAAGACGCATACGAATACTGCAAGACATGCTCCTGGTGCCAACACTTGGGCCGGATATCTCAAAGAAATGAATTGCCGCTCCAACCAATTTTGGTTGTTGAAAATTTTTGATGTTTAGGGGATAGACTTTATGAGACCATTTCCCAACTCTTTTGGGAACATGTATATTTTACTTGCTGTTGACTATGTTTCAAAATGGGTCGAGGCTGTGCCCAGCCGAACTAATGATAACAAGGTTGTCGTTAGATTTCTCAAAGAAAATATTTTTTCTCGGTTTGGGCATCCTCGCGCGATTATCAGTGATAATGGATATCACTTTTGTAATAGGACTTTCGAGTCCTTAATGTGGAAATACTCCATTACTCACAAGCTGTCAACGCCCTACCATCCCCAAACTTGTGGGCAAGCCGAGATTTCGAATCGGCAGATTAAACAGATATTGGAGAAAACGGTTTCCAAAAACCGTAAAGATTGGTCATCAAAACTTATTGATGCCCTTTGGGCATTCCGAACCGCCTATAAGACCGATCTTGGCATGTCTCCATATAGGCTTGTTTATGGAAAGGTTTGCCACCTTCCAGTTGAAATAGAGCATAAGGCATTTGGGCAATTAAAGAGTTGAACCTATCTTTGGGAGATGCGGGCAGCGGGATGAGGCCTATGAGAACGCAGTAGTTGTTAAAAACCGAACGAAGGTGTTTCACGACAAACACCTTATGCGCAAGACTTTCAAACCTGGTCAACAGGTTTTACTTTACGATACTCGGTTGCATTTCCATCCCGGCAAGCTTAAATCTCGATGGAAAGAGCCATTTTAAGTACGCACCGTATATTCGCACGGTGCGGTCGATTTAGAAAACCCGGAGGACGGTTCACTGTTTAAAGTGAACGGACATCGACTTAAATCGTTCCTCATTGCGGACCCTTCGGAGGAGCTCCTGTTTTTACAGGAGCCGATCTACATTGACTGATCTTCCTCCATCTATCCCTAAATTTTCGATTATCTAGCTAAAATATTGTTTCAAACAAGTTTGGGGGGTATGTATCATTTGTAATTATATAAAAACAAAATAACATAAAAAAAAATAAAAAAATTGAAAATAATTTTTTTTTTGGGTATTTTTGTAACTTTCCAGATAAAATAAAAATAAAATTTTTATTTGCAAATAATTTCCTCTCTTCAAGAGGGGATTTTTACAAATAACCAACACACTTCCCCCTATAAATAACACCCGACCCCTCTCAGTATTTTACCAAACCCTAATTTCATTTCTCAGAAAACCTTAGCCGCCGCGCAAGTTTCTGCAGTGCGATCGCCCCTAGCCGCCGCGCATCCGCCGCCAAACCCGCTCCTGTGCCGTGCTTCCGCCGCGCTCCTGTGTCCTCGCCCTCTAAACATTTCAGAGGTGGTTCGATCTCTAAACTCCTCACTGTTAAATATTTTTTAGATCTGTGAACTTTCTGTGATGGCACCAAATATGCAGTTAGAACGTGATTTCTCACAAATATTTTCACACACGATATATGGGAGTTATTTTGCTGATGAAATCATACGAAGGGGGTGGAATTTTTTAATCTATAATCATCCCAATGCTTACGCCCTTCCAGATCTAGTCACTCGTTTTTATGAGTGCATGGAAGAAGGCTGCCTTGCACAATACGGTTTTATCAAACTACTTTGGGGCGATAGGGAGATAATTATTGATAGAGACTTCATCCATGAAGTCACTTTAATCCCTAAATTACCTATTCATGACCAACCCCTTCAGTTTGAAGATTACATGCTCTTAATGGGTAATGACTGGTCGAGGGAACCGAGGAAGGGAATACAAGCTAGAACCCTTTTCGCTAATGTTTTAACTGTATGCCGGTGGGCACAAAACAATATTTTTGGGGGTTCTCATAACACCACATTTTTCACCCCGTCACTTCATATCATGCACAGCCTAATGACTAGGAACCCTAGATTTGATATGTGCACGGTTTTTCTTTATTCAATTGTTGCTGGCAAAAGGGCCGCGAATTACCCATGCCCCATGTTAGTGACACAACTGTGTCGCTATTTCCTCTCTGTGGAGGAATTTGAATTATACACGCATGGAGGTATACCCATCAGGCCTTTCATTGAGGGCGTATCCACGTCCTATACCCGCTTGACTGATGTTTGGTCACGAACAGAACCAGCTGAACACGTGTCCACCAGAACACCCAGCTCCAGCTCGACCGCGAGCGAGGAAGAGCTCACCCCCATAGAACATGTACATTTAATGAGAAGAGCCATTAGGGGGATTAACAATTTGACGGGGATGATGAGGCAGCATGATCAGCGCCTAACACAAGTAGAGCAGGGGATCAGAACCCTGCTGGCACGAGAGGAGCGTTCCCGCTCACGTTCTAGGGGACGCCAAGGGCCTGAGCAGTGAGGGCGCTGCTTTTGGTAAGTTTGGGGGAGGAGGTGGTTGTAAATAGTTATCATTGCATTGCATATTTTTATTTTTACATATTTTTTCTTTTTCTTTTGCATGTTTAATTCTGCATTGCATCTTTATAAAAAAAATATAAAAATTGAAAAAATGAAGAAAAAAAATATAAAAGAAAAAAATCAAATAAAAAATTGATTTTTTTTATAAAAAAATTATAAAAATTGAAAAATTCAATTTTGGCCATAATTGACTTAAGTTTAACAAGACGGTTAACTAGCTAGAAAAAACTAGATCCTAAACTTAGTAAATTAAAAACCCTAAAAATAACATTTCTTAAAATTTAACGGTAGAAAATATATGTCCTTGTAATTTACTTAGAAATAGGCAAATTTTGAGTTCACTTCTTGGGATAAGTCAAAATAAGGGAAGAGTATTGAAATTTATATTGAAGTGTAAGTCTGAAAAATAATTCCGAACCTTAAGTCTAAATTCTGAAAATATATACCCTACAACTTGCACAAACACGCACCTTGAAGCTTGGAATAGTAGAGGATACCTTGAAATGCTCTTGTCTAAAATTCTTAGTATAAAGGAAAATAAAATTATAAGTATGAATAAAGAGATATAAAATAAAATGAACACTGGTTTTGTAATTACTTAAGGCTGCGTAAAATAAAAAATATATAGCGAGGGTGCTTTATCACCTAATGCCTTAGACCAACTGGTTTGGGAGTCACTGCTAAAGCCTTAGCTATTACAAGACGATAAATTTTACCTTAATGCGCAAACACATTTTGTAATCGGTCGTTAGTACCTCAAGAAGTATTAACGGTCGCATGAAGAATATGTGAGCAATTTCATCTAAAATTCACCAACTAAAAATACTTTGGACGATAGACAAGTGTATAATAGCTTGAATTGAATTTCCAAGTGTAGGGGTGATACATACACATACGTAGGGGTATATGATTGGGGTTTGGATGTGAGATAGGAATGAAAAATAGGACTTATATCTTTAGTAGAAATGATAAAAATTCCTAAGTTGAGATGGAACCATAGAAGGAAAATTCAAAAGATGCTGAAAGCTAAATAAATTTACAGAACATATACAATCTTAAGTTAAATAATAAGTGAGTGTGAAACATATGGGTTGATAATTTCTAAGTTGAAAATAATAGATTTCTTGCTAGAACACCGAATTGAAGAATGAAAGTCAATAGGCCAAATTGATCGGATTTTGTGGGTAGTATCCGCTGAAAACCCTCAGGAGACAACACTCCTCCTACTATGGACACCTAGAGATTTAACGGCTTGTTGCACGAGCTCAGTGCAATCGCGTTTTCCTGCGGAAGTGAGGTTAGGTTTTTTTGAGAATAAATTAGTTTTGCTCGGGACGAGCAAAAGATAAGTTTGGGGGTATTTGTTCATATCATAATTTTGCATTATTATATTCCACATTCTTAATCATATTGCAAATAAATAGGTGCTTTTGATCCATGTCTGTTAAATAGTTGCAGGTTACAGGTTCTTGGAACAATACAGTGAAAATGGTGAAAAGACGCTACAAAAGTGAGACTACGACCAACAAATAGAAGAATCTTTATGATGCCGCCTACAGTTTAAGGAACAAATGAAGATCAATGAACAGTTCGATTGCACAAAGTACGAAGGCAGCATAAGATTCAAGACTTCAACACGAAGCGAACGGTAAAAGTCCACAACATTCTGCACTGTGGAAATCTGGAAGAAACTAGAAAAGATTCTGAAGAACCAAGTGAAGAAAACAGAAGAAAAAGGCAACACAAAACAACCCTGGAAAAATGAGACAGAGTACCCAATATATGGCCGTGGATCCGCGGCCAAACAAGGCTTATGGCCGCGGATCCGCGGCCATGCTGTGCACATGTCGGCGCGTGTCGGTGCGTGTCGGTGGAGTCGGTGCATTGATCCGGTTTTCTTAGGGTAGTTTTGTAATTTTAGATGTGGATCAGATGTAAACCCTAGGGTTTCTTCTATCTATAAATAGGAAACCCTAAAGCTCTTTTTGGGACATGCCTCTTTTAATTTCTAGATTTTTAAATTTTCATTCCATTGTAATTGTCAAAGAGTGCATCAATAAAAAGTAAGTTTTTTATCTTGAATTTCTTATCTGCAATTTTATTTCTCTGCAATTTTTATCTGTCATTTATTTTCCGCACGTTAATTAGGTTATTAAAAGAAAAATAAAAAAATGAATTCCTTTGTTAATTCCCTAATGAGTGAGTAGTTCCTCACTTGTTAGGGTTAGGATTGGGTAGGTTTGAGAGATGGAAATCTCTCACTCCTTTCTTGCCCGTTCAATATTTTAAATTAGGATTTTATGCAAATCAAACACACACCGCTCACTACGGCACCCTATCCCACAAGATAGCGGTGATTCCCTAGTTAGACCGGTTGTGTTTGATTTCCATAGAGGTTAGGGCTAAGAATTAAGAAATGACGGACAAGGGCCAAAAGAAAGAAACGAAGTTTCTTCCTGATCGTGCTAATCCCCTTTGTTAATTATTACCTTAACACCTAAGTTCTTAATTAGGGCAAAGAAAGCGGTGAGTAGAATTAACTTTCCAAATTAACCTAATCCTAACCCTAGCAAGGTTTTAATCCAAATCAAATTCAACCTTAGTTTTTATAGAAAATTAAAACCTACCACAAATAGGAATTGACTCGTTAGAACAACTAGAAAAGAACATATTTTCCCTGTGGACCAACCCGTACTCAACCGGCTAGCTACCAAGCGACACCATCTTGATTGCGGTTAATTCTTTGATTTCAAAACGCATACGCATAAACATCGTACCAATCAGCGCTGCCTCAGAGTTTTTAACTCTGGGCGCTGGCGCTCTCGTGCTTTGCACGTGAGGCGCTGCCTCAGAGTGTTTAACTCTTGGCACTGGTGCTCTCGTGCTTTGCACGTAAGGCGCCGCCTCAGAGTTTTTAACTCTTGGCGTTGGTGCCCTTGTGCAAGGCACGTGAGGCGTTGCCTCATTATTGAAGGTGTCTTTTCACTTTCTTTCTCCGCTTTTCCTGAGTCAAACTTCTCTTTCCTAGAGCTTAGAAACAACTCCATCATGCACAGCATTTTCTGTGCCTAGACTTAAATGTCTCCCTTCATAATATGAAGCAATACTTCTCTTCTCTTTCATCTTCAGAGAATCATTTTAACAGAGAAGAGCTATGGCTTGTAATTGTCCACATGCTCGCCGGCAGCCATGGGAGGTGCCTATCGAGGAAATTGTTTCTCGTTTTGCTGCACGCTTGGTGAACCTTACTCTTACGAACGACCAATGCGATACGGTGCTGCACGAGCTCTTGACTCGTAGAGGATCTCCTCTGCCCATCGGCTCCATTTGGTTCCGGATGGCCTTCTTGTCCGTGATCGATGATATTCTCCTTCATCCGGCGGAGACGACTCCGGCAATGCTTGACGCCGCGGAGGACAAGAACGAGTGCTTTCACAAGGCACTTTTGATTACCGCAGCTCTGAGGGATCGCTCTATTCAGCTGCTAAGCCAGATACGGGCTCAGCGGGTCATCATGTCGGCCTTTGCTGGTGGGTACGGTGTTGACCGATGGGTAGCTACTCCTCGTGAAGATCGTCGCTTTGCAATGGTGGAGAAGGCAGAGAGGGAGTTAGAGACTTTTATCTATAGTTTTGTGAATCCCTATACTTTTGATCCATGTATTGTGATCTATTTCCTGTAGAATAAAATGTTCAATTAAATGCTTCCTTTTTGTCATTGAACACCAAGTGCTCCCTTTCTAACTCCTATTCCTCCTCTGATGTGTGCATGTGCAGATATGAATGAGCCTGATTTCACACATATCTATAAACGAAACTTAAACCGGTGTAAACAGGAACAAATAGCTCTTGGCCGAAGATTTTGGCGGGAACAGCTGCAGATAAGCACTAATCAGCTACCGCACACTACGTCTTGACAAGGTCAACAAACGCAGCATGAATACTAAATAGTCCTTATCTGAAATGATGGAGGGCTACGTTTGGTTTTGAAGAAAACCTTTTAACGTAATGAACTTGATATCGTTGAAGAATCTAATGATTTGAAAAGGAGTGGTTTAAGCTCTGCTTTTAAAATCGAGTAGTTTTCAAAACAAACCGTATGAGTTGTAGCATATACTAGTTTTGTTAAAGAGGTCACTCCCGGTGAAGGCATCTAGGCACTTTCCTGATCGAATGAGGTGATGGATATTCATAATGGAATACCGCTATGCAAAGCAAGAACTAGAGCTACCTTTTTGAAAAAATTGATTCGACAATATCTTTTAGGTTTCTTTTCTTTTCATTAATCTCATTAATGACGTACCATCATTTATTTTTCCTAAACATCACAGAAGAAACGAAAATAGAATAGACGCTTATGTCATCCGCATTCGCCACGGGGCCCCGTCATGCACCGTTGGGTTACTTAACTAACGGCAGAGCGGGGGCTGGACTAGTGCGGGTGCAAAACATAAGCAACGTTTATTATATATATCATATATATATATATAGTATTTGTCTCACGTAGTTATGTGATCACATCACAGAACTTAAGCAGCAGAAGAAGAAAACATATGAAATATAGGATATGCTAGAAGGTCCGTGTTTTAAATTTAGCCAGTAATGAAAAATACGAATTCCACGGTCGTGATGAATAGCCAAACCCGCATCCCTAGACCCCTACGAGAGCGGCAAGCAACCTTTCCAATTCTAGAGTTAGGAGACCCGGTCTTGACTCCTCGAGATAGTTTCCCACTAGACTCTAGAACTCGGTTACTTATACCCCCGCATTGAGTCTATCCTAATGCGGAAAAGTAAATAATATACATCAATGGTGACATCATGCTCAACCCGGAAGTATCCCAATAAAAGAATATTACATACAAAATTTACATGAATGAAAATATAAAAACTCTTATCTCACGTAAAAACCCCGGCTATTCAATCACGATGATCCAATATAACATATCACAGCAACACATAAATATCTCACGTCATCAACGTAAGTAAATATGCATATCCCGAATGTTGTTGACGTATAGCAACGAGATCGGAGATACCCCGCATATTACACTTACGGTCACAGAAAAGAAATAAAAAACTACAATAATTAGAATCCGCATATTTCTTAGACATCATAAACCCGGAATATCACATATTCCGAATTTCATGCCTAACAAAATTGAAATAACTTTTCAAGAACAAGTCGGGTAATTCAACAACAAGTCGGGTAATTCAATAAGATTCCCGATAAAATGATCGAATGCTCGTCAAGAACTTTAGTAGATGGCCACACCCCCGATGCCGTCGATGAAGTGCACTTAGGCGGAACACTATGGCCGCGAGCACCCGAGTGGATACATTTGGTAACGAAGTTCTCCTATAGTCACTTGGTCGGGGCTATAGGGCGTGGCTATCTAGTAGTATTACTCGGCGAGTGTTCGCATACTATACGAGATTGCGACAGAGTTTTGATCCGAATCAAAACTCCGTGGCAATCAATCAAGAAAGACTAAACTGCTAGATTTAACAATAATAAACTAGTTTTCACAAAACTAATTAATGTGGATCCCAAATATTATATCACATATCAACTTAAACCCGAAACGATATTAAAATTGTGACTACGAAACACTCCGAATTTCCCCAACACAAAAGATAACATCACATGCAATCTGGGCAAAACAAACATAACCTGAAACCTTAAACACAAGAGACTGGAACACCAATGAAAATTAAAGTCCATACCTCATCACAAAACCGGCCAGGCCGGACATTTGTGGTTTTTTGCCGGCCAAAAAGTTGAGTCTTAGTCTCGTTTTACTGCAGTGTTCCAGTTATATCACATGTAATATTCTGCACTTGTTTAAAATTTTTTAAAGAACGTTTTAAAATCAAAAGAAACTAGGGTTTCGAATTCCAGTTTTCGGAGTTGTTTCGGTTTCACAATTTCTATACATCATCTAATACTCTAGCTTGGCTCTGATACCATGAAAGTGTGTCTTAGCACCTCCACAAGGTTGCTACATGCATCAAGTATGCAATTTTAAAAAATCTAGAGGTCTAAACTACACTAACTTAGAATCGAACCAGAGAATTAGGGTTTAAAGCATGATATAACAAGTTTTATACTAAGTGAAAGAGATTACAACCTTTGTAAACCAAGTCCTTCACTTCTCTAGCTCCAAGTAGTAGTCTCTAACCTCCAAGTAGTAGTCTCTAGAACTCTTCTTAGGTTCCACTTGGTGAAAGGACCGAGCTTACTTCGTCGTCTTCGAGGCCGAAGATGATCCACCTTGAAGTCTCACTAACTCAAACTACCATTTCACAAATTAAGAAATTAGTGAATCAAACAACCTAGACTAAAGGGCTAGTAAAGTATAGATTGATGAAATAGGAATTTTATTCACTTTAGATATATATTTCTCTTTTTATTTTCCAACTCAAGAAAAACTAAAGAGGAAGAAGAATAACTTGGGTGAAGAAAATATCTCAAGTCCTCAAGAGAGAATGAACCATGGGCTAGTGATATTATTGGGGTGAGACAATATCTAGAGTAAGACAAAAGGAGAGACGACTCATGCCTTCTACAAGCTTCTACAAGCATCTTAAGCCATGCTCATTTATCCACTCATTCTATTTTACTCTTAATAAATAATTACCCCAATTATCATTAAGTCATAGTGTGAGTCTCATACACCCATGTTCATTGTATCATCTACCATGACACAATAGTGTTATATATATCATTATATACAACAAGAGAAGAAAATCATTAGTGAGCTAATATTAGTTAATATATATTAATATATCAAATATAAATATATATCAAATTATTAAATCAACACTTGATTCAATAATCCGGTTATATCATATATACCCGGCTAATATCATTTATATGTATATCATATTATCAAATCAACACTTGATTCAATAACCCGGTTATATCACATATAACCGATTAATATTCAATAATTAATATTAAATCAACACTTGATTCAATAATCCGATCATATCATATATAACCGGCCAATATCAAATATATATATACATATAACAAATTATTGAATCAACACTTGATTCAATAATCGGGTTATATCATATACAACCTAACCGATATCAAATATCGTGATATTAGAATATGGTATCATATACTCGTATTTAATCAAGCTCCCGCACATATCATCATATGTGCCATACTTCGTTTCGCTTGAGCTAGAAAACCTCTGTGTGAGACTCTAAAAACTCGTTAATACGCCAGCAGTAGCTAATGATCACATCAGTTACCCACAAGCTGTCAGCGGTACTAGCTGGACATAACGGCTACCCAGGTATTAAGCGAATAGAAGATCAACAAGCAAGCTTATTCAAACTCCCGCAAAGCCTCACTACTACAAATAAGGGTTGCCCCTACGGATTTATCGGTAGGGGCAACCAACTGCCCCTACGGATATATACGTAGGGGCGAAAAAAGACCCCGTAGGTGCAAAGGCCGCAGGTGCAAGTTGAGGTCCTGGACTTTGCCCTACGGGTAAATTTCTGCCCCTACGGATAACTCGGTAGGTGCTATAGCCCCTACGGAGTATCCCGTAGGGGTAATAAAATCATATATTTAAATTTTTTTTTTGAATATATTGTATATACCTACGGATATACCCGTAGGTCCTATTTATATCCCCTACGGATGTATCCGTAGGGGATATAAAGTAGCCCCTACGGCTGTTTCCGTAGGGGCCACTTCCAACACAATGCACTGAGATCGGGGGGAAAATATCAGGGAACCTGATATTTTGCCCCTACGGATATATACGTAGGGGATAGACAATGGCCCCTACGTACATATCCGTAGGGGCACTCCCAACACCCTGCACTGATATCAGGTGGGAAAATATCAGGTTTCCTGATAGTTTGCCCCTACGGATAAGTCCGTAGGGGCAATATATATACCTACGGAGTAATCCGTAGGTACATGTTTTCTGTATTTTTTTTAAAAAAAGGGCTGCTAGATTTTTTCCCGCCCTGTGCACAATACTATATACATCAATCAAATCATATATTACAGTATTCATAATCACATCCCACGCATATATATAATATACAAAAGAAACCCAAAAACTGAATATGATATAAATTCAAACCAATATCAATAACGTTTCAAAATGTAGTACAATGTGATATAAATAAATACATGTTTCAAAAAATAAGAACCAAAAAGCTACCCTAGTTCGGTCCAGCTCCACCTCCGAGTAACGTTCGAATAACGCGCGCCTGCTCCTCGGTAAATACACTATCCAATACTGCAAATAAAGGAGTCTGAGCGGCATGTGGAGCTGGCGTCGTGGTCTGCGCAGCCGCCGTCGAGGTAGTCGCTTGCGGAGCCGCGGCTGCGGGAGTCTGAGTGGGCGGTGGAGCTACAGGAGCTGTCTGCGGAACCGCAGCCGATGTAGTGGCTTGCGGAGCCGCAGCCGAAGAAGATGCATGTGGAGGCTCGGCCGATCTACCCTGTCGCGTCTGGACATAACGTGTGTAAGAAGCGTCTAAGAACTGTGTATTATTCGAATTCGTTTCATTATTAAGTTATTTCGAAACCCTGTTTGGATATCTAGTTTGGAAAAGCGTTGTTTATTTTAATTACATATGTATGTATGATTAATCAGACTTAAGTCTAAAACCAAATAAGCTCAACCTACGTACTAATAAGGGTTGTGTTGATATGTATATAATATGAAATGATATTTTACTATAAAGTAGTATACATACCAGCATCTCCTTCAACTCCTGAACGGTGGCCCTCAAGCTATCCAGTTCCTGATGGACATGCCGGCCACTGGAGACGGAGGAAGTAACCGCCGGGGTGGAGTCCAACCTCATATGGGCCCTGCTAGGGCCCAATCCCCGGCCTCTCTCCCAACCTCCGTGGTGCCCTCCGTGTGCGGCGTCCAGAACTGGGGTCAGCAGCCTCGGATCGTTCTGTCCGGTAAAATCGATCCCCGAGGCCTGGGCCTGCTCAACCACCCGCTCCTACACCCACATTAAGCAGTAAAGTATAAGTATAGAATTTAAACTTGAACCTTCCAAAACTAAAATTTAAAATTTGGGTAGAAAAAATATTAACACTTACGCAGTACTCCTGGGTAGCGACGTCGGGACATCGAAGCTCGTCCGTGGCGGGATCTGTCGAGGTGCCGTGGACGGCAAGATATACGGACAGCACGCTCGGTGTACCACCTGACGCCACGGTCCGAGATGTCTGCAATATTAGAAAGTAACTCTTAATATTAGAAATATTAGAGAATAACTCTTAATATTGCAGAATATTAGAGAATAACACTTAATTTACCGATAACTCCATGGCTCGAGTAATGTTCCTCGAGCCACCTGTGTAAGTGGGGCGACCCCTCTTCGCCGACTTCCTGTTCTCCGTATTCTGAGCGGCCTGTTTCTGCACAACGCATTAACATTTAGTTTTCTAATTAAGAAACACAAAGAAATAAATTATATCATAAATAATGAATTAAATTTAAAATACATACTTGTTTGCGTTCGGAGTCGAAATAAGCGCACAATAGAGGCCATGTCTCTACGTCGACTCTCGCAAACGCCGGAGTAGATAGGAGGGCCGCTCTCTCTGCCTCGGGGGTCGCTATCCACAGGGAGTAGCAGTCGGCCTTCAGCTCATTCCTGTTGTATCGGACCTTGGCCTGCATGTTCTTCATCAGGCCATTGTACAGAGCATGAAGGTCGAGCACCCTCCCCGAGTGATCAGGGTCGGCTACAGGCTGAAAATCGTAATCCAACTGAAAATACAAAAAAAAACATTGTTATTAGATTGCAAGTGTTAATAATAAATATATTGGATAGATCAAATGAAAATATATATTAATACATACCCGAGCCTGTTCAAAGAAGAGGGCGAATGAGCGCTGGTGCTGCTCGCCCCACTCAACGTGAAGTGGATAGTTCTTCACGATCCGGCTCTCGTCCCCTAAATACCGGCCGAACCTCTCGGCATGAGGACCGGTATAGCGATAGTCAAGGGTAAAAAATAGGGGGAATGCTGCCTCCCCCCTAGCTCTATTAGGCCTCAGCCTATGAGACTGATTCGGGCCTCGAGTCCCCCTCTGGGGATGGAGAGGCCCTGCGTCTGCACGAAATATCAAGACAATCAATAATAATACAAAGTTGTATTAAGAAATCAAGGTTAAACAAAAATTCAAGTGTGATATATACCTCCGGTGAATAACGCACGAGCCTGGGCCCGAGCAGCAGCACGAGCGGGACGATAGTTCCTCCGGTGAGGAACAACCGGGGTCCCGGACCCGGACGCATCCCCTCCAACTATAAAATAAACATCGACGCTAAATCTCCATGAAGTTCATATTTATTCTATAGAGCATATGTAAAATAAATAAATATTTTAAATTTATTCATGCTAACCTGCAGACGATGCGGAGGGTACGGAAGCGGCAGGAGTGGCCCCTGTGGAAGGTGTGGACGCACCACCTATAATTAGACAATTAAAAATAGATTTTATAAGTAATTGCAAAAAGAATGTGTAGATCAATAATATAACGTTCTAAATCAATATGCATGAACTATAGGACATATAAACATACCCGCAGGTGCGGTGGTGTCACCACCTACAGCTAGACAATAATAAAAATTGCTAAGTAAGAGCAAAAGGAATGTGTATATTTATGATATAGCATTCTAAATCAATATACATACACTATATGATATATGAACATACCTGGAGGAGCGGGGGTGGCCTCTGTCCCAGATGTGGACGCAGGACCAACAACTAGACAATTAAAAATAGATTTGATAAGTAATTGCAAAAAGAATGTGTAGATCAATAATATAACGTTCTAAATCAATATGCATGAATATCTGTAATATTAAATTGAAAATGGATATGCGTGCAGTATACCTGGAGATGTGGCAAAATCCACACGGAAGGAGGCATCCGAAGGGGTCTCCGATCTGGGTGCAAGACCGGCCCTCTGAAGCTCCCTACGGAGCTCTCCGGGCGGCAGAACCGCTCTGCCTCTGCCTCTGCCTCTGCCGCGGCTGGAGCTCCTGCCGCCCCTCGCTGCTCCCGACATCGTCATCCAATCTAGATAAACGGTTCGTGGACGCATTAGACAATCATTAAAAGTATTGACTATATATGATCTAGAGCGTAAAATGTGAAGTAATAATATAACATTACTGATAACCTTTTTCGTTTCGTGGGCGCATCATACATATCTACTTGGATTTCATCGTCGATGTCATTTCTAACCCACGTAACTTCATGATCGGTCGAAGACAACCCGTCCTTCGAAACAGACGGTCGGAGCACTTTAAGCCTTCTCTCTTCTTCGTCCTCATCGCTGTCCTCGTATTCTGGGACATCGTAGACATCTCTAGGTTTCCATCGGCATACAACACTCCACCCCGGATGCTTCAAACACTGTGAGTAGTATACTTGGAACGCTTGGTTCGGAAAGATAAACGGATCGTCCTGACCGTAAAATCGAAGTGTGTTCACACTGGTCAATCCATATTCATCTTTCCAAGTCCCAAGACTGCTTCTCCACCTGTCTGTATCGGTTCGCGGATCGTACCAAGTACAGTGGAATATATAAAAGGGTTCTGATCGTCCGGGATAGTGGATGCCGAGTATACAATTTAAGTACCCATAGTAAATCACACCGTCCGATCCTACCGTCGCAATCCCACTATTCTGAGTGATTCTAGATGTTTCTATGTCCTTAATTTCGAATTTGTATCCAAGGACACCAAATCCTTTGTAATGTGCAACCTCCATACTAGGAAATTGAGCTAAACATCTTGAATCACTCTCAAATGATGCAGACAAGTTCGGATCGTGGATCTAACAAAACAAATTTTACGATAAATACATAACGATACAAGTTTAGATTAAAACTGATAGCAATAAAATGTAATTCGAATAACTTACATGCTCTGTGACCCAATCACAAAAATTATCCTGATGGTATTTTTCCAAACGCTCTTCGTTCCAATCAGGATGCCCCTCACGTACCTCGTTAAAATGAGTTCTGTTTTCGACAAATAATTGTGACATTAATATTATGTCATTTCATACACGCACAAACACAGATATAACAATTAATCCAAAAGAACTTACTCTCTAATTTGTTCAAGACATTCGCAATTAAGCAAGATAAACCGGTATATCTTGTTGATAAACATAGTGTCTACCCTCTTATACTCGGCTTTACCATATGGCCCGTCTTGAATTCTTCGAGGTCGGTTAAGCCTTGTCTCAATGTTCTCGTCCAGATAGCGGGAACAAAATGTGGTTGCTTCATCAAGAAGATAACCTTGCATGATAGAACCCTCTGGTCGATTTTTATTGCGTATATACTTCTTAAGAGTGTAAAGGTACCTAATAAGAATATGTTGAATAAATAAACACGGGCATACATGACAAAACTAAATTTATAAATTGCGCGAAACGAAAAATTACACGTACCTCTCGACGGGATACATCCATCGATATTGTACCGGTCCGGCTAACTTCGCCTCAGTTGCAAGATGAACCGTCAAGTGTATTATGATATCGAAGAATGACGGTGGGAAAATACGCTCAAACTTGCAAAGTATCAACGCAATAGAATTTTCTAGTTTATCCAGCGTCGCAACCTCCAGCGTTTTAGCACACAACTCCCTGAAAAAACAATATAGGTCGTTGATTACTAGACCAACCGAGTCGGGGAGAGAAGTCCTGAGGGCTAATGGAAGAAGGTGCTCCACGATAACATGGTGGTCATGACTTTTCAGCCCATCGATCTTGCCCTTCACAATTTTTATTTTCTTGCTGAATGATCCTGAGAAACCTGTGGGGACTTTCAAATCATGCAACACCTGCAGGAATCTTTTCTTCTCCGGTTGTGACATATGATAAGCGGCATTGGGAAGTACAAACTTGCCCGGTTTACCCGCTACCGGTTTAGGGTGCAGTTCACTTCTTATTCCCCACTCTTGTAGATCCATCCGGGCATTCATGTTGTCTTTCGATTTACCGTCTTTACACAGAAGCAAGTTAAGTATGTGCTCTGATACTCCCTTCTCTATATGCATGACGTCCAGACAATGACGCACTGAATTTGTAGACCAGTACGGAAGCTCGAAGAAAATGCTTAACTTGTTCCAATATTGTGGTTTGACCTGTCTCGTCGGATCCATCCCGAAGGTCACGTTATTGTAACCATCCCATTTAGCAGTCACGTCCTCTCCGGACAATGGGGATGGAGGCCCAAGAAGCTCCTGATGACCATCAAAGTGAACCGTGTCTAACCTGTAGGGGTGGTCTGGAGGCAGAAAACGTCGATGGCCGCAATAACAAACCTTCCTGCTAAAATTCAAAAATTTTGATGTTGTGTGTTCATGGCAATGAGGACATGCTTTGTGACCATGTACGGACCAACCTGAAAGCATTCCATACGCAGGAAAGTCATTAATTGTCCACATTAAAGCCGCACGCAGTATGAAGGTTGTATTTGTGTTTGAATCATATGTCTCTACACCATCAATGAACAAAGTTTTCAGCTCCTCAATCAGAGGTCGGAGATAGACGTCGATATTGTTCCCCGGTGAGTTTGGTCCGTCGATAAGAAGAGGCATCATAAAGTATGATTGGTCCATAGCCAACCAAGGCGACAGATTATAAATTATCATTACAACGGGCCATGTACTGTGACTTCCAGCCATATAGTTGAATGGGCAGAAGCCATCGGCAGCCAGTCCGAGCCGGACATTGCGGGGATCGCTACTGAATATTGTGTGCCTCCTATCGAAATCCTTCCATGCCGGTGAATCTCTTGGATGGCTCATTTTTCCATTTTCGCTTGGAGGAGCACGATGATGCCAAATCATTGCCTCGGCTGTTTTCTTGCACCTGAATAGCCTCTGTGTTATGGGAAAATATCGTGCTATCTTCACAGGTATATCAGGCTTCTTATCAGAATCTTTCGGCTTATACCTGGCCTCTCCGCATGTTGGACACTCTTTCAAATCTGAATTCTCTTTCCGGTACAACACGCAATTTTTAGGACATGCTTGAATCTTCTCGCACTTTAGACCCAAATCAGACATCATTTTCTGGGCTTCGTACCAGCTTTCGGGCACATTATTTCCCGGAGGCATAGAATCTTTCAAGAACGAAAGAAGCATTGTGAATAACTTGTTGCTCCATCCATTTAGGCACTTAATTTGGAAAAGTTGGACGAACCATGAGAGGGTGGAATACTTCGCATTCTCATAAATTGGTTTCCTAGCATCATTCATGAAATTTTCATATTTATCCGCACGCGGTCCTTGACCGGAAGGAATGTCATCTTCGGTACGAATAGATTCACCTAGGGCAGCATCTACCATATCCTCCATTTCTTCTGATGGAAATAAATTTCCGTATCCTGCCGTATTACCGAATTCTTCTTCTTCTCCTGCCGCATTATCGTGTTCTCCTTCTTCTACCGCAGTACTGCATTCTTCTCCTTCCCCGTGATATTTCCAAATTGAATAAAGTCTAGTAAACCCATGTTTTACAATATGAAGCTCTGCCAATTCTACCTTCTGCCAGTACTTATTGCCACATCTATCGCACGGACAGAGAATCTTCTCTATTATGATCTTATTATGTGCTCGTGCAAATTCAAGGAAAGCAGCAACCCCGGCGACAAACTTAGGGTGCATACGTTGTTTCCAATCCACATACATCCAGTCCTTAACTCTGACGTACTCATGGGCCATGTTAGACTGAATAACATATAAATTGTAGGTTATGCTGACTATATTGAGAAATATAAGAACGGGATAGTTACTGACAAAGGAGAAAATCCATGTATATGCTTTGTGTGTGCGTTTGTCGTTGAAAAGAATAAATTATCGCACGTTATGTTGACCGATAGACGGGGACTAAGTGTCGCTTTTAATTAGTTTCATATATGGGTATCGATGGGAATATGAAGATTTCATATTATCATATATTGGTTTTAACCCGAACATCTCGAATCGCTCTCTGATTATGCGTTTGTATGTATGTGTTCCGGCTGTCGGGGGTAGGCTTCTATCCCATTAAGAATGTATAGAGCGAACGCCCATCACTTGTGCTTTCAACCGTTTCGAGTAAATTTCGGCAGCACCTCCCCGCTGTTCTCCGAGTACACTGTCATAGAATAGATAATCATTTCAAAGCTGTGAAACAACGTTGAAATGAACATCTAATCTATCTTTGTACACGGAGAACCAGCGGAAAGATACCGACGAAATATCTCGAAACGGATGAAAACACAAGTGAATGAAGGCGTTTGCTTTATACATTCTTAACTTGTCCACACGGGACAAATCTATGGGTTACCATACGATTGAATTTTCTCGTCGCGTAGACTATACGACGGTTGTTAGTATCGAGCTATACTGTCCGATATTTAACAACCTTCGTATAGTTCTAGGTCACGACGAGCATCGCACGTATGTTAACCGATAGACGGGGACTAAGTGGCGCTTTTAGTTTCATATATGGGTATCGATGGGAATATGAAGGTCTCATATTATCATCGAGTATCATATATTGGTTTTAACCCGAACATCTCGAATCGCTCTCTAATTATGCGTTTGTATGTATGTGTTCCGGCTGTCGGGGGTAGGCTTCTATCCCATTAAGAATGTATAGAGCGAACGCCCATCACTTATGCTTTCAACCGTTTCGAGTAAATTTCGGCAGCACCTCCCCGCTGTTCTCCGAGTACACTGTAATAGAATAGATAATCATTTCAAAGCTGTGAAACAACGTTGAAATGAACATCTAATCTATCTTTGTACACGGAGAACCAGCGGAAAGATACCGACGAAATATCTCGAAACGGATGAAAACACAAGTGAATGAAGGCGTTTGCTTTATACATTCTTAACTTGTCCACACGGGACAAATCTATGGGTTACCATACGATTGAATTTTCTCGTCGCGTAGACTATACGACGGTTGTTAGTATCGAGCTATACTGTCCGATATTTAACAACCTTCGTATAGTTCTAGGTCATAATGAGCATCGCACGTATGTTAACCGATAGACGGGGACTAAGTGGCGCTTTTAGTTTCATATATGGGTATCGATGGGAATATGAAGGTTTCATATTATCATCGAGTATCATATATTGGTTATAACTTGAAAAACGTGCCGTTGAAACAAATTATTGTTCTCCACCTTGCACTCTCTTAACAATGGTACATGCATTAAACATGTAGAGCTATCTATAACAACTCTAAAGTTTCACATGTTGGGTTCAACAAAAAGGTTTTTGATATAACAAACACAATCTTCCTCAATTTTTCCCTTGAATCGATGTGAAATTAATAGTGTCCATATACATACTATCAATAGTAAAGCAATTATAATTCTATCAAGTATCCATACTGAAAAAGAATATAGCAAACTAAAAATTAATCACTAATGAAAAACAAACAAAAGTGCTTATTATTATACTTCAGAGGTTATAAGTGCTTGATCCCCATAGTACATAGGCTATATCCGCAATTAACCCTTTTCTATATACTTGAGTGTATAGAATTTCTAAAAGTTACACACGGTTTTTCTAAATCCAATTCTTTCCTTTCACTACAGAACCCTTTATATTTTCTAATAGGTACCAAGAACTTTCAAAGTTTTTGGATATGCACAAAAAGAAAGTATCGCCAATAAGATTGACATAACCCAAATGACTTTGACCCATTACATATAAATGTCATGGTCTTTCAATATTTATCAAACAAATACCATAGACTTTGTTTGTTACAAATAAATACCATGAAGTTTTAACGTTTCACATAATTTTCATAGATTTTGTTGTTTATAAATACATACCATTGACCTCCAACGTTTTCCAGATAAATACCATGAATTTTGTTGTTTACAAATAAATACATGAACTTTCAGCGTTTTTTAGATAAATCCCATAGATTTTCATGGACCATTTTCTCATATAAAAATCATGGACTGTGTTATTCACAAATAAACAGTATCGACTTTCACTATTTTCCAGATCAATCCCCTAAAATTTCACCTTTTTAAGCCTAACCCAGCCCCAGCCGAACCCCAACCCAACACCAAACCCTAACCCGGCCTAACCCTAACCCCAACCCAGTCCCAGCCGAACCCCAACCCAACACCAAACCCTAACCCCAACCCAGCCCCAGCCGAACCCCAACCCCAACACCAAACCCCAACCGAACCCTAACCCTAACCCTAACCCCAACACCAGTCGAACCCCAACCGATCGAACCCGTACCCTAACCCTAATCCTAACCCTAACCCCAACCGATACCTAACCCTAACCCTCATCGCTACCCTAACATCATTAAAATAATGTTTAACTAACCTGTAGGCTAGGCGGTGGAGGAGACGACGGAGACGCAATCGGCGACGACGAGGGCGGTGGCGACGACGAGATCACTGCAGGCGGTGGCGACGACGATTCGGCCGGCGGTGGCGACGACGAGATCACTGCAGGCGGTGGCGACGACGATTCAGCCGGCGCTGGCGATGACGAGAACGGCGATCGGCGGGAACGTCAAGGTTTGGGGATTTTGGGTTCGCGCGCAACGATAAAGGGAATAAGAAATAATCAGCGTAGGGATCGATCACTTAAATCGCTATTTATATGCCCCTACGGATATACCCGTAGGTGCTTGGTTTGCGCCACCGTAGGGGCAAAAAACACTTTAAGATTTAATAAATTTTAAATAAATATTGCACGACCGTAGGGGCAACCACTTTGCCCTACGTATTAATCCGTAGGGCCAAACTTTTGTTGCCCCTACGGATGATATTATCCGTAGGGGCAACCCCTTATTTTACTAGTGCCTATAAGCAATACTTTCCGTACAGTCTGATCTCTTCATCTGATATGTCGCATATCGAGTCTAGGGTTGGAATCGTCAGACTCCAGTAACTTGATAAGTCATGCCGATGTGTGGCCTATAACTGTTCGAGAAACTACTGATAACACTTACCAGTAAATCTCATCAGCCCTGACTAGGGACTTGCTGTTATAGCCAATCGAGCATAGCGCAATATCAACTCTCTATACCGGGAGAGACGAAACTCATCCTATCACTCACTGCCTCCATGTGACTCGGGACTGTACCCAAAATCCACCTGTTTGCATGACTCCTTTGAGCTATGGTAGGGAGGAAATCAAAACACAGTAGGAACTACACAAGACACTATGACGATCTTGGGTCTATAGACTAACCTGTACAAGTGTCACCAGAGAACTGCTATCTGACGATAGGTATAGTACCATCTAGGTGTTCTCGGCGAGTTCTTTTCGATATACCCATTCTCTAATGAGCACCTGTGTACAATTTTTGATGTAAAACACCAATGGTTGTGGAATCAACCATCGCCCCCATACAGGGTCAAAAAATGTACACACTAGTCTACTCTGGAATATCGATGCCTTGTCTCGATACTCCCGCAACTAAGAACTGTTAAAGGATGTGCTTATGGACTACACAAGCCCCACTAGTATGATCTACATCATAGTCCTGATAGTCAAGCTAACATTCTAAGGGCTTTATCAATATGCATCAGAGAGACGGTATAATTATATAAATGTACATGTTAAGATAAAGTGCAACCAGATATCATACTATCATGTCGAGCAAGAAAGTCCTCTCTATATATGTCTAAGCATCCACTATAATATACAATAATGGCCTCTGGGGCATACATATTCCTAACATGGACGACACTAAATACGGTGAAAGATATACGGAGTTTCTTAGGATTAGCAGGATACCACCGATGATTCATCGAAGGATTTTCAAAGATTGCAGCACCCTTGACCAAGCTCACTAGTAAAGACGAAGCATTCGTGTGGTCAGAAGCATGTGAAAAGGTTTTTGTAGAACTCAAGTCGAGATTAACCTCTGCACATATCCTTATAATACCGGATCAATCTGGATGATTCGTGGTACATTTTGATGCGTCTAGTAAAATATTAGGATGTGTTCTACACAAGAATGGAAAAGTTGTGGCTTTTTGCATCAAGACAACTAAAGATTCATGGGCGCAACTATCCAACACATGATCCGGAGTTGGCAGCCGTCAACTTCGCACTCAAGATTTGGCGCCACTATCTTCTGAGAGAACGGGGGGATATATATACTAACCACAAGAGTTTGAAGTATATATTTACTCAGAAAGAACTAAATATACGGTAGAGAAGATGACTAGAACTCATGGCAGACTTCGACATCAACCTGCAGTATCATCCTGGGAAGGAAAATGTAGTTCCCGATGCCCTTAGTCGCCAGCCATTAGCAATGAACCTCACCGCTCAGTGGAGACTACAACAAGAATTGCTTGGATTGAAGATCGAAATAGTTATGATAGGTAACGCTTCATATTTGATGAACTTACAAGTCCAGTCCACTCTTGTAAATCAGATCAAGGCAGCTCAAGCAAATGATACCAAGCTACAAAAGATTCGAGAATAAGTAGAAAGCGGATTTCGAACTGACTTCATCATCCACGAAGATGGATCCTTACGATTTGGAAGTCGTTTATATTTACTAGTCAGCTCTGTTGGAGAAGAGTTGATGAAAGAAGCTCACAACTCTCCTTATTTTGTACACCCCAGTGGTACGAAGATGTACAAGGATTTACGGCAACACTACCGGTGGAATGGAATGAAGCGTGAAATAGCTAGAAGCGTAGCAAAGTGTTTGGTGTGTCAGCAAGTGAAGGCTGAACATCACAGAACTGCTAGTCTACTTCTGTCGTTACCAATCCTAGAATGGAAATAGCAGCACATTACCATGGACTTCATGACCGCCCTTCCTCGCAGCATGAAGGGTAACGACGCAATATGGGTTATTGTGGATCGACTCACCAAGTCGGCTCACTTTATTCCATTTCGAGTTGGCCAGCCAACCGAGACGTGAGCAAAGAAGTACATGGAGATGAGCATAAATCTAAAGTAAGATTTAAACCTTCAGGATGTACCATATTTGATACCCATAAACTCATGCAGGAGATCGTGAGATTACATGGAGTACCTGTTTGCATTGTCTCCGATCATGATACAAGATTCCGATCATAATTTTGGTAGAGTCTAGCCTGGGAACGAGTCTGAACTTTAGCACGGTGTATCATCCACAAAATGACGGACAGTATGAATGAACAATTTAGATTCTAGAAGACATGCTAAGAGCCTGTATGTTAGACTTCGGAGGTTCGTGGGAAGATCACATACACCTTGTGGAGTTTTCATACAACAACAGCCATCAGGAATGTATTGGAATGTCACCATTTGCAGCATTCTACGGACGGAAGTGTCATTCACCGCTAAGTTATGACGACGTTGGAGATCGTGAACTTCTTAGACTAGAGATGATCGTGGAAACTGTGGACGTAGTACGCACGATCGGGGAAAGGATGCGCATAGCCTAAGACCGACAGAAGCATTGGGCAGATGCAAAGCGGCGACATCTGGAGACCATGTATTCTTGAAGATCTCTCCAAATAGAGGAGTGATCCATTTTGGTAAGAGGGGTAAACTCAGTCCAAGATACATAGGATCGAACTCGAACGAGATGGAGAAGTGGCATACCGTTTAGCACTACCATCCTCATTGGAAGGGGTGCACAACGTGTTCCATATATCCCAGCTATGACGATATGTGAGCGACCCCAGCCATATACTTGATCAGTCAGATCTCACAGTACAGACTGACTTAACCTGGGAGCAATAACCGGTTGAGATTCTGGACCGAAAGGTGAAAATATTACGGAACGAGGTGAACTTGGTCCGAGTGATGTGGAGAAAGGATTCGCCAGGAGAATCAACATGGGAACGAGAAGAAGATATGCCTATAAGATACCCTTATCTTTTTGAAATTAGTCTCTATGTAATTGTAAATTTCGAGAACAAAATTTTTATAAGGAGGGTAGAAGGTAACGACTCTGAAATCACTGTACAGAAATTTTCTTGTTAATATACAGAAAAGAGTATTACAGCCTGTGTAAGAATTAAAAGTTTCTTTTGTTAAATAAAAGTAAGAAATAACTTGTAGCTCACTGGTAAAGCATCTGCACTGCTATGACGTAGCCTGTGTGTTCGAATCCTATCAGACACAATTATTTTTTCTGATTTTTTCTTTTTATTTTTGGAAGCCCAAGAGTTGCACGTGCAATACACGGGGAAATGAAAAGTTCAGAAAAATCAAACAGGCACGATGAGGTGTATAAACAGAAAAACCCACGTGGCATGAATCTCGAGGCCAGAGCTCGAGATTCGACCGGCCAAAATTGCCCTAGGGCCCGCGCTGACGGTCCTGATGAACCCAATTCGCTCCGTTCTTTGCACACTTGTCTTTTTAGCTCTCCTTAACTCCTCTGCACTGTTTGATTTTCCTGCAATCAAACAGAGACCCTTCATTTCACCATTAAACATCATTTTAAAGATTTTTAATCCAAAATTTTAATTCTCAAACCCTAATTCTTCACTATAAATACCACCCCATGCTTTAGCTCTTCACCATTCTGAAAATTCTAGCAAAATTCTCTCAAAATCCTAAGTGCAAGTGGAGTAAAGTGAAGTTAGCGACCAAGCTCTTTCCATCGAAGATCGAAACCGATTCCGGAGCTCCCGCGACGCCACGAAGCCTATCTCTTTTTCCTTACTCTTTCCTTGAGATTTTCAAACCGTATGTCCCTCCCAACTCTTCTTTTTTCATTGAAATTCATCTTCAAATCATATATCGGTAAAGTGGAGTTATTACCGATACCGTTTTTTCTAAAACCTAGAACTCCCTTTTCTATTATATATTGGTCGATCTAATTTTATCACACTATTGTAACTTTAATCTCAAATGTTTAAATTCAAGTTTATCCAAAATTCTCATGTGAAACAACCATAAAATGAACTTTTCATTAAAATACTTTGAACTTTATTAGCACCTCTTTTTCGATAAATTATTAAAACAATACGTTTAGGAAAACTTCACGGGGTAATGACCTACCCCACACGTACACTTTGGTTTCATAGCACGATGCATAAATACATATATATTTGGTTCAAAGAATAACTTTACAATAAAATACCACATCTTTTAAAAAACCGGGTTTCCTTTTAAACGGTATTTTGTTAATCCTTGGCAAATACGCCTTTACAACTCTCGTTAGGAGACCCGCTAATAGATGGTGTGGATTATCGCACATCCTTGGGATAGCAGAGCAGGATGCAGAACTCCTCACGGGGTATTCAATCTCGAAAGAAAATAAAATACGGTTTTAAGAAATGCGACTTTTCTAAATAATTTTTTTTAAAAAATTAAATAAAATTATAAATCCATATTTTCTTTATAATATAAAACTATATTTTTTCTAAATATTAAAGATTAAAAAAATATTAATAAAATACCATCAAGTTACCAAAAAGACTAGTTTTCAATAAAATACCATAAATTTTTAAAGCTAGATATTTATCATTAAAATATCCCAATAATTAAAACACATGTTCATGAAAACCTTAAGTAATACAAATCACTCTCGAGTTTTATTTTTAATCTATATTAAAATATTTTTCATAAACCCTCTCGAGATATACAAAACAATATTTTAAGGACTTTAATAAATATAGGTTTAAGCGGGATCAATTCTCTTGAGCCCCAGGGAGCCGGAGAAAGTGAGTGCTTGCTTATTTAGGTTAGACAACTTAACAGAGTTATCAATGGCAATTGTCTTGGAAAAAGACATAAATCCTGCCGTCCATGTGCAGCAGTTGCCGATTACTCCCGAACCTAAGATTTTAAGAGTTAAATCAGTTTACAAGTGTCTGACTCAATCTGAATCCAAACTCAAACCTAAATCCAAATTCAAATACGAACTTGAATACTTGATCATGAACATGAATACTCGAATTCAATCATCAAACTCAAACTTGACTCGACTTGACCGAACCATGGTTATAACTTGACATGAACTCAACACGATTACTTGAACACATGATTACATCCTGAACATGAACCTGAACATTTTATATCCATGGTTTTGGCCAAGACCTGTAAACATAATCTATACAATACATTACGTAAGGATAAGGGGGTAGATTGGTACGGAACGCATATTGTGGTACGAGAGGTCACTTAAAAGATACCTACATGAATTCACGTGCCGTTGTTCCGTGGGTTATGACGGGGCCTTGTACTACATGTTACCATAATCCACGGGGTAAGATGAACCTCTCTCATATACATGAATAGCTTCTTTATCAAACAACAAATAACCACGTTAGATTACTATCCTATACCTGTGAACGATCATATACAACTTTACCTGTTCACTTCACATTATATATTATCTTCTATTTTCTTCTTTTGAGACTTACCAAGCGCTGGTTCGCTGACGACATTACTTTCTGTTTCTTTATTAGGAATGTTCGTCAGGAGGATCGGACTCTGAGGAGATAGAACCGAGTCAGGAGGATTTAGACCAGCTTACAGCTCAGGCTGACTACTTGTTCTTCTTGCACTTATTTTCTGTATGCCATTGCTTAGGCATTTGCTCTATATCATTGTATCTTTTATTTTCAAACAGTTGTATGTAAAATTGAATGTAAATAAAGTTGATGTTTCATTTTATTACTCTTGTCATTCATGTTCATTTATATATTGCTTAACTACGCTTAACGTATTTATTTTATAGTAAATACGTGCGGGCTTGCTACATCACCGTTTCTGTCTATTGGGAAGCAGGGCGTGACAGTATCCAATCGAGAGGTATAAAAACGTTTATTATTAATCATTTAAATTGCAAAACATTATCGTGAATTATTAATATCTATTATTTTCAACAGATATCTATTAACTTAAAAAAAAAACTATATGCACAACAAGCATCATCCTGAAGCACTACTACAAATAAGGGTTGCCCCTACGGATTTATCGGTAGGGGCAACCCACTGCCCCTACGGATATATACGTAGGGACGAAAAAAGACCCCGTAGGTGCAAAGGCCGCAGGTGCAAGTTGAGGCCCTGAACTTGCCCCTACGGACAAATTTATGCCCCTACGGCTAACTCGGTAGGTGCTATAGCCCCTACGGAGTACCCCGTAGGGGTAATAAAATCATATATTTAATTTTTTTTTGGATTATATTGTATATACCTACGGATATACCCGTAGGTCCTATTTAGACCCCTACGGATACATCCGTAGGGGATATAAAGTGGCCCCTACGGATCAACCCGTAGGGGCCACTCCCAACACACTGCACTGAGATCGGGGGGAAAATATCAGGAAACCTGATATTTTGCCCCTACGGATAAATACGTTGGGGATAAACAGTGGCCCCTACGGACATATCCGTAGGGGCACCCCCAACACCCTGCACTGATATCAGGTGGGAAAATATCAGGTTTCCTGATAGTTTGCCCCTACGGAGAACGCCGTAGGGGCAACATATATACCTATGGATTAATCCGTAGGTACATATTGTCTGTATTTTTTTTTTAAAAAAGGGCTGCTAGATTTTTTCCCGCCCTGTGCACAATACTATATACATCAATCAAATCATATATTGCAGTATTCATAATCACATCCCACGCATATATATAATATACAAAGAAACCCAAAAACTGAATATGATATAAATACAAACCAATATCAATATCGTTTCAAAATGTAGTACAATGTGATATAAATAAATACATGTTTCAAAAAATAAGAACCAAAAAGCTACCCTAGTTCGGTCCAGCTCCACCTCCGAATAACGTTAAAATAACGCGCGCCTGCTCCTCGGTAAATACACTCTCCAATGCTACAAATAAGGGAGTCTGAGCGGCATGTGGAGCTGGCGTTGTGGTCTGCGCAGCCGCCGTCGAGGTAGTCGCTTGCGGAGCCGCGGCTGCGGGAGTCTGAGTGGGCGGTGGAGCTACAGGAGCGGTCTGCGGAACCGCAGCCGATGTAGTGGCTTGCGGAGCCGCAGCCGAAGGAGATGCATGTGGAGGCTCGGCCGATCTACCCTGTCGCGTCTGGACATAACGTGTGTAAGAAGCGTGTAAGAACTGTGTATTATTCGAATTCGTTTCATTATTAAGTTATTTCGAAACCCTGTTTGGATATCTAGTTTGGAAAAGCGTTGTTTATTTTAATTACATATGTATGTATGATTAATCAAACTTAATTCTAAAAGCAAATAAGCTCAAGCTACGTACTAATTATGGATATGTTGATATGTATATAATATGAAATGATATTTTACTATAAAGTAGTATACATACCAGCATCTCCTTCAACTCCTGAACGGTGGCCCTCAAGCTATCCAGTTCCTGATGGACATGCCGGCCACTGGAGACGGAGGAAGTAACCGCCGGGGTGGAGTCCAACCTCATATGGGCCCTGCTAGGGCCCAATCCCCGGCCTCTCTCCCAACCTCCGTGGTGCCCTTCGTGTGCGGCGTCCAGAACTGGGGTCAGCAGCCTCGGATCGTTCTGTCCGGTAAAATCGATCCCCGAGGCCTGGGCCTGCTCAACCACCCGCTCCTACACCCACATTAAGCAGTAAAGTATAAGTATAAAATTTAAACTTGAACCTTCCAAAACTAAAATTTCAAATTTGGGTAGAAAAAATATTAACACTTACGCAGTACTCCTGGGTAGCGACGTCGGGACATCGAAGCTCGCCCGTGGCGGGATCTGTCGAGGTGCCGTGGACGGCAAGATATGCGGACAGCACGCTCGGTGTACCACCTGACGCCACGGTCCGAGATGTCTGCAATATTAGAAAGTAACTCTTAATATTAGAAATATTAGAGAATAACTCTTAATATTGCAGAATATTAGAGAATAACTCTTAATTTACCGATAACTCCATGGCTCGAGTAATGTTCCTCGAGCCACCTGTGTAAGTGGGGCGACCCCTCTTCGCCGACTTCCTGTTCTCCGTATTCTGAACGGCCTGTTTCTGCACAACGCATTAACATTTAGTTTTCTAATTAAGAAACACAAAGAAATAAATTATATCATAAATAATGAATTAAATTTAAAATACATACTCGTTTGCGTTCGGAGTCGAAATAAGCGCACAATATAGGCCATGTCTCTACGTCGACTCTCGCAAACGCCGGAGTAGATAGGAGGGCCGCTCTCTCTGCCTCAGGGGTCGCTATCCACAGGGAGTAGCAGTCGGCCTTCAGCTCATTCCTGTTGTATCGGACCTTGGCCTGCATGTTCTTCATCAGGCCATTGAACAGAGCATGAAGGTCGAGCACCCTCCCCGGGTGATCAGGGTCGGCTACAGGCTGAAAATCGTAATCCAACTGAAAATACAAAAAAAAACATTGTTATTAGATTGCAAGTGTTAATAATAAATATATTGGATAGATCAAATGAAAATATATATTAATACATACCTGAGCCTGTTCAAAGAAGAGGGCGAATGAGCGCTGGTGCTGCTCGCCCCACTCAACGTGAAGTGGATAGTTCTTCACGATCCGGCTCTCGTCCCCCAAATACCGGCCGAACCTCTCGGCATGAGGACCGGTATAGCGATAGTCAAGGGTAAAAAATAGGGGGAATGCTGCCTCCCCCCTAGCTCTATCAGGCCTCAGCCTATGGGACTGATTCGGGCCTCGAGTCCCCCTCTGGGGGTGGAGAGGCCCTGCGTCTGCACGAAATATCAAGACAATCAATAATAAGACAAAGTTGTATTAAGAATTCAAGTGTGATATATACCTCCGGTGAATAGCGCACGAGCCTGGGCCCGAGCAGCAGCACGAGCGGGACGATAGTTCCTCCGGTGAGGAATAACCGGGGTCCCGGACGCATCCCCTCCAACTATAAAATAAACATCGACGCTAAATCTCCATGAAGTTCATATTTATTCTATAGAGCATATGTAAAATAAATAAATATTTTAAATTTATTCATACTAACCTGCAGACGATGCGGAGGGTATGGAAGCGGCAGGAGTGGCCCCTGTGGAAGGTGTGGACGCACCACCTATAATTAGACAATTAAAAATAGATTTTATAAGTAATTGCAAAAAGAATGTGTAGATCAATAATATAACGTTCTAAATCAATATGCATGCACTATAGGACATATAAACATACCCGCAGGTGCGGTGGTGTCACCACCTACAGCTAGACAATAATAAAAATTGCTAAGTAAAAGCAAAAGGAATGTGTATATTTATGATATAGCATTCTAAATCAATATACATACACTATATGATATATAAACATACCTGGAGGAGCGGGGGTGGCCTCTGTCCCAGATGTGGACGCATCACCAACAACTAGACAATCAAACATTGACAATATAAGTAATTTTGACATAAACATGCATGAATATCTGTAATATTACATTCAAAATGGATATGCGTGCAGTATACCTGGAGGTGTGGCCAAATCAACACGGAAGGAGGCATCCGAAGGGGTCTCCGATCTGGATGCAAGACCGGCCCTCTGAAGCTCCCTACGGAGCTCTCCGGGCGGCAGAACCGCTCTGCCTCTGCCTCTGCCTCTGCCGCGGCTGGAGCTCCTGCCGCCCCTCGCTGCTCCCGACATCGTCATCAAATCTAGATAAACGGTTCGTGGACGCATTAGACAATCATTAAAAGTATTGACTATATATGATCTAGAGCGTAAAATGTGAAGTAATAATATAACATTACTGATAACCTTTTTCGTTTCGTGGGCGCATCATACATATCTACTTGGATTTCATCGTCGATGTCATTTCTAACCCACGTAACTTCATGATCGTTCGAAGACAACCCGTCCTTCGAAACAGACGGTCGGAGCACTTTAAGCCTTCTCTTTTCTTCGTCCTCATCGCTGTCCTCGTATTCTGGGACATCGTAGACATCTCTAGGTTTCCATCGGCATACAACACTCCACCCCGGATGCTTCAAACACTGTGAGTAGTATACTTGGAACGCTTGGTTCGGAAAGATAAACGGATCGTCCTGACCGTAAAATCGAAGTGTGTTCACACTGGTCAATCCATATTCATCTTTCCAGGTCCCAAGACTGCTTCTCCACCTGTCTGTATCGGTTCGCGGATCGTACCAAGTACAGTGGAATATATAAAAGGGTTCTGATCGTCCGGGATAGTGGATGCCGAGTATACAATTTAAGTACCCATAGTAAATCACACCGTCCGATCCTACCGTCGCAATCCCACTATTCTGAGTGATTCTAGATGTTTCTATGTCCTTAACTTCGAATTTGTATCCAAGGACACCAAATCCTTTGTAATGTGCAACCTCCATACTAGGAAATTGAGCTAAACATCTTGAATCACTCTCAAATGATGCAGACAAGTTCGGATCGTGGATCTAACAAAACAAATTTTACGATAAATACATAACGATACAAGTTTAGATTAAAACTGATAGCAATAAAATGTAATTCAAATAACTTACATGCTCTGTGACCCAATCACAAAAATTATCCTGATGGTATTTTTCCAAACGCTCTTCGTTCCAATCAGGATGCCCCTCACGTACCTCGTTAAAATGAGTTCTGTTTTCGACAAATAATTGTGACATTAATATTATGTCATTTCATACACACACAAACACAGATATAACAATTAATCCAAAAGAACTTACTCTCTAATTTGTTCAAGACATACGCAATTAAGCAAGATAAACCGGTATATCTTGTTGATAAACATAGTGTCTACCCTCTTATACTCAGCTTTACCATATGGCCCGTCTTGAATTCTTCGTGGTCGGTTAAGCCTTGTCTCAATGTTCTCGTCCAGATAGCGGGAACAAAATGTGGTTGCTTCATCAAGAAGATAACCTTGCATGATAGAACCCTCTGGTCGATTTTTATTGCGTATATACTTCTTAAGAGTGTAAAGGTACCTAATGAGAATATGTTGAATAAATAAACACGGGCATACATGACAAAAATAAATTTATAAATTGCGCGAAACGAAAATTTTAACGTACCTCTCGACGGGATACATCCATCGATATTGTACCGGTCCGGCTAATTTCGCCTCAGTTGCAAGATGAACCGTCAAGTGTATTATGATATCGAAGAATGACGGTGGGAAAATACGCTCAAACTTGCAAAGTATCAACGCAATAGAATTTTCTAGTTTATCCAGCGTCGCAACCTCCAGCGTTTTAGCACACAACTCCCTGAAAAAACAACATAGGTCGTTGATTACTAGACCAACCGAGTCGGGGAGAGAAGTCCTGAGGGCTAATGGAAGAAGGTGCTCCACGATAACATGGTGGTCATGACTTTTCAGCCCATCGATCTTGCCCTTCACAATTTTTATTTTCTTGCTGAATGATCCTGAGAAACCTGTGGGGACTTTCAAATCATGCAACACCTGCAGGAATCTTTTCTTCTCCGGTTGTGACATATGATAAGCGGCATTGGGAAGTACAAACTTGCCCGGTTTACCCGCTACCGGTTTAGGGTGCAGTTCACTTCTTATTCCCCACTCTTGTAGATCCATCTGGGCATTCATGTTGTCTTTCGATTTCCCGTCTTTACACAGAAGCAAGTTAAGTATGTGCTCTGATACTCCCTTCTCTATATGCATGACGTCCAGACAATGACGCACTGAATTTGTAGACCAGTACGGAAGCTCGAAGAAAATGCTTAACTTGTTCCAATATTGTGGTTTGACCTGTCTCGTCGGATCCATCCCGAAGGTCACGTTATTGTAACCATCCCATTTAGCAGTCACGTCCTCTCCGGACAATGGGGATGGAGGCCCAAGAAGCTCCTGATGACCATCAAAGTGAACCGTGTCTAACCTATAGGGGTGGTCTGGAGGCAGAAAACGTCGATGGCCGCAATAACAAACCTTCCTGCTAAAATTCAAAAATTTTGATGTTGTGTGTTCATGGCAATGAGGACATGCTTTGTGACCATGTACGGACCAACCTGAAAGCATTCCATACGCAGGAAAGTCATTAATTGTCCACATTAAAGCCGCACGCAGTATGAAGGTTCTATTTGTGTTTGAATCATATGTCTCTACACCATCAATGAACAAAGTTTTCAGCTCCTCAATCAGAGGTCGGAGATAGACGTCGATATTGTTCCCCGGTGAGTTTGGTCCGTCGATAAGAAGAGGCATCATAAAGTATGATTGGTCCATAGCCAACCAAGGCGACAGATTATAAATTATCATTACAACGGGCCATGTACTGTGACTTCCAGCCATATAGTTGAATGGGCAGAAGCCATCGGCAGCCAGTCCGAGCCGGACATTGCGAGGATCGCTACTGAATATTGCGTGCCTCCTATCGAAATCCTTCCATGCCGGTGAATCTCTTGGATGGCTCATTTTTCCATTTTCGCTTGGAGGAGCACGGTGATGCCAAATCATTGCCTCGGCTGTTTTCTTGCACCTGAATAGCCTCTGTAGCCTCTGTGTTATGGGAAAATATCGTGCTATCTTCACAGGTATATCAGGCTTCTTATCAGAATCTTTCGGCTTATACCTGGCCTCTCCGCATGTTGGACACTCTTTCAAATCTGAATTCTCTTTCCGGTACAACACGCAATTTTTAGGACATGCTTGAATCTTCTCGCACTTTAGACCCAAATCAGACATCATTTTCTGGGCTTCGTACCAGCTTTCGGGCACATTATTTCCCGGAGGCATAGAATCTTTCAAGAACGAAAGAAGCATTGTGAATGACTTGTTGCTCCATCCATTTAGGCACTTAATTTGGAAAAGTTGGACGAACCATGAGAGGGTGGAATACTTCGCATTCTCATAAATTGGTTTCCTAGCATCATTCATGAAATTTTCATATTTATCCGCACGCGGTCCTTGACCGGAAGGAATGTCATCTTCGGTACGAATAGATTCACCTAGGGCAGCCTCTACCATATCCTCCATTTCTTCTGATGGAAATAAATCTCCGTATCCTGCCGTATTACCGAATTCTTCTTCTTCTCCTGCCGCATTATCGTGTTCTCGTTCTTCTACCGCAGTACTGCATTCTTCTCCTTCCCCGTGATATTTCCAAGTTGAATAAAGTCTAGTAAACCCATATTTTACAATATGAAGCTCTGCCAATTCTACCTTCTGCCAGTACTTATTGCCACATCTATCGCACGGACAGAGAATCTTCTCTATTATGATCTTATTATGTGCTCGTGCAAATTCAAGGAAAGCAGCAACTCCTGCGACAAACTTAGGTTGCATACGTTGTTTCCAATCCACATACATCCAGTCCTTAACTCTGACGTACTCATGGGCCATGTTAGACTGAATAACATATAAATTGTAGGTTATGCTGACTATATTGAGAAATATAAGAACGAGATAGTTACTGACAAAGGAGAAAATCCATGTATATGCTTTGTGTGTGCGTTTGTCGTTGAAAAGAATAAATTATCGCACGTTATGTTGACCGATAGACGGGGACTAAGTGGCGCTTTTAGTTTTATATATGGGTATCGATGGGAATATGAAGGTTTCATATTATCATATATTGGTTTTAACCCGAACATCTCGAATCGCTCTCTGATTATGCGTTTGTATGTATGTGTTCCGGCTGTCGGGGGTAGGCTTCTATCCTATTAAGAATGTATAGAGCGAACGCCCATTACTTGTGCTTTCAACCGTTTCGAGTAAATTTCGGCAGCACCTCCCCGCTGTTCTCCGAGTACACTGTAATAGAATAGATAATCATTTCAAAGCTGTGAAACAACGTTGAAATGAACATCTAATCTATCTTTGTACACGGAGAACCAGCGGAAAGATACCGACGAAATATCTCGAAACGGATGAAAACACAAGTGAATGAAGGCGTTTGCTTTATACATTCTTAACTTGTCCACACGGGACAAATCTATGGGTTACCATACGATTGAATTTTCTCGTCGCGTAGACTATACGACGGTTGTTAGTATCGAGCTATACTGTCCGATATTTAACAACCTTCGTATAGTTCTAGGTCACGACGAGCATCGCACGTATGTTAACCGATAGACGGGGACTAAGTGGCGCTTTTAGTTTCATATATGGGTATCGATGGGAATATGAAGGTTTCATATTATCATCGAGTATCATATATTGGTTTTAACCCGAACATCTCGAATCGCTCTCTAATTATGCATTTGTATGTATGTGTTCCGGCTGTCGGGGGTAGGCTTCTATCCCATTAAGAATGTATAGAGCGAACGCCCATCACTTGTGCTTTCAACCGTTTCGAGTAAATTTCGGCAGCACCTCCCCGCTGTTCTCCGAGTACACTGTAATAGAATAGATAATCATTTCAAAGCTGTGAAACAACGTTGAAATGAACATCTAATCTATCTTTGTACACGGAGAACCAGCGGAAAGATACCGACGAAATATCTCGAAACGGATGAAAACACAAGTGAATGAAGGCGTTTGCTTTATACATTCTTAACTTGTCCACACGGGACAAATCTATGGGTTACCATACGATTGAATTTTCTCGTCGCGTAGACTATACGACGGTTGTTAGTATCGAGCTATACTGTCCGATATTTAACAACCTTCGTATAGTTCTAGGTCACGACGAGCATCGCACGTATGTTAACCGATAGACGGGGACTAAGTGGCGCTTTTAGTTTCATATATGGGTATCGATGGGAATATGAAGGTTTCATATTATCATCGAGTATCATATATTGGTTATAACTTGAAAAACGTGCCGTTGAAACAAATTATTGTTCTCCACCTTGCACTCTCTTAACAATGGTACATACATTAAACATGTAGAGCTATCTATAACAACTCTAAAGTTTCACCTGTTGGGTTCAACAAAAAGGTTTTTGATATAACAAACACAATCTTCCTCAATTTTTCCCTTGAATCGATGTGAAATTAATAGTGTCCATATGACACAATGGATATATTTTCTACACAAAAGGAAAAAGGCAAACAATAGTAAAGCAATTATAATTCTATCAAGTATCCATACTGAAAAAGAATAAATAGCAAACTAAAAATTAATCACTAATGAAAAACAAACAAAAGTGCTTATTATTATACTTCAGAGGTTATAAGTGCTTGATCCCCATAGTACATAGGCTGTATCCGCAATTAACCCTTTTCTATATACTTGAGTGTATAGAATTTCTAAAAGTTACACACGGTTTTTCTAAATCCAATTCTTTCCTTTCACTACAAAACCCTTTATATTTTCTAATAGGTACCAAGAACTTTCAAAGTTTTTGGATATGCACAAAAAGAAAGTATCGCCAATAAGATTGACATAACCCAAATGACTTTGACCCATTACATATAAATGTCATGGTCTTTCAATATTTATCAAACAAATACCATAGACTTTGTTTGTTACAAATAAATATCATGAAGTTTTAACGTTTCACATAATTTTCATAGATTTTGTTGTTTATAAATACATACCATTGACCTCCAACGTTTTCCAGATAAATACCATGAATTTTGTTGTTTACAAATAAATACATGAACTTTCAGCGTTTTTTAGATAAATCCCATAGACTTTCATGGACCATTTTCTCATATAAAAATCATGGACTGTGTTATTCACAAATAAACAGTATCGACTTTCACTATTTTCCAGATCAATCCCCTAAAATTTCACCTTTTTAAGCCTAACCCAGCCCCAGCCGAACCCCAACCCAACACCAAACCCTAACCCGGCCTAACCCTAACCCCAACCCAGCCCCAGCCGAACCCCAACCCAACACCAAACCCTAACCCCAACCCAGCCCCAGCCGAACCCCAACCCCAACACCAAACCCCAACCGAACCCTAACCCTAACCCTAACCCCAACACCAGTCGAACCCCAACCGATCGAACCCGTACCCTAACCCTAATCCTAACCCTAACCCCAACCGATACCTAACCCTAACCCTCATCGCTACCCTAACATCATTAAAATAATGTTTAACTAACCTGTAGGCTAGGCGGTGGAGGAGACGACGGAGACGCAATCGGCGACGACGCGGGCGGTGGCGACGACGAGATCACTGCAGGCGGTGGCGACGACGATTCGGCCGGCGGTGGCGACGACGAGATCACTGCAGGCGGTGGCGACGACGATTCGGCCGGCGCTGGCGATGACGAGAACGGCGATCGGCGGGAACGTCAAGGTTTGGGGATTTTGGGTTCGCGCGCAACGATAAAGGGAATAAGAAATAATCAGCGTAGGGATCGATCACTTAAATCGCTATTTAGATGCCCCTACGGATATACCCGTAGGTGCTTGGTTTGCGCCACCGTAGGGGCAAAAAACACTTTAAGATTTAATAAATTTTAAATAAATATTGAACGACCGTAGGGGCAACCATTTTGCCCTACGTATTAATCCGTAGGGCCAAACTTTTGTTGCCCCTACGGATGATATGATCCGTAGAGGCAACCCCTTATTTTACTAGTGAAGGTTTGATTGCATAAGGTTATATCTTAGAAGAAGTCACGTATTTCTGTGCTCGTTTCCTGAATGACAATGTCAGGACGAAACTGAACAAACCACCGTGTGTTCCCGACGCTTCAATTGGAGCAGGAAGGCTAAAAAACATGTTTTACGATCTCATTTGCGGTTTACATGCGTTCATCTTGCTAAACAGCGAATGTTTTGCTAAGTATGCAGAGTAAGTTTTTTTAATTTCATCTATTTAAACCGTTTGAAATTAAATATAATCTAACTGATATAACTGTAAATTAATGAACAAAGAGCGCAAAACTATGTTCAAGAGATCGAATCTTAAAACATGGTCGGATGATAGAATCGAAGAACAACATATGCACACTTTCGTCATTTGATGTAGAGAAGATGTAACACCCTAGTACGATCGTATGTTATTTAAATTATTACTGTTATTGGGTTATGATTGGTGTTTGGATTATTCAAGATAATCGTATTATACCTTATCTTGATCCCCAGTTTCTATTGATATAATATTTCTACCCGACCCTCTTGCATATTAACCTATATACTATTTAAACTAGATATTCTATCGATATCTTAAGATTAGATTTCTAGTTAGCATATCGATTGTGTTAGTGGCTACAATATTTTATTAGTATCAGTTTATTGTTGCTCAAATAAAACTATCGAATTTGGAGTTTAATAAAAAAAAATTCTAATCCAGTAATATTTTATTTTAATATCCATACAATATATTTTAAATATTTGTGTGGTAGTTTCAACAACAAAGGTTATGATAGATATTGAAATCTTTACGCAATCTTTTAAAACAAATATTGCTTTTGGGGTGTTTTGTGAGAAAGCTAAATTCATGAGGGTCTTTGGTAAAAAGTGTCTATTCTTTTTATACAATTCTTTTCTCCCTTCAGCGAACCCATCATATATTCATCTCTCTTTCCTTTTTTATTAAACCCTATATTTTTACAACATACCATCTTTCTCTCTCTCCCCCTCACGTTCTTCTCTCTTCAACTCAAAAACTTAGCCGCTGCCTTCTTCCCCAGCGACTCGAGCACCCAACCGCCGATCCCTGCTCCCGCGCCTCCTTCATCAACCACCAACCGGAAGACTCCATTAGCACGGCCACCATCTCTTTCAACCACCGATCATCCGACCACCGCAAACACCATCGAACCCCACGCCTCCTTCGTTCTCAGCTGCCTCCATCGACCCAAGCAACCCATCACCGAACATCTAGTCGACAACAGCCGCCTCTCAGTCGCCTGCTTCCCTTACTCGACCACCGATCTTCTTCCTCGAGACCTCTCCATCTACCAAGACTCATCTTCATCCTCGCCTCCTTCATCGACTCAACCGAACTCCCTCACTGCCGTCGCTTCTTAACTTCATCGACTTCACCCCGAGCAACTCTTGTTTCCACCACTGCTCCTCCTAACATCGTCACCATCTCCAGCTCCTCACCTCAACCGAGAACCTATCGCCGGAGCATCCCTTCGACGATCTCACCATCAACCCCGAACACCCACACTGAGATCCATCGCCAATTCCTCCTAACCCATCGCCCTCATCATCATCCTTTTTCACCGATCAACCCCCATCAACTGCTCGAGATCCCAAGACGTCACCGGCGCAGCCTACTCCGGCCTGCACCTCGTCTTCATCACCATCGTCCCCATCTCTTCCTCTCGAACCCAGCACCCATCACCTGACCCTCTCACCGTTGACTAAACCCACACTATCACCGACTCCACTTTCAAACCAACACCAGCACTCATCGTCGCCGGCGATCAATCCTGTAGCCGTTGTCTCCAGAGCACCATCTGGGCCGGAACAGAATCCAAGTTGAGCGCCCAAGTCGTGACGTCCCGTGGCCGCATCTCCTAGCCGGGCCAAGGTCCAAGTTGAGATCTTGCGTGTGTTAGGTTCACGTCCTCATGTCGTCGTTTGCCATGATCATCGTCATCGAGGCAAGATTTTACTTGCTACATGCTCGAGTTACAGCAATACACACACACACACACATTGTCGTAACACTATTATAATTATCATTTCATATACACACACATTGTCGTAACACTATTATAATTATCATTTCATGTCATATATTAAGTTTAATTTATAATATTTCATAAATACATCTAATTAACAATATTTCATAATTATGACAGAAGATTATTTTAATATGGTCAAATTGATATATTGAACATGTAGTATTGTTTTGATCATTGCCGGTATTTCATGTATCGTATCTAGATAGGTTTTATAAAACCATTTTGAAAACAATATTTCATGTGTTAATCCTATTATTAGAAAATATACATTATCTAGTTAACAGTATTTGTTACCCATTTGATCTAAACGCCGGTTAATTTATATCAATTCACTTTTACCGATATATTGTTATAACTATATTGCATGTTCTATCCCAATGACTTGACTATGATATATGCCTGTGATATATACGACCTATTTGCTTAATTACACCATCCCTGGCATGCTTGTACCATACTGTACTGTTACTGTTTTGCAATCATTCTAGTACCTATTTGCCTGTAATATACTGATTCCAACAATTCTGACTTGTTGTCCTGATAGACGTAACCTATTGTCTTGATAGACATAACATGTACCTGCTTATTCCTGTGCTGGCATTAGATAGATATTATTTTCATACCTGACTTGGAAAATCAAACTTGGGAAAATGGGAAAATCAAAAGTGTAACTGAAATGTAACTCAAAAGAATATTACATGTTTCCGTGGTTCCGGGGTTAACGGAACAAATCATTCTTAATTCATATATCTTGCATCCGTGGTCCCGGGAGGTAACGGGATATATCTTGCATCTGTGGTTCTGGGGGTAACGGGATATATACTTTTGAGTTATATGGAGGAGTACATTAATTGGTTTCAAATACCTTTAGGATAGATAACCTAGCGTCATGAACCCTTAGGATGCATACGATATAGTTGATACTGATATCTCGCTTGTTGCATTACATGTTACTGTTACTGCTTATTGTTTATACTCATGACATCGAGTTCTTGCACCTGGTATACTATATTACATACTGGTTTTATTATTATTATGATATCTATGACGCACTGACGTCTGGGTTTTGCATAACCCAGATACTTGACCTTAGCAGAGGAGAATTGTGATTACTTCGACAGGATTTCCGATCAGCAAGAAGCATCCCACTGATCTAGTTCTTATTGATGATTTAGATATTCTTTTATTCCCTTGGATCTCTATTGCTTATGTTATCGTTTCCTGTTATCGTTTTTTTTTTGGCATTTGGACATGTGATAGATTTATTAGTTTATAGTTCTTGATTACTGATTGACAGTCGTAATGTGACTATGGAAGGATATTTATTTACCGTAGGTAGTATGGCTGGCCGAGTTACGTTCCGAAATCTTTTGGTATCTTGGAAAGCGGGGCGTGACAAGGTTTTGTTTGTATCAAAACTTAGATTTAGGTTAGCCGGGTTTGGTTCAATTTGTAGTTGGTATTCGACCCAATCCGTTGTCCTTAAATCCCGGAATTTAGGAACATGTTCTGCCATACTATTGTCTTGCCATTCAAATTCTTGATTCCTTGTCTTTATCAAATCTTGATTGCATTGAATCTCTTGTTTCGATTGAATGTTGTTTTCCATTGTTAAGCTCGTCTTTCATCCTCAACTTAAGCATTATGGTGTTTCAGGAGAGTTAGAAGGCGGTCTAACAGACTGCCGCTGTTGTCTTTGAGTGGGCAACAAAAACCCACGGACACTGGGAGGGATGATCATCAACAGGATTTTCCAGTGTGTATGTGTAACATTTCAAAAAAATAGAAAATAATATTTTTGGATTAAAATAATAAAATAATAAATTTCATGGATATTATAAGAATAAAGATTTGAGTTTTCGTAGAATGGTATAGTTATATACCTATATTTTTGGAAAATAATTGGAATTTAAAATGAATTATTAATTATGAAGGCATTTATTTGATTTGGACTTTTATAAAATTTTTATATAATTATTTGCATAAAAGTTTAATGTTAAACATGATTAGTATTTTACTAATTATATATTAAACCAAACTTATTTTGTTAATCATGTTTAAGTGCCATGACACATATTTACACGAGGGTCAACATTTTGTTTTAATTTTATGATGGTTTCATTTTTTTTAAGAGAAGAAAAAAAGAAAGAAAAGAAAACGAAATAGGGGGATAAGAAAACATGTAGGTATGCACTTGAGAGAAAGAGAGAGAGAGAGAGATATGGTTGCTCAACCATGAGATTCTTCATTCCTTCATCTCTTTATCTTTTTCATTATTCATCTTTCTCCTGTCCCTCCAATGTCTTCTACCATCTCAAAACACCCCACAAATCACCTCAAAACACATAAAATCCTTCACAAAAAATACTCCTAAGCTCATCCTAGACAATATGGTGGGATCAAGTTTAAGTTTTGAGGAACTCTTACCGTTTTAGAATTTTCTTAAGTTGCTTTTTGAGGTAATAATTCCACCTTTAGTTAAGTTTTCAAGTATTCTTTCCTTCACTACTAGTTTAGAGTTTAAAAATACATGTTTTGTGAACTTGGAAAATTGTAGGGTGATCCTTGTTGGATGATATGAGTAGTGGTGGTGTAGTAGAGACTTATTTAGTGACTAAAACCCCTTTAAGTGATAGATAAGGGTCTGTGAGTGCATGTTATCTCGATTAGAATGAGTTTAGAATTTTCCGATATCGGTTTTGTTGAACTTGTGTTGATCAAATGAAATATGGAGAAATTGTGGTTCTCTGAAAATTAATAGAGGATACTGTGAGATGTATAGACCATTAGGAGACCACAATTGAAGCCCGAGCCCATAACTCATTACCCTGGCTACCAAAATATTCACTTTTACCACAAATTGAGGGTCCATGTTGGAATTAGGGTGTGGATTTTGGTATGTATCTCACTCACTAGATAACTGAAACTACCCTATACGCTAAAAAAAATCTAATTTTACCTTAAGAAAAATCTGGAGTCGTTTTACTTGATTTCTGTCAATGTTTTCCGACATTTGAAACTTGGTTTTTCGATTTTCTTGATGTGACTAGATCGTTCGACATTCGTATGTCGACGTCATAGAGTATTTTGTTGTTTCAGAATGCATTGACCATAGGTTCTAATTTATGTGCGCTTCACTCATCGTATTGATTTTTTATTTAGATTTTTATGTTATACGATATACTTTGATTTGTAGGTACAAGCGCGTTGACTTTCGGGACGACGAAGGAAAGTAAGGCATCCGCCAGAATCGGTTAGAGCGAGAATAGTAGGTGAGTAGATGTATATCTACGGAGGAAGTTGGATGGATGGTGTATAGCACTCCGCAACCGTAGTACTAAGATACTATATATGTGTGTGTGTGTGTGTGTGTGTGTGTGTGTGTATACCTAGCCTATAGAGTTATTAGAATACTATATGCGATAGTAGTAGATTTAGTAGAAGATATACCCCTAGTGATGTTCCTTAACCTATGAACTATATCTACTTGTGTGTGTGTGTATGATGAGATAAGGATATGATTTGATTTGATGATACGAGTCGATATGATTGGATACGATAATATGAGGCGATATGATATGATATGATATATGATGACATGAGATAATATATGATGAGATGAGATGAGATGATGTACGTGACGATAGATCCATACTATTGATTTGATGATAATGTATGATGGATTATTCCGTACGTGATATGATGAGGATGGATCGCCGACTTATATATCGACTCGAGAAAAACTTGTTTAAATACACATAGTAGATACTATGATATGTTTAAAACCATACCTATTTTCAAAACTAACGAATCGTTATGCACTTTTAAATGATAATTTCAAGGGATGCTACGATTTTTCAAATGATATCTTTTTTCAAAAAACATCGTAGTCCCTATTTTCCTAAACAACGATTCGTACTATTTTAAACTATAACTGTATGGCTAATACGTAGTTGTGTATTATTTTTATACCGTTCGTATTTACGATTTCTTTATTCTGTTTACACTCGCGTTACGATTTCTTATTTCTGCATACGCTCGCATTTTCTTCATTTACAATATATAAACTACGTTTCATACCCTTATCTTTACGTGACTTCGTTTACTAGGATACACACATCATTACCGATGATGCACATGTTGCTGTACACATACTTGCTGGCTCACACACACATCATTGGTAATTACTATACCACGTATACATTAGAACTCTCTATGTTACCATATCACCTTATAATCTATTAGCATTTTAGCTACTGATTAATACACAGTACCACATATTATTGTAGATATTGCACTTTTTTTTATCTTGCTACACTACACGCTCATATGAACACACTTGCTGCGCATTACAATATTGTTCTGTGTCTGTACATATTATTTCATTACTATCATGCTTTATGAGATTTCTGGATTTGAGAAACAACAGATATTATTTAAAAACTTGTGATTGTTTTAAAAATACGATTTCTCTTGATATGATATTTCGGCGTCCAACATGAGATTTCTCGGTGCTGAGCTATGATGATTATTCGAATCGAGGAAGGGGGAGAAACCGATTGCGGATATATGGTGGACCCGGTACGATACTCCGGGGGAAGAAGATCGTATAGAAAGGCATTGAGCCTGGCAGGGGAACAATACCTACCGGTGACAGTACTAGACTCGGCGGATATCCGAAGGATACCGACCGGAATGATATGAGACATATGGATATGAGGACCGGTCTGATAAGACGGTGCCCGAGATATGAGGGCTGATCTGATGTGACGGCGCTTGAGATATGAGGATTTACGTGTTGATACTGGACACGGGTTTTATGATGATTTCAAGGGTCGATACTGGACACTCGGGATTTTATGATGATTTTGAGTGTCGTTGATGGACACTCCTTAGATGATATGTATATACACACGATATGGATGAATTAGTATCATATATTGACACATTCACTGTATTATATTATTATACTTATGTATACACGATCGCCTTGATACCATATGGTATGATATTAATATATTACTGTATAATCTAGGAGATCGTCATACATTCATTTTTTACTTGATGATGTCTTCTACTCACGAGTTGGTAACTCACCCCCGTTGTGCCATAGTTTTTTTGCAGGATCAACCGCTCGGATCAGTAGCGGCTTGCTGGCACATTGCTTCTTTCGGATGATTTGCATTGGTAATTGAGTTACAGTATAGAGCGTAACCACCATTGTATACCTTATACTCATTGTATCTAGTTAAAAAGTCCATCAACCAGACTATATATATTTGGTAGACTTAGAGACTAGTTGTATATTCTTTGGACTTAGTGTCGAGGCTTGTATTATTTTTATTTTGAGTTTGTTGATATTTGGTTTTCTTTACTCTTTTCTGTGATTGATCTTCGCCTTGGGTGTCATATACTTATTTGTGTGATTGTGTTTCCGCCGATTGGCGAAGAGCTAGCTCCTGCTTGGGGATGCTTATATTATATGTTTATATACTGGTTTTGATCAAAATTTACAAAGGAGGTGCTGCCCAAATTTCAAACGACGAAAACGTTTTCAAACTTTAGTATACTACACACTTGTATTTCTATAAACTTGTTTATACTTTAAAAGGAGAACTTGATTTCATTTATATCTTCAAATCTTCACCTCCACAATATTTTCCTAAAAAGGTTTAGATTTATGGTTTTTTAGCTTACATAGGTTATGGTGGGGTCCTATAGATTTCACGTAATTCAAGTGCCGATCATATGAGTTTTCCGGATCGTGACAGTATGGTAGTACGGACGACAGCCAGTACACTGGCATGTAGGAGTGTTCCGGTGGAGAAAAGGAACAGCCCTATGCAGCGGTCGTTTATCTCATCTTAGAAGAAGATCGTAATCTGTAACTACTGCCGTGACCTTGCCATACTTGGTGGTATTGTCAAAAGGAAAGGTGGTAGTATTTTGGTTGTGGAGCTACTGATCATCAGATCGACACCTGTCTGTTGAGAAGTGATGTTCTGGAAGCACCGTTTGTATCATAGAGGCAGAGACTTCTATGGAGATGGTATTAAGTATTCTTCTCGTTTAACTCCTTCGCAATAATTATGGTTAAATGGTTTTTATGTCATCCCGTCACTTATTTCTCCTACTAGCTAGTCTACCCTCTAGATAAACTCGACATCGATTATAGCACGCTATTTCTAGATCTGATCTAGGACTCATACGGGAATGGGAAGATTGTTTATTGAAGGGAGCATAAGATGTATCCTGTTGTAGTTAGTGGCCAGCATTTGTTTGAGGTTTTCCTAATGATTGATACCGGCAGTTGCGAAGTGGTTTAGGTATGGATTGTCTGTTGGATATAGTACCCTCAAAGCAATTATTGTGATTGTAAGTAGACGATAATGATAATTGAGGGATGACCTATATAGGTAAAACAGTTTTACTTGAGATTATAGTATACTATCTAGTTTGTCTTCATCATTGATGAAGCCCGTGGGATTGTTGCTTGACAACCAGCATTATGAAAGCGATCATATATGTGGGAGCTGGGTTGTCCATAAGCACATCCTTAAATGTCTTTAGTCATGGGAGTATCGAGATTGGGTATCGATATTCCGGAATAGACTAGTGTATATGTTTCTAGACCCCGACGAGAGACGGTGGCCGGTCTCACAAGCCATTGGTGTTGTGTCACCTAAGATAGTATACAGGTGCTCACCGGAGGTGAGTACACCGGACGGACTCACCGAGAACTTCTAGATGGTATTATATCTATCGTCAGATGGAAGTTCTCAAGTGGCATAAGTACAGCTTAGTTTTTTGACCTGAGAACGTCATTTGTCTCATACGAGTTCCCATTGTAATTTGATTACTATCCTACCACGGCTCAAAGAAGTCGTGCAAACATGTTTTAGTTGGGTACAGTCCTGAGCCACATGGAAGCAGTGGTCAATTGTCAGGGATTCGTCTCTCCTGATATTAGGAGTCGATGCCACGCTGTGTTTAGTCGACTATCACTAGAAATCCGTGGCCATGGTGGATGAGATTTACCGATAGTTGATCAGTAGTATCTCTGTTGGTGATGAGCTTGACTCAGACACGACTTATAGGGTTAGTAGGGGTCTGACGTTATCCACCTCCTAGACCCGATATGCGATATTCTTTGACGAAGAGAAAGGACTGTATGGAGATTGTCACATTCAGGCTCAGTAGGATAAGAGCGTACTTGATTGTCGACTCCCTTTTTGGCAAGTACCTAGATAGCTGTTACGTACAGCTAGTGTCGTTGATGTACTTGTGGTTAAACCCACTGCCAGCGTATTGTTGAGTCTTTAGAGTCCCACACAGAGGGTTTTCCGGTTCAGGTGATGGATGTAGGAGCCGTACGTTGGTACGTGCAGGGGTTCGATTAAATACGTGTATTAGATATACGGACTTTAATCGGACGGTTGATAATACTAGTCGGCTTATGATTAAACCGGATTATTAAATCAGGTTTTGATTTAATAATATATATATATATATATATATATATATATATATATTAGTATTATTGTTCACTATTCATTTTCTCTCATTGGTGCTATCCATATTTTTATACGGATACACGTATATGTAGCGATACATTTACCGGGTGAAATATTCCGTATTTATACGAGAATGCTTCTAGAAGAAGGACACCTCATATTTGTTTTTCTTTTTAGAAAATCAAATGGGAAATGAGGTGGCATGAAGTATACTCATACTTGTAGAGAGGAATGGCTTGGATTGTGATCATTTATTGGATGCACTATTCATGCATGGTTGAAAAAGCTAAGCCATTCTCATTCTACACTAAGATTTGTTCATTCCACACTTGAGCATACTTCATGGCTAAACACTTAGCCATTTTCCTCTTTTCCTTCTTCTTCTTCTTGCTCTCTTGAGCATGAATTTTTGAGAGATAAAGGTCTAGTGAAAAATTCCTACATCACCCATAATATATCCTTAGCAAGTTTGGATCGTCGATTGGAGCTTTTTCCGGTTTCTTTCGGGTGGATCTTCTTCAGCGAGAGTGGTCGACTTTCAAGCGCGATCCCAGCGGCTATGAGTTTGGAGGGGTCTTCTACAATTGGGTGGACACGCGTCGAAAATTGTAATTTCATACCCTTTGCATATTTTAGTTTGCTAGTTTAGGTGTATGGATCGTATCCTGGATTATGCATGTTTGGTGCTTGCGTAAAATTTTTGTTATTGCTTCCGTCTCGGCCGCGGCTTCCGCGGCATCTAACCCCAATATGGTATCAGAGCCGCTCCATAAATCTTAACTAGCTTGTTAGCATTAATTTAGAGTTTCGATCAATGGAATTTTTCCGATTCGCATTTCCAATCTACTGCTTGCTATTTGAATTTCAAAGTTATTCAAAAAATTGTTCAGATTGCATTGAAATTATGTGCAGGAAAAACTAGAGACCAGAAATAAATTTAGGAACCTAAGTTCAAAATTCGACCGCTAAAATGCCGCCAAATGTGCCATTTGGCCGTGGATCCGCAGTCCAATTTTGGCTATAGTGTCCCAATTTTTTCTGGTGCTCTAATTCATGAAAATGTGTTTTGGAATATTTGGTTTTGGTCCAGATATGTTTGAGTACTTATTTGTACTTAGGGCCAATACGGAAAGTTATAATCGAACGAAATTTTAAATTCATGGTTTTCAGTGCATTTGTTTGTTTTTGCGACCGTGAATATCATAGCGCGGTATAATCCGACTGGTTGCTGTATGTATAATCAGATGGGTTTATGAACATGATATTCGCGTTGATGTTTTGTGTTGCACTGATCTTTTAGATGAATTGTCATGATGGATAGCCTTGTATGCTATGTTAGATGTACAGTTCAGATTCATTTGTATATTCATTATTGCGAGGCGAGCGTCCGACATGTGGACTGCCGTTTCTTTCAGTTTGTATATTCTTTTATTGAGACACGACCAGGTTGTGGTTGATGTCACTGTTGTATATATATTTTCTTTTCTGTACTAGAATTACCCCGTGGAGAAGTGCTCGAATAGTCGGGTTCTAGAGGGCAACGGGCCCGCATCTGGTGGCGTTGAGACCGAGGGGCCTTACTCTAGAATTGGCGGGCTATTCGCCACACTTGTATGGGGTATAGGTTTACCTACGAATGGGTGCTCAAGTTACCGGATTCTGTGAAGTGTTGGGTGGCCCATTCACTTTGTTGATTAGGGTTGCCTCACTTCCGGAATTGGCAGGTAACTTGCCACACTCGTAGGGGTCTAGGTTCTTCGTTGCACTGGCTATCCATACTACCGGGGAACGTCGCGTCTCATTTACATCTTAAATGAAACGCGGGGCTCCTAGTTTATCCGTTGTTCCATATTATTGTTCGCATGCCTGTGATGTTGATATATATATATATATATATATATATATATATATTATATTTAGTAGATAATTCTATATGTTTTGCTTCTGCACTAGTCTTGCCCCCGCTCTGCCGTTAGTTAAGTAACCTAACAGTGCATGACGGGGCCCCGTGGCGAATACGGATGGCATATAAAAACATGCTATTTTTGGTTGTTTCTTTTGTGGTTTGGAAACTTAAAATGATGGAAATGCACTATCTGAATAATGCAAGAAAAATAAACCTAAATGATGTTGTCGGAACCAATTTTAAAACTAAGTTTTCTTCAAAACACATAGTCGTATTCTTTTTCTTTGTATAGAGGTATTCGGTTAGGAATATACTGCACCTCATTCTATAAGGGAAGAGCTTTGATCCCTTCACTGGGAGTTCGCTCTTAAGTAAAAGTTTATGTTACTAGTTTTAAAAAGTGGATGTTAACCCACTCCATTTTAAAACAACTCGAGTTCCTTCAACGATATCAAGTTCATTATGTTAAAGGTTTTTTCGCTAAAAACCAGCCGTAGCCCTCCGTTATTTCAGATTAGTATTGCTTACTATTCGTGCTACGTGTTTTGACCTTATTAAGGCGTAGTGTTCGGTAGTTATGTAATATTTTTCTGTTGTATTGTGATGCGATTATCTAGTACAGTCGCACGATCAATTTGATCTTGTCAAGGGCTCGTGCGAGTGGGTTTAGATTAATCCAGGATAATGACTGGTTGAACTGGACTAGCGGCTTATGACATTTTGACCTTGTTAAGGTCATAGGCCGTTAGGGGCAAAAACCATATCGGGGGGTTCAAATATAAAGGAAACCTGCCAGGCATGCACATAATTTCTGGAGTGTGGTAACTTGAGTGGCTTCCGTCAGGTTATCACATGATAATAGTTGGGTCCTGATTCCCACTGATGAGTATGTATTACTCCTCGGAAGATTTTTCACTTTATAATTAACTAACCTATTAGGTGTCTAGAAAGTGTTAACGAGATTATGCCTTTGCGGAAACGGAGTTATTAATTGGGTCTGTGCGAAACCATGTGGCATCTCCCTCCAAGTACCAACACTGGCCTCGCTGAACGTTTAGCGAGCTTGTAAAGTGTATATGATCCCGACTAGTTCTTCTTTTAGAATTTGAAGGAGAATTCGAGAAAAACAGTGGAAGCCATCCTAATTAGATAAAGTGATAACCAATCTAATCTTGATAGAGTGCATGCTGAGTGTTTCTTTTCTCTCTCTGGTACAACGACCCATGAATTACCTTAAAACTAAAATTATTGAACCAAGTTAACCGAACCTTTTTACACACTTGGTCTTTGAATTGTCATGATTCACGATAAAGTCGCACATATCCCTGCCACTCCTACTTTACCCTTTGCATTTCTTCAGAACACTTTGTATTACTACGATGATCCATATCACTTGGAACGACCCTCGTATAGTTACATATGAGCTTGAAGAAGTTACTTCGATCGATGATGGTCACAGATTCTGGAGAAATTTAATAGGATTATTCGGTTGTCTCTTCTCTTTATCTTCTCTCAGGTTGCAAGAGCTCCTTGTATTAGGGGAGTACACCTATTACGCTTATTGGATAGTCTTCTTCCAAATTTTAGCCTGATGCCGAAAGGTAGGGAAGAAAGAAAATCAATTGTCCTAAGTGTGGTGTGAAGAAGGTAAGATGTAGAGACATATAAAGGGATTGAAGTGAGGGCAAAGGAAATTGCGGCTACTGTCATGAATCTAGATAATGGAGAAGGCATTACTAGGAATACCTGGCTACCCCCTTGTTTCATGTTTCAGCATTTCTGTGTACTTGTAAAAGAGAACTGTTTTCCTAATTGATTCTAACTCTACAGTATGTATTTACCAGGTTTGGATCTCACATCTGTACGGTGTTACAAATGATGAGTAAGAGCAGAATATTGGGAAATGGGCGATTTGATCCTTAATTTCGGAATTCGTCGAAATTGGTGATATTGGATTAAATCGTCTGGTTTTGCCTAGCGGCAAATGTTTGGTCTCGAATAACCGTTGTTATACACTGAATTTTAAATGAAATATCTGTACCTTTATTTTATAAAGTGAGATATACATTTTGAAAATTGTGTTATAAACATTTACCTTTATCAGTTGAAGATAAGGTAAGGTGCATTGAATAACAATGTAAGACATTTTTAACTAAGATACAGTTTTCAATTTACAGAATACATAATTTGAGTTAGTATACTCTCGGGACTTAAACATGAAAATGTATGTTGTCCACGGTCCTTCGGGATAAGAGGTTAGCACTCTTACATCATTCAGGTTTACCTATGAGTTCTCTAATTTTTGACACGTATTCGTTGTAATGTAAGGTCCAAAGATTTTGAGAAGTTTATAGGTATGAGAATAAAGTAGAGAACTATACGTTGGAAATATCAGGATTCTTCGAGGTGATCGAAGATGTAGATACTTATGCTAGGTATTCTATTATAGTATTGAGAACTTGATTCTCTCGCAGGTTACTCATCTATGGATGCACTCCATGATGAGTAATGCTGTATCGACCTTTATCCATTAGGAGATATGCACAGGAAACAGCTGCATAAATTTTGAATCTGATTCCATCTAAATTAGTTTCTTGATTCTATTTGAACATAAAATGGTTGTATATCTTCATGTTGTTAAGATATGGAGTTATCCGGTTTCTGTTTAAAAGTAGAATTCAGACAAACTCAAGGCACGCTTCGATAATGGCAGTTCGTGGATTATCCCAAGCATTTGCTATGATTTTGTTTTCTACCATTTTCAAGATCAATAGTTAGATTGTTCTTGATTCGCCACCTTTTTTATAAAAGGATTTAAAAAAAAAAAAGAAACTAGTGGGAGAATGGTAGAATTGGAAGTGATTTCAGAACCACAAACGGTTACTGAAAATTTAATAGAACATAAGAATTCAATTGGACTTGACAAACCATTAGCCACTCTACAGATTAAGTAGGTGACCTCAGCCATCCGAGAGGTACTTTGGTTTTCTCGTAGACGGTGATAGGAAGGTCAACATCATAGTGATAATGACCCTACTAGTTATCAGTGGGTCATAGAAAGTGGTGATTTCCAGGTGATCAGATACTTCATATTCAAGATGGACTCTACGCGCTTCAGCAAATCATGAATTTTAGACTTTGCTGGATGCTTCTGAAGGGGTAAAACCCATTAGGAGTAAGTAGATCTTTCGAGATCTGTGCAGGTAGAAAGGTACCAACCTAATAAGGCTAGACATCTTGTAAAGAGTTTTCATCAAATACCCGTTGTGGATTGTGATGAGATTTTTACTTCAGTGTCTATACTGAAACCCATATGGATATGGCTTGGCACTTCTATTCCCCCTACTTGTTATCAGCAGTTCATAGGAAGTGGTAGCTTTCAGGTGACCAGATACTTCATATCCAAGATGGACTCTACGCACCTCAGCAAATTATGAATTTTAGACTCTTTTGGGTGCTCCTAAAGGGGTGAAGCATATTAGGAGCAAGTAGATATTTCGGGATTTGTGCAGGTGGAAAGGTACTAACCTAATAAGACTAGATTTGTTGTAACGAATTTTCATCAAATACCCGTTGTGGATTGTGATGTGACTTTTACTTCAGTATCTACGCTGAAGTCCATATGGATATGATTTGGCGCCGATACAGTTCATGGCTATGATATCTGGCAGGTGGATGAGTATAACGTCTTTCCAAATGGGAATTTGAAAGTGCACGCGTATATGAATCTGCCAGAGGGTTATCGTAGTCAGTGGGAGTACTGGAAGGTGTGCAAGTTGTTTATGTCTATTCGTAGACTGAAGTATGGATAGCGGAGACAGATCATCTATTTTGATATGACAGTCAAAATGATTTACTTTATCAAAATAATAGATGAACCTAGTAAGAAGGATGTAGGGAGCACTGTCCTGGGATTATGATGACATACTCCAAATAGGAAGTGTTGTTCCTATAATACAATCGGTCAAATTTTGGTTGTCACATAGTATTTTCTCCACGTTGGATATGGATAATATATCAGGAATTCTGGTGAGTAGATCTAAATTTGGGAAGTTCCACAATCAGGTATTTAGACAGGATTCTAAAAGTATTTTAGAATAGACGAATCCTGGAGTGGTGATATACCCGCAGGCGATGGAGTCACCCTCTCCAAAGAGATGTCTTCTAAACTGATGAGGAGAAGGACTGACATGAATGACATATCATTTGTTTAGGCAATTGACTTAATCATGCAATATCTTGTACAAAACCAGATGGATAATGTATCAGGGATTTTGGTTTTAGATATAGATTTGGGAACTTTCCCAATTGCGTACTTAGACAGCATTCTAAAAGTATTTTGGAATGGACGACTGCTGGCGTGGTGGTGTACCCGTAGATGATGGAGTCACCTTCTTTAAAAAGGATGTCTTCTAGACTGATAAGGAAAGGGATTGACATGAATGACATATCATTTGCTTAGGCAATTGAGTCAATCATGCAATATCTTGTACAACACCAGATATTGCTTGTGCACTAGCCGCAATAAGCATATATTAATCCAATCCTGAAGAAACAAAGGGAAGCTATTAAGAACCTAAATGGATGTTCTTGGTATAAAATAACGGCAGCCTCCTCTGAGAGGCGGTTATCGGTTCAGGCTTCCAATGTGACCTGTATGACAGAGATGCTGTCAGAATTTTGAGTTTAGCTTCTTCTGAGGATTAGTATATTGGATAATGTTCCGATAGGGATACTGAAGTAATCATGGTGCAAGATACTGGTTATGACTCAACTGAGAATACATCCCAAGAAGTTTATTGGATGTAGTTGTTCATTGTGTCCCATCAAGTATCCAGACAAATTCTTGAGGTGGGGTATCGCTCAGTTTGGAAGATTTTTTATCTCCGCAAATTTGAGATATAGAGAGATGAAGTTGGAACATTGTAGCGGATCCACTCACTGAGGCTATTTCTCGAACACGTTAAGTTTCATAAACATTGTTTGCGAAACTGATTAGTAGAGAGTTGAGTATTCGGTAGCACATGAGCTGTGGGTATGTGATACCGCAATAATTGGCCTTAAGTGCAAGTGGGAGATTGCTAGATATAGTGCTCTCAAGGTAATTATTGTGATTATAAGTAGGCGATTATGATAATTGAGGGAGGACCTATACAGATATAACAGTCTTACTCGAGATAATAGTATGTTATCTAGTTTGTCTTCATCATTGATGAAGCCCGTAGGATTGTTGTTTGATAACCAGCATTATGATGATGATCATATATGTGGGAGTTGGGTTGTCTATAAACATATCCTTAAATGTCCCTAGTCGTGGAAGTATCGAGACAGGGTATCGATATTCCAGAGTAGACTAGTATATATGTTTCTAGACCATGATGAGGGGTGGTGGCCGGTCTCACAAAACATTGGTGTTGTGTCACCTAAGATAGTATAAAAGTGCTCACTGGAGGTGAGTACACCGGACGGACTCGCCGAAAACTTCTAGATTGTATTATATCTATCATCAGATGAAAGTTCTCAGGTAGCATGAGTACAGGTTAGTCTTTTAACCCGAGATCGTCATTTGTCTCTTATGTGTTCCCACTGTACTTTGATTACCACCTTACCATGGCTCAAATGAGTCATGCAAACAGGTTTTAGTTAGGTACAGTCCAGAGCCATATGGAGGCAGTGGTCGATTGTCAGGAATTTGGCTCTCCTGATATTAGAAGTCGATGTTGCACTGTGTTCAGTCGACTATCACTAGAAATCCATGACCACGGCGGATGAGATTTACTGATAGTTGATCAGTAGTATCTCGTTGGTGATGAGCTTGACTCAGAGATAACTTGTCTGGTTAGTAGGAGTCTGACGTTATCCACCCCTAGACTCGATATGCGATACTCTTTGACGAAGTGACCAGACTGTACGGAGATTGTCACATTCAGGCTCGGTAGGGTAAGGACATATTTGATTGTCGACCCCCCTTTCGGCAAGTACCTGGGTAGCTATTATGTACAGCTAGTGCCGCTGACGTGCTTGTGATTAAACCCACTGCCAGCGTATTGTCGAGCGTTTAGAGTCCCACACAGAAGGTTTTTCCAGTTCAGGCGATAGATGTAGGAGCCGTATGTTGGTACGTGCAGGGGTTCGATTAAATACAGACTTTAATCGGACGGTTGATAATACTAGCCGGCTTAGGATTAAGCCGGATTATTAAATCAGGTTTTGATTTAATAATATATATATATATATATTGAGATATATATATATATATATATATATATATATATATTAGTATTATTGTTCACTATTCATTTCTCTCATTGGTGATATCCGTATTTTTATACGGATACGCATATATGCAGCGATACATATATCACATTTTTTTTCTTTTTTGAAAAACAAATGGGAAATGAGGTGGCATGAAGCATGCTCATGCTTGTAGAGAGGAATGGTTTAGATTGTGATCATTTATTAGATGCACTATTCATGCATGGTTGAAAAGGCTAAGCCATTCTCATTCTACACTAGGATTTGTTCATTCCACACTTGAGCATGCTTCATGGCTAAACACTTAGCCATTTTCCTCTTCTCCATCTTGCTCTCTTGAGTATGGATTTTTGAGAGAGAAAAGTCTAGTGCAAAATTCCTGCATCACCCACAATCCATCCTTAGCAACTTTGGATCGTCGGTCGGAGCTTTTTTTCGGTTTCCTTCAGGTGGATCTTCTTCGGCGATGGTGGTCGACTTTCAAGCGTGATCCCGGCAGCTACGAGCTTGGAGCGGTCTTCCACAATTGGGTGAACACGCGTCGAAAGTGGTAATTTTATATCTTTTGCATGTTTTAGTTTGCTAGTTTAGGTGTATGGATCGTATCTTGGGTTATGCGTATTTGGTGCTCGTGTAAAATTTTTGTTATCGCTTCCGTCTCAGTCTCGGCTTCCGCGGTATGGGGAATGAACCCCAACATTGTCTTGGTACCCTTCATGCCTAAATTGATGTGAGAGTGAGACTGTAATGTTTGCACTATGGTTCATCCCTTAATCTTATTCCTTGAATTCCTTCCTAATCTTCCTAACGATCGTATCTCGACGAAAGGAAAACGAAATTGCGAACCTTTCATCACTGTTGATCGTATCCTGTAATCTTCTTGATTCTGTACTCTTAAATTGTATTCTATTGACTCTGATAGTAGGGTTTTGGTGACTTAGATGGAGTTATATAATTGTAATTATGTACCGCGGTATGATTACAATACGGTACTCTGTTTAAGTAACTTAGAGTCCTACTCTTGATCCATTCATTGATTTTATTGTACTACTTTGTTGTTCCCTCTATTCAATTATCTCCAAACCTATATCTTATTTGAAAACTGAAATTGACTCTTTTCTTCGATTCTCTTGAAGTTCACTTCTTGACATTGGGAATCCCTAAAATTCAAGTATAATCCTTCTGAACATTGAAAGCATTTAAGGAAGTATACTTTAGAATTTAAGATAAGAAGAACTGTATTCCAGATTGAGCAAATGCGGGTTTTGAATCGATGAAATTAAGTGCTTGTGTGATAACCTATCGGGAGATAAGATTGCAGTGGACTCGGAAAGATTGTGGCAACTTGAGGTTGATCAAGTCTGAGGAAACTCGAAATAAGAATAAGTTGGACTTGCTGGTTATGATCAGAGTTTCGCATGGATAGCGGTGCCACCGACCAAGTTGACTAGAAAGGATGACCAGTTGATGGGTCTTAGAAGTATGCACAAGTTTTCGACTCGTTGAAATATATGTGAACGACCGCCCTTGTTCTAACTGTGCCGAACAGTTTCGTAAAGATAGTAGATTCATAGCGACGCATCGGGAAAGGTTTTAGGCAATGTATTGTGAGATTAAGGATTGGTGATGGCCGATGTGTCGAACAGCTGAAAACATTGCAGAAGAACTGGCCAGCGCATTACTCGGAAGTTAGCTATGTGACATTCGCATTAGAGTAATGAAGACCCTACCTTTTAGACGAGAAGGTCGAGACATCCACCAATCGTAAAAGCCTAAAAGTACATGTTCACGTGGAAGGAGTCTAACATGAGGCAACATATAGTTGGATCTAGTGACTGACTACAATCTGGATCTAGAAGTATCATCCAGATAGAAAGTGCAGTGTCGAATGCTGTAAGTCAGGTGCTAGCCGGAATGATATTGACGTTATAAGAGGAGCTGATAACTGATTGTTGGAGACTTGAGTTGGAATTAGTCTTACCAAGGTCTTCGGAAAGTTAAAGCGACTATAAGTATAGCCATCGTTGATAGATTGCATTAAGGCCGCTCGAGCGTAGTATACTCAATTGAAGAGGTTGTGAAGACCTTCCTAAACTTATCAGAGTAGCGCAGCGGAAACGTGGTAGACCCATGACCCACAAGGCTTGAGACAGATTTTCTAATTCAAGGAGTCCTTATGGTATGAGAACCATATGTGTGTGCCAAAATAGGAAACTCGTGAAGAGATTATGAAATGGGCACATAGTTTGGCATGCTTGTTACATTCGGTAGGCATTAACAAAGAAGTATTGCAGGAGATTGGGAGTTTGTGTGGTACTTTCTTGCCCAGGATTGATGGCTTGGCACAATTTGATTCTCCTTTTTACCATATTAGTTTGGTTTTGTTCCATTCACTAGCATGGTTTAAATCGATATAGCGTATCATGATGACTTTAGTATACAGTGGCGCATGCATATCTCCCTGATAAATTATTTGACTTATTTGGACATCCTAACATTTGTATTCCGGTATAAGAATGACATCTGTATTCTGGTCTAAGAGTGGACATCTAAATTATGGTCGAATGTACATCTGTATTCTGCTAAAAAATGTATCTATATGTATCTGACTTATGACATTATTCCATCAGCATGTATCTGACTTATGGTGTCCTTCGTCTGTATTGTAACGAGATATCTTACATGTACGCTTGGGTAACATTCACGCTAAAAAAATCTCCATCGTAGTCGTGGGAGACCTTTCAAGGATATTCACGCTGCTAAACTGATTCATGTTATATGGCTTCCAACTAGTTATGAGATATTCTGGGGATACGAGAACGTTCATCAGTCAATTCCTTACACACACATATATTGATTAAAATGATTTTGACTCCAAAATTGATACCTGACATGACTTGACCTCCATATCGACCTTCAATTTGCCTCTATCCTGACTTGATTATTGATATTCGACTTGACACCACCTTATCTTATGCATCGTTACTATCCGCGCGATTACCTTTCAGTATTCTTTTCCACCTACGGCATATTTTTCACATTACTTTACGTACGTGATTTTTCTCCCAAACCTGTTCCTGTGAATCCGAGTTTCTTAATCTTGTCCTTTCCTTGTTATTGTCCATTTCTTGTTTACCATGAATATGGGATTGTTTGTTCTTGTTCTTTTACTTGTGTTGGTTCTTTCGTTCTCGTGAATTTCGAGAACGAAATGTTTTTGTAGTTGAGTATAATTTAACACTCTATTACGATCATACATTATTTAAATTATTACTGTTATTAAGTTATGATTGGTATTTGGATGGTTATTCATGATAATCGTATTATACCTTACCTTGATCCCTAGTTTCTATTGATATAATACTTATACCCGACCCGCTTTCATACTAACCTATATACTATTTAAACTAGATATTCTATCAATATCGTAAGATTAGATTTCTAGTTAGCATATTGATTGTGTTAGTGGCTACAATATTTTATTAGTATCTGTTTCTTGTTGCTCAAATAAAACTATCGTTAATTTAGAGTTTAATATTTTTTTTCTAATCTAGTAATATTTTATTTTAATATTCATACAATATATTTTAAATATTAGTGTGATAGTTTTAACAACAAAGGTTATGATAGATATTGAAATCTTTACGTAATCTTTTAAAACAAATATTGCTTTGGGGTGTTTTATGAGAAAGCTAAATTCATGAGGGTCTTCGGGTAAAAGTACCTATTCTTTATATACAATTCTTTTCTCCCTTCCCTGAACCCATCATATATCTCTTCCTTTTTTTCATTATACCCTATATATTTTTGCAACATATTATCTTTCTCTCCCTCCCTCACCTTCTTCTCTTTTCGACTCAAATACTTACCCGCCACCTTCTTCCCCAGCGACTCGATCACCTAACCGCCGATCCCTGCTCCCGCGCCTCCTTCATCAACCACCAACCGGGCGACTCCATTAGCACCACCACCATCTCTTTCAACTACCGATCACCCTCTTCCGACCACCGTAAACCCCATCAAACCCCACGCCTTCTTTGTTCTCAGCCACCGCCATCAACCCAAGCAACCCATCACCGAACACCTACTCGACTATAGCCGCCTCTCCATCGCTTGCTTCCCTTACTTAATGACCGATCTTCTTCCTCGAGACCTCTCCATCTACCAAGCCTCACCTTCATCCTCGCCTCATTCATCGACTCAACTCAACTCCCTCACCACCGGCACTTCTTAACTTCATCGACTTCACCCCGAGCAACCCTCGTTTCCACCAATGCGCCTCCTAACACCTGTTAATGAATGGCGCTAGGGTCGTGACATTCACGGACCCGGTGGAATTTGAAAACAACGATTTTGGTAACATAGCTACCATTCCAAACACCAAGATCATCTCATTCACTACTAATTGCATACAAAAGAGAGAGGAAAAGAGGGATACTACAACCTTTGTAGCATCTTCATATACTCCAATGAAGAACTTGAACTCTGGCTGGACCTAACGAGCTCCCAGAAAGTCTAGGACATCGACCGCCTCGCCGTAAATGATCCGCATGACAATTCCAAACCCAAAGCTCCATTTTCACTTCTCAAGTGAAGAAATCCACACATTGAACTAGTTAGGTTAATGTGTAAGGGAATGTGATCAATAAAAACACTTTCATTTACTATTCTAACCTCATCTCTCCCCTCTACCATTTTTCAAGAGAGAAGGAAGAAGAAGAAGAAGACGAGCCATGGAAAATATGTTGAAGAATTAACATAAAAAGAAAAGAGAAGAATGGAAGAGAAGAATGAATAAAAAAAAAAGATAGAAGATGTAAAAAGAAGTCCACTCTTTTTTTCATTTCATTTATTTTATTTTTATTTCTCTTTATATTTATTCTGAATATAAATTATTTCCATATTATGTATCGCATACGAAATAATATATCAGTATCTCACACTAATATAATATACAGAGAGTGTGTGTGTATGCAATACACAATACTAGAAACCATATCAAAATACAGTCATTAAGTCAACACTTGACTTAATATTCCGGCTTTTAAACGAGCTAGTATTTTTCGGACTTTCTATTAAACCATACATTTAATTGAACTCTTGCACGTCACATCAACATTTTTCCCGGACATGCACCTTCATTGCGGGACTCTAAAGACGTGTCAATACGCTGGCAGTAGGTTATATAGGATTATGTCCGATTGAATCCAAAACCCTTTCGGATCTAATCCCCTGACGGGGTAACCCACAAGCATGTCAGTATCACTAGCCGTACGTAACGGCTACTCAGGTATGATCAAGATAAAATCAAATCGACGAACAAACTCATCTGGACCCTACAAAGTCTATAAGTGACAGTCACCATATAGTCCGGTCTCTTCGTCTACGAGTATCGCATATCGGGTCTAGGTTTGGAATCTGTCAGACCCTAATAACTCGATAAGTTATGCGACAGAGGACTTATAACCAATCGGAAATACAACTGATAACACTTATCAATTTATCTCCACTGCGGTGGCCACCGACTTGTGGTTATGGTCATGTCCTGCACAGCGCGACATCAACTCCCTATACCGAGATAGACGAATCCTTTCGACCGCTCAGTGCCTCTACGTGCTTCGGGACTATACCCAACAAAAACATGTTTGCACGACTCCTTTGAATCGTGGTAGGATAGAAGTTTTAATATAGTGGGAACACACATGAGACACTGTGGCAATCTCAGATCCTAAGGACTACCCTATACTCATGTCACCAGAGAACTGCTATCTGACATTGGTATATTAGCAACTAGAAGCTCTCGGTGAGTTCATCCTGTGTAACTCGTTCAATGAGTACCTGCATAAAATCATCGATGTCAAACACCAATAGCTGTAAGATCGGCTATCGCCCTCCAACCCGGTCAGAAAATGTACACACTAGTCTAAACTGGAGTACCGATGCCCAGTCTCGATACTCCTGCGACTAGGGACATTTAAGGATGTGCTTATCGACTACTCATGCCCCAGTAGAAGCACATCCTTAAATGTCCCTAGTCGTAGGAGTATCGAGATAGGATACTATCATCTTGAGAAATATTGTTCTCTCGTATAGGTCCTTATTCAATTACAATAATTTCCTTGAGGGCACCTATATCCAACAATCTCTCATTTGCACTTAAGGCCAATTATTGCGGCATCGTATAACTAACTTCTGTACTAACAGTTTTGTAAACTATGTTCGAGAACCAGTCTCAATGAGTGGACCCAGGATAGCGTATCTCTCTGTTTCTTCCTGAATCTCAATTTCGCGGAGATCAAGTATCTCTAAAACTGAGTGATACCCGCCTTAGTATTTGCTTGGACATACAATGGGAACATGTTCATAGTATCCAGCGAATTCTCAGACGGTATCCTTTACTTATTCACAATCAACATTTAGTGCCACGACTACCTCAGTATACCAGTTGGAACTCTTTCCAATATACCGCTTCTCAAAAGAGGGTGAATTTATAACTCACGACAGACACTCTGTCTTCCATGTTACCTGAGAAGAAAGAATAGGTAATCACCTTTATCAGGAGGCTGCCATTACCATATACCAAGAGCATCAAATGCTCTTCACTGCTACCTATATTTCTCCAGGATTGGACTAATATCCATATCCTATATAGAGAAACACATGTGACCACCATTGTTTTACCAATTTGTAGCATAGAAATATCACTTCCTATCATGAGTATGTCATCCACATTCCATATGAGAAATCTGACAACACTTCCTACTAGCTTCTTATAAAGACCAGGCTCATCTCTCATTTTGATGAAGTCAAACGTTTTGAATGTACCATCAAAACAGATGATCTTTCTCCGTTATACCTGCTTTAGTCTAAAGATAAACTTAAGCAACTTGCACTCTTACCGCTGCTCCCACTGACTAAGAAAATCTTCTGGCAGAGTCATATACACGTAAACTTTTAAATCCAATTTAGAAAGACGTTATACTCATCCACACGCCAGATATCATAGTCATGATTGACAACATTGGTAAGTTTTATCTGTATGGATTTCAGCACATACACTGAAATAATAATTTAATCACAATCCACATTGGGTATTTGATGAAAACCATTTACTGCAAGTCTAACCTTATTAGATCAGTACCTTTCCATTTGCACCAATCTCAAAAGATCTATTTGCTCCTAATGGGTTTTATCCCTTCAGGAGCACCTAATAAAGTCTACACTTAGTCGCGGTGCATGGGGTCCAACTAGGATAATTCGGCATCCAGCTATCAATCGGAAGTCTCCACTTCCCATGACCTGCTGATATAGTAGGGTCATCATCATATGATGCAATTCTCCTTGTCATCATCAACGAGGAAACCGTAATATCTCTCAGGTGGCTAAGATCACCTACCAAATCTGTGCAGTAGGCAAAGGTTTGTCAGGGTCAATTGAATCTCCAGGTTCTACTTAAATCTTTAGTAACCGTTTGTGGTTCTGGAATCACTTCCAGTTCTACCATACTCCGACTAATTTCTTTTGCAAGAAATTCCTTTTCTAAAAAGGTGGCGTGTCAAGAATAAAACAACTTTTGTTCCCGAAAATGGTATAAAGTTAATCCCTCGTCGATGCCCGGGATAACCCATAAACTGCCATTACTGAAACGTGCCTAGAGTTTATCCAGATTTTGGTTTTAAGCATAGGCCTGATAACTCAATATCTTAAAATTTTTAAGAGGATAACCCATTCTATATCACATATAGAATTTGAGACACTGATTTAGGTGGAACCGGTATCAATTGATATGCATATATTTCAAGTGCGTCCTTTAAATGAAAAAGCAATTTAACATTACTCATCATGGAGCGCACCCACGGATGAGTAATCTGAGAGAGAATCAGATTCTCGATTTTATTACTACGGAACACCTAGCATAAGTATTCACATTTTCGAACACTTCGAAAAATCTTGATACTTACAACATTTGGTTCTCTACTTTATTCCTTTATCTTATGAGTTTCTCAAAATTATTGGACTTTGCATTTCAATAAGAATGTGTGTCTAAAACTAGATAACTCATAGAAAAAGGGAACGAAGTATGAGTACCAACCTCTTGTCCGGACGGACACCGGACAACTTACATCATCATGTTTAAGCCCTATGAGTTCATTAACTCATACTCTGTATGTTGTAATTTGAAAACTGTATTTTGGTTAAGGATGTACATCCTGTTGTTCAATGCACCTTATCCAATCATCAAATGATAGAGGCAAATGTTCATAACATAATTTTTGAAAATTTATATCCACCTTATCAAATAAAGAGACGGATATAATCAGTTTTTAAAATTTGGTACATAATAACAGATATTCAAAGCCAAAAATTTGCCGAAAAGTAAAACCAGGAGATTTCCCAATAGCAACAATTGCTCCGATATTAAGGTCCAAATCACCTTTCTAATAATCTAATTTTTCTCAGCATCTGTAATAACTTACAGATGTGGGACGTTAATCCGGTATCTATATACTTAGGAGTCAGAATTAATTGGAAAACTGTTTTTTATTACAATCACATAGAAAATCATGAAATATGAAAATGTTTCAGGGGGTGGCCGGGTATTCCAAGTAATGCCTCTTTCATTGCCCAGGGTCATAACAGTAGTTGCATTTTTCTTTCCGCTTATTTCGTACCCTATTGTTGTCTTTCTTTCTTGCCTTATTTATACCGAACTTATGCTAGTTGATTTTCTTCTTATCCTTCCTTTCAGCTCCAGTATCGACATTGGAAGAAAACTATCCAAAAAGGGTAACCGGTATATTCTCCTTGTTAAACGAGTTCTCAAACTTGAGATAAGGTAAAGAGGAGAGAAAAATAAATTGTATCATATAAAATTCACTTTCTTCAGAATCTGCGTCCATTCTCGACTGAAACAATTTCTTCGAGTTCGTATCTAACTATATGATGGACTTTCAAGTAATATATATCTATGTATCAGATAAAGAGTGTTCTGGAGAAAGCAAAAGGGAAAGTGGGAGGGGTAAGGACATATGCGACTATGTCGTGAAAATAGGGCAATCATGACATTCCAAAACCGTTGATTGTAAAATGGTTCGGTTAATTCGGTTTACGAGTTTTTAGTTTAAGGTCAGACTTAGGTCGTTGCCAGAGAGAGAGAAAAGAAACATTCGTCGTGCAATCTATCAAAATTAGATTGAAATATTTATTTAATCAGGATGGCTTCCACTATTCCGTCGAGTCTTCCTTCAAAACCTAAAAGAAGAATTAGCCGGGATCATATTTCAAGAGTAACTATTACTCATAGTGGGAATCAGGATCCAAACTATTATGGAGTGGTAATCTTGACGGGGTCAACAAGTTACCTTACACAATAGAAGGTATGTAATCCCATTATAAGTTTCAACACTTGAAACTCCCGATATCGGTTTTTACTCCTAACGGTTTATGACCTTAACTATGGTCAACAAATCATAAGTCTCTAGTCAAGTTCAACTTGTCATTTCGTGACTATTTTAGACCCACTCGCACGACCCTTAACTATGGCCAACAAGATCGTACGACTATCCTAACCAGTCGCATCATATGAAAGAAGAAAGATATCACTTAGCTACCGTACACTACTCCTTAACTATAGTCAATAAACGCAACACGAATACTAAGTATTCTACTTCCTGAAATGCCCCAGTGCTATGGCCAGTTTTTAAGAAAACCTTTAACGTAATGAACTTGATCTCATAGTAAGAACCGGGTGGTTTTGCATATTTATAATTACGTAAACTATTACTTAAGTGCGGATTCCCCGTGAAGGGATTAGGGTTTTTACCTCATTAAATGAGGTGCAGGATATTCCTAACTAAATATCTTGATACAAAGCAAAAAAACTACGGCTATTCAATTTGCAAATTTATAGTAACACAATTTTTTGCTAAAGAGCCCACTCCCTGTAAAGGGATCTAGGCTCTTTCCTCGTAGAATGAGATGCAGGATATTCCTAACCGAATATCTCGATGTAAAGTAAATGATTCGACCATAACACCACAATATCATGTGTTTTAGGTTTATTATCTTTGTATTAATCTGAATCAATGCAATCCCATCAAACAGATAATCACATTACCTAGTATCTTCTCATACAATCACAGAAAAATATGAAAAGAAAATAGAATGCACATATACGCCACCCGCATTCGCCACGGGGCCCCGGGTCTTCATCGTAAGGTCACTTAATTTATGGCAAGACGGGGGCAGAGCTAATGCGGGTGCAAAACACACACACACACACAACACACACACACATATATATCATTATATTAAACATCGCAGGCAGTTAATTATCATTATAGTTAAGCGATAAATATCATCACAGGCAGGTAAACATACAAGTAAGTAATGAACATCACAAAATAGGAATGGTCAAATCATCTAGGAATCCTACGTTTTGTTCAAGCCATCAAACGAAACGTAATATTCTCCGGTCGTATGAATAGCTCATGCGCGGCCAAAGGCAAACCCTTATGAATGCTGCAAGCTACCAGGCAACCCAAAAAACGAGACAACCCAGCGTCGTCATCATAAGGGGGCCACCCAACGCTTTCTCGAATTCGGTGACTTAAGCACCTCTCCGCGGGTCTATCCTATACCCCTACAAGCACGGCAAGCAAACCGCTAATCCTAAACTCGAATGACCCGATCTCAACTCCTTGAGATGGCCATCCGCTGCATTCTAAAATCTGGTTGTCTGTGTGCTTCTCCGCGGGGTAAATCTAAACATGTATTAATACAACCACAATGACGATCACAATCTGATCGTATCTCGACAAATAATAATATATCAATTGGCGACTACGGCCACATGTGAACCGCTAAATCCCGAAACAAAGAATATACATAAAACAGAAACGGCGGCAACAAGTTGGAGCTCGTCCCGAACAGAAGAATATACATAGGCTTGACATGAAATGAAAATGAAATACATCACATCACAATTCCGCACGGGCTATTCATTTCGCGACAATCCAATACATTCAAACAAAGTAATATATCAACATATATCAATATCATAGAATATCTCATACGCACTAATGCAATCCCGTCGAATTGATCATTTATTAATACGTCAACGATTGATCATCACATATCAACAAGTATGTGAGAGAAAACCAATTAAATTAAATAATTTAATTTAACTAGTTTACAAAATCGATGGTCAAATAAACAAAAACATTTCTAAAGCCGGAGACTTACTCGTAAATAATATACACGACGTGCCCCAGGCTGAAAGCCAAAAAGCCAAGTTAGAATTAAAAAAATGCATCATGCAGAAAGAAATTGGCAGCATGCATCATGGAATTAAAAAAAAATGGCAGCAAGGAAAAAGATAATGCTTCATACTAATTTGCAAATATAAACATGCTTCCATTTAATTAAAGTGGAGAGGGAGGCAAAAAAAATGGCAACAAGGGGTAACAAAGGGAATCATGGTCGGCAAAGAAAAATATAACCATGATGCAAATTAGCTTGACACGTGCTTGTTTATTGGATCATTAACAACAAATGTAACTGTTAGTAAATGATCGGCTCTGAAACCATGCATGTTAGTGAACGGCGCTAGGGCCATGCCATTCACAGACCCGGCGGAATATGAAAATAACGATTTTTGTAACATAGCTATCATTCCAAACACCTAGATCATCTCATTCACTACTAATTGCACACAAAAGAGGGGAAAGGAGAGATACCACAACCTTTGTAGCATCTTCATATGCTTCGATGGAGAACGTGAACTCTGGATAGACCTAGCGAGCTCCTGAAGAGCCTAGAATGCCGACCACCTCGGCATAGATGATCCGCGTGAAAGCCCCAAACCCAAAACTCCATCTTCACTTCTCAAGTGAAAAAGCTAACACATTGATTTAGGTAGGTCAATGTGTAGGGGATGTGATCAAGAAAAACACTCATTTTCTATTCTAAGTACATTTCTCTCCTCCATCATTTTTCAAGAGAGAAGGAAGAAGAAGAAGACGAGCCATCGAAAATATGTTAAAGGATTAGCATAAAAAGAAAAGAGATGATAGAAGAGAAGAATGAATAAAACGAAGAAAAGAAAACAGAAGATGTAAAAAGAAGTCCACTCTTCTTTTTATTTCATTTTATTACATTTCTCTTTATGTTTATTCTTAACATAAATCATTTCTCTTTATCATATATAGAGAGAGAGACACACACACACACACACAAAAGAAAAAAGAAGATGTAAAAAGAAGTCCACTCTTCTTTTCATTTTATTTTATTTCATTTCTCTTTATATTTATTCTTAACATAAATCATTTCTCTTTATATCTATATCTATATATATATATATATATATATATATATATATAAAGAGAAGAAAATATGTATCAAATACATTTCCATATCGTATCGTATATGCAATAATATAGGAGTATCTCATACTAATAAAATATACAGAGAGTGTGTGTATCCAATACACAATACTAGAAACCATATTAAAATACAGTCATTAAGTCAACACTTGACTAAATATTCCGGCTTTTAAACCAGCTCTATTTTTCGAACATTCGATTAAATTATACATTTAATCGAACTCTCGTATGTATCCTTATGCACGTCACATCAACATTTTGCTTGGACAGGCACTTTCTTTGCGAGACTCTAAAGACCTGTCAATACGCTGGCAATAGGTTATATAGGATCATATCCAAACCCTTTCGAATCCAATCCCCTGACAGGATAACCTACAAGCACGTCAGTGGCACTAGCTGTACGTAACGGCTATCCAGGATGATCAAGATAAAAGTAAGTCGACGAGCAAACTCATCTGGACCCTACAAAGTCTATAAGTGATAGTCACCGTATAGTCCGGTCTCTTCGTTTATGAGTATCACATATCGGGTCTAAGATTTGGAATATGTCAGACCTTAATAACTCGATAATTCGTGCGACAGAGAACTCATAACCAACCGGAGATACAACTGATAATACTTATCAGTTTATCTTCACTGCGGTGGTCACCGACTTGTGGTTGTGGTCATGTCCTGCACAGCGCGACATCAACTCCCTATACCGGGAGAGATAAATCCTCTCGACCACTCACTGCCTCCACGTGCTTCGGGACAATACCCAACAAAAACCTGTTTGCACGACTTCTTTGAGCCGTGGTAGGGTAGAAGTCTAAGTATAGTGGGAACACACATTAGGCACTGTGGCATTCTCAGGTCTTACGGACTACCCTATACTCATGTCACCAGAGAACATCTATCTGACATTGGTATATTACCAACTAGGAGTTCTCGGCGAGTCTATCCAGTGTAACTCATTCAATGAGCACTTGCATACAATCCTCAATGTCAAACACCAATAGCTGTAGGATCAGCTATCGTCTTCTAACCAGGTTAGGAAACGTACACACTAGTCAAAACTGGAGTATCGATGTCCATTATCGATACTCCTACGACTAGGGACATTTAAAGATGTGCTTATCGACTACCCAGGCCTCACTAGTATGATCCGCATCATCGTCCTGGTAGTCAAGCAAAATCCTAGGGTTTTATCTCATTTCTAAACGATACGTGATAGTGAATAAAACGCATCACATGCAAGATAAAGACAAACCATATAGTATACTATCATCTCGAGTAAGATTGTTCTCTCGTATAGCTTCTCCTTCAATTACAATAATTTTCTTGAGGGCATCTATATCCAACAACATCGTCACCATCTCTAGCTACTCACCTCAACCGAGAACCTATCGCCGGAGCATCCCTTCATCGATCTCACCAAAAACCCAGAACACCCACACCGAGATCCCTCACCAACTCGTAACCCATCGCCCTCATCATCATCCTTCTTCACCGAGCAACTCCCATAAACCGCTTGAGATCCCAAGACCTCATCGGCGCAACCAACTCTGGCCAGCACCTCCTCTTCATCATCATCGTCTCCATCTCTTCCGCTCGAACCCAGCACTCATCACCCGACTCTCTCACCGTCAACCAAACATACACTATCACCGACTCCACCTTCAAATCAACATGAGCACTCATTGTCGCCAGCAATCAACCCTGTAGCCGTCGTCGCCAGAGCACCATCTGGGCCGGAATAGATTCCAAGCCGAGTGCCCAAGTCATGACGTCTCGTGGCCGCATCTTCTAGAAGGGCCAAGATCCAAGTTGAGGTCTTGTGTGTGTTGGGTTCACGTCTTCATGTCGTCGTTTTCCGTGATCATCGTCGTCGAGGCAAGCTTTTACTTGCTACATGCTAAAGTTACGGCAACACACACACACACACACATTGCCGTAATACTATTATAATTATCATTTCATGCTATATATTAAATTTAATCAATATAAGTTTAATTTATAATATTTCTTAAATACATATAATTAACAATATTTCATAATTATAACAAAAGATTATTTTATTATGGTCAAATTGAAATATTGAACCTATAGTATTGTTTTGATCATTGTCGGTATTTCATGTATCGTATCTAGATAGGTTTTATAAAACCATTTTGAAAAAAATATTTCATGTGTTAATCCTATTAATAGAAAATATACATTATCTGGTTAACAGTATTTGTTACCCATTTGATTTAAACGCCGGTTAATCTATATTAATTCACTTTTAACTATATTGCATGTTCTATCCCAATGACTTGACTATGATATATGCTTGTGATATATAAATCCTTACTGTGGTATATACAACCCACCTGCTTAATTACATCATCCCTGACATGCTTGTACCATGCTACACCGTTATTGTTTTGCTATCATGCTAGTACCTATTTGCCTGTAATACTTACTGATACCAACAATCCTTACTTATTGTCCTGATGGATATAACCTATTATCTTGATTGACATAACCTGTATCTGCTTGTCCCTGTCTTGGCATTATTAGGTAGATATTATTTTCATACCTGACTTGGAAAATCAAATCTGTGGAAATGGGGAAATCAAAAGTGTAACTCAAAAAGATATTACATTTTTCCGTGGTTCCGGGGGTTAACGGAACAATTCATTCTTGATTCATATATCTTGCATCCATGGTCCCGAGGGGTAACGGGATATATCTTGCATCCGTGGTCTCGGGGAGTAACAAGACATATACTTTTAAGTTACATGCAGAAGTACATTAATTGGTTTCAAATACCTTTAGCATAGATAACCTAGCGTCATAAACCCTTAGGATGCACACGATATGGTTGATACTGTTATCTCGCTTGTTGCATTATATGTTACCGTTACTGCTTATTGTTTATACTCATGACATAGAGTTTTTGCACCTGGTATACTATATTATATACTGGTTTTATTATTATTATGATATTTATGACACACTGACGTCTGGGTTTTGCATGGCCCGGATACTTGACCTTAGCACAGAAGGATTGTGATTACTTGGACAGAATTGCCGATCACTGAGAAATATCCCACTGATCTAGTTCTTATTGATGGTTTAGGTATTCTTTTATTTCCTTGGACCTTTATTGCTTCTGCTATCATTTCCTGTTATCGTTTCTTGTGGCTGTTGGACATGTGATAGATAGATTTATTAGTTTATAGTTCTTGATTACTAATTGACAGCCGTAATGTGACTATGGAAAGATATTTTCTTATCGAAGGTAGCATGGCTGGCCGAGTTACGTTCCGAAATTTTTTGGTATCTTGGGAAATGGGGCGTGACAGAAGAAGTCGACGGAAAAATAAATCGTGGAGAGCATATTGATAGTTTAGGACCTTTTAATCGGTCCATCGATTGCAGCTACATTTTACAACGGGTATGTAGTTTTAGGCTAAAAATTTGAGATCCAAAAGGCGAAACGTATTAGAGCTACGCAAAATAGCGGCATTGCAACCTTCAACGACAGAGGAAATCCCTACTATGGTGTTCTTGAGCAGGTTATAGAAGTCTCATACATACATAAGGCTATCCCTTTTTTATATTCTAATGCAGATGGTATGATACCAAGTCTGAACAGTGTATGAAGGTCGATGAATACAAACTCACTTTGGTAAACACCAAACGGACAGCCTACGAATACGATTACTTTATTTTTCCCTCAATGGCAACACAAATATATTATTCTCGGGACTTGAAGAAGGTTGACTGGAGTGTTATTTGTCGTTGGAAACTAAGAGATTATTATAATGTGCCGACGTTGACTGACTCTGAAGATCAGAGTGAAGAAGAAGAGGCGATAACACGTCTCGGTCATTTTATTGAACATACCAATGATCCAAACTATTATGCGCCGTCCAATACGTTAGTAAGACGTGATATCGGCCGATTGATTATCACAGATCAAGATTTCGATAATCCACCTAATGAGTTTTCAGCTAATGCACCGAACAAATGTGCTAGGTAATGAAATTGAACTAAATGTTTTAAATTGTATAATGATTATAAGTAAATTTTTAATGTTTGGATAAATATGTAGGGTCTAATGGGAGGCTGCGGTTCAGACTCCAAACGTCATAAGAAAAACATCTAGACCAGATTAGCGGGAGCTCAATAGCAGCAGCAGCGCCGATCCCTAATTGCGCCCCCCGTACTAGTGCCCCAGTAGCCACAGAAGCTGCAGCAGGCCCGATCGGCACCCTTCCTACCAGTGCCACAGGACCCCAGCACCCCCAGCAGCCGCAGTACCATAGGACCCGTTGCCTACCCCTATTAACAGGATAGCCGATCCTCCAACCCCAATCATTCATTCTGCACATGTTATATAGTTATCTATTGATTTTTAGTTATCTATTAAATAATTCTATTGAATCATCAAACAATTTATTGTTTGCAAGTCCGTATAGTACTGGTGAGCTGACGTCTGTCGCCGGTTCTAGCGCTACCCAAGGGACGACATGTATAATCGTTATTGCTTAAAGCTTTTAAATAACGATTTCAATTTAAATTTGTCAAATGCTATATACATATTCTGAATATTATAATATTGTGTCTGTATATGTAACAACTCAAATTCTTGTGTACATAAAATTGATTAAAAGTTAATGTATGTTTGGGGTATTTATATTTACTGTGAGTACTATAAATATTTGATTTATTTTTGAACAGTAAGAAGGAGCTTGTAGCTCATTGGTAAGACCTTACACTGCTGAACCAAAACACGAGAGTTCAAATCCCACCAGCCAGACATTATTTTTTTATTTAAATTATTTTAATGTTTTAGAAGCCCAAGAGTATACACGTGCACTACACGTAATAAGGTAGGTTACAGAGTAAACAAACGGGTCCACGAGTCAAGACGAAGCGATGGGGACACGTGGCAAGGAGACGCGGCCCGACTCAGCCGACTCGGGCCGGCGACTCGCTCGACTCGGCCAGCGCCGCCAGTCCGAATCAGTCGAAACCCTAACTTTCTTTACCTGTTGTGACTCTTGAACTCCCCCCATAACCCCTGTATTATTTAAATTTCCTGCACATTTACAGAGCAACTTAAAATACACATTTAATCCATTTTAATACAAAATTTTAATACACCCTTTCATTTCCCTAAACCCTAATTTTTCCTATAAATATCACACTTAAAACAACCCCTCCTCACTCCCAAATCCCTGCCCAAACTCTCAAGAAAATTCCCAAGACTTTTTGTGTGCAAGTGGAGTTAGCAAAGGGCGAAGCTCAGACGAACTTTCGATGACGATCCGAGGAGATTCCGACGACGCACCGGCACCTCCTACCTCTTCCTCCTTCTCCCTTCTAGTCAAATAACCCGTAAGTTCCTACTTCTTCCTCTTTTCCCTATTCTAAAAATATTCAAAACTAAAACCCGACGGAAGCGGAGTTAATCCGACTTCCGATTCGATTTTTCCTTAAAAAGTTCTATTTTTCTTAAACACAATAATACCAAACTCTTATTTCATGACCATTAAATATTAACGAAGATAATAGAACAAGTTTGGCATCAAAATAATAATCGTAGCAAGTTTTATTTCGCTTTTACATTAAAATACCTTCATGTTTCATTTCGACATACTTGAACTCTTTAAACCATATTACCTTAGAAAACTCACGAAGTAATGACCTACCTCCTCACAACACACATATCTAACATAGCACGATAAAATTTGAGAATATAGATTTGGTAAAAATACGACTTTACATATAACTACCCCCGACTTATAAAAAAAACCTTTTTTCTACAAGATGTGTATTTTAACAAATCTTTGCAATTGCGCCTCTACAACCCATTTCGGGGAACCCGTTCAGGATGGTGCAGATTATCGCACATCCTCAGGCCTAATAGAGTGAGATGCAGACCTCCGCAAGGAGCATACGATCTCGAAAGATTTAAAATACAACTTTCTTTAGAAAATGCGATTTCTATTATAAATAAAACTTATATTTTTAGTAAATAAATATATATTTAATTAATATCAAAATACCTATTTCTAATATTTTTAATATTTCACATTTCCAAAATTCAAGAAAAACATCTCATTTACAAGAAAATACCAAACAATTCCAATATTACAAATAAATACCATATATTATGAAATTAGGTTTATTTCACTAGAAATGTCACATTAATAAAATATACATCAATTAAAACTCTAAATATGATAATAAAATACTTGAGGTGTATTTTGAAAACCATACAAAATTATTTTTACATAGAACCCCCTCAAGTTATACTAAATTACAATAAGGACCCTAGTAAACATAGGTTTAAGCGGGACCAGTTTCTTGAGCCTCAGGGAGCCGGAGATATGGGTGCTTGCCTATTTAAGGTAGACAACTAAACAAACGGTGTTATCAACACGGTAATTGTTTTTGAAAAAGACACAAATCCTGCCGTCCATGTGCAGCAGTTACCGATAGCACCAAAACATAATTCAGGATTCAATTTCTTTTCTAATTGTCTGACTCAAACTGAGTCTCGATATAATCAATCTGACTTGAATATGATTCAAGTATAAACTACAATTCAATATGAATTTATATATTCAATCTGTTCAATCTATGTTGACTGAACCGAACCATGGATATACATCCATCTATATGTTTCTCCAGTTACATCCATTTACTGATATCATGGTTTCGGCAAGTCATCCATCTATATACAATATACAATTCAAACAATACATCAATACAATCAAGACATCGTGGGGTTTATAAGGGGTAGACTGGTACGGAAGGTGTTAGAAGTGGCACGAGACTGTAACCATAATACACCTAACCGGAATTCAATTATCGTTGTACTGTGGTTGAATGGTTCCTTGTGCTCCGTATACCTTTGTCTCCGGAATAGTGGGGCTCTTCTAGTATACACTGGCATTCTTCTGTACCAAGCTACAAACAACAGCGTTAACATTAAATACAACATTATAACAATATACTCTCTATTCTGTCTATTCCATTCTTTTCTATTTACGGGACTTACCGAGCGATTTGTTCGCTGAAGACATTCTCTTTCTTTTATTTGGAATGTCGTCAGGTGATTCGGACCTTAAAGAGATCGAGCCCACCTTCGAGGACTTGGATCAGCTAGCCTTCGACCCGAAACTCTAGTTACTTGTACACATTTATATTCTGTATTTTCCATTTCTGTTATGCCACTGTTTAGGCATTGTTTTCCATTCCATGTATTTACTTTTCAGATTTATTGTAAAAAGAATGTTAATAAATAAAGTTGTTGTTCAATTATATCTATTGTCACTGTCTTTTGTGCATTTTACTTATATTACTTAGATACGCTTAGCGTGTTTACTTCTGAGTAAATACGTAGCGGGCCTCATCGCGTCTTCTTATCCGTACATTGGGAAGCGAGCGTGACAGTATATCTATCATTTTGCAAACTCCACCAGTGTTAGGAAAAGGGGTCCTACTACACCTTCCTGCTCCAGGCCAGCCACAGGCGTTGGTCCATGGACGCTGGAGTGGAACAAGAAGGGAGTGCTTGTTGGTGATTACTCGAACAAGTGGGGGGGGTTACATGGGAGCGGAGATCCGTACTTACTATAAGTACCCGCTCTATCAGAGGTGGACCCCGCGCGAGACCGAGTTAGTTTGGCAGTTATTTGCGAACGCCATGGTATCACATGCCCTTTTATACATTGAAATTTCAATCGTCGTTATATATATTTATTTATTTACATAAAATTTTGTAATTTCAGGCCGAGGGACATTACAAATTCATCGGCTTCACCGGCGCGAATGACGTGCACGTGCTGTTCGATCCACATCGCGCCAGTACCTGGGTCATATCCGAGTGTCAGGTTATCAAGAGGAGACGCCTAAGTGACGTAAATATGCGTCATTATATTCCCTGGGCCGTGGCGACTGAGGCAGAGCGGAGCGCGATGATGGATGCCATAGCGCTGGATGTCCCGAGAAAGTATTGGACGCGGTTGGTCGCGTATTATGAGCGTGAGGAAGTTCAGGTATAAATTTAATTTTTAAGATTATAATAACACAACATGAAAATATATTTTGAATTATATAATATAATCTTCTTTATATTTGCAAGGCGGTGTCGGTTGGCAATAAGGAGAACCGAAACAACGACGTCAGAAACCGCGTTGTCCCGATCCAAGAAAAGAGCTTGCAGGATAGCGCTCAACACCGGCTCATGAGTATTTCGACGTTTAAGAATATATGTTTTCTTTGTCGTAAATTACTTATTAAAATAAATCCTAATTTTATCGCAGAAATGAAAAGACCCCACCAACTACAATACTACCAAGGGATGGTCCGCGTTACACAGGGGCACAAACGAGTATATGATAAGTTTCATATAATTAAGTCGATCATGTATTTTAAGTTAACACGCGCACGCGCGGGTATATATTCTTTACAGACCTAGTTCCAGAAGAGGACGAACGCCTTAAGGCTTGGTCCCGACGATCCGATTACCGCCATTGTCCCTGTCCTGGATTCTTTATCCGGCGGGCATTACGATTGTTTTGAGTGTGGGGTTGGTCTCGGAGCCCACCGACACTTTGCTAGGCGTGCGTTCGTCCATGAGTAAGCCGTGACCCTGACGCGAGTGGATGTGGCAGCTGCGTCGTAGGAGGAGATCCGTCGACTCCGCAACCAGGTGGCACCGCAACAGCACGAGCATCAACAGACGCGGGAGCAGCTGTAGAACCTTACGGCGGAGGTTCGGGATCTGAGGCAGTCGCACGCCGAGTCTATCCGCCAGACCATACGGGAGGAGTTAGGGAGTTTCTTCAGACCACGGGACAATGGATGTGGATCATCCCGTGGATCATAAACTTATTTTTTTTATTGATACAAGCATTTTTTGTCAGCTGATTTGGTGATTCTATGGATTGTATATATTTTTTGTTTGTTATTGCTTGCAATTAGATTAATATTATTTGTTGCTTATTATAACTATGTGAGATTTGATATTCTGAATATTATTATCTGTTACTATTTGTAATTGAAAGTATCGCGTGTGGGGCACGGAATTTTCTGTTTTAAAAATACTAGTTCTTCAGTGGTAACGGTTATAACCGTGACCACTTCCCTATGGTCATGGGTATAAGGTCACGGGTATAACCATTACCATAAGAAGCATCAGCTAACTAATACCTGAAAGATATCACGTATCAGTTGGCTTATAAGATATGGTAACGGTGAAAACCGTTACCATATCTTTCTATTTATAACGGTTTATGAAAGTATCGCATGTGGGGCACGTAATTTTCTGTTTTAAAAATACTAGTTCTTCAGTGGTAACGGTTATAACCGTGACCACTTCCTTATGATCACGGCTATAAGGTAACGGGTATAACCATTATCATAGGAAGCATCAGCTAACTGATACTTGAAAGATATCAGGTATCAGTTAGCTTATAAGATATGGTAATGGTGAAAACCGTTACCATATCTTTTTATTTATAACGGTTTAAACAGTTACCTTTTCAAATGGTAACCGTTACCACATATGTGGGTCCCATCCAGGATTGGTTCAATAATCTGAACCAATATTGGTAATGCCTTCTCTATGGTAACATATTAAACCATTACCATATCTATTTATGGTAACGGTTTAATTCGTTGCCGCACCAATGGTTATGGGATTTTTTATAATGGTCTGTAACGGTCCTAACCATGATCCAAATGGTTTATGGTAACGGATAAAACCGTAACCAGAAGGGGGATATGCAGTAGTGACACTACATAGTTATTCAAGAATAATTAAAGACATCATGCTTCATCCAACATGGGTGGCAGTCATTGGAATTTATGTAACTTGGGGATATTCCATATTTATATCAATATATAAGGGTGTACAGAATAGATCAATATAAAAGGGTGTGCAGAGAGAGTTGAGATTGGCTTTGTAAACGTGCATCTCAAAAGTAATAAAGATCTTTTTCTCGAGGTGGACAAATATATATATATGTATATGTATATATATATAGTACTATATATATATATATATATATATATGCATGCGCCAAACTACCTTAAATATTATGTTGATTTTCTTTTTCTTCAATAAGAACACACACAGGAGATAGTAAAATCAATGAACGCCAGGTTTACATATAGTAGAACATTTAACACTACTAGATTGATAGTGTATAAATGTTCAAATCACATGATTTTTTATACAATCAATCTTAAAACTAGTTCATGATGGACTTATGATACTCTATTTTGATTGTGCATCATGGTAGTTTATTCGGACTTTCTCTACGACAGTTGAATCGAGTTTCGAGGTCAACGTGTGTGTATGTGTGTGTGTGTGTCTATATATATGTGTGTGTGCGCGCGCGCGCGCCAAACTACCTTGAATATTATGTTGATTTTCTTTTTCTTCAATAAGAACACACACAAGGAGATAGTAAAATCAATAAACGCCTGGTTTACATATAGTAGAACATTTAACACTACTAGATTGATAGTGTATAAATGTTCAAATCACATGATTTTTTATACAATCAATCTTAAAACTAGTTCAAGATGGACTTATGGATACTCTATTTTGACTGTGCATCATGGTAGTTTATTCGGACTTTCTCTACGATGGTTGAATTGAGTTTCGAGGGTAGTTTATTCGGACTTTCTCTACGACGGTTGAATCGAGTTTCGAGGTGAACGTGTGTGTGCGCGCGCGCGCGCCAAACTACCTTAAATCTTATGTTGATTTTCTTTTTCTTCAATAAGAACACACACAAGGAGATAGTAAAATCAATGAACTCCCCGTTTACATATAGTAGAACATTTAACACTACTAGAGTGATAGTGTATAAATGTTCAAATCACATGATTTTTTATACAATCAATCTTAAAACTAGTTCAAGATGGACTTATGGATATTCTATTTTGATTGTGCATCATGGTAGTTTATTCGGACTTTCTCTATGAAAGTTGAATCGGGTTTAACGTCGATCCAAGTTCTTTTACTGGGTGTACAAAGGCTCGATAGTTTATAGGAAAACTTTGGCAGATTTTTGATTGTTTATTTTGGCATGTTTAGTTATTTACGTGCTAGTGCAATTTTCGTACTCTTGCATTATGGTTGTGTCACCTTATAAATATTGTTTATGTTGTTAAATTATGGAGAAACTTCAGGAACAGACGTCTGATGTGAGGAGTACAGACGTCAGAACATGCACGAGAGCTATGTCAAAAATCCAGAGTAACGCCAAACGTCTGATGGAGAGGATGCAGAAGTATGGTCAAGTCGAAACTAAAAGAACAGAGCGCAGCCAGATGTCTGGAGATGCTGAAGCCCGATCCAGAGCAACGATAAATGTTTGCTCGAGGAGTTGAAGAGATACAGATTCTAGGCAGACTTCTGACCAAGTGTGGTGCAGACATCTGTTGACGATAAAACTGCTGCGACCAGAATTTTGGTAATTCGAGTTTATCTCTTATTTTAGGTGGGATTAGGGTTTGCCAATAAATAGGGACCTCTCATATGATTTATGTACAGCCTAATTAAAAAAAGAGAGACTATTGTATTAAGAGGGTGACAACTTAGTCTAGATAGATTTGAGAGAAATCTTCTAGGGTTGCTCGTGGGTGTACTTAATTCAAGATTAGAGTAGACTTTGCAAATTCCGCTCTGCTGGGGACTAACCATACGGTGGGTGGATCTTATTAACAAATCCCTCGCCTTTTCTGATTCTTTTTTCTTATTCTCGCACTTTATTATCGTTTTGTCTTTCGTTGTTAATTGCATGGTGTGATTGCGTGATTTGTTGCGTTGTAAGCATTGTTCCGTGGATCGAATTTCTCCTAACAACTGGTATGAGAGCGAGGTTAGGCAAACTAAGGATCTTTCAATTCTATGATTTAAATTTAGGGTGGGTTACGACACTTGTGTCCTCTTCCCCATCTATTTAAATCGTAATTTTGAAGGCGTTGGTTCAGATCGAAGGAGAAGTTAGATTTGCTGCAACATAGAAGAAAGACGACAGAGAATAAAATAAGGATCAAAAAATTCAATGGTCATAATTATGGTTGGTGGCGCATGCAGATGGAGGACTACCTATACTAAAAGGATCTGTATCTTCTGTTGCTAATCGAAAAGTCCAGATGACCGATGAGGCGTTGAATCTTTTGGATAGAAAAGCCTTGGCGACGATAAGACTATCGTTGACTCCGCAGGTGGCCTTTAACATCTCAAAGGAGAAGACACCAATTGTACTAATGATGACGTTGGTGAATTTGTATGAGAAGCCTTCAATATCAAACAAGATATTCTTGATGAAGAAGCTTTTCAATATGAAGATGAAAGAGAACAGTTCAGTGCCGGAGCACCTGAACGAGTTCAACAGCGTGATGAGCCAACTAGAATCCATTTCAATCATGTTTGAAGATGAGATTCGAGCCCTTTAATTTCTTTGTTCGTTGCCAGAGAGTTGGAAAAATCTCATGATGGCGGTAAGCAACTCTATCTCAGGAATTCTCACGTTTAATGATGCTTTGAGTTGCATATTAAACGATGAGATGAGGAGAAAGGTTGTGGGTAGGAGTTTGGGAACTTCTGCACTTTTAGTGGAGAACCACGGCAAGACAATAGAAAGGAGAAAAGGGAAGATGAAAAAGCCAAAGATTCAAGGAAAATCTAAAGGGAAGATCCAAGACGGTTATTAGAACTGCGGATGAAGGATAACATAAAAAGAGAATGTAGACTCTTAAAGAAAGGCTCGGATGGGAAAGAAGATGAAAAGGAAGCCAATATGGTATCTACACATGAATAAGGGGAACATGGACTTTGTTTATCGGTGAACGAGAGTACAAGCACGGATTCCTGGTTCCTAGATTCAGGGGCATTCTTTCATTGCACTTCAGGCAAGAATCACTTCAACGAGTATGTTCAAGGCGATCTTAAATATGTGATGGCAAGAAACAGTTAGTAATGCAAGATCGTTGACAAAGGGACGATCATACAACAATAGTCAGGAGGAGGTCAGATTAAGTTGAAGAATGCTAGGCATATTCCAAATTTGAAGAAAAGCCTAATTTCCACAAGTCAGCTAGACAACGACAGTTACATGACAAATATTTAGGAACTCTCTGTGGAATATTTCCAAAGGATCGTTGGTGGTCGCAAGGGATAAGCTGAGTGGTTCATTGTATTCTTTCAGTGGGAGCAGTGGAGATTCAGTTGCATTAACGACGAGTTCGGAGATAGATTCGGAGACTTCGTTGTAGCGCAAACAATTAGGGCATCTCGGTGAGAATAACATGAAAATTCTTCAGGGTAGGGGCTTCTTTCGAGGCTGAAAAAGGTGGAGTTGGGGTTTTGTGAGAGCTGCGTTTTTGGGAACCACAACGCGCTCAGATTTTAGATTGGAGGCGTAGCTAAAAAGACCAGAAAGCTGGAGATGGTTATTACGGATGTATGGGGTCCGGCTTCAGTGGATTCTTATAGAGGAAATCGGTACTTCGTTACGTTCATCGATGATGCAAGTCAGAAAATATGGGTGTATGTAATAAAGAAGAATGCCGATGTGTTTGGTATCTTCAAACACCAGATTGCGCAGGTGGATAACCAAACGAGGCTGAAGGTTAAGTGTCTTAAGTCCGACAATGGAGGGGAATATTGCATGCAAGATTTTGAGGCATTTTGCTCACAAAAGGATATTCGTTGGTTGAAGACGTTATCAGGGACGCCGCAACAGAACAGAATCGCTGAAAGGATGAACAAGACAATTCTATAGCGGGTGAGAATCATGAACTTGAATGCAAATATACCAAAATTTATATGGGCAGCAACTGTTGATGTTGATGTGTATCTAATCAATAGAAGCCCGGCAAGTGCGCATGATGGAGGCATTCTGAAAGAAATTTGGTCAGGTAAACCGGTTAATTACTTGCACCTAAAAGTATTTGGTTGTATTGCGTATTATTTAATTAATAAAGCGGAAAGAAGTAAGCTTGACTCAAACTCTAGGAAGTGTGCTTTCATCGGGTATGGTGGAGATAAGATCGGATATTGGCTGTGGGATTATATAAGGAAGAAGGTAATACGAAACCGGAACGCCATCTTTGATGAGCAACACTTATACAAAGAAGAGAAGTAAGCCAAAGATGGTGCAGTACATGAGTTTTTCGAGTTAAATGGAACTCAAGAGAGTGATCAGGTACCCACAGGTGAAGTTCAGAATTTACAGGAGTCTGCAGTGCTGGATCAGGTTCAATAACAGGTTGGTGACCAAGTTCAGCAACCAGATGTACCAGTTCTGATGAGATCTATACGAGATAAGAGGATACCTGATAGACTTGTTACCGACTTCATTTTTACACAGATTCGGGAGAGTCCGAATCCCTTGTAGAAACAATAAGCGACGGTGCTAGCAAGCAGTAGGAGAAAGCTATGAACGAGAAGATAGATTCTTTGAAGAAGAATCATATATGGGATCTAGTGAAGCTACCCAAGGGCCGGAAAGCATTATTGAATAAATGAGTGTACAGGATAAAAGATGAGGCTGATAGTATGAAGCGGTACTAGACTCGCTTCGTATTCAAGGGATACGCACAAAAGTATGGGATTGACTATCAAGATATTTTTTCCCCAGTGGTGAAGATGACAACAATTCTGATGATTCTCAGTATCGCGGCGATGAAGGATTTGCATTTAGAGCAGCTGGATGTGAAAACGGTATTGTTTCATGGAGATTTGGAAGAGGAGATCTATATGATGTAGCCACCAGGATACGAGATGAAGGGGAAAGAAAGTATGGTGTATTGACTGCGAAAGAGCTTGTATGACCTCAAGCAAGCTCTTAGGCAATGGTATCTCAAGTTCGATCAGTTTATATTAGAAATATGATTTGTGCGCTGTGAATCAGATCACTACGTGTATGTTCAGACTTTCAAGGATGGAGACTAAATTATTTTGTCACTTTACGTGGATGACATGTTGGTAGTGGGTCCGAATTTCAAGAAAATTCAAAATCTGAAGAAGATGATGGCTGGAAAATTCTCAATGAAGCCTTTGGAAGCGGCCAAGCAAATTCTGGGCATGAAGATCGTAAGAGATAAAAAGCAGCGAAAACTATGGTTATCGCAAAGAGACTACATCGAGAAAGTTTTGAAGCGGTTTAATATGGACAAGCTAAAACCGGTGAGTACGCATTTAGCGAAATACTTCAAACTCATTAAGGAGTAGTGCCCGAAAACTCAAGAGCAGAAAGATGAGATGGAAAGAGTACCCTATGCATCTACGGTGGAAAGTTTGATATATGCGATGGTGAGTATGAGATCAGATATTGCACATACAATGGGAGTTATGAGCAGATATATGCAAAACCCGGAAAAGGAGCATTGGAATGCGGTGAAGTGGATATTAAGATATCTTAGGGGAACATCCAGTCATTGTTTATGCTTCGGGATGACTCTCTAAAGGTGCATGGTTACGTTGATCCAGACTACTTGGGTGATCGACATAGTGGAAAGAGCACAACAGGGTACGTATTCATGGTTGGGGGAACAGCGGTAAGTTAGGTCTCTCAATTGCAAAAAGTTGTGCCATTGTCAACTACGGAGGCCGAGTACGTGGCCATCACGGAATCTAGCACGGAGATGATATGATTGTAAGGGTTACTTGAAGAATTGGGAAAGAAACAAAACTTCAATACGTTGTGGAGCGACAGCCCAAGAGCGATACATGTGGCATATCACTCTCGGACGAAGCACAATAAGGTGTGGTATCACTTCATACGCATAGCGATTGAAAATGGCGAGTTGACACCACAGAAGAGTGCGGGAGAAAAGAATCCGGCGGATATATTCACCAAAGTAGTAGACAGTGATAAGCTGGATCTCTGTTCCAGGTTGGTGAACCTGTCCATGAAAATATGATGAAGAGAGAGTAGAACGGAGTCGTATGAAGTCTACTAGAATTTGGGAATTAAGGCTGAAGTATCTCTAAGTGGGAGATTGTTAAATTATGGAGAAACATCAGTCACAGACGTCAGATGTGAGGAGTACAGACGTATGGACATACACGAGAGCTATGTCAGAAATTCATAGCAACGCCAGACATCTGATGGAGAGGATGCAGACGTCTAGTCAAGTCGAAGCCAAAAAAACATAGCGTAGCCAGACGTCTGGAGATGATGAAGCACAATCCAGAGAAACGACAGACGTCTGATGGCAAGGGTGCAGACGTCTACCCAAGAAGCTGAAGAGATACAGAGTCTAGGAATGCATCTAACCAAGTGTGGTTCAGACGTCTGTCGACGATAAAACTGCCGCGAACAGAATTTTGGTAATTCGGGTTTATCTCTTATTTTGGGTGGGATTAGGGTTTGCCTATAAATAGGGATCTTTCATATGATTTATGTACTATCTAATTAAAAAGAAAAGAGAGACTATTGTATTGAGAGGGTGACGGCTTAGATCTAGAGAGATTTGAGAGAAATCTTCAAGGGTTACTCGTGGATGTACTTGATTCAAGATTATAGTAGACTTTGCAGATTCAGCTCTTCCGGGGACTAGCCATACGATAGGTGAATCTCGTTAACAAATCCCACGTCTTTGCTAATTCTATTTTCTTATTCTTGCATTTTATTATTGTTTTGTCTTTCGTTGTTAATTACGTGGTGTGATTACGTGATTTGTTAAGTCGTAAGCATTGTTTTCTCCTAACATCTGCACAAAAAAATTAACAAGATTTTGTGACCAAAAATTTGGTCTCAAAATAAGGCGTTTGTGACCGAAATAGTTGTTTGTGACCGATTTGAGACCGAAAATGCGGTCGCAAAACACAAGGTCACAAATAGATTTTGTGACCACAATTCAGTCACAAAATGTTTTGAGATCAAAAATCAATCACAAAGTCCTTCACAAAGCTTGTAAATCCAGTCAGCTTTGTCCAGATTTTGTGACTGAAATTGAGTCACAAAATTTTTTGAGACCGATTTCGGTCACAAATTCGGTCATAAAAGTTTTATTCCAAGTCAACATTGATCAGGTTTTGAGACCGATTTCGGTCTCAATATTCGGTAACAATTTTTTTTATCAAAACCTAATAAAAATCCAAATAATATGTTATAAATAACATGACGAAGTTCCTAGTGCCCTTGCTGCTCCAACCGTGGCTGATGCAGAATCGAATGATAAAACTTTCAAGAGGGGGCATTAGAAAGTAATCTCTAGCGATCGATCCAAACACTAAAATAGCAAGCATAACATACAAGATTTAGGGATCACAACCTTAGTCGCATGTCCAACTAATCGTGGAGGACCCCTCCAAGCTCCGTAGGTTTTCGGGAACGTGCTTAAAAGACGACCGTCCTTACCGAAAATGATCCACCTGAGGGAAACCGATCCAAACTCCAGCTTCATCTAGTGAAGCAACTAAAGATCACAAATTACTAGTTAGTGATGCTTAGAGATGTAGAGAGGTGTTCTAGTATTTTTCTATCTCTATTTCCTTTGATTCTCAACTCATGAAAGTATAAGGAAAATCAAGGAGGAGGAGCTCTTGAGGAAAGATAATGCTAAGAATGGAATGAGCTAGCATAAAGAATGAGGCATACTTTTATTTGTTTTGTTAAAAGAATTTTCAATAAAAGAAAACACTAGCCATACTTGAATAGTATAGGCAAATGAATAAAGAATTCATTTGCCCATACTCTCAATCATTCTCTATACCACATAACCCTCCACCTCATTTCTATTTTTCAATAAATGGAAAATCCTAAAATGAAGTGTACTCCTTCTAGAAGTATCCTTGAATAAATACAAGAATACAATCCCATATATACATACCCGTATTCGTATAAATACGAATAACAAAGAGATAGGAAAATTCAATGAATATAGTACTAGAATATACATATCGAAATATATATGTAAACTATTAAATCAGTTCTTGATTTAATAATCCGTCTTAATCCTAAGCCGTCTAGTATTATCATCCGTCCGATTAAATTCAGTGTAGCTAGTACACGTATTTAATCGGAACCCTGCACGTACCAATGTACAACCACTGCATCATTTCCCCTGAACCGCGATACTAGTTGTACGTAACGGCTACCCAGGTATATGACGAAAGGGGGCTCGACAATCAAGTCCATCTGTACCCTACTGAGCCTGTGTGTGACAATATCTGTACAGTCCGGTTTCTTCCTCTGAGAGTGTCTCATACCTGGTATAGGGGTGGTAAACTTCATACCCCAAATAACCCGATAAGTCATGCCGGTGTCAAACCCATCACCAACCGAGAAACTACTGATCTCCTATCAGTAAATATCATTCTCCTTGGCCAGGAACTTATGGTGATGTCCAACCGAACACAGCGTGACATCGACTCCATATACCGGAAGAGATGAATCCCTTATGATCTCTCATTACCTTCATGTGGCTCGGAGCTGTACCCAACTAAAACCTATTTGCACGACTCCTTGAACCGTGGTAGGGTAGTAATCTAAGTACAATGAGAACTCACACAAGAAAAATGACGATCTCAAGACTAAAGACTAACATGTACTCATGTCACCAGAAAACTCCTATCTGACGATAATATAATACCATCTAGAAGTTCTTGGCGACTTCGTCTTGTGTACTCACTTCCAGTGAGCACCTATATAATATCTTAGGCGCCAAAACACCAATAGCTTGTGAGATCGGCCACCGTCCCTCGTCAGGGTTTAGAAACGTATACACTAGTCTACTCTAGAATATCGATGCGCAGTCTCGATACTCCCTCAAATAGGGACATTTAAGGATGTACTTATGGACTACACATCTCCTACGTATATCACCATTATAATGCTGGTAGTCAAGAAAAAATCCAACCTTTTTTTATCGTTATGTGTTAGCGAGACGTAATAACTGGTAAAACATATATACATCAATGATAAAGACAAACCAGATAGCATACTATCATCTCGAGCAAAACTGTTCTACCTGTATAGGTCATCCCTCAATTATCATAATCACCTACCTGCAATTACAATAATTGCCTTGAGGGCACTATATCCAACAATCTCCCACTTGCACTTAAGACCAATTATTGCGGTATCACATGCTCACAGCTTGTGTGCTAATCAATACCCAACTTCTCTACTAATCAGTTTCGCAAACCATGTTCGAGAAACATCCTTGTTCGAGAAATAGCCTCAGTGAGTGGATCCTCTCAAATGTTTCTAATCGTATCTCTCTATATCTCAACTTCACGAAGATGAACTATCTCCCGAAATAAGCGACACATGTCTCAGAATTTGTCTGGATACCTGATGGGACCAAGTTCATAGATGAACACCTTTATCCAGCAAGTTTCTTAGGCTGTATCCTCCGCTGATTATAATCAGCATCCTGCGACATATCCACCTCAGTATCCGCTTCGAACCCTGTCCAACATACTGCCCCTTAGAAGTGGGTAAACCTATAACTTTAACAGAAATCATCCAGGTCACCTTGAAAGCCTGAACCGGTAACCGCCTACCGTAGGAGGCTGTCTTTACCATACACCGAGAACATGCTCTCATGTTCTTCACTGCTTCTCTTTATTTTTCCAGGATTGGATTAATATCCGTTTACTAAAGCAAGTGAAAAAGCAATATCTGGTCTGTTACAGGACATCGCATGATTGACTCAATTGTCTAAGAAAGTAATATGTCATTCATGTGAGTCTATCTCCTCATCAGTCTAGAAGACATCTCTTTAGAAAGGGTGACTCCATCACCTGCGGGTAGACTACCACATCAGGAGTCGCCCATTCTAAACCACTTTAGAATGATGTTCAAGTACCCGGATTGGGACACTTCCCAAATCTACATCTACCGACATAGATCTAGTCACCAGAATCCTTGATACAATATCCAGATCCTATATGGAGAAACTCCTGTGACAATAGAAGTTTGACCGATTGTAGTATAGAAATGTCACTTCCTATTATGAGTATGTCATCTAAATCTCAGGATAGTACTCTCTACACTCTTCTTACATAGTTCACCTGTTGTTTTGATGAAGTCAATCACCTTGACTGTCATATCAAAACAGATGATCCATCTCCGCAATACTTGCTTTAGTCTATAAATAGACATAAGCCACGTGCACACCTTCCGCTACTCCCACTGATTACGACAACCCTCTGGCAAATTCATATACACATGCACTTCTAAATTCCCATTTAGAAAAACGTTATAGTCATCCACCTTCCAGATCTCATAGTCATGAATAGAAGCAGTGGTAACTCATATCCGTATGGACTTCAGCATAGACACTGAAGTAAAAGCTTAACCACAATCCACACCGGATATTTGATGAAAAACCTTTTACTATAAATCTAGCCTTATTATGTTAATACCTTTCCACCTGCACTGATTTCGAAAGATCTACTTGCTCCTAATGGGTTTTACCACTTCAGGAGCATCCAACAAAGTCCAAAATCCATAATTTGCTGGAGTGTGTGGAGTCCAATTTAGATATATTGCATCTGGCCATTCAGAATTCACCCCTTTCTAAGACATGCTGATAACTAATAGGGCCATCATCACTATGATACTGACCTTCCTGTCACCGTCTACGAGGAAACCAAAGTATCTCTCGGATGGCTGAGATCACCGAATAAATCTGCGGAGTGGCTAAGGTTTGTCGGTTCCAATTGAATCTCCAGATTCTACTAAATTTTCAGTAACTGTTTGTCGTTCTGGAATCACTTCCAGATCTACCATACTCCTACCAATTTCTTTTGCAAAGAAGTGCTGGGAACTTAGGCACACTAGCAATCACCGAATAAATCTGCGGAGTGGCTAAGGTTTGTCACCTAGTGAACTAAACTAATCTAATATATGTAGAATACTCACATCCTCAAGCTTTCTTCAAGTGCTCCGGATCACGCTTGCAAGCCGGTCCTCCTTTGCCGAAGATGATCCACCTGAGGGAAATAATCCAAGCTCCAGTTTCGCCTAGCGAAACAACCGATACTCCAAGGTCGCTAGGCATGGAGAGTAGGGATGTAGGAATTTCCACTATTTTTCTCTCGTTTCTAAAGCTCAAGTGAGCAACTAAAGAAGGGGAGGAGGTGAAGAAGTGGTTATGAGCAAAAATGAGAAAAGTGTTGAAAGAAATGAGAAAATGAAGTATGTAGAAAGAATGGCTTTATAATTTTTTACGACCATGCAAAAAATATCTCATAACGATTTACAATAAATAAATAAAGGCCCATTCCTCCCTATATACCTCCATGCTCATGCCACCTCACCCTCCACCTCACTTACAAATGATTTTCTAAAAAGAAAATCATATAATGAGGTGTCCATCTTCTAGAAGATATTCCATATAAATACAGAATACAACCCGGTATACATATTGAAATATATATACGCGTATCCGTATAAAAATACGAATAGTCAAGAGAGAAAATGAATAGTGAACAATAATACTACAATACATATATTACAAATATATATATATATATATATTATGAAATCAAAACTTGATTTAATAATCTGGCTTAATCCTAAGCCACCAGTATTATTAACCGTCCGATCAAAATCCGTGTAGCCCGTACAAATATTTAATCAAACACTTGTATGTACCAACATACGTCATCTACGTCATATCGTATGAACCGGGAAAACCCTCTGTATGGGACTTTAAAGACTCGTCAATACGCTGGCAGTGGGTTTAACCACAAGCACGTCAACGACACTAGCTGTACGTAACGGCTACCCAGGTATTGAATGAAAGGATGGCCGACGATCTAACTCATCCATACCCCTACTGAGCCTGTCTGTGACAATCTTCATACAGTCCGGTCTGTTCTTCTAAGAGTGTCGCATATCGGGTCTAGGGGGTGGATAAAGTCAGACCTCTAATAACGTGATATTTCGTGTCGGTGTGAAGCCCATCACCCACTGAGAAACTATTGATCCAAATCAGTAAATCTCGTCCACCTTGGCTAAGGATTCCTAGTGATGGCCACCCGTGCACAGTGCGACATCTACCCCTAATACCGGGAGAGACGAATCCCTGACGATCCGCTCAGTGCCTCCATGTGGCTCGGGACTGTACCCAACTAAACTTGTTTGCATGACTCCTTTAAGCCATGATAGGGTAGTAATCAAAGCACAGTGGGAACTTACACGAGACAAATGACAATCTCAGGTCGACAGACTAACCTGTACTCATGTCACCTGAGAACTACTATCTGACAATAGGTATAATACCATCTAGCATGTTCCCGGCGAGTCCGTCCAGTGTAACTCATAACCCAATGAGCACATGTATACTATCTTAGGCGACTAACTGACACCAATGGCTTGTGAGACCGGCCACCACCCCTCGTTGGGGTCTCGAAAAGCATACACCAGTCTACTCCGGAGTATCGATGTCCATTCTCGATACTCCCTCAATTAGGGAAATTTAAGAATGTGCTTATATACCACGCAGCTCCCACGTATATGATTGCCATCATAATACTGGTAGTCAAGCAAGAATCCTATGGGCTCTATCAATGATCAGTCGAAAATAATGCATTTTTAACACGTCAATTTCCCTACCATTTGCACTCATCTAAAGGTGTTCGGTATAAATATAGCACATATTAGCAAATTGACTGTAAAAATACCAAATAACATGTGTTATACTTTATAACCGGCACTTTGAGGGAAATTGAGTGTTTATTATTGCACGCATAATCTTTGTATAGAGCAACACTTGTCTCGAGAATCTGTGCAGGAAATTCCAGGAAAAGAGCCGAAACTGTCAAAAGTGCTGATAAAAAATACGCCAAGTCCAAGACTTGTGATCTGGCAGTGAACAAGAAATACTTAGAAAATTCCAGACATCAGAAAGCAGTACTAAAGACAGAACAAGAGTTACCATGGAAGTTCCAAGCACAGAGGCCTCCAAAGCACCGCGGATCCACGGCCGTAGGGCCCTTTGTGCGGCGGATCCGCGGCGCAATAGACACGTCATCGCTCGATATTTCCCCATGTGCTTTCTCATAACGGCCAATGCTTCCAGAAGACTTCAGATGACCACGTGGCTTCATCCAGAAGGCTCGGCCTAACAACCTTACCCTAGAATATTCCTCATTCTAGAATATTCCCTCCAACAAACTTCTTCTAGAAGCCTCTCTCTAACAACCTAGCTTTGGAGGGAAGATTCAAAATGAGGGATTATAAAATGAGATCTAGATATAGGGTTTTTAGGTTGTTGATTTTTAGTTAGTTAGTGGTTAATTTTGGAGGGAAAAATTGTAGATCCAAATCAAAATTCAAATCAAATTGAGTGACACAATTTGATAAAAAAAAAAATCAAGATCTATCGAGTGCCGATTCAAGCAAGAAGCCATCAACCTTTTAGAAGCAACGCCGATCTTCAACCGAGCAAGTGATCCAAGACGATCCGCGACTCACGGAGACGGTGCGGAGCTAAATTCGACGATCGAGTTCTTTCCTCTTGTAGTTCTTGAGCGAATTGTAACAAAATTATTAATTAATAAAATGTGAAATTTCTTTATCTTGCTTATCTCTATATTTGAGCATTATAATTAGTTTTCAATTCTTGATTGATTTCGTGGTTATGATGCTTGAGTAAAAACTCCGCTCGTGGAGAAATCGAGAGAATAGATAGATGATGATGATTACAATCTTGAAACGATTCTTAAGTCCTATGAGTTTTGTAAACTCGAGAAAATTGAATCATCGACAACCTAGTTTTGAGCGAGATGCTTTATTGAATGTTTTCGCTCTTAATTAGAGATCAACGATCGGTGATTGAATTTCCTAGAGGCTAGCTTGTGAATGATCATCAACGAAAGGACAAAGGATGAGATGAAGAAACCCTAGTTCTTTCAAGAGATCCTTAATCCTCGTTGATCATCATCGATCTAGCAACAAATCATCAATGGATAGGAATACGTAATCACAAGTCTTCAACACTTCTATAGATTCGATCAATTCCTACGAGCCTCATTACAAATCTTGATAGTTCATTAGATTTGGACATCTTCTAGAATTTTATAGATTCTTGATCTTTAGATCTAATCTTTACTATTTTTGAAACTAAATCTCAAAATTCTTGAATCTATTTTCTTGCAATTTTTCTTTTATCCTTTCATTTTGACCCATCTAAAACGAAAGCAAGCAAAATACACATCTCAGTGGACGATCCGTATTCATTAACGCGCTACATCGATACCGTTAATTGATTGCGGGATACCGTTAATTGATTGCGGTATAAATTTCTTTTATTGTGATCTTTACACATTTTCAAAACACGACACACAAAGAATCATTCAATCAATCAACATGTAATAGTGATCTGTAATACCATATAATATATGTACATGATGATAGAGACAAACCAGATAGCATATTATCATCTCGAGTAAGACTGTTCTACCCGTATAGGTCCTCCCTCAAACATCATAATCGCCTACCTGCGATTACAATAACTGCCTTGAGGGCACTATAGCCAACAATCTTCCACTTGCACTTAAGGCTAATTATTACGGTGTCACATACTCACAGCCCATGTGATACTGAACACCCAACTTCTCTACTAATCAGTCTCGCAAATCTTGTTTGCGAAACTATCGCGTTCGAGAAATAGCCTCAATGAGTGGATCCACTCCAATGTTTCTATCTCTATCTCTCTATATCTCAATTTCGTGGAGAAAGACTATCTCCCGAAATGAGCATTACTTGTCTTACAATTTGTCTGGATATCCGATGGACCAAGTTCATAAATGAACTCCAAATCTAATAAACTTCTTAGACTGTATCTTCCAACGAATTTAATCAGTATCCTGCGCCATGCCTTCCTCAGTATCTGTTTGGACCCCCTGTCCGACATACTGCCCCTCAGAAGAGGGTAAACTTTAATTTTGACAGTCACTCTATCATCTAGGTCACCATGGAAGCCTGAAATGATAACCGCATCCTTATAGAGGCCGACATTACCATATACCAAGAACATCCTCTTATGTTCATAACTGCTTCCCAATGTTTCTCCAGAATTGGATTAATATATGCTTATTGCAGCTAGTGCAAAAGCAATATCTGGTGTGGTACTTGACATCTCATGATTAACTTAATTGCTTAAGCAAGTGATATGTCAATCATGCAAATCTCTCTTTTCATCAGTGTATAAGACATCTCTTTAGAAAGGGTGACTCCATCACCTACAGGTACACCATCACACCAGGAGTCGTTCATTCTAAAACATTCTAGAATAGTGTCAAAGTACCTAAATTGGGACACTTCCCAAATCTAGATCTAAAACCATAGATCTAGTCACCAGAATCCCTAATATTTTGTCCAGATCCTATGCGGAGAAAACACCTTGTGACAATAACAGTATAATCGATCGTAGTATAGAAACATCACTTCCTATCAAGGACCACGTCATCCAAATACCAGGACATCACTCCCTACTACCTTCTTACCAGATCCATCTATTTTTTTGATGAAATCAAACTCTATGACTGTTACATCAAAAATAGATAATCTTTCTCCGCTATACTTACTTTAGTCTATAAATAGACAAAGCTACCGGCCTACCACGCTTCCGCTGCTCCCACTGACTACAACAACCCTCTGGCAGAGTCATATACATATGCACTTCTAAAGCTAATTTAGAACGACGTTATATTCATCCATCTGCCAGATTTCAAAGTCTAGGACAATAGTAGTGGCAAGGTAGGGTCATCAAAAGCTCTCGGGTGGCTGAGATTACACACCATATCTACGGAGTGGCTAATGGATTATCAAATCTAATTGAATTCTTAGGTTCTACTAAATTTTCAGTAATCGTTTGTGGTTCTGGAATCACCTCCAGTTCTACTATACTCCCACTAATATTTTCTGAAAATAATTCATTTTACTAAAACGTGTGGCGAGTCATGAACAATATAACTATTAATCCTAATATTAACCCTCTTCCAAGCCTGGGATAACCCACAAACTGCCATTACTGAAACGTGCCTTGAGTTTATCCGGATTCTGGTTTTAAGCATAAGCTGGAAAACTCTTTATACCCTAAAATCATTAAGATATGATTCCATTCTATATCCAATATAGAAACAAAGGCACTAATTTAATTAGAACCGGATTCAAAATACATGCAGCTGTTTCCAATGCATATTAACTAAATGAAAGAAGGCCATGCAGTATTACTCATTAAGGAGCGCACCCATAGATGAGTAACCTGAGAGAGAATCTTGAGCGTACCCATGGATGAGCACAAGTTCTTAAATATATTACTTACTAGGGAATGCCTAGCATAAGTATCAACACCATCGATCACCTCGAAGAATACTGATACTTGCAACGTATGGTTCTCTACTTTATTCTTATACCTATAACTTCTCAAATTTGGACCATGTATTTCAACGAAATACGTGTCTAAAACCAGAGAAGTCCTAAGTAAACGGAATATAGTACGAGTACCAACCCCCTTGTCCTAATGGACATCGGACAACATACAATATTTTTTATAAATCTTCTGAGTTTAATAACTCAAATCCTGTGCGTCGTAGATTGAAAACTATGTTATGGTTAAGAAGAATTACACCATTGTTGAATTCACCTTACCTAACTATCAACTGATATAGGTAAATATCATAAACATAATTTCAAAAAGTTATATCTCACTTTATAAAATAAATGTACAGATATATCAGTTTGAAATTGGTGCATAACAACGGATATTCAAAACAAAAAATTTTCTGTTAGGCAAAACCCAGGTAACTTCCTCAAATATCACCAATTACAAAGAATTTTGATATTGAGGATCTAATCACCCAATTCCCAATATCTTACTCCCACTCAGTTTCTGTAACACCATACAGATGTGAGAATCAACTCTGGTAAATACATACCCTGGAGTCAGAATTTAATTGGGAAAGCAGTTTTCTATTAACACCGCATAGTAAAACTAAAACATGAAAATATTTCGAGGGGGTGGCCGGGTATTCCTAGTAATGCCTTTTCCACTATCTTGATTCATGACAGTAGTCAAAATTTTCCTTGCCCTCTGTTCATCACGAAAAACTGCATTTCAATACCGCTATTTCTTTATCAATTTTGTGATATATCGGTACTATTAACGCATGTCTGCTCAATAAATATAGATTACATGTATTTGTGACAAAACACTGGAAACACACTTAAATACACGGATACGACATTTATGAGTCGACACTGCAACCGGAACAGAAAACCGATCAAAATTCAATGAGTTTCTTTTTTTTTTTTTGCAACAACATGTGTACACTTTTTTTATCATGACAAATGAAACAAAACAAGTGTGAACACAAACCCTTTTTAATGCATGAACTTAGTGGGGTAGCCTTGCACAAGTGGGCATACAAATCATGACTTGTGCAAATAGGATGGATAAATGGGTGTGTGATGAGTGATGCAAAAAGGTGTGATGTGATGAAAAGTCACATATTCCCTCCAAATCAACAGATAACAAACCAAGCTTATATTAAAAAATCAAACAATGCTACTGATATCATGGAGAGGACATAAGATTACCACTTGAAGATGGGCCCCACCATACCTAGAAGAACCGGCGAAATCCTCAAATATCTCGTCGCCTCCGGCCCTACATGATCAGGAGTTCTTGATTTTTCTTCTGGTCAATCTACATTGTCACATCACCATTGTTTTATTGTTTGTTTATTCTGTGGTAATACCTATAAATACACACCAGAAGAGAGGCTTAAGGGTCTATATTGTTTTAGTTTAGAACAAGTCTTTCATTTTTGTAGATGTTCATTTATATTTCCTTTTGTACTCTTGAGTTCTTGCCCTCTATCTTGACCTTGTAACTTCTTAACTGAACTTATAAGCTTAAGGTTTAGGTTCTTGAACTCAAATTAGCTTATATCTTCATTATCAATCAATAAAAGTTCTCTTTTGCTCACTTCATGTCATGTGCTTGCTATAATTATAATCTAGTGAACTCTTTTGCCTTTCTTTAATCTTGCAACCTCTTAAGTGAGTTTGCAAGTTTACAGTTTGGTATTTTGATTTCATATTAAGATTTGTACTTAAGGACACTTGAAGAAATTGCGTATCGGATATATCGGTTCTTAGTTCTTTAACCTTTGCTTTACTTTTCTTTGCATATTTCTTATGTGCCTTTCTCTTGTTGTGTTTTATTTTGTTTTTATGAATGTGTGTGAGTAATTGATTAACTTGTTAAGGGTAGAATATGGTTCGTTCGTGTTAGGAGAAGTGTTTGCTAAAAACCTTTAAAAAACCTTAACTTATAATTGAAACTCCGACCAAATAATTCGCAATCTGCTCCGTTAAGCACCTTATCCTACCACGATAGCGGTGAATCCTAATCGTGACCGGTTGCCAGTGGTTTGCCGGAGGCTAAGACCAAGAGACAAGAACGGAAGGACAAGGGACAAGAAATACGGATTTTGCGCACAATCGCAAATACCGTACTTCAAGTTCCACAATCCACGTTATTGCCGATTGCCTTAACATCAATATCAAGTTAGGTCTATAAGGAAACGGAAAATATCATCCTAACTCAAGCTAACCTAAAACTACCTCTAACAAGTCATTTTCTTGAACATATCATATTTACGACACTTAGAATAAAAACACTCAAGTTACGGACTTAACTCGTTAAAATAAGCATAAAATCATACCATTTCCATGCGGACGATCCGTACTCATCTCGGCTCGTTACACGCGACACCGTTTTGCTTGTGGTTGTTTCAACTTTAAAACGACACGCAAAATACGTGCTGATCAAATGGCGTCGTTGCCGGGGAGACGGTAACGCTTTTATACTTGCAGTCTCGGATTAATTTGTGAATATTTTGTATAAAACAAACTAACTTTCTAACAGATTCAACGTAAAACACATTTTTTTTGTTAAAAAAAATCGACACGAGAACTAAAATCCGACATTTTATTCTCTGGATTTTGATCTGCTGACACACTGTGTTTTAACTGGAAAATCAAAGTATAAAAGTGGAATACTAGTATAATATAGAGGAACCACACAAAACTTGACAACCCAATTTTTAAATTCGACCGGCGGTTTCTTGAAAATTCCCATCGCCGCCGGCCCCTTTGTAGGTTTTTGAATTTTTTTTTGTGATACCTCCACTGTTCTGTTATTACTCCATTTTTATTGTTTGATTTTCAAATTTACTTGTGTGCAGAACTTTGGCTATCTATATCACTTTCTAGCTCAAATATCCATATTTTTCCGAAATTTACAGATTTGACAGATTGGCGGCAGCGATTGTACGGAGCAGGGGGCGTTTTCAAATATAAGGTGATAGAACACTACAGTACCAAAGATCCGGATAGTTTGACCCGCACAAGCAAACCATTCAAACACTCGGAGACGATATCAACACGAGTTTCTTAACTCGACTCTTTTTGGTGTGTATTTTTTCTAAAGTCCTTCTTCTCAAATCCGACGCTCCAATATTCTTATCTTTAGAGGATTCTTTGCAATATCGCCGCAAAAGTCAAAGGAAAACTAACCGTATTTGTTGCAGCGCCACACTTAAATAAAAAAAATTGATTGTTTGATAACAAAACCTTTTTGATTTGAATTGCGCATTGCATTATTAATACGAACTTAAGGGGCTATAACACCAATTTAGATTTGGTGGGGATTTCATCACCCTTCCTAAGACCCCGAAAATCACTAATTGCATAAGCGTCACCTTGAGCTTAATTAAAAATATCTAGACTTGGCCAATTAAGGACCTGTCGCGCTCAATAGGACAAATGAAGATTGTGGGCATTCGGTCGTTTATCCAAACGTGACTTTTGTGGTGCCTAGGCTAGACAAGTGAGGAGGTAACTTTAAAAGACCCGTCTCACGGTGATTCGTGAGTGGAACCTACCTTACCTCACTTGTGCTTACCTGGCCACAATTGGCTGTGAAAAGACGATTTGAGGGCTATCTCACAATTTGTCATTTTGAAACAGTTAGGAGCATATCTAGTGGACTTCGAGGACCTTAGTCTAGGTATTGACTGTGCATTTGTGACTGTGCATTTGTGATTGTGTTTGTTTGAGCTGTCATTTCACTTTCACATTCTTACGAAACAAAACACAAGTTCATCACTTTGACCACATTTATCACCTTCACCCAATTTTTCTCCATTTACGTTTTCTCACCCTCACATTCTACGCTTTGACTACACTAAACTCGTTTAGTGTTTGTCCGTTTGGACTCGAGACCCTAGTGCCCGTTTTGTCCGCATTTTGTTAGTTGTTACGGACTACGCGATCGACTCAGAAGTCGAAACTCCTTTCATGCCCTTTTCACCTTTACCTTTGCCGGTCAACCCCGACGTTAACCGTGATTCTGTCCATACTTCTTCACATTCGCTTTCACCAAAGTCTTCTTCCAAGATGTCAGGATTTTCTCCTAACATCACGTTACCTACAACAAGAATGATTCCACCTCCACTTGGTGCGAGTAACCCGCGACCACCTCTTGTTGCAGTGCACAGCGCATTGCGCTCCAAGATCGTTTCTACCCAACACGCGCTGCACTTCCGACTTGTCTTTCTCTTCCACCAGCCAATGTGGACAACTTTAAGATTAAGCCCTATTTCATCAACATGCTGCCCAAATTTCACGGGCTAGAATCTGAAGATGCCTATATCTTCATAAACAAATTTCAAAATGTGTGTGCGATGATGAAAACAACCCAACTCTCTGACGATGCTATACGGCTATGCGTTATACCTTTCACTCTCTGTGACCTTGCTGAAAAGTGGCTGTATAGCATAGCATCTCATTCGATAACCAGTTGGGACGAATTTGTGAAAGCATTCCTGAAAAAATTCTACCCGAATCACAAAACCGCCAGGATCCGAAACGAAATAAACCAATTCACCTAGCTTCCAACCGAACCTTTTTGGAAGTGTTTTGGACGGTACAAGGACCTCCTTGTTCAGTATCCTCATCACGGTATTGAGAGATGGCAACTTTTCCAAACTTTGTCTGAGGACCTGAATCCAGCAACTAGGCAGTTGATGGAAATCATTTGTCAAGGCCACTTCCTATCCAAATCCGACAAAGAAGCTTAGCATTTCTTCGATGATCTTGTAGAGCAGACACTTCAATGGGAGAGCACCAGACCGAACGCTTCATCTTCTTCTACTTCTTCTTCCAGTCAGTCTAGGGAAGGCATTCACCAGCTCGATGTCTCTATTGCAATGAAAGCCGAAATGGATGCAATCACGAGAGAACTTGAGGCGATTGAAAGCAAATTCATCTCCTTTTCCTAGCCCTATGGCTCCCCTTCGCACCATCTGTGCGTGTTGTTCAGATCCATCTCATCTGACCGAAGTGTGTCCTTACAATCCACCATCTAAAGGACAGGATCAGGTTAATGCTGCATTTCAACAAAGACCAAGAAACGATCCATACTCTTCCACGTATAACCCTGGATGGAGGAACCACTCTAGCTTCGCCTGGAACCAGAATCAGAACCAGTTCTAAGGACATAACAACTTTTAGAGGGGCCCTCCACAACAAGATCAGCAACAATTTCAGCAACCTTCTCGACTCCAACCTTTTTAGAACCCAATGAACAACTTTGCACCGTACAACAATTCTTTTCCTCAGAACAACAGCTTTGTTCCGTCAAATAACAATAAGGTTTCCTCGCTAGAGCGGAGTCCTGATTCTTTTGTGAAGCAATCAACTCAATCCACCACGAACATTCAATCTTCCATTCAATCACTTATGCAACACACAACTTCTTATGGGAAGAGCATCAAAACCATTGAGACCCAGATTGCACAGCTGAACGCGGTATTAAGAGAGCGAGAAAAAGGAAAACTTCTGTCTCAACCATTACCCAACCCTGGTCACCCACATAATGCACATGTTGCTCTCGAACAACAAAACCATAATGTGAGTGCCATGACTACGTTGAGATCAGGAAGAATGCTGAATAACAACATAGGCGCACAGAATAATAAGGATGATGACACTCTGGCTGCTGTTTCTTCTTCTTCTTCTTCGTCTGGGCCCATTCACCATTCTTCGTAGGGCTCTTCTTCAAACGCCACTGCTTCGAATGGATCCACCTCTCACTCCACTCAAACTCCAGTTTTGGGTTCCGTTCCAACTCAACAACCACAAACATTGGACTCAACCAATTTAAACAAAGCTCCATTTCCAAACCGGTTGAGATCCAATAAGCAAAGTCCACAAATAGAGAAGGTTGTGGAGTTATTCAAACAGGTTAACATAAACATCCCTCTCTTAGATGTAATCCAACAAGTCTCCTCTTATGCAAAAATCTTGAAAGACTTATGCACTAAGAAGAGAAAATCGCAGGTACCGAAGAAAGTTTTCTTGGCAAGTAACGTGAGTGATGATCTTACCCAAAATTTACCACAAAAACGGAAGGACCTTGGCTGTCCTAAGATTTCAATTACCATTGAGGATAAGAACATCAACCGTGCTCTTTTGGATCTCGGTGCCAGTGTTAACCTTCTTCCTTATTCTGTTTATGAGCAACTCGGTGTAGGAGAATTGAAACCTACCCATTATATTCTTCAAATGGTTGACCGATCTATCACCCATCCTAGGGGTGAATTATAGGATGTGTTAATTAAAGTTGGGGACTTCATATTCCCGGTTGACTTCATTGTTTTAAATACACAACCTATAGCTAACCCCCGGAATCAAATTCCAGTGATACTCGGTCGCCCATTCCTTGCAATCTCAATGCGGTGATCAATTGTCGAAATGGTTCCATGAACCTATCTTTTGGAAATATGACAATTGAACTCAACATTTTTAGGTTGGGGAATCAGCCATCCGATCCAAACGCTCATATACTAGATGTCTGTTCCATTTAGGAGATCGCTCCCGAAGACTGTGAATTTGAACAAATACTATTTGATCACAGTGATCTTGACGCTACTAGTGCGTTCCTCTTTGAACCTGCTGTTTCCGACTCTGACAACGAATACTAGTGTTTCACGTTTTTAAATGATCTTGGCTTTTCACCACCTAAGTTAGAATCCTTTGACTTTACGGATGAGTTGGTTGAACCATCTGACTCCGTTGCATACACTTGTTTTGAAACCCTGTTAGAATCCTTTGAGTTCGAGACACGTTTGCCGATCTTCCCTTCAGTTGTTTCTCCTCCGACGCTCGAACTCAAGCCACTGTCGCCTCACCTCAAGTATGCTTAATTAGGTGAGAATGAAACTCTTCCAGTGATCATTTCTTCTTCTCTAGCTCTAGAGCAAGAGAAAGCCTTTCTCGCGGTCTTACAATCTAATCGGCAAGCTTTCGGCTGGACTATGGCGGACATCAAAGGGATTACTCCCCTGATTGTTGAATATCACATTCACATGATGAATGATGCCAAACCAGCTAGGGATCCACAGGGGCGATTAAATCCAGTCATGAAGGAGGCTGTGAAAAAAGAGATCGTCAAATGCCTGGATAGTGGTATCATTTACCCTATTTCAGACAGCCAATGGGTCAGTCCTATACACGTTGTCCCTAAAATGTCGGGCATTACGGTCATCACAAACAAGGAAAATGAGTTGATCCCTACTCGCACCCAGACCGGGTGGCGAGTTTTCATTGATTATCGAAAACTTAACGCCGCAACACGGAAGGATCGTTTTCCGCTACCATTCATTGATCAAATGCGTGAAAGATTAGCTAGACATGAGTTCTACTATTTTCTGGACGGTTACTCAGGATACAACCAGATTCCCATCGTCGAGAAAGACCAGAACAAAACCACTTTAACTTGTCCATTCGGCACGTTCGTATATCGTCGCATGCCCTTTAGGCTATGCAATGCTCCCGCTACTTTTAAGCGGTGTATGATGGGAATATTCTCTGATATGGTTGAGAAATTTCTGGAGATATTCAAGGATGATTTCTCCATCTTTGGCGATTTCGTCGACGAGTGTCTACAACATCTTGACGCTGTCCTTACCCGATGTAAGGATAAAAATCTCACTTTAAACTGGGGAAAATGCCACTTCATGGTATGCGAAGGTATTTTCTTAGGACATATCATTTCGCAAAATGGTATCGAGATTGACAAAGCAAGGATTGATGTTATTTCCAACCTCCCTCCTCCCAAATGCGTCAGAGATATCCGATCTTTCCTTGGCCATACCAGTTTTTATAGACGGTTCATCAAGGACTTTAGCAAGATTGCTTTCTGCTGGCAAAGGAAACTCCATTCAATTTCAACTCGGGTTCCTTAAATGCTTTTGAATCTATGAGAAGCTCACTCACCACTGCTCCCATTCTTTTTTCTCCAGACTGGACGCATCCTTTCGAGATTATGTACGATGCATCAGAGTTTGCTATATGTTCGGTCCTACGACAACATATCGATAAGATACCGCACGTAATCTACTATGCGAGCCGGATCTTGAATGATGCTCAATTGAATTATACAACAACCGAGAAAGAGTTCTTGGTTGTTGTATTCGCTTTAGAGAAATTCAGTCCATATCTCATCGGCTCCCCGGTCATTGTCTACACTGATCATTCCGCTGCGAGATAGCTTTTTGCGAAAAATGATGCAAAATCTCGGCTAATACGTTGGATCCTCTTACTTCAAGAGTTTGACCTTGTCATTAAGGACAAAAGAGGATGTGAAACATAGTTGCCGATCATCTTTCACGACTTCCTACTATGCCGACGCTTCCTCTCCCAATTAATGATGCTTTCCCTGATGAAAAACTCTTAACGGTATCTTGCGAACCTTGGTTCATAAATATTGTGAATTATTTAGCGACTGGACTTGTACCAAGCGAATGGTCAAGTCAGGACAAACTTAGATTTTTCTCCCAAGTAAAACACTTTTACTGGGACGAACCCTACTTGTTCAAGTATTGTCCAGACCAGATCATCCGCCGGTGTGTTCCGAAAAACGAGTTCAAGAGTGTGTTGTCTTTTTGCCACGATCAAGTGTGTGGTGGGCATTTTGGCCCAAGAAAGACAGCTGAGAAAGTCTAGCAGTGTGGATTTTACTTGCCAAAACTTTTCAAAGATGCACTTGATTACTGCAAGACTTGCTCCCGGTGCCAACATTTAGGCCGGATTTCCAGGAGAAACGATATGCCGCTCCAACCAATCCTGATTGTTGAGATGTTCGATGTATGGGGGATAGATTTCATGGACCCGTTTCCCAACTCTTTTGGAAACCTGTACATTCTTTTAGCTGTTGATTATGTCTCCAAATGGGTCGAGGCAGTGCCGAGCCGGACGAACGACAACAAGGTTGTCATTAGATTCCTGAAAGAAAACATTTTTCCCGGTTCGGGCACCCTCGCGCTATCATTAGCGATAATGGGACACATTTCTGCAATAAGTCTTTTGAGACCTTGATGTGGAAATACTCGATTAATCATAAGCTATGCACGCCCTACCACCCCTAAACATGTGGGCAATCAAAAGTTTCAAATCGGCAGATCAAGCAGATATTGGAGAAAACGGTTTCTAAGAACCGTAAGAATTGGTCTTTGAAATTAACCGATGCCCTTTGGGCATTTCTAACTGTATACAAGACTGATCTTGGCATATCTCCCTATCGTCTTGTGTACGTAAAGGCTTGCCACCTTCCTGTGGAAATCGAGCATCGTGCATTTTGGGCGATCAAAGAGCTGAATTTAAACCTTGAAAATGCGGGCAGCTATCGGAAGCTGCAACTTAACGAGCTAAACGAGATTCGGGATGAGGCTTACGAAAACGGGGTTGTTATAAAGAACCGAACGAAGGTGTTTCATGACAAACACCTTATATGCAGAACTTTCACCCCCTGTCAACAGGTACTTCTTTACAACATAAGACTTCACTTACATCCTGGTAAGCTCAGATCTCGCTGGACGGGACCCTTTTTGTGCGGTGTGTATTATCGCACAGTGCGGTGGATTTGGAAAATCCAAAGGACGGTTCATTTTTTAAAGTAAACGGACACAGATTGAAACCGTTCCTTACTACAGAACCATCGGAGGAGCTCCTGATATTACAGGAGCCGGTTTACCTTGCTTAATCTTCCTCTGTTTACCACCAAACTTCGATTATCCATTCATAAACAGTGGAGACATTGTTTCAAATAAATTTGGGGGTATATATATACTATTTGTATATATATATGGATATTCTTGTCCGGTGCATATCCATTTTTCTTTCCTTTGACGAGCAATCTTGTCTGGTGATGCTCGGTTTTTACTCAACAATATATATATATATATATATATATATATATATATATATATATATATATATATATATATATAAGAAAAGAGTGGGGTTCTTTTAAAAAAGTTTTTTTTAGAAAAACAACTTCTTATAATACCAAACCACTGACCCGAGCCCCATTCTAAAACACTCAAAATATAATTTCTGTCTTTTCTCCTCTCCCCCAAATCACCATATAAACCCTAGCTCCAAATTCCTCACTTCGACCGGGCAAATCCTCCAATCGCTCGTCTCCGCCGACCCTCCTCTTACCAATAAACGATTTTCTTCTTTCTCGCTGTAACATTCTCTCTCCTCGCATCTCCTCTGTTGTTTAAAATTACTGAAAAATTCAATTACCCACTGTAATGGCTCCCTTTGATTGGGAAAAAATTATGTCGATGTTTTCACCCATGAAGTATTTGGGAGCTATTTCTATGATGTGATCTGTCAAATGGGTTGGTAATTTTTGTTGTATGGAGATGAGGGGTTGTGTGCCATTGAAGAATTAGTAGATGAGTTCTACGATGCATTGCGAGCAGGCGAGCAATTGCGGATCGTGTCCGTTTTCATTTTCAGGGAAGAAAGAGGGTGTTTTCTACAGAAATAATTTCAAAAGTCACCAACATCCCCACCCGACCAGGATTTCAATATCCATTAGAGCTCGCCGAGTATAGAACGATTGTTGGATCGAGATGCGAACTACGAGATGTTGGGCTAAACGGCCAGCAGATGTATCGAAACGTCAATATTGCTTACCGCTGGGTATACCGAAATGTCAAAGGGCCCATCCGAGTTTCTTCTTTTCCGGCAATTGTGGATTATGTCATCCATTGCCTTATGACGAAAACCATCAATTCTGCATTGTGAGCATGTTATTCACAACAATCATGGAGGGTGTCGCAGGGCACAAACTGCTATTTCCGGTCCTCATCATACAGATCTGCTATTACTATATGGAGGAGGATGACTTCAATGCCTGCGTCACCACGTACGACACAGTCCCAGTCAAGGTTGAGAGGATCTCATAGGGTTATACAGACACTAGATGTGAGCAGCAGATATGGTCACCCTCTGACCCTAGCGAGCATGTGGCACCGCAGACTTCATCAGAGATCTACCTGAATGAGGATGTACCGACTGATCCGTATGATTTACACAGGATGGAGGTCTGCGGTATCAAGAAACTGATCAAGCAGAACAAAGAAATCAAACAGTAGTTGAGCTAGATCCTAGCAAACCAAGATGAGGCTAGTAGAAGCGACAAAAGAAAAGGAAAGGGAAAATCCAAGCGACGATGAGGACATCATCCAATTCAAGTTTGGGGGTGAATTTAGGATGGGGTTTTTATCTTGTATCAAGCATATAATATTGCATTTGCATATTTCCTGCATTTCAGCATTTCATATCATGTATTTTTTTTACTTTGCATGTAGTTGCATTGCACGTTTGCTTTTGTATTGCATTCTGCTGTTTGTATCAGAAAAACTGAAAAACCATAAAAATTGAAAATTTTCCAAAAATATAAAAACTTTGTCGTTAAGTTAGCATGTGGAAAAACTTAAATTCAAAATATCGACGGTTTAATATGATAAGATAGGAATAACTAAATCTTATGTCTAGATATTGAAAACCGGAACGATAACCATCCTTGAAATTTAACAGTAGCTAATATACGTCTTTTTCATCACACTATACGTGTTGTGAATTTTGAAAAATTAGATAAAATGTTTGATAGTCTTAAAACACCTTTAAAATTTGGGAACTCCGTTAGGATCAAACTAGTTTTTCTGAGATATGTAATATCGAGAAGAGTTTATAAAGTAAAGTGGATATGAAAGGATATTATTGATGCTTTAATAAAAACTAAGTCCGAAAAAACCATTTTAAACTTGATTGGAATGATTGAACACCTTACCTACACAAAAATACGTCTTATATCTTGAAAAGAATTGAACAACTGGCTATATCTCCGTTCATATTGAATTTCCATAATTCTCATGCTAAAATGAGTCTTTTTGTTTTAGGGCCTAGGTAACTTGGGCAATTAAGTTCGCCGGGGTGTCTCTACACCTAATACCCTAAAACCAATTGATTTGGGAGCATTGGCCCAAAACTCACTAAGAAGCCTAAAAAGTCCAATTTAAAACATAGTCAAGCAAGTGTTCTCTCCGAGTTAAAATTTCTAACGGTCCTTTGTGTGAGAATAATCTTGATAAAAGACAAGTTTTTATAAAAATATTTTTAACGGAGATATGAAGGTTTTGTCCTATGATAAAGACTATTTCACATTCACGAAGGTGTATATGATACGAAAACAAGTAAAAGATGGAGTAAAGTATAAGACCAAATTCTCTGTTCCGATAGAAATTCTGAATTCGAAATCTAGCTGGAAAACAAAACTTGAGAAAAACTTAACTCTTTGAAAACTGGTATGATCCTTTTGAAGTTTTTAAATCCGGTCTTTATTTTTGTGATATGTTGACTTTAAATCGAACTTTTCGAAACATAACGATGCTATTGCACCACACATTAAAAGGCGTATAAGATCTTAAGTTGAATAAAAAGTGAGGTATGAAGGGTTCGATATTTCTAAATTTAGGATAATAGAATTTCTAGCTTTAATACTAAATCCTAGAATTAAGAATTGACAGTTATTTCGCAAAATCTAGCTTAACGAGATTTTGTGGGTGTAATGCGCTGAAAACCCTCAGGAGACAATATTTCTCCTACTAGGGACACCTAAAGGTTTAACGGCTTGTTGCACGAGCTCAGTGCAATCGCGTTCCCTGCAAAAGTGAGGTTAGGATTTTGTTTTGCACGGGACGAGCAAAGAATAAGTTTGGGGGTATTTGTTCATCACGAAAAACTGTATTTCAATACCGCTCATTCTTTATCAATTTTGTGATATATCGGTACTATTAACCCATGTCTGCTCAATAAATACAGATTACAGGTATTCGTGACAAAACACTGGAAACATAATCAAATACACGGATATGACATTTGTGAGTCGACACTGCAACCGGAACAGAAAACCGATCAAAATTCAATGAGTTTTTTTTTTGCAACATGTGTACACTTTTTTTTATCATTACAAATGAAACAAAATAAGTGTGAACACAAACCTCTTTTGATGCATGAACCTTAGTGGGACAGCCTTGCACAAGTGGGCATACAAATCATGACTTGTGCAAATAGGATGAATAAGTGGGTGTGTGATGAGTGATGCAAAACGGTGTGATGTGATGTTAAGTCATATTTTCCCTCCAAATCTACAGATTACAAACCGAGCTTATATTAAAAAATCAAACAATGCTACTGATATCATAGAGAGTACATAAGATTACCACTTGAAGATGGGCCCCACCATACCAAGAAGAACCGGCGAAATCCTCAAATATCCCGTCGCCGCCGGCCCTACATGATCAGAAGTTCTTGATTTTTCTTCTGGTCAATCTACATTGTCACATCACCATTGTTTTATTATTTGTTTATTCTGTGGTAATGCCTATAAATACACATCAAAAGAGAGTCTTAAGGGTCCATGTTGTTTTAGTTTAGAACAAGTCTTTCATTTTTGTAGATGTTCACTTGTATTTCCTTTTATACTCTTGAGTTCTTGTCCTCTATCTTGACCTTGTAACTTCTTAACTGAACTTACAAGCTTAAGGTTTTGGTTCTTGAACTCAAATTAGCTTGTATCTTCATTATCAATCAATAAAAGTTCTCTTTTTCTCACTTCATGTCATGTGCTTGCTACAATTATAATCTAGTGAACTCCTTTGCCTTTCTTTGATCTTGCGGCCTCTTAAATGAGCTTGCAAGTTTAAAGTTTGGTATTTTGTTTTCATATTGAGATTTGGACTTAAGGACGCTTGAAGAAATTGCATATCGGATTTATCGGTTCTTAGTTCTTTAACATTTGCTTTACTTTTCTTTACATATTTTCTATGTGCCTTTCTCTTGTTGTGTTTTATTTTGTTTTTGTGAATATGTGTAAGTAATTGTTTAACTTGTTAAGGGTAGAATATAGTTCGTTTGTGTTAGGAGAAGTGTTTGCTAAAAACCTTTAAAAACCTTAATTTGTTATTGAAACTCCGACCAAACGATTCGCAATCCGCTCCGTTAGGCACCCTATCCTGCTACGATAGCGGTGAATCCTAATCGTGACCGGTTGCGAGTGGTTTTCAGGAGACTAAGGCCAAGAGACAAGAACGGAAGGACAAGGGACAAGAAATACGGATTTTGCGTACAATCGCAAATACCGTACTTCAAGTTTCCTAATCCACATTGTTACCGATTGCCTTAACATCAATATCAAGTTAGGTCTATAAGTAAACGGAAAATATCATCCTAACTCAAGCTAACCTAAAACTACCCCTAACAAGTTATTTTCTTGAACATATCATATTTACGACACTTAGAATAAAAACAACTCAAGTTACGGACTTAACTCGTTAAAACAAGCGTAAAATCATACCATCTCCCTGCGGACAACCCGTACTCATCTCGGCTCGTTACACGCGACACTGTTTTGATTGCGGTTATTTAAACTTTAAAACGACACGCAAAATACGTGCTAATCATCCTCACTCCAATCTCTTTATATGTCTTTACTTCTTACTTTCTGTACTCCATACTTAGGCTAATTGGTTTTCTTCTTCCCTACCTTTCGACACCTGCCAAAGATTTGGAAGAAGACTATCCAATAAGCGTAATAGGCGTACTCTCCTAATGCTAGGAGTCCTCGCAGCCTGAGAGAAAGTAAAGAGAAAAGGTAACCGAATAATCCTATTCAATTTCTCCAGAACCGGAATCCATCCTCAAATAGAAACAAGTTTCTTCGAGTTATTATGTAACTGTACAATGGCATACCCAAGTATTATGGATCTTCGTAGTGATGCGAAGTGTTCTAGAGAAATGCAAAAGTGAAGTAGGAGTGGCAGGGATATATGCGGCTTTGTCGTGAATTATGACAATCCAAAACCAAAGTTTGTAAGAAAGTTCAGTTAATTTGGTTCATGAGTTTTAGTTTGAGGTCAGGTCATAGTCTTTACCAGAGAGAGAGAGAGAGAGAAGAAACACTTAGCGTGCACTCTAACCTAGATTAGATTGGTTAATTATTTTATCTAATCTGGATGGCTCCCACTGTTTCCTTGAATTCTCCTTCAAACCCTAAAAGGAGAATTAGTCGGGATCATCTGAAAATCACCCGAGAAGTAACACCTACTCATCAGTGGAAATCAGGATCCAACTATCATCGTATGATAACCTGACGGAAGCCACTCAAGTCACCACACTCCAGAAGGTTTGTGCATGCCTGGAAAGTTTCCTTTATATTTAAAACACCCGATATGGTTTTTGCCCCTAGGACCCAAGTGACCTTGACTAAATATCAAAATGCCAAAAGGTCCTAGTCAAGTTCTACCCGTCATTATCTTGATTGCATTAAACACATCCGTACGACACCTGATTAAAGATCAAAACTATCGTACGACTGTCCTAACCAATCTCATTACCATGCATAAGAAAAAACATTACTTAGCTATCGTACACTACGCCTCGACTAAAGATCGAAATACGTAACACGAATACTAAGCAATACTAATCTAAAATGACAGAGGGCTACGGATGATTCTTGGCGAAAAACCTTTAGCGTAATGAACTTGATATCGTTGTAGGAACTTAAGCAGTTTTGAAAAGGAGTGGTTTAGGCTCCGCATTTTCAAAACGAGTGGTTTTGTAGAAAACCGATGGTTTTGAAGAAAACCAAGTAGTTTATAGTCACGTAAACTTTTTCCAAAGAAGTCACTCCCTGTGAAAGGATCTAGGCTCTTTCCTCATCGAATGAGGTGCATGATATTTCTAACTGAATAACTCAATGCAAAGCAAAAGGAAACGCCTATAGTTTCAAAAATTGGTTCCAACAACATCATATAGGTTTGTTTTCCTTGCATTAATTAAAATTAATGTAGTCCTATCAATTAATCATATCATGCCAGAAAAGAAACGAAAATAGGCACGCACATATATGCCATCCGCATTCGCCTCAGGGTCCCAGGTCTTCACTGTAAGGTTACTTAACTTACAGCAGGGCGGGGATAGGACCAGCGCGGATGCAAAACATATGCGGATGAAAAACATATATAGCATCTAATATATATATATATATATATGAACATTTGTCTCATGCATGATATCTAGTAACATCACAGGAACATCACAGCGAAAGAAAACACAATATGGAAATGCGGATAAACTAGTAAAAATACAATTCAATGGAGCCAAATATGAAATACAATTTTCCAGTCGTGTGGATAGCTCGTAGTATCGGATCATAGACACCTACGAGTGCGGAAAGCTACCCGCCAATCCCAGAAGCAAGACAACCCTAATCAACGAAGTAAGTGGGCCAGCCCGCACTTCCGAAATCCGGTGACTTGAGCACCCTTCCGTGGGTCAATTCTATACCCCGTACGAGTGCGACGAATAGCCCGCCAATTCTAGAGTAAAGCACTCCGGTCTCAACGCCATGAGATGGAGGCCCGTTGCCCTCTAGAACCCGGCTACTCGAGCACTCCGCCGCGGGGTAATCCTAGTGCATATAATGAAAAACTGAATATACAACGGTGACTACATCCGCAATCTAGACGTGCCGCAAAGAATAATACAAGCCGCGATGACGGCATTCCACATATCGGACGCTCTCCACGCAATATGAATATACATTACATCACAGAGAACTAGATCTAATACTACATACACTGGGCTATCCATCACGACAAATCCAACATAACCATAATCAACAGAGCAACACAGAACATCAACGCGAATATCATGTTCGTAAACCCGTCTAATTGTACATATAGCAACCGGTCGGATTATACCACGCTATGATATTCACGGTCACAGAAACAAAAGCACAGAAAAACATGAATTTAAAATTTCGATCGATTAAAACTTTCCGCATTGGCCCCAAGTACAAACTAGTACACAAACAAATCTGGACCAAAACCAAATATTCCAAAAATCACATTTTATTGAACTAGAGCCCCAGAAAAAATTTGGGGCACTGTAGCCAAAATTGGACCGTGAATCAGCGGCCAAAAGGCGCATTTGGCGGCGGATCAGTGGTCGAATTTTGGACTTAGGTGCCTAAATTTTTTTCTAGCTCTAATTTCTCCTGCACATAATTTTAATGCAACCGGAAAAAATTTTTGAACAACTTTGAAATTCGAACAGTAAGTAAGGATTTTGGAAATGTGATTCGGAAAATTCCGTCGATCGAAACTCTAAATTAGTACAAACAAGTCTAGCCTTTAGCCTGGCTCTGATAACATTGCTAGGAACTTAGACACACTAGCAAATTAATTTTAGAAGATGGCAACATGGATTTCAAAAATTTCTAGTTTGCTAAAGTTCCCAAACCAAGAATTGAACTAAAGAGTTAGAACTTGCTAACCAAAACCTAGTGAGCCAAGCTAATTTACTATGTGTAGAATACTCACATTCTTAAGATTTCTTCAAGTGATTCGGATCGTGCTTGCAAGCCGCTCCACCTTTGCCGAAGATGATCCACTTGAGAAACACGATCCAAGCTCCAGTTTCGCCTAGCGAGGTAACTGACGCTCCAAGATCGTTAGGAATGGAGAGTAGTGATGTAGCAATTTTCAACTATCTTTTTCTCTCATTTCTAAAATTCAAGTGAGCAACTAAAGAAAAAGAAGGATGTAACGACCGTGTAATCTAGATACGTAATAAAAACGTTTTATAATTTTTCTTGAGGCCAAAATTTAGAGCTTCTATTGGTAGAAAACACTTTAAAAATATTTTTCCAAGATTAAAATGAATTAATACTATTTTTAGGAATTTGTAAGGATTTTTAGGAATTTTTAAGAATTTAAATGAAATTTTTATCGAAGGGAATAGTTTTTAAAATAGATAAAGAGAGTTATTTTGGACCAAATTTTGTTTCAAATGGAATAAAACATCAAAATATCTTTTCCATAATTTTCTCAGATTTTTCTAATATTTTTAACTATTTTAAAATAATTTTTAGAAGCCAAAAACAATTTTTAAAACATTTTTAAATATTAAAAACAAATTTTTATTTATTTTTAGAGCTGGAACAAATTTGGACCGTCGGATCTGGGAAACAATGGCCCAGATCCGACCGACGTTTTTCTTAAAGAAAAAGAAAAAGAATATATATATATATATATCAACGCCTTTGATCTGGACCGTTGGATCAAAAATTCAACGGCCCAGATCAGCAGCGCCAGGGCCAAGCCGGGGCCCACGCAGCTCACGCATGTTGGGACGTTTGTTGTTGGATCTGGTCGAGCGATGATCCGGATCTGGTCGGCTCGTAGGGCCGGCTCCTGTAGCGGCTGGAGAAAATAATAGGGATTTTTAATTCCAGAAAATTCCTATAAATAGCCCCGAACTTCTAAAATCACCCGAAAATATCTGTTTGACACAAAAATCTCAAAATATTTTCAGAGTTTTCTCTTTGAGTCTTTTATACTCTGGACCAATCCTTAGAGGCAAAAAAATTCTCAGCTTCACGATATACCTGTTCTCGTACAACCCGACGCTCACCAAATTTCATTTTCCTAGTTTATTTCATGTAGGATCTCTTAACATTTGACCTTCTGTTATCTTCATTATGATAATATTTATTTGTTAAAAAAATTCCATGACTTAATTATGTGCTTTTAACTAGATTATCTATTTTACGGATTATGACGATTAAAAACGATATTAAACCTTAATAAAAAATGAACTTTTAGCAGTTATCCTTCACGATAAAATCACGGGGTAACGGAAAACCTTCATTTCATGTTTGAACATATGAAAATAGTTGTGAAGTGACTATCATGACCGGGACAAATTTATAGGAATAAATGTACTTATTCGACGGCATTAAATAAAGGTTATCAATAATTAGTTCCCTGATTATTAAAACATGAAAAAATTATAGTAAATTTTTATATATTGGTTATTTTAAAATAAAATTGATTGTAAACATGTAAAATCATATTTTCACTAAAATTGGTATTTCACAAAAATACCATCAACTCCTAAGAATTTATATTTTCATTATAATACCACGAACTTTGGGAAAATGGTATTTTCCTTAAAATACCGTAAACCTTTCCAAGTGATATTTTTATTAAAATACCATGAACTTTTCTGAATCATAATTTTTACGAAAATAACATGAACTTGGTAGAGTAATTAGTTTTATTAAAATACCCTGAACTTTTAAAAGTTAGGGTTTTCTTGTGAAAATCAATAATAATCCTAAAATTAGATTTTTTTACTAAATACCTTTAAGAAGTGAATCCTTACCAAAAATACTGCTAATTTTGAAAGTGAAGTTTTTAGAATTTCACTAAAATACCCTTACCTTTTTATAAAGAAGATTCTTTTATTAAAATACCATAACCTTTATAATAAAAGATAATTTACGTTATTATACCATATAAATGCCATACTCTTTTATAAAGGGTTATTCTTATTAAAGCGTTACAATTTTTACCCTAAAATATCATGGCATTTCATAAAACAATATTTTGCCCTAAAAATACCATTGTTTTTATATAAACAATAATTATAATAAAATACCATAGTCCATTGTAAACTAAGGTTTCTATAAAATACTATGTTTACCTGACAACTATAATGGAACGAGATATAACCCACGACTGTGGGAGTTCATATCGACTGAGATATCATCTACTTAAATCCAACTTTTAATACATCACACAACATAACCTACGATATGGTTAGGGTTAGAATGCGCAAACCTATGTATGGAATACTATTATAAATGAAGATCCCTGTAGGCAGGGTGAACAATCCCAACATAAACGACCACTACGAATGAATTGAACAGTCCTAACATGGACGACTACTATGAATGATATGAACAGTCCCAACATAGACAAATGACATTCCATGCCTAGATGATATACGCACTAACTCTAATTCGCAAAACCTTTACACTATAAAACGGGGCTGGATAGTTTGATTAGACAAGGTAGTATACAGACTTGGATTCCCTTATTACTCGATCAGATCCGGGAAACTGAAATAATACATTTCACTTTCTCCAACCGTTGTTCTATAGTTAGAACGGAATAATCTCGAGAACCCGTTACCCTTATCTAACAAACTAAACGAATATATTACCTTTAGTTATCTTACGAAATATACCATACTTTACCTAATGTCTATAATACATACATCATACCTCTACACACATATGACATCATACATTACACACACTTATTCTCTTTACCATTAATTTCTGTTGATAAAATTCTACCCGGGCGTAACTCGCTGATGGACTTTCTTTTCCTTTCTCTATCTTTGGAATGTCCATCAGATGAGGACGAGGTTGACGAAGAAGGAGACAATGGAATGGAGCCTACTAATGCAGACTACGCGGAGTTGACACAAGAATATTAGGATAGCTCTTCTATTGCCCATCTGTTTAGGGTTTGCTTTCTTTTCATCAATATAATCAAACTATTTAGTTGCTTTCAGTACTTTGGAATGTAATAATTTTAGTTAATAGAAATAAATATTTCTGCTTTTATTATCAGTTTTGGTACATTACCTGCATAATTTATTTATACGCTTAACGTAACTGTATCGAGAAAAATCACTATCGACACAGTTAGGTTGCGGACCTTGGCACGTCACTGTTTCCATACATTTGGGAAGCGGGGCATGACAAAGGAGGAGGAGAAGAAGTGACCATTAGCAAAAATGAGCAAAGTGTTGAAAGAATTGAGAAAATGAAGTATGTAGTAAGAATGGCTTTATCATTTTTTACAACCATGTAAAAAATATCTCATAAATAAAGGCACATTCCTCTCTACATACCTCCAACTATGCTCATGCCACCTCACCCTCCACCACATTTATAAATGATATTCTAAAAAGAAAATCATATAATGAGATGTCTATCTTCTAGAAGATATTCCGTATAAATACGGAATACAACCCGGTATACGTATCGAAATACATATACGTGTATCCGTATAAAAATATGAATAGCCAAGAGAGAAAATGAATAATGAACAATAATACTACAATACATATATTAATATATATATATATATATATATATATATATATATAAATTATTAAATCAAAACTTGATTTAATTGTCACGACCCAAATGTGGCACGTGACCGGCACTTAAATCATGTGACATTTAAAGAAGTCGACGCGGTTCAAGTAAGCCGAAAACCCGGAATCTAAACCCTTTTTGAAAAAATATTGGAGGTGAGTTTAAAATAGTCATCAGATGGAATCAGTTTAAATAACATTTTAAATTTAACTAAATATATTTGAAAAGAATCTATGACGTTTTGAAATTCGACAACACCTCCTTTGCATTTTTGTATAACCCGATACAACATAATAATATAAATAGCATCCCAATGGGAACTAGCTTCCACGCCCAAACAGTGGAGCAACCAAGCAAAACATATACGACGCACAATGGCGAAGAAAAGAAAAGCGAAACAAAATCAACAATCTAACATGGTCGACTCCAATGAGTGCGACACCACAACACACAAACTCTATGTCTCGCTTCTAAGTCCACAATATACCCTTTCTAAGTTGATGGAGTTTTCATTAGATACAAGAATATATGAATAATAAAGTGTGAATACGATACAATAGTAACTCACTTACCGGAGCAATCACCGAAGGAATGTGTGCCCAAAGTCGCTTGTAATCTAAGCGGTAAAACCTGCAAGAAACTGTGGCACAACGGGGATGAGTTGCCAACTCAGTGAATAGAAGTACATCTAAAGTTAGAAATCGAAATGCACGACGATACCTAGGTCATAAATATAGTACTATTATAATCTGTGCTAATATACTATATGATATGCATATGTATCATAATGCAATACTAACGATCATACAATCCTAAGTAGAATATATCCAATGCAAATAACCTATATTTGGGTATAAGCCCAATGTAACCGAAAATATATATAAACCTCTTCTTTAAAATAGCCGCGGAATAGATATGTCCCGGCATAGAGCAGACGTGATAGTATGAAATATAATAGATATTTTATTTAAGATATACATCCTGCTATTTTAATGAATAGTGTTAAGAGATTTACAATTAGAAGATTTCAGTGTCATATCAGACACGTCAAAATAATGAGGCTATAGCTCGATTTTGAAATCCTTTTTATATGCAACTACTCGTAAAAAGGTATGCGGGTACTGTCCCATGGATCAGTCATGGTTGGCTACTATGACTATGATATAACTGTGTACCTCATGATGGCAAAATATCAATATATATATATGGATGTCCAGCATCGACACCCGAAATCAGAAATCTCTCGTGTCCATCACCGACACGTAAATGCAGATACCGTTGACACCATCTCAATAGATGATCGCCAACCGATATCCCTAGTCCGGGTCAGTATTCCCTGTATATCAGCCGTGTCCAATCGAACCCCGATCAGTATCCCCGGGATATCTACCGTGCTCATCTCTATCTCCGGTATCGAATATCCTTGCTAGGCTCCCCCGCCTCAATGCGGCTATCCTGCCCCTCGGTCTCGAACCGGGTCCACCATGTATCCGACTATATATCCCCCCCCCCACTCAGTCCGGATAAGAACAAGTCCGAAACCGTATAGCCTCCACTCGGTTCGGAATAAATACTCAGAAAACATAAAGCTCATGGTGGACGCCAACTCATCATATACAAAGATATCAAGTAAAGAATGAGAATATTTGCATAGATCATTCTGATGATATATTATATATATATACATATATAACAGTGTCTCATACCACCGATATATATCATCAGGAGTAAAATATCCAGAAAATCCATAAGAATCAAATACAACATCTATAATACTGATATTCGTAATTTACAACAGGAAATAGAAAAAGACTACTTAATTAAATCATATAGGCATAATGATATCAATTCTACTGTGTCATGGCATTACTGATGATGTGTAGTGTAGCATACGCGTCTGTGCTCGTGCAGCATGGTAATCATTAGTATTTGTGGAAGTGTTCTAAAAGTGTAATAGCCTACTCATATCGACATCTACATATGCAATATATTATAACGGTCCTACAGTGACATGGCAGTACCAATGAGGTGTAGTGTAACATATGTATACGTGCTTTTGCAGCATAGTACTCATTGGTAGTTGTGCAGTGTCCTATCAGAGTGTTCGTATTACGGAAACGTATAATATCATTAACTATAACGCGAACTAATAAAGTAATTCTAAGCATAACTAATAAATGTAATTCGGCCGTTATTCGGCGTACGAAACTCTTCATCACCAATGCGGTATAATTCCTCATATAATGTCTCACATTATCACTATATCTCAAATCCTCTCTAGTACGGCATGATCCTTCGTACCAATTTACCAAACCATCCGTAAACTATATGCAAATGAGTATCATACTAGATGCAATTTAATTCCAATATCCATATCTTAATTAATTTCTAAAACTACTATATATCATAATACTATTTATAAGGTTGCGGGGGTGCTATACGCCATCCACCCGACTTCCCCCGTAGATGTAAATCTACTCACCAACTTAATAAACTTGCTGAAATCCACGCTGCTATATCCACCAACTCCGTCTCGGAAATCCTTGCGACGACACCTATAATCGTATTTAAAACCACATCGATATAAATATCATATTGAAACCCAAAACAACGAGATAGCCACCCATAGGTTATAACCTACAGTATACTTAACCCAAAAACAATATTATGCCACTGAAATTTACGTACAAACGTTGACGGTTCAGTTGCAATACAGAAATACGAAAAATCCATATCGGAATATCGGAAAACTTGATAGTACCTTAACTAACCATTTCTAGATTTCTCTGTATACATCTAGAGACAAAACAAACAATACTATAGATCATAAACTACCAAAAATAGGCCACAGAAGAAAAACCAACACCAAAAGCCACAAGGGGGCCGGCGTCGCCGGAAATTTGGTGTATGTCGCCGGATAGAATATGGAGTTTGGGGCTCGGGTTTTAAGTGGTGTCTCCAAGTGGTCTCATTATACTTTTGGTCTTGCTAGTTTTTCTAATGATTGCACTTAATGGTTCTAGATTCAATTGCAGTGAGCTAGATATCACAATTATCCTAGTTTATGATACTGCTCATACTAAACATGCCACGTGAAGATATCGTGAGTTAACTGAACTTAAGTTAATCTGAGTTAACCCTATTCTGGTCGTAACAGGTAAAAACAGAACTCACGATACGATATATCCATGTCGTATAAAGAATTTAACTCCAAAACTGATATTAGCTTCCAGATTTAACACACTGAATAATTAACATAAACAAACAATACCATACTCCCTATAATAGATACAGAGAGCTACTCTGAAAATCCCAACAACCAAACCCGATAGAAAACCGGCGAGCTCGGAATATTTGTGAATGTCGCCGGCCTAATTTCCGAGGCATGGGTCCGTGTTTCTTGTGGTTATTCTAGGTCCAATTTATAAGGCTACTGTACTACTTGATTTTGTTATAAATTAACTATACAATAGCAGACTGAAACAGAGCAAGAACCGAATCAAAATACGATATTTCCTATTTCTTACATCTACACTAAAACAGTACTGAACTAAAAGAACTACAGGTTTGGAAATTATACCTATCTAGAAGATCAACTGAAAGCTTCCTCCAATATGTACAAGCACAACTTCTTAGCTTGATGGTTGAAGTAAGAGCACAACACTAGCCTTTCATGCCATTTCTCTTCCTTTTTCTTAAGTGAGGTCTAGGACTTTGTTTTCTAAACTAGAAATTTCTTTTAAATATCAATATATTAACTGAACAAATAAGAAGAGATAAGGGTATGGAGTGATAAGGCTAGGAGGTGGTGTCAACATAATAGATGGTGTGCTATTCATGAAAGGAGGAGTGCGACCATTAGGTTAATCTAGGGTGTGGTGTTTAGGAGGTATATCTTAACCTTAACCATTATCTAACCCTATTTGCATAAACACTCTCATACAACTCTAATTAGTGTAACAACTCCATTTTTAATGTACAAAGAATTGAATTAAATTCAAAGTATACTTGGAGTATTTAATGTTGCTGATATCTCTTTAAGTATTTATTTCACACCATAATTACAAGAAGGAGCTTGTAGCTCATTGGTAATATCTTGCACGGCTGAACCAAGCCACCAGAGTTCAAATCCCCTGCCCCACATTATTTTTAATATTTTTTTGTTTTAAAATTTCTAGAATACCAACAGTCAACACGTGTTTTCTCACAAAAACCCCACTACCCATAAAAAGTTAGATGTTCCAGTGGCTACCCCCGGCGACCCCCCATCTCCCGACCACCGGACTCGGCCGGGATCGGCCGAGTCGGCCGGCGGACCGGCCAACTCGGGCCGGCGCCGCCGGCCGGACTCGGCCGGACCGCCGAGTCCCCTGAATGAAAAATGCAACCCTTCACCTCCCCCACTCCCCTGCATACTCTAAATTCTGAGATAAAGTCCAGAGAGCACATTAAACCCTATTTACTCCAAATTTTAATGATTTTTCATATTTCCTTTTACATTTTTAATTAAAAACCCTATACCTACCCTAACCCTAGCCTAACCCTATAAATACACCCTTACCCCCCTATCCTCTCATCCCAAAATTCTGAGCCAACTCTCTCAAAATCTCAAGAAAACTTTGTACTTTGAAAAAAGAGCGAAAGGCAAAGTCCCGACGAAATCGACGGCAAACTTCCGGTGATCGTGCTAGGAACTCTCGGCGACGAATCGACACACCGGCGAATCCTCTACTTCCCTCTCACTCTCTATTGTTGTCCAAAACCCATAAGTCCTTTTCTATCTCCCCTTTCTATTCTAAGAAATACGGATTTACAAACCCGACGGAATCGGAACAAAACCGATTTCCGATTCGGTTTTCTTATAAACTTCACTTCTCATTATTTCAATTATGTTTAAACTCTATCATGTTGACTATTAAACACTAAACAACTATATTGATCAAAGTTAAATATATGAAATGATAATTTTTCCATTTATCGTATTTTTTTCACTTAAATACCACATTGTTCCAATTTCACATTGAACTCCATTAAACTTGCTATAACTATAAGTAGAGCATGAGGTAATGACCTACCTCCTCACACACTCCCATCTAAATATAGTACTATAATCTTGGAAATTTAGAATACGAGAAAACAAACCTTTTCATTAAAATACCCTTTGCTTAATAAAACTTTTAGTATTGATACATTTTTATAAATACATAACTTTTGAAATAATAAAATACATCTAGACTCATCCAATTAAGGACTGTCACATTCATTAGGAAAAGTCGTGAACTTTCAGTCGTTTATCTAAACCTGATTTTGTGGTGTCTAGGCTAGACAAGTGAGAAATGTAACTTTAAAAGGCCCGTCTCACGGTGATTCGTGAGCGGATCCCTCCTTTCTTCACTTGTACTTACCTGGCCATAATTGGCGGTGAAGAGGCGATTTGAACTTGTCACTAGAACATAAAATACGAGAAAACGATATCTTTACAATTAAATACCATTTACTTAATAAAACCGTATTGTAAAGGATTAGTATTTATAAAATCTTTGCAAAGCGCCGCTACAACCCATTTTGGGGAACCCGTTCAGGATGGTGCGGATTATCGCACATCCTCGGGCTTAGTAGTGCGAGATTCAGACCTCCGCAAGGATCATTTGGTCTCGAAAGATTTAAAATACGACATCTTAAGAAAATGAGATTTTTAGAATATAAAATATTTATTAAAAATTATTTTTGTATAAATATATGTATACTTATCATTAAAACATTTATTTTGTTATGATATAAATATTCCACCTTTTTCTAAAAAAATCACAAGAATAAATTTTACATTAAATACCATGAACTTCAAATAAATCAATATTATAGATAAATACCTTTATTTATAAAAACTAGGATATTTTTCACTAGAAATGTCACAATATAAAATTCACCCTCATTACAACTCTAAAGACGAATAATAAATACTTGGGGTGTATCTTGAAAACAATACAAAAGTATTTTTACATAAAACCCCCTCAAGTTTTATAAATTACCCTAAGGACCCTAGTAATTATAGAACTTCGATTTACATCTCTACAGTCTGACTCGGGTTTGAGTCTAATCATAATCCGACTTGAATATGATTCAAGTACCATATAAATCTATAATATTACAATTCAACATGAACACACGAATCCATGAATCTAGTTATCAATCTATTCAACTTGACTGAACCAAACCATGGATATACTTTCCATTTACATGATTCCAGTTTACATCCATTACATCCGTTACTGATATCATGGTTTCGGTCAGTCATCCAACTATACAATTTATACAATACAATCAAAACACTGCGGGGTTTAAGGGGTAGATTGGTACGGAAGGTGTTAAAAGTGGCACGAGACAGTAAGATTAAGACACCTAACATGAATCATGTTGCTGTTGTACCGTGGTATAACGGTTCCTTGTACTTTCAGTTTGCCCTGGTCTCTAGCATATAGAGACCCCTCTCGTATACACTGGCATTCTTCTGTACCAAGCTATAAACAACAACGTTAACACAATATTCTACAATATTATACAACTTTAAAAGATAAATTCTTATTCTATCTTTTCTATTTCTCCCTTAACTTTGGGACTTACCGAGCGACCTGTTCGCTGACGACATTCTATTTCTTTCTTCTTTGAATGTCGTCAGGTGATCTGGACACAGCAGAGATCGAGCCCACCAGTGAAGACTTGGATCAGTTCCTCGAAGACCCCGAGCTCTAGACATTGTACATTTCCATTCAGTACCTTTAAATTCCTGTTATGCCATTTTTTAGGTATCGTTTTTACTTCAGTTGTATTTCCTTTTCATGCATTGAACAAAAGAATGTTAATAAATAAAGTTGATGTTATTTTTATATCTCTTGTCTCTTGTGATTACTTTTATATTGCTTAGATACGCTTAGCGTATTTACTTCACAGTAAATACGTAGCGGACCAGTCGCGTCCCCTTCGCCGTATACCGAGAAGCGGGACGTGACAGGTTTTGTTGGTGGCCCATGCAGGTCAGTTCTGCATGAACATCGTAAGCGATATAATACAAGAATTATGAAATCCAATTATTACATTCGACTTTTTTTTAAAACTTATCCCATTCCTTGAATTCATCTTGAACTCCACCTTCGGCTTTCTTGAAGTCCTTCTCTCGACTTTTGAATTCTTAACTCTTATTCACCCTTTCTATTTATATTTCGTTGGCCAATCAACTGAGACACTAGCAAAGAAGTACATGGAGGTAATGATCTATTTAAAGATTTAAACTCTTCATAATGTACTATCTATGATACCCATGAACTCATACAGGAAATTGTGAGATTTCATGGAGTGTCGGTCTGCATTGTCTCCGATCGTGACACCAGGTTTTGATCGCAATTTTAGCAGAGTCTGCAAGAGAGCTTGGGAACAAGTCTGAACTTCAGCACGGCTTATCATCCACAAACAGATGGTCAGTCGGAACGAACTATTCAGATCTTGGAGGATATGCTCAGAGCATGTATGTTAGACTTCAAAGGATCGTGGGAAGATCACCTACATCTTGTGGAGTTTTCGTACAACAACAACTACCAAGCAAGCATAGGAATGGCACCTTTTGCAGCATTGTATGGAAGGAAGTGTCGATCGCCATTAAGTTGGGACGACATTGGAGATAGGGAACTTCTTGGACCAGAGATGATAGTAGCGACTGTTGATGTGGTTCATACTATCAGGGAAAGGATGCACATAACCCAAGATCGACAGAAGCACTGGGCTGATGCAAAGAGACGTCATCTGGAGTTCCAGCCAGGAGATAATGTGTTCTTGAAGATATCTCCGAACCGCAGAGTAATCCGATTTGGAAGACGGGGTAATCTAAGTCCGAGATATATTGGACCGTTCGACATACTCGAACGAGTCGGTGAAGTGGCATACCGCTTAGCACTTCCACCTTCATTGGAAGGAGTGCATAACGTGTTCCACATATCCCAACTCAAAAGGTATGTGAGTGACCCCAGTCATGTTCTCGATCATTCCGAGCTCACTATACAGCCCGATTTTTCTTGTGAGCAACAGCCTATGGAGATTCTGGACAGGAAAGTGAAGACACTTCAAAACAAGGAAGTTAACTTGGTCCGAGTGATGTGGAGGAAATACACTCCAGGAGAGTCCACTTGGGAAAGGGAGGATGAAATACGTACTAGATATCCACACCTCTTTGTAAACTAGTCCTCAAATAAAAGTTGTAAATTTCGAAGACGAAATTTTTGTAAGGAGGGTGGACTGTAACAACTCCATTTTTAATGTACAAAGAATTGAATTAAATTCAAAGTATACTTGGAGTATTTAATATTGCTGATATCTCTTTAAGTATTTATTTCACACCATAATTACAAGAAAGAGCTTGTAGCTCATTAGTAATACCTTGCACTGCTGAACCAAGCCACCAGAGTTAAAATCCCCTGCCCCACATCATTTTTAATATTGTTTTGTTTTAAAATTTCTAGAATACCAACAGTCAACACGTGTTTTCTCACAAAAACCTCACTACCCATAAAAAGTTAGATGTTCCAGTGGCTACCCCCGGCGACCCCCCACCTCCCGACCAACGAACTCGGCCGGGTCGGCCGGCGGACCGGCTGACTCGGGCCGGCGCCGCCGGCCGGACTCGGCCGGACCGCCGAGTCCCCTGAATGAAAAATGCGACCCTTCACCTCCCCCACTCCCCTGCATACTCTAAATTCTGAGATAAAGTCCAGAGAGCACATTAAACCCTATTTACTCCAAATTTTAATGATTTTTCATATTTCTTTTTACATTTTTAATTAAAAACCCTACACCTACCCTAACCTTAGCCTAACCCTATAAATACACCCCTACCCCCTACCCTCTCATCCCAAAATTCTGAGCCCACTCTCTCAAAATCTTAAGAAAACTTTGTACTTTGAAAAAAGAGCGAAAGGCGAAGCCCCGACGAAATCGACGATGAACTTCCGGTGATCGTGCTAGGAACTCTCGACAACGAATCGACGCACCGGCGAATCCTCTACTTCCCTCTCACTCTCTAGTGTTGTCCAAAACCCGTAAGTCCTTTTCTATCTTCCCTTTCTATTCTAAGAAATACAGATTTACAAGCCCGACGGAATTGGAACAAAACCGATTTCCGATTCAGTTTTCTTATAAACTTCACTTCTCATTATTTCAATTATGTTTAAACTCTACCATGTTGACTATTAAACACTAAACAACTAAATTGATCAAAATTAAATACATGAAATGATAACTTTTCCATTTACCGTATTTTTTTCACTTAAATACCACATTGTTCCAATTTCACATTAAACTCCATTAAACTTGCTATAACTATAACTAGAGCATGAGGTAATGACCTACCTCCTCACACACTCCCATCTAAATATAGTACTATAATCTTGGAAATTTAGAATACGAGAAAACAAACCTTTTCATTAAAATACCCTTTGCTTAATAAAACTTTTAGTATTTATACATTTTTATAAATACATAACTTTTGAAATAATAAAATACATCTAGTCTCATCCAATTAAGGACTGTCACATTCATTAGGAAAAGTCGTGAACTTTCAGTCGTTTATCTAAACCTGACTTTGTGGTGTCTGGGTTAGACAAGTAAGAAAGGTAACTTTAAAAGACCCGTCTCACGGTGATTCGTGAGCGGATCCCTCCTTTCTTCACTTGTACTTACCTGGCCACAATTGGCGGTGAAGAGGCGATTTGAACTTGTTACTAGAACATAAAATACGAGAAAACGACATCTTTACAAATAAATACCATTTACTTAATAAAACCGTATTGTAAAGGATTAGTATTTATAAAATCTTTACAAAGCGCCGCTACAACCCATTTTGGGGAACCCGTTCAGGATGGTGCGGATTATCGCACATCCTCAGGCTTAGTAGTGCGAGATTCAGACCTCCGCAAGGAGCATTCGGTCTCGAAAGATTTAAAATACGACATCTTAAGAAAATGAGATTTTTAGAATATAAAATATTTATTAAAAATTATTTTTGTATAAATATATGTATACTTATCATTAAAACATTTATTTTGTTATGATATAAATATTCCACCTTTTAAAAAAAAATCACAAGAATAAATTTTACATTAAAATACCATGAACTTCAAATAAATCAATATTATAGATAAATACCTTTATTTATAAAAACTAGGATATTTTTCACTAGAAATGTCACAATATAAAATTCACCCTCATCACAACTCTAAAGACGAATAATAAATACTTGGGGTGTATCTTGAAAACTATACAAAAGTATTTTTACATAAAACCCTTTCAAGTTTTATAAATTACCCTAAGGACCCTAGTAATTATAGAACTTCGATTTACATCTCTACAGTCTGACTCGGGTTTGAGTCTAATCATAATCCGACTTGAATATGATTCAAGTACCATATAAAGCTACAATATTACAATTCAACATGAACACACGAATCCATGAATCTAGTTATCAATCTATTCAACTTGACTGAACCAAACCATGGATATACTTTCCATTTACATGATTCCAGTTTACATCCATTACATCCGTTACTGATATCATGGTTTCGGTCAGTCATCCAACTATACAATTTATACAATACAATCAAAACACTGCGGGGTTTAAGGGGTAGATTGGTACGGAAGGTGTTAAAAGTGGCACGAGACAGTAAGATTAAGACACCTAACATGAATTATGTTGCTGTTGTACCGTCGTATAACGGTTCCTTGTACTTTCAGTTTGCCATGGTCTCTAGCATATAGAGACCCCTCTCGTATACACTGGCATTCTTCTGTACCAAGCTATAAACAACAACGTTAACACAATATTCTACAATATTATACAACTTTAAAAGATACATTCTTATTCTATCTTTTCTATTTCTCGCTTAACTTTGGGACTTACCGAGCGACCTGTTCGCTGACGACATTCTATTTCTTTCTTTTTTGAATGTCGTCAGGTGATCTGGACACAGCAGAGATCGAGCCCACCAGTGAAGACTTGGATCAGTTCCTCGAAGGCCCCGAGCTCTAGACATTGTACATTTCCATTTAGTACCTTTAAATTCCTGTTATTCCATTGTTTAGGCATCGTTTTTACTTCAGTTGTATTTCCTTTTCATGCATTGTACAAAAGAATGTTAATAAATAAAGTTGTTGTTATTTTTATATTTCTTGTCTCTTGTGATTACTTTTATATTGCTTAGATACGCTTAGCGTATTTACTTCACAGTAAATACGTAGCGGACCAGTCGCGTTCTCTTTGCCGTATACCGGGAAGCAGGGCGTGACAATTAGTTTAAAGAAACTAACATTTTCACACAAACCCCTCATGACACTTCTTATTGTAAAAACAAACTATTTCTTTACTAATCTATTCTACCACATTTTAAAAGGCTTTTTTTTATTACAAACAAAATTAAAATAAAATAAAATAATTAAATAAATAAAATAATTAGTTATCTAAAATATTTCAAAATGTTACATTAATAATCCGGCTTAATCCTATGCCACTAGTTGTTGGATATGTATGCCCTAGAGGTCATTATTGTATATGTATACATGTGGATGCTTGGACATATATGTACAGGACAACCTTGCTCGATATGATAGTATGCTATCTGGTTTGTCCTTATCTTAACATGTGCATATATTCTACTTGTTATTACGTATTATCTATACATGTTGATAAAGCCCGTAGGATCATTGCTTGACTACCTGCATTGTGATGGCGATCATACTTGTGGGAGATGGGTAGTTGATAAGCCCATCCTTAAAAGGTCCCTAATCGTGGGAGTATCGAGACTGGGCATTGATATTTCAGAGTAGACTGGTGTATACGTTTCTAGACCCCGACAAGGGGCGATGGTTGGTCCTGCAGCCATTGGTATTTTTGCACCTAAGATCGTATGCAGGTGCTCACTGGGGATGAATACACTGGACGGACTCACCGAGAACTTCTAGATGGTGCCATACCTATCTTCAGATAGTAGTTCTCTGGTGACATGAGTACAGGATAGTCTTTAGACCTGATATCATCATTTGTCTCGTATGTGTTCCCACTGTGCTTTAATCACTATCCTACCACAGCTCTACTGAGTCGTGCAAACAGGTTTTGGTTGGGTACAGTCTCGAGCCACATGGAGGCAGTGAGTGATTGTTGGGAATTCGTCTCTCCCGGTATATGAAGTCGATATCGCACTGTGTTTGATTGGTCAGGACCATAAGACCTTGGCCAAGGCAGTTGGGATTTACTGATAGGATGATCAGTAGTTTCCCGGATTGGTCCTGAGCCGCTTCAGCACGAATTATCGGGTTATTAGGGTCTGACGTTTACCACCCCCTAGACCCGGTATGCGATACTCTCAGATGAAGAGACCGGACTGTACGGAGATTGTCACGGATAGGCTCAGTAGGGATCCGGATGAGTTTGCTCGTCGGCCTTCCTTTTCGACAGGTACCCGGGTAGCCATTACGTACAGCTAGTGTTGCTGACGTACTTGTGGTTATGGATTTATCCAGTAACTCTCTGCCAGTGTACTGTCGAGTCTTTAGAATCCCACACAGAGGGTTTTTCTGGTTCAGGAGAAATGATATAGTAGCCGTATTGGATACGTGCAGGGTTCCGATCGATTGATTGTACTATGTACCAGGACTTTCGATCGGACAGTTGATAATACTAGCCGTCTTAGGATTGAGCCGGATTATTAAATCAGGTATTGATTTAATAATTTACATATATATATTTCGATGTGTATATTCTAGTATTATGTTCTTTGTGTTATTCTATCTCTTCGGGTATTCGTATTTTTATATGAATGCAGGTATGTATATACAGTAAACTGTAATCTGTATTTTATACGAAAAACATTCTAGAAAGTGGACACCTCATTCTTGATTTTTTCATTTATTCATAAATGGAAAATGAGGTGTAAAGTGAGGTGAGGAGAGTATGGTGAGAGCCATGCCTCAATAGTGTTGACAAATGAATTTTCAATTCATTTAAGCTCACTACTGAACCAAGGTTGGATATTTTTATTATAAAAATTGTTTTACAAAACCATTGTGAGGTTTTTATCTCACATGCTAGCCTCATTTTTTTCTTGAGCTCTCACCATTTGCTTCACTCTCCTCTCCTTCTCTTGAGCTCCTCCACCTCCATCATCTACCTCCTCTCTACACTCTTATGTGTTGAGAAATAAGAGAGGAGGTGGGATAGTGAGATAGAAACACACTTTGAACCATTACACTACATCCTAAAGTCCTTGGACTAGCAAACTAAGTTCTTTAGTTGCTCCATTGACACTTAGTTTGGAGCCAGAGCCATGGACCACATCCCTCGGGTGGATCATCTACGACGGTAGAGGACCGACGAACAAGATCGATTCCGGAGAACTGAAGGAGCAAACCAAGAAGATCAAGCTCGATCATGGAGGCTACTTGAAGCTAACGAAGAGGAAAGAAGACCGAAAGACACGGATTTTTTGGTAAGGCTTTTCTACCATAATAGATAGCTCCTCTAGTGTTAGCCAGTTTAGAGTTTATGGTAGATCCGGTGACTTGGGTTATTCTAGCGCCAGTTTCAAACCCCGATAAAAATTTTGTTCCGCAAACGGCCACTGTTGATGGCTAGGGCGTTAGTGTAACCCAACATGGTATCAGAGCCATCCCATTAAACCTTCACTAGCTAGTTTTGACGTGCTTAAAATATCGATCGAAAATTTTTTCCGAAATCACAATTTCAAAAATTATAGTTTCTGCCGAGTTTCAAAAGCGTTCAAAAAATTATTTCCAGTATCTTTAAAATTCGTGCAGGGTATTTTAGGACTTTAGAAGAAATTTGGACACATAAGCCCATAAGACGGTCGCGGAACCGCGACAGAACAAGATTTTTTGCGGCGGTTCCGCGGTCGAAGTGGGGCCTCTGTGCACAAAAATTCTTCTGGAGCTTTACTGTTTGGAAATGTGATTTTTGGGATGTTTAGTTTCTGACCCAGATATGTTTGAGTATTGGATTACACTTGGGGCCAATACGGAAAAGTTTTTGGTCGATCGAAATTTTAAATGCGTGTTTATCAATACATATGTTAGTATCTGCGACCGTGAATATCATTTGAGCGGTATAACCCGTCTAACTGCTATATGTTCTTTTAGACGGGTTTACGAACATGACATTTACGTTGATGTTCTGTAATGTGTTGATATTATGGTCGGATTGTCGTGGTGGATAGCCGATGTTACATTGGTAGCAGTACAGTTCGGATTTATTTGTATATTTGTTATTGAGGGGCGAGCGTCCGACATATGGACTGTTGTCTCTGCCGTGTTGTATATTATTTGATTGGGGTACGACCGGGTTGAGGTCGATGTCTGATTAGTCTAAAACATTGCACATTTGAATGAACATTTTCCCTATTATTATTAAGTAGTAAAAGATGTTTATTGTAATTATAGAACATATGAGGGTTTATGTGTAAAAAGTTTATTATCATATGTTTCTACATTATATTTAACATAATGAGGGAAAATATATGCATATAATATTTATATGAAATATTAGTAATTAAAATATGCATATCATATCAAATATTTCTGATCAATATTCTTAAGATCTAATATTATATAAAATGGTTAGGATAATATCTCAAAAATACCAAATACTACTAACACTATGACTTGAGATATTGTGCAGAGATTAGCTCAGGTCTGGAATCCAGGAGATCCGAATTAAATCGGGATGTCGGAAGCAAATCTGCTAGAATATGGAAGGAAATCGAGATATCTAGCAACGGTAGAGACTCAGAGCATAATTTTCAGGATCTAGACATCGAGAGGATCTCCAAAAATCAAGATAAAATAGCACAAAAAATCCCAAAAACTGAAGCCACCAAATCGCGGCGGAACCGCGGCTAAACAGGCCTTTATGCGACGATTCCGCGGCGGTTCTAAGCCCATATGATGTGATATTTTGGTGATTTTATTGTAACAACATATATTCACAGATGGTATCTAGGGTTTCTAGTTTCTGTGACTACATATAGGACCGAGAGCTTCACATCAAAAATCATCACCGAAGAGATCAAGAGGTCCAAAGCGGTCCACGCATCCGAGTGATCATCAACTAGTCATCTATTTCCAACAAGATAGAGATCTAGAGCAACTAGGATTCTTGTACTCTACTTTCAAAAGTTGTATGCAATAGTTGATTAATAAAGGTAGTGTTTTTATCGTTTTTTTGCAATTAATGTCCGCACTTACTTTCTGCACTTACTTTCTGCATCTTAATCATATATTCATTCTTCAACATTTCTTCTAAATCTCAAACCATGAGTGAGTAATTCCTAGCGTGCTAGGGTTCGTAGGATAGGGTAGAACAATGGATGATAAAATTATTTAATTTCTTTTATACATTTTAAAGTTTATAAACTTTAGCAAAATAAATGTTAATATCCTTATCGGGTGTGCTACCAATTTATTGCTAGTCACGACCACGATTTGAGATTGGTTTAATACTAATTTTGTTAAAGCCTGGACATGAATAGAGATCAATGCAAGGACAAGGGTTAGTAGCGGGGAAACCGTGGATTCTTCCAAAAGAACCCTAATCTACATTCATCACTATCAATCTAGTTTTAAACTATTAAAAGATAAAAAGAGTCATTTTTAATTATTCATCCATTACTACTAGGTCCAATGAACCCTACGAGCCTTTTCATTATAAATCTTATATCCGTAATGACAAACAATCATCCTTCTTCAATCAACTCGTCTAAAGCAAGAAAAGAGTTCACATTTTCTTGCGGACGACTCGTACTCATCACAGTTAGCTACTAGCGACACCGTCTTGATTGCGGTTATTTACAACACACTTCTCAGCCTAAGATCAATCAATGTCACATTTGTACATATATTTTTCCTTTTCTTTACTAGGATTACCCCACGGTGGAGTGCTCGAATAGCCGGGTTCTAGAGGACAACAAGCCCGCATCCCATGAAGTTGAGACAGAAGGGGCTTCACTCTAGAATTGGCGGCTATTCGTCGCACTCGTAGGGGGTATAGGATGACCCACGGAGGGGTGCTAAGTTACCGGATCCCGTGAAGTGCTGGGTGGCCCATTCACTTTGTTGATTAGGGTTGCCTCACTTCTGAAATTAGCGGGTAACTCGCCGCGCTCGTAGGGGTCTAGATTTTCATTCACGGGCTAACCACACGACCAGGAACGTCGGGTTTTATTTGCGGCTCAAATGAAATCCGAGGATCCAAGATTATATCATGCCTGGGACGAATGTTATATATATTTATATATATACTAGTAGATATTGTATATGTTTTGCACCCGCGCTAGTCCAGCCCCCGCTCTGCCGTTAGTTAAGTAACCTAACAGTGCATGACGGGGCCCTATGGTGAATGCGGATGTTATATACATACATTGTATTTTCGTTCTTTTCTGGTGTGATAGGTTAATTGATAGGACGGCATTAATTTTGATTAATGCAAGAAAAGAAACCTAAAAGGATGTTGTTGGAACAAATTTCGAAAAACTATAGTTATACTCTTCCGCTTTGCATAGTGTTGTTCGGTCATGAACATCCAGGATCTCATTCTACGAGACAAGAGCCTAAATCCCTTTGCAGGGAGTGACCTCTTGAACAAAAGTTTATGCTATAGATTACTCGGTTTTCTTCAAAACCACAAGTTTTAAAAAGCGGAGCCTAAACCACTCCTTTTCAAAACTACTCGGTTCCTTCAACGATATCAAGTTCATTACGTTAAAGGGTTTTTCGCCAAAAACCCAGCCGTAGCCCTCCGTCATTTCGGATGAGTAGTACCTAGTATTTGTATTGCGTTTGTTGGCCTTTGTCAAGGCGTAGTGCACGGTAGCTGGATATTGCTTGTCTGTTGCATAGAGATGCGATTATGTAGGATAATTGTATATCCTTATTGGCCTTTGTCAAGGGTTTGTACGGGTGGGTCTAGATTAAACTAGGATAATGACGGGTTGAACTTGACTAGTGGTATATGATTTGTTGTCCTTTGTCAAGGTCATGAACCGCTAGGGGCAAAAACCACATCGGTAACTTTAAATATACAGGAAACTTGCTAGCGTTGCATACCTTCTGGAATGTGGTGACTAGAGTGGCTTCCATCGAGATCATCACACAACGATAGCTGGATCCCGATCCCACTGATAAGTAGAATTACTCTTGGGAGATTTTTTCACATAACAATCAATGTTATAAACTAAGTAGGTGTCTAGAACGGTGTTAGCGGGGCTACGCCTCCAGGAAAAAGAGATTATGTAATTAAGGAACTTCACGAAAGCATTGGAAAACCTCCCTCGAAGTACCAACACTATCCTGCCCGAAAGGTTAAGCAAGTATTGTGACGTGCGATTAATCCTGACTGGTTCTTCTTTTAGGGTCTGAAGAAGAATTCGAGGAAACAGTGGGAACCATCCTGATTAGATAAACTAATAACCAATCTAATCTTGCAAGAGCACACGCTGAGTGTTTCTTTTCTCTCTCTCCAGGTAGCAACCATTTCACACCTTAATCAAGATAATAAAATGTATCGCTTGACCGATCCGAATTCTTATTCAGGGCTGGGGAACGTCGGTTTGGCTCTAACTTATGACAACAGTCATGAGTATGAGCAGAGAAAAGAGGATTGCATGAATTTCTTGATGACCCCATCGAAGAAGAAGCATAATATTGCATCTCCTTCAGGTGTTCTTGTTATTGAGAACTGCTTTTCGGTCAGTCCTACCTCCTGGATACTGGTTACCGGATAAGGATCTCACATCTGTAATTTATTGCAGGGACTGAGAAAAAATAGCATAGTTGGACCTGGTGATATGTCTCTCGGAGTAGGGAATGGGGCACAAGTTGATGCTTCTGCCGTCGGTGAATATCACCTAGCATTGCCAAGAGGCAATACTATGATTTTGAACAATTGCTACTATATACCTTCCATGGTTTGCAACATCATATCAGTTTCTTTACTTGATAAAGATAGATATAACTTTATTCTTGATAGAAATATCATGAACATTTACCTCGATAAGGTATTGGTTGCAGAATGTACACTGTGTAATGGTATCTATGTTCTAAATTAAAACGCAGTTTTCAATATACAAAACGCACGCAAGAGAAAGAGTTCAGAAGTGAACGAATCCTACTTATGATATTGTAGACTTGGTCATATCGGATAGAAAAAACTAAGTAAGTTGCATAAAGATGGATATTTGAATATGTTCGAATTTTCATCTTATGAAACTTGTCAGTCTTGTCTCAAGGGAAAGATGACCAAATCTCCGTTCACCGGACATGGAGAAAGAGCAGCAGAGCTCTTGGGACTCATACACAGTGATGTATGTGGTCCAATGTCTATACTTACAAGGGGGGTTCTTGTACTTCATCACATTTACTAACGATCTCTCTAGGTTCGGATATGTGTATCTCATGAAACACAAATCTGAAGCTTTTGAGAAATTCAAAGAATACAGAAACGAAGGAGAGAACCAGACTGGAAAAAATATCAAGATCCTCCAATCTGATAGAGGAGGGGAGTACTTAAGCACAGAATTCCTTGAATACCTAAAAGAGAATGGAATTCTCTTTCAGCTTACTCCTCCGTATACACCACAGCACAACGTTGTATCGGAGCGGAGGAATCGTACCCTTTTGGATATGGTTCGCTCCATGATGAGTAATGTTGAGTTGCCTTTTTCATTCTGGGGACATGCGCTACAAACAGCGACATTCCTTTTGAATCGGGTTCCTTCTAAATCTTTGCCTAAGACTCCGTATGAAATATGGAGTGGAAAGGAACCATGTCTTAAGCGTATTAAGATATAAGGTTGTCCGGCCTATATTAAAATACAAAATCCGGAAAAACTTCAAGAACGATCGTTTCTATGTAAGTTTGTGGGATATCCAAAGCATTTGCATGGATATCTGTTCTACCACACTGAGGAACAGAAGGTGTTTGTATCTCGCCACGTCACCTTTTTGGAAAGGGAATTTCTTGCAAAATAAATTAGTAGAAGTACGGTAGAACTGGAAGAAATTTTTGAACCACAAACTGAAACTGAAGATTTGGTGGAACCGTTAGATTCAGTAGTCCCAGACGAACATCAACCACTCTGCCGATCTATTAAGATTTCTCATATGCCCAAGAGATACTACGGTTTTCTCATAGACGGGGATAGAGAGGATTTCATCTTGGAAGAAGATGATCCTACTAGTTTCAAGCAGACCATTATTAAAAGGGACTCTGATAAGTGGCTGGATGCTATGCGATCCGAAATGGAGTTTATGTATGCTTATAAAGTGTGGACCTTGGATATTGCTCCTCCTGGGGTAAAACCCGTTGGATGCAAATGGATCTACAAAAAGAAGATTGGTGTAGATAGGCAGGTGGAAACCTATAAGGCTAGACTTGTTGCAAAAGGTTTTCGTCAAAGACCGGGTGTGGACTATAACGAAACTTTTTCTCTAGTGGCTATGCTCAAATCCATTCAGATCCTACTTGCCATTGCTGCATTCCATGACTATGAAATCTGGCAGATAGACGTAAAAAATTCTTTTCTAGATGGAAGTTTGGAAGAGTGCGTTTATATGGATCAGCCAGAGGGTTTTGTAGACAGTGAGAGCAGCGGGAAGGTGTGCAAGTTGCTTAAATCTATTTATGGATTAAAGCAGGTATTGCGGAGCTGGAACATCTGTTTTGATGAAACAGTCAAGGAATTTGACTTCATCAAGAACGAGAATGAGCCGTGTGTATATAAGAAGATTGTAGGACGAATTGTCGTATTCCTAGTCTTGTACGTGGACGACATTCTTTTGATAGGAAATGATATTCCTATGCTACAATCGGTCAAGCTGTTCTTATCACAAAGGTTCTCCATGAAGGACCTGGGTAATGCCTCGTATATTCAGGGGATCAAGATCTATAGAGATAAATCCAATAGATTATTAGGACTTTCGCAGTCCAGGTACATAGAAACCATACTAAAGAGATTTGGTATGGAAGATTCCAACCGCGGTAACATACCCGCATTGCATGGAATCAACCTCTCCAAAGAGATATCTCCCAAGACTGATGAGGAGAGGGTTCGCATGAGCACTATACCCTACGCTTCGGCGGTAGGATCTATAATATATGTGATGCTATGTACCAGACCAGATGTAGCTTACGCGCTTAGCGTGGTGAGCCAGTATCAGTCAGACCCAGGTGAGAACCACTGGACAGCAATGAAGAACATTCTCAAGTACCTGAGAAGGACTAAGGAGATGTTCTTGGTTTACGGTAATGGAGACCTACAGGTCGAGTCCTTTACTGATTCAAGCTTCTAGAGTGACAAGGATGACATCAAGTCTGTCTCGGGTTTTTTGTTTGCCCTCAATGGAGGGGCGGTGTGTTGGAAGAGTTCCAAATAGGACACCGTCGCAGACTCAACGATGGAGGCTGAATATATTGCTGCCAGCGATGTCGCGAAAGAAGCCGTCTGGATTAAGAAGTTCATTACTGAACTTGAGGTGGTTCCGTCCATTATTGATCTGATACCTTTGTATTGCGATAACAATGGGGCTATAGTTTTAGCGAAGGAACTACGGTCCCATCAGAATACCAGACACATCTTAAGAAGGTATCACCTGATCAGGGAGATCATTGATCGCCGGGAGATCGAGGTGCGGAGAGTGGACACAGAAGACAACACGGCGGATCCATTCACAAAGGCCCTCCTTCAAGCCCAGTTCGAGCGACTTTTTGAGATGTTGGGTATGCGATACGCCAACAGTTGGCCCTAGAGCAGATGTTGGGTACTCGGTACGCCAATATATAGCCTTAGTGCAAGTGGGAGATTGTTGGATATGTATGCCCTAGAGGCCATTATTGTATATGTATATATGTGGATGCTTGGACATATATATGTACAGGACAATCTTGCTCAATATGATAGTATGCTATCTGGTTTGTGTTTATCTTAACATGTGCATATGTTCTACTTGTTTTTACGTATCATCTATACATGTTGATAAAGCCCGTAGGATCATTACTTGACTACCTGCATTGTGATGGCGATCATACTTATGGGAGCATGGTATTCGATAAGCACATCCTTAAAAGGTCCCTAGTCATGGGAGTATCAAGACTGGACATCGATATTCTAGAGTAGACCAGTGTATACGTTTCTAGACCCCGACGATGGGCGATGGTTGGTCCCGTTGCCATTAGTCTTTTTGCACCTAAGATCGTATACAGGTGCTCACCGGAGGTGAGTACACTGGACGGACTCGCAGAGTACTTCTAAATGGTACTATACCTATCGTCAGATAGTAGTTCTCAGATGACAAGAGTACAGAGTAGTCTTTAGACCTAAGATCATCATTTGTCTCGTGTGAGTTCCCACTATTCTTTGATCACTACTCTACCACAGCTCTACTGAGTCGTGCAAACATGTTTTGGTTGGGTGCAGTCCCGAGCTACATGGAGGCAGTGATTGATTGTTGGGGATTCATCTTTCCCGGTATAGGGAGTCGATATCGCACTGTGTTCGATTGGTTAGGACCATAAGATCTTGGCCAAGGAAGTTGGGATTTACTGATAGGTTGATCAGTAGTTTCCCGGATTGGTCCTGAGCAGCATCAGTACCAATTATCAGGTTATTAGGGTCTGACGTTTACCACCCCTAAGACCCGGTATGCGATACTCTCAGACGAAGAGACCGGACTATACGGAAATTGTCACGGATAGGCTCAGTAGGGATCCAGATGAGTTTGCTCGTCGGCCTTCCTTTTCGACAGGTACACGGGTAGCCGTTACGTACAGCTAGTGCCGCTGACATGCTTGTGGTTATGGATTTATTTAGTAACTCACTGCCGGCATACTGTCGAGTCTTTAGAGTCCCGCACAGAGCGTTTCTCTGGTTCAGGCAAAATGATATAGTAGGCGCATTGGATACATGCAGGGTTCCAATCGATTGATTGTACTATGTACCAGGACTTTCGATCGGACAGTTGATAATACTAGCCGGCTCAGGATTAAGCCGGATTATTAAATCAGGTATTGATTTAATAATTTACATATATATATTTCGATATGTATATTCTAGTATTATGTTCTTTGTGTTATTTTATCTCTTCGGGTATTCATATATTTATACGAATGCAGGTATGTATATACAGTAGACTGTAATCCGTATTTTATACGGAAAACATTCTAGAAGGCAGTCAACTCATTCTTGATTTTTCCATTTATTCATAAATAGAAAATGAGGTGTAAAGTGACGTAAGGAGAGTATAGTGAGAGCCATGCCTCAATAGTGTTGACAAATGAATTTTCAATTCATTTGTGCTCACTATTTAAGCATGGTTGATATTTTTATTGTAAAAATTGTTTTACAAAACCATTGTAAGGTTTTTCTTTCACATGCTAGCCTTATTTTTTTCTTGAGCTCTCACCATTTGCTTCACTCTCCTCTCCTTCTCTTGAGCTCCTCCACCTCCATCATCTACCTCCTATCTACACTCTCATGTGTTGAGAAATAAGAGAGGAGGTGAGATAGTGAGATTGAAACACACTTTGAACCATTACACTACATCCTAGAGTCCTTAAACTAGAAAACTAAGTTCTCTAATTACTCCATTGACACTTAGTTTGTAGCTAGAGCCATGGACCACATCCCTCGGGTGGATCATCTACGACGGAGGAGGACCGACGAACAAGATCAATCCCGGAGGACCGACGAACAAGATCGATCCCGGAGAACCGAAGGAGCAAGCCAAGAAGATCAAGCTCGATCATGGAGGCCACTTGGAGCTAACGAAGAGGAAAGAAGACCGAAGGACACGGATCTTTTGGTGAGGCTTTTCTATCATAGTAAATAGCTCCTCTAGTGTTAGCTAGTTTAGGATTTATGGCAGATCCGGTGACTTAGGTTATTCTAGCGCCAGTTTCAAACCCCGATAAAAATTTTGTTCTGCAAATGGCCACGGTTGATGGTCGGGGCGTTAGTGTAACCCAACACTAGTATTATCAACCGTCCGATAAAAGTCCGTGTAGCCTGTACACATATTTAATCGGATACCTGTATGTACCAACATATGTCATCTATATCATATCGCCTGAACCGAGAAAACCCTCTGTGTGGGACTCTAAAGACTCGTTAATATGCTGGCAGTGGGTTTAACCACAACCACGTCAGTGGCACTAGCTGTATGTAACGGCTACCCAGGTATTAAGCGAAAGAAAGGCCGACGAGCAAACTCATCTATATCCCTACTAAGCATGTCTATGACAATCTCCGTACAGTCCGGTCTGTTCGTCTAAGAGTATCATATATCGGGTCTAGGGGTGGATAAAGTCAGGCCCCTAATAACGCGATATTTTGTGTCGGTGTAAAGCCCATCACCCACTGAGAAACTACTGATCCAAATCAGTAAATCTCGTCCATCTTGGCCAAGGATTTCTGGTGATGGTCACCCGTGCACAGTGCGACATCTACCCCCAATACTGGGAGAGACGAATCCCCGACAATCCACTCACTGCCTCCATGTGACTCGGGACTATACCCAACTAAAACCTATTTGCACGACTCCTTTGAGTTGTGGTAGGGTAGTAATCAAAGTACAGTAGGAACTTACATGAGACAAATGATGATCTCAGGTCAACAGACTAACATGTACTCATCTCACCTGAGAACTGCTATCTGACAATAAGTATAATACCATATAGCATGTTCCCGGCGAGTCCGTCCAATGTAACTCATAACCCAATGAGTATCTGTATACTATCTTAGGTGACCAACTGACACCAATGGCTTGTAAGACCGGCCACTGTCCCTTGTTGGGGTCTCGAAAAGTATACACTAGTCTATTCCGGAGTATCGATGCCCGGTCTCGATACTCCCTCGACTAGGGACATTTAAGGATGTGCTTATGAACCACCCAGCTCCCACGTATATGATCGCCATCATAATACTGGTAGTCAAGCAAGAATCCTATGGGCTCTATCAATATGTGATAGTGATCTGTAATACCGCATAATACATGTACATGATGATAAAGACAAACCAGATAGCATACTATTATCTTGAGTAAGACTATTCTACCCGTATAGGACCTCCCTCAATCATCATAACTGTCTGCCTGCGATTACAATAATTGCCTTGAGGGTACTATAACCAACAAGAAGTTCATTTTTTCAAAAATTGTGTCGAGTCAAGAACAAATCAACTTTTGATCTTGAAAATGGTAGTAGTTAAAGATACTAATTTAGATAAAATAAATAGACATTACGGAAACGCGCCTAACATTACTGAAACGCGTCTTGAGTATTTCCGGATTCTGCTATCAGCAAAACCAGACAATTCCATATCTTAACAACCCAGATAAGCTACCATTCTATGTCCATATAGAATCAAAGGCACTAATTTAGATGGAATCAGATTCAAATGTTATGCAGCTATATCTAGTGCATATCTCCTGAATAGAAAAGGGCTATACATCATTACTTATTACGGAGCGCACCCACGGATGAGTAACCTGAGAGAAAATCAAGTTCTCAATATTACTACGATGGAATACCTAGCATAAGTATCTACTTCTTCGATCACTTCGAAAAATCTTAATACTTCCAACATTTGGTGCTCTACTTTATTCTAATACCCTTTGGACTTCTCAAAATCTTTGAACCTTGCATTTCAACGAATGCGTGTCTAAAATCAGAGAACTCATAGGTAAACTGAATGAAGAGAGTACCAACCCTTGTCCTAAAGGATACCTGACAAAATACATTATAATGTATAAGTCCCAAGAGTTCAATAACTCGAACTCCGTGTGTTGTAGGTTGAAAACTGTATTTTGGTTAAGAATAACTTACACCGTTAATCAATGCACCTTATCTTATCCTCAACTGATAAAGGTAAAAAAATTCAAAAATTATATCCAACTTTATAAAATAAAGAGATAGATATATCAGTTTTAAAAATTGGTGCATAACAACGGTTATTCAAAACCACATATTTTCTGTTAGACAAAACCAGGTGATTTAATCACATATCATCAATTGCTATGAATTCCGATATTGAGGATCAAATCACCCATTTTCCAATATTCTACTCCTTCTCATCATCTGTAACATCATACAGATGTGGGATTCTAATCTGATATACACATAACCTGAAGTCAGAATTAATTGACAAAACAGTTTTCAATTACAATCATACAGAAAAACTGAAACATAAAATGTTTCAAGGGGTGGTCGGGTATTCCTAGTAATGGCTCTTCCATTTTCTAGATTCATGACACTAGTTGCAATTTCCTTTGCCCTCACTACAACCCCTTTATATGTCTCTGCATCTTACCTTCTGTACACCAACTTAAGCTAGTCGGTTTCTTCTTTCCCTACCTTTCAGCACCAGCCTAAGGTTTGGAAAAAGACTATCCAAAAAGTGTAACCAGTGTACTCTCCTAATACAAGGAGCTCTCAACTTGAGAGAAGGCAAAAGTAAGAGACAACAGAATTATACAATTCAATTTCTCCAGAACCTATGACCATCCTCGGACTGAAATAAATTTCTTAAAGTTCATATATAACTATACGAGATGGACTTTCCAAGTAATATGGATCTTCGTAGTGATACGAAGTGTTCTAGAGAAGGCAAAGGGAAAATAAAAGTAGCAGAGATATATGCGACTTTGTCATGAATCATGACATTGTAAAGGCGGATGGTAAAAAGGTTCGGTTAACTCGGTTTACGAATTATAGTTTAAGGTCAGTCATGGTCGCAAACTAGATAGAGAAAAGAAATACCCAGCATGCACTCTAACAAGAGTAGATTGGTTTATCAATACATCTAATCAGGATGGCTCTCACTGTTTTCTCCAATTCTCCTTAAACCCTAAAAGGAGAACTAGTCGGGATCATGTACACCTTACAAGTTTGATAACCGTTCATCCAAGCCAGTGTTAGTACTCTGAGAGAGGTCCTCCGTACTTTCACATGGACTCTATTTAATAACCCTGTTTCCGTAGAGGCATAACCCCGTTAACACTTTCTAGACACCTGATGTGTTAGCTAGTTGCAAAGTGAAAATCTCCCGGGAGTAATACCTACTCATCAGTGGGAATCGGGACCCAACTATCATTGTGTGATAACCTTGATGGAAGGCAACCAAAGTCATCACACTCTAGAAGGTGTGAGTAAACTTGGAAAGTTTCCCTTATATTTGAAACTCCTGATATGGTTTTTGCTCTAAGCGGCTTATGACCTTGACTAGGTCAACAAATAATAAGTCGCAAGTCAAGTTCAACCCGTCATTATTCTGGATTAATCTAAACCCATCCGCACGAGCCCTTAACTAGGTCAAGAAGGCCGCACAACTGTCATAGCTAATCGCATCACCATGCAACAGAAAAGCACTACAGCGCTACCAAACATTACGTTTTGACTAGGTCAACAAACGCAGCACGAATACTAAGTAATACTAATCTGAAATGAAGGAGGGCTACGGCTGGTTTTTTGGAAAAAAACCTTTAATGTAATGAACTTGATATCTTTGAAGGAACTCGAGTGGCTTTGAAAAGGAGTGGTTTAAGCTCCGTTTTTAAAACAAGTGGCTTTGAAGAAAACTGAATGGTTTATAGTAACATAAACTTTTACTTAAGAGTGAACTCCCCGTGAAAGGATCAAGACTTTTTCCTCATCAAATGAGGCGCAAGATATTTCTAACCGAATACCTTTATGCAAAGCAAAAGAATATGATTATAAATTCTTTTCGGAAATTTGGTTCCCACAACATCATTTAGGTTTATTTTCCTTGCATTAAACATATAATGCAGTCCCATCATTTTAAGTTTCTAGGCACAACAGAAACAACCAAAGTAGTATGTTTTTATATGCCATCCGCATTCGTTACGGAGCCTCGGGTCTTCACCGTAAGGTTACTTAATTTATGGCAGGACGGAGGCAGGGCTAGAACGGATTCAAAACATATAGTAGCATGTAATATATAATATATATATATACCATCATCACATGCATGCGATAAACAATATGGAATAGCGGATAAACTAGGAGCTCCGCGTTTCATTTGAGCCACAAATGAAACGCGACGTTCTCCGGTCGTGTGGATAGCCCGTACAATATCGAACCAAGATCCTTATGAGCGCGGTAAGTTACCTGCCAATCCTAGAAATTAGGAAAATCGGCCTTAATGTTATGAGTGGGCCATCCAGTGCTTTCTATGATCTGGTAACTTGAGGACCCCTACGCGGGTCTATCCTAGAATCCCTACAAATGCGGTGAACAACCCGTAAATTCTAGAGCGAGGCGTCCGGTCTCAACTCCATGAGATGGCCACCTGCCGAACACTAGAATCCGGTTGTCCGAGCACTTCTCCGCGGGTTTATCCTAGTACATGTAATGAAATATATACAATGGCAACAATGCCTGCATCCTTGACATGTCCCAATAAAAAAATATACATCAAGCAGCAACGAAGGCCACAATCCGGCTGCTCGTCCCGAACAAATGAATACATATAACAAAACTGTACAAGCAAATCACACAAGAGGCTATCCGTCACGACAATCCGGCGAAACCATCATGAGATATGTGTGTGTATGTGTGCGTGCAACCCTGTTTAATCGAACATATAGCAATTAGACGATATTTAACAACACATATACAAAGCTACGGATCATAAACGATGCAAAAGTTTCGACCGAAAAGTTTCCCGAGTTGCTCGAAAACAAAGATATCACATACTGAAATCTTGGGCAATAGGAAGTATCCAAAAAATCCAATTTCCAAGAATTTAAGCAATTGGGAGAAGCTGGAGACTAGAGCCTTCAATCTGGCTGACCCAGGTGGCCAGGAGCCATTTTGGTCGGCCAGATCTCAAGCTTCGGTGCTCGAGCTTCTCTAGTATCATTCTAACACCATATGGAGTCCACTGGAATACTTTAAAAAAAATCCAGAACTCGTTTTGAGAAAGAACATAAACTTTGTTCTTAGAAAAAGAATATGGGAAAAATTCGGTTTCAAAACTCGAGCATCGTCTACTCTAGTTCTAGTGTTTGGTTGTCTCCGATACCATGATGAAGTTCCTAGTGCCTTTATCGCTGCAACAGCGGTTGATGCGGAATCAAATAAAAAATTTCAAGAGGGAGCACTAGAAACTAATCCTTAGCGATCGATCCAAATATTAAACTAGCAAGTATAACATACAAGGTTTAAGGATTACAACTTTTGTCACGTGCCCACCTAATACTGGAAGACCCCTCCAAACTCCGTAAGCCGTCAGGAACGTGCTTGAGAGGCGACCGCCCTTGCCGAAGATGATCCACCTGAGGAAAACCGATCCAAGCTCCAGCTTCACCTAGTGAAGCAACTAAACATCACATGTTTCTAGTTTGTGATGCTTAGAAATGTAGAGAGGCGTTCTAGTATTTTTCTATCTCTATTTCCTTTGATTCTCAACTCATGAGAATGTAAGGAAAATCAAGAAGAATGAGGATCTCTTGAAGAAAGAGAAAGCTAAGAATGATATGAGCTAGCATAAAGAATGAGGCGTACTTTTATTTGTTTTGTTAAAAGAATTTTCAATAAAATAAAACACTAGCCATACTTGAATAGTGTAGGCAAATGAATAAAAAATTCATTTGCCTATGCTCTCCACCATTCTCTATGCTACATAACCCTCCACCTCATTTCTATTTTCCAATAAATGGAAAATCCTAAAATGAGGTGTCCTCCTTCTAGAAGTATCCTTATATAAATACAAGAATACAATCTCATATATACATACTCGTTTTCGTATAAATACAGATACCAAAGAGACAGGAAAAATATAATGAACGTACTACAAGAATATACATATCGAAATATATATGTAAATTATTAAATCAATACTTGATTTAATAATCCGGCTTAATCTTAAACCCTCTATTCTTATAATCCGTCCGATTAAATTCCATATAGCTAGTACACGTATTTAATCGAAACCCTGCACGTACCAATGTACGGCCACAACATCATTTCACCTGAGCCGAGAAAACCCTCTGTATGGGACTCTTAAAACTCGATAATACGCTGGCAGTGAGTTACTAGATAAATCCAAAACCACAAGCACGTCAGCGACACTAACTGTACGTAACGGCTACCCAGGTATATGCCGAAAGGGAGGTCTATAATCAAGTCTGTCCATACCCTATTGAGCCTGTGTGTGACAATCTTCGTATAGTCCGGTCTTTTCGTCTAAGAGTGTCGCATACCTGGCTTATAGGGGTGGTAAACGTTAAACCCCTAATAACCCGATAATTCGTGCCGATGTCAAGCCCATCATCAACCGATAAACTACTGATCTCCTATAAGTAAATCTCATCCGTCCTGGTCAGGGACTTACGATGATGTGCAACCGAATATAGCGCGACATCAACTCCCTATACCGGAAGAGACGAATCCCTTCCGATCGCTCACCACCTCCATGTGCTTGGGACTTTACCCAACTAAAATCTATTTACACGACTCTTTTGAGCCGTGGTAGTATAGTAATCTAAGTACAGTGGGAACTCTGTAACATTTCAGAAAATGGTACATATTATTTTGTAATTTAAATAATAATATAATATTATTAAAATAATACCAATTATCGAATTGGGTTATCATAATTTAGTCATGATAAAACTAATAAGTATTTTGGCAAAACAAGCATTCCGTAAGTTAATATCCTCATATCATTTATAAATGAAATAGGGGTTTATCTTTTAAAATAAATAAATTTAAGGATATGGATATGTTTTTATTTGAATAAAAAGGAGAGAGGGAGAGAGGCATGGGTGAGCCCATGCTCCATTCCTCCATATTTCATTCCCATTCTCTTTCATTCTCTCCTCATTTCCTCCCTCACCTAATTTCTTCATCTCTCTTAGAACTCTCACACTCTCTCATACCCTCATCCAAACTCCTAACTTCAAATCCAAGCTCATCACAAATACCAAAATCTCTATAAACTACAAGTCTTCACCTCCTCAACTTGAAACCATTTCAAGATCCAAGTAGAAGCCCTCCTAAGCTCTTCAAGTGGCATCCTACAAGCTTTGATCTCCTTCTTGAAATTCATTCTATAGGTATAAGATCCAACCTTCCATAAGTTTTAAAGTTTTATGCCATGAAAAACTATAATTTTAGTTTTAAAGATCGTGTTTTTATGATATTCATGTTCAAGTTTTTGTTGGGATATTTTTTGATCTCTGAAAATTAGAAGATGTGTCAAATTGAGTTAGTTTGACAACTAGGAGACCACACCAGAAGCATGAACCCTCAATTCATAAGCCAGGCCGTCTAGGTCGACCAAAAGTGATGTTTGTTCGGCCCCAGTAATGATTTAGGGTTTGGTTCTTAGTCAAGGTTTTGTTTAAGAGGAGATTAAGCCACTTTCATACACCTAAATTTCTCAGATTCCCCGAGGAAAATTCTGAAAGTGTTTTGGTTGGTTTTTGATAAGGTTTTAAGGTTTTTTAACTTGAGAATTTGTAATCTAAGTCTTGATGCGGTCTTTTATGTTAAAACAGCAAGTCCGGGGGTAATTCTTGGTAGTTAGCACACAAATGGCTCACGTTAGTCCTAGGCTCTAACCTACGGACGTTCCCTCATTACTTCGATAGCGATACGGATTCTTATGTGTGTTTGCGTGATTACTTTTATGCTAGGTTCAATTGCGGAGACCTCTGAGGCGGCAGCGAAGAGCAAGGCGATCGTAGGATACGACTAGCTCGATCATAAACTGTGAGTACATTATATTTACGAGTGGGGAATCGGGTGGATAGCGTATAACACGCCTGTGAAACATATTGCTTATTATATCATTGAATGTGTTTAGGATGCATGCCACTTATGTTTAGACTTGTTTGTTATTTAGCAAACTTTGTTAGTATCGCTTAGTAGGCTTATCGAAAATACACTTGGCAGAACACTAGCACAAATACTAATGATTGTCATGTTGCACGATCACAGAATTACATGTACACTACACATCATTAGTACTGCCATGCCACGTAGGACTTTCCATTCTTACATATTAAAGTAGGATTTAAGTTAAAGAAATATCTACGTTATAGTAGAAATGATGGTATAGTACGATTGACGTTATGTGCACGTACGTAACTAGATGTTCGTACTGAATGTTAGGCAGGTACCTCGTCGTGCGTGTACGTGACACGAGGTGTCTGTACCGATCATTGAGTGAGTGTGTTGACGAGATGTCTGCACCATTCGTTGTGTGCGTACGTAAACTTGATATCCGTATGAGTTGCTATGTATGTACGTAGACTTAATGTTCGTACTATTATTGCTATGTGTTTTGGTACATAAATTAGATATCCGTACCGATCTTTATTATGATATGATATAATGGAATATTTGATAGTTATCGTACAAGTTGAGATTCCATATGGGATGATATGATGAGGATAGATGATGATGATTAGCTGAATATGGCCTTATTTTATTTTGACTCGCGGAGTCTTAGTATTACCTCGATTGAGAGATTTTACAGGCATACGATATTACCCACTTTCTAAAAACAACGGTTTGTTTCATGTTTTAAAAGTGATAATAAAAGGATGTGCTACTTGGATTTCAAAGGAGTAAATATATATTTTTTAAAAATATCATAGCCTCCTTTTTTCAGACAACGTTTCGTTCTGCTTTAAAAACATGTAAGTGAGAATATTCGAAATAATTACCTATTTATTGTTTGTTTACGCTACGCTTACATTTATTTTATTTGCTCGCGTTTTGTTTATCTTAGTTGTGCTATGCATTATGATTCTGCCACGCATCATATATTGATGATGATATATCCCAGTGGTATGGGTGGGACACCAATATATATATATATATATATATATATATATATATATATATATATATATATATATATATATATATATATATATATATATATATTACTGGCTTATGCTATGATATGTTACCCGTATATGCTATACCTAGTTCACACAGATTAAAAGGATACGAGTTTGACGAGATTTATATTACTGGAGATATGATTTGATGTGATATCAATTCTAAGAGGTTGAATATATATAATAGAATATATGAAAGGGAAAGATGATTCGGACACGATGGATATAGCCGGGATTCCAGGAGATATATTTATTGTGATCAATCTATGAGAGATTGAGGCAGGGAGAGACAAGATGTTTCCCGGAGATATATGTGTAATCAATACATGAGTAATTGAGGGTAGTTGATACATGATATCTCTACGGATATGTGAGGGATCAATATAGATACCCTGCATGGATATAGATATATTATATATATGTGAGAGATCGATATAGATACCTTGCACGGATATGGATATATTATATATATGTGAGGGATCGATATAGATGCCCTGCACCGATGAGATATATTTATACTATATATAGTATCCGGACAAGACTGGTCCACAAGACAGTAACTGAATAATATTTTCACATTTAGATGTATATTAAAAAAGTTTTCAAAAGAGTTATAGTCTCACTATTTTTCACGTGATCGACACATATTTTTACAAAAGAAAACCCTTTTTAAATAAATCATCTTCAAAAGACAGGATGTATATTTTAAACAAATGGATACTTTTCTTCACAAAACAACGTCCGCTTCATGTGCCGCGATATATATATATATATATATATATATATATATATATATATATCATACGGCAATTTTGAAAAAATTTCATATACATATATCTTCCGGCTACATTTATATAATTGCATATGGATGGGTGCTATATATGTATTATAGCCTTGATTGTGTTATGTTTGGTCGTGTGCTATAGATATTGCACTACGGCTACGGTGATCGTGATTTAACACCGTTGTATATGTATGCAGTGAGTTATTGACGAATGTTGATTGATTATCGTTACATTGCATAGTATTGCATTTACTTCCGTGACTCACATGCTTTCAGTTGCTTGTGGCTTTGTTGTGCCCGTACCGGGCCAAATATTGATTACTTGATATTGACTTGATAACCACACGCAGATTCATATTTCACATGCTAGGATAGCGATACACGAGTTGTACATGAGGGCATTTTATCTTTATATTTTATCGCTCGAACTCTAGTTTCGACGCGTGCTATTTACCCTCCTAGATGTACACATTTGTCAAGCTATAGTTTTTTAACCCCTCATCCATGTGATTCCTAGATTGTTGTATAAATTCTACTCATGAGTTGGCAACTCACCCTCGTTTTGCCGTAGTTCTTTGCAGATTTGACCGCTTGGATCCGTAGCGGTTTATTTGGCACTTTTGCTGTCTTTTGGACGTGGTTGCACATATTTTGAGTTGGTGGGTTAGATTTTTGTATCGACATTTGCCTTGTATCTTACTTGTATATAGAAGTACTTTATCAAAAACCAAGTCTAGTATATTGTCGAGACCTTAGAGTTGTATATTTTGTGGTAATCGGACTCGTGTGGAGTCGACATGATGTATATTACGTTATTTACATTCCGTTTGTTGATCCTTCGCCTTTTGGCGTCGTATATTACTGTGTGGTTGTGATTCCGCCGTTTGGGTGTTGATTTAGCTCCCGTGTGTGGGGATGCTTGATATATACTTATCATTGTACCTGTTTTATTCAAAATTTACAAAGAAAGTGTCGTCTGTTTTTCAAACAATCTTTCGAACAAGCTTTAATTTTTCATTAAACTTTTCTAAAACTTCATCTCTACCTATTATTATCTATTTTCTTATATATATGGTTTAGATTCCTGGTATTGGCTTACTTAGATTACGATGGGGTCCACTTGACGTCACGTAATCCTTGTGCTGGTCATGTACCTTTCTAGGGTCGTGACAAACTCACATGAGACAAATGACGATTTCAGGTCTAAAGACTAACTTGTACTCATGTCATCAGAGAATTGATATCTGACAATAGGTATAAAACCATCTAGAAGTTCTCGGTGAGTCCGTCCGGTGTACTCACCTCCAATGAGCACCTGTATACTATCTTAGGTGCCAAAACATCAATGGCTTGTGAGACCGGCCACCGCCCCTCGTCGGGGTCTAAAAAAATATACACCGGTCTACTCAGGAATATCGATGCCTAGTCTCGATACTCTCTCGACTTTGGGACATTTAAGGATGTGCTTATGGACTACCCAGCTCCCACGTATATGATCGTCATCATAATACCGGTAGTCAAGTAAGAATCCTACGGGTTTTATCATTATGTATTAATGACACATAATAACCAGTAAAACGTATACACATTAATGATAAAAACAAACCAAATAGCAAATTATCATCTCAAGCAATATCGTTCTACCTGTATATGTCCTACCTCAATTATCATAATCGTCTACCTGCAATTACAATAATTGCCTTGAGGGCACTATATCCAACACAACACACATACAAAAATAATATCAACGATGATCCAACAATACACATATCAACGATAATCCAAATAATTCACATACACACAAAAAGTAATATCCAAATCCATACAAACACAACAAAATAATATTCAAGTCTACATGTACACAACTAAGTATAGTACAAACACAAAATAACACACAATCCCTATAGAAATACAACCTGAATTACACAAATCAATTGTCGTTTTCATCGTCTTGGGAAGGGTACTATAATACTGTTGCTGCCCAGGTACCGACGGGAAGTACTAGCTATACGGGTGCGCGAAGGGCTCAAGTACGAAGTGAATGGCCGTGGCGGGACTTGCATGAATGTCTGCTGGTGTGCAAAGTGCCCTGGTGTCTGCGGTACTTGCATGAATGTCCCGGGAGTGTGTGTGTAAGGGGGCTGGGAGTGCGCAAAATACCCATATGGCGGCTGGGGGTACATCACAGGGAGCTAAGAATATATACCAGGGGGTTAGGAGTACGTACCAGGAGCTGGAAGGTTCCAAGAGGCTGTGTAGGTGTAGGTGGCTGTGCAGAGGGTGTAGCCGTATCGGCCCATCCAACTATAGAATAAGCCATCCACCTGATCTATTCGAACATACTGAGATGAGTAGGGTTGGCCAACTGTAAGATTTCAGAAAAACAATAAATATTATTTTAAAATTTAAATAATAATATAATGAGTTTTACGGATATTATACCAACTATGGATTTGGGTTTTCATAAATTGGTATAATTATATACCTCTATTTGGGAAAATAATTGAAAATTAAAATGAATTATTATTTATGAAAGTATTTATTTAATTGGGTTTTTCATAAATTATTATATAATTATATCCATATAAGAGTTTAATATTAAACTTAATTAGTGTTTTCCTATTTGCGCATTAAACTATTTGTGCATTAAACTAAGCTTGATTTTTGTTAAACATGCTTTAAAGTGCCATGATATATTTATATGAGGGGTTAACATTTTATTTATATTTTAAAGTGATGGTTTTATTTTTTTCAAAATAAAAGAAAAGAAAATGGGAGGCATGGAGGAATGGTGGGTATTTTAAAATAAAGGATGGGCAAGAAAGAAGGAGGGTTATGGTTGCCTTACCATCTTATTTCCTTCATCTCCTTCCCCCTCCTCTTCTCCTTATCCACCTCCAACCCTCCCCCCCTCCTCTTCCCCAACCACAAACACCGTGCAAATCTCCTCAAAATACTTTAAAGTTTTCACTAAAAATGTTCATACTCTCATCCTAATTAAGAAGATGTGATCAAGTCATCATCTTGAGGCATTTTCCCAAGCTCAGAATCCTCTTCAATTTCAATCTAGAGGTAAAATCTCACTTTTTAATCAAGTTGTTATAATACTTGCCTTCACAAACTAGTTTGGAGTTCATGTGCATGTTTTATTAGTTTTGAGAGTTTTTTTTGGATACAACTTATAGCGGTGGTGTAGTAGAGGGTTAGTTAGAATTTACCGTCTTATTAGTGATAGAAAAGGGTGTTTTAGTATAAGTATTTTGATCTATGCAGTTTTAAAGTTTTGAAACATGAGTTAAGATTTTCAAATTTCTGTTTTCTTTGAGTTTTGATGTTCAAATTGATTCTAGAGCAACTTGGTGTCTTTATAAGATAAACAAACAATTACATTGACCTAGTTAGTCCACTAAGAGACCACCACAGAAACACGAGACCGTAATTCCAAAATTGGACCGCCAGTGGCAGTTACTGTAGCAATTCCGTCGGTCCAATTTTTGAATTGGATGTCGGGTTTGGTCAGCATCTCACACACTTGATAACTTAGCCACTGTATTCTTAGTTTCGTTCCAGACTACCTGTGCCAAAATCTAGGAGCATTTTGACTTGATTTTGGCGATGTTTTGCGATATTTGAAACTTGGATTTCGGATTTTTATGTCTTGACTTAGTCGTTCGACGTTTGTACGTCAACGTAGGGGGGTATTTTGTCGGTTTAGCACGCGTTGACCATAAGTTCTAATCTATGTGCATTTCGCTCGTGATTTCGTTTTCGATGTGGATTTTTATGCGATTCGATATAGTTTCAATTGTAGGTTCAATCGCGTAGACTTCCGAGACAACGAAGAAGGGTAAGGCATTCGTCGGTTTCGGCTAGGGCGAGGCGCATAAGTGAGTGGAAGTATATTTACAAGGAAAGTCGGGTGGATGGCGTATAGCACCCCCGCAACCGTAATAGTTAAGATATTATATAATTAGTATAACCTTATACGTATGCTAGTATACTTAGTAGAAGTTTCATACTTGTATCTATTTCTTAGCCATTGATATATATATATATATATATATATATATATATGAGTACTTTACAAGATATAAGTTTATATATGATATTAGTATACCTACGATATAAGTATACATGATATGATATGATATGAAACGATATGATATGAGATGATATGAGATGAGTTGATGTATGCGACTGTAGATCCGTACCATATTGGTTGGATGATACCGTACGAGGGATATTCCGTACGTGATATGATGAAGATTGATTGTCAATTACGACCGATATTTATTTTGACTCGTGGAGTCTTGTTTTAAATCACAAAAGGGAAATTCATGAGATGTTTAGAACCATACTTAACTTTCAAAACTAACAATTCGTTACGTACTTTTTATGATAACATCAAGGGTGCGCTACGACTTTTCAAATGATATTTATTTCAAAAATATCGCAGTCCCTTATTTTCAAAACAACATTTCGTGCTACTTTAAACTATAGCTGTATGGCTCATGCGTGGTTGGATATTTTACTACTTGTTCACATTACGATTTCATTATTCTGCATACACTCGCATTTAGATTTCCTTATTTTTGCATACGCTCGCGCTTCGATTATTTACGATTTATACTACGTACATACCTTTAACTCTACTTAATTTCATGTGCTAGGACACACGCACCATTATCGATGATTCATGTTGCACTTGCACATACTCGCATGTTACACCTACACCTCATTGGTAATTGATATGCCACATACATATATAGACCTCTCTATATCACCCATATCGTGCCATACCCCGTTAGTATTATAGATTACTGTTTAGTACCCAGCACCACGTACTGTTCTGGATATCGTACTTTTTTTACATTGCTTATACGAACACACTTACCATGTATTATATTACTGTTCTGTTCCATTATTTCTATGTTCTTATGGCGTTATATTTTCATGGGATTTCTGAGATTTGAGAAATCGCAGATATGATTTTATAGAACCTGTGAATATTTTAAAAACGCGGTTTTCTCTTGATATGATATTTCGGCGTCCACCATGAGTTTTCTCAATTCTGAGCTATAGGTATTATCTGAATTGAGGAAGCGGGAGAAACCGATTGCAGATATATGGTGGACCCAGTATGGTAACCAAAGGCAAGAAGATCGTATAAAAGGACGTTGAGCCTGGCTAGAAACACTACCTACCGGTGACGGTATGTGACTCGGCAGATATCCGGAGGATACTGACCGGAGCGATATGATACAAATGGATATAAGGGCCGATCTGATGAGACGGCGCCTGAGATATAAGGGCCGATCCGAGAGACATCGCCTGAGATATGAGGATTTTACGTGTCAATGTTGGACACGATATTTATGAGTATTTCGAGTGTTGATGCTGGACACTCGGTATTTTATGATGATTTCGAGTGTCGTTGATAGACACTCATTAGATGATATATATAAACATGTTGTGGATGGCATGTTACTACATATTGATACAGACACGATATTATACACACACACGTACACATTCGTTATCACATTGTATGAAATTATTACAGTATGGCCTAGGTAGATCGTTATGCATTCAATTTCTACATGATGATGTCTTCTACTCACGAGTTGGCAACTCACCCCCGTTGTTCCATAGTTTTCTTGCAGGACCGACCGCTCGAATCAGTAGCAGTTTGTTGGCATGTTTCTTCTTTTAGGTGATTTGCTTGGTAGGTGGGTTACATTACAGATCATAACCACCATATGTATATTATATTCATTTGATATCTAGTTAATTAAACTCCATCAAGTAGACTTGTATATTCTTTTAGACTTAGAGACGAGACTTGTATATATTCTTTTATATGTCAAGTTTGGATGTAGTTGAGTCTGATGATGTTTTTAATATTTCTTTTTTACTTTCTTTCTTGTGTTGATTTTCGCTTTAGACGTCGTATATATATATATATATATATATATATATATATATATATATATATATATATATATTGTATGGTTTTTATTCTCGTTTGGGCGATGAGATAACTCCTGATTGGAGATACGAATTATATTTATGTATATGTATTGGTTTTTATCAAAATTTACAAAGGAGGTGCTGTCAAAATTTTAAACGACGAAAATCTTTTCGAACTTTAGTCTACAGCCCACTTGCATTTTCAATAAACTTTACTTATATTTTAAAAAGCGGAACTTGATTTCATTAATAACCATTTTCCTTCACCTCCACCATTTAAAAGGTTTAGATTTCTGGTTTTCGGCTTATTTGGATTACAGTGGGGTCCTATAGACTTCACGTGATTCAAGTGCTGGTCACGTGCAGTTTCCGGGTCGTGACAAAATTGGTATCAGAGCATTAGATTTAACCTTTGTTGAGTCTAGGTTTGACTATGCGGAGTTTAGGACGTATGTTTCAGAACCTAGGCTTGACCTTACGAAACATAGACTTAACTTTGGGGTATTAGACCCGAACTTTCGTTATATAGATTGACCTTGGTTGATGGAGTAGGTACCTCAAGTAGAGTAACGTACCGTGCGTATGTTTCACGGCATACTTACGATACGATACTCCGCTTAAGTATCCTTAGGATATATATATCTTAAGATCTTTTCTTCTATTCCTTCTTGTGATCTATCCTCATCGATACTTATTTGTGGTTCCTGTCACCATGGCTACGCGAACCAAAAAGGTTGCGGCTTGAGATGCGATCAGGGAGAGCTCGTCAGGGACGAGAACTGACCAGGGTGTTATTTCAGTGACATGGGAACAGGTAGATTATTCTTGTATGTTAGGATTTCTCGTTGAGGCGAGTGTTCTGGATCCATACTGGATGGTCAGGTCATTGCTTGAAGCCGGTCGGATTGAGAGGACTGTTGACGTACAGCCTATTTCGGAGATCGTGGTGTTGTATACCGTGCAGACAGATGTACCAACCGTTACTGAGATTGACGAGATGTCGCTTCCAGAGCTCACGAAACTGAAGCCATATGAGTTACAGGCAGGGATGTGACAGAGGATCCTTAGTCATTTCTGGATAGAGTGACTAGGACATTTCGTTCGTTTGGATGCTCCAATGCGAGATCAATTGAGTTGACTAGTTTCAGTTTGAAGGGTCTTGCTCAGACCTTGTGTGAATCGATCAAGAGAGGACGAGCAATGCGTATTTCTCCGATAACTAGGACGAGTTCTCGAGGACGTTTTTAGCCAGATTTCGTCCGCAAGAGTGTTGGAGATGCAGAGTTCGTAGTTTCAAGTCTTTGCGTGAGACTCCAGATATGACCGTAACCGAATATGAATTGCAGTTTACACAGCTATCGATATATGATTCCGAATTATTTGTTACTGAAGAGAAGTAGATAAAGAGTTTCGTGCGAGATATCAATGAGTCGTTGTGTCTCTCCGTTGGTGCCAGAGATTTGATACGTATGATGAGGCGTCGAAAATGGCCACACTTTCAGAGGAAAGTCTTGACGAGATTGCAACTGTTCCGAAACGGAACTGGATTAATTAAAAAGTGCCAACTTCCAGGCAGTTCAGCAGAAATGAGATCGGCAGAATTCGTGACAGGTTCTTTCTGGGATACTACAGCGATAAAGATTTAGGACCCAGGATTGGTTGTATGGCACGTACTTAGAGGGCCAGAGGCCGCCGTCGTTGACATGCTACGTTGCGAATGGCAAGGTTACTTGGCCAGGAGATGTTCAGAAAGGCGTCAGAGCGGGACTGTTTCTGTCGCTACTCCTTACCAGGTTGTCTAACCGTGAGGCCATGGATTTAATGATCCACAGAGAGAGCACGAACCTAGAGGTAGAGTACGCCAGACCGTGGGCAGAAGGAAAATGGAAATTCTTGCTCTGTCAGCTCCGGGTTAGGAAGAATGTGTTGTGATGCTATCCCTTACAATAATACGCTCTTTGCACAGACACCTTTCTACATTAAAGGAGATGTACCTCAATGTCATTTGTTTTTATTTGTGTTTTGGTGATCCGGGTATCATGTTTTCGTCATTTTGATTCTTACATTTTGATGATTGAGTTTCATGATTGATATTTTTGTGCACTGTAGTTGCACTTGGTGGATGTTTTCCTTATGCATAGCAGTTCCACCTGATTTATGTTTTTATACATCTATTACTCTTGATTTTGTTTTCATTCACATTGTATGCACCTGATTTTTATTCTTGCACTTTAGATGCACTCGATGTGGTTTTTGTGCACACCAGTTGCACCTATAGACATTTTCGTGCACCATATTGCACTAGATACTTTTGTGCAGACCTGATACACTTGATTTATATTTTCACACACTTGGCACACTTTATGTGGTTTTATGCACATTTGATGCACTTGACGATTTTTGTGCACATCAGTTGCACTTGGTTGAGATTTTCGTGCACTTTGGATGCACTTGATGTTGTCATGCACACCCATTGCACATGACAGATGCTTTCGTGCATGCCCGTTGCACTCGGTTTTCGTTTTTGTGCACATTCATAGCACTTAGTTTTGACTTCGATTTTCGTGCGCACCAGTCGCACGTAGGTTGGTTTTCGTGCATACCGGATGATGTGGATTTCTTTTCGAGCATCGCGTTTTTATGACATATTATGTTATATAGTAGCAGAGAATGACTGGTCTGTGAAACGGTGCCTGAACGTTTTTTCATATATCGATATTTACTGAAGAGGTTTTCAAAGGAGTTATAGTTTCATTATTTTCCTACATGTTAGTGAGCGACACATGATTTTTCAAAAGAAAACCCTTCGAAATCATTTTCAAAAAAAAGGCGGGACGTATATCTTAAGCGAAACGTGTGTGTATTTCTTCATGAATGAACGTCCGCTACTTGAGCCGTAATATACGCATCATACAACAATTTTGAAAGGATTTTTCATACATTCATTTTCAGTTACTTAGATGATTTTACATGGATGTGTACTATATACGTATAGTGGTCTTGATTATATTGTGCTTAATTTAAATGATTGATTTTGGAAATTGCATATTTCATCGTAGTTTGTATGATTCGCAGGACACTTGTCAAAGTTTCGATTATTTGAGTTTTACGTTTTGTTTTCATGCTTCCGCGTTGCGCTATGATATTTCTAACTTGTTCGTAATTTCGGAGCCCCATTGATTTGAATTACTGAAATGTTTTAAAAGTTAGGGGTTTAAATCACTACTACAAATAAGGGTTGCCCCTACGGATTTATCCGTAGGTGCAAATCACTGCCCCTACGGATATATCCGTAGGGACAAGAAAATTCCCTGTAGGTACAAACGCCGTAGGTGCAAGTCGAAGCCTTGAACATGCCCCTACGGACTAAAAATTGTCCCTACGGAGTTATGTGTAGGTCCAGATTTCCCTACGGCTTAGGCCGTAGGGACAAAAAATTTATTTTATTTACGGTTTTATAAAATAGATTATGTGTACCTACGGACTTATCCGTAGGGCCAAGTAGTTACCCCTACGGATAAGTGCGTAGGTATATATCCGTAGGGACAAAATATCAGGTATCCTGATATTTTGTCCCTACGGATACCTGTGTAGGGGCATATGTTTGCCCCTACGGATATATCCGTAGGGGTCCGTAGGGATAAGCTTAACCCCTGATACTGAGATCATAGGGGCAAAATGTCAGGTATCCTGATATTTTACCCCTACGGATAAATCTGTAGGTACACTATTGGGCCCTACGGATTAATCCGTAGGTACACATTATCAGGTTTTTTTTTAAAAAAAAGGCTGCCTATTTTTTTCTCGCCCTATGCACAATAATATATACATCGATCATATATAAAATTAATCATCACGCAGAACATATATCGCGGGATTCATAATCACATCACGTATAATATACAAAAGAAACCAACAAGCAGAATATAATATCAATATAAACACGCAAACACCACCAATATCAATATCGTCCAAAATGTAGTACAATATGTATCATATAAATAAATACGTGTTTAAAATATAAGAATCAAAAAGCTACCCTAGCTCGGTCCAGGTCCGCCTTTGATAAACGCCAGAATCTGGCGCGCCTGCTCCTCGGTCAATAAATCATGCAATGCGGAGCGTGCGGGAGTCTGAGCAGGCTGTGGAGCTGGCGATGTGGTCTGCGCAGCCGCCGTCGAGGTAGTGGCTTGCGGAGCCGCGGCTGCGGGAGTCTGAGCGGGCGGTGGAGCTATAGGAGCTGTCTGCGGAACCGCAGCCGATGTAGTGGCTTGCGGAGCCGCAGCCGAAGGAGATGCATGTGGAGGCTCGGCCGATGTACCTTGTCGCGTCTGGACCTACGTGTGTAATAAGCGAGTAAGAACTGTGTATTATTCGAATTCGTATCATTATCAAGTTATTTCGAAACCTCAATCTATGTATACTTAGGGACTTAGGCCTCGTTTGGATATCTAGTTTGGAAAACCGTAGTTTATTTTAATTAGATATGCATGTATGATTAATCAAAGCTAAGTCTACAACCAAATAAGCTCAGGATACGTACTAATATTGGATATGTTGCTATCTATAATATGACATAATATTTTACTATTAAGTGGTATACATACCAGCATCTCCTTCAACTCCTGAACGGTGGCCTTCAAGCTCTCCAGTTCCTGCTGGAAACGTCGCTCACTGGAGACGGAGAAAGTAACCGCCGGGGTGGAGTCCAACCTCATATGGGCCCTGCTAGGGCCCAGTCCCCGGCCTCTCTCCCAACCTCCGTAGTGCCCTCCGTGTGCGGCGTCCAGGACTGGGGTCAGCAGCATCGAATCGCTCTGTCCGGTAAAATCGATCCCCGATGCTTCGGCCTGCTCAACCACCCGCTCCTACACCCACATTAACCAGTAAAATATAAGTATATCATTTAAATTTGAACATTTCAAAACTAAAATTTCAAATAGGGGTTGAATAAATATTAACACTTACGCAATACTCCTGGGTAGCGACGTCGGGGTATCGAAGCTCGCCCGTGGCGGGATCTGTCGAGGTGCCGTGGACGGCAAGATATGCGGACAACACGCTCGGTGTACCACCTTGCGTCAGGGTCTAAGCTCTTTGCAATATTAGAAAATAACTCTTAAAATTATATATATTTGAAAATAACTCTTAATATTGCATTATATCACAAAGGCCGGTCTATTGTAATTTACCGATAACTCTATGGCTCGAGTAATATTCCTCGAGCCACCTGTATAAGTGAGGCGACCCCTCTTCGCCGACTTCCTATTCTCTATATTTTGAGCGGCCTGTTTCTGTACAACACATTCACATTTAGTTTTCTAATTAAGGAACACAAAAAAATAAATTATATACTAAACAATGAATTACATTTAAAATACATACTTGTTTGCGTTGAGAGTCGAAATATTCGCACAATAGAGGTCATGTCTCTACGTCGACTCTCGCAAAGGCCGGAGTAGATAGGAGGGCCGCTCTCTCTGCCTCGGGGGTCGCCATCCACAGGGAGTAGCAGTCGGCCTTCAGCTCATTCCTGTTGTATCGGACCTTGGTCTGCATGTTCTTCATCGGGCCATTGTACAGAGCATGAAGGTCGAGCACCCTCCCAGGGTGATCAGGGTCGGGTACAGGCTGAAAATCGTAATCCAACTGAAAATACAAAAAAAAACATTGTTATTAGATTGCAAGTGTTAATAATAAATATATTGGATAAATCAAATGAAAATATATATTAATACCCGAGCCTGATCAAAGAAGAGGGCAAATGAGCGTCGGTGCTGGTCACCCCACTCAACGTGAAGTGGATAGTTCTTCACGGGCCGGCTCTCATCCCCCATATACCGGCCGAACCTCTCGGCATGAGGACCGGTATAACGATAATCAAGGGTAAAAAAGAGGGGGAATGCTGCCTCCTCCCTAGCTCTGTCAGGCCTCAGCCTGTGGGACTGATTTGGGCCTCGAGTCCCCCTCTAGGGATGGGGAGGCCCTGCGTCTGCAAGAAATATCAAGACAATCAATATTAAGACAAAGTTGTATTAAGAAATCAAGGTTAAACGAAAATTGAAGTGTGATAGATACCTCCGGTGACTAAAGCACGAGCCTGGGCCCGGGCAGCAGGACGAGCGGGACGATGGTTCCTTCGGTGAGGAACAGCCGGTGTCCCGGATGCGGACGCATCCCCTCCAACTAGAAAATAAACATTGACGCTAAATTTCCATGAAGTTCATATTTATTCTATAGAGGATATGTAAAATGAATAAATATTGTATATTTATTCATACTAACCTACAGACGATGCGGAGGGTACGGAAGTGGCAGGAGTGGCCCCTGCGTCAGATGTGGACGCACCACCTATAATTAGACAATTAAAAATAGATTATATAAGTAATTGCAAAAAGAATGTGTAGATCAATAATATAAAATTCTAAATCAATATGCATGCACTATAGGATATATAAACATACCCGCAGGTGCGGTGGTGTCACCACCTACAGCTAGACAATAAAAAAATTTACTATCTAAGTAAGAGCAAAAGGAATGTGTGTGTATTTATGATATATCATTCTAAATCAATATACATGCACTATATGATATATAAACATACCTGGAGGTGCGGGAGTGGCCTCTGTCCCTGATGTGGACGCATCACCAACAACTAGACAATCAAACATTGACAATATAAGTAATTTTGACATGAACATGCATGAATATCTATAATATTACATTCAAAATGGATATGCGTGAATATACCTGGAGGTGTGGCAATGTCCACACGGAAGGAGGCATCCGAAGGGGTCTCCGATCTGGGTGCAAGACCGGCCCTCTGAAGCTCCCTACGCAGCTCTCCGGGCGGCAGAACCGCTCCGCCTCTGCTTCTGCCTCTGCCGGTGCCATATATTGGTTTTAACTTGAACATCTTGAATCGCTCTCTAATGATGCGTTTGTTGTGTATTCTTGTTGTATGTGTGTGTTTCGGCTGTCGGGGGTAAGGCTTCTATCCTATTAAGAATGTATAGAGCGAATACCCATTCGCTTGTGCTTTCAACCGTTTCGAGTAAATTTCGGCAGCACCTCCCCGCTGTTCTCCGAGTACACTGTAATAGAATAGATAATCATTTCAAAGCTGTGAAACAACGTTGAAATGAACATCTAATCTATCTTTGTACACGGAGAACCAGCGGAAAAGTACCGACGAAATATCTCGAAACGGATGAAAACACAAGTGAATGAAGGTGTTTGCTTTATACATTCCTAACTTGTCCACACGGGACAAATCTATCGGTTATCATACGATTGAATCTTCTCGTCACATAGACTATACGACGGTTGTTAGTATCGAGCTATACCGTCCGATATTTAACAACCTCCGTATAGTTCTATGTCACGACGAACATCGAACGTATGTTAACCGATAGACGGGGACTAAGTGGCGCTTTTAGTTTCATATATGAGTATCGATGAGAATATGAAAGTTTCATATTATCATCGAGTATCATATATTGGTTTTAACTTGAACATCTTGAATCACTCTCTAATGATGCGTTTGTTGTGTATTCTTATTGTATGTGTAACATGATTTTAAACTTATGAAATAATACTTGCTTAGTTACTTGCAAATTGCAACTTGAGAATAAGATATATAAAGAATTGAGCATTAAAGAACTAAGATGCATTAGACTTGAGATTGAGATACATACCTTCAACATAGAAAAGAAATCAATAAACAAGATGAATATAATATAAATTCAAGTTGAAAGAATATATATCCTCCTTTCAAATGCAATTAAGTCTCGATGGTGCTGAAGATGTTACCAGAAAAACAACTTCTGCCAACCTTCATGTGTGAAGGGGTGTGTGTGGGAAAATTGGGTACACGGTGTCAGAAAAGTTTTCTCCTGCCATGTGGCAATCAAAATTCAATTCTTCGTTATTTTTTTTATAACCACCGACACTGTTCAATTGACCTTCATGGAGTAGCACATACATATCGAACTTTCTTCCTTTCTATTTATCTAATGATATACGGATAGAAAATGTTCCGTATTGACAGCAAATCAACTTTGCAAGTATTTGATACATACGCAAAAAGGTATTGAAATATGATGTTTTTTTGTTTTATATTTGTCTTAGGCCCTGTGTATATGCATGCATGTGTGTGTGCATGTCTATGTAGAGAGGACATTGCATATTTATGTATTAGGTCGTGTGTATGCGTGCATGTGTGGTGCATGTGTCCGTAGAGAGAATGAAAGTGCAAATTTATGTATTAGGCCCTGCGTGTATGGGCGTGTGTATGTGTGCATGTCAGTGAAGAGAGGACGACACCACACAGGCTCGCTTACGGCAGGTCCATGTTTTTCGATTCCTACGAACTTTTAGCATCTTAAGCAAGATCCATTGTTTTCATGCTGTTTACTTCCCTCAAATATTGCAATGTTTTACTTGCGCATCAACTATCTCAAAGTCTACGGCTGAACTTCGAACCGTATAAGTTACTTAACGATATCTTGCCTATTTATTAACTAGTTTAAAATTCTACAACTGAAAAATAAAATTATAATTGTTTGAAAATATAACTAAGTTATTCTATCTCATGTAACACCTCAAATAAAATTCTACAACTGAAAATATAACTTAAGCAAGATCCATTGTTTTCAGCCCTAACCCCAGCCCCAGCCCCAGCCGAACCCCAACCCTAACCCTAACCCCAACCCCAATCGCAACCCCAGCACCAGCCCCAGCCCCAACCCTAACCCCAACCCCAACCCCAACCCTAGCCGAACCCAACCCCAACTGCAACCCTAGACGAACCCCAACCGTAACCCCAACCCCTAAAATAATCAAAAATTTCTTTAATTGAAGATTTAATTACTTACCTGTTCGGTGGAGGACACAATCGACAATCGGTGACGAGGAAGAACGGCGACGAGATCGGGAACGAGAGAGAGAGAGATATCGGCGACGATATCGGCGAGATCGGCGACGCGGCGACGAGAAAAAGGGATTTGGGCGCGCTCGAGCGAGAGAGAGGAGAGATCAGCGCATAGGGAAATTATGTGCATTTTCTATTAAATCCATATTTAGATGCCCATACGGATTTGTCCGTAGGTCCTTGGTTTGCGGCTCCGTAGGGGCAAACAACAAATTAAGATTTAATATTTTTAAATTAAACGTCTTGGACCGTAAATCTGTCCCTACGGATTTCAATATTCGTAGGGGCAACCCCCTATTTTAGTAGTGAATTCAAATTCGGGAACCGGATTTATTTAAAAGAGGAAGATTGTAACATTTCAGAAAAACAGTAAATATTATTTTAAAATTAAATAATAATATAATGAGTTTTACGGATATATACCAACTATGGATTTGGATTTTCGTAAATTTGTAAAATTATAAACCTCTATTTTGGAAAATAATTGGAAATTAAAATGAATTATTATTTATGAAAGTATTTATTTAATTGGGATTTTCATAAATTTGTATATAATTATATCCATATAATAGTTTAATATAGTTTAATGATAAACTTAATTAGTGTTTTCCTATTTGTGCATTAAATCAAACTTGATTTTTGTTAAACATGCTTTAAAGCGCCATGGCATATATATATGAGGGGTTAACATTTTATTTCTGTTTAAAGTGATGGTTTATTTTTTTCAAAAGAAAAGAAAATGGGAGACATGAAGGTATGTGGGTATTTTAAAATAAAGAATGGGCAAGAGAGAGAGTGGGGGTTATGCTTGCCTTACTATCTCATTTCTTCGTCTCATTTTCTTCATCTCCTTCTTTCTTTTCTCCTTCTCCACCTCCCCCACCATCAACCATAAAAACCATGCAAACCTCCTCAAAACACTTTAAAGGCTTCACTAAAAATGTTCATACCCTCATCCTAATCAAGAAGATGTGATCAAGTTTTCATCTTGAGGCCTTCTCCCAAGCTTGGAACCCTCTTCAATTTCAATCTAAAGGTAAAATCCCACTTTTTAATCAAGTTGTTATAATACTTGCCTTCATAAACTAGTTTAGAGCTTATGTGCATGTTTTATTAGTTTTGAGATTTCAAAAGTCAGTTTTTATGAATACAACTTATAGTGGTGATGTAGTAGAGGGTTGGTTAGAATTTACCGCCTTATTAGTGATGGAAGAGGGTGTTTTAGTGCAAGTATTTTGATCTATGGAGTTTTAAAGTTTTGAAACAAGAGTTAAGATTTTTAAATGTCGGTTTTCCTTGAGTTTTGATATTCAAATTGATATTGGAGCAACTTGGTGTCTTTATAAGATAAACAAACAATTACATTGACCTAGTTAGACTATTAGGAGACCACCACAGAAGCATGATCGATGTGAATTTTTATGCGATTTGATATGGTTTCGATTGTAGGTACAATCGCGTGGACTTCCGAGACGACGAAGAAGGGCAAGGCGTTTGTCGGTTTCGACTATGGCGAGACGAAGAGGTGAGTAGATGTATATTTATGGAGGAGTCGGATGGATGGCGTATAGCACCCCTGCAACCATAGTAGTTAGGATATTATATACTTAGCATAACCTTATACGTATACTTGTATACTTAGTAGAAGTTTCATACTTAGTATCTATTTCTTAACTATTGAGCTACACACATACACACTTTACAAGATATAAGTATATATATATGATATTAGTAAACCTACGATATAAGTATACATGATATGATATGAGACGATATGATATGAGACGATATGATATGAGATGAATTGACGTACGCGACTATAGATTCGTAGCATATTGATTGGATGATACCGTACGAGAGATATTTTGTACGTGATATGATAAGGATTGATTGCCGATTACGGCCGATATTTATTTCGACTCGAGAAATCTTGTTTTAAATCACAAAAGGTAAATTCATGAGATATTTATAGCCATACTTACTTTCAAAACTAACGATTCGTTACGTACTTTTTATGACAACGTCAAGGGTACGCTACAACTTTTCAAATTATATTTATTTTTAAAACATTGTAGTCTTTTATTTCCAAAACAATGTTTTGTGCTATTTTAAACTATAACTGTATGACTCAAACGTAGTTAGATATTTTACTACTTGTTCACATTACGATTTTATTATTCTGCATACGTTCATATTTCGATTTCCTTATTTTTGCATACACTCACGCCTCGATTATTTACGATTTATACTACGTACATATTTTTAACTCTACTTAATTTTACGTGCTACGACACGCGCACCATTACTGATGATTCATGTTGTACTTGCGCATACTCGCATGTTACACCTGCACCTCATCAGTAATTGTCATGCCGCGTACACATATAGAACTCGCTATGTCACCCGTATCGCGCCATACCCCGTTAGCATTATAGACTACTATTTAGTACCTAGCACCACGTACTGTTCCGGATATCGTACTTTCTTTACATTGCTTATACGAACACACTTGCCATGCATTATATTATTGTTATGTTCCATTATTACCATGTTCTTATAAGGTTATGTTTTCATAGGATTTCTGAGAATTGAGAAACTGCAGATATGATTTTATAAAACTTGTGAATGTTTTAAAAACGCGGTTTTCTCTTGATATGATATTTCGGCGTCCACCATGAGTTTTCTCGGTTCTGAGCTATGAGTATTATCCGAATTGAGGGAGCGGAAAGAACCGATTGCGGATATATGGTGAACCCGATACGGTACCTAGGGGCAAGAAGATCGTATAAAAAGACGTTTGAGCCTAGCTGGGAACACTACCTACCGGTGACAGTATGAGACTCGGCGGATATCCAAAAGATACCGACCGTAGTGATATGATACCGATAGATATGAGAACCGATCGGATGAGACGGCGCCTAAGATATGAGGGCCGATCTGATGAGACGGCGCCTGAGATATGGGAATTTTACGTGTCGATGTTAGACACGGTATTTATGAGGATTTCGAATGTCGATGCTGGACACTCAGTATTTTATGATGATTTCGAATATCGATGATGGACACTCATTGGATGATATATATAAACATGCTATGGATGACATGTTGCTACATATTGATACAGACACGATATTATATATACACACATACAAACACGTACATATTCGTTATCCCATTGTATGATATTATTATTACAGTATGACCTAGATAGATCATTATGCATTCGACTTCTACCTGATTATATTTTCTACTCATGAGTTGGCACCCCACCCCCATTGTGCCATAGTTTTCTTACAGGACCGACCGCTCGGATTAGTAGCGGCTTGCTGGCACGTTTCTTCTTTTGGATGATTTTCTTAATAGGTGGGTTACATTACAAATCGTAACCACCATTTGTATATTATATTCATTTGTAATCTAGTTAAAAAAAACTCTATCAATCAGACTTGTATATTCTTTTGGACTTAGAGACGAGACTTGTATATATTCATTTATATGTCGAGTTTGGATGTAGTTGAGTTTGATGATGTTTTCAGTATTTCTTTTTACTTTCTTTCTTGTGTTGATTTTCGTCTTGGACATCGTATATGTATTGCATGTTTATGATTCCTCCGTTTGGGCGATGAGATAGCTCCCGATTGGGGATACGGATTATATTTATGTATATCTATTGGTTTTTATCAAAATTTACAAAGAAGGTGCTGCTAAAATTTTAAACGACGAAAATATTTTCAAATTTTAGTCTACAGCCTACTTGCATTTTCATTAAACTTTACTTATAATTTAAAAAGCGGATCTTGATTTCATTAATAATCATTTTCCAAAACTTCACCTCCACTATTTACTTTAAAGGTCTAGATTCCTGGTTTTCAGCTTACTTGGGTTACAGTAGGGTCCTATAGACTTCTTGTGATTCAAATGCCGGTCACGTGCAGTTTCCGAGTCATGACAGCAAGAGAAGGTTATGTGGTGCTGAACTTCGACTCGACAGAATAAGACCGTCGGCTCTGAGAATGTAAGATCATCTTCGCGTTGAAAGAAGACGCTCCATAAACTTTTCCTTTCGTAAGACCTCCGGACGATTGAATCCAATTATCGTTTTCGAATACAGCCGAATCCTTTCTTTTCGAAACATAATCCCCCTAATGTAATAAATATGAAATAAATTACTACAATATAAAATGATAAGTTATAAAAATTAAGATTTCCGAATAACATGAAATTAAAATTTACATATACTTTCTCAGACTTTTTGTCTATGAATACGGGGGTTGTCGTAGATCTTTCGCCCTCGTTGTCGGCGTTTTTCTTCTCTTTCGCATCTCTTCGGATGTGATAAAGTGCGAAACGTTCCTCAAAAGTGGGTAGTCTACTTGGTACTGCGTCCTGCATGATCCATATAATTTATTCAGTGATTTATATAGTATATATATAAAAAATAAAGCTTTAAATTTGAAAATTATATTCAATTCACATGAAACAAGGGCATAAAACATAACAAATTTCAACAATGTGACAATTGCAATCAAAATGTTACTAGTTTAGGCAAAAAATAATATCGTGCAAATTATAGAAATCATGGATTCAAACTTGGACATATATAATCCGGCTTAATACCAATTTATTGAACCCTAAAATCAAATCTAAACATCAAAATAGAAAAACACAATACAATAATAAGAATAATAACAATTATGAAATTGACTTACTATTTGCATGTCGTGAGAAACAAATGACGAAGAACCACCCGTATGCCTCGATCTAGTCCCCTCCTCCTTTAAATGATTACTTTTATACGTGGAAGAAAACCCCTCGTACATCTCACTTCCTCATCTTGCAGCAATCACCGCATTCCGCTTCTCATTAGCAATCCGCAGAAGGGCGTTGTTAAGACAATCACACATTGTAGTGGATTTCCTCCTTTTTTTTCGAATTTTTTCATTCCCTCCATAATGCATTTTTGAGGATATCGTCGGCCTTCGACGTCCATATCGCGTACACTTCATCGTCCCTCCTCTCATCAAAGGTGTAGTGTTTCTGCATAAAAATGCATTTCAATTAAATTACATGTATGACATCATATTTAATAAATTTGAACATAAAAATTCACACACATTAAACTCATCATAAAGCATGCGCATCTGCGCCATAGAAACTAAACTAAACTTATACCATGGTTCTTTAAAATGAATGAACCATGATAGTACGACTAGCGGAAACATTCTAGAAGCTTAAACGAAAATACATTATTATTTATAAAATTACTGATTATCTCAAAACTATTGAAATTAATGAAAATTTTGAAAGTGTTGAATCTTACTCCCGTCCTTCCACTCAAGCTTTCTCTTTTTTGTGCGGTCATCGGGTTTGACGTCCCAAGAAGAACATTACGAGGCTCATCAGCAAAATCCGGATACTTACGATCAAACTCCTTCCATGCCTCACCAACAACTGGGTGAGCCATTGAACCATTAGTGGAACAATTGTAAAAGTGCCAAGTCATGTCCTTAATATAGTACTGTGACATGAAAAGCCTTTCAGTATAATTGGAAAATAACGAAGTTGTTATTCAGCCTTTTTACTGCTTCCGGGTTATGTGGTCCTATACCGAGAAGTGCCAAAAAATCACACACGATCTTCACTTTATCTTCTTTATAATACGACATGCAAAAATTCGAACAAACGTCAATTTTTTCATAACCCATTCCTAGAGGCTTCAACAATTTCTTTGCTTCATAGATAGTTTCAACTACTTTATGTCCATCGGGCATGGCATTACGGAACAAAGAAATCATGTCATTAAAAAGTGCATCTGTCACAGTATGTCGAGACTTCACTGCTATTAACTTAGCACGGAGGGATTATTTTGTTTCGGTAACGCATCCATACCATAAAGGCTCATCTGCAGCTTTCAACATGTCTAAGAATCTCCGAGTATCAGCATGTGGAGGTTACTCGTTCGAAAATGGAACAAAAATATCATCTCCCATTGCGCTAGGATAATTTGCACTCATTGCATCTATAATCATATCCCTATACGGGTTTTCATCATTCGAATCATCGATTAGAGATCCGTCCATAACCGGTTCCTCAATCTCCGGCTCCTCGATCTCCGTCTCCCCGTGTAGAGTGCATTTGGAATAAAACGGAACAAAACTCTTCGTTAACAAGTGTTTAGAAACTTCTGCCCTTATTTTGAATTTCACGTTTTGGCAATTAACACATGGACATCTGATTTTAGCATCGGACTCGACTTGTGAAAATATGAAATCCAAAAATATTTTAACACCATCAATGAATTCTCGTGTAACAAAACCGATTTACTACCCTACGATACATCCATGAAAGATCATCCATCCTGAGATAATTAAATACAATAATTAACATCCCAATAAGAAAATTTTAAAGTTTAATGTACATTCTCATATCCAAAGGTTATGACTTGATGAAGCAAATATATGCTCCTACGGTGGGAACATTAGTGACAAATTAGTATTTTATAAAAAAAAACTATGTAGATTTCTCAATTTATGTAACAAAACAATTAACTATGCTATGATATCAAATGGCATCAAAATTCACATGAAAGATTCTAACAAGCTAAATTCATCACATGACTTGTGACAAATCACATGCTCGCACATTTCTTATATTATATATTAGCAACATATGCTTCTCATCGGCAAATTTTTTTACAACTTACTTATATGCATTTCTTAGATTCTACTTCTATTAGATTTCTAATTAAGGTCGTTGATGGTTTATGCGCTTGAAGCATATGTTGCAACATAAATACCCTCAGCTTTAGTTGTTAACCAAAGAAAATTATTGTCTCTCATCTTTAATTTTATTTAACCGTACTATTTACAAACTAGGCTCCATATTATATTATATAAGAACCCAACTCTTCCATTTCACTTCTCCACTCTATTTTCTCTTTCTAAGGGTACTCACTAATGCACTTCCACTTGTCTCATTCCATTGTTGTTCTCATTCCATGTCTTTTATATATTTCAAATCTAATGGTGATACAAGCAACCCCCATAAATTCAACATATATTCTTGCAAAAAACCTCTATAAATCCTTTCTCTCCATTATGCTTTGTTGAGGGTTATATCTTAAAGTAGGTTTTTTATTGCTAGAGTGTAAATTCATTCACCTTATCCAAGTTGCTCAATTAACTACAATCCTAACACTTCAATTCTCCATATGATGATATATACCTTAAAAATAGTTTACTGTGATGTTAAAAACTGAACAATAAAAAAAAAACCATCACAGACCCTAATAAGCCTCAAGTCCATCACAAATTCGCACTGAACACGCAAAAACAAACAATTTTCCTACCATGAGATCATAACATTAAATCACGTATCTAGGCTAACGAGAGCCTGCACGCTGAAATCAGCTATGGTGACTGGCGTTTGATCGTTCTTTTCAAGAATCCGATCATCATTCGAAAGCAATGTCCTTTTTACCTAATCCACCACCAAAAAGTAAAAATAATAAAACATAACGCACAAAATCCCCAAAAAAATGGAGAAAAATAAAAGAATCTTACATCGACGTAAAGGCGGTAGGCTCTCTCGACCACTGCAACACGAGGTCGGGGGTGGCGTCGAGGAGGCGGGGTTCAGAGTGGCGTCGGCGAGGAGGCAACGTCGGCGGTGGCGGCGAGATTTAGGGTTTGGAGAGGAGAAATTTTTTTTTAGGGAAGAGGGGAAATGGGGGGAATTCGATTTTGGGGACTGGGGACGTGGGGACGTGGGGTGGGTAATTTTATGTTTTATTTTGTGGCCTGACCCATTGTTCGAGACCGGTCTCAAATTTAAGATCGATTTTTATCTGTCTTGAAAGTGGTCACAATATCTTGATTTTCTTGTAGTGCTGTAAGCAAATTTTGATTTCAATAAAATTAAAGATTTATCGTTTTATTTTGCAGTTCTATCGAACGTACAATATATATCTAATACTCTGTGCAGATATATAATTAATTTCTAGGATTTGATAAACTCTTATTAATGAAACCCACCAGAGTAGTCTTCTGCTAGGCTAATTTATAGTCAATTTCAAACTTGTAGTATCTTTAATTTCTCTCTTTTCCACAAAACGTTTAGCTACCACATGAAAATGGTATGAAAGCATTGTCCAACAGATTCAAAAAAAAAAATTAGCCCTTGAGCATTATTATACAAATTTAAAGCCAACAAAATGACATTAGAACAAACAACAAATGTTACAGAACAATGGTATCAGTTAGTATGCTCATGCAACCCTAGCCTACGTGCTACATGGAGCGGCTCGACCGTTCCAAAACAAGTCGTGTCTAGTTCAACCCGAGAACTCAAACTGCCAAATCTTGTCCGATTCGCGTATTTGACCATCCAAATAGAAGATCTAACATAATCGTCTGGGTCAATGGATATGTCTTAACCATTGCATTAACGTATCTCGGAATCGCGAAAATCCATCGTTTAGGGCCCCGAAAATCACGGTCAAAGATTCGTTACGAACTTTGACTTTTGAATTAAGAGATAAAATCGGCTCCAGAATCAGTTAAGAATTGACAGGCAGCATCAGGAATCAATTTGGGACGCAGTACAATAATTAGTTTCGAATTTTAGCAACTTTCTATTTTTAGCAGTTTTTATTTTGTTAGCAAATTATATTTGATTTCGATTGTAAGTCTATTAAAGGACTCGTCTGAAATTGTAAGGCAGATTTCGATTAATAAAACTTTAATTTGGCAAATTGCCATTGTTATTGTTTGATTCCTTAAGTTCCTCTAAATGCAGCCTAAAGGTGCAGCATCCCAAATCAGGGCTGCACCAAGTAGTATCAGCGCGCAACGTTCGATACTCGTCGACAACGTCCAATGGTCATGTATGGAAATCATGGGGGTCGTGGAGGACGTGGTTGTCGTGGGGGGTCGGAAAGATGCGATGTCAGAATATGAAGGTTACTTTCGCGAATGAGAACTGTGGGATGTCATGGTAGATGACCTATGAAGGCAGAACGCAGAATTGCTGAGGCGCATGGAGGCGTTAAGGATAGAATAAGCACGTCTCCAGAGGTGACGGTCAGGCTGCCGATTCGGATCATGATGACGATTCAGGGTCCAAAGCGGGTTATCAGGCAGGGCGTGACTTCCGAGGAGGCTATGAACGACCCTGAGATAGCATGAAAGCGGATCTCCTTGATTATGCAGGCGGCTCCCAACCCGAAGAGTTCCTTGATTGGATCAATAAGGTAGAACGCGTCTTTGAATATAAAGACGTTCCCCCGGCGAAGAAGGTGAAGTTGGTCTCTATCAAACTTAAAGGTCAGATTTCGGCATAGTGGGAGAAAGAATGTCACGTCCGAGAGAGGTGAAGCAAGCCTAAGATCACGAGTTAGGAAAATATGAAGGAGAAATTGAAAAAAGTGTTTCTACCGTTCAACTTCATCCAAACTACGTACCAGCGACTACAACAATTGCGGCAAGGGACTCGATATGTTGACGCCTACACAGAATAGTTCCATCTGTTGATCGCTCACAACGATCTGGTAAAGACCGAGGAGCAATGAGTAACCCGCAACCTTAGGGGACTCCGTCAATCGATCCAGGATGAAATTATCCTTCATCCACTATTCAAGCTCTCCGAGACATGTCAGCATGACTTACCTACCGAGAAGAAACAGTCTCAAGGCGGGGTAAGAACCTATTTCCCAAAGAGATGTGAGCAACCGCTCTACAACCCCAACAGCAGTCATGCCAACAACAGCAGGTCTGAACACGAGCTCTACAGTCACCAAGTCCAACTTCCGTTGTTTTGATTGCGGGGAACCAGAACATCGCGCCACAAACTGCCCCAAATGCTTGAACAAAGGCAAGCGATTGATGATCGGTGCTGAAGATGAGGAAGAAGCCGATCAAGATCAAGTTGGTGAGAACGAAGACGAAGGCCAAGAGGAGTTCTCGTTGGACGGTGATGGGACCTACACCGTATTTGTCGTCCAGAGGACCCTTCTCATACCTAGACAAGAGGAGAAAGAGGATTGGCTGCGGACCAACGTCTTCCACACCACATGTACCATCAAAGAGAAACTCTTCAAGGTCATCATCGATGGAGGAAGTTGCGAGAACCTCATCTCTAAGAAGGTGGTCAAGAGGCTCAGCCTAGTCACCCAGAAACATCCTTGCCCATACAAACTTCACTGGCTCAAGAAAGGTAGTGAAATGATTGAAGATTCTCATTGCTTAGTTTCCTTCTCTATGGGGAACAAGTACTTTAATGAAGCTTGGTATGACATCATGACCATAAACGCATGCCATCTACTACTCGAGCGGCCGTGGCAATATGATCAGAAGATAGTGCATGATGGGCAATGGAACGCCTATACTTTTGTGAAAGATGGCCAGAAATTTGTGCTCCGGCCTATGAGAGAAGAGGCTGGACCCAAAACCGCATCGGGGAAGGGAAGCAGTCTTTTTACCAAGGTAACGCTTACCAATTAAACTCGTCTGTTCGAGAAGGAGGCACAAGAAACTGGGGTTATCTACGCCCTGGTGAGCGCAGAAGCCCGTGCGGAATCTGAACCCTTAGAAGTTCCGGATATGGTCAAGTCATTGTTGCGGGATAATGCAGACGTATTCCCGGAAGATCTTCCCAACAATCTCTCACCAATAAGAGACACACACCACCGCATTGACCTTGTTCCTGGCGCAAGCCTCCCCAACAGACCAGCATACCGTATGAATCTGAGAAAACATCAGGAACTGAGAAGGCAGGTGGATGAACTATTGGAGAAAGGATTTGTGCGACCCAGCATGAGCTCTTGCACCGTACCAGCCCTTTTGACTCCCAAGAAGGACGGATCATGGTGCATGCGCATCGATAGTCGTAGCATTAAGAAAATCATTATGAAGTATCGCTTCTTGATACTGCGGCTCGACGACATGCTCGATCAACTTGCGGGTGCTAAGACCTTTTCAAAGATAGACTTAAAGAGCAGGTATCACCAAATCCGCATCCGAATAGGAGACGAATAGAAGACCACGTTCAAGACGTAGGATAGGCTTTACGAATGGTTGGTGATACCATTTGGTCTCTCCAATATCCCAATTACATTCATGAGAGTCATGAACCACCTTGTACAACCATTCTTTGGAAGGTGCGTGGTTGTATACTTTGACGACATCCTTATTTAGAGTCCTTCTCGTGAAACTCACTTGCAGGATCTGAAAAATGTCCTCGAGGTATTAAGGCAGCAATATATCTATGCTCATCCGAAGAAGTGCCACTTCATAGCAGATCAAGTTATGTTTTTGGGTTTCATCGTCTCTAGTGAGATAGTGCGCTCAGACTCATCCAAAGTACAAGCAGTTCGAGATTGTCCCGCGCCGAGGAACATTCATGAACCTCGGAGTTTCCACGGCCTCACTTCCTTCTACTATCGTTTTGTACCAAATTTTAGCGGGGTAATGAGCCCAATCACAGACTGTCTCAATTCGCGGGTAACTTTCCATTGGAGCAACGAAGCATAACAAGCATTCGACGCCATCAAAGAAACTAACTACTGTTCCTATGCTGGTTTTGCCAGATTTTAACAAAATGTTTAAGGTAGCATGTGATGCATCGGGGGTGAGTATCGGTGGCGTACTCAGTCAAGAAAAGCGACCAGTGGCCTTTTTTAGCGAGAAACTAATTGGCGCTAGGGTCAAGTACAACACATACGACGTTGAGTTCTATGCCATCGTCCAAGCCTTGTGACATTAGGAGCACTATTTATTGTAGCATGAGTTCGTCCTTCATTCTGATCATGAAGCGGTCAAATACATTAATGGATCGCATAAGCTGAATCATCGACATGGTCGATGGGTTGAATATATCCAACAGTTCACCTTCTCCTTGAAGCACATCACGGGGGTCGATAATCGATTGGCCGATACTTTGAGCAGAAGAGCGACCTTACTCTCCATAATGCAAGCTCGGGTTGTGGGGTTTGATACCTTTCACGAACTATACCCTGCGGACTCGTTCTTCGGTCCTATTCACAGAGCATTGAAGAAAACTCAACATGGACCTGAGCAACGTAAGACATGCTATCTGCTGATGGGAGGCTATCTTTTTCGGGGAATGCAACTTTTCATCCTGAGTGTTCGCTGCGAGAAAAGATCGTGGAGGAACTTCATAACGAGGGTCATTTTGGGTGCGACAAACTCCTGGCCCTTATCTCTCGTGACTACTACTGGCCTAATATGAAACGAGATGTGATACGTTTCGGAAAAGGGCTGCCATATTTGCCAAGTGTCCAAGGGGATAGCCACGAATGCAAGTTTGTACACCCCGCTCGCAGTTCCAGCAGCACCATGGGAAGATGTCAGCATGGACTTTGTCCTAGTCCTACCTTGAACTTAAAGGAGCATGGACTCAGTCTGTGTCGTGGTTGATCGGTTCTCCATGATAGCGCATTTTCTGACCTGCAAGAAAACTATGGACGCATCTCAGATCGGTGAACTGTACTTTTAAAGAAATCTTGCGACTTCATGGGGTACCCAAATCCATCACATCGGATAGGGACACCAAATTCATGAGCCATTTTTGGAAGACCTTATGGAGGAACCTGAGCACTAAACTGTATTTTACCAGCGCTTACCACTTACAAACAGATGGCCAATATGAGGTGGTTAACAGAAATCTCGGCAACCTCTTCTATAGCCTAGTTGGAGACAACTCAAGGAAGTGGGACCTCGTCCTCGCACCAGCTGTGTTCACTTACAACCGTTCTATTAACCGCACGACAAATATGAGTCCATTTGAGATCGTGTATGGAAGTAAACTCACTGGTGTTCTCAACTTGGCGCCAATTCCCCATATGGGGTGTCCTAATGTTAAAGCTGAAGACAAGACCGAGCATCTGAAAAGCATTCATGATCAAGTTCGACAGCAGATCGATGCTGCCAATTCTAAATACGAAGCAGCCGCGAACAAGCATCGTCGTCGTGTGGTGTTCAAAGAAGGTGACTTTGGTTGGGCCATTCTCACCAACGACCGCTACCCGTTAGGTGAGTATAATAAATTGAGCAATAGGAAGATGGGTCCTAATGAGATTCTCAAGAAAATAAGCGACAATGCGTATCAATTGAAGTTGCCAAGTCATTTGAAGATCTCAACGTCAAGCACTTTATTTCATATGCGGGGGACAGAAGCTCTTCCGAGAAAGACGGACCGAGCTCGAGGTCGAGCTCTTTTTACGACTGGGTGGATAATGCAGCTCTAGCCTATATGGAGCGGCTCGACCGTTCCAAAACAAGTCGCGTCTAGTTCAACTCGAGAACCCAAACTGCCAAATCTTATCCGATTCTCGCGTTTGACCAGCCAAATCGAAGATCTCGCAAAATAGTCTGGGTCAATGGATGTATCATAAGCATTGTATTGACGTATCTCGGAATCGCGAAAATCCATCATTTAGAGCCCCGAAAACCGCAGTCAAAGATTCGTTACGAATTTTGACTTTCGAATTAAGAGATAAAATCAGCTCCAGAATCAATTAAGATTTGACAGGCGGTATCGAGAATCAATTTTGGATGCAATCCAATAATTAATTTCGAATTTTAGCAACTTTCTATTTTAGCAGTTTTCATTTTTAGCGGTTTTTATTTTGTTAGCAAATTAGATTTTATTTCGATTGTATGTCTATTAAAGGACTCATATGAAATTGTAAGGCAGATTTCGATTAATAAAACCTTAGTTTGGCAAATTTTCATTGTTATCGTTTGATTCTTTCAAACTCCTCTAAATTCAGCCTAAAAATGCAGCATTCCAAATTAGGGCTGTGCACCATATGCTTCAGAGCATCTGCAATGTTCTTGAGTGTCTTTAAACATTCAAAATGATCATTATATTTTTCATCACAAAATCAATATCCTAAATGGGTTTAGAATATAATTTCCACTCTGCATTATATTAATGCACATAAAACCTTTTCTTTAATTCAGAAAACATATACGATTTCTGAATAAACCAACATCTTCGCTTATATAACTTAGTACAAACTGATTAGTATTGAAGCAGCATAAGAAAAAGAGTGCAGAAAAGACAGCTTGATGAAATAAACTAATTTGCACATATATAACATCTAGATTTTTTTTATCTTACTCTTTTATGTTTTCTTTTGATGCTTATCTTTTTTCTCCTGTTAAGCATTCTGCATCCTTTTTCTTTATTAGTTCTTCCTTTTTCCTTTTGTATCTTTGTAGAAAAGTACTAAAGAAGGCATGCTGATCAATCTTACAGCAGGAATTCAATGCTCCTTCTTATTAGGCTAACATAATTGGCAGCTAGCTCTATGTCATATATAGCTCAGTACACAGTTAAAAAAGAAGCTACAATGCAATAAAGATGAACTAACAAATGCCAGAGAATTAATACTGTTATATAAATTGATACCAGAGAATAAATACCTCTCTTTCTCTTCTCCTATAAATGAGAGATGAACAAATGGTTATCCTTCTCCAATCTCTGCACCACATTTAACCTCCCTTTTGATGTTGCTGCTGCAAAAGATACAAGGGAATTAATGCTGTTGGATTCTTATGAAGTTCCGCTTAAAGTTTCTTTTAATGAAATGCAAAGGTATTTACATTATTTTAATAAAAAAAAAGAAATAATAATAATAATACTGTTGGATACAAACATTAAGCCTTGTGCAGAAAGAGGAAGTTTAACATAAAAATTTCTGAAATTAATTTTAGTGTGTAGTTCAAGATCAAAGCTTAGAGATTTAGAGAAGATTTGAGGGAATCAAGAACTGACCTGTGTGATTTTTCCAATGTTGCGTCTGCTCCGCTGATAAATACAACTTTAAATCGTGGTTCGAGCTTTAGCAACAAGTTAAATAGATCAAGTGAAGAAAATGCAAGAGAGTTGGAGGAACTAGATGGAATCAATATTCAAACTTTATAAATTTACTGCAATGAACTAAGTAAGCATATATATAGAACAAAGGGCAGCAGATATGGAAAAGAATCCTATCATCATATGTAGAGTATGTACATGCATATATATTAGCTCTAAATTATCTATAAGTTTATTTACAATTGGAACAAAGATTCGTTAAACAAAGAGATACATATAATTTGGTTATACATTCTACTATCCTTTGATTCCCTGCCCAATTAACAAACCCATGCCAAATCCTCGAAAAATTAAGAATCTCTACTAATTAATACTCTTAACACAGTAGATAAAACACCAAAGAGAGAGAGAGAGAGAGAGAGAGAGAGAGAGAGTTAATCATGAAACCTTCCCTTAATTTTGTTATATTTTTCACATTTCAAGATCCAAGGATGGCTCCTCCCTCTCCTTCCCCTTAGGCGAAGGCGAAGCCGACAAAGAAAACGAAGCGGAAGCATCCGAATCTGGAAAATCCAGATTCACCCCAAAAAGCCTCACTCTCTTTGGCGCAGCGGCCTGCACGCTCTGCACCACAGGTACCGAATCAAGTACCACTGGATGCTGATAAATCCTATCGCCGCCGCCACCGTCTAGCTGCACCACGGACTGTGGCGGCGGCGGGCCTGCCGCCGATCTAAAAGCAACAAACTGCCCACCCCTCCCGCCTCCGCATCCGCCAGCATTGTACATCGAGCCCCACGGCCCCACTGCGGTACCGAACGAAACCATGGGATGATAATTGAGCGGCAGCGGGATCCTAGGCACCCGTCCCAGCCCGCCGTGGATTTCCGGCCTCCGTTTCCAATCAATGAAAAACCTATCCTTATCCTCGACCCCGCGGCCGAAGGAGACGGTGTCTCCGGCATCAAGCCTCCTCTCTTTCACAAACCTGCTCCATCCTTTGGTCATGACGTAGCTCTGGCTGCTGTTCCAGTAGGAGTAGCGGAACCGCCAGGGCTTCCCGGTCCGGTCCTCGAAGTTCAAGAGGAGTCCCTTCTCATGCGTCGTCGTGTCGAGGGGGAAATACTTCTCGGCGTGCTGTTTGGGGATGACGAGGCGGTTGAGCTTTCCGACGTCGCTCGGGGTCACGACCTTGTCGAACATGTGTTCCTTCTCCACAGTAGTAGTCGTCGACGAAGACGGGGCTGATTGAGCTTGCGGCGGGGCCCATTGGAGGGTAGAAGTGGTGGATGACGATGCTTCCTCATCTCTTCCTCTGCTGCTGCCATGATTAGCAAACTCCATTTCCTAGAGAGAGAGAGAGAGAGAGAGAGAGAGAGAGAGGATGGAAGTTGGGTGGAGGGATGGTTTCTGCCCTAAGAAGCTTCCAAGAACAAGCTATGAGAGAGAGAGAGGGGGGAGCATTTAGCTTGAAACAAAAGAAAGATATTTTGTTAATGGAGGAAAGAGAAAGAGGCAAGGAACAAATAATAAGAGGGAAGTGATTTTCTATAAGAGGAGAGAGAAAGAGAGAGGGAGATGGAGGGGGAAGTGGGGCCCATGAATTATCTGGTAGGGGTCATGTGAGGCTGTCCTTTTCATCATTTGAGGGGATTTATATATGGTTCTTGATAAGCCCCAAAAAGCCAGTTGGTCTTTTTGACAAAAACATGAGCTCCTGATTTGTGGATTTTTCTTTAAAAAAATTTTTTTTGGGAGAAAATGTAAAACAGCCCTCATGTTGTACTATGAAGCATCTGATTTGATATTTTAATTGTTCTTGGGCCTCTTTGCGTGCTGTTTTTTTTTGAATAAAAAAATAGTAAAACAAGGATATGTATGTGTTAAGCTGTGGTGTTAATTTATGGTCACACACAAGTAGCAGCACTGGTGTTAGGCAGAGAAATTGGCCATGTTTGGTTTGAGGTGGATGATTTGACTTTTGAGAGGCATGAGTTTTTTTTTTTTATTTGAAAGGGACCCACATTGGCCCTTCAAATAATTGGTAGATCATAAATATTATTCTCTTTCCCCAATATACAAGTATGAAGTATCCTAACCTTGAGATGATCTCTCTACCATTACTTTTTCTCTCTTTAAAAACTTATGGGAGTTGTTGAGTTTCTCTTTTCCAAGACTCATGAAAGATTCCTGAAGAGAGAGCGCCATGGCTTGTGTAAAGCTGTGATGTAAATATAAAACATGCTAGTTGAGAAGCCCACTACAACAAATTAGGACTTAAATAATGGTAAGGATGGGATAAGGAGCCCTTGTGAAGAAATTAATTGGTATATCAGATGCAATGTATCTGGACAAGAGAAAAAGAGATGGAACTTGGCAGCATAGTGGCACCCATATTCTATTCCTTTCGCTCGCACGAACATGCACATATATATGGCCATCACACATTTTCTTTTTTCTTGGATGCATATATATACTATCTTTCAGTGTTTTGCTCATGTCAAAAAGAGAATTTTTTCGACTGCATATTCAAATTTAACTTAGATGATATGCAAGAAATAAGATATATGAAAGCATTTTGAAAACGACTTGCCATATGACACCCAAAAAGATCACTACAATGGAATCGCCAGTAAAAATTTCACTGAAGAAGAGTGTTATCAAAGATAGACCGATTGGACGAAGTTTGAGACATGTGTCACACCGAGGGGATCCCTTGGAGATAAGGCCAAAAGGACCAAAATGATGAGTGAAGAATCCACCAAAGTCATTTTTCTTGAAGCTATACTTCCGCATTTCATCCGCAAATAGCATCTTTTATGAAACCCATGATTTTCCAGCACTCATCTTCTCGTATTCAATCCAACCAATTAATTGGTCACAGACGGAGTGACAATAGATCAACTAATAAGAAATTATATATATATATATATAGAGAGAGAGAGAGAGAGAGAGAATAATGGAGAAAAGAGGCCATAGCCTATGGCGTGGAAAAAATACAACCTCGACCAATTTTTTCGACGATCGGCCCCCATCATCTTCATCGTTATCATCTAAGATGTGGGTACACCAAATTTCATGTGATTCTACAACTTTTTCATCGTTGATTTAGCAATGTAAAAAGTTCTATTGTTGGTAAACCGTTAATTTTGAACCCACTAAATCAACAATGCAAAAGTTGTGGAATCATATAAAATTTGGTGTACGCACATCTTAGATGATAACGATGATAATGATGGGCGCCGATCGTCGGAAAAAATGATGGAGGTTGTATTTTTTCGCCATATGAGGAAATCCCTTCCTATGGCCTCTTTCCTCCATTAATCTCATATATATATATATATATATATATATATATATATATATATATATATATATATATATATTCTTGTAGATTACAATGCTTTATTAAGAAGTCAAACTAAATAAAACACAAAAAAATTGCCATGTAAAATGCAAACTTAAGAACATAAATTAGTTGGTTAGAGAGAAAAAAAGGTCGGTTTATAAAGAAAAAAGAACAATATATCAAAACCCACTCAAATAAACCCAAAATATTGATTATCTTTCCTTTTATGATGCAAATTGGAGAGATCTTCAAATGAAAATTGCTAATTTGATTATTAGGATATGACACTCACATGATAAGAAAAATTCTCATAATTTTAAGAAAAAATTATTTTAAAAAACCATAACAAGCTTTTAAAATCATATCAACCCTTCAAAATCTCTACTTATTCTTTAATAAACTTTACATTAATCTTAAAAAAATTTACAAATCTTCTCAAAAATTTTGTTCAGAATGTCAACACACACGAACATACACACACATCACACTTGCATATAGGTGAGGGAATTGACCTCTAAACCTTTTGAGTAGGAATAAAGCTTTACCACAAAGGCTAGGGCCTATTATTCAAAGAAAACAAGGCATGTTTCAACTAGGACTAATATATCACAATGATCTATGTCACGTCCCGCTTCCCAAAATACGAAATACGAGAGATGACTAGACCATCCATGCTCTTACGGTCAGAGAATAATTCCGCCGTAATCACACTTCGGCTTCTAGCATTACACAGTAGTCAGTAAATAGTACTTGAGTAAAGGAAAATTACAGCTCACAACTTTATTACATTGCAAATAAAAGAGTTCGAGATACATTTATTTTTGCAGAATAAAATAACTAACTAACAAAACAAAGTGTTGGGAGCAAAAGAAACAGCACCGATGCTGCAGTCTAGACCTCCGCGATCTCGAATGACAAGTCATGCTCCTGGGCTGGGTCCACATCATCCTTTGAGTATACACACTCAGGTCGTCAGGGCGACACATATAGCAATAAATATATATATGACGGGCATGCAATATTATTAAATATGAGAAGTACAACAAAATGCAGAACATGAGTATAATAAACATCACCGAATATGAATAGTGCAATATAGGTATCATGTCAATAAACTAGGCAATGTGCATGTCACTACTTATCGGTCACTAAGTCAATGAAATCAAATGGTGGAAAGGATGCTCGTGTTTAATAAGGATCTCGTGCATGCCCGAGACTACGGTCCGTTATGCCCGGGACATAACCCTGTCAGCCATGCCGCTAGGCCCACGACCTAAAGTGTGTGTGTGTGTAATAGTGAATGATCATCCTCTAAATCACTGTACCTCGCTAAATACGAGTTCAGTTCCACCTTGATTTCCCCATTCCCCCGGTTATGGTATGCATTCAGGTATTAGATAGGTTATGAATAAATACGTATCGCTGTCACTCTCAATCACTTTTCCACTTATCAATATCACTGTCGTATTTGCCACAACCCAATCACTAACACTAATATATCGACAATGCAAAACAGTTGCTAGGTCTCAATGTGAATGATCACTATGAAGCAGGTATAAAGCAAACATGAAAATAGGCAGAAATGCACTGAACAGATACTCACTATTTTATGACGACCAATGCCATATAACTTGCAAAATTTACGATAAATCGCTCGCACAGAATCGACCGAATAATATAAAAGGCGTACGAAGCACACTTGATCATCTAAGCAGTAAAATTAATTTCATGTCAAACAGAATTCCGGTTAGGGAAATATCATTATTTTAATGTAGCGATCGATTGCTGGAATTCCAGTTTCAGAACTGGAAACCCAACTTCACGCGGGTGTTACCAGTGATTAAGTTCAGATTCAGGTGTTGCCCCAGTTGAATAAAATATAGTCCTATCTGTTAGGTTTCCGACGCATCAATCGGATTATCGATAGCATTTCTGTATTAAAAGTTATGTCCTTTTTAGTGTAGCGGTGTAAGAGGGGTCACTGCAAAAATTGCAGAACACATCAGTACGCTAAAATGCAAATTAAATATCAAACGACGGTGAAACGGCAAGGGACCGGATTCATGTGTTAGCTAATTAAATTATTTATTCATATGGGGCTCCGCGCATTTTCTGCCTAAAGCGGGGATGCACAGGTGTTCAAAGTCTGGTATCCAAATGAAATGTTGCCCCGGACTGCAGTCCAGTACCGCGTTCGCAACCACGTATCGTTATAGTTGTCTAAAATTGTTGGGAAACAAACTATGGGTAATTATCGGTTATCGAGTCGGCTTCTCTATGGGCCATATAATTTCACGTTCCAAACATTATTTAATTTACAATGATTTTAACACGTCAGCATGCGCGGTAGGGTTCAGATCTTGTGTCACCTTTTTGGGATAACTTTACATGATTGAAACGCAATATTTTGTACCTAAATTCCTACACAGTATTCGTAATCAATAAAGGGGCCTAACTATCACAGGTTCCGCCACAACGAGATATGTTTTAGATTCTACCGTATAAAATATTAGAGTAGCGTTAGGTGATCGGCCGAAAACATATATCTACCATACTATATAACAAATTAATTCAACAAGTGTATCGAGCCTAGGTATTAACGTAGCATGAACAATAAGAGAAAGATTTTCTCTTGCCTGGAGATGGCGGCGGCACTGCGACGGCAACGATGGCGGTGGTAACGGTCACGACGACAGTGACGAGCTCGAGTGCGGTCGGCTGGTCGGCGACGACACAGCAGTGGTCGACAGTGGTGGCGCGGGTGCTGTGGCACAGAGCGTTGGGTGCAGAGGGTCTTCCGGCGCTGAGCTCAGGCAGCTCTAGGCTAGGAGCTGGAGTTGGCGCTGGGGATTGGGTTCGACGTCGGGGAGGTGAGGACTGGGTTGCTCTGACGATGGCGGAGCAGAAGTGATCGGCTCGCGTGGAGGAAGCTTGGCACGCAAAGGGTGGTGCTGGAGTTGGGTCTTGCGGGTGTTGGTCGACGGGGTCGCGCTCGGTGCAGGAGGAGGAACTGTGGTCGTCGGCGATTGGACGAGGCGAAGCTGCTCGGTCAAGGTTGGGGAGATGGGTGTGGGCGGTGGAGGAGTTGGAGGAGGTGTGGTAGTGCTCAAGTGGTCGCAGTTAGGGGGAACAAGGTCGACGGTGATGGGGGTTGGAGCTCGGAGACAGGGAGTTGAGTCGGGGAGAGGGAGAATGAGAGAGTGAGAGAGGAAGAGAGAGAGAGAGAGTGAGAGGGAGAGAGTAGTAGTGAGAGTGAAGTAGAGAGGCTACGAGCGATCGTCGGGGTTTTTGGGTGAGTGGAGTCGGGGCCGTTGGGGAAGTGAGGACGTGGGCGGGTCTCGCGATGATGGAGCGAGAAAAGAGAAGTCGTGGGGGAGAGCCATTGGGAGAAGGAGCCGTTGGGGGTGACGCGAGCGGGAGCGGTTGTCATGGGAAAGAGCGAGTCTCACGGGCGAGCGAGGGAGCCGTTGCGAGAAAAAGGTGAGAAAAGAGAATGAGGGAGGAAGAAAAGGAGGGGTCGTGGGGAGTCGGGTTGGGTAGGTGAGCGCGGGTCGGGTTGATTAGGAATAATTTGGATTTAGAGTTAGAGTAGGAATAAATTAATAAAAAAAAAATATATATATATATATATATAAATGAAAAAATATAGGAAAAGTCTGAAAAATACAAAATATTTCTATACGGAAACTGGGGATTTACATCATACCCTCCTTACAAAAATTTCGCCCTCGAAATTAATGAACGAAAGCGAAGGACCAACAACACTACTCGAACAGGTGCGGAAAAAGCGAATGGATGTCCTCTTCGCTTTTCCAGGTAGACTCTCCTGGCGAACGACCACCCTAAGAAACTTGAACCAAAGGGAATGAGTTTGTTCTTTAGCACCTTTTCTCTACGGTCGAGTATAGTATTAGGCCGCTCCATAGAGGTTAAATCGGCACCCAAAGTCAACTCAGAATGATCGAGAACATGACTGTCGTCTCGAATGTAGCGCCGCAATTGTGACACATGAAATGTGTTGTGTACGCCCGCTAACGATGGGGGTAAGGAAAGACGATAAGCCACTTCCCCTACTCACTCCAATACCTCGAATGGCCCAATGAATTGGGGACTGAGTTTCCCGCGATCTCCAAACCTGATAATACCGCGGGTAGGAGAAATCTTCAGAAACACATGATCTCCGACCTCGAATTCTACCGCTCTCCTGCTGGCATCCGCCCAACTCTTCTGTCGGTCCTGAGCCGTCTTAATGCACTGTCTAATCATCTGGACCTTGTCTACCGTCTGAACAATAAGTTCGGGACCCAGTAATCTTCGCTAACCCACGTCATCCCAACAAACAGGGGATCGAGATTTCCGTTGCTTCGAATAGAGCCATCTGGATGCTAGCTTGGAAACTGTTGTTATAAGAAAACTCCACCAGATGAAGGTGATCCTCCCAAGAACCCTGGAAGTCTAGCATGCAAGCCCTTAACATGTCCTCGAGCGTCTGAATAGTACGCTCGGACCGTCCGTCCGTCTGTGGATGGTAAGCCATGCTGAACTTGAGACGTGTACCCAGACTCTCCTGTAAGCTCTTCCAAAAGTATGAAACAAATCTGGTGTCTCGATCTGACATTATACTGACCGGAACTCCGTGAAGTCGCACTACCTCTTGCATATACTTCTCTATAAGCGACTCTGTCGACTGTCTCACCCGGAAGGGTATAAAGTGTGCATCTTTCGTAAGACGGTCGACGATAACCCAAACGGCGTTGTTGCCCCTTGGGATCCGTAGTAAGGCAGTCACAAAATCCATAGTAATGTGCTCCCACTTCCACTCGGGTATCGGAAGCGGTTGCAACAGTCCCGCTGTTCTCTGGTGTTCTGCCTTAACTTGCTGGCATACCAAGCACTTGGATACAAACCGTGCAATCTCCCGCTTCATCCCGTTCCACCAATAGTGTTACTTCAGATCTCTTTACATTTTCGTGCCTTCCGAATGCACAGAATAAGCCGAATTATGAGCCTCATCTAGTACTTCTTCTCGAACATCCCCCTTGGGAATGCAGAGTCTGCTACTGAATCTGAGAGAACCGTCTCGATGTACGAGTAAGTCTATCCTCATTCCGGCTTCCACATGCTCTCTGAACTTCTGCAATCGAGGATCATCAGCTTGCGCAGCCTTAATGCGATCTACAAGAGAAGACTGTACCTGTAATTGCCAAAACTGCCTGATTGCACTCGGTGTAACAACCTCTAGTTCGACCTTCTGAAAATTCTCAATGATGCTCCTCTGACTGGTCAACATCATGACCGCTGGCTTGCGACTGAGAGCGTCGGGTACGACATTTGCCAATCCTGGATGATACTGTAAGTCCAAGTCGTAGTCCGCCATTAATTCTATCCATCGGCGTTGCCTCATATTCAGTTTTCTCTGAGTGAACACGTATTTCGGACTCTTGTGATACGTGTACACTTCCACCTTTTCGCTTAACAAGTAATGTCTCAAGATCTTCAATGCGAAAACCACCGCGGCTAACTCCAAGTCGTGTGTTGGGTAGTTCTTCTCGTGATTCTTCAGCTACCATGAGGAATAAGAAACTATCCGACTGTGCTGCATCAGGATGCAGCCTAAGCCTTTCCCTGAAGCATCGCTGTGTATCACCAACCCACCTGAATTATCTAGCACTGTAAGAATAGCTACCATAGTCAATTTCTTCTTCAGTACCTCAAAAACCCGAGTACCTTCCTCCGTCCATACGTACGGTACTTCCTTCCGTATCAGTTTTGTCAAAGGTTCAGCGACTCGTGCAAAGTCTTGAACGAACCGCCGATAATATCCTGCCAATCCCAGGAAGATTCTGATCTCGGCCACTGACTTCGGTGTCGTCCAGTCCTTGATAGATTCGATATTCATCGGATCCACTGAAATGCCATCACTCGAAACGACATGCCTTAGAAATTGCACCTTGTCGAGCCAAAACTCACACTTGCTTAGCTTTGCATAGAGCTTCTCCTCCCGCAGAACCTGCAATACAATTCGTAGATACTCGGAATGCTCCTTTCGACTTCTGGAATAGACTAGAATGGCATCGATGAATACGATGACAAACTGATCCAAGTACTTGGAGAAGACCCTGTTCATCAGATCCATAAATATGGCTGGTGCATTGGTAACACCGAATGGTATCACAAGAAACTCATAGTGGCCATATCGGGTTCGGAAAGCCGTCTTGCATACGTCCTCTGCCTTGACCCTGATTTGGTGGTACCCTGACCAAAGGTCTAATTTGGAGAATACTTGAGCACCACCAAGCTGGTCAAACAAGTCGTCGATGCGGGGAATGGGATACTTGTTCTTCACGGTCACTCGGTTCAACTCCCGGTAGTCGATGCACATGCGCAAGGAACCGTCTTTCTTCTTCACCAATAACATAGGAGCACTCCAAGGGGAAACACTTGGATGGATAAATCCCTTGTTCAACAGATTTTCTATCTGCTTCTTTAGTTCTGCCAATTCAACTGGCGCCATCCTGTAAGGAGCTTTAGAAACCGGTGCCGTCCCTGAAATCAGGTCAATAGAGAATCCCAAGACGCGGAGAGGTGGTAGACTTGGTAAATCTTCAGGGAACACATCGAGAAAATCCCAAACGATCTCTGGGGTTGGACTCTCATCAATCTGCATGGCCGTCAGCACTTTCGGTTTGGCTCTAAACTTGGCGGGCTCCAAGGACTCACTTCCGCCTTCGAAAAAAATTCGGGGTGATTGGGAATGCGGAAGGTCACTTTCCTAGCTCGGCAATCGATGATCGCATGGAAGATGCTTATCCAATCCATCCCGAGAATTGCGTCATAGTTGTCCGTCCCGATTAAAAGGAAATTCGCATAGAATTCCCTGCCACATATTACCACCGGACATAATCTACACTCTTGATTGGACACAATAACACCGTTACCCGTATGTATCTCCCAACCCTTGGTCAACGACTCGTAAGGTATAGAGTGTGTGTCAACAAACCGTGTAGAAATAAAGCAATGTGAAGCACCCAAATCAAAAAGAACTCTAGCTGGTACAGAATAAACAAGGATGGTACCTGTAACCACATCTCTAGAAGCCTCTGCCTGCTCGGCGTACAGGGTGAAAGCCCGTCCCTGATTCCGACCTGTACCAGTCTGCCTCTGAACGAAAGACCGCTGCTGGGATACCCGAGGTGGACCCTTCTGAGCTGAAGTGTTGTACGACGGTTGTTGTTGCTTGAGCCCTCCCTGTAGCTCAGATCTCTGGGGACACCCGCTGACTCTGTGCTCGTTGGATCCACAAATCAGACATTGCCCCTCAGCTCTGCGACAATCTCTCTGCATGTGTCCTGATCTCTGGCAATAATCGTAAAACAGGGCCCTCCGCTGCGGCTGCTAAGGTGAGAAGGTGTGCTTCATATGTATGACACCCGGCCTGTGAACTGGGATCACTCCATGGGGAGAGATGGTAAGCCGTGCTGGAACCACGTGGGGTCTCCTGTCCATCGATTGTTGGCCCTTGGCCTTCTCCGCCAATCTTTCCTATACTCGGGCAGTGTTCAAAACTTGGGCAAAGGTTGGTAAGTCGAGAGACGCGATAAGTTGTTGCAGTTCAATATCGAGCCCTTGCTGGGACCGTCTTGCCCTGACGGCTTCGGTGTCTACCATGTATGGTGCGAAGCGACTCAGCCGGTTAAATTCTACGGCGTAGACATCCACTGAGCGTCCATTCTGCTTCAACATAATGAATTTCTTCTCCATCTCGGCCTTGGCAGTAGCCGGAAAATAGTGATCCAGGAAGCATGCGGAGAACGTGTCCCATCCAATAGGTTTCTCTAGCCGGCTCTTCTCTACGGACCACCACGTGAGGGCCTCGTCTTCTAGCTGAATCTTCACCACATTCACTCTGTCGTCGCCAGGAATTCGAGCGGCTGTCAGGAGGTTCTCTACATTGATGAGCCATTGCTCGGCCTCAAGTGGACTTGTTGATCCCGTGAACACTGCTGGATGAAGCCTCCTGAAGTCTGAAACGGTACCAACTCTAGCCTGTGTAGTCAGTATGAGCATGCCCTCGGGGGTAGCGGGAACGGTCGTAGATCTCTTTAGGGCGGTAATTGCGGTCTCCGGTACTGCCTTCAATCCCTCGGCCAGGAGATCGGTCTTCCTCTCTTGAGCTTGGGCCAGGGTCGTCAACGTGGTAAGGATCTTCTCGGTACGATCGTGGGGCCCGGCATCGGAGGAGTTGCTCAAGGAGTCCATATCTGCTAAGGGTGTAACTCAATCTAGAGGTCCCTCGACGTAACTGTAATTTCGTCCAAAAACCCGGCGTCCTGATACCAAAAAAACCATGTCACGTCCCGCTTCCCAAAATACGGAATACGAGGGGTGAATAGACTAGTCATGCTCCTACGGTCAGGGAATAATCCCGCCGTAGTCACACTTCGGCTTCTAGCATTATATGGTAGTCAGTAAACAATACTTGAGTAAAGGAAAATTACAGTCCACAACTTTATTATATTGCAAATAAAAGAGTTCGAGATACATTTATTTTTGCAGAATAAAATAACTAACCAACAAAACAAAGTGCTGGGAGCAAAAGAAACAGCGCCGATGCTGCAGTCTAGACCTCCGCGATCTCGAATGATAGGTCCTGCTCCAGGGCTGGGTCCACTTCGTCCTTTGAGCATGCACACTCAGGTCGTCAGGACGACACATATAGCAATAAATAAATATATATATATATATATGATGGGTATGCAATATTATTAAACATGAGAAGTGCAACAAAATGCAGAACGTGAGTATAATAAACATCACTGAATATGAATAGTGCAATATATGTATCATGTCAATAAACTAGGCAATGTGCATGTCACTACTTATCGGTCACTAAGTCAATGAAATCAAATGGTGGAAAGAATGCTCTTTTTTAACAAGGGTCTCGTGCATGCCCAAGACTACGATCCGCTGTGCCCGGGATATAACCCTGTTAGCCGTGCCGCTAGGCCCATGACCTAAGGTGTGTGTGTGTGTGTGTGTGTGTGTGTGTGTGTGTGTATCACTAATAGCGAATGATCATCATCTAAATCACTATACTTCGCTAAATACGAGTTCAATTCCACCTTGATTTTATCATTCCCCAGGTTATGGTATGCATTCATGTATTAGATAAGTTGTGAATAAATACGTATCGCTGTTACTTTCAATCACTTTTCCACTTATCAATATTACTGTCGTATTTGCCACAACCCAATCACTAACACTAATATATCGACAATTCAAAACAGTTGCTAGGTCTCAATGTGAATGATCACTATGCAGCAGGTATAAAGCAAACACGAAAATAGGCTGAAATGCACTGAACAGATACTCACTATTTTATGATGACCAATGCCATATAACTTGCAAAATTTACGATAAATCACTCGCACAGAATCGACCGAATAATATAAAAGGCGTACGAAGCACACTTGATCATCTAAGTTGTAAAATTAATTTCATGTCAAACGGAATTCCGGTTAGGGAAATATCATCATTTTTAGGTAGCGATCGATTGCTGGAATTCCAGTTTCAGAACTGGAAACCCAACTTCACGCGCGTTTTACCAGTGATTAAGTTCAGATTCAGGTGTTACCTCAGTTGAATAAAATCTAGTCCTATCTGTTAGGTTTCCGACGCATCAACCGGATTATCGATATCATTTCTTTATTAAAATTTTTGTCTTTTTTAGTGTAGCGGTGTAAGAGGGGTCACTGCAGAAACTGCGGAACACATCGGTACACTAAAATGCAAATTAAATATCAAACGACGGTGAAACGGCAAGGAACCGGATTCGGGTGTTAGCTAATTAAATTATTTACGTATTCATATGGGGCTCCGCACATTTTCAGCCTAAAGCGGGGATGCACAGGTGTTCAAAATCTAGTATCCAAACGAAACGCTATCCCGGACTGCAGTCCAGTGCCGCGTTCGCAACCACGTATCGTTATAGTGGTCTAAAATTGTTGGGAAACAAACTATGGGTAATTATAGGTTATCGAGTCGACTTCGCTATCGGTCGTAGAATGTCCGTTCCAAACGGTATTTAATTTACAATGATTTTAACACGTCAGCATGCGCGGTAGGGTTCAGATCTTGTGTCACCTTTTCGGGATAACTTTACATGATTGAAACGCAATATCCATATTCCCACACAGTATTCGTAATCAATAAAGGGGCCTAACTATCACAGGTTCCGCCACAACGAGATATGTTTTAGATTCTAGCGTACCAAATATTAGAGTAGCATTGGGTGATCGGTCGAAAACATATATCTACCCTACTGTATAACAAATTAATCCAACAAGTGTATCGAGCCTAGGTATTAACATAGCATGATCAACAAGAGAAAGGTTTTCTTTTGCCTGGAGACGGCGGCGGCACTGTGACGGCGACGATGGAGGTGGTAACGTTCACGACGACAGTGACGAGCTCGAGTGCGGCCGGCTCGTCGACGACGGCACGGCAGTGGCCGGCAGTAGTGGCGCGGGTGCTGTGGTACGGAGTGTCGGGTGCAAATGGTCTGCCGGTGGTTAGCTTAGGAAGCTCTGGGGCTAGGAGCTGGAGTTGGCGCTGGGGATTGGGTTCGACATCGTGGAGGTGAGGACTGGGTGGCTCCGACGATGGCGGAGCAGAAGTGATCGGCTCACATAGAGGAAGCTTGGCACGCAGAGGGTGTGTAACACCCGAGCCCAATAATACTATTTCTATTGCTAGTTGAGTGTTCTATATTGCTCTTTCCAATTATTTTGATTGTTTGGTGTTTATTGCTAAATTTTAACCGGTTAAGTCATTTTGGCACATAAATAATTTTAACACCTAAAACGAAATTAAAAATATCCATGTTGGCCTACTCGTCGCCACTAGTCGCGTGGTAGCGTCCGCGCGTCGAGATTTCGTCCCGTTCGGTGAAAACGGACAAGTTTGGACGACTACGCGCGCGTGCAAGTGTCCGACTTGGGGGCATGCATTTTAATCATTAAACACCTCTTTTCAAAATTTGGAACTCGCTTAAAATCCTATAATTTGAATTTGAAATATTTGGGTGCAATCCGGGCGCGATTTGGAAATGTTGCATTTAGCGCCAAAATCCCAATTTAATTAATTAAACTAAACTATAAGGATTTAACTGTTACAGATTTTTTTAACCAATCAAATATTTCTAAAATCTCTTTTTAAATCCTTTGGGAATTGCCCTGGCCAATCACGAGAGACTTAAGTCTCTCGTGGGCCCCCTTCCCCCCCCCTCTCTCTCTCCGTCTCTCTCTATCTCTCTCTATTTTCTCATTCTCTCTCTATCTCTAACCCTCTCTACTATCTCTCTCTCTCTTCATCAAATCTCCCTCTCTCTCTTTATCAAATCTCTCTCTCTCTCCTCCTATATATTTATCGCAGCCGCCTCCTTCCTCTTCCCCATCGCGAGAAACCCCACGAGAACCTCCAAGCCCTAACCCTAGCCTCCTCGTGCTTGCGCCGCCGACCTTCCCGCGACCTCGCCGTCGCCGTCAACACCTCCTCAGCCTAGCCGCACCCTCCTACCTCCTTCCTCCGTCTCTTTCCGCGCCTGCACCCAACCCCGACGCCATCACCAGCCACAGACCTCGCCGCCGCCGCCGCCTCCCATCGCCGACGACACCCAAATCCTCCTCCCTTCACCCTCGTCCCGACCTCGTCGTCGCCTTCCCCCTCCCCTCGCCGGACCACCAGAACCCGAGCCCGACCCTAGCACCAACCCCCGGGTCGCCGGAAAACGTGCCGTCGACCCTCGTCGACGTCACCCGCGCCACCTCCGACCACCTCCTCTCCCCTGCGACCAGAACCCGGCCCTTACATCCCCTCATCGCACAGCACCACCCTCTTTCCAGCGAACAAGGAAATTCCAGCCCTCGCCGCATCTCCTGTTCGCCGCCGGCGCGCCCATCGCCGTCGGGCCCGTCGTAGTTGCCCCTGTTTCTCCCCTGTAAGCATCCCTTTATCTTTCCATTCATGTTTAATCCCTCGCTGGTCCTTGTTGCGTATATCGTGTTTGCTAACTTCGTTGCTTTTGACTTTTGCCGGATTCCGACCGTGCCGTCGTTTGGACCCGACGCTCCAGCAAAGTACCCTGGTCCGTGTGGTCCCGCTGTTCGCTGTTGGGACTCGATCCGTGGCCCGTGCACCCGTCTCGTGTTTTCTGCCGACATTGCATCCGTGCTTTCCGGTTTGCGAAACCGTCGAGGCAAGATTTCTTGCTACATGCTACGTTAACCAATTAAATGTTTGACTCACAAACTTGCTATATCAACTAAGTATTGCTACTTGTCTCATTGGACGGAATATGATATACATTACATTACTGCCACCTAAATCGTATTTTGCTACCGTAACCTTAGTAACAACTACCTGCTAATCGTTTTACTATTTAGAGGATAATAGTCGCACACTTATATCTTTATTGCCTGCTGTTATTAATATTGCGCTACACTGTGATTATTGCACCCCAAGGATGCTTGAACCTGTTAATAAGAGAATACAAAGCATCACTGTGTTTACATGGAATAATATTGTTATTTGTTGTTCCTGCTGTTGTTCCTTATTCGTTACTATACCTGTTATCAGCATACATTTGATTGCATTACATATTGACCGATCTTGATACACCTGACACCCTATACATACTGACTCAACCTATTGGACTATAAACCTGACTTGGGGTCCTCATGGACCATTCCTGCTGTCTAACCAGACATGCTTGCTTTTACCTGATTCTGTGTTGATATTAATCCTTGATTATTGAATACCTGACCTGACATACATAACTTGGGGGTATGGGGAAATCAAAGGTGAAACCGACTTGTAACTCAACAGTTCGATACCGGTTCTGATCAGTCTTACGGGCTTGGCCTGCCCCGGAGTGATGATGCTGACATCACTCATCCATCCAGCTACCTATTACTGCTTAGCGGCACGTCTCGGATTCAGCCCCGAGAACCTTGACCGTGGTCCCGGGCACGCACGGGATACTATTGAGTTACATCGACGATTCATCAATTGATTTCAAAGACTATAGAGTAGAAACCTGATAGGACAGTTTAGTCACCACTGCACATTACCCTGCTCTTTTATTTCTTAGTACTGCTTTATTCATGTTCATACCTGCATTGCTTATTACCATGTTTATATTATATTATTTGGTTGACATGACGCGCTGACGTCTGGGTTTTGCATGGCCCAGATTCCTTACCACTATCGACGACCGAGCAGGAGTACTTCAGCCAGCAGGCTGAACCGTGAGTTCCTTAGGGTTTAGTTTATTTATTTTCATTTCATTTCCAGATGTGAGCCCGCATTATGGGACGTACTGTTTATTTATTGTATTGGATCATTTGCTTCCGCACTCATTGTTTATTGATTCTTGTTATTATGGATTTGGACATGTATTAGATTAGTTTATTATTTTGTTTTTGATATCTCTACAACCGTAATGTGACTGTGGATGGATATTTCCTACCCACAGGTAGCATGGTTGGCTATGTCACGTGCCCAATCTTGCGTACTCTGGGAAGCGGGGCGTGACATGGTTCTTTTGGTATCAGAGCCATAGGTTAATTGGGTTGATTCGTTGTAGTTGGGTATTGCACCCGATACACGAATCATAATACCCATGATTAGGAAACATGTCCTGCCACCTTGACCGTTTTACCATCCTTGAATCATTCTTCCGGATTATGTCGACATGCGAACTTACTTTGCATTGTCAACTCGAAAACCTGACTTCTTGTTATCTCTAGGACTTAGGCGACTTGGGTGGAGTTAAGTAATTGCGGCTATGATACCGCGGCATAGCTACAATGCAGTACTCTATTTAAGTATCTTGGAGTTCTAGCCTTGATTTATATATTGAATCTATCATCATGCTAATGTTATTTGTTTTGATTTCAGGACCTTGGCAGATAAGAATTTCAAGACGTATCAGAGGCGTGTGGATGAAGCCGCCATGTTAGGAGTGATACGTGGGATGTTGGAAAATCAGAAGAGGCAAACTGAGCTGATCCAGCAGCAAGCAGATTCATTTCAGGAGGGTTTGCAGGCTATTCAGCAGTCTGTAAACACCGCTGTAGCGAAGCCAGTTGACCGAGTAGGGACCGTGGCAGATTTCAGACGATTGGGTCCTACTACTTTCACTGGTCTGGATGAGCCGTTACCAGCCGAGCAGTGGCTAGTAGACACGGAGAATTTACTGATTGCGGCACAGATCCCAGAAGACAAGAGAGTTGATGTGGTGCGCATTCAGCTGGTGGATTACGCCCGAGAGTGGTGGCTTGTGGAGGAGACCCGCTTGCCCAAGCCAATCAGTTGGGCGGATTTCTCTAAAAGTTTCTTGGAAAAGTTCTTCCCGCGGACTGCACGGGAGGAAATAGAGGAGAAATTTATTGGGCTGAGACAAAATGGAGCAGCTGTGGATGTACATGCAGCGGAATGGACGAGACTCAGCCGCTTCGCTGGACCCTTAGTCGCCAAGGAGGCAGACAGGGCGCGAAGGTTCTTGCGCAGTTTGGATGTGGACATCCAGAGGCAGATTGTCTCCCTGGGTTTGACCACTTTCTCGCAGGTTCTTACGGCAGCCAGAGAGCAGCAGAGTTTGTCGGGAATGAAAGGGAACCTACAGCAGACAATAGTTACGACCCGAAAGCCCGAATTTGTACCTAACCGAGATCATGGGCGCAGAGGTATTCCAGTGGACCGTCGAGGTGTAGCGCCAATGAAGAAGCCTGTGATCGTTGACCGAAGGAAGAGCGTGATTTGTGACTACTGCCGTTTACCTGGACACGTGCAGAAGGATTGTCGAAGGAGACTGGGACTTTGCCTGGTGTGTGGAGCGGCCGATCACGCAGTTGGTGCCTGTCCGTCGAAGCTTCGCACGAGAGATGATATATAGAAGCCTCCGCAGAGACCGTTCCAAGGGCAGAAACAGCTGACTCAAGGACCAAAGCAGGCTCGAGCTTTCACGTTGACAGCTGAGGAAGCCAAGGCATCAGGAGAAGTGGTTTCAGGTACTTTACTCGTTCATGGTTTTCCCGCATTGGCATTATTTGATTCCGGAGCATCCCACTGTTTTATGTCATCCAAATTTATAACTACACACTCGATTACCTGCACGACCCTGTCTAGTTTCTGGGACATACACACTGGGAATGGGAAAATCATGGCTAGTAAGGAATGTAGAGATTGTACAGTTGTTGTTTGCGGACGGGAGCTTTTTGCAGATTTCTTGGTGATAGATACGGGCAACTATGAAGTTGTCATGGGAATGGATTTTCTTGGCACTTTCCACGCCCACATTGACTGTAGGGCAAGGAAGGTAATTTTCCAGATTCCCGGACACCCTGAGTTTACTTTCACTGGAGGAAGCAGCTCTGTCGGGCCAGTCGAGTTTAGGGCTAGGCCGACAAACAGTGTTCTTGCGACAATGGAAGCGGATAGTAATGAAGAGCCGGCAGTTGTTCGTGACTTTATGGATGTGTTTGAAGATATATCAGGCTTACCGCCGAAGCGAGATGTGGAGTTTGCGATTGACCTTATTCCTGGTGCAGCGCCAGTATCAAAATCTTATTATCCGATGGCACCGGTGGAATTGGAAGAAGTTAAGAAACAAGTTGGTGAATTACTCGAGAAAGGTTGGATTCGAAGCAGCAACTCGCCTTGGGGAGCTCCAGTTCTTTTAGTAAAGAAGAAGGATGGCACGAGAAGGATGTGCATTGATTATCGAGAATTGAATCGAGTGACTATTAAGAACAAGTACCCGATCCCTCGCATTGGAGAACTTTTTGAGCAGCTTAGTGGCGCGAGGGTATTCTCGAAACTAGATTTGCGATCAGGATATCATCAGGTCCGAGTAAAAGCAGAAGACATTTGCAAGACGGCGTTTCGAACTCGATATGGACATTTCGAGTATCTAGTGATGCCCTTCGGAGTGACGAATGCGCCGGCAATATTCATGGATTTGATGAACAGGGTCTTTTCACCATACCTGGACCAGTTTATTGTGGTATTCATTGACGATATTCTGGTATACTCGAAGAGCCCGGAGGAGCATGCTGAGCATTTAAAGATCGCACTGCAGACGCTGAGACAGGAAAAATTATTCGCGAAGATGAGTAAGTGCGAATTCTGGCTGGAAGAAGTGAAGTTTCTGGGGCATGTCGTGTCGGGCAATGGAATCGCCGTCGATCCCGAAAAGATTGCAGCAGTTCGAGATTGGCCTATTCCAAAGAATGTTGCGGAGATAAGAAGTTTTCTTGGACTCGCCGAATACTACAGGAGATTTGTGGAGAACTTCGCTCGTTTGGCAGAGCCGTTAACCAAGCTTACGCGCAAGGAGGTACCGTTTGTTTGGACGGATGGTTGTGCATTGGCCTTCGAGGCGTTGAAGCAGAAGTTGATAACCGCCCCTATCCTAACTGTACCGGATAATTCAGGAGGACTGGTGATTCACAGCGACGCATCTGGAAAAGGATTAGGATGTGTTTTAATGCAGAATGGGAAAGTCGTCGCTTACGCATCGAGACAACTGAAGACTCATGAGAAGAATTATCCGACTCATGACTTGGAGCTTGCAGCCGTGATCTTCGCCCTGAAGATTTGGAGACACTACCTTTTGGGCGAGAGAGTCGAAGTCTTTACAGATCATAAGAGTTTGAAGTACGTATTCACTCAGAAGGAGTTGAACATGAGGCAACGCAGATGGTTGGAGCTGATGGCCGACTACGACCTTGATCTTAAGTACCATCCGGGAAAAGTTAACGTCGTGCCAGATGCGCTGAGTCGGCTACCAGCAATTCAGGTATTAACCGCACAAAGGGAGATCATTGCGGATTTTCAGAGATTTGACTTGGAGGTTGTGCTACCACAGGCTACGGGACAGTTGATGCAGTTACAAGTACAGTCGTCCTTAGTTGAGAAGATTAAAGTGGCGCAATCGCAGGATCCTAGGCTGCAAAAGTTTCGAGAGCAGGTTGAAGCCGGACTACGAACCGATTTACTGATCCATGAAGACGGTTCGTTGAGATATGGTAGCCGTGTGTGTGTGCCAAAAGGAGATGTGCGTGAAGAGCTTATGAAGGAGGCACACAGTTCAGCTTACTCTGTACATCCAGGAGGGACAAAGATGTACCGAGATATTCGACAGCACTTCTGGTGGGAAGGTATGAAACGGGAAATTGCTCGCTTCGTAGCTAAGTGCTTGGTGTGTCAGCAAGTCAAGGCTGAACACCAAAGGGTTGCTGGTTTGTTGCAACCACTTCCGATTCCTCAGTGGAAGTGGGAACATCTAACCATGGATTTCGTGACGGCTTTACCGCGGAGTCCAAAGGGCAACAATGCAGTATGGGTGATTGTCGATCAGTTGACCAAGGCGGCTCACTTTATTCCTTTTCGGGTTGGTCAATCGACAGAGACTTTGGCAGAGCGGTACATGCAGGAGATTGTAAGATTGCATGGAGTACCGGTGAGCATCGTGTCTGATTGGGACACTCGGTTCTTGTCGCACTTTTGGAGGAGTTTACAAGAAAGTTTGGGGACTCGATTGAAGTTTAGCACAGCTTATCATCCTCAGACTGATGGACAATCGGAGAGAACGATCCAGACCCTTGAAGATATGTTGAGGGCTTGCATGTTAGACTTCAAAGGTTCTTGGGAGGATCATCTACACCTGGTGGAGTTTTCGTACAACAATAGCTTCCAAGCAACAATTCAGATGGCTCCGTTTGAAGCGTTGTATGGTCGTAAGTGCCGTTCACCGGTTTGTTGGGATGATGTTGGTGAACGAAGGTTACTAGGACCAGATTTGGTGGTACAGACAGTCGAGAAGGTGAATACAATCAGGAAGCATATGAAGGCAGCTCAAGACAGAAAGAAAAGTTGGGCCGACACGTCAAGAAGACCTCTAGAGTTCGCCGTGGATGATTTGGTATTCCTGAAGATATCACCGACTAGAGGGGTGATTCGCTTTGGAAGTCGGGGAAAGCTTAGTCCTCGATTCGTTGGACCCTTCGAGATATTGGAGCGTGTTGGAGAGGTAGCGTACCGTTTGGCGTTACCACAGTCATTGGCAGGAGTGCACGATGTGTTTCATACGTCTCAACTACGGAGGTATGTTCGTGATGAGACTCATGTCTTGGATCATTCGGAGTTGACTGTACGGGAGGACCTAACTTTTGAGGAGCGACCAGTTGAAATCAAGGATCGAAGAGAAAAAGGTTCTTAAGAACAAGGTTATCCCTCTTGTGCTAGTTTCTTGGGGTAACCGATTGCATGGAGAATCCACTTAGGAGCGAGAAGACGAGATCCGGCAGAAATTTCCTCACCTTTTCCTGTAGTTAGCTATCTTGTATCCTTGGAATTTCGAGGACGAAATTCTTTTGTAGTTGGGTATGATGTAACACCCGAGCCCAATAATACTATTTCTATTGCTAGTTGAGTGTTCTATATTGCTCTTTCCAATTATTTTGATTGTTTGGTGTTTATTGCTAAATTTTAACCGGTTAAGTCATTTTGGCATATAACAAATTTTAACACCTAAAACGAAATTAAAAATATCCATGTTGGCCTACTCGTCGCCACTAGTCGCGTGGTAGCGTCCGCGCGTCGAGATTTCGTCCCGTTCGGTGAAAACGGGCAAGTTTGGACGACTACGCGCGCGTGCAAGTGTCCGACTTGGGGGCATGCATTTTAATCATTAAACACCTCTTTTCAAAATTTGGAACTCGCTTAAAATCCTATAATTTGAATTTGAAATATTTGGGCGCAATCCGGGCGCGATTTGAAAATGTTGCATTTAGCGCCAAAATCCCAATTTAATTAATTAAACTAAACTATAAGGATTTAACTGTTACAGATTTTTTTAACCAATCAAATATTTCTAAAATCTCTTTTTAAATCCTTTGGGAATTGCCCTGGCCAATCACGAGCCCCTTCCCCTCTCTCTCTCTCTCTCCGTCTCTCTCTATCTCTCTCTATTTTCTCATTCTCTCTCTATCTCTAACCCTCTCTACTATCTCTCTCTCTCTTCATCAAATCTCCCTCTCTCTCTTTATCAAATCTCTCTCTCTCTCCTCCTATATATTTATCGCAGCCGCCTCCTTCCTCTTCCCCATCGCGAGAAACCCCACGAGAATCTCCAAGCCCTAACCCTAGCCTCCTCGTGCTTGCGCCGCCGACCTCCCCGCGACCTCGCCGTCGCCGTCAACACCTCCTCAGCCTAGCCGCACCCTCCTACCTCCTTCCTCCGTCTCTTTCCGCGCCTGCACCTAACCCCGACGCCATCACCAGCCACAGACCTCGCCGCCGCCGCCGCCTCCCATCGCCGACGACACCCAAATCCTCCTCCCTTCACCCTCGTCCCGACCTCGTCGTCGCCTTCCCCCTCCCCTCACCGGACCACCAGAACCCGAGCCCGACCCTAGCACCAACCCCCGGGTCGCCGGAAAACGTGCCGTCGACCCTCGTCGACGTCACCCGCGCCACCTCCGACCACCTCCTCTCCCCTGCGACCAGAACCCGGCCCTTACATCCCCTCATCGCACAACACCACCCTCTTTCCAGCGAACAAGGAAATTCCAGCCCTCGCCGCATCTCCTGTTCGCCGCCGGCGCGCCCATCGCCGTCGGGCCCGTCGTAGTTGCCCCTGTTTCTCCCCTGTAAGCATCCCTTTATCTTTCCATTCATGTTTAATCCCTCGCTGGTCCTTGTTGCGTATATCGTGTTTGCTAACTTCGTTGCTTTTGACTTTTGCCGGATTCCGACCGTGCCGTCGTTTGGACCCGACGCTCCAGCGAAGTACCCTGGTCCGTGTGGTCCCGCTGTTCGCTGTTGGGACTCGATCCGTGGCCCGTGCACCCGTCTCGTGTTTTCTGCCGACATTGCATCCGTGCTTTCCGGTTTGCGAAACCGTCGAGGCAAGATTTCTTGCTACATGCTACGTTAACCAATTAAATGTTTGACTCACAAACTTGCTATATCAACTAAGTATTGCTACTTGTCTCATTGGACGGAATATGATATACATTACATTACTGCCACCTAAATCGTATTTTGCTACCGTAACCTTAGTAACAACTACCTGCTAATCGTTTTACTATTTAGAGGATAATAGTCGCACACTTATATCTTTATTGCCTGCTGTTATTAATATTGCGCTACACTGTGATTATTGCACCCCAAGGGTGCTTGAACCTGTTAATAAGAGAATACAAAGCATCACTGTGTTTACATGGAATAATATTGTTATTTGCTGTTCCTGCTGTTGTTCCTTATTCGTTACTATACCTGTTATCAGCATACATTTGATTGCATTACATATTGACCGATCTTAATACACCTGACACCCTATACATACTGACTCAACCTATTGGACTATAAACCTGACTTGGGGTCCTCATGGACCATTCCTGCTGTCTAACCAGACATACCTGCTTTTACCTGATTCTGTGTTGATATTAATCCTTGATTATTGAATACCTGACCTGACATACATAACTTGGGGGTATAGGGAATTCAAAGGTGAAACCAACTTGTAACTCAACAGTTCGATACCGGTTCTGATCAGTCTTACGGGCTTGGCCTGCCCCGGAGTGATGATGCTGACATCACTCATCCATCCAGCTACCTATTACTGCTTAGCGGCACGTCTCGGATTCAGCCCCGAGAACCTTGACCGTGGTCCCGGGCACGCACGGGATACTATTGAGTTACATCGACGATTCATCAATTGATTTCAAAGACTATAGAGTAGAAACCTGATAGGACAGTTTAGTCACCACTGCACATTACCCTGCTCTGTTATTTCTTAGTACTGCTTTATTCATGTTCATACCTGCATTGCTTATTACCATGTTTATATTATATTATTTGGTTGACATGACGCGCTGACGTCTGGGTTTTGCATGGCTCAGATTTCTTACCACTATCGACGACCGAGCAGGAGTACTTCAGCCAGCAGGCTGAACCGTGAGTTCCTTAGGGTTTAGTTTATTTATTTTCATTTCATTTCCAGATGTGAGCCCGCATTATGGGACGTACTATTTATTTATTGTATTGGATCATTTGCTTCCGCACTCATTGTTTATTGATTCTTGTTATTATGGATTTGGACATGTATTAGATTAGTTTATTATTTTGTTCTTGATATCTCTACAACCGTAATGTGACTGTGGATGGATATTTCCTACCCACAGGTAGCATGGTTGGCTATGTCACGTGTCCAATCTTGCGTACTCTGGGAAGCGGGGCGTGACAGGGTGGTGCTGGAGTTGGTTCTTGCGGGTGTTGGTCGACGGGGTCGCGCTAAGTGCAGGAGGAGGAACTGAGGTCGTCGGCGATTGGACGAGGCGAGGCTGCTCGGTCGAGGTTGGGGAGATGGGTGCGGGCGGTGGAGGAGTTGGTGGAGGTGTGGTAGTGCTCAGGTGGTCGCGGTTAGGGGGAACGGGATCGCCTGTGATGGGGGTTGGAGCTCGGAGACGGAGAGTTGAGTCGGAGAGAGGGAGAATGAGAGAGCGAGAGAGGAAGAGAGAGAGGGAGAGGGAGAGAGTAGCAGAGAGAGTGAAGTAGAGAGGGTACGAGCGATCTTCGGGGGTTTTGGGCGAGTGGGGTCAGGGTCGTTGGGGAAGCGAGGATGTGGGTGGGTCTCGCGATGATGGGGCGAGAAGGGAGAAGTCGTGGGGGAGAGCCATCGGGGGAAGGAGCCGTTGGGGTCGTCGTGGGCGGGCACGGTCGTCGTGGACGAACGCGAATCTCGCGGGCGAACGAGGGAGCTTTTCGAGAAAAAGGCGGGAAAAGATAACGAGGGACGAAGAAGAGGAGGGGTCGTGGGGAGTCGGGTCGGGTAGATTAGGAATTATTTAGGTTTAGAGTTAGAGTAGGAATAGATCAATAAAAAAATAAAATATATATATATATATATATGAGAAAATATAGGAAAAGTATGAAAAAATACGAAATATTTCTATACGGAAATTGGGGATTTACAATATATGTAACTAATAATTGCATATACATTACAAGTTTACAACTATATCTATTTGAGCATAAGTTATCAAAATGTCTCAAATTAAATTACAAAACCAACTATTACTAAAGGAAATATGTCAGCATAATAATGGTATCATGTCCACACCATATTAGTGTCGTCTCCGAAAATACGACGTCATCATAAAAATATCGAAAAACAAAAAAATACCGCCCTTTTTTCTTCATCATGTCATCTTAAACCTTGTCCTCCTAAGTTGCTACTGTGTTCCCTCGTTAGACCATACCCGCCGCCGTCTCTTGCACCGCCGCCCTCCTCCTCCACCCTCCATCCAAATCTTAACCTAATCCTAGGTTAATTAGTCATCTAATTAAGCCCCCTAGCCCCCACCAGCCATTTCCTACACCTCTAGCCGCCGCCGCCGCGGTTCTCTAATAACTTTTTCAAAAAAGTTATATAAAAATAAATCAGTATTTATTTAATTTAGTAAATTGAATCTATTATAAGGAAAAAAACAATCATTTAATATCTACAGTTATTGCAGTTGACTCGTGTTAACCGTTAATCATGGAAGGTTTTCTTAATGTGAGAGACCTTTCGATGGTTTCTTCCTAAACAGTCAAATCTTTTGATAGTTCCTTGAAATTAATCCCAGAACATATTCAAAAAACAAATGCAACCAATATTAGTTGAGTTTTTTTATTTTAAATTTCAGAAGGGGCACTTTCACTCGATCGGCCCCTACTTGTATGGAATTGGATATGAAATTCTATTCATATCCAATATTCATTTAGTATGATTTGAATTAGGGATTTATATAACTTGGTTTGGTTTTTATATTTTAGAGCCGATAATTCCATGATCTTTACCTTTGAAAATAAAATTTTGACATAAATTAATATATATTAGTTGTTTATAGTTTTTTTTAAAATATTTCGAGTCATTTACTTTATTTACAATAAGTATAATGGGGCTGGAGTGGCCCTATGGCTGTGATCGCATGACCCAGCCGCAGGAGTGAGTCCCGCTCCTACTTGAACCAAGAGATCCACACTTTTGGGATGCGGTCGGTCGACTGCAGTCATCCATCTATACCAAAACATAAACTCATATATCTTTACTATTATAACTAGAACTTATGAGGACATGCCAAAAAGTATATCATTTTTCATTTAAAAAATGCAAAAATGTATTAAAAATCTATGTGAGAGTTCTAGAGTAAGAACATGCCATGCCATTCTCTTATATGCATGAAACTACTTTCATGCCCTTCAAAATTTTGAATACAAAATATCTATCTTTTGAGAAATGAACAAATTTGGTCAGAAAAACCTTTAACCTATGGCCATTAAGAAAAACATAAAAAATCAATACATGCCATAATATACACGTGCATACCAATATCCCATTAATAGTCCACATCACCTTTCCTTCTTTTTTATTGTTAGGCAGTATTAATTGAATATCCCATTCTTCCTTTTTGAATTTAGATGAGCTGTGTCCACGTACGCAAGCCCACTCTGTTCAATTCATTCATAAAGTATGGCCACATAATTAACTACTATTTAAATGTCGATTTGTTTAATGAAACTCTCAGTAAGCATGCCTCCTATATATAATTAATTAGTCATATAAAACTTGTAGCTGTAGATTAACTTGACCCTAACATGACTACGTCCGGGGACCCAACAGTCATGACATCACCCATGATTCGCAAACATTAACTTTTTAATCTTGATACAGCTTAAGAAATTATTCTACTTTAAAATCACACGTGCCAATACAAATTATTTTATAAAACCAATACATATATACCTTAAATACGTTAATTTGTATTTTATCATCATCATCTAAGCTTTTTCCCCATCTAAACGAGGCCGCTATGAAGCAAAGCCCCAGTAAGTATATATCTCTGACAAAATTTTACGACCAGCTATAGACCCTACGTCAACTATGTCCAAATAAGTGCCAACTTTCTGGTTCAGGAAACTATGAAAAAGTAAGAGGGATATGTTATTGTCCTAAATGATCAGTCTGCATACACCAAATACTCATCTCTACTATTACAATGACAAATTAAGGAGGGGTGTAGAAAGCATATGATAAAACAACCTTTTAATTTGACGTCGTATATAAAAATCAGAGTACGTGTCTGATGGAGGTCGTGATCTCCTTCAGATGCTGTGCTCCGTCTATCCTGCGATGGCGGTCTTGGACGGCTGAGATTTGGTTTTGGAGTTGTTGAGTGTGGATCTCAATGGGTTGGTGTTGGACGCCAAGCTACTTGTAAAGAAGTTCCGGGATGGGTGACCACCGTAGGACCCTCCGACGATCAAATTAGAGCCGAGCAATAAGCGCAGAGTAGCGGCATATTGAGATAAAATTCCCCTTCCCTGAGTCGTCTGGAAGATGGGTTTTTATAGCGGTCACATGGAGTGAGCCGGTGCGAGATTCTCGCTGTCAGTTATGCCCTTACGTTACGCCCGCGTTAATGGCGGGATCCGCTCATTAATGGAGGAACAAGCCTGCGCGGGACGCGGAGCGTGGGGCGGCGGATATCTCGTTTTGGCGAGATGTGCGGAGGCGCTTGGGCACTGCGTTCTCGGTTGATCGGGAGAGCCGAGGAGGCTCGGCATGTCAGGGGCTCGGAGACGATCCGGGAGGCCGAGGAAGCTCGGCACGTCAAGGGCTCAGAGACGAGCTAGAGGCTGTTCGCTAGGTGAATATGGAAGTACTCAGGAAGGTCTCCTAGAAGGTCGGATACGTCCTTGGAGACGAGGTCCGAGGAATGCCTATGATGCATCTCATTTATTCCTCCTCAGTAGCCTATGGGACACGTAATCTGCTACGCGTCGTAATCTGAGGAAATATCACTTTTGAGTACCCTCATTAGCCTCCCACTCTCGTTCCGACCTATTCATGGGTCGGATCGAGAGTGGCCTACTCAGTTTTTCTTCTGCTCAGTTTGGCACCGAGAATCATGATGGGGATCGCCTGGGAACGACATGACGTTTGGCGGTTGCGTCGTTTCGATCTTTGGGCCCACTGTTTACCGCCGAAAACAGAGAAGAACCGGGATGGATCATCTTGCCTGAATTTGGGGACAGATGCTATTTGGATTTATCGGTCCACCTCTCCGAAAATGCCAAGTTGATTTATGGCACCATATATCAGAGGTTTGGACGGATGCGGCCGCTGTAGCAGACTTTGTCAGATTCTCCTTCGTTTGTGAGGGATTTTGATTGTGGGGACGCTCTTCCCTGCAGGCGCAAACTCCTGTAGTTAATTACATTATCGTGTAGCGATAACCACTTTCTCCTACTCTAGAAGGTCACTTCATGTCGTGTGTGTTTGTTTTATTTTTGGTTGCCCGTGGATTGTATACGGAGACTAATTTATGTTATCGCCCATAGGGCGTGGATTAGTCCAAATCCGTATATTCTTAGATTTGGGTTTGGGTTGATTTAAGGATCGTTAATCTCGTTTGAGATTAAGATCAACTTTAATTTTTGTTGAGAATACGTTAGTCTAATTTGAGACTAAAATCTATTCAACAGGATTTTGGGATCGTTCAGACCCAACAAAAGAGCATTTGGGCTCCATTTCTTTAGTTTAAGGACGTTTCGGTCCGTTGGTAGTTTAAGGACGTTTCGGTCCATAACTAGTTTAAGAACGTTGCGGTCCGTTGTCGCCATTTTAGGAAGTGCATCCAAAAGCAGTTGGTTGTCGAGACCCGCCACCTCTCTGAAGACGTTGAGGAATTACAACGACATGTATCAGAGGTGTAGAGAGATGTACCTTTGAACCAATTCCATCATTAGTCGTATTTTGAGACTAAGATTTCTTCATTAGTTTGGGAAGTCATGAGCATAGAGGCTCGGTCCATTTGGAGATCGAAGATGTTTTAATCTCATCGAAGATATTTTAATTTCAAGAAGACTTAGCCAACTTGAGGCTGGAATTGATTTCCCATAGTGTTAAACACTAGTTTACGTTCATCACTCACATGTTCCCACGTGAGGCTCTAAAACAGTGTTAAACACTGAATTCTTGTGGCACACACGTCAGAGCACGTGAGGCGCCCTAAAGTTAGGTACTGCATTTTTAGGTTTTATTTCCCTCTTCTTTTATGAGCACTTGGCTTACATGCGAGCACGTGAGGCGCCCGAAATGGGAATTGTTCTTTGAATTTTATTTCTCTTCTCTTATAATTGCTAAGCACCTAATTCATTAATACTCACGTGCAAACACATGAAGTGCTTTCAAAATGTGAGCGCTGCCTTTGGGTTATTCCTTTTTCTGTATAAATGCTTGGGGGTCACGTGGGAACACGTGACTGCCCTAGGATGCACTTTTTGTTCTTCTTTTTAGACGCTTGCGTGTGAATCATCAGTCTTTTCCTCTATGTGCATGAAGATCTTGATCTTATATCAATGATATTGGGATTTGAGTTTAGAGAATTTCACGTCCTTTGTTTTATAAGAATTAAATTCTTTTACAGGGTTAAACCTTAGTTTCATCAGAGGAATTAAATTTCTATATACTTTTGTAAGAATTAAATTCTTTGAACTTAGTTCTTTCCCCTAAATTTTGAATCTGCATAACAGAATCTCCCCGATGAGAATTAAATTCTTAACTTGTGGGGAGATATGCTTCTGCAGATCTCAACCAGAGGAAGAACTAAGTTGTTGTATGAAGGGTTAAACCCTTAAAGAAGAGATAAGATAATCTCTGTATTTTCTTCTTTACCTAGGATTTTTGTTTAAGAAGGGGATCTTCTTCTTCTAAAGAATTGAATTCTCTTTTTCTTTTGTTTCTTAAAGCTTATGGGGGGGAAAGGGGGATCTCTCCTTTTTTAGACTTGAAGTTTTGGTTTCTTTATATAGTGGAGAAAAGTTTGTTAATTAGTTTTAGGAAATCTCTTATTGAGAGACTTCAATTGATTTGGGGGTTTTATCCGCTGTTGGATCTTTAATCCAAGGGTTCTGTCTCACAGAATATATTTTCTTGTTTCTTAAACAAGATTAGGAAAATATTTTCCTATACAGAATTTATTTTGTAGATTGGTGATTTTTAATCACCGTTAGATTTTTCATCCAAGGGTGCTTGGAGAGATGAAAAATATTTTCCAACTCATGGGATTTTTGATCCGTCAACTTTTTGTTTAACAGAAAATATCATTTCCCATTTAAAAGTTTAATAGAATTTAATTCTATCATCATTGGATCTTTGATCCAACGGTTCCTTGTTAAGTAAGGAAGTGCCCTCACGTGTTAAACACGTGGGGCTTATTAGCTTGGCAATTGTTTCAATTGCTGTGCATATATGTGTTGCATATAGGCACTCATGTGTTAAACACGTGGGGCTGTTTTAGCCTAGAAATTGTTTTAATTGCAGTTCCTATATGCGTTGCATACAAGCACCCACGTGTTAAACATGTGGGGCTCTTTGGCCTTGCAATTGTTTTAATTGCTGTGCCTATATGCTTTGCATATACGCACTCACGTATTAAACACGTGGGGCTCTTTGGCCTTGCAATTGTTTTTAATTGCTGTGCCTATATGCGTTGCATATAGGCACTCACGTGTTAAACACGTGGGGCTCTTTGGTCTTGCAATTGTTTTTAATTGCTGCTGCATATAGGCACTCATGTGTTAAACACGTGGGGCTCTTTGGCCTTGCAATTGTTTTTATTTGCTGTGCCTATATGCGTTGCATATAGGCACTCACGTGTTAAACACGTAGGGCTCTTTGGCTTTGCAATTGTTTTTAATTGACGTGTTAAACACGTGGGGCTGTTTTAGTTTGGAACTTTCCCCCATCCCTTTTTTTATAAGGGAACAAATGCCCCCCAGCGTTGCTCTCACGTGGCTTGCACATGAGTGCAACGCTGTCTGTCCTCACAGCCGTTAGATTGCCTAGGGTAATGGGAAGATGAACCGCTCCCCATCATGTCTTATAAATGCATGGCTTTTGCCTTTGAGAAGCCACTGTTCTTTCATCTTCTTTCTTACTTGTTTTCCTTGAGAATTTAATTCTCCTCTTTAGAGCTTAGTTCTCTGCTTACTGGAATCTCAGAGTTAAACTCTGTTAAACTTTTGCCCTGGTAAGGATCATGAATGGAACCCCCCTTTTTTGTTCTTTTCATCGTGGATTTTAAATCCGGGGACAGAGCGTTTCTCTTTTCTTAGATTGGTTTCTTAAAGATCCAAATCACATATTTTTTTTATAGATTCTAAGATCTTGAATCAATGGGGATCGTTGATCCTTCTCTTAGGGTTTTACCATGTTACCGATCTTTTAAGATCCTTGGAATTTAATTCCACTGTTTAAATGGAATTTAATTCCATTGTTTAAAAGGAATTTGATTCCTCATTACAGAGCTTAGCTCTGAAAGATCTAGAGGCCCTTTGGGAAATTTATTTCCTGGCGTTTTTGGGCATATTTTCATTTTTTTGCAAATTTTTAATTCGTTGGGTATTTTGACATACCTCATTTTTCTTTGAGGATGATAAGAGTTGTTTAAATTCCAATGTCCATTTAATGAGAATCCTTTTTTATTCTTGCAATAATTATCTTGCCTCATCATTGGTGAGCCGCTATATTGATTTTGTTGGGTCCATTGGTTTTGCAGTAGTGGTCCTATGGAACAAACATCATGTCTTTTTCTTCTGTTGTTATATACATATATGTTTTATTAATGGTTTTTCTTTCCCTTTCTTCAGGAACAATGGCTTCACTTCTCTACTTTCCTTATACTCGCTCAGACGCCGCTTTTCCACAATCGCCGTCGAACGAGAAAGCTATGGCAATGGTCAGGGCACATGATAGGGACTGTACGAGTCTACTCTTATGGGGAGTTTGGTATGGTCACATCATCCGGGGCCGCCTTAGCTTTACTTGTGAAGTGCCAACAGAGCCCCTCCGCCCAATATCGCTGATGGAACGCCCGCATACCGCTTATGCGGTGGAGGCGACTAACTGGACACCTATAGGTCGGCTTGAGCCATCAACAACTGGGATACCCAACCAGCCCCTGCCGGCTATAGATATTCTGGGGCGCTGCATATGTCAGGGCGAAGCCCGACCCTGGGGACAAGTTTATAAGGTATGCGTCACCCCCCGTCATCCAGTAGGATACCTTCCATGGGCTCGATACGTTCTTTCTGCCCACCGTGCACGGTTACAGAAGGTTGGGCTGTATCAAGCAGTGTATGCGTCTCTATTTCATTATTAAGCCCTTCACGTCTGGTGGGTTAAAGCTTTTCTAAACCAATGGAATCTTCCCACCAACACCTTCTTGCTAGGGGATCGCGAGATCTCGATTTCAATGGAAGAGTTCCGCGAGATCTCTAGATTGCCAATCAGGGGAGAGTATTATGAAGAGTTGCTGCCTCCCGATGAGTATGTGTTCGCGACCGTGCCTGCCATGCTTGACGGCCTGACAACTGAAAATGCCTTCCGCCATAAGTACCCAAGTCTAATCAAAGCTCTGGGTATTTTTGAGAAACTGTTCGTGACGTCAGAAAGGGCAAGGCGTCACCTTTGAGAGCTTCATTGCCTGCTTTCTCCGTGGAGATGCTTTATCCAAAGAGGCTCCGAAGTTTGCAAGCATCGACGACCCTTTTGGGTTTGGATTGAATAAACTGCCGGCCAAAGAGGAAGATTTACCACAGTTCTATATTTTGCCCTCGTCGGCCGTTTCCTATGATACAATTGCGGCTCCCGGTATGGACGAAGAAACCTTCTTCATTGGCTTCATCAGTCTCTGGATCAGTTGGTTCGCCATACCGACATATCGATGCCTCATGAGAGCCTCCGTCTTCTATCCCGCTCATCGCATAGCTTGAGGGGCGCGGTTGGTCGTTGGAGTTGCAGGATTGTCGCACCTATATCATGGATTAAGTGTCACGGCTAACACTTCGACCCCTGGCGCGGATGTTGTGAATCTCTCTCTTTACCACTTCACGTCGTGGATTGAGATGCATGTATTGGGAGCATTCGCTGCTCACCGGCGGCCAGACTTTTATGACTCCTATACCTTCCCAAGGGTTATGAGATTGGTGGATGCTTCCGCTCCCGTTCCGACTCAGCTAGGGGCCCTCCGCGTGTTGCTTAACCCATACTCAAACGAGGGCGGGATGGTTTTTAATGACCGAGTCCTATCTGCTCCCGCGGGATCCATTCAGCAGGTATTTGACCTGTGAAAGGGTGGAGCGCCATCCCTAAAGGCTAAAGAGATTATGCACCTATACTCGATTAGGCCGGGCTATTTGGTGTTTCTTCAGAATGACACAGTTCTTTTTATACGGTATAATCTACACCGCTTTGCCCAGCAATTGGGCTATAACCAGGGCATCCCTCTCGAGGTGTTTTTAGTTGAGACCACTTTGTCTTCGGAAGTCACTCGTGACGTCATCCATCATTTTATGCGGCTGAACACCGGCTCCCGTTTCATGATCCCAGAGCCCGACTATCTTCCAAGGTTTGTGGGTTCTTTCAAAGGTTGGTATCACCATCGATTCGATCCTGTCATTGCCGAGGAGAGGAGGGTAATCTTCGAATGTAGAGTTCCAGGTCCGACCCATGTCACTAGCGCTCCGTTGCGGCCGTGGTCAGTGGTTCGCCCTCCATTGAGGGATAGCGGTCCGGTACTTATCTCCAAAGCCACCGAAATAGAATCGACTTCTCGTACTGCTGGTATGCCGGTGCATACTAGAGCCGAAGCAAAGGCTTCTAATGAAGCGCCAGCGGTAGTGTCACTAGTGGCGGCGTCATCAGCGGTGGTGTCACCAAAGGGGGATACCAGAGGTGAGGTCGGTCAATGTCGCGCCAAAGCGCCGAGGGGGAGGAAGCGTTCTTCTGCTAGTTCTAGCACGACTTCTAAGAGGAGGAAGAAATCGGTTGCCAGCTTACTCGACACCCTGCTTGAGTCCGAGCCATTTATTCAGGACGAACCGATCGCTATGGAGGAGTCGGATGCCGGTCTTATCTATCCTGGCTCGTCTGCTGAGGAGGACGCGTAATTGGTTGAGGCTTTGAGGCGCTCGCAAGATGAGATCGAGAACGTGTGCGTCCCGAAAAATCCTTACCTTCCTGTTATATTCTATGTGTCGATCCATCATTACGGCGGGTACATATGGGTCCTTTGTTAATGGAGGAAGAACGGGCCCCCAAACAGCCTATAACGGTTGCTTCCAAAGACGAGCTTGTATTAAAGACAGGTAGTCATTCATCTGTGCTTGAACCTTGGCGAGCGTACTTAGCCAGAAAGGAAAAATGTCTCGAAAAAGCCATACTTCAAGCTCTTTGGCGTATTGGTATGCGTATTTCTCATGTCCTTCTTTTAGCGAATAGTCTATATTACCTTTATATCTTCTCATTTTTGTGAAAACTTTGCAGGGACTTCGGCGGCGAAAGAGGATTTGAGTCCAGGTCGGGCCATAACTGTGGACTCTACAAATATCTCCCGTGATGCACCGGCAGGTGTAGAGGAGATTATTAAAGCTGCTACTCTTGCTGTGGAGCTTCCGGTGGTAACTTCTGTTCCTTTAGTGTTTATTCCTCCATCAGAAGTGACTTCACCAGCCACAGATCCCATGAACATCTCTAGTGACGCACCGAAGGGTGTAGAAGATATTGTTGAAGCCATTAATCCTGTCTTGGAGCTCCCGGCGGCGACTTCCATCCCTTCAGTATCTACACTTTCAGCAGAGGCGACCTCGCCGGTCATAGATCCAATGGATCTCTCTAGTGGCGCCCCGGAGGGTGTGGAAAGGATTGTCGAGACCGCTGTCCTATCCTTGGAGCCTGAAGTGGCGGCCGTTGTTTCTCAATTGGAAGCTGCCGCGCCGGCACATATCCCTAGTGATGTACCTGAGGGTGTGGAGGAGCCTGTCAAAGCTGCCATCCTTTCAGTTCAAGGAGGGCGAAGTATCGAAGGTAAACTTTTACATTTCGTTTTAACAATCCCTCTGTTATCTGAACCCTTATTTCCTTCAGAATTGCAGGAATTGGCGGCTTCCATCATGGATCTATCTCCTAGGAAAACCTTTCAGCGTTTGCTTGATATGGCTACCCCACAGGCGATACCCCCGCAGAGCATAGTCCTTTCTTCTGGGCAAGATTGGTGTTCTTTGACCCCTTTTCTTTTACTATTATTTTTTATAATGATGCTAATATGCACTCCACAGTTCTGAAAGCCGATGACGAAGTCGAGATCCTTGATGGACCTGGGGATCTCTCAAATCCCCCTTGCATGACTGTGGGTAAGTAAGGCTTTATCTTTGGCATTAATTTGTCTATCTCGTGTTCGTAAATCTCACTGACTGTTCATAAATCTTGACAGCTCTGCCAACCCTAACCCCACTAAAATCTCGGATCCTTATGCCACCAGGCCCCTATGCCCGGCGTGCGTCTGAAAGGATGGCGAAATATAGCATTTACTCCCTGCCGGCTCTCATTGAAGATCTTCGTGCTGGTACCTCTGTCACGGCCGAAGAATTTGTTGTCGAAGCCAATGCTTCTTTGTCCGTTCTCGCCACCTGTCATAACAAAGCATTGGTGCGTGTCTGGGTTGAGTACTGTCGCCGAGTGGAGGTCTGCCTACACGGGCTTGAGTGCATCCGCCTTCCTTCCGACATCTTAACCGTAAAATCGAGTCTGCGGAGATGGATCGAACGGTGCGCAGCCAATCTACAGTCATGCGAGAAGAGGCTTAACTGGAAGTTTTCGGAGAGGGATCTAGCTTCAAACGCTCTGGGGGAACTTCAGGCTCAGCTTACCGCCAAGACTACGCGCATACGAAATTTGGTGGGTGCTTCAAGAAGCTATTACAGAAGTGGTGGCTCTTGATAAAGCCGTTATCTTTACCCGCGAGATGGTTGAAGCCCATAAAGTCGCCAAATGGGAACTTGAAAGTCGGTTTGTTTCATATCAGACTCAGCAGACTCAGGCGGGTACCCGTCTTGCCGCACTAACGGAGCTTGAAGCCGAGGTCCGGAAGAATGATGAACTTACTAGCTTATTGCACCATCCGCCGGCTTAAACATTTTTTGTCGCTGTATATTTTCTTTCTTCTTTTCTTTTGTACTCATTCATGAATAAGAGTATCTTGTATCCATTTTTATTCATGAATAAAAGACATATTTTTCTTCATACTAACGCTTTTCTTTCTTTTGTTGTTTTGGCTTAGCACAAAGTAGTTTATATTCTCATTTCGGAGTTTGTAGTTTATTCACTCATCCCGGAGTTTCTAGTTTATGAACTCATTTCGGAGCTTGTTTAGTTTACCTCACTTGGGCTTGTAGGCAAACTGGTCCTAACATCACAGTTAACCTCTGCTCTTTACGACAGAGGTCCGTTAGGGTCTGTGGTACTAGGTTTTTTTATCCGTTGTACCGTCGTGTTGGCTGAAGTATTCCCCGATATGCAATCTTACTGTTTGAGTAGCCCTGCGACTGTCCTGTCTCTGATCCCTTCGGGGGCTGGACAAGACGTCTTCAAGCAATCTCCCAGGTCATATTATCGTCGGAAGAACAAGCGTTAGGGATTTTCCATGTCGCTTTTTACTTGAGGTTAAGCTCAATTTGGGAGCCCCGATGAGTCATAACCACTCCGCGCTGGCGTAGAATGATCTCCGATAGTCTTTCAGGTTTTATTTGAGTTGCCGTCAAAACCCTGAAGCCAGGAATTTTCCTTTGCTTCGTTTGCTGGCATTGCGTCTGCTGTAACGAGATGAATGTCAAAGTTGTCTCTAGGTTGTCCGTGAATTGTCGAGGCTTGGAACTAGGGACTTTGCCATGGCTCCGAGGTAGTCTCTAGGTTGTTGGTGAACCGTCGAGGCTTGGAATTAGGGACTTTTCCGTGGCTCCGTTGTTTTGACCCGGGGGTTGGTTGTTGACGTTGCATCTGCATCCTGTTGGAATGAGAAGAAACGCCGTTGTTGATCTCTAGGCTGTCTGTGAACTATCAAGATCTGGAATTGGGGACTTTGCCATAGCTCCGTTTTGCTGACGTCACGTCTACATCCTGTTGGAGTGGAGAAAGAACGCCGGGGTGATCTCTAGGTTGTCTATGAACCGTCGAGGCTTGGAACCAGGGACTTTGCCATGGCACCGAGGTAGTCTCTAGATTGTTGGTGAACCGTCGAGACTTGGAACTAGGGACTTTGCCGTGGGTCCGTTGTTTTGACCCGGGGGTTGGTTGTTGATGTTGCATCTGCATTCTGTTGGAATAGGGAGAAACGTCGTTGTTGATCTCTAGGCTGTCTGTAAACCATCAAGATCTGGAACTAGGGACTTTGCCATAGCTCCGTTTTGCTGACGTCGCGTCTGCATCCTGTTGAAGTGGAGAAGGAACGCCGGGTGATCTCTAGGCTGTCTGTGAACCGTCAAGATTTGGCTATAGGGACTTTGACATGGCTCCATTTTACTGACGTCGCGTTTGCATCCTGTTAGAGTGGAGAAGAACGCCGGGGTGATCTCTACGCTGTCTGTGAACCGTCAAGATTTGGCCCTAGGGACTTTTCCATGGCTCTGTTTTACTGACGTCGCGTTTGCATCCTGTTGGAGTGGAGAACGAATGCCGGGGTGATCTCTAAGCTATAGATGTTGCTGTCGAAATCTGGCTCTCCCTTTGACAGAGCCCGGTGTGAAATTGTGGTTCCCTTTTCATTTGTACCCATGGATTGTATACAGGGGTCGATGTGGACTCACCTGCAGGGCAAAGGTTTCATTTTCATTCATTTTTTTATTTCTTTCCGCGATGCTCTATCATTTCAGCCTTTTTATATCGCGAAAGTTGCGATTGCCCAATCATTTCGGCTTTTTATCGCGGTGCCCAATCATTTCAGCTATTTTTTCTTTTTACTCGCTGCTTTTTATTACGAGTTGCCCCATCGTTTTGGCTATTTTTATATGCATATTTTTTGCTCGCTGATTTTTATTGCGAGTTGCCCCATCGTTTCGGCTATTTTTATATGCATATTTTTTGCTCGCTGATTTTTATTGCTAGTTGCCCCATCATTTCGGCTATTTTTATATGCATAAAAGCTCGCTGATTTTTATTGCGAGTATGAAACTTAAGATTTGATAACAATTTTGGCATCAGCATCGCTGCGACTGGAATATTGCCAGGAGCGAATCATCATTTGCCGCGAAAGGACTTGAGAATTTGATACCAATCTAGGCATCAGCATCGCTACGACTGGAATGTTGCCAGGAGCGAATTATCATTTGCCTTTGCTGATTTAAACAAAGGTGGCTTAGCAAACAGGGTTAGGATCCCGCCGACTATGGCTTTTTGACTTCATGAGCCATAAGGGTCTTATAAAGGTATTTCTCCCTACGAGTTGTGAGGATCTTGTAGGTGTATTTTCATCTTAGGAGTCGTGAGGACTCCTGAGTGATATTTTCTCTTGCAAGTCGTAAGGATCTTACAAGAGTGTTTTCTCCTTACAAGTCGAGAGGACTTATAAATGTCGTTCACCATATGAGGACATTCCTTGTCATTGGTGGAACTTGGTGGGGAAATGTGCCCGTGGATTGTATACAAGAGCCAATATTGACCTCCTATAGGGCAACTTGTGGAGTGTGATGGCTTAAGAACAGGTTCAGGTCCCTGTATCTTAAGGCTTTTGAATCCTATGAGCCGTGAGGGTCTCATAGGGGGAAATTCTCCTTACGAGTCGTGTGGATCTCGTAAGTGTAATTTCTCCTTAGGAATCATGGGGATCCCTAAGTGTGTTGCTCCTTTGTGAGTCGTAAGGATCTCATGCAAGTGTTTTCTCCTCACAAGGTTGAGAGGACCTTGCAGGTGTTTTTATTTTAACGAGATTATGCCATTTCGGGTTTTCACAAACTCATCGGTAGCCTTGCTGTTTTTACTCATGGAGCCCTTTCAGGTTTTCATCCGTGCCCATTTCGCTTGTGGACGTACCGTTTTTTTTTCAACGAGATTGCATCCTTCCAGGTTTTCACAAGCTCGCTGGTAGCCCTGCTGTTTTTACTCACGGCGCCCTTTCGGGTTTTCATCCGTGCCCATTTCGCTTATGGGCATACCGTTTTTTTACCCCTCTGTTTGCCAATGGCACTTAGGGGGGACTTCGCCACCGGGGTAGCTATGTAGCCAGCGGGACCCGAGTTGCAGTCCTCGGTGTTGGGACTTGTGGACTTGAATTCCACTATCGCCATGTTTGAGGCGACATATTAGTTTAAGGACATTATGGTCCATCGTTAGTTTAGAGACATCTCGGTCCATTATCAGTTTAGGGACATCTCGGTCCATTGCCAGCTTCGGGGCAAAGTTTTGCCGGATACTACTTATAGAGTTTTGACTCAGGAAGACAGCGAGCGGACACGAGCGTCGTCATCTATCATTAACCTGAGCCATAACTTGTCAAGCGTAGTATTTCATAAGGAACCAGCCGTTTATTGGCCGAAAGGGTCTTTCGCCATGCATATCCATGAGTAAGTAGGCCCCACCTTGGTAGACCTTTTCTATGATGTACGTGCCTTCATAGTTTGGCTCGAACTCCCCCCGTTTCGCATGATTGGGGATCATAGGTCTTTTGACAACTAGCACGAGTTTGCCTTGGCGGAATGTTCTTGGCCTAGCTAGTCTTTCGTATGAGCGTATCATCCTTGCTTTGTAAGCTTTCAGGTTTTGCTGCGCTATAAGACGAGTTTCATTGAGGGCATCGAGCTCCTCAAGCTGAAGATGGGCATTTTCTTCATCCGTCGGCTCGTATCGAACTGTTACTCGTAGAGAGGGTAGCTCTATCTCCAAGGGAAGTACCACTTCCGTGCCGAATACCAACGCGAATGGCGTTGTATTCGTGGCCATTTTGAACGTGGTTCGATACGCCCAGAGAGCTTCATGCAGTCTCTCGTGCCAGTCCCTTTTATTTCTGGACACAGTTTTCTTTATGATCTTTGTCAAGGTCTTGTTGAAAGCCTCATCTAGACCATTAGCTCGGGGATTATAGACTGAGTATCTCCAATCTATATTATGCTGCTGTGCGAAGCGGCTGATCTTATGACTTCTGTAGGCCGATCCATTATCCGAGATGATTCGTCGCGGAGTGTCGAACTGGTAGATGACGTGTGTCCTGAATAAATGGAGGATGTTCTCCGTCTTCACTTCCTTTAGCTGTACTTCCTCTGCCCACTTAGAGAAGTACTCGGTCATTGCCAATATGAACTGATGTCCTTTGGATGATGCTGGTTCGATAAGTCCAATTATATCGGTTCCCTACATTTCGAACGGCCAACTAGCCAATGTTGGGTGTAGCGGATTTGGATGCTGGGGGATGAAGTCTCTATGAATTTGGCACGAGTGACACTACTTCGCATATTCGAGGCAGTCCTGAATCATCGTGGGCCAATAGTAACCCATTCTCTTGATCTTTAGCTTCATCTTTGGCCCAGCTTGGTGAGAACCGCAGAGTCCGTCGTGAGTTTCTTGGGCAACCATCCTTGCTTCCTCCGGTCCCAGGCATCTTAGCCACAACCTGTCGAACGATATCTTATATAGAGTATCATTGACGAAGGCGAAGGATAGAGCTCGTTTCATGAGCCGATGTCTTGGCGACTCGTTTTCGGGTGTTTGATGGGATTTGAAGTAGTCTATGAAGACTTCTTTCCAATCCTTAGCCTTTTCTTCGTCTTCTATTTGACATGATGCTTGTTTGGTCGCTTCCTTTCCTTCAGACGACTCCGGAGATATTTCTGCTGGCGCGAGAATCCGGCGGCTTTGCACAATGATACTTACGTCATCGAGATTTTCGTCGACCAGTTCTTTAGCGAGTTTGGATAATGCATCCGCCTTGCTATTCTCTGCATGCGGAATGCTTTCCAGAATGTAAGAGAGGATTTGTGTCAGCAATTGCTGCACTCTCTCACCATATTTTACCAACTCTGGTTTGCATGTCTGATAGTCACCATTTACTTGGTTAACGACTAGCTGGGAATCTCCATATATGACGAGGTTTTCGATTCCCATGTCGACAGCAATCTCAAGACCTGCTATCAAAGCTTCCTACCCAGCCTCATTGTTTGTTCTCGGCTCTGTTAATGAAAGGGCGAAACACATTATCCCTCATTGCGGAGTCACGAAGATAAGGCCCACCCCGGCTTTGATTATGGGGGTGTTGTGCTTTCGCTTCTTCATGGAAGATGCCCCATCAAAGTAAAGTTCCCATCGAGAGTCATTTTCTTTGTCCTTTGTGTCGAACGCGTGTTCGTCCGGTAATTCGCAATTTAAGGGAGAGTCGGCTGGTATTGGATGTCCAGTGAGGAAGTCAGCGATGGCCTGGCCTTTCACTGTCCTGATGGGTCAATAGATTATCGAGAAATCCATCAAGAGGAGGGCCCATTTGGCAAGCCTTCCCGTTAGTATGGCTCTTGACATCAAATATTTGAGAGGATCCACTTTTGATATAAGATGGACCTTATGTGCTAAGGCATAATGTCGATACTTCGTTATCACGAAGATCAGTGCCATGCAATGCTTTTCGATGGGGGAGTATTTGTTTTCTGCCCCCAGGAGAACTCGAATCAAATAGTAGAGATCTCTCTTCTTTCCCTGATCGTTCTCCTGTGCCTATAGCGCGCCTAGAGAACCTTCAAGGGCTGTTGTGTACAGGATGAGGGGCTTTCCCTTAACCGAAGCGATCAGTACTGGCGGGTTCTGCAGGTATTGCTTGATTTTGTCTAATGCACTTTGGCATTTACAATCCCAAACGAATGGGGTCCCCTTCTTCATTAGATGGCTGTAGAGGCGGCATTTTCCGGAGAAGTTGGCTATGAACCGTTGGATATACGCGAGCTTTCCTTGGAGAGACCGCAATTGTTTGAGAGTGCTTGGCGTGGGCATTTCCATAATCGCTTTGATCTTTGATGGGTCTATTTTGATGCCTCGATGTCGTATGATGAATCGTAGGAATTTTCCTGAGAAGACTCCAAATATGCATTTCAGAGGGTTCATCTTCAGATTATATTTCCGAAAATGCTGGAACACTATTTTCAAATGCTCCCAGTGTTCCTCGTACGATTTTCTTTTCACCACGAGGTCTTTGATATAACATTTAACAATCTCATGTATGAGGTCATCGAATATCTTCGTCATGTCCCTCTGATAGGCAGCACCAGCGTTCTTCAGACCGAAGGGCATCACTTTATAGCAGAATATGCCTAGCGGAGTCTGGAAGGCAGTATATTTTTGGTATTCGGGACGCATCTTTATTTGATTATACCATGAAGATCCATCCATGAAGAAGAAGACCTCATGAGTGGACGTGTTATCGATCATCAGCTCAGTAACATGCACTGAGAAGTCATCCTTCGGACAAGCTTTGTTGAGATCCCGAAAGTCCACGCAGATGTGCACCGTCCTATTTTTCTTCATTACTGGGACAATGTTGGAGATCCAGTCAGGATATTGAACTTCTTGGATGAAGCCGGAGTCGATTAGTTTTTTGACTTCGGTATTGATGCTCATCTCGAGTTCGAGCCGCATTCTTCTTGGCGCCTGTTTGACTGGTTTTACGTTCTATGATATCGCCAGTTTTTGCACATCTATTTCCGGATCTAGTCCTGACATCTCGGAATGGTTCCATGCGAAGCAGTCTTTATACTGCATAAGCATGTCCTTTAGCATGGCCACCTTTTTTTAGACAGCAACTCACTGACGAACGTTGGCCTCGGCTCATTTTCCGTCCCTAAGTCGATCCTTCTCAGGTTGTCCACTGTGGTGTGTATCCCATCTTCCAGCTCTTTTGGCGCCGGTGGAAATTCTAAAACCACTTCGTCCTCATCCTCATTTGTGAGGCACCGGGAGAGGTGGTCCTTATTCTCATGCTCTCCTTCTTTTGCCAGTGTTACCACGTGGCAGGTATGAGCTCGTTTCCAAGCTCGATGCTGATCTAGACTTACCCTCGCAGTGTAGGTTGCTTTTGGCTCATGCTTTCGTAGTGGGGCTACCCTCCAACTGTCGGATAGAGCAAACCTGTCTTGCTGATACTGGTCTTCGACCCAGTCTTTTAAGGTGAAGCAGTCCTCAAGAGGATGTCCTACTGCTCGGTGGTAGGAGCAATAAGCCGGATGATGGACCTCGTTTATTTGTTCGGGGTGCCAAGCTCCAAGAGCGTCATCATTTGATGCTTGATGACAATGTCAAATATTTTCTTTGTCTTGTCTTGGGGGAAAGAGTATTCCCGACCCATCTTCTTCATAAAGGACGGATTCCAGCTGACTCTTTCTTGATTGCGTGGCTTCTTGGATCCACTTCGCTGTTCTAGAACATCATTCTCGTTCTCCATCCTGTTTTTGCCTCTGCGTCGGACTTTTCCATTGCCACGAGAGCGCACAGCGGGCTGAGGGTGAAGGGCATTGTAGTCTTTTCTCTCCACAGACTGCTGAGCGAGACGCTGCGTCTTGGCTTTCGTGTAAATGGCCATTTCACGGCTGTGGTGATCCCGAACCTTTTGACCGGCTTCTATCATTAGCTTGTCAATTTGTTCTTCGAATGATGGACTTGGCATTCTTACGGCGGGATCTCGCTCTGGTTCGATATCAGCGCTATCTGGAAAAGCATTCGCTTTTCCACTAGAGTTATTTATGACATGGCAGCCATGGAATCGCTCCCGTTTCTTAGAACGAACATATCCAAGCCCAGTCATCTCCATCCTCCTGTTGGGCATCTTTCGCCGAGTCCCGGGAACGTCCCAAATCTTGTTGTAGAACTTGGCTTGTCGAGCGGTTTGTTTGAAGGGTACGCCTTGGCATTTTAATAGTCTCTTTAATCCCTCTGTGTAATATCTGGGCAGACGGATTGGTTGAAGCCTGTCAAGCGTAAGTTTGGCACCATGCCAGACTTCCTTTTCCACTCTGGTCTCCGTAGACTGATAGAAGAGGATCGCCTTTTTACCTCTTCGTCTGGGAGGGACGTAGAACATCTGCAGCTCTTGCACGCCGTATGTATCGAGCGCATCGAGTTCCCTGTAATGCCGCTGCGGAACCATGGTAATTTGTAAACTTTGATCAGTTCCAGCGAAGGTTTGTGCTGATGGGCGAGTGGAGAACACGGCGTTGACCTCGTATTCAGAGTCACTGCCAAAGACCAAAATAGGAGTAGCTGGCCCTAGCCTGTTGCCTTGGGGTTGCCCCAAGTAGACTATTTCTTCATCTTCCTCGGTATCGCTCCCAAAGACCGGGATAGTGGCTATGGCTTTTTGTTTATCCTCCGGTTTATGACATCTTTCCATGTCTTCAAAGTCTGGTAGGAAGTACTTGGCGTCTTCATATTTGCAGACTTCATTTATGGAGAATGGGTTTAGCTCCTCCGTAATTGTATACTCGAGGCCGTCTTTGAAGTACTTCATATACTGATGTTGTATATAAGGGATGATGTTGTACTCATGTAACCAAGGTCGGCCGAGCAGGGCATTATAGCAAGTCTTGGCGTCAATGACATGAAATTTGATGTCAGTTATGAGCATCCCAAAGCGTAATGTCAATATCACGGACCCAAACGTCCGTGATGACTGCGAGTCGAACTCGGAGATGGTAATTTTGTCCCGAGCCAGGTGCCGAACGTTCATGAAAATCTTCTTCAGCACCTTTACGTTGAGGAGGTTGACGGAAGACCCGTTGTTGACCAGGATCTTCCCTATCTTGATGTCGTGGCAATACCCGGTGACATACAGAGGACGATTGTGCTCGCACGTTCCGAGAAGGAGATCTTCATCGCCGAATGTGATATCGGCTGTATGAACCTCTGCCAGTTTGTCCTTCATCTTTTCTTCCAGAAAGAAAGCTTGGAACTGATCAGGATCTTGCAGTGCCTTGATCAGAGAATCTCGTGCCTCTTTGGACAGGAGGAGAGCATCCGGTATACTCAGTTGTGAGGGTATCTTCCTCAGGTGTGCTAGGACATTGTAATCCACATTGTTTTTCTTAGGCGAGTCCTTGGCCACAAGCTCTTCGACGACTCTATCATTGAGGGAAATTTCCTCAGGGGCTTTTTCCTTCCCCTTGTCTCTTTTACTCGAACCTTTGTTTGTTGGCTCGAGATTCTTCTCAGGCAGCATGCGTTTAGCAGCTAAATGTTCTCGCAGTTCTTCTCCCATTCTTCCTTTCCAGAGGTGGATTCTTTGAAGAGAGGGCCGAGAGTTATTTCTTCCTCAGAATCGCTCCCGAATGTAAGAACTTAAGATTTTCCTTTTGTTGAAATGGTATCAATCATATGACAGTTGCCATCCATTTTTCCGCGCTCATCTGTCGTATTTTTTCGCTGTCGACGAGCTTCACGCTTCATCCTCTTGAAGTGTTGTCGATGGGAAACGTATCCCTGCCACCACTTCTTGAAAGCACTGCACTCTTCGGTGGGGTGTGTAACCCTCCGATGGTATAAGCAGTAGTTCGGATGTACATCCACTCCATCGAGGCACGTATTCCCGGGAGTATTTCCGTTGAAAGTGGCAGCTTCATTCTCATTGACAGAGCTTTGGAGAACCGTTTTCCCGTCTTAAACCTGCTTTTGTCTGCCGCGGGTGTGCTTCGATCTGGTTGGAGTACTTTGTGAATCTTTCTCGTCGTAGCTTCTTCATCATGACGCCGACGCTTGGCCTTTTCGTATATATCCGTTTCATGCTCTCGGTTAGCTTTGCTCTTTTGAAGGGCTTCGCTTATCAACCTGTCAATCAAGTCGTCTGACGGCTCCAGGGATTTTTGCACCGGTCTTGCCCCCAACTTTTCTGTGCCATTTTCTGACTCCGGGGGAGCTTCTTCGTCTTTTAACGACAAGTGAGAGACCATGTGGCAACTCGCTACATAATCCTCGGGTTTTTCTGACGAGTCGTTCCCCTCATCATTGTCACTGTCTCTGTTCTTAAGGATATGATTGAGAAACTCTTCGAGAGTGACTGGGGTCTGCACCTTCTGGTTGTATTCCTCCAACGCGTCGATGTACTTTTGCAGGTCCGTGCACTGGTTATCAGGCTGTACGGTCTTCTTGGTCTTTTTCTTTTTCTTCGAAGACTTTGAAGGCCTGACCTGGGTGTTTTGCCCATCGTTACCAGCTTTCGGTGTTGGGCGCGGTTTAAGCATCCCCTCAATGATCTCGGACTCCAGCGGGCTTTTCCACCTGATCGCCGGACATGTTTGAAGGTCCTTCAGCATTCTTTTAGTTTTAGATGAAAGTACAACTTCCCACGGAGCTTCTTCTACAAGCGAGCATGATGCCCCTGGCGTGTCTACCTTTTTAGGAGCGTGCTTCTGTGGCGGGTTCACCATCCAGTTTTCGGACAATGCAAACTTGCCTTGTTGGTACTGGTCATCGACCCAATTTTTGAATACGTAGCAATCCTCAATTGGGTGGCCCAATACTCTATGGTAGGAGCAGTAGTTGGAACTATTGACGTCACCAGGCTGCAGTTGACGTCTCGGATCCGGCAGAGTGATAAGTCTGTTGCGCACTGCCAATTCGAACAGTCTCCTCGTTTTATCCCGGGAAAATGAGTAAGGACGTCCTAGCTTCTTTTCGAGGGATCGGCGTGGGCGTGTGTCGCTTTGGCGAGCAACCGGTTTCGGGTCAATTGGTTGCTGTTGAGTGTTGGCAACGAAGGTCGCTTTCCCTTTGTCTTTTTCATTCCGGGGATCCGTTTTTGAAAAGGACGGCCTATGGCCCATCTGATCCATTTGAGCTAGCTTGTCGATCAAGGCCCGGAAGGTGGTCGGCTTGAAGAACATCATAAATTGGGATATAGTCTCCTGAGGGTTAAGGGTCCCTACGAACATGCCCACGGCAGGAGCTTCTTCCATGCGTTGCTCTTATTTTGACCATAGGTTTCCCCACCGAATTGGGTATTAAACCCAGGTCTCTCCTGGCTTCACCCTGGCATTAATTAATGTCGTGATCGGGGTGCACTTGCTAACCGCCGTGTGAATAGTAATTCCATCTCCGTGAATATTTTGACAGAGTCATTTGGGAGCTCGGAGTACCACTCAAATGCCGTTTCCGATAAGCTTCTAACAAACTGGCGAAGCAGCAGTTTGTTGTCGCCTTCAGTATTACCGCACAGAGCTCTGAATTGAGCAACGTGCTCGTGTGGATTGCCCGTCCCCTTATACACATGGAATTTAGGGATCGTATATCCTGGCGGGTACTTGATTTGATCGTACCAGCCTGGATAAGGTCGTCCAATTCTGACGACTTGGCCAGCCGCTTCACTTGCTTGATGAGCTCGTATTTGTTGGGCTATGTAGCCATCAAGGGTAGCCTTGGAGATTGTCTCTTCCTGGGCTGCTGAGACGGCCGGAGGAGGGTTTGAAGTTTCCCCTCTGTCGTCTTCGATGATTGTCGGAGGGTCTTCGGCTGGAGGTTCCAGCTGGATCATCATCCCAACCATGTCTTGGAATAGAAGCGCCATCTGCTTTATATTAGCGGCCTATTTCGCGGCCTCATCCTTCCTTTCCAGCTCCCTTCGCAAGAACTCGGTGTCGGTCTCTTGTTCCTGACGCTGCTCAGACGTTGATTCCCAGCTTTCTTTCTGCCCGGTGAGTGCTGACATTTTCATCAGCATTTCTTGGTGCTTTTGTTGCTGCTCTTGAGCTGTTGTCAATGACCGAGTGAGTGGTCGATGACTTACAGAAGCACAACTTTCCTCTTTCCCGGAAGCCATATACACCGTGTGCATGATCATTCCCCCAGACTTGGGGCGTTTGGATCCATCACCCTTGGGATTTGCCGCCGGCGGAGGGAGATTCTCCGGCCTTCTCTTTTCGTGAGAAGTCGAAGTCGAAGGAGCTATTGTAATAGGCGCCTGAGAAGCCCCTCGTTGCATGCTAGAGGGATGATTGTCCTCTCGTCGAACCTTTATTTTCTCCGGTCGACGAGAGTAGTTCTTGTTGATCACATAATCCTGAACTTTCCGCCAGACTCTGTGGATTCGGGAGGACAGCCGCTGAGGGGGCTGCTCCGGCTTCTTCTGTACCATATTTTCAACATGTGGGAGTGATTTCTTCAGCACCGCGGTTGGAGAGTTCTTTCGCACCCTCCTTAGCCGTTCAAAGCTGTTCCCGGTTGGAACAGCAGCGTCAACTTCCACCATTGGAGCTGGTGGAGTAAGTACAGAGGGGGAGTTGCCTCCAGCTCTTCTCACCCAGTGCCAGTGGTGACGTCGAGCATATCTTGCCGATGGGACCACCTCAGTTGTGGAAGTGGCTCCGTCATGCCCCCTGCTTTGATTAGGGGCTACTGCTGGTGCCAGCATGTTGAAGACTGACATCCGTTGAGATGGAACGACCAATCTTTCGAAGGTTGACTTTCTGGTAGGGGGAGCATTTTTTACGACTTCACCCGTAGCAGGAATTAGAACAACCAATCTTGCGAAGACCGATCCTTTAGTAGGAGGAGCCCCTTTGACGACTTCTCCTATCGGAGCTGGAGTGGCTATCCGTTTCGGGACAACCTCTTCAGGTATTGCGAGCCTCTTTGCGGGCCCACTGGAGCTGTGGCTCAACCTGTTAAAGACTGAGGTATTATAATTGGACGATCCGCTGAGAGGGGCCGTGGAGATTGCAAGTCGATCGAAGACCGACTTCTTGGGAGCTTCTTGTGGTGGCACTGGGGCATTGAAGGTTGCTGGCGGGATCATGGTCCCAAAGAACAGTCCAGTGGTGTCCTGAATCACCTATTCCACTGGCATTGCAAAGATGGAGGCCGCTTAGGGCCCGTAAGTGACTCCTCTAGTCAGGGTGGAGCGAGAGTTGCTGTTGCAAGCGCAGTTGGAAGCAATCGATTTCTCTTCTCTGCATAGGAGCAAGACACCAAATCTTAGTACCTCGAATTCAAGGGAAACCATAACAAACCGCGATTTGTTTACGAACACGACACATGCGGTGTGTAGTGGAAAGAGGAAAAGGTCCCACCAGGCGTGCTAGAATCTGTTTACCGCCGAAAACAGAGACGAACCGGGATGGATCGTCTTGCCTGAATTTAGGGGCAGATGCTATTTGGATTTATCCATCCACCTCTCTGAAAATGCCAAGTTGATTTATGGCACCGTGTATTGGAGGTTTGGACGGATGCGGCCATTGTAGCATACTTCGTCAGATTCCCCTTCGTTTGTGATGGTTTTTGATTGTGGGGGCGCTCTTCCCTGCAGGCGCAAGCCCCAGCAGTTAATTACGTTACCGTGTTGCGATGACCACTTTCTCTTACTCTAGAAGGTCACTTCATGTCGTGTGTGTTTGTTTTATTTTTGGTTGCCCGTGGATTGTATATGGAGATTAATTTATATTGTCGCCCATAGGGTGTGGATTAGTCCAAATCCGTATATTCTTAGATTTGGGTTTGTGTTGATTTAAGGATCGTTAATCTCGTTTGAGATTAAGATCAACTTTAATTTTTGTTGAGGGTATGTTAGTATAATTTGAGACTAAGATCTACTCAACAGGATTTTGGGATCGTTCAGACTCAACAAAAGAGCATTTGGGCTCCATTGCTTTAATTTAAGGACGATTCGGTCCGTTGGTAGTTTAAAGATGTTTCGGTCCATAGCTAGTTTAAGGACGTTGCGGTTCGTTTTCGCCATTTTGGGAAGTGCATCCAAAAGCAGTTGGTTGTTGGGACCCGCCACCTCTCTGAAGACGTTGAGGAATTACAACGACATGTATCAGAGGTGTAAAGAGATGTACCCTTGAACCAATTCCATCATTAGTCGTATTTTGAGACTAAGATTTCTTCATTAGTTTGGGAAGTCATGAGCATAGAGGCTCGGTCCATTTGGAGATCGAAGTTGTTTTAATCTCATCGAAGATGTTTTAATCTCATGAAGACTTAGCCAACTTGAGGCTGGAATTGATTTCCCATAGTGTTAAACACTAGTATACGTTCAGCACTCACGTGTTTGTTTCCCCCAATCAAAGAGCAAAGCTCTATTCAAATTTTGAAATTTGAAATGAGATAGCACCTCATAAGAGCGCTGGCGACAAGAGCGCCAGCGCTAAGAGTCAAAGACTCTGAGGTAACGCTCACATGCAAAGCACGAAAGCGCTGGCGCCAAGAGCGCCAGTGCTAAGAGTTAAAGACTCTGAGGCAGCGCTCACGTGCAAATCACGAGAGCGCCAGCGTCAAGAGTGCCAGCGTTAAAGACTCTGAGGCAGCGCCTCACGTGCAAAGCACGAGAGCGCTAGTGCTAAGAGTCAAAAGAATCTGAGGCGCTCGCTCACGTGCAAAGCACGAGAGCGCCAGCGCTAGAACTAAATGTTCTGCACCCTTGGATCAAAGATCCAACGAAGATGATAAATCATCAAGTTACCAGAATAAAATTCTGTTGAGGAAATACTCCTCAAAATCTTTCCAAACAGGAAAGATTGTGCTCTGTAAATCAGAGCACCGTTGGATCAAATATCCAATGGTGATTAAAAAATCAACCAAATACAGAATAAATTCTGTATAGGAAAACATTTTCCCAATCTTGTTAATAATAAGAAAACTATTATCTGTAAAACAGAAGCTCTTGGATCAAAGATCCAACGGTGGGAAACATTTCCCAAATCAACAAGAAATCTCTCAATGAGAGATTTCCTTAACTGATTCAACAAATCAGCTTCTCCTATATAAAGGACCTAAGACTTCAAGTCTTGGACATAGAAACCTCCCCATAAGTTCTCAAATCGAAAGAAGAAGAACAGAGGAACCCCCCATAAACTTCAAGAAACTTCAAATATGAGAGCAATTTCTTCAAGGTAAATAAAAGAAGAGAGATCATAACATCTCCACTTTTTAGAGTTTAATTCTCATATCATAAGAACTTAGTTCTTTTTCTAGATCACAGATCTACAAGACAAAGTCTTTCATAAAAAACAGAAGAGATCATAGCATCTCCTCATAAAAGAAGAACTTAGTTCTTAGATCCATGAGACAAAGTCTTTTATAAACGAGAACTTTATTCTCAGAACATAAAATTGATCAGAACTTCCAAAGAAGCGCTTTAGCGCTCCATGTCTGGCGCTCAGCACCGAGTGCTCCATGTGCTCCTCACGTGGGCACTATTTTATAAGAAGCGCTTTAGCGCTCCAAATCTGGCGCTCAGCTCCAGGCGCTCTACACACTCCTCACATGGGTGCTCTTTTATAAGAAGCGTCGTAGCGCTCTCAGTCTGGCCTTCAGTGCCAAGCGCTCCACGTGCTCCTCATGTGTGCGCTATTTTATAAGAAGCGCTGTAGCGCTCTCAGTCTAGCGCTCAGCGCCAAGTGCTCCACGTGCTCCTTACGTGGGCGTTAAGCAATTACAAAGCGCTCTGTAAATAAGGCCCCATCGCCATGAAAAGTGTTCAACACTCAATAAAAGACAAAAAAAGAAAAGGGGTGTCAGAACCTAAATCAATGCTCATCATTGTTGAATAAAAAGGGACTGAACCTAAACAAATGTCCAACACTTTATTCAAAACTGAGTGGACTGAGCCCAAGTTGGCCACAAGTCCCTAATTCAGATCAACCAAGCCCATGTGCTCACAATCTCTTTAATTGGTCTTAGTCCTAAACCTGACTATAGATCTCCCAACCAACATTGGTTCAAGGGTACATCTCTTCACACCTCTGATATGTGTCATTGTAATTCTTCAACGTCTTCAGAGAGGTGGAGGGTCCCGACAACCAGAAATTCTACAGACTATGATGTCATTAAACCAGACTATGATGTCTTTAAACCGTACAGACTATGATGTCTTTAAACCAGACTATGATGTCTTTAAACCATACAGACTATGATGTCTCTAAACCTTACGGACAATGGAGTCCTTAAACTCATGGACTATGATGTCCTTAAACCCAATGGACCGCAATGTCCCTAAACTAAAACGATAGAGTTCAAATACTCTTTCGTTGGATCTAAATGATCCTAAAATCCTGTTGAGTAGATATTAGTCTAAAATTAGACTAACTTATCCTCAACAAACGTTTAAGTTGATTTTAATTTAAAACAAGATTAACGATCCTTTAACCAATCCAAACCCAAATCTAAGAAAATATGGATTTGGACTAATCCACGCCCTACAGGCGACAACATAAATTAGTCTCCGTATACAATCCATGGGCAACCAAAAATAAAACAAACATACACGACACGAAGTGACCATATGGAGAAGGAGAAAGTGGTTACCGCTATGCGGTAGCGTAATTAACTGCAGGGGCTTGCGCCTGCAGGGAAGAGCGTCCCCACAATCAAAAACCTCTCGTACGCGAGGGGGAATCTGACGAAGTCTGTTACAATGGCCGCATCTGTCTAAATCTTCGATATACGGTGCCATAAATCAACTTAGCATCTTCGGAGAGGTGTACAGATAAAACCAAATAGCATCTGCCCCCAAATTCAGGCAAGGCGTCTGTCTTCCCGGTTTTTAGCGGCGAACAGATTCTGGCACGCCCGGTGGGACCATTTTCCTCTTTCCACTCCACACTTTGTGTGTCGTGTTCGCGAATGAGCCTCGGTTTAATGTGGTTTCCCCTGGATTTGAGGTACTAAGATTTGGTGTCTTGCTCCCGTGCAGAGAAAATGGCTTCCAACTGCACCAACTGCAACAGCAACTCCCACTCCGTCCTCGCTGAAGGAGTGACCTGTGGGCCCCAAGCGGCCTCCATCTTCACCATGCTAGTGGAACAGGTGACTTAGGCCACCACTGGACTGTTCTTTGGGACCATGATCCCACCGGCAAGCTTCAGCGTCCCAATGCCGTCACAGGAAGCTCCGAAGAAGTCGGTCTTCGATCGGCTTACAACTACCATGGCCCCTCTCAACGGGCCGTCCAATTCTAAGTCTATTGCCTCAGTCTTCGACAGGCTGAGCATGAGCTCCAGTGGGCCCATGAAGAAGCCTGCAATACCTGAATGAGTCATCCCGAAGCAGATAGCCATTCCAACTCCGATGGACGAAGTTGTCAAAGGGGCTTCTCCTCCTAAGGGATTGGTCTTTGAGAGACAGACCACCCCAATTCTTGCTTCGGGTGAGGTCATCCAGACTACTTTCCCTGCCCAAAGGTCAGTCTTCGATAGGTTGGTCGTTTCTTCTCAGCGGATATCAGTCTTTGATAGGCTGGCACTAACAGCAACCCTTCACCAAAACAGGGGCATGATAAAGCCACCCCCGTAACTGAGCCAATACCGTCTGCAAGACATGCTTGACGTCTCCACTGGCGCCGAGTGAGGAAAGCTGGGGGCAGTTCCCCTTCTGGATTGACTCCAACAGCTCCGATGGTGGAAGTTGATGCTGCTGTTCCAACTGGGAACAACTCTGAGCCGCTCAGGAGGGTGCGCAAGAACTCCCCAACTGCCGTATTAAAAATGTCTCCTTCACCTGTTGAAAATGTTACAAAGGCGGAGATGGAGCAGCCTACTCAGCGTCTGTCTTCCAAAATCCACAGGGTCTGGCAAAGAGTTCAAGACTCTGTGATCGATAAGGACTACTCCCGCCGACGGAAGAAAATGAAAGTTCGGTAAGAGGAGGACCATCCCGCCGCCGTACCGCAGAAAGTATCACCTGCAACAGCCCTCTCAACTTCGATCGCCCATAAAAAGAGGAGGGCGGAGAAGATCCCTATGCCTGGGATGAATCTCAAGGGCACTGAACCCAGACGCTCCAAGTCTGGAGGCATGGTGGTGCATACTGTTTATATGGCTTTCGGAAGGAGGAGAGCCGCGCGTTCGGGGGTCACCGACCACTCACCCGATCCGTAACAAAGGCCCATGAGCAACAACAGAACCTCCAGGAAATGTTAACAAAGATGGACGCACTCACTGGGCCAAAAGAATGCCTGGAGACATCGTCGGATCAACGCTAGGAGCAAGAAACCGATGCCGAGTTCCTCCGCAGAATGCTCGAGAAGAAAGATAAAGAAGCCGCGGAAAAAGCGGCCAACATAAAACAAATGGCGCTATTATTCCAGGACATGGTGGGCTTGATGATACAGCCGGATCCTCCAGCTGAAGACCCTCCGATAATCCTTGAAGACGATAGAGGGGAGACATCAAACTCTCTTCCGGCTCTATCAGCAGCCAAGGAAGAGACCATCTCCAAAGCAGCCTTTGAGGATTATATAGCTCAACAGATACGAGCTCATCAAGCGAACGAAGCTACTGGCCAAGTCGTCGGAACGGGGCGACCATATCCCAGCTGGTACGATCAAATCAAGTACCCGCCGGGATACAAAATTCCTAAGTTCCACGTGTACAAGGGGACAGGAAATCCCCTCCAGCATGTCTCCCAGTTCAGGGCTCTCTGCGGCAATATTGGAGGTGACGATAAGCTTCTGCTTCGCCAATTCGTCGGCAGCTTGGCGGAGAAGGCCTTCGAATGGTATTCGGAGCTTCCCAACGACTCCGTCAAAATATTCAGCGTTTCGCAAGCGCTAACGAACGCACCCCAATCACGGCGTTGATCAATGCCCGAGTGAAGCCAGGGGAGACATGGGTTCAGTATGCAATTCGATGGCGCAACCCATGGTCGAAGTGCAAACAACACATAGAAGAGGCTCCTGCAGTAGGCATGTTTGTGGGAACGCTCGATCCGCAGGCGACCATATCCCAATTCATGATGTTTTTCAAGCCAACCACCTTCGAGGCCTTGATTGAAAAGCTGGCCCAAATGGACCAGATGGGCCATAGGCCTTCCTCTTCAAAGACGGAGCCTCGGAATGAAAAAGGGAAAGGGAAAGCGACCTTCGTCGCCAACGCTCAGCAACAGCTGAGTGGTCCAAAACCAGCTGATCGCCAAAATGACAGACAACGATTTATCAACGAAAAGTTAAAACGTCCTTACTCGTTCCCTCGAGATAAAATAAGGAGAATGTTCGAACTAGCGGAGCGCAACAGGCTCATCACTCTGCCAGATCCCAGACGCCCTCTGCAGCCAGGTGACGTCAACAATCCCAATTACCGCCCCTACCACCGAGTAGTAGGCCACCCAATTGAAGATTGCTTCGTCTTCAAAAGCTGGATCGAGGACCAATACCAACAGGGCAAATTTGCACTGTCCGAGAACTGGAAGGTAAGCCCGCCGCAGCCGCACGCTCCTAAAAGGGTAGACACGCCGGGGGCATCATGCTCATTTATAGAAGAAGCTCCATGAGAGGTCGCTCTTTCAGCCAAAACAAAAAGAATGCTGAAGGATCTTCAAAAATGCCCGGCGATTAGGTGGAGAAGCCCGGTGGAACCCGAGGTCATTGAGGGAATGCTGAAACCACGCCCGACGCCAAGAATTGGTAGCGATGGGCAAAACGCCCAGGCCCAGCCGTCAAAATCTTCGAAAAGGAAGAAGAATACCAAAAAGCCCGTGAAGCTTGATGACAAGCGCACGGACCTGCAAAAGCATATTGACGCACTGGAAGAATATAATCAGAAGGCGCGAACCCCAGTCACGCTCCAAGAATTTCTCAACAACATCCTTGAGAGCGGAGAAAACGACAATGACGACGGAGACCACTCGTCAGAAGAATTTGAGGATTATATGGCAAGTTGTCACATGATCTCTCATTTGCCCGTAAATGACGAAGAAGCTCACATAGAGGAGCTGGGGGCAGGAGCGGTACCAAAATCCTTCGAACCGTCTGACGAGATAATCGACATGCTGCTGAACGAAGCCCGTCAGAAGAGCAAGGCTGATCAGCAACATGAAATGGCCATATTCGAAAGGGCCAGACGTCGGTGTCAATTTGAAGAAGTCATGGTAGAAATGGGTTACGAAACACTCCAACCAGATCAAAGTGCACCCGCGGCAAACAAAAGCAAGCTTAAGACGAGGAAACGGTTTGCTAAAGCCTTGTCCATGGGAATGAAGCCGCCATCGCCCAAAGAAAATATCCCCGAGGATACACACCTTGACGAAGCAAACGTACATCCTAACTATTGCTTATACCACCGGAGGATTGCACACCCTACTAAAGAGTGCATGGCCTTTAAAAAGTGGTGGCAGGGGTATGTTTCCCACCGACAACAGTTCAAGCGGATGAAGCGCAAAACTTATCGAGAGCAGAGAAGCACGACAGATGAGCGTAAAAGAACTGCCGGCAACTGTCACATGGTTGATACTAGGGGATCGCAACTTCTCACCTTCGGGAGAGATTCTGATGAAGAAATAGCCCTCGGCCCTCTTTTCAAAGAATCCACCTCAGGAAAAGAAGAAGAGATAAAGAATTGTGAGAGTATTCAGCTGCGCAATCGTACGTTGCCCGAAAAGAATCTCGGACCTACAAACAAGGGATCGAACAAAAAAGATAAAGGGAAGGAAAAAGTCCCTGAGGATATCACCCTCGATGACCGAGTCGTCGAAGAGCTCGCAGCCAAGGACCCGCCCAAGAAAAACAAGGCGGATTACATTGTTCTGGCGCACCTGAGAAATATACCCTCACAACTAAGCATTCTCGATGCCCTTCTGTTGTCTAAAGAGGTGCGAGATTCTCTGATCAAAGCACTACAAGAGCTCCAACGATTTCAAGCTTTCCCTGCCGAATAAAAGATGAAGGACGAGCTGGAAGAAGTGCGCACGGCCGAAATTACCTTCGGCGATGAAGATCTCCTCCTCGGGACGTGCGAGCACAACCGCCCCCTATATGTCACCGGGTATTGCCATGACATTAAGATAGGGAAGATTCTAGTTGACAACGGGTCTTTTGTCAACCTCCTAAATGTTAGAGTGCTAAAAGAAATTTGCATGAGCGTTCAACACCTAGCTCGGGATAAAATTACCATCTCCGGTTTTGACTCCCAGTGATCACGGACGCTCGGGTCCGTAATACTGACGTTACGCTTTGGGTCGCTCGTCACCGACATCAAGTTTCACGTCATTGATGACAAGACTTGCCACAACGCTTTGCTCGGCAGGTCGTTGTTACACGAGTACAATATCATCCCTTCTACACAACATCAGTGTATGAAGTACTTCAAAGATGGTCTCGAGTACACTGTGACAGGGGAACTAAACCCATTCTTCGTGAACGAAGTCCGCAAATATGAAGATGCCAAGTACTTCCTACCAGACTTTGAAGACACAGAAAGATGCCATAAACTGGAGAATAAGCAAAAAGCTATCACCACTATTCTGGTCTTCGGGAGCGATAATGAGGAGGAAGAAGAGATAGTTTATTCGGGGCCGCCCCAATGCAACAGGCTGGGACTATCTACCCATATTCCGGTGTTTGGCAGCGACTTTGAAGACGAAGTCAACGCAGTGTTCTCGGTCCGTCCATCAGTGCAAGCCCTCACTGGAGATGATCAGAGTTTGCAGATCGCCATGATTCCGCAGCAACACTATAGAGAGCTTGATGCGCTTGAGACATATAGTGTGCAAGAGCTATGGACATTCTACGTCCCTCCCAGGCGAAAAGGTGAAAAGGCGATCCTATTCTACCGATCCACGGAGACTAAAGTCGAAAGAGAAGTCTGGCATGGTGCCGATCCTGCGCTCGACAGGCTCCAACCCATTCGTCTTCCCAGGTATTACACCGAGGGACTGAAAAGGTTATTAAGATGCCAAGACGTACCATTCAAACAAACTCCTCGACAAGCTCAGTTCTACAACAGGATTTGGAACATCCCCGGAACGCGGCGAAAATTGCCCAACGGAAAAATGGAAACGATCGGTCTTGGATATGTCCAGTCCAAGAAACGGGAGCAATTCCATGACTGCCATGTCATAAAGGACCTTAATGAAGAAGATGATGCTCTTTTAAAAGATGCCGACGTTGAACTAGAACGAGGTCCTGCCATAAAAGTGTCGAGTCCGTCATTTGAAGAACAGATGGACAAGCTAATAAGGGAAACAAGTTAAAAGGTTCGGAACGATTACAACCACGAAATGGCCATTTACGAGAAAGCCAAGATGCAATGTCTTCTTCAGCAGGCTACAGAGGATGACGATACCCTCCACCGTTAGCCCGCCATGCATTCCCAAGGCAAGAAAAAGGCCCGGCACAGAGGACAAAACAAGTCAAAGAGCGGAAAAAACGTTCGACAGTGGCAAAACGGATCCAAAAGGCCACATGATCAAGAAAAGGTCAGCCGGAATCCGTCTTTAACGAAAAAGATGGGTCGAGCATATTCTTTCCCTCAAGACAAGACAATGAAGATATTTGATCTGGCCATGAAATATCAGATGATGACACTCCCGGAGTCCAAGCACCCCGATCAAGCAAGCGAAGTTCATCATCCGGATTATTGTTCCTATCACCGAGCGATAGGACATCCTCTTGAAAACTGTTTCACCTTCAAAAACTGGGTTGAAGACCAATATCAACTCGGCAGATTCGCTTTATCCAACAGTTGGAGGGTAGCCCCACCACAAAAGCATGTACCAAAAGCAACGTATATGACGAGAGTAGAACCATATCAAAATCGGTCTTCGAAATGATCTCGTACCTGTCACGTGATAACGCCGTAAGAAGAAGGAGAGCGCGAGAATACGGATGATCTCTCCTGGTGCTTCGAAAACGAGGATAAAGAGGAATTGATCTCGGAATTTCCACCAGCGCCAAAAGAGTTGGAAGATGGAATACATACTACAGCGGACAACCTAAGGAAAATCGACTTGGGGATGGCAAACGACCCATGGCCTACGTTCGTCAGCGAGCTGTTGTCTAAGGAACAGGTAGCTACGCTAAAAGACGTGCTCATGCAGTATAAATACTGCTTCGCATGGAACTATTCCAAGATGCCGGGGCTAGATCCGGAAATAGCTGTGTATAAATTGGCGATATCCCCGGACGTCAAGCCAGTCAAACAAGCACCAAGAAGGATGCGGCTCGAACTTGAAATGAGTATCAACGCCGAAGTCAAGAAGCTAATCGACTCTGGCTTCATCCAAGAAGTTCAATACCCCGACTGGATCGCCAACATTGTCCCAGTGATGAACAAGAATAGGACGATGCGCATCTGCGTGGACTTTCGGGACCTCAACAAAGCCTGTCCGAAGGATGATTTTTCCGTACCGGTTACCGAGTTGATGATTGTTCCCCTCCAAACGGCGGCCAAGACATGGACTGTCTTGCCTGAGATTCGGGGCGGATGCTAATTGGTGTTATCCGTCTACCTCTCCGAAGATGCCAAGTTGATTTATGGCACCGTGTATCGAAGGTTTAAACGGATGCGACCGATGTAGCAGACTTCGTCAGATTCCCCCTCGTTGAGGGGTTTTTGATTGTGGGGACGCTCTTCCATGCAGGCGCAAGCCCCTGCAGTTAATTACGCTACCGCATCGCGGTAACAACTTTCTCCTTCTCCAGCTGGTCACTTCGTGTCGGGGGTGTTTGTTTTGTTTGTGGTTGCCCGTGGATTGTATACGGAGACTAATTTATGTAGTCGCCCGTAGGACGTGGATTAATCCAAATCCGTGTTTACTTAGATTTGGATTTGTGGTTTTGGTTTGAGGATACGTTAGCCATATTTAAGACTAAGATCGACTCAAACGTTTGTTAAGGATACGTTAGTCCGATTTGAGACTAAGATCAACTTAACAGGATCGTTTAGATCCGACAAAAGAGCGTTTGGGCTCTATTGTTCCAGTTTAGGGACATGGTGGTCCAATGCCAGTTTAGGGACGTGGTGGTCCAATACCAGTTTAAGGACATGGTGGTCCAATACCAGTTTAAGGACATAGTGGTCTGACAAAAGATCATTTGGGCTCTATTGTTCCAGTTTAGGGACATAGTGGTCCAATGAATGTATGGCCGTCGGGACCCGTCACCTCTCTGACGACGTTGAAGGATTACAACGACAGATGTCAGAGGAGTTCAGAGATGTACCCTTGAACCAAAGTTGGTTGGGAGATCAATAGTCCAATTTGGGACTAAAGTCTGTTTGAAGGTTTTGGTTTAAGGATACGTTAGCCATATTTAAGGCTAAGATCAACTTAAACGTTTGTTAAGGATACGTTAGTCTGATTTGAGACTAAGATCAACTTAACGGGATCGTTTAGATTCGACAAAAGAGCATTTGGGCTCTATACATCCAGTTTAGGGACATAGTGGTCCATTTCCAGTTTAGGGACATGGTGGTCCAACACCAGTTTAGGGACATGGTGGTCCGACACCAGTTTAAGGACGTAGTGGTCCAATACCAGTTTAAGGACATAGTGGTCTATTGCTAGTTTAAGGACATTGCGGTCCATGGGTAGTTTAAGGACATTGCGGTCCAACGTTAGTTTTAAGACATCTCGGTCAAGGTTAAGGACGTCGTAGTCCATGGGTTTAAGGACCCTACAGTCCATTGTTAGTTTTAAGACATCTCGGTCAAGGTTAGGGACGTCGTAGTCCATGGGTTTAAGGACCCCACAGTCCATTGTTAGTTTTAAGACATCTCGGTCAAGGTTAAGGACGTCGTAGTCCATGGGTTTAAGGACCCCACAGTCCATTGTTAGTTTTAAGACATCTCGGTCAAGGTTAAGGACGTCGTAGTCCATGGGTTTAAGGACCCCACAGTCCGTTGTTAGTTTTAAGACATCTCGGTCAAGGTTAAGGACGTTGTAGTCCATGGGTTTAAGGACCCCACAGTCCGTTGTTAGTTTTAAGACATCTCGGTCAAGGTTAAGGACGTCGTAGTCCATGGGTTTATGGACCCCACAGTCCGTATCAATGTGTGGTCATCGGGACCCGTCACCTCTTTGAAGACGTTGAGGGATTACAACGCCAAGTATCAAAGGAGTGAAGAGATGTACCCTGGAACCGGAGTGGATTAAATAGTCTTTGGCCCAATTTGGGATCAAGACCAATTAATTATGTTATGAGCCCATTAGCCCAGTTAATTACGAATTGAGGACTTATGGCCAGCTTGGGCTAAGTCCAATCATGTCTGGGACATCGGCCCTCCTGTTGGTCCCTTGAAGGAGAGGCTTCGCCTCTGGCCATTTAGCCAATTGGGCCAATGCCTAGTGTTAAACACTAAAGACCAATCAGTGTTGAACACTGGGAATGAAATTGATAAGTCAGTGTTTAACACTAAAAGATAGTTGGTGTCAAACACCAGCAACAAGGCCTTCAAATTAGTGTTAAACACTAAAACAGACCAGTGTTAAACACTGGCAACAGAAATCCCGAATTAGTGTTGAACACTAAGGTAATCAGTGTTGAACACTGCAAATAAAGTTCTTTGCTTAGTGTTGAACACTAAGTCCAAACAATGTTTTAACACTGGATTCAGGGGTTCCAATTTAGCGTTAGACGCTGAGGCAAGAGGGGTCACGTGGTAGCACGTGAGGGCGCCCTCCCTTCGTTTGTTCTGCTGAGAAGATCGCATCTTTTGGAGCATCACGTGTCATCACGTGACGGGTGTTTGAATGGAGTATGTTAAAGCCTCTGCCAAGGGTCACGTGGGTCACGTGAGGCACTGCCTCAAAGGGGCTCTCTGTAGATCTTTTGGGGGGGTCACGTGGTGACACGTGACCCTGCTTTTCTGTAGTTGTTTAGAAGATCTGTTAATCCCTTTCAGGAATTAAATTCCTCGTAGGGTTGAACCCTGACAATAATTTCAGAGGAATTAAATTCTTTCTTCCTTTTGAAGAGTTGAACTCTGAATTTTCTGTAGGAATTAAATTCCTCATATATGTGAAGAACTGAATAGGGTTAAACCCAAATAAAAGCTTTAAGGAATTAAACTCCCACTCTCTGTTAGAGAATTATTCTGGGGAATAAGATTAAGGGAATTAAATTCTTGTTGTTTTAACGGAACTATGTTCTTAATTAGGGTTAAGCCCTGATTCTTTTCATTCTGAAGGAATTAAATTCCCATAACACAGGGTCAAACCCTAGTTTTATTTTAAAGGAATTAAATTCCTATAGTTCTGCGAGAGTTAAATTCTCGTGCTTCCATTCCCTCTCTATGCTTTGGATCTGCATGGCAGGATCTCAACCCTTTGAGAATTAAATTCTCAACTCAAGGGGAGATGTGCACTTTACAGATCCTCCATCAAAGAGAGAAGAAATATGTCCTTCTGTTTTATATCAGAGTTAAACTTTGTTGAGAATTAAAAAACCTTCCCTTTCTTACCTAGGGTTTTCTTTTGCAGAAGATCCAAATTCCTCCAAAGTATCAAGGCTCTCTCTCTTTTCTTCCCTCTGCCTATCTATTTTCTTTTTCTTGTGTGTCTCTTGGCTCCTATTTATAGGAGAAGCAGCCGAGTCAATTAGTTTTTTGATGAATCTTTCATTGAGAGATTTGATTTGTATCCATCATTCGTTTTGGACCTTTGGATTATTAGGTGAATTTTATTCACCATTGGATTTTAAATCCAGAGATTCTCCTTTGTTATTTTGGTTAGATCTTAAGGGGAAATCTTTCTAAGTTCAGGCTTTTTCCATAGATAGGTGATATTTAATCACCTTTAAATCTTTAGTTCAATCGGTTCCAAATAATCATTTTCCTTTGGAAAGATTTGAAAGGTCTTTTCTCAGAATTTAATTCTGTTAACAGATAGGCTTTGAAAGCCGGTCACGTGTGGCCACGTGACCCTTGGTCACGTGGGCACGTGACCCCCTTGGAACGAGCCCTCTTCTTTCTTTTTGCGTTCTGTCTTCTGGTCGCTGCTTAGCTGTCACGTGCCACCACGTGACCTCTGGTCACGTGTGAGCACGCGACCCTCGTCTGGAGCCTTTTTCTTGATTTAATCAGAGAACTGTTGTGTCTTTGCCGCTGCTTTTAAATGTCACGTGCCGACACGTGACCCTGGTCACGTGGGAGCACGTGACCCTTTCTGAAGCCCTTTTCTTTAATGTGGTCGGGAAACTGGATCTGCCTTGCCGATACTTTTAGATGTCACGTGCCAACACGTGACTGCTGGTCACATGTGAGCACGTGACCCTTTTCTGAAGCCTCTTCCGTAGGCTTTCCTGATTTTAAATCAGGAAACAAATGCCCCCACAGCGTTGTTCTCACGTGTCTGCACGTGAGTGCAACGCTGTCACCTTTTGTGACCGTTGGATCTGTTTTCGGAGTAGGGTAGATGAATTGTCCTTTCAGAAGCGCCTTCACTTTTTCATCCTCTTCTTTTCAAACCTTTCTTTAAAGAATTTGATTCTCGTTCTCAGAGCTTAGTTTTCTGTTGTGTCTGTGCAGTGCCACCTTATTTTCCAATCAAAGGCTAGTGCTCACGTGTTGCGCATGCAGGGATCTGCTTGATGGGGACGTTTCATTTTCCTAACCTAATTCCAATGCGTCGTTGGATTTCATTTCCAACGCTCTCCCCTTCTTTCCGGGCTTTGAGAATAGTCCCACCACGCATATCATTTTTTGTGCATAGCATTAAATGCTCCCCTTTATAACCTGAACCCCATGCCTTACTTCTTTTCTTCACAGAGAGACCCATTCATACCTTATGGTGGTCATCTTTGAGAACCCGATCAATCGCCATGGCTTGCAATCGTCCCCATGCTCGTCGGCAACCATGGGAGGCACCCCTTGAGGAGATAATCCCTCGCTTCGCTGCGCGGCTGGCGGATCCTCTTCTCACCGACGCTCAATGTGATACGGTGATGTACGAGCTACTGACTCGTCGGGGCTCTCCTCTTCCCATGGGCTCCATTTGGCTCCGGATGATCCTCCTGTCTGTGCTTGCCGATATACCCCCTCATCCGACGGAGATGACTTCGGCGATCCTTGACGCGGCGGAGGACAAGCTTGAGTGCTTTCACGAGGCTTGTCTAATCACTCAGGCTCTGAAGGATTACTCAGTTCATATACTGAGTCAGATAAGAGCCCGTCGGGCCGTCATGTTTGCTTTCGCTGATGAGCACGGCTCCAACCGATGGGAAGCGACTCCTCGCGAAAACCGTCGTTTTGACGTGCTGGAGAAAGCAGAGAGGGAGCTGGAGAATTTTGTGTTTTGCTTTGTTAACCCTTGCATTTCTGATCCCTTGTTTGGTGATCTTTTCCCAGTAGTGTAGTATGTTTGAATCAATGTACTCCTTTTATCATTGGCGGTTTGCATGCTTTCTATTGAATTTCCATGTTTGTCAGATAGTCGTACGTATGTTTTGCTTGCGTAAACGAGCTGCATGTTTTTCTCATAGGAATTTTCTTTAATTGCGAGCACCATCGTTACGTTGCATGCGCGTCAGTGCCTCGGGTAACATTTCCTTTTAAACATTCGCACAGCTGCAAATGCGCGCCTGATAGGATACAGATCAGAAACTTTCCTTGTTATCTCCCGTATCGGGTGGCTTGTGCTGGCTTTAGATCGAGTATTGTTGTCGAAGGGGGGGTTTATGAATGAAGACATATTTTCTCTTCAATGGTGTGTCCCCTTTTTGTTGAATGTGTTCTGCGGACAATTTATCTTGGCCTACTTGCAGGGCAGCGAGGGCTTAGGATTCAGGGTTAAGATCTGCTTCCTAAGACTTTTGCATTTTATGAGCCACGAGGGTCTCATAAAGAGTTTTTCTCCCTACAGGTCGAGAGGATCCCATAGGTGTAAGTTCTTCCTAGGAATCGTGAGGATTCTTAAGCGGGTTTTCCCTTGAGAGTCGTAAGGATCTCACAAGAGAGTTTTTTCTTCCTTACAGGTCGTGAGGGCCTGCAAGTGCTGGATGTGGTCGCCCTTGTCCGTGTTTCACGGGGCCAGGGGGCTGCTCCAGGTATCGTAGTTTAAAGACGTCGCGGTCAAGGTTAAGGACCCCATAGTCCGTGGATTTAAGGACTCTACAGTCCGATGTTAGTTTTAAGACATCACGGTCAAGGTTAAGGACCTCATAGTCCGTGGATTTAGGGACTCCACAGTCCGATGTTAGTTTTAAGACATCACGGTCAAGGTTAAGGACCTCATAGTCCGTGGATTTAGGGACTCCACGGTCCGATGTTTGCTTGCAGGGACCCGTCACCTCTTTGAAGACGTTGAGGAATTACAACGCCAGGTATCAAAGGAGTGAAGAGATGTACCCTTAAACCAAGGCAGAATCCGTAGGGAATCGGGGTGGTTGATCGTTAGTTTTAAGACATCACGGTCGAGGTTAAAGACATCATAGTCCGTGGATTTTAAGGACTCCACAGTCCGGTATTTGCTCTGGATGTTTCACACGGATTCACTGCCGTGCTTGGCGAGGACCAGGCTCCGCTCTGGGCATTTTCCGCGGGGTCAAAAAGTGACGTTATCCGCGTTCCACGTAACCAGGAATTTTGCACTAGATGCTTCACACGGGTTCACTGCCGTGCTCGGCGAGGACTAGGCTCCGCTCTGGATGCTTCACACGGGTTCACTGCCGTGCTCTACGAGGACCAGGATCCGCTCTGGACGTTTTCCACGGGGTCAAAGAGTGACGTTATCCGCGTTCCACGTAACCAGGAATTTTGCACTAGATGCTTCACACGGGTTCACTGCCGTGCTCGGCGAGGACTAGGCTCCGCTCTGGATGCTTCACACGGGTTCACTGCCGTGCTCTGCGAGGACCAGGATCTGCTCTGGACGTTTTCCACGGGGTCAAAGAGTGACGTTATCCGCGTTCCACGTAACCAGGGATTTTGCACTAGATGCTTCACACAGGTTCACTGCCATGCTCGGCGAGGACTAGGCTCCGCTCTGGATGCTTCACACGGGTTCACTGCCGTGCTCTGCGAGGACCAGGATCCGCTCTGGACGTTTTCCACGGGGTCAAAGAGTGACGTTATCCACGTTCCACGTAACCAGGAATTTTGCACTAGATTCTTCACACGGGTTCACTGCTGTGCTCGGCGAGGACTAGGCTCCGCTCTGGACGTTTTCCACGGGGTCAGAGAGTGACGTTATCCGCGTTCCATGTAACCAGGAATTTTGCTAATTGTATCCGTATTTCACGGGATGGAGGTTTGACTGTTGGCGATATGTATACCACCGAGCCATGGAACTGGGAGTTGCCGTTGTTCCGCTTAGCTTGAAGTTGTGTCCGTCATTACGAGACGAGTGTTGGGATGATCTCTAGGTCGCTTGTGACCCGTCGAGATTTAGCTTCTTTCTTTGGTGAAACCTGGGGGGGGAGGTATGTTCCCTTTTTGTTTACGCCTTTGGATTGTGTACAGGGTGTGATGGAACATCACCTGTAGGGCATAAATTTTGATTTTATTTTATTTCTTTTTCCGCGATGCTCTATCGTTTCAGCTTTTATATTGTGAAGGTCGCGATTGCCCCATCATTTCGGCTATTTTTCGCGGTGCCCAATCATTTCGGCTATTTATTTATTTTCTACTCGCTGCTTTTTATTGCGAGTTGCCCCATCATTTCGGCTATTTTTCATGCATATATTTTTACTTGCTGCTTTTTATTGCAAGTTGCCCCATCATTTCGGCTATTTTTTAGGCATGTGTGGCTTGCTAGCTTTTTCCGCCGCAAGCTTGGATTTTAGACACCGATTTCGGCATCAGCACCGCTACAACTGGAATATTGCCAGGAGCGAATCATCATTTGCTTCTGTCGATGTTGAACAAAGGTGGCTTAGCAAACAGGGTTAAGGGTCCTGTCGACCAAGGCTTTTGACTTCATGAGCTGTAAGGGTCTCACAAAGGTATTTCTCCCCACAAGTCGTGAGGATCTTGTAGGTGTATTTTCTCCCTAGGGATCGTGAGGATTCCTAAGTGTATGTTCCTTTGCAAGTCGTAAGGATCCTACAAGAGGACTTCTCCTTATGGGTCGAGAGGACCTACAAGGGTTGGACATATCCCTAGTCACAGGTGGGACTTTGCTGGGGAAATGTTTATTCGTACCCGTGAATTGTATACAAGGGTCAGTATTGAGCCTCTTGTAGGGCAATATCGAAGGTTGTGGGGGATTTGCTTAAGAACAGGTTTAGGTTTCTGTAGCTTAAGACTTTCAAATCTCATGAGCCGTGAGGGTCCCATAAGAGAATTCTCCTTATGAATCGTAAGGATCTCGCAAGTGTATTTTCTCCTTAGGAATCGTGAGGGTCCCTAAGTGTGTTGCTCCTTTGTGAGTCGTAAGGATCTCATGCGGGTGGTTTCTCCTTACAAGGTCGAGAGGACCCTGTAAGTGTCTTTCAACGAGGTTGCGCCCTTTCGGGTTTTCACAAACACTCGCCGGTAGTCCTTCTGTTTTTACTCACGGAGCCCTTTCGGGTTTTCATCCGCGCCCCTTCTGCTTATGGACATACCGTTTTTTTTTATTCTTTTTCTCTCTCTTTTTTTTTACAAGGTTGCGCTCTTTCGGGTTTTCACGAATACTCGCCGGTAGCCCTGCTGTTTTTACTCACGGAGCCCTTTCGGGTTTTCATCCGTGCCCATTTTGCTTATGGATATACCGTTTTTTTTAATCATTTTTTATATATATATTTTTCTTTTTCTCCCTTTTTATATTCATCTCGTCAGCCTAAGAATGCTGCGGTAGTAGTTTAGGGACGTTTCGGTCCGTCATTAGTTTAAGGACATTTCGGTCCGTCGTTAGTTTAAGGACGTTTCGGTCCATTGTTAGTTTAAGGACGTCTCGGTCCGTCGTTAGTTTAAGGACATTTCGGTCCGTCGATAGTTTAAGGACGTTTCGGTCCGTTATTAGTTTAAGGACATTTCGGTCCGTCGATAGTTTAAGGACGTTTCGGTCCGTTATTAGTTTAAGGACATTTCGGTCCGACATAGAGAAGGCCGGCTACTGCTTATAAAGATCGAGCTTAGGAAGATAGCGAGCGGACATAGTCGTCGTCATCTATCATTGACCTAGGCCGTGGCTCATTAAGCGTAGTATCTCTTTAGGAAGCGACCGTTTATTGGCCTGAAAGTCCTTTCACCGTGCATGCCCATGAGTAGATAGGCCCCACCCGGGTAGACCTTATCTTTGATGTACGGGCCTTCATAGTTTGGCTCTAATTTTCCCCGCTTGGCGCGATTGGGGATCATAGGCCTTTTGACCACTAACACGAGTTCGCCTTGGCGGGATGTCCTCGGTCGGGTCAATCTTTCATATGAGCGCGTCACTTTGCTTTATAAGCTTCCAGATTTTGTTGCGCTATGAGCCGGGTTTCATCGAGGGCATCGAGCTCCTCAAGCCGAAGGTGAGCATTTTCTTCGTCCGTCAGCTCGTAGTGGACTGCCACTCGTAGAGAGGGTAACTCTATCTCGAGGGGGAGCACTGCTTCCGTCCCAAATACCAACGCGTACGGCGTTGTGTTCGTGGCCGTCTTGAATGTAGTTCGATAGGCCCAAAGGGCCTCTTGCAGCCTCTCGTGCTAGTCTTTCTTATTTCGGGACACCATCTTTTTTATGATCTTCATCAAGGTCTTATTGAAGGCCTTGGCCAGACCGTTAGCTCGTGGATTGTAAACTGAAGAATATCTCCAGTCTATATTGTGCTGCTGCGCAAAGCGGCTAATCTTATGGCTTCTGTAGGCTGGCCCATTATCGGAGATAATCCGCCGTGGGGTTCCAAACCGATAGATGACGTGCGTCTTGAAGAAGTGGAGGATATTCTCCGTCTTCACTTCCCTCAGCGGTACTGCTTCTGCCCATTTGGAGAAGTAATCAGTTGTCGCCAGGATGAAACGATGTCCCCGGGACGATGCTGGCTCGATGAGGCCGACTATGTCAGTCCCCCACATTTCGAATGGCCAGCTAGCCACCGTTGGGTGTAGTGGATTCGGATATTGGTGGATAAAGTCTCCATGAATCTGGCACGAGTGGCATTGCTTCGCATACTCGAGGCAGTCTTGGACCATCGTGGGCTAATAATAACCCATCCGTTTGATCTTCAATTTCATTTTCGGGCCTGCTTGGTGAGAACCACAGAGTCCGTTGTGAACTTCCTGAACGACTCTTTCTTCTTTGTCAGGTCCTAAGCATCTCAGCCACAGAGAATCAAATGATCTCTTGTATAGAGTGTCGTTGACAAAAGCGAAAAATAGAGCTCGTTTCATGAGCCGATGTCTTGAGGACGCTTCTTCGTGCATTCGGTGGGACTTAAAGTAGTCTATGAAGACTTTCCTCCAGTCCTCAGCCTTCTCACGGTCTTTTATTTGTAGGGTCGTCTGCTCAGTCGCTCCCTTTCCTTCGTATGATTCCGGAGATATTTCTGCCGGGGCGAGCACTCGACGGCTTTGTACCCCGATTCTGACGTCATCGAGGTTCTCGTCAGCCAGTTCTTTAGCGAGTTTAGCTAACGCGTCTGCTTTGCTATTTTCCGCACGTGGTATACTTTCCAAAGTGTAGGAGGGAATTTGGGTCAATAGTTGTTGCACCTTTTCGCCGTATTTCATCAACTCCGGTTTGCACGTTTGGTAGTCACCATTTACTTGACTAACGACCAATTGAGAATCCCCGTATATAGAGAGGTCTTCAATTCCCATGTTAATGGCGATCTCGAGGCCCGCTATCAAAGCTTCGTATTCGGCTTCATTGTTCGTCCTCGATTCCGTTAAGGAGAAAGCAAAGCGCATTATCCCTCCTTGTGGGGTTACGAAGATGAGGCCTACTCCCGATTTGATTATGGGGGTACATTGTTTGCGCTTCTTCATGGAAGATGCCCCGTCAAAATAGAGTTCCCATCGGGTATCACTGCCGCCGATCGCGTCGAATGCATGTTCGTCCGGGAAATCCCAGTTCAGAGGAGAACCGGCAGGTACTGGATGCTCAGCGAGGAAGTCGGCAATGGCCTGGCCTTTCACTACCTTAAGAGGCTGATATGTTATTGAAATCTCCATCAGGAGCAGGGCCCATTTAGCGAGTCTCCCTGTCAATATGGCCTTTGACATTAGAAATTTTAGAGGGTCCACCTTTGATATAAGACGGACTTCATGTGCCAACGCATAGTGCCGGAGTTTTGTTATCGCGAAGATTAACGCCAAGCAATGTTTTTCAATGGGAGAGTAGTTGCTTTCTGCCCCCAGTAGAACTCGACTTAAGTAGTAGAGTGCTTTCTTTTTCCCTTGATCGTTCTCTTGTGCCCATAATGCGCCTAAGGAACCTTCGAGGGCGGTTGTATAAAGAATGAGGGGTTTTTCCTTGACCGGCGCAGCCAACACCGGAGGGTTCTGCAGGTACTGCTTGATCTCGTCTAGTGCACCTTGGCATTTGTGATCCCAAACGAATGGAGTTCCCTTCTTCATCAGGTGGCTATAAGGACGACATTTGCCTGAAAGATTGGCGATAAACCGCCGAATGTATGCGAGCTTCCCTTGGAGAGACCGCAACTGTTTGAGGGTTCTTGGCGGAGGCATTTCCATGATCGCCTTGATCTTAGATGGATCTATTTCGATACCTCGATGTCGGATGATGAATCCCAGGAATTTACCCGAGGAGACTCCAAACGCGCATTTGTGGGGATTCATCTTCAAATTATATTGCCGAAGGCGTTGAAATACAGTCTCTAGATGCTTTAAATGCTCTTCGTATGACATGCTCTTTACTACAAGGTCATCGATATAGCACTCGACGATGTCATGTATGAGGTCGTCGAAGATCTTTGTCATGGCCCTTTGATAGGTAGCGCCGACGTTCTTTAGACCAAAGGGCATAACCCTGTAGCAGAATATACCCAAAGGGGTCCAGAAAGCGGTATGCTTCTGGTCTTCGGGATGCATCTTTATCTGATTGTATCCTGATGAACCGTCCATAAAGGAGAAAACCTTGTGAGTGGACGTGTTATCTATCATTAGCTCGGTTACTGGTACGGGGAAATCATCCTTTGGACATGCTTTATTGAGATCCCTGAAATCCACGCATATGCGTACCGTCCCATTCTTCTTCATTACCGGGACGATATTGGCGATCCAGTCGGGATACTGGACTTCTTGGATAAATCCAGAATCGATCAGCTTTTTGACTTCGGCGTTGATGCTCATTTCAAGCTCGAGTCGCATCCTTCTTGGTGCCTGCTTGACTGGCTTGATATCTGGGGATATTGCTAATTTATGCACAGCAATCTCCGGATCTAATCTTGGCATCTCGGAGTAGTTCCACGCGAAGCAGTCTTTATGCCGTAGAAGCACGTTCTTTAGCGCAATCACCCTTTCTTCAGATAGCAGCTCGCTGACAAATGTCGGTCGCGGGTCATCTGCCGATCCCAACTCAATCTTCTTGAGGTTATCTGCAGTAGTATGTATGTCGTCTTCCAGTTCTTTTGGAGCTGGCAGAAATTCTGAGACCACCTCATCATCGCTGTTCTCAAAGTACCAGGGAAGGTCATCCATGTTCTCCGGCTCTTCTTTTAATATCGTAATCGTATAACAGGTGCGAATCCGCTTCCAGGACTGAGGTGGATCTGGTTCTGATTTTGCGGCTTTGGGTTCGTGCTTTTGTGGCGGCGTTACCCTCCAGCCGTCGGATAAAGCGAATCTGCCCTGTTGGTACTGGTCCTCGACCCAGTTCTTGAAGGTGAAGCAGTCTTCGGTAGGATGTCCTATGGCTTGGTGATAAGAGCAATAGCTCAGATGAGAAGCCCTGTTAGCTTGCTCAGGGTGCTTAGACTCTGGAAGCGCGATCATTTGATGTTTTATAGCGAGCTCGAGTAACTTCTCTGTCTTGTCTCGGGGGAAGGAGTACGCTCGACTCATCTTCTTCATGAGGGACAAATCCGAGCCGCGCAATACCCGATCACGTAACTCTTTAATCCTGCGTCGTTATTGTCGGCTCTTCTTTCCGCTCCTTGATTTATTTCTGCCTCTGCGTCGGGCCTTTTGTACAACGGGTTGACAGGGAGGAGCATCTTTGTCTTTTGCAGCCTGTTGAAACAGACGTTGCGTCCTGGACTTCTCGTAGATGGCCATCTCGCGGTTGTGGTCTTCCCGAGCTTTTTGACCCACTTTCCTGATAGGCTTGTCCATTCGTTCTTCAAACGATGGACTCGGCATTTCAATTGCGGGATCTAGTTTTGATGAGGGGTTGGCATTTCCTGACGGGGCGTCCTCTTCTTCATCAAAAGTATATATGGCATAGTTACTGTGGGCCCGTTCCCGTTTTTCGGTTCTCGCGTATCCAAGCCCAAGTGTTTCCATTTTCCCGTTGGGCAATTTGCGTTGAGTCCCAGGGACATCCCAAATCCTGTTGTAGAACCGAGCTTGTCGAACAGTCTATTTTAAGGGTACTCCTTGGCGCTTCAATAGCCTTTTTAGTCCATTTGTGTAGTATCTGGGAAAACGGATAGGTTGGAGCCTGTCGAGTGTAACATCCGTGCCATGCCAGATCTCTTTCTCTATTTTCGACTCTGAGGATCGGTAGAATAGGATTAACTTCTCACCCCTTTGCCTGGGAGGGACGTAAAATGTTTGCAGGTCCTGTACATTGTGAGCTTGAAGTGTGTCGAGATCCTTGTAGTGTTCTCGCGGCACCATGGTGATTTGCAAACTCTGATCATCGCTAGGGGGTGCTTGTATTGACAGCCGATTGGAGAACACGGCATTAACCTCATCTTCCGAGTCACTTCCGAAGACCAACATGGGGGCGGACGTCCCCGGGTTGTTGCGTTGAGATGGCCCGGCATAAACTATCTCTTCTTCTTCGGTATCGCTCCCGAAAACAGGGATGGTGGCGGCGGCTTTGTTCTCCGGGTTGCGACACCTTTCTGTATCCTCGAAATCTGGCAAAAAGTACTTCGCATCTTCGTATTTGCTGACTTCGTTCATGGAAAATGGGTTCAATTCACCTGTTACGGTATACTCGAAACCATCCTTAAAGTACTTCATACACTGATGTTGTGTAGAAGGGATGATGTTGTACTCGTGTAACCAAGGACGACCGAGCAAGGCGTTGTAGCAGGTCTTGGCGTCAATGACATGGAATTTGATGTATGTGACGAGTAGTCCAAAGCGTAATGTTAGTATCACGGATCCGAGAGTCCGTGACGATTGTGAATCGAAACCGGAGATGGTAATTTTGTCACGAGCGAGGTGTTGCACACTCATGCAAATTTCCTTTAACACCCGAACGTTAAGGAGATTGACGGAGGATCCATTATCCACTAGGATCTTGCCTATCTTGATATCATGGCAGTATCCAGAGACATATAGGGGGCGGTTGTGGTCGCACGTCCCGAGAAGGAGGTCTTCGTCACCGAAAGTGATGTCGGCCGTATGCACTTCCTCCAGTTCATCCTTCATCCTTTCAGTGGCGAGGAAGGCTTGGAATTGCTCAGGTTCTTGTAACGCCTTAATTAGTGACTCTCGCGCTTCTTTTGATAATAGGAGGGCATCGAGAATGCTAAGCTGAGAAGGTAGCTTCCTTAGGTGCGCTAGGATGTTGTAGTCCACCTTACCCTTCCTGGGAGGGTCTTTGGCGGCCAGCTCTTTCATGACTTGGTCATCTAAAGTGATATCCTCAGTGACCTTTTCCTTTCCCTTATCTTTTCTATTTGCGGGCCCGAGATTCTTTTCTGGGAGCGTGCGATTGCGCAGCTGAATGTTCTCGCAGGCCTCCGATTCCTCTTCTTTCCCTAAAACGGATTCTTTAAAGAGAGGGCCCAGAACCATTTCTTCATCAGAGTCGCTCCCAAAGGTGAGAACTTGTGACCCTCCGGCATTAACCATGTAACAGTTGCCAGTGGTTCTGTTGTGCCCGCCGGCAGTACTTCTTCGTTCCCGACGAATCTTGCGTTTCATGCGCTTAAAATGTTGCCGATGAGCAACATATCCTTGCCACCATATCCTAAAGGCGTCGCACTCCTCCATGGGGTGTGAAATTTTCCGATGATATGCGCAATAATCAGGGTGCCTCTCCACCCCATTGAGCGTGTTTTCTTCCGAGGGTGGTAGCTTCATTCCCATTGACATGGCTTTGGCAAACCTTTTTCTCGTCTTGAATATCTTCTTGTCTGCCTCGGATGCCTTTCGATCTGGCGGGAGTACTTCAACTCTTTCGTTCAGTGGCCTGCATTTGGCTCCTTCCGATGCGGCCATCTCACGCTCCTGATCCGCTTTACTCTTTAGACGAATCTCGTCTAGAAAGGCGTTGATTATTTCATCTGTTGGCCACACACGCTCTGGTTCAGGCTCTGTCCCCAGTTTCTTAGTGCCAGGAGTTTTTTCATCGTCGGTAAGCGAGTGGGAGATTACGTTACAACTCGCCACATATCCCTCGGATTCATCCGACGAACTCTCTCTATCATCTCCCTCTTGAAAGATGTGGTTGAGGAACTCTTGCAGCGTGACAGGAGTTCGCGCCTTTTTATTGTACTCTTCCATCGCGTCGATTTGCTTCTGCAAGTTCGTGCGCTTGTCTCCAGGCTTCACGGGCTTCTTGGATTTCTTCTTCTTTTTCTTCGAAGATTTTGACGGTTGGGCGTGAGTATTTGGGCCATTATCACGAGTCTTCATAGTTGGGCGGGGCTTCAACATCCCTTCGATAATTTGAGGTTCAAGAGGGTCCTTCCATTCGATCGCAGGGCACGCATGAAGGTCTCTCAGCATTCTTTTGGTTTTAGTTGACAGCACGACCTCCCATGGAGCTTCTTCAATAAAGGAACAGGTTGCCCCCGGTGTATCTGCTTTCTTAGGAGTATGCGGCTGTGGTGGGTTCACCTTCCACTTTTCGGACAGTGCAAACTTCCCCTGGAGGTATTGATCTTCAATCCATCCTTTGAAGACGAAGCAATCCTCAATCGGATGACTTACCGTTTGATGGTAAGGGCAATAGTTAGGGTTATTCACCTCAGTGGGTTGTGGCGGTCGCCTTGGATTTGGTAGGTTTATAAGTCTGTTGCGTACTGCCAGCTCGAATAACCGTTTCGTCTTGTCTCGTGGGAACGAGTAGGGACGCTTCATCTTCTCATTATAATACCGGCGTCTTTCTTCCAATTGATCCGCCAGCTTCGGGGCGTTGGGTTGCTGCTGGGCATTCGCGACGAAGGTTGCCCTTCCTTTACCCTTGTCATTCCGAGGTTCCGACTTCGGGGGAGGTGGTCTATGACCCATCTGGTCCATCTGAGCCAACTTGTCGATTAAAGCCTGGAACGTGGTTGGCTTAAAGAACATCATAAACTGGGAGATAGTTGCGTGAGGGTCTAGGGTTCCCACGAACATGCCCACTGCGGGTGCTTTCTCAATGCGTTGCTCGCATCTCGACCACAAATTCCGCCAGCGTATAGCATACTGGACCCAGGTTTCGCCTGGTTTTACTCTGGCGTTAATCAGTGCCGTTATTGGAGTAGCTCCATTTCAGCGAACGTCTTGATAGAATCGTTCGGGAGTTCCGAATACCATTCGAACGCTGTTTCTGATAAGCTGCCCACGAACTGGCGAAGCAACAGTTTATCATCACCGCCGGTGTTACCGCAAAGGGCCCTGAACTGGGAAACATGTTGATGGGGATTGCCGGTCCCCTTATCTACGTGGAATTTTGGTATTGTATAACCTTGCGGGTATTTGATTTGGTCGTACCAGCTTGGATACGGCCGGCCCGTCTTTACGACTTGACCAGCTGCCTCAGTCGCATGATGAACCCGGATTTGCTGGGCTATATAGTCGACCAAATCAGCCTTAGAGATTGCCTCCTCTTTGGCCGTTGAGAGGGCCGGTGGTGGATTTGACGTTTCTCCTCGGTCGTCTTCAAGAACGATTGGGGGATCCTCGGCGGGTGGGTCCTGCTGGATCATCATTCCTATCATATCTTGGAAGAGAAGGCCCATACGCTGTATGTTGGCTGCTTGTTCAGCAGCCTCTTTGTCCTTCTTCTTCAGTATCCGGCGAAGGAATTCGGCGTCGGTTTCTTCCTCCTGGCGTTCGTCTGAGGACGTTTCTGGGTTTTCTTTTGGCCCGGTAAGTGCGGCCATAGCATTCATCATTTCCTGGAGCTTTGGTCACCGACCGTGTAAGCGGTCTATGACCTGTAGACGCACGGCTGTCTTCTTTTCCTGACGCCATGTATACGGTGTGGACCATCATGCCCCCAGACTTAGGGCGTCTGGGCTCAGTGCTTTTATCTGTCGTTGCAGGCTGGGGGATCTTCTCTGGCTTCCTCCTTTTATGAGCAGTGGGAGTTGAGGGGGCCGTTGAGACGGGCACCCAGACAGCCTTTCGTGGTTTAACCTGGTGACTGGCTTCCGGTTGGATTTTCAGCTTCTTGTGCTGGCGGGAGAAGTTTGGATCGATCATCGAGTTTCGGGCCTGCCGCCAAACCTTGTAGATTTTGGAAGACAGCCGTTGGGGGGATCGGGGCTGTTCTGACTTTATTTCCACAACCTTTTTTAGTGGGGGAGGAGACCTCTTTAGCACCGCAGTAGGAGAATTCCTTCGCACCTTATTTAGCATCTCGAAGCTGTTCCCAGTTGGAACAGCAGCATTAACTTCTGCCATCGGGGCTGATGGAGTTAGCCCAGAGGGGGAGTTGCCCCCAGCCTTCCTTACTCGGCGCCAATGGCGACGTCGAGCGTGTCGAGCGGACGGCGTTGGTTCAGCGGTGAGAATGGCTTCGTCTTGCCCCCTGGGTAGGTGGGGAGTCGCTGCTGGTGTTAGCCTGTCAAAGACCGATGTCCTTTGGGTAGCAGGAGCGGGAGCTGGGGCCGTCAATCTTGTAAGGACCGACTTTTTGGCCGGGGAAGCCGCCTTGGCGATTTCGGGAGCAGGACCGGCCATTTTCTTAGAAGCAGCCTTCTCTGGGATTGTAGGCCCCATGATGGGTCTACAGGATTTCTGGCCCAATCTAGAGAAGACCGAGGCGCTGATGTTGGGCGACCCGTTGAGAGGAGCCGCGGCAGGGGTAAGACGATCAAAGACCGACTTCTTGGGAGCTTCCTTTGTCAGCACCGGCGCCATGAAGCTTGTCGGTGGGAGCATAGTCCCAAAGAACAATCCGGTAGTGGCCTGAGTCACCTGGTCCACCGGTATTGTGAATAACGAAGCAGCTTGGCGTCCGTAGGCTATACCTCCTGGCGAGGCAGAGCGTTGGTCGCAATTGCAGTCCGAGCAGTTGGAGCATTTCGCAGAAGTAGACGCCATCGATTCTTTGCTTTCTGCAATAAGCAAGACGCCAATTCTTAGTATCTTGAAACCCAAGGGCAATCATTAGCGAACCACGATTGGTTCGCAAATCACGACACACGAAGTGTGGAGTGGAAAGAGGAAAAGGTCCCACCGGGCGTGCCAGAATCTGTTCCCCTCCGAATGGCGGCCGAGACATGGACTGTCTTGCCTGAGATTCGGGGCAGATGCTAATTGGTGTTATCCGTCTACCTCTCCGAAGATGCCAAGTTGATTTATGGCACCGTGTATCGAAGGTTTAAACGGATGCGACCGATGTAGCAGACTTCGTCAGATTCCCCCTCGTTGAGGGGTTTTTGATTGTGGGGACGCTCTTCCCTGCAGGCGCAAGCCCCTGCAGTTAATTACGCTACCGCATCACGGTAACAACTTTCTCCTTCTCCAGCTGGTCACTTCGTGTCGGGGGTGTTTGTTTTGTTTGTGGTTGCCCGTGGATTGTATACGGAGACTAATTTATGTAGTCGCCCGTAGGACGTGGATTAATCCAAATCCGTGTTTACTTAGATTTGGGTTTGTGGTTTTGGTTTGAGGATACGTTAGCCATATTTGAGACTAAGATCGACTCAAACGTTTGTTAAGGATACGTTAGTCCGATTTGAGACTAAGATCAACTTAACAGGATCGTTTAGATCCGACAAAAGAGCGTTTGGGCTCTATTGTTCTAGTTTAGGGACATGGTGGTCCAATGCCAGTTTAGGGACGTGGTGGTCCAATACCAGTTTAAGGACATGGTGGTCCAATACCAGTTTAAGGACATAGTGTTATGACAAAAGAGCATTTGGGCTCTATTGTTCCAGTTTAGGGACATAGTAGTCCAATGAATGTATGGCCGTCGGGACCCGTCACCTCTCTGACGACGTTGAAGGATTACAACGACAGATGTCAGAGGAGTTCAGAGATGTACTCTTGAACCAAAGTTGGTTGGGAGATCTATAGTCCAATTTGGGACTAAAGTCTGTTTGAAGGTTTTGGTTTAAGGATACGTTAGCCATATTTAAGGCTAAGATCAACTTAAACGTTTGTTAAGGATACGTTAGTCTGATTTGAGACTAAGATCAACTTAACGGGATCGTTTAGATCCGACAAAAGAGCATTTGGGCTCTATTGTTCCAGTTTAGGGACATAGTGGTCCATTTCCAGTTTAGGGACATGGTGGTCCAACACCAGTTTAGGGACATGGTGGTCCGACACCAGTTTAAGGACGTAGTGGTCCAATAACAGTTTAAGGACATAGTGGTCCATTGCTAGTTTAAGGACATAGTGGTCCATGGGTAGTTTAAGGACATTGCGGTCCAATGTTAGTTTTAAGACATCTCGGTCAAGGTTAAGGACGTCGTAGTCCATGGGTTTAAGGACCCCACAGTCCATTGTTAGTTTTAAGACATCTCGGTCAAGGTTAGGGATGTCGTAGTCCATGGGTTTAAGGACCCCACAGTCCATTGTTAGTTTTAAGACATCTCGGTCAAGGTTAAGGACGTCGTAGTCCATGGGTTTAAGGACCCCACAGTCCATTGTTAGTTTTAAGACATCTCGGTCAAGGTTAAGGACGTCCTAGTCCATGGGTTTAAGGACCCCACAGTCCGTTGTTAGTTTTAAGACATCTCGGTCAAGGTTAAGGACGTCGTAGTCCATGGGTTTAAGGACCCCACAGTCCGTTGTTAGTTTTAAGACATCTCGGTCAAGGTTAAGGACGTCGTAGTCCATGGGTTTAAGGACCCCACAGTCCGTATCAATGTGTGGTCATCGGGACCCGTCACCTCTTTGAAGACGTTGAGGGATTACAACGCCAAGTATCAAAGGAGTGAAGAGATGTACCCTGGAACCGGAGTGGATTAAATAGTCTTTGGTCCAATTTGGGATCAAGACCAATTAATTATGTTATGAGCCCATTAGCCCAGTTAATTACGAATTGAGGACTTATGGCCAGCTTGGGCTAAGTCCAATCATGTCTGGGACATCGGCCCTCCTGTTGGTCCCTTGAAGGAGAGGCTTCGCCTCTGGCCATTTAGCCAATTGGGCCAATGCCTAGTGTTAAACACTAAAGACCAATCAGTGTTGAACACTGGGAATGAAATTGATAAGTCAGTGTTTAACACTAAAAGATAGTTGGTGTCAAACACCAGCAACAAGGCCTTCAAATTAGTGTTAAACACTAAAACAGACCAGTGTTAAACACTGGCAACAGAAATCCCGAATTAGTGTTGAACACTAAGGTAATCAGTGTTGAACACTGCAAATAAAGTTCTTTGCTTAGTGTTGAACACTAAGGCCAAACAATGTTTTAACACTGGATTCAGGGGTTCCAATTTAGCGTTAGACGCTGAGGCAAGAGGGGTCACGCGGTAGCACGTGAGGGCGCCCTCCCTTCGTTTGTTCTGCTGAGAAGATCGCATCTTTTGGAGCATCACGTGTCATCACGTGACGGGTGTTTGAATGGAGTATGTTAAAGCCTTTGCCAAGGGTCACGTGGGTCACGTGAGGCACTGCCTCAAAGGAGCTCTCTGTAGATCTTTTGGGGGTCATGTGGTGACACGTGACCCTGCTTTTCTGTCGTTGTTTAGAAGATCTGTTAATCCCTTTCAGGAATTAAATTCCTCGTAGGGTTGAACCCTGACAATAATTTCAGAGGAATTAAATTCCTTCTTCCTTTTGAAGAGTTGAACTCTGAATTTTCTGTAGGAATTAAATTCCTCATATATGTGAAGAACTGAATAGGGTTAAACCCTAATAAAAGCTTTAAGGAATTAAACTCCCACTCTCTGTTAGAGAATTATTCTGGGGAATAAGATTAAGGGAATTAAATTCTTGTTGTTTTAACGGAACTAAGTTCTTAACTAGGGTTAAACCCTGATTCTTTTCATTCTGAAGGAATTAAATTCCTATAACACAGGGTCAAACCCTAGTTTTATTTTAAAGGAATTAAATTCCTATAGTTCTGCGAGAGTTAAATTCTCATGCTTCCATTTCCTCTCTATGCTTTGGATCTGCATGGCAGGATCTCAACCCATTGAGAATTAAATTCTCAACTCAAGGGGAGATGTGCACTTTACAGATCCTCCATCAAAGAGAGAAGAAATATGTCCTTCTGTTTTATATCAGAGTTAAACTCTGTTGAGAATTAAAAAACCTTCCCTTTCTTACCTAGGGTTTTCTTTTGCAGAAGATCCGAATTCCTCCGAAGTATCAAGGCTCTCTCTCTTTTCTTCCCTCTGCCTATCTATTTTCTTTTTCTTGTGTGTCTCTTGGCTCCTATTTATAGGAGAAGCAGCCGAGTCAATTAGTTTTTTGATGAATCTTTCATTGAGAGATTTGATTTGTATCCATCATTCGTTTTGGACCTTTGGATTATTAGGTGAATTTTATTCACCATTGGATTTTAAATCCAGAGATTCTCCTTTGTTATTTTGGTTAGATCTTAAGGGGAAATCTTTCCAAGTTCAGGCCTTTTCCATAGATAGGTGATATTTAATCACCTTTAAATCTTTAGTTCAATCGGTTCCAAATAATCATTTTCCTTTGGAAAGATTTGAAAGATCTTTTCTCAGAATTTAATTCTGTTAACAGATAGGCTTTGAAAGCCGGTCACATGTGGCCACGTGACCCTTGGTCACGTGTGGGCACGTGACCCCCTTGGAACGAGCCCTCTTCTTTCTTTTTGCGTTCTGTCTTCTGGTCGCTGCTTAGCTGTCACGTGCCACCACGTGACCTCTGGTCACGTGTGAGCACGTGACCCTCGTCTGGAGCCTTTTTCTTGATTTAATCAGAGAACTGTTGTGTCTTTGCCGCTGCTTTTAAATGTCACGTGCCGACACGTGACCCTGGTCACGTGGGAGCACGTGACCCTTTCTGAAGCCCTTTTCTTTAATGTGGTCGGGAAACTGGATCTGCCTTGCCGATACTTTTAGATGTCACGTGCCAACACGTGACTGCTGGTCACATGTGAGCACGTGACCCTTTTCTGAAGCCTCTTCCGTAGGCTTTCCTGATTTTAAATCAGGAAAAATTGATAGATAACACTTCCACTCACAAAGTCTTTTCCTTCATTGACGGCTCATCAGGGTACAATCAAATAAAGCTGCATTCCGAAGACCAGAAGCATACCGCTTTCCGGACTCCTATGGGTATATTCTGCTACAAAGTGATGCCCTTCGGTCTGAAGAACGCCGGCGCTACCTATCAGAGGGCCATGTCGAAGATTTTCGATGACCTCATATATGAAATCGTTGAGTGCTATATTGACGACCTCGTGGTGAAAAGCAAATCACACGAGGAGCATTGGGAGCATCTGAAGATAGTATTCCAACGTCTTCGGAAATACAACATGAAGATAAAACCTCGAAAATGCGTGCTCGGAGTTTCTGTTTCCCCCAATCAGAGTAAAGCTCTGTTTAAATTCAAATTTTGAAATGAAGCAACGCTTCAGAAGCAGCGCCAAGTGCGCTGCGCCCTATGCAGCACACCACGTGTAAAGCACGTGTGCGCTAGCACTGGGTGCGCTGCGCTCTAAGCAGCGCACCACGTGTGCGCTAGCGCTAGCGCACCACGTGCAAAGCACGGATGCGCTAGCGCTAAGTGCGCTGCACCCTAAGCAGCGCACCACGTGCGAAGCACGGGTGTGCCAGCGCTGGAACTAAAAGCTCCCCACCGTTAGATCAAAGATTCAATAATAATGATAAATCATTAATTAAACAGAATTAAATTCTGTTAAAGAAAGATTCTTCAAAATCTTTCCAAACAACAAGATTGTGCTCTGTAAATCAGAGCACCGTTGGATCAATGATCCAATGGTAATTAAAAATCACCAAAACACAGAATAAATTCTGTATGAAAAGATTTCCCAATCTTTGTTAAAAAACAAGAAGATTGCCTTCTGTAAACCAGAGGCCCTTGGATCAAAGATCCAACGATGGGAAATTCCCCAAATCAATTGGAGAAAAGATCTCCTTAACTGATTGAACTCATCAGCTTGCCCTATATAAAGGCCCCCAGAGTTCAAGTCTCAAACAGAGAAACCTCCCCATAAACTTTGAGAAATTTAAAGACAAGAGCAAGCTCTCAGAATAAGAAAACTTTCTTCAAGGTAAAAAGAAAAAAAGAACAAAGAGATAAAAATATCTCATCATAAAAGAAGAAAAACATAATTCTTCTCATAGATCATAGATCTACAAGACAAAGGTCTTTTATACAAAGAGATCATGGACATCTCATTATAAAATAAAGAGGGAAAGAATAATTCAATTCTCTTAAGGATCATAGATCCATAAAGGCAAAGCCTTTCATCAATACAAGAGATTGAAATATCATCTATAAAATAAGAACTTTTGTTCTTAGAATCTTGAGACAAAGTCTCTTTTGGGATCAAAAAGTTGATCAATTAGTGCTTGCGCTCATAAGATAGCACTTTGCGCTCAAGACTGGCGCACAGCGCTAAGCACGCCATGTGCTCCTTACGTGTGTGCTACTTAACAGAAGCGCCTCAGCGCCCAAAGACTAGCGCAAAGCGCTGCAGAGCCTTAGCGCTCTAAATATAGCGCACCGCGCTCATTGACTGGCGCTCAGCGCCAAGCGCGACACGTGTCCCTCACGTGTGTGCCACTAAATTAATAGCGCAATGCGCTCATAAACTGGCGCAATGCGCCCATCATCCGGCGCTTAGCGCCAAGCGCATCACGTGTCCCTTACGTATGCGCTACTTGGCAGAAGCGCACTGCGCTCTTTGATTGGTGCAAAGCGCCAAGCACACCACGTGTTGCGCTGATAGAACATAAATTGTTCTATAATAAACCCAAGGCTATGGGGAATGCTCAGCATTCAGTAAAAGACAAAAACACTGTCAGGGCCAAGCCTAAATAAAGGGTCAACAGCCCAAAATAAATGTTAAACATTTTAACTTGATTGGACTTAGCCCAAGATTGGCCATAAGTCCTCAACTCAGATTGGTTGAGCCCATATGCTCATAAATCTCAGATCTCAGTCCCAACTGGACTGCAGATCTCCCAACCAAAATTGGTTCAAGGGTACATCTCTGAACCCCTCTGATATATGTCGCTGTAATCCTTCAACGTCTTCAGAGAGGTGACGGGTCCCGACAACCATACATTTCATAGACTATGACGTCTTTAAACTGGACTGTGGGGTACTTAAACCGACGGACTATGATGTCCTTAACCTCGGACTGTGGGGTCCTTAAACCGACGGACTATGATGTCCTTAACCTCGGACTGTGGGGTCCCTTTAAACCCACGGACTATGATGTCCTTAACCTCGGACTGTGGGGTCCTTAAGCCCATGGACTATGATGTCCTTAACCTTAGACCGTAATGTCCTTAAACTAATCGACCGCAATGTCCCTAAACTAAACAATAGAGTCCAAATGCTCTCTTGTTGGATCTAAACGCTCCCGTTGAGTTGATCTTAGTCTAAAATTAGACTAACGTATCTTTAACTAACGTTTGAGACTAACGTTTCCTTAAACCCAACCCCCAAACCCAAATCTAAGAAAATACGGATTTGGACTAATCCACGCCCTACGGGCGACAACATAAATTAGTCTCCGTATACAATCCACGGGCAACCAAAAACAAAACAAACACCCACGACACGAAGTGACCATCTGGAGAAGGAGAAAGTGGTTACCGCGATGCGATAGCGTAATTAACTGTAGGGGCTTGCGCCTGCAGGGAAGAGCGTCTCCACAATCAAAAACCTCTCAACGAGGGGGAATCTGACGAAGTCTGCTACATCGGCCGCATCTGTTTAAACTTTCGATACATGGTGTCATAAATCAACTTGGCATCTTTGGAGAGGTGGAAAGATAGCACCAATTAGCATCTGCCCTCGAATTTCAGGCCTGACGTCCCAATGTCCCGGTCGCGTCTTTCGGCGGGAAACAGATTCTGGCACGCCCGGTGGGACCTTTTCCTCTTTCCACTCCACACTTCGTGTGTCGTATTCACGAACGAATCGCGGTTTAATATGGTTGCCCTTGGGTTCGAGGTACTAAGATTTGGTTTTGCTCCCGTGCAGAAAAAAGAACATCAATGGCCTCCAACTGCTCCAACTGCAACTGCAACTCCCATTCCGCCTCATATGGAGGTGTAACCTACGGGCCCCAAGCGGCCTCACTGTTCAAGATGCCGGTGGAGCAAGTAACTCAGGCCACCACTGGGCTGTTCTTTGGGACCATGATCCTACCGATGAGCTTCAATGCCTCGCTGCTATCGCAAGAAGCCCCAAAGAAGTCGGTCTTTGATCAACTTACCACTGCCGCGGCCCCTCTCAACGGGTCGCCAAAATCCAATGTCTCAGTTTTCAACAGACTGGGCCAGAATGCCAACAAGCCCGTGATACCTGAAGCAGCCATCCCAAAGCGGATATCCATCCCGGCTCAAGCGGACGAAATCGTCAAAGTGGCTTCTTCTGCCAAGAAGTCAGTCTTCACAAGGCTGGCCATTTCGTTTCCCGCTCCAGACGAAGTTCTCAAAGCTGTTTCCCCTGCCCAGAGGTTTTTCTTTGACAGATTGGATATTGCTTTTCAACGGACATCGGTCTTCAAGAGGCTGACAACGACAATTTCCGACCAACACAGGGGGCATGAGGAAGTCACCCCTATAGTTGAGACGATCCCATCCACACGACATGCTCGACGTCGCCACTGGCACCGAGTAAGGAAGGCTGGGGGAAGCTCCCCTTCTAGACTGACTCTGCCGGCTCCCATGGTGGAAATCGATGCCGCTGTTCCAACTGGGAACAGCTTGGAGGCTGCACAAAAACTCTCCGACTTCCGTGCTGAAGAGATCTCCTCCACCTGTGGAGAATGCTACAGAAGGAAGCCGGAGCAGCCCCCTCAGCGGCTGTCCTCCAAAATTTACAAAGTCTGGCGACAGGTCCAGGAATCGGTGATTGACCAGGACTACTCTCGTCGACAAAAGAAGATTAAAGCTTGGCGAGAAAAAAGCCATCCCGTGGTACCACAGAAGATGTCATCCGTCTGGGTGCCCGTTGCAATGGCTCCCTCAACGTCAACCGCTCATAAAAGAAGGAGGCCGGAGAAAACCCCCGTGACCGCGGCGAACCGCAAGGATGCTGAATCTAAATGCCCCAAGTCTAGGGGCATGGTAACACATACCGTTTATATGGATTTAGAAAAAGAGGAAATCCGTGCTTCTACGGGTCATCGACCGCTCACCCGATCGATAACAAAGGCTCAGGAGCAACAACAGCAAAAACTTCAGGAGATGCTGACTGCAATGGCCGCACTCACTGGGCCAAAAGAAAGTCCAGAGACCTCAGAGCAGCGTCAGGAACAAGAAACTGATGCTGAATTCCTCCGAAGAATGCTCGAGAGAAAAGAAAAAAAGGCCGCAGAACAGGCGGCCAACATAAAACGAATGGCTCTTTTGTTTCAAGACATGGCCAGGATGATTTTACAGCCGGAACCTCCAGCTGAAGACCCCCCAATTATCATTGAAGACGACAGAGGGGAGACATCGAACATTCCTCCGGCTCTTTCAGCAGCCAAGGAAGAGACCATCTCCAAGGCTTCTCTGGATGATTACATTGCTCAGGAAATACGAGTTCACCAAGCAAATGAAGCGGCCGGGAAGATCGTTAAGACCGGACGACCCTATCCGGGCTGGTATGACCAAATAAGGTACCCGCCGGGATATACGATCCCTAAATTCTATGTATATAAAGGGACGGGAAATCCGCATCAGTATGTCACCCAGTTCAGGGCTCTATGTGGCAACACCAGAGGCGACGATAAACTGCTACTTCGCCAGTTTGTCGGCAGCTTATTGGAGACAGCGTTCGAATGGTACTCTGAACTCCCGAACGACTCTGTCAAAACTTTTGCAGAGATGGAGCTGCTATTCACACAAAGATTCGCAAGCGCTAGCGAGCGTACTCCGATTACCGCACTAATTAACGCCAGGGTGAAGGCAGGCGAAACATGGGTTCAATATGCAATACGGCGGCGGAACTTATGGTCAAAGTGCGAGCAGCGCATTGAAGAAGCGCCGGCAGTGGGCATGTTTGTGAGCACTCTTGACCCTCAAGCGACTATTTCCCAATTCATGATGTTCTTCAAGCCAACCACTTTCCAGGCCTGGATTGACAAACTGGCCTAAATGGACCAGATGGGTCATAGACCGTCTCCTTCAAAGCCGGAGCCACGGAATGAAAAAGGCAAAGGGAAAGCGACCTTCGTTGCAAATGCTGAACAGCAGCATAGTGGTCCAAAATTAACTGATCGCCTATACGAGAGACGACAATTTTATAATGAGAAAATGAAGCGCCCTTACTCGTTTCCCTGGGACAAAACGAGGAGATTGTTTGAACTATCGGTGCGCAACAGGCTCATTAATCTGCCGAATCCGAAACGCCCATTGCAACCCGATGAGGTTAATAATCCCAATTTTTGCCCCTATCACCAAGCGATTGGCCATCCAATTGAAGATTGCTTTGTCTTTAAAGGCTGGATTGAAGATCAATACCAACAGGGCAAATTCGCCCTGTCCGAGAATTAGAAAGTAAGCCCGCCTTAACCACATGCTCTCAAAAGGGGGGACACACCGGGGGCATCGTGCTTTTTTGTCGAAGAAGCTCCATGGGAGGTCGTTCTTTCAGACAAAATAAAAGGAATGCTGAAAGATCTCAAAACATGCCCGGCGATCAGATGGAAAAATCAGCTAGAACCCGAGATCATCAAGGGAATGCTGAAGCCGTGCCCAACTCCAAAAATTGGTGGTGATAGTCAAAGCGCCCATACCCAGCCGTCAAAGTCTTCGAAGAAAAAGAAGAATACCAAAAAGCCCGTGAAGCCTGATGACAAGCGCACGGAACTGCAAAAACATATTGACGCGTTGGAAGAATATAACCAGAAAGCGCGAACCCGATCACGCATCAGGAGTTTCTCAACCACGTCCTGGAGGACAGAGATGATGACAATGGAGAAGACTCGTCGGATGAGCCTGAAGATTATGTGACAAGTTGCCATATGATCTCTCACTCGTTAATAAACGGTGAAGAAGCTCCTGACGTGTTCCCCTCCGAATGACGGCGGAGACGCGGTGAACGTCTTGCCTGAGATTCGGGACAGATGCTATTTGGTTTTATCCGTCCACCTCTCCGAAGATGCCAAGTTGATTTATGGCACCATGTATCGAAGGTTTAGACGGATGCGGCCGTTGTAGCAGACTTCGTCAGATTCCACCTCGCTTGAGGGGTTTTTGATTGTGGGGACGCTCTTCCCTGCAGGCGCAAGCCCCTGCAGTTAATTACGCTACCACATCACGGTAACAACTTTCTCCTTCTCCAGATGTTTACTTCGTGTCGTGTGTGTTTGTTTTGTTTGTGGTTGCCCGTGGATTGTATACGGAGACTATTTATTTCGCCGCCCGTAGGATGTGGATTAGTCCAAATCCGTATTTTCTTAGATTTGGGTTTTGGGTTTTGGTTTAAGGATACGTTAGCCATATTTGAGGCTAAGATCAACTTAAACGTTTGTTAAGGATACGTTAGTCTAATCTCCAGACTACGATCAACTTAACGGGATCGTTTGGATCCGACAAGAGAGCAATTGGCTCTATTGTTTAGTTTAATGACATTGCGGTCAATTTCCAGTTTAGGGACATGGTGGTCCATGTTCCAGTTTAGGGACATGGTGGTCCATCATTCCCATTTGGGGACGAACATTAGTTTAAGGACATTTCGGTCCAACGTTCCCATTTTGGGACGAATATTAGTTTAGGGACGTTTCGGTCCAACATTCCCATCTAGGGACGAATATTAGTTTAAGGACGTTTCGGTCCAACATTCCCATTTCGGGACGAATATTAGTTTAAGAACGTTTCGGTCCAGCATTCCCATCTAGGGACGAATATTAGTGTAAGGACGTTTCGGTCCACGAGTTTAGGGACCCCGCAGTCCGTATCGATGTGTGGTTGTCGGGACCCGTCACCTCTCTGACATCGTTGAAGGATTACAACGATAGGTGTCAGAGGAGTTCGGAGATGTACCCTTGAACCGGATGTAAATTGATTTAGGAGAGCAGTCTTGCTCAGTCAATTTAATTTGAGGACTTACGGCCATGATTGGGCTAAGTCCAGTTGAGAAATGTTCAACGTTTTTATTTATCTTTGGCTTATTAGGCCTATGCTAGGGCTTTGCCCCTTTTTAATAATGCACTGCATTTTATTATGGCCTGCTAAGCCTTTTTGATTTGGGCTCTGTCTCTTTATAAATGATGCAGAGCACCTGTTTTGGTTTGGGCTCTGCCCTTTTTAAAATAATGCGTTGCATTTTATTAGGCCTGTTAGGCCTTTTTAATTGGGCTTGGCCCTTCTGTAAATAATGCAGTGCATTAATTACTTGACAGTGGCTTGTCAGACGCTTTGCGCCAATTATTGAGCACAAGCGCTTGTGGTGGTGACACGTGTCACGCAAGCGCAGTGCGCTGCGCCAGTGCGCTGCGCTGCTGACACGTGGCGCGCTCTGGTAAGTTGCGCCAACTTTAAAGAGCAATACTCTATTTTAAAAGCGCACAGCGCAGGTGGTCTTGGAGCAGACACGTGGCGCTCTCTGGTGGCTTACGCCAACCCAGGAGCGCAACAGTGCAGATTTTCAAGTGCAAGGCACTGTTTCAATAACTTGATCCAATTTTGGATTCAAGAAAAGAATCTTTAAGATTGCAGAACCAATGGTTCATAAAAAAGTGCAAGACACTGTTATCATTTAGTTTTTATTGAAGATCATTGATCTTGTTCTTAGATCAATGATCTATTCAGAAGAAGTTCTTCTTGAATAAAGGTTTTTACCTTTTTTTTGTTCTTGAGTTCTTCTCACAATCCTTCAAAGTTCTCTCTGTGAAGTTCTTGATGTTCTCAATGTTGATGTCCTTTGAATTGGGGTCTAGGGGTCTTTATATAGTGCCCATAAATTTGTTATGTTTGTTAAAGAGATTATTCTCTGAGTGATTTGGGGAATTTTCCCCACCGTTGGATCTTTGATCCAAGGGCTTCTGTTTTACAGAAGACAATCTTCTTGTTTTAACAAGAACAGAAGGATCTTACTAGAATTTTAATTCTGTTTGGCGCAAACTCCCCAGCGCTTGACACGTGTCACGCAGCGCACAGCGCAGCGCAACTGCTCTTGCGCATCTGCGCTGACACGTGTCGCTTTGCGCAAAGCGCAGCGCAACTGTGCTGACACGTGTCGCGCAGCGCACAGCGCAGCGCAACTGTGCTTGCGCAACTGCGCTGACACGTGTCACGCAGCGCTGCGCTTGCGCATCTGCGCTGGCGCAACTGCGCTGACACGTGTCACGCAGCGCAGCGCTTGCGCAACTGAAGCGTTGCATCCTTTAATTTTTGTTTTAAATAGAGCCTTGCTCTGATTGGACGCGCTGCCTTGGGCGCTGCGCTGAGGTATCAACTTCTGACACGTGGCGCGTTGCGCGCAGCGCACGGGATTTGAAGCGTTGCTTCAATTTTTGAATTTTTGAAATTCAAACAGAGCTTTGCTCTGATTGTGGGAAACAAATGCCCCCCCACCGTTGCGCTCACGTGGTGCACACATGAGTGCAGCGGTGGCAAGATCTTAGCCGTTGGATCAACGGATGAGCTGAAGGGGCGCAGGCGCCTATAAATAGGACCCTTAGTCCTTAGTAAATATTTTACCATTTTTCAAGAACTTGAATTTTCAGAGCCTTACTCTTGTTTAAAATTTTTTTATAGCCTTGCTCTCGTTTCTTCCCAAGAACTTCATAGTTCAGAACATAGAATTATCTTAGGTAAAATTAAATTAAATTAAATTTAATTTAATTAACAGAGCCTTGCTCTCATAGATCTTTGATCTAAAGAAAACCCCTTTGGGGTTTCATCAACAGAGCCTTGCTCTAAAAAATCTATAGATCTACAGAGATCTTGTTCATGGGTTTTAACCCATGAACATAGCTTTGCTCATAGATCAAATGTAGATCTTTTTGATCCAAAAATGGAGAACTTTTTTTATAAGTCTTCATGGATTTTTTAAGACCCCAAATTTTTAATCTTTAGGAGTTAAAATTTTCTTTTGATGGATCTTTCCATCATTATTACAGAGCTAGGCTCTTTTTAAAGAAATTTTATTCTCTTGAGACCAGAGTTTGACAAATGTCACTCTGTGACAGAGTTTTGCTCTGAAAGAGGAGATTTTCTCCATGTCTCTAGGGATGTAAGTACGCGGCGGCGCCCCGGCCGTCTGACAGACGCCGATATGCGGAACAAAACTTTTACGACTGGCGCTATCGCGTACTTTATCCCGGATCGTCCATTAAAGCTAAACTAACAAATTGTAAAGAGGGTAGAATTGTTATACCGAATGATCCGAGTCCTTCGGTCTTCAACCATCATCCCACGCTATGTTGCAACTGATCCGAACTTGCTCGATCTCCGGTCTCGTTGTCCAGGTGGCACCACGTCGACGGATCTTTAAACGGGCTCCCGCCTCTGAACCGAGGCAACTCACTCGTCAAGTTTGCCAAAAGAGACGACCAAGATGAAGTAGAGAATGAGTAGAATACTTTGTCTCGTTACGTCCAAGGTTACGGACGAACGGTTAAAAGAAGTTGCCTTTTGGAATCGGGTGAATGGAAATTGAACTAGGAAATTTCCATACACTAAACTATATGAAATCTTTGGCCAAAAATGAATGAATCAAAACCTCTCTCTCCCACAAAGAAGTGGCCGGCCATATATATCAAAGGAGGGAGGTGAGTGTAGGAGAGTTCAAGTGGTGACCATAAGCTATGAACTTATCATAACTATTAAAGCAAGAATGACTCACTAATAAGCATTAAATGAAAACCAATGAAAATAAACCTAGTCACCTTGCATCATTAATGAACCATTAATGACACAAATGAGTCATATGCTTAATCACCACTTCTAGAACCTTCTAGAAGCATGACTCACCCTGAAGACGAAAAGACAAATCCGTATTTAACCGAATGTCAAAATACGGCTGATAGAAAACAGAAAACTGGCAACTTCCAAAAATCATCCCGAAACGAATTTCAGGATAACTCCGTATCGGTATAAACATACCCGCATTTGTATTACGACCGAATACAAATGCATCTGAGACAAAGATATTATATCTACACAGTATAATACTGGGTTCCGGCTTAAACCAAAGCCTACCAGTATTATCTGCCCGAAAAACGACACGTGCGAAAACGCACGTGCATTTTCCGAACCTTGCCATAAACCCATACGGCCTCTACAACGTTTCGCCCGAACTTGGGAAAGTGTCGGTGGGGGACTCTAATGACTCATCAACACACTGACACTGGGTATAACCCCTAGCACGTCAGAGGTACTAGCTGTACGTAACGTTTTGCCTATGTATTGATTGGAAGGGAAGCTGACGAGCGAACTCATCTATAAACCCTACTGAGTCTGACAGTGACAATATCCGTACAGTCCGGAACATTCGTCTATGAGTATCGCATATTAGGCCTAGGGGGTCGGTAAACGTCAGACCCCCAAAAGCTGCATAAGTCGTGTCAGAGAGCAGCCCAGAACACCCTGAGATTCTGCTGGTGTACCTACCAGTATATCTCGATTACCCTGGCCAGGGATTTCGTGTAATGGCTCTCCTAAACACTGCGCGATCTCACCCCCAATACAGGGAGAGACGAATCCCCGACGATCCGCTCACTTGCCTCCAGTGTGGCTCGGGACTGTACCCAACTAAAACCTGTTTGCACAACTCCTTTGAGCGTGGTAGGGTAGTAATCTAAGCACAGTGGGAACTCACACGAGACAAATGACGACCTCAGGTCGATGAACTAACCTGTACACATGTCACCAGGGAACTGCTATCTGACGATATGTATAATACCAACTAGCATGTTCCCGGCGAGTCCTGTCCGGTGTACTCATATCCCAATGAGCACCTGTATACATCTTAGGTGATCCAACTGACACCAGTGGCTTGTGTGTCACGACCCGAAAGTACGGAACATGACCGGTACTTAAACTACGAACGTCTCGAGGCGTACGTAATCTAAGTAAACCAAAAACCCAGAAATCCAAACCAAGAAAAGTAGTAGAGTGCAGGAAAAACCAAATTAAAGCAAGTAGTTTCAATAGCATAAGCCGAATTATGCGGTTTTTAAAAGCATCAAAATTTTACTGAAAATTTCGGCAGAGTCTCCTTTGTAAATACTGGCCCCCAAACGGGATACAACATGAATAGTATACGAAATCAAGAAAAAGGCATCCCCAAGCGGGAGCTAGCTCTTCGTCAATCGACGGTCACAACCACACAAACAATAAAATATACAACGCCAACGGCGAGGATCAAAACTCAAAAGGAAACTCAAAACCACCAGAAATATAACGAGCGACTCTAAGGTCGAAAGAATAACCAACACTGGTCTCCATCTCAAAAAATACATGTTTGGTTGATGGAATTCTAGATACAACAGAATAATGATATACAAGAAAAAAAAATGGGGGTATGATACAAGTAAACCCACCTACTAGCAAATCACCCGAATGGAACTATGCCGCAAAGCCGTAATGAAACCTGTACGGCAAATCTGCAAGAAACTGGGGCACAACGGGGGTGAGTTGCCAACTCGTGAATAGAAAAACATCTACGCACAGAAATCGCATAAACAACGCAATCCTAGGTCAATGATCATAATATATCCTCAAAATAAGTATATAACATGCAGCCTATAACAAGGCTAGGGTAAATATCTAACCCGAGTATAATCTCATGTGCCCGTGTCAGTGCCTCAAGTAGCAATATATCATATGAATGATGTATGAATGTATGAAACGGAATACATATAAATGAAGAAACTGTTTTCATAAATTAGTAAGATTTCCTTCGTATTTTTAAACTGAGGTATCATAAATGAAATCAGCATCAATAGTGTCTAGCATCGACACAAAATATAAATCTCACTGTCTCGAAATATCAATGTCTCAATCTCAATATCTAGGGCGCCGTCAATCCGGACCGGCCCCTACCATAAATCTCAAGACCACGACGGTATCCTCCGGATATCCGACGCGTCGGGTAAAATCACCGGTAGGTAGTACTCCCCTGCCAGGCTCAACGTCATCACCACATTCCTCTTGCCCCGGGGTACCGCACCGGGTCCACCATATACCCGAAACGGTTCATCCGTCTCCTCGAATCGGGTTTCCAAATCCATCAGCAAACTCATGGTGGACGACTCATACATCATGGGAAAACCGCACTTTTTATTTTAAAAGAGAGAATATGTTTATTTGTGTTTTTGCGGTTTTCCTCCAAATCCAGAAAATCTCATAGAAATCCAAATCCAAACCTCAATAGCATGCAAAATAGTGAATATATGCATAAGAATCCATGAATGCGGCATAACAATGAATAACAGTATGCATGAAGTAGCAGGTAATAACTACAATGTCTAAACTATTCGCTAATAGGCTATGTCAAGCAATAATATATTTTCTAAGGTGTACGTGACATGGCAATTACCGATGAAGATGTGTGTGAGCCGGCAAGTAAGTGTACGTGGTACATACGCATCATCGGTAATGGTGCTGGTGTCCTATCAGCATGATATTAAAATGGAGTATGAAACATAATATAAGAATGCGATGCAAAGCGAACCACAAAAAAAGTGGGAGCTGAAACTAGACGTAACCAAAACTAACCTGCATTAATCTAATATAAGTCCTACGAATGGTGCCTTTTGAAAAAAAACACGAATCATGGGGTTTTGAAAATAGGGCTACGGTATTTTTATGAAAAGATACGTCGTTTTTGAAATGTCCGTAGATTCCCTTGAGCTGTCTTTAAAAATGCCCACGATTCGTTAGTTTTTGAAATAGGTAAGAAGTCTAATCTACTCTAACAACTACACTAAACTATACGGCCGAACTAACAAGCTGAACTACAGGTAAGGGAACCGCCTAACATCTGAGTCGATAAATAAATATATATAAGTCGGTGATCCCGCCTCAATAGTATCGCGTACGATACAGTATATCATCTGACATCCTCGAGTCATGAGCGCGGATCTATCATCAATATAGGCTCGTACGGTAAATCGTCGTACGGCATCCCAAAAGCTGGGTGTGGTTCAATATCACACTATCTCATCACATTTCAGATATCACTTATCATATCATAAAATCTGGGGTACTGATCTATGTCTAGTACAACTGATATCATCTTCAAAGTATGAATGCGGGGGTAAACACACATCCCGAACCCGCAAGAATCACATTTCGTATCCCAAATACGAATCATATCAAATCACCGATCTCGCGGCACAAAGCCCACATCATCGACTCAACTCCAAAGTCATCCATATCATCAAACACCGTGCAAGTATAAGAAACATACAAGCGTATGCGTGTGGGTGCAAATCTATCCTATGGTTCGCAGCTAGGAACTACGCTAGTTATTTCTACCCCTAACTAACCATAACACACTAACTATCACACATAAAAATATACTACATAGTACTAATTACGGACTGCGGGGGTGCTATACGCCATCCACCCGACTTCTCCCCGTAGATATAAATCTACTCACCTGGTCCTCACTCGCCGGTGTCGACGTCGCCACGCGCTTGCTTGTCGTCTCGAAGTCCACATGGGGTACCTACATATCATAACGCACCGTATCGCATTAAAAACCCAATTCAAAATCGAAACGGCATACGAAAACTAAATCGGCACGTGTATCATGCATAGGTCAAAACCTATCGCCTACACATGCAAGAATAGTCAAACCAACCCTCGATGTCGATGTACGAACGTCAAACCATCGAGAAAATCCAATCACACTCATTTGCACATTCACGAACACTAATTTTAATATAAAATAGGTTAAAACTCACGAAAACCCCAAATTCGCTCTAAAAGCCGTTTTTCCGAAAAACTAGCAAGCAAAATTACCCGTTTTAGTACAAAACTCGATGTTTAAATGAATGTAGTGGCCAATATATTTATTAAATATCTTAAACAAGTCAATAAAACCATTTCCATAATTTAATCGCATAAATTTGCATAATTTCCAAAATCCTAGTTTGCAAAAATATCAATTTTTAACACATTTTAAAGCAAAATTCACAATTCATCAATTAAGCTTAGATTTGCATGATCCAAAGCATTAAACCCCACTTAATAAAGCTAATGAAGCCAAGAAAAACCTAATCATATTTTTAATCCCAAGAATTTGACAAATTTCAAAAACCTAGTAAGCAATTTAGCAAATTAACACAATTTTAACAATTTTCAAAGTAACAATACACAAACAACCACTAAGCTTGGTTTTGCATAACCAAAGATTTTAAACCACTCATTAATATATTAATGATGTGATGAAACCCTTACTATATTTTGAATTCTCAATTTTGAAATTAATTATCAAAACCTAGTTTGCATAAACAAGTGATTTAGCTAAATGCTCAAGTAACAATTTAAAATTTAGCAACAAGATTTCACTTTGCATGTCTTGAGATGTGAGACTACTCATAATAACCATGATCCAAATACCCAAAACCCTAATTGATCACAAACCACTCTCTTGAATTTTCAATCATACAATTAGAACCAATTAAAACCTAATTAAACACTTAATTAAGCTAACCTAAAGAAATTAACAACAATTTCACAAAAAGGGTCTCAATTTATACCTCACAATTTTGTAGATCTCACTTGAAATCTAGCCTCCCAAACTTGCTTCTAAGCTCCAAGATCAATGCTTGAATGACCAAGGAAAAATGGGTAAGGGTTAGAATTGGGATTTTTGATGGATTTTGAGGCAAATTCATGAATTTTTGAAGGGAAATGAGGGAAGAAAAGGGAGGGGGCTGTTGTTGAGGGGGAGGAATGGTTCGGCCAGAATTTTAGGAGGGAGAGAGAGAGTGTGAGATGAGTGTGGGTGTGGAAAAAGTCCAAGTCAAACTCTCTCCAAGTCAACACATAAACTTCTTCTCTCTTTATTCTATTCTTTTCTTTTCTTCTTTGAAATTCAAGTGAGGGGAAAGGGAGGGACTGCTGAATTCAGCAATGGAATGAAGTAAATGGGGGTGTGTGGGTGTGGGTACGGGTGTGGGGTGATGAAAAATGATAAATACAATACCCCAAACATCCATTTACGCTAAAAAAAAGCCTTTTTACTTCAATAATTTCTAAACCGTTTTGGCAAATGATTTCGTTCCAAAAACCACATGATAAATTTTTATTTAATGTTTTATGATGCACAAAATTTGTTTCAACTCATTCCAATTTGTAATTTTCCCTAATTAAATGTATTAGTGACGGCTTAAAATATTAATAAAATAATATTTTTTCCAGAAAATTTGAAATTTCACCAGCGGCTCAATAAACACCAAATAATAGCAATTACATAGCTAGAATATGTATATTTAATTTTTATAATAAGATATTTGTATTTTGACTTTTTACAGAAAACCCCCTCATTTTACCGATTTTCCGAAATTTCACCGAAACGATTTTCAAAACGCTACAATCTTCCCCCCTTAAAGAAATTCGGTCCCCGAATTTAAATTCAAACTCCCCCAAATACTAAAATATCTAAGAAAACCCATCAAGTCGTCGGGGCTCCGAAATTGTAAATACATAAAACAAATCGTAGCGCAGCGCATGCGCTTGAAAAATGAGTATATAACTCAAATCAAAACTAATATGATATAACTCGAAACTATACATGTAAATATCGAATCTATATCTGTAAGTATCTGAAGGAAATGCATGCCAAACCTCTTTAAATCGCTGTGCAACGCGTATAACACTGCACAGTGGCGGACGTCTATCATAAGAAAATAACTATATACATATATACCTTTGTTTGAAATGTACGTTCCGCCGTTTTGGAAACAATTTAGAAGGGTCTCCTTATTTTAAACATTTCGTGTCATATCAGACACGTAGGTAAATACTGAGGCTATAGCTCGCTTTTTGGAAATCCCTTCAATAACTATCAATGCATGCAAAATGTATTCAGGTACTGTCCTCTGACTAGTCCTGCTCAGTACGAAAACACATAGCAATATCATAAAAACGTACTACTCTATAAGAAATCAATCCCAACATATGCACATGAATACTACGTGCGTCTGGTGCGCACGGAAATCAAATCCATGAATATGCTATACATGTGCACAGAAACAACATCTAAGAGCATCGGGTGTGCACGAAACATCTGTCGTAGGCAACATGTGTGCCTGACAGCAAAATCAGGTGCATCTAACATGCACGAAAAATCTCACTTTAGTGCATCTGGTGTGCACCAAAATCGCATCTCAAGACATGCGCGAAAATCCAAATCAGGTGCATCCATCGCGCACGAAATCATGAAATCCAATATCAAGCGCCGAACGTGCGCAAAATCAATCAGGTGCACAAGGTGCACAAAACAAATATCGAGTATCACCATCGAAATCGAAGTCCAGTGCATCTAAGTGCACGAGAGGCGTATCACTGCACTGCAAGCATATATCAACTATACAGAGTGCAGGAACCAAATCGTGTGCGTGCATATGCACAAAATCAACTCAAATGTCTAAAACCGTAAAATCACAAACATGTGAACTAAAGAACGAAAACGATATCAAGTGCAACACTGTGCAAAATCGTAAATACTCAGTAGGTGCAACCATGGTCCATGAAAACAATTATCATGAAACTCAATCATCAAAATCAATCCTGCGAATAGATCGCCCAAAATACCCAAAATCAATAATGGCGGAATAGTACCGCTCCAGCGCATCCTCTAAGAATCTCGGCAACTGTCGCGGTCACTAGTGGGACGTCTCGTCGATGATCATGAACTCTGTCCTGCTGGCGTGCGTAACCATGACCACTCCTGGGTCAAGGTCTTCACTGTGAATTACCAATCTTTCGATCCATCGGCTCATCGGCCCTGTCAGGTGTGCTAACGGGGACGATTCCTTTCTGGCACTTCTCTAGTCATCTCTTGGTCAATCATCGCGACCACTCGTAAGACAGCATATCACTGGCGTCGGCCTCTGGCTCTCCGAATGTACGTGACACATCTGATCCTGAGTGCAAGTATCATTGCAGCAGTGTCCTGGAAGGAATCCTGCTCACGGTCTCTTCCATGTCTCGTCTCTGCCAACTGTCCGGAAGTCATCATCCTTTCCTATATCTGCATCTTGCTCTGGAACGGCTGCATACCCATCGCGACTCCTTCTGGAAGGTAAGTCCAAGTACCATGCCTCGGCATGCGCATAGCATCTCTAATGTCGGCGGAGTGGAACGTCATCTCATCTAGATCTGGTGCGAACCTCTTACTCCACTTTTCTCTAATGTCGTCTGCTTTGGACTCGTCTCGTCGCGGCTGCATGGACTGAGCTCCAACGGCTATCCTCGTATCGGGAGTCTCCCAAGAAATGCATCTCACCACCTAGCATCCGAATTAAGTCGAGCCATCCGATCGAGTCGTCAAAACCTCATAATCCCCCAAGAGCTCAACATCTTGGGCACAGTTTAATAGTATCGAGTACATACCACAGCATCGGTGGTCCAGCCGTAGAAGGGCAAACCCAAGCCTCACTAATGGCGCCGCAGAACTGCCGCAAACCCGAAGGTTCAAAGGCTTTCACACGGTCATTAAGTCGAGTTAGGGTTTCATTCTTCTAGAGGGACCATAGAATTGCCTGCATGTCTTTCCGACTACTTTAAACTTGGATAAATAGGTTTCTGACAATCGATCGTCTCTGTCGACTCCCAACGTCTCCGCGTGAAGTCGTCTCTAGCTGGAATCAATCTATCTGATGACCTCGCATCGGGGTAGCGAACGAACCACCTGTCCTAGTCATTCATCATCGGGTGACTAGCGACCTTCTATCATCTATTCGTACAACTCGCCCCGCCATAGTTCCAACATATGGGGCGATATCTCGTCGCTCGCAGCAACAACAGGCTCACTCGTCTGCACGCTGAACCATGCCTCAATCATCATGAATAAGCAACACACCAACGGTCATCAAGATTTGGCTGGCCTCTATCATTGGCTCAATCCTCTGATACTGATCGGCACGTCCGAGAAGTCTCATAAAGGCGATCCGCCAAACGCTCATGGCGCGGAAACACGGTAAAAAGATACATCTCTGCAATCGTGTGTCGCCGGAATTTCGCCCTGGTCAGTCCTCGTTCGTGACGAGCTTGTGCTGACCGCAACTCTAGCCGTAGCTCTCCTTGCCCGTAACCGTAGCAGCAAAACCAAACTGGTACCGATGAAGCTAGATCAGGAAGGAATATAATACTGAACAAGAAAATGTATATCCTAAGGCTTCTTAAGTGGAGTGGCGTGTCGTAGATATGCCGCGGAACATACCAACGGTACGTCACTCTACTTTAGTCACCTATTCCATCAACCAAGGGTCATCCTACGCTCCGAAGGTAAAACCTAACGCTCTGATACCAACTTTGTCACGACCCGAAAGTACGGAACATGACCGGTACTTAAACTACGAACGTCTCGAGGCGTACGTAATCTAAGTAAACCAAAAACCCAGAAATCCAAACCAAGAAAAGTAGTAGAGTGCAGGAAAAACCAAATTAAAGCAAGTAGTTTCAATAGCATAAGCCGAATTATGCGGTTTTTAAAAGCATCAAAATTTTACTGAAAATTTCGGCAGAGTCTCCTTTGTAAATACTGGCCCCCAAACGGGATACAACATGAATAGTATACGAAATCAAGAAAAAGGCATCCCCAAGCGGGAGCTAGCTCTTCGTCAATCGACGGTCACAACCACACAAACAATAAAATATACAACGCCAACGGCGAGGATCAAAACTCAAAAGGAAACTCAAAACCACCAGAAATATAACGAGCGACTCTAAGGTCGAAAGAATAACCAACACTGGTCTCCATCTCAAAAAATACATGTTTGGTTGATGGAATTCTAGATACAACAGAATAATGATATACAAGAAAAAAAAATGGGGGTATGATACAAGTAAACCCACCTACTAGCAAATCACCCGAATGGAACTATGCCGCAAAGCCGTAATGAAACCTGTACGGCAAATCTGCAAGAAACTGGGGCACAACGGGGGTGAGTTGCCAACTCGTGAATAGAAAAACATCTACGCACAGAAATCGCATAAACAACGCAATCCTAGGTCAATGATCATAATATATCCTCAAAATAAGTATATAACATGCAGCCTATAACAAGGCTAGGGTAAATATCTAACCCGAGTATAATCTCATGTGCCCGTGTCAGTGCCTCAAGTAGCAATATATCATATGAATGATGTATGAATGTATGAAATGGAATACATATAAATGAAGAAACTGTTTTCATAAATTAGTAAGATTTCCTTCGTATTTTTAAACTGAGGTATCATAAATGAAATCAGCATCAATAGTGTCTAGCATCGACACAAAATATAAATCTCACTGTCTCGAAATATCAATGTCTCAATCTCAATATCTAGGGCGCCGTCAATCCGGACCGGCCCCTACCATAAATCTCAAGACCACGACGGTATCCTCCGGATATCCGACGCGTCGGGTAAAATCACCGGTAGGTAGTACTCCCCTGCCAGGCTCAACGTCATCACCACATTCCTCTTGCCCCGGGGTACCGCACCGGGTCCACCATATACCCGAAACGGTTCATCCGTCTCCTCGAATCGGGTTTCCAAATCCATCAGCAAACTCATGGTGGACGACTCATACATCATGGGAAAACCGCACTTTTTATTTTAAAAGAGAGAATATGTTTATTTGTGTTTTTGCGGTTTTCCTCCAAATCCAGAAAATCTCATAGAAATCCAAATCCAAACCTCAATAGCATGCAAAATAGTGAATATATGCATAAGAATCCATGAATGCGACATAACAATGAATAACAGTATGCATGAAGTAGCAGGTAATAACTACAATGTCTAAACTATTCGCTAATAGGCTATGTCAAGCAATAATATATTTTCTAAGGTGTACGTGACATGGCAATTACCGATGAAGATGTGTGTGAGCCGGCAAGTAAGTGTACGTGGTACATACGCATCATCGGTAATGGTGCTGGTGTCCTATCAGCATGATATTAAAATGGAGTATGAAACATAATATAAGAATGCGATGCAAAGCGAACCACAAAAAAAGTGGGAGCTGAAACTAGACGTAACCAAAACTAACCTGCATTAATCTAATATAAGTCCTACGAATGGTGCCTTTTGAAAAAAAACACGAATCATGGGGTTTTGAAAATAGGGCTACGGTATTTTTATGAAAAGATACGTCGTTTTTGAAATGTCCGTAGATTCCCTTGAGCTGTCTTTAAAAATGCCCACGATTCGTTAGTTTTTGAAATAGGTAAGAAGTCTAATCTACTCTAACAACTACACTAAACTATACGGCCGAACTAACAAGCTGAACTACAGGTAAGGGAACCGCCTAACATCTGAGTCGATAAATAAATATATATAAGTCGGTGATCCCGCCTCAATAGTATCGCGTACGATACAGTATATCATCTGACATCCTCGAGTCATGAGCGCGGATCTATCATCAATATAGGCTCGTACGGTAAATCGTCGTACGGCATCCCAAAAGCTGGGTGTGGTTCAATATCACACTATCTCATCACATTTCAGATATCACTTATCATATCATAAAATCTGGGGTACTGATCTATGTCTAGTACAACTGATATCATCTTCAAAGTATGAATGCGGGGGTAAACACACATCCCGAACCCGCAAGAATCACATTTCGTATCCCAAATACGAATCATATCAAATCACCGATCTCGCGGCACAAAGCCCACATCATCGACTCAACTCCAAAGTCATCCATATCATCAAACACCGTGCAAGTATAAGAAACATACAAGCGTATGCGTGTGGGTGCAAATCTATCCTATGGTTCGCAGCTAGGAACTACGCTAGTTATTTCTACCCCTAACTAACCATAACACACTAACTATCACACATAAAAATATACTACATAGTACTAATTACGGACTGCGGGGGTGCTATACGCCATCCACCCGACTTCTCCCCGTAGATATAAATCTACTCACCTGGTCCTCACTCGCCGGTGTCGACGTCGCCACGCGCTTGCTTGTCGTCTCGAAGTCCACATGGGGTACCTACATATCATAACGCACCGTATCGCATTAAAAACCCAATTCAAAATCGAAACGGCATACGAAAACTAAATCGGCACGTGTATCATGCATAGGTCAAAACCTATCGCCTACACATGCAAGAATAGTCAAACCAACCCTCGATGTCGATGTACGAACGTCAAACCATCGAGAAAATCCAATCACACTCATTTGCACATTCACGAACACTAATTTTAATATAAAATAGGTTAAAACTCACGAAAACCCCAAATTCGCTCTAAAAGCCGTTTTTCCGAAAAACTAGCAAGCAAAATTACCCGTTTTAGTACAAAACTCGATGTTTAAATGAATGTAGTGGCCAATATATTTATTAAATATCTTAAACAAGTCAATAAAACCATTTCCATAATTTAATCGCATAAATTTGCATAATTTCCAAAATCCTAGTTTGCAAAAATATCAATTTTTAACACATTTTAAAGCAAAATTCACAATTCATCAATTAAGCTTAGATTTGCATGATCCAAAGCATTAAACCCCACTTAATAAAGCTAATGAAGCCAAGAAAAACCTAATCATATTTTTAATCCCAAGAATTTGACAAATTTCAAAAACCTAGTAAGCAATTTAGCAAATTAACACAATTTTAACAATTTTCAAAGTAACAATACACAAACAACCACTAAGCTTGGTTTTGCATAACCAAAGATTTTAAACCACTCATTAATATATTAATGATGTGATGAAACCCTTACTATATTTTGAATTCTCAATTTTGAAATTAATTATCAAAACCTAGTTTGCATAAACAAGTGATTTAGCTAAATGCTCAAGTAACAATTTAAAATTTAGCAACAAGATTTCACTTTGCATGTCTTGAGATGTGAGACTACTCATAATAACCATGATCCAAATACCCAAAACCCTAATTGATCACAAACCACTCTCTTGAATTTTCAATCATACAATTAGAACCAATTAAAACCTAATTAAACACTTAATTAAGCTAACCTAAAGAAATTAACAACAATTTCACAAAAAGGGTCTCAATTTATACCTCACAATTTTGTAGATCTCACTTGAAATCTAGCCTCCCAAACTTGCTTCTAAGCTCCAAGATCAATGCTTGAATGACCAAGGAAAAATGGGTAAGGGTTAGAATTGGGATTTTTGATGGATTTTGAGGCAAATTCATGAATTTTTGAAGGGAAATGAGGGAAGAAAAGGGAGGGGGCTGTTGTTGAGGGGGAGGAATGGTTCGGCCAGAATTTTAGGAGGGAGAGAGAGAGTGTGAGATGAGTGTGGGTGTGGAAAAAGTCCAAGTCAAACTCTCTCCAAGTCAACACATAAACTTCTTCTCTCTTTATTCTATTCTTTTCTTTTCTTCTTTGAAATTCAAGTGAGGGGAAAGGGAGGGACTGCTGAATTCAGCAAAGGAATGAAGTAAATGGGGGTGTGTGGGTGTGGGTACGGGTGTGGGGTGATGAAAAATGATAAATACAATACCCCAAACATCCATTTACGCTAAAAAAAAGCCTTTTTACTTCAATAATTTCTAAACCGTTTTGGCAAATGATTTCGTTCCAAAAACCACATGATAAATTTTTATTTAATGTTTTATGATGCACAAAATTTGTTTCAACTCATTCCAATTTGTAATTTTCCCTAATTAAATGTATTAGTGACGGCTTAAAATATTAATAAAATAATATTTTTTCCAGAAAATTTGAAATTTCACCAGCGGCTCAATAAACACCAAATAATAGCAATTACATAGCTAGAATATGTATATTTAATTTTTATAATAAGATATTTGTATTTTGACTTTTTACAGAAAACCCCCTCATTTTACCGATTTTCCGAAATTTCACCGAAACGATTTTCAAAACGCTACATTGTGAGACCGGCCACCGCCCTTCGTCGGGGTCTCGACTCTATACACTAGTCTACTCTGGAGTATCGATGCCCTGTCTCGAAACTCCCACGACTAAGGACACTTTTAAGGATGTGCTTATAAACCCCAGCTCCCACATATATGATCGCCATCAAACTGCTGGTAGTCAAGCAAGAATCCTATGGGCTCTATCATCATGCAATAGTAAACTAAAGCATATATACGATGATAAAGACAAACCAGATAGCATACTATCATCTCGAGCAAGACTGTCCTATCGGTATAGGTCCTCCCTCAATCATTGCAATCACGTACCTGCGATCCGATAATTGACTTAGAGGGCACTATATCCAACAATCTCCCACTTGCACTTAAGGCTAATTATTGCGATGTCGTGTACTCACAGCTCGTGTGATACCGAGCATCCAACTCCTCTACTAAACAGTTTCACAAAGCTCGTTTGCAAAACTATTGTGTTCGAGAAATAGCCTCAGTGAGTGGATCCGCTCCGGTGTTTCTTTCTGTATCTCTCTATATTTCAACTTCGCGGAGAAAACCATCTCCCGAATTGAGTAATACGTGTCTTAGAATATGTTTGGATATCTGATGGGACCTAGTTCATAAATGAACTCCAAATCCAAACTTCTCAGACTGTATCGATCACTGAAACTAATCAGTGTTGCGCACTATGCCTCCCACAGTATCCTCTTGGACCACCTGTCCATAATACTGTCTCTCGTCAGAGGGAAAACTATAACTCTGACAATAACTATGTCATCCATGTCACCTTTGAAGCCTGGAATGATAACCGTCTTCCGAAGGAGGCCGCCGTCATCTAATCCGTAGAACATGTACTTATGTTCTATAACTGCTTCCCAATGTTTCTCCAGGATTGGATTAATATAAACTTATCGCATCTATTGCAATAACGACATCTGGTGTGGTACTTGACATCTCACGATTGACTCAATTGCCTAAGCAAGTGATCTGCCAATCATGAACATCCCTCTCCCCTTTAGTCTGTAAGACACCTTTAGAGAGGGTGACTCCATCACCTGCAGGTTCACCACCATGCCAGGAGTCATTTATTCTAAAATACTATTAGAATACCGTCAAAGTGCCCACATTGGGAAACTACCCAAATCTAGATCTAAAACCATAGATCTAGTAACCAGAATGTCAGATATTGTATCCATACCCTTTGTGGAGAAACAATTGTGTGACGACCTCAGTACAACCGATCGTAGTATAGGAATTTTACTTCCTACTCTGTGTATGTCATCTAAATACCAGGACATCACACCCTACTACCTTCTTAACAGATCCCTCCCCTATTCTGATGAAGTCAAACCTATGACTGTCACATCAAAAATAGATGATCTATCTCCGCTATTTCTGCTCAAGTCTATAAATAGACACTAGCTACTTGTCTACTAAGCTTCCGCTGCTCCCACTGACTACGACAACCCTCTGGCAGAGTAATATATACGTACACTTCTAAAACTAGTTTAGAACGACGCTATACATATCCTCCTACCCGGTCTCATAGTCTGGAACAACAGTAGTGTCAAGTCTGGGTAAACAAGAACCTCCCTGTCACCGTCCTTGAGGCTACCGGAGTACCTCTCGGGTGTCTGAGGTTACCCACCATATCTGCGGAGTAGCTATTGGAATGTCAAACCTGATTGAATATATAGGTCCTATAAACTTTCCGTAATCGTTTGCGGTTCTGGAATCACTTCCAGTTCTACCATGCTCCCACTACTGTTTTTCTGAAAAAATCCATTTTAATAAAACTGTGGCGAGTCAAGAACAATATCACTATTGATCTTCCGTATGGTAGAAAATCAACCCTCGTCGAAGCTAGGGTCAACCCGTAAACTGCCATTACAGAAACGTGCCTTGAGTTATCCAGTGTGTGGTTTTAAGCATAAGCTGGATAATTCCCCTTACCTTAACATCGTTAAGATATGAATCATTCTATATCCAATATAGAAACTTTGGCACTTATTTAATTGGAACCGGATTCAAATTATGCAGCTGTCTCCAGTGCATAATAACTTAATAGAGAGAGGCTGATCAGTATTACTCAACTTAGGAATCCATCCAATTATGAGTAACCTGAAAGAGAAACAAGTTTCTCAAAAACCATTACTATCAACTGAATACCTATCACAAGTATCTACATCTTCGATTTCTTTGAAGAGTCCCGATACTTGCGATACATGGTTCTCTACTTTATTCTTATACCCACAACTTCTCAAAACTTAGACATTGTATTTCTACGAAACACTTGTCTAAAAACTAGAGAAGTCATAAGTAAATAGAATATAGTACGAGGACTAACCCCTTTGTCCTGATGGACACTGGACAATATACAATACTCTGTATAAGTCCGCTGAGTTGAATAACTCATAACCTGTACGTCGTAGGTTGAAAACTGTTTCCAGGCGATTTCCTCAAATATCACCAATTACAACGAATTCCGATATAATGAGGATGATCACCTAATTTCCAATAACTTACTCCCACTCAACATCTGTATTCTCATACAGATGTGAGAATGAAACCTGGTAAATACATACCCTGGAGTAAGTATCCAATTGGGAAATCAGTTTTCAATTAACAATGCACAGTGAATATGAATCATAAATATGTTTCGTAGGGGTATCTTGGTATTCTTAGTAATGCCTCTTCCATAATCCCAATCATGACTTTAACCGTATATTTCCCTGCCATCTTTCCAATTCCCTTTAATTTGTCTTTAGTCGTTACCTTCTGTACACCATCATTAGGCTAAATGGTTTTCTTTCTTCCCTACCGTTCGGCACCAGCCTATGGTTTGGAAGAAGACTATCCAGTAAGCATAATAGGTGTACTCTCCTAATCCTAGGAGTACTCGCAACTTGAGAGAAGGTGGCGATAAAAGACAACTGAATAATACCTTATTTTTATTTCTCCTGAACCGGAATCCATCCTCAAAAAAATATCCTTCGAGTTCGTATATAACCATACGATGGATTTATCCAATGGAATTGGATGTTCGTAGTGATACGGGTTGTTCTGGAGAAATCAAAGGTGAAGTAGGAGTGGCGATGAAACACGTGGTTTGGTCGTGAATCTTAATAGTCGCAATTTACTTTGCCCTCTTTCTAATCCCTTTATTTTGTCTTTACATATTACCTTTTGCACACCCTACTTAGGCTAATTGGTTTTCTTCATTCCCTACCATTTGGCACCTGCCTATGGTTTGGAAGAAGATTATCCAATAAGCGTAATAGGTGTACTCTCCTAAATCAAGGAGCCCTCGCAACCTGAGAGAAGGTGATAATAAAAGATAACTGAATAAATCAATTCTATTTCTCCTGAACCTGGATCCATCCTCGAAGAATTCCCTTCGAGTTCGTATATAACCATACGATGGATCTATCCAATGGAAGTGGATGTCCGTAATAATACGGGTTGTTCTGAGAAATACAAAGGGTAAAAGAAGGAGCGGCAATGACTTATGCAACTATAGACAATCCAAAAGCCAGTATTTTAAGAAGATTCGGTCAACTTTGGTCATTGAGTTATAGTCTAGGGTCGGTCAAAGGTTGCTGCCATAAGAGAGAGAGAAAAGAAACACTCTGCGTGCACTCTAACCTAAATCAGAAAGGTTATCACTTTATCTAATAAGGAAACCTCCCACTGTTATCTCAAATTCTCCTCCAAACCTAAAAGAAGAATTAGTCGGGGTCACCCGAAGAGTAAACCAACTCATCAGTGAGAATCGGGATCCAACTATCATCGCATGATAACTTGATGGAAGCCACTCAAGTCAACACACTCCAGAAGGTATGCGCAAGTCTGGCAAGTTTCTTGTATGTTTGAAACTCCCGATGTAATTTTTATCCCATGCTCTTATGACCTTGACGTAGGCCAACAAATCATAAGCAACATGTCAAGTTCTACCCGTCGTTGTCCTGATCAACTTAAGTCATCGTACAAGCCCTTGACGTAGGCCAACAAGGTGTACGTCTGACTTAAACTAATGCATCTATCTATGCAACAAATGAATACCCAGCAGCTACCAAACACTATGTCTTGACGTAGGCCAACAAACATAGCTTGAATACTACCGACCATCCATAAGAAACGACGGAGAATTACGGCTGGTTTTTGGCAAAAAACCTTTAACGTAATGAACCTGATCTTGTTGAAGGAACCTGATAGCTTTATAAAAATATATAGTAGCGAAAACCTTTTGTTAAAGAAGTCACTCCCGGTGAAGGGATCTCGGTTCTTTTCTCGTGGAATGAGGTGCAGGATATTCCAACTGAATACCGCTATGCATAACAAAAGGAAACGTCTTTGTAATAATTTTAAAATTTGTTCCAACAACATTAAATATAGGTTTGTTTTATCTCGCATTGATAAGAATCAACGCAGTCCCATCAATTAATCACACCAGAAAAGAACGAAAATAAAATGTACGTATATGCCATCCGCATTCGTCACTGGGTCCCGTCATCACTCGTTTGGTTACTTAACTAACGACAGAGCGGGGACTGGACTAGCGCGGGTGTAAAACATATACAACATCTAATAGTATATATACTAATATACAATAATCGCTCCAGGCGTGATAAAATGCAACATTACAGAAAAGTAATAAGCATCACAGAACAATACAGATAATCTGGGATCCCCGGATTTCACAGAGCCGCTACTGCAACCCGACGTTCCCCTGGTCGTGTGGATAGCCTGTGCAATGAAACCTAGACCCCTACGGGTGCGGCAAGTTACCCGCCAAAACCTGAAGCGAGGTGGTCCTTACGAAATAGTGAATGGAACACCCGGCACTTCACGGAATCCGGTAAATTGAGCACCCCTCCTTGGGTCAACCTGTACCCCCTACGAGTGCGGCGAATAGTCTGCCAATTCTAGAGTGAGGTCCCTTTGCCTCTCAATGCCATGAGATACGGACCCGTTGCCCTCCAGAACCCGGCTATTCGTGCACCCCACCGCGGGGTAAACCTAGTACAGAAATAAAAATAGTACAACAGGTACATCGACCGCAACCTGGTCGTGCCCCTAAAGAATATTATACAAACAGGCAGTGACGGCAGTCCACAAGTCGGACGCTCGCCCCGCAATATCAAATGTATAAATAAATCTGAACAACACTATCATTGCACCCTGCTATCCACCACGACAAATCCGCAACATTACAGCACAACACAGAACATCAACGCGAATGTCACGTTCGCAAACCCGTCTAAAAGAACTATAGCAATCAGACGCGGTTTACCGATCAAATGACATTCCCGGTCGGAGATATAATGAAAGTACTGAAAACTAACAAGTTTAAAATTTCGATCGACTAAATTTGCCGAAGTGGGCCCTACAAGAATCTGGTGTACAGTAATAAAATATGGGCCCAAAAGACATATACCAAAAACCACCATTTCCCATGAGAAACCCACTGAAAAAATTTGGAGCACTGTTTCCACAAAATCGCGGCGGATTAGCGGCCAAACCATGGTTTGGGCCGCGGATCCGCGGTCGTTTTGTGGGATCACGTGCCCAAATTTCACCAGTATTCTTCAAAAACCCTGCATGATTTTCTGAAATGCTCAAAATGAATTTTAGAACAGTTTAAAAATCGACAGAAACATCATGTACAGAAAATAGTGATTTCGCGAAATCCGTTCGATCGATCTTTTAAACGCGTTAGCACAAATTAGTATAGCTTAATGGTGAGGCTCTGATACCACTGTAAGTACGCGGCGGCGCCCCGGCCGTCTGACAGACGCCGATATGCGGAACAAAACTTTTACGACTGGCGCTATCGCGTACTTTATCCCGGATCGTCCATTAAAGCTAAACTAACAAATTGTAAAGAGGGTAGAATTGTTATACCGAATGATCCGAGTCCTTCGGTCTTCAACCATCATCCCACGCTATGTTGCAACTGATCCGAACTTGCTCGATCTCCGGTCTCGTCGTCCAGGTGGCACCACGTCGACGGATCTTTAAACGGGCTCCCGCCTCTGAACCGAGGCAACTCACTCGTCAAGTTTGCCAAAAGAGACGACCAAGATGAAGTAGAGAATGGGTAGAATACTTTGTCTCGTTACGTCCAAGGTCACGGACGAACGGTTAAAAGAAGTTGCCTTTTGGAATCGGGTGAATGGAAATTGAATTAGGAAATTTCCATACACTAAACTATATGAAATCTTTGGCCAAAAATGAATGAATCAAAACCTCTCTCTCCCACAAAGAAGTGGACGGCCATATATATCAAAGGAGGGAGGTGAGTGTAGGAGAGTTCAAGTGGTGACCATAAGCTATGAACTTATCATAACTATTAAAGCAAGAATGACTAACTAATAAGCATTAAATGAAAACCAATGAAAATAAACCTAGTCACCTTGCATCATTAATGAACCATTAATGACACAAATGAGTCATATGCTTAATCACCACTTCTAGAACCTTCTAGAAGCATGACTCACCCTGAAGACGAAAAGACAAATCCGTATTTAACCGAATGTCAAAATACGGCTGATAGAAAACAGAAAACTGGCAACTTCCAAAAATCATCCCGAAACGAATTTCAGGATAACTCCGTATCGGTATAAACATACCCGCATTTGTATTACGACCGAATACAAATGCATCTGAGACAAAGATATTATATCTACACAGTATAATACTGGGTTCCGGCTTAAACCAAAGCCTACCAGTATTATCTGCCCGAAAAACGACACGTGCGAAAACGCACGTGCATTTTCCGAACCTTGCCATAAACTCATACGGCCTCTACAACGTTTCGCCCGAACTTGGGAAAGTGTCGGTGGGGGACTCTAATGACTCATCAACACACTGGCACTGGGTATAACCCCTAGCACGTCAGAGGTACTAGCTGTACGTAACGTTTTGCCTATGTATTGATTGGTAGGGAAGCTGACGAGCGAACTCATCTATAAACCCTACTGAGTCTGACAGTGACAATATCCGTACAGTCCGGAACATTCGTCTATGAGTATCGCATATTAGGCCTAGGGGGTCGGTAAACGTCAGACCCCCAAAAGCTGCATAAGTCGTGTTAGAGAGCAGCCCAGAACACCCTGAGATTCTGCTGGTGTACCTACCAGTATATCTCGATTACCCTGGCCAGGGATTTCGTGTAATGGCTCTCCTAAACACTGCGCGATCTCACCCCCAATACAGGGAGAGACGAATCCCCGACGATCCGCTCACTTGCCTCCAGTATGGCTCGGGACTGTACCCAACTAAAACCTGTTTGCACAACTCCTTTGAGCGTGGTAGGGTAGTAATCTAAGCACAGTGGGAACTCACACGAGACAAATGACGACCTCAGGTCGATGAACTAACCTGTACACATGTCACCAGGGAACTGCTATCTGACGATATGTATAATACCAACTAGCATGTTCCCGGCGAGTCCTGTCCGGTGTACTCATATCCCAATGAGCACCTGTATACATCTTAGGTGATCCAACTGACACCAGTGGCTTGTGAGACCGGCCACCGCCCCTCGTCGGGGTCTCGACTGTATACACTAGTCTACTCTGGAGTATCGATGCCCTGTCTCGAAACTCCCACGACTAAGGACACTTTTAAGGATGTGTTTATAAACCCCAGCTCCCACATATATGATCGCCATCATACTGCTGGTAGTCAAGAAAGAATCCTATGGGCTCTATCATCATGCAATAGTAAACTAAAGCATATATACGATGATAAAGACAAACCAGATAGCATACTATCATCTCGAGCAAGACTGTCCTATCGGTATAGGTCCTCCCTCAATCATTGCAATCACGTACCTGCGATCCGATAATTGTCTTAGAGGGCACTATATCCAACATTTCCCATTAATGAGAATATTCTCTTAGGGTCTCTTCATTAATTGACAGTCTCATCCAATGATGGGGCTGTCTTATTAACTGATGCACTATCATCCAGATTTTGTGGGTCCCCATTTGGTCCCCTGCCCACTGTATTGCAGTGTGGTGTAATTAATTTTAATTAATTTTTTTTAAAAGCGCCAAGCGTTGGAATTACAACAATGACGGCTAATTTTGTCCCTCCGTAGGAAACATGTCTTTCGATACCTCATTCCCGTTTGTTCGTTCGGAGGGAGGATTCCCCGAAGCACCCGTAGACCGTGAGGTCCTAGCTATGATCAGGGACCACGACCCGGAATATAAGAATCTTCACCTTTGGGGGTCGTGGTACAACCAAATTATCATGGGTCGACAGAGCTTTTCATGCGCAGTACCATCGGAGCCTATTACTGCGATCCACTATGCTAGCCCACCCCCGGTGCAGTATGCCGTGGAGATGGTCGATTGGACTTCAAAGGGCCTTCTTCTTCCTGCTATAGATGCAATTCCGGATCAGCCTCCTATAGTTTTGGATATCCTAGGACGCCGTATTTGTCAAGGCGAGGCGCGACCTTGGGGACAATCATATAACATAGTTCTGATCCCCCGCCATCCGATCGGCTATCTGCCATGGGCTCGCTACATTTTGTTGGCGAAGAAGTCGCAGTTGATGAGGCTAGGGTTGTACACTGCGGTTTACGTTTCCCTCTTTCAATATCCCACGCTTCCCACCTGGTGGTTTAAGGCCTTCTTGGAGCAGTGGAACATCCCTACTCACACTTTCCTCGCAATGGACCCGGAAGGGTCGATTTCTTTGGAGGAATTCACAGTGGTCTCCGGCTTACCGGTTATAGGGGAGCACTATGAGGAGCTGCTTCCTATAGACGAATATGTCTTCGGTGCTAAGCCGGCAATAAGGGGCCTCACTCCGGAGAATGCTGTTCAACATCAATTTCCAAGTTTGATCAAAGTATTGAACATCTACGAGGCCCTTTTTATCGAACGTGGGAGCCGTGGGGTCAGTTTTGAGGATTTCATCACCCGATTCCTTCACCCAAACGTTCTCTCGGCAGAAGCTGCTAAGTTCTCTACTCTTGATGACCCATTCGGTTTAGGTTTGGACAACCTACCAGTGAAGGAGGTAGATCAAAAGGGTTTTTTCCTTCCTAACTCTCCGGTTATCTCTTTTGCGGAGGTTGCAGCCCCTGGGATGGACGATGAAGCTTTCTTCTTAGGATTTCTTGGGCTATGGCTGAGTTGGTTTGCGCTTCCGATGCATTCTCGCCACATGCGGCCCTCTGTCTTTTGCCCAGCTCACCGGATGACCATTGGGGTAAAAGTGGCCGTTGGGATCGCCGGCTTGGCACACTTGTATCACGGCCTTAGTCAAGCGGCGGATGCTAATGAGCCTGGGGTACTGCACGGGATCTTCCCGATGCACTACTTCGTATCATGGTTTGAGCTACATACATTGGGCGTCTTCGGTATGCATAAAAGGCCCTCGTTCTATGACAGGTGCAGCTTCCCTCGAATTATACGACTGATCGGCGCCTCAATTGTGACTCCGTCGCCACGGAATGCGAGGGGTTTGCTCCTTCGCCCCCACACCATTGGAGACGGGATGTCTTTCATTGACAAAGTGCTGACCATTGGAAAGGCGTCTACCACCACAGTGCGGCCATTGCAAAACACTTTCAAGGATGGGGCCTCAGTTTTGACGGCCCGAGAGACCCTCCATCTATATTCTATCAGACCGGGCTTCCTGGTGTTTAGGCACAACAGTACGGCGCTTTTCATGAGATATAACCCGCATTGTTTCGCCCAGCAACTGAGCTACAATCAAGGGGTTCCATTGGAGGCTTTCTTACTGGAACCTGCTGCTACTGAAGAAGGGATGGAGAGCGTGCTGCATCACTTCATGCGTCTGAATACGGGTTCTCATTTTTTTATCAGCGAGCAGGCTTGCGCCCTACGAATCCTCAATATATATACAGAGTGGTACAATCATTCGACGGGCGCCGTTATAAAGGAAGAAAAGCGATTGTTGGTCGACCGTAAGGGTGTGCCTCCCGGCAACGACCGCAAAGCTCCTCTGGTGCCAAGGACCCCCGTAGTTCCTCTGCTGAAAAATGCTAGAGCCGAACCACTGCGTGTGCTGAGTCCTCCACGCGGATTGCCGCTTCCTGATACTGCGGATGCGCCACCAGCGCCCTGCGCTCCAGTGGAGACGGTAGTTGTGGCTTCGCCGGAGTCTGGTGTGGGCGCGGACATCGGGACCCGCCGCCCCAAGGTGCCTGCAAAGCGCAAGTCGATCCTTGGTGTACCCAGGGCTGGTGGGCAGAAGAGGAAGAAGAAGTCGCTCTTCTCAGCTGACGTTGCGTTCGGTCAGGAACCTCACGCTCCCTATAGCGAGGGCCTGGGTGAGTATGGGGCCAACAGGGGATTAGTTATGCCGCCAGATGACACGGACCTGGCGGCCGCCATCGCAGCTTCAGAGCGATTGGCGAGGCGCGACGCGTGGCTAGCTAAGCTTGCACAATCGGGTAATTACTAGTCGCATTTTTTGTTGCATCATATTTTTATTATTGTCTTTGACTAATGCTTTTCCCCTCTTTTCTTTAAACATGCATCACCACTGAAGAAGCCATCGCTGCTTCCCTCAAAACTTTTCAGGAGGAAGAACGACTCAGAGCATCCTTAGGCTTCGGTACATTTCGATTCATTAAGTCTTTATTCTCCTTTTGTTATGGTCGATCTGACCCTTTCTTTTTCTCATTACAGGAACTACAATGCCGGTCCCGCAAAGTGATGCAGAGACTCTTCCCGGGCCAGCCACTGATGTTTCGGCCTTTTCGGGGCTGCCGCGAGAGACCTGACTTGAAGAGCCGATGAGAGATGCCTTGAAGGCTCTGGAGGCAACTCTAAACGAGGACGACGACGCTTTGATGAAGGAAGCGTCGAAGAGGTCCGTCGCGATGGCCCGGGAGGAGAGGAAGCGGTTGAGGTGTGAGGCGAAGGCACGCAGGGCTGCTTTGACCGTGGGAGCGGGCCCAAGCACCGTCCCTCGTGCTGATACTCCCTCGGAAGAGCCCCCGGTCGCCTTGTCCACAGCTCGCAGACAGGTGGCACGTGCAACTCGCGGGGCAAATGATAAGTCTACCTCAGGTAATGTATCTTTCAAGATTTGTTTGTAAGAATTGTAAACTTGTCGGTTCTTATATATCTCGTCCTGCAGGGCCAAGTCCAACCGAAGGGGAGGCGGAGACCGTCGAACCTAAGGGGACAGAGGAAGAGGCACCAGCCGAACCCGAGCTGACGGTGGCCAACGTCGCCGGGGTTGCTGAGCCTGAGCTGGGGGCTGAGGGAACTGCACCAGAGAAGGTCGTTGATGCCGAGCCTAAGGTGGCGGCAAATGAGACGACCGCTATAACTGAGCCTGGGGCAGCGGCGAACGAGGCGCCTGAGGCCGGCGACCCCATAGTGACGGCGGATGAGACAATGGCGACCGCCGAGCCCGAGGGAGTAGCGGGTGAGGCGGGCATGATTCCTGAGGACGAGCCGGCCGCTCTTTCTCAAGAGTCTGGCAATGCTCCGATCATTGCTCTCCCCGCTTACGGTCCTCCGCCGTCTCCTGGCCTCGCGAGCACGACGACAGCCCCCGTAGAGTCCGGTGATGAGGCCACGGGAGGTGGACTCGTATCAATGGAGGAGGGAGACGCCTCCGTTTCGGCTGGCGGCTCATCGGGTAAATTTCGAGTTATTGTCCCCCCTTTTTTTATTTTGTAATCCTTTCTGACAAGTTTATCCTTGTTTTTGACGCAGGTGCGGCCAGTGCCGATGCTCCATTGCTCGAGGGAGCGCCGTCAACTACTGCCTTGGCGGTAGTCACCTCTCAGCCTTCCCTTGTACCATCGCAGATGTTGGAAGGTATGGATTTGCAACCCATTAGTTTTATCTTTCAGCCGCATAATTTTTGTACTAAAATCGTACTATTGTGTCTTTTCAGGGATGCTTTTTGATCATCTCTATCAGGTGTTGCACCCACACTTCTCTTTCCCATCTGAACTCGCTTCTTCCTTCAGTGGCGCTGGTGAGTATAGTTTCCAACTGATGTCTTTCTTTTTTCAGCAATGGAATTATTTCCAACTTTCCCTCGTCCTGATTGCAGTGCTACAAATCGAAGGAGGGAATGAGAGATCGGTCGCGCCACCGGCCCTTCCGGCCTTGCCACCTGCTGCAGCTGGTATAGTAAACTATCGCATCGATGACTTTTTTTTTTGTATTTCTTGAACCGTCATCTAATCGTATTTTTTTTCAGCTGTCGTTCTGATCCCGGTCCCTCTGGAGTCTCGCATCCTAATGCCGGCAGGCCCCTTCTTGAAACGTCCATCTTCAAAGGGTGCCGTGATGAGTTTGGGCATGTTGAGCGGATACATCGAAGAGCTTGACGCAGATGCTCTCCCATCTGCCGCAGATTTCGCGTTGGAGGTTAACCCAATGTTGACGGCGCTTGTAAATTTTCATAACGAAGGCGTCGTCGAATCTTGGGTTAATCACTGCAGGGAAATCGAGGCCCGCCTGCATCAGCTGGAGTCGATGCGTCCTGTCCCTGGGGTTTTGGCCGTGAGTACTCAACGGGCAGCATAGATCGAGCAAAGCGCTTCCTACTTCCTCCATTTGGAACAAGAAGCAGCTTTAAGGCTGAAGAAATGTCAAGAGTCTTCAAGCGAGACTGCTCGCCTACGTGCTGAAGTTGAGGCGAACGCTGCCCAGGTGAAGGCTATCTTCGAGGGTCTCCTGGAATGCATCTCAAATGGGCTGAACCTGAAGCAGAAACTCGACGCTGCCGAGCGTAATACCCAAGGCCGCGAAGCAGCTCAGCAGGTCGTTGGGGAGCAGCTTGCATCCTTCTTGCAGCAACGGGCTCAAGTGGAGGCAGAACTGGCGGTGGTGGCCGATCAGGAAAAGGCATGGAAGGAAGTGCGCGAACAACTGATTGGGCTATTTAAGACGCTTCCTTCCCAGTAGCTGCCTTTGTATCAATATACTTGTAGAATTTTTCTTTTTCGAATAAGATGTATCCATTCTTTATTCTTGTGTACGATTCACCTTGTACTTGATTGAATTAATAAATAAAGATACACACTTTTTCTTTGCAATGACTTGTATGCTCTTTTGCTTTCTCCCTTTTTCTTATTATCAGCATGCTGTCTTAATAAACATGGTTGACAGATACTAGAGTAAGCATCTTAGTTTCTTCAAGAGATAGCGATGGCTTAGGCCGCAGGTTCAGATCTGCTGCCTAAGACTTTTCAACTCTATGAGCCGTGAGGGTCTCATAGAGATTTTTCTCCCTACGGATCGAGAGGATCCCGTAGGTGTATTTTCTCCTTAGGAATCGTGAGGATTCCTAAGTGCGTTTTCTCTTATAAGTCGTAAGGATCCTATAAGAGAATATTCCCTCTTATGAGTCGAGAGGACCCGTTAGCGGTTGTTTCCCTCCTTGTAGAGATTCGACTTTGGAGAGTGAGACCCGTGAATAGTATGCAAGAGACCGTTTTAGACCGACTTGCAGGGTTCCAGTGCCCGGGAAACAAGTTTTTTAATCCCTGCTGCCTAAGGCTTTATCTTGCAGGTTAAGACGAATCGGGAAGTTCTCGCGGAGACACTGGTTTCTCTGCGGGCCGACGCGAATCAGGAGGCTCTCATCAAGGACGCTAGTTTCCCTGAGTTGAGGAGTTTGCCAAGGACACTGGTTTCCCTGGGGTTGAAATGAGTCGAGGTGTTCCTGCAAAGATGCTAGTTTCTCTGCGGGTCGACACGAATCGAAGCGTTCTCGTCAAGGACATTGGTTTCCCTGAGTCGAAGTATTTTGCCGAGGACGCTAATTTCCTCGAAGTTGAAACGAATCGGAGTATTCCTGCGGAGACACTGGTTTCTCTGCGGGCCGATGCGAATCAGGAGGCTCTCATCAAGGACGCTAATTTCCCTGAATTGAGGTATTTGCCAGGGACACTGGTTTCCCTGGGGTTGAAACGAATCGATGTATTCCTGCAAAGACGCTAGTTTCTCTGCGGGTCGACACGAATCAGGATGCTCTCATCAAGGACGCTAGTTTCCCTGAATTGAGGTATTTTGCCGAAGACACTGGTTTCTTCGGGGTTAAAACGAATCGGAGTATTCCTGCGGAGACGCTAGTTTCTCTCCGGGCCGACGCGAATCAGGAGGCTCTCATCAAGGACGCTAGTTTCCCTGAATTGAGGTATTTTACCAAAGACACTGGTTTCTTCGCGGTTGAAACGAATCGGAGTATTCTTGCAGAGTCACTGGTTTCTCTGCGGGCCGACGCGAATCAGGAGGCTCTCATCAAGGACGCTAGTTTCCCTGAATTGAGGTATTTGCCAAGGACACTGGTTTCCCTGGGGTTGAAACGAATCGATGTATTCCTGCAAAGACACTAGTTTCTCTGCGGGTCGACGCGAACCAGGATGTTCTCGTCAAGGAAACTAGTTTCCCTGAGTCGAAGGATTTTGCCGAAGACACTGGTTTCTTCGGGGTTGAAACGAATCGGAGTATTCCTGCGGAGACGCTAGTTTCTCTGCGGGTCGACGCGAATCAGGATGTTCTCGTCAAGGACACTGGTTTCCCTGAGTCGAAATAGGTTGAGGTGATCTCTGGTGGCCTCTCAAGTTTTATATGAGTTATCGTCAAGACCCTGAAGCTAGGAATTCGGCCTTTGCTTCGCTTGCTGGCACTGCGTATGTTGTATCAAGAAGAATGTCGCAGTTGTCTCTAGGCCGTTGGTGAACCGTCGAGATTTGGCTTTGCTTTCTGGCGGAGCCTGTTGGGAAGGTATGGTTCCGTCTTTGTTTGTGCCCTTGGATTGTATACAGGGATCGATGTGATCTCACCTGTAGGGAAAAAGTTTCATCATTTTTTTATATTATTGCTTTATTTCCGTGATTCTCTATCATTTCAGCTTTTATATCGCGAAGGTTGCGATTGCCCAATCATTTCGGCTATTTCCCGCGGTGCCCAATTATTTTGGCTGTTTATTTTATTTTTACTCGCTGCTTTTTAGTGCGAGTTGCCCAATCATTTCGGCTGTTCTATATGCATACGTTTTTACTTGCTTCTTTTTATTGCAAGCTGCCCCATCATTTCGGCTATTTTGTATGCATGTGCGGCTTGCTGGCTTTTCGCCGTAAGCATGGAATTAGACACCGGTTTCTGCAACAACACCGCTACAACTGGGATATTTCCGGGAGCGAATCATCATTTGCTTCTATCGATGTTGAACAAAGGTGGCTTAGCGAACAGGGTTAAGGTCCTGTCGACTAAGGCTTTTGACTTCATGAGCCGTAAGGGTCCCACAAATGTATTTCTTCTTACAAGTCGTGAGGATCTTGTAGGTGTATTTTCTCCTTAGGAATCGTAAGGATTCCTGAGTGTATGTTCCTCTGTAAGTCGTAAGGATCCTACAAGAGGGTTTTCTCCTTGTAAATCGAGAGAACTTATAAGGGTCATGCGAACATATCCCCAGTCACGGATGGGACTTGGTTAGGGAAATGTTTATTCACGCCCATGGATTGTATACAAGGGTCAGTATTGAACCACTTGTAGGGAAAAATCGAAGGTTGTGGAGGTTTCTTAAGCACAGGTTTAGGTCTCTGTAACTTAAGACTTTTAAATCTTATGAGCCGTGAGGGTCCCATAAGAGAGTTCTCCTTACGAGTCGTGAGGATCTCGCAAGTGTATTTTCTCCTTAGGAATCGTGGGGATCCCTAAGTGTGTTGCTCCCTTGTGAGTCGTAAGGATCTCACGCTAGTGGTTTCTCCTTACAAGGTCGAGAAGACCCTGTAAGTGTCCTTTAACGAGGTTGCGCCCTTTCGGGTTTTCACAAACACTCGCCGGTAGTCCTGCTGTTTTTACTCACGGTGCCCTTTCGGGTTTTCATCCGTGCCCTTTTTGCTTATGGACATACCTTTTTTTAATTCTTTTTATTCTTATCTTTTTTTTAACGAGGTTGCGCCCTTTTGGGTTTTCACAAGACTAGCCGGTAGCCCTGCTGTTTTTACTCACGGAGCCCTTTCGGGTTTTCATCCGTGCCCATTTTTCTTATGGACATACCTTTTTTTTATTCTTTTTATTCTTCTCTTTTTTTTAACGAGGTTGCGCCCTTTCGGGTTTTCACAAGACTCGCCGGTAGCCCTGCTGTTTTTACTCACGGAGCTCTTTCGGGTTTTCATCCGTGCCCATTTTTCTTATGGACATACCGTTTATTATATTTTTTTATATATATATATTTTATATATTTTTTTTTATTCATCTCGTCGGCCTAAGGATGCTGCGGTAGTAGTTTAAGGACGTTTCAGTCCGCCGTTAGTTTAAGGACGTTTCGGTCCGTTATTAGTTTAAGGACGTTTCGGTCCGCCATTAGTTTAAGGACGTTTTGGTCCGTCCAGGAGAAGGCTGGCTACTTCTTATAAAGTTTGAGCTTAGGAAGATAGTGAGCGGACATAGTCGTCGTCATCTATCATTGACATAGGCGGTAACTCGCTAAGCGTAGTATTTCTTTAGGAAGCGACCATTTATTGGCCTGAAAGGACTTTCACCGTGCATATCCATGAGTAGATAGGCTCCACCCTGGTAGACCTTGTCTATGATGTACGGGCTTTCATAGTTTGGCTCGAATTTTCCCCGCTTGGCGCGATTGGGGATCATAGGCCTTTTGACCACTAGCACGAGTTTGCCTTGGCGGAATGTCCTCGGCCGGGTCAATATTTCATATGAGCGCGTCATCTTTGCTTTATTGGCCTCCAGATTTTGTTGCGCTATGAGCCGGATTTCATCAAGGGCATCAAGCTTCTCAAGCCGAAGGTGAGCATTTTCATCGTCCGTCAGCTCGTAGTGGACTGCCACTCGTAGAGAGGGTAACTCTATCTCGAGGGGGAGTACTGCTTCTGTACTGAATACCAACGCATATGGCATTGCGTTCGTGGCCGTCTTGAACGTAGTTCGATACGCCCAAAGAGCCTCTTGCAGCTTGTCATGCCAGTCCTTCTTATTTCGGGACACCGTTTTCTTCATGATCTTTGTCAAGGTCTTGTTGAAGGCCTCAGCTAGACTGTTAGCTCGCGGATTATAAACCGAGGAATATCTCCAGTCTATATTGTGTTGTTGCGCGAAGCGACTGATCTTGTGGCTTCTGTAAGCTGGCCCGTTATCGAAGATGATCCGTCGCGGAGTTCCAAACCGATATATGATGTGCGTCTTGAAGAAATGAAGGATATTCTCCATCTTCACTTCTCTCAACGGTACTGCTTCTGCCCATTTGGAGAAGTAGTCAGTCGTCGCCAGGATGAAACGATGTCCCCTGGACGATGCTGGTTCGATTGGGCCGACTATGTCAGTTCCCCACATTTCGAATGGCCAGCTAGCCACCGTTGGATGGAGTGGATTTGGATGCTGGTGGATGAAGTCCCCATGGATTTGGCATGAGTGGCATTGCTTCGCATATTCGAGGCAGTCTTGAATCATTGTGGGCCAGTAGTAGCCCATCCGTTTGATCTTCAACTTCATCTTTGGGCCTGCTTGGTGAGAACCGCAGAGTCCGTCGTGAACATCCTGAACGACTCTTTTTGCCTCTTCAGGTCCCAGAAATCTCAACCACAGAGAATCAAACGACCTATTCTACAGAGTATCATTGACGAAGGCGAAAGACAAAGCTCGTTTCACAAGCTGATGTCTTGAGGACGCATCTTCGGGCGTTCGACGGTATTTGAAGTAGTCTATAAAGACTTCCCTCCAATCCTCGGCCTTTTCCCGTTCTTTTATTTGCATAGTCATTTGCTCAGTCGCTCCCTTCTCTTCGGGTGATTCCGGAGATATTTTCGCTGGGGCGAGCACCCGACGGCTTTATACCACAATTCTGACATCATCGAGGTTCTCGTCAGCCAATTCTTTAGCGAGCTTGGCTAATGCGTCCGCTTTGCTGTGTTCCGTGAGCGGTATGTTTTCCAAGGTGTTGGAAGGAATTTGGGTCAAGAGTTGTTGCACCTTTTCGCCGTATTTCACCAATTCTGGTTTGCACGTTTGGTAGTCGCCATTTACTTGGCTGACGACCAGTTGGGAGTCTCCGTATATGAGGAGGCTTTCAATTCCCATGTCGATGGCGATCTCCATGCCTGCTATCAAAGCTTCGTATTCGGCTTCATTGTTCGTCCTCGGTTCTGCTAAGGAGAAAGCAAAGCGCATTATCCCTCCTTGTGGAGTCACGAAGATAAGGCCTACCCCCGATTTGATTATAGGGGTACTTTGTTTGCGCTTCTTCATAGAGGATGCTCCATCGAAATAAAGCTCTCATCGGGTATCACTACCGTCGATCGCATCAAACGCATGTTCGTCTGGAAGATCGCAATTCAGAGGAGAATCGGCGGGTATCGGATGCTCAGCGAGGAAGTCGACAATGGCCTGTCCTTTCACTGCCTTAAGAGGTTGATATGTTATCGAGAACTCCATCAAGAGCAGGGCCCATTTAGCGAGTCGTCCCGCCAATATGGCCTTCGACATTAAATATTTAAGGGGGTCCACCTTCGAAATGAGACGGACTTCATGTGCCAACGCATAGTGTCTGAGCTTTGTTATCGCAAAGATCAACGTCAGGCAGTGTTTTTCAATAGGGGAATAGTTGCTTTCTGCCCCCAGTAGAACTCGACTCAAATAATAGAGTGCTCTTTCTTTCCCTTGATCGTTCTCTTGCGCCCATAATGCGCCTAAGGAACCTTCGAGGGCGGTTGTATAAAGAATGAGGGGCTTTCCCTTGACCGGAGCAGCCAATACTGGCGGGTTCTGCAGGTATTGCTTGATCTCGTCTAGCGCGCTTTGGCATTTTTGGTCCCAGACGAACGGGGTTCCCTTCTTCATCAGGTGGCTGTAAGGACGACACTTGCCTGAAAGGTTGGCTATAAATCTTCGTATATACGCGAGCTTCCCTTGGAGAGACCGCAGCTGTTTGAGAGTCCTTGGCGGAGGCATTTCCATGATCGCCTTGATCTTTGACGGATCTATCTCAATACCTCGGTGTCGGACGACGAATCCCAGGAATTTGCCCGAGGAAACTCCAAATGCACACTTGAGAGGGTTCATCTTCAAGTTGTATTGTCGAAGGCGTTGAAATACGGTGTTCAGATGCTCGAGATGTTCCTCGTATGATTTGCTTTTAACCACGAGATCGTTGATATAGCATTCGACGATTTCGTGTATAAGGTCATCAAAGATTTCGTCATGGCCCTCTGATAGGTGGCACCGGCATTCTTTAAACCGAAGGGCATCACCTTGTAGAAGAATATACCTAAAGGGGTCCTGAAGGCGGTGTGCTTCTGGTCTTCGGGATGCATCTTTATCTGATTATACCCTGATGAGCCGTCCATGAAGGAGAAAACCTCGTGAGTGGACGTATTGTCTATCACCAGTTCGGTGACTGGCACTGGGATATCGTCCTTCGGGCAGGCTTTATTGAGATCCCGGAAATCCACACATATGCGCACTATCCCATTTTTCTTCATCACCTGGACGATGTTGGCGATCCATTCAGGGTATTGAACTTCCTGGATGAAGCCAGAGTCGATCAGCTTCTTGACCTCAGCATTGATACTCATCTCAAGCTCGAGCCGCATTCTTCTTGGCGCCTGTTTGACAGGCTTGACGTCCGGAGATATCGCCAATCTGTGCACAGCAATTTCTGGATCTAGTCCCGGCATTTCGGAATAGTTCCACGCGAAGCAATCTCTATGCTGCATAAGCACGTCTTTTAACGTAGCCACCCTTTCTTCAGACAACAATTCACCAACGAATGTCGGTCGTGGGTCGTTCTTCGTCCCCAACTAAATTTTCTTGAGGTTATCCGCAGTGGTGTGTATTCCATCTTCCAGCTCTTTCGGTGCTGGTGGAAATTCTGAGATCACCTCATCGTTGCTGTTTTCGAAGCACCAAGGAAGGTCATCCATGTTCTCGGGCTCTTCCTTTGATATCGTTATCCTGTGACAAGTACGAATTCGCTTCCAAGACCAATGTGGAGCTGGTTCTGCTCTCTTGGCTTTGGGCTCATGCTTCTGTGGCGGCGTTACCCTCCAGTTGTCAGACAGAGCGAACTTGCCGAGCTGATACTGTTCTTCGACCCAGTTCTTGAAGGTGAAGCAGTCTTCGAGAGGGTGCCCTATTACTCTGTGATAAGAGCAATAGTTCGGGTGTGAGACTTCGCCTGCTTGTTCGGGATGTTTAGACTCCGGCAGCGTAAGCATCTGGTATTTTATAGCGAGGTCAAGTATTCTCTTCGTCTTATCTTGAGGGAAAGAGTATGCTCGACCCATTTTCCTTATAAGGGATAAATAGGAACCGCTCGATTCCCGCTTGCGCGGTCTCTTAGTCTCGCTTTGTTGCTGTTGAGCGCCTTTTTCGCCTCTCGACTTATTTCTGCCTCGGCGTCGAGCCTTTTTTATAACAGATTGACAGGGAACGGCATTTTCATCTTTCACAGCCTGTTGGAGGAGGCGTTGCGTTTTGGCTGTCTCGTAGATGGCCATTTCGCGGTTATGATCGTCTCGGACTTTTTGACCAGCTTTCCTTATAAGCTTGTCCATTTGCTCTTCGAACGACGGACTGGGCACTTTTGCATCAGGAACTTTTACTGGTTCAGGATTAGCGTCCTCCCATTGAGCATCCGCTTCTTCATCAAAGTCATGCACGACGTAGCAGTCACAGAGCAGCTCTCGTTTCTTGGACCGAATGTATCCAAGCCCGATTGTTTCCATTCTCCCATTAGGCAACTTGTGCTGAGTGCCGGGGACGTTCCAGACCCTGTCATAGAATTTGGCTTTTCGAGCCGTCTGTTTGAATGATATCCCCTGGCGCTTCAGCAACCTCTTCAAGCCTTCTGTATAATATCTGGGCAGACGGATGGGCTGAAGCCTGTCAAGCGTAGGATCCATACCGTGCCAGATTTCTTTCTCCACTTTAGTTTCTTCAGAGCGGTAGAATAGAATTGCCTTTTCGCCTTCTCTCCTGGAACGGACATAGAACGTCCGTAGCTCCTCTACACTGTAGGCATTGAGCGCATCCAGTTCTTTATGATGTTTAAGTGGAACCATGGCGACTTGTAGACTTTGCTCTTCGTCAGCGGACGTTTGTATTGAAGGCCGAGCAGAGAATACAGCATGGACCTCATCTTCTGAGTCACTACCAAAGATCAACGTAGGAGTGGATGGTCCCGGTTTGTTGTATTGGGGCGGACCCGAATAAACCATCCCTTCTTCCTCCTCGGTATCACTCCCGAAGACAGGGATGGTGGCGTTAGCCTTGTTCTCCGGCTTGTGACACCTCTCCGTGTCTTCGAAATCCGGTAAGAAGTATTTGGCATCTTCATATTTGCGGACCTCGTTCACGGAGAACGGGTTCAGTTCTCCCTTCATGGTATACTCGAGACCTTCCTTAAAATATTTCATACACTGATGCTGTGTAGAAGGGATGATATTATACTCGTGTAACCATTGTCGGCCGAGCAGAGCATTGTAGCATGTCTTGGCGTCTATGACGTGGAACTTAATGTCCGTGACGAGTAGCCCAAAGCGTAGCGTCAGTATCACAGACCCAAGAGTTCTTGATGATTGGGAGTCGAACCCGGAGATGGTGATCTTGTCCCGAGCAAGGTGTTGGACGCTCATGCAGATTTCCTTTAACACCCGCACATTGAGGAGATTAACGGAGGATCCATTGTCGACCATGATTTTGCCTATCTTTATATCGTGGCAGTATCCTGAGATATAGAGGGGGCGATTGTGTTCGCACGTCCCAAGGAGAAGGTCTTCATTGCCAAAAGTGACATCGGCCGTGTGCACTTCCTCCAATTCATCCTTCATCTTTTCTTCGGCCAGGAAAGCTTGGAATTGCTCGGGGTCCTGTAGTGCCTTGATTATTGAATCCCTTGCTTCTTTTGATAGTAAAAGGGCGTCAAGGATGCTGAGCTGCGAGGGTAGCTTTCTCAGATGCGCTAAGACGTTGTAATCCACCTTATTTCTCTTTGGCGGGTCCTTGGCAATTAGCTCTTCCACAACTTGGTCATCCAAAAGATATCCTCAGAGACCTTTTCTTTCCCTTTATCTTTTTTGTTTGAGGGTCCGAGATTCTTTTCGGGTAGTGTCCGATTACGCAGCCGGATATTTTCGCAGATCTTCGTCTCTTCTTCTTTTCCCGAGGTGGACTCTTTAAAGAGGGGGCTAAGAGCCAGCTCCTCGTCAGAATCGCTCCCGAATGTGAGCACTTGCGATCCCCCGACGTTAACCATGCGACAATTGCCGATAGTTCTTCTAAGCTCTTCGGTCGTACTTTTCCGCTCCCGACGAGTTTTGCGCTTCTCCCGCTTAAAATATTGTCGGTGAGCAACATATCCCTGCCACCATTTATTGAAAGCTTTGCACTCTTCGGTAGGGTGCGAAATCTTCCGATGATACAAGCAGTAGGAGGGGTGCATTTCCGCTTCACCGGTAACGTTTCCTTCAAAGGATGGTAGCTTCATACCCATTGATATGGCCTTAGCAAACCTTTTCCTCGACTTGAATTTGCTTTTATCTGCGGTGGATATATTTTGCTCCAGCGGGAGTGTCTCAACTCTTTCGTCAAGTCGCTGGCGCTTGGCCCTTTCAAATATGACAGCCCCGCGTTCCCGATCAGCTTTACTTTTTAAAAGCTTCATTGAGGAATGCGTCAATTGTTTCATCCGATGGCCCCAGAAATTCCGGTTTAGCATCTGCCCCCATCTTTTCAGTGCAAGGAGTTTCCTCATCGTTTGAAAACGAATGGGAAATCATATGACAGCTCTCCACGTATTCCTCGGATTCACCCGACAAGCTCTCCCCTTCATCTTCTTCTTGAAAGACATGGTTGAGGAACTCTTGGAGTGTGATGGGAGTTCGTGCTTTCTGGTTGTACTCCTCCCGTGCATCAATCTACTTTTGTAAGTCCGTGCGCTTGTCGCCAGGCTTCACGGGCTTCTTGGATTTCTTCTTTGAAGATTTTGACGGCTGGTTGTGAGTGCTTGGGCCACCACCATCGGTCTTTGGAGTTGGACGCGGCTTCAACATCCCTTCAATGATCTGAGGTTCCAACGGGTTCTTCCACCTGATCGCCAGGCATGTTTGAAGATCGTTCAACATCCTCTTTGTTTTGGATGATAGCACGACCTCCCATGGAGCTTCTTCAACGAGAGAGCACGTTGCCCCCGGCGTATTCATCCTTTTAGAGGTGTGAGGTTGCGGCGGATTCACCTTCCATCTGTCGGACAACGTAAACTTGCCCTGTTGGTACTGGTCTTCAATCCAATTTTTGAAGACGTAGCAATCTTCGATCGGATGACCCAGTACTCGGTGATAGGGACAGTAATTAGGATCATGGGCGTCGTTCAGCTGCGACAGACGTCTTGGATCCGGAAGGTTTATAAGTCGGTTGCGCAACGCCAGCTCGAATAATCTTCTCGTTTTATCTCGGGAAAACGAGTAAGGACGTCCTAGCCTCTCCTCAAGGGGTACGTGCGGACGCATATTATTTTGACGGACAGCCGGTTTCAAGTTGCTCGGCTGTTGTTGAGCATTAGCGACAAAAATTGCTTTTCCCTTCCCCTTCTCATTTCGAGAATCCGGCTTTGGAGGGGGAGGTCTATGGCCCATCTGATCCATTTGCGCTAGCTTGTCGATCAGGGCCTGGAAGGTAGTCGGCTTGAAGAACATCATAAATTGGGATATGGTCGCCCGCGGATCGAGGGTTCCTACAAACATACCCACTGCTGGCGCTTCTTCAATGCGTTGCTCGCATTTTGACCATAAGTTCCGCCACCGTATAGCATATTGGACCCATGTCTCGCCTGGCTTCACCCTGGCATTAATCAATGCCGTCATCGAGGTGCGTTCACTGAAGCTTGCGAAACGCTGGGTAAACAGCAGTTCCATCTCCGCGAATGTCTTGATAGAGTCGTTTGGGAGCTCAGAGTACCACTCGAACTCTGTATCTGACAAGCTGCCGACGAACTGGCGAAGCAACAATTTATCATCACCGCCGGTGTTGCCACAAAGCGCCCTGAACTGGGCAACATGTTGGTGGGGATTGCCCGTCCCCTTATAGACATGGAATTTCGGTATCGTATAGCCCGGCGGGTACTTTATCTGATCGTACCAGCTCGGATATGGTCGTCCTGTTTTTACGACCTGACCGGCTGCCTCAGTCGCATGATGAACCCGTATATATTGGGCTATATATTCGTCCAAGTCAGCTTTAGAGATTGTCTCCTCTTTGGCTGTTGACAGAGCCGGTGGAGGATTTGACGTTTCTTCCCTATCGTCTTCAAGGACGATCGGAGGATCTTCAGCTGGAGGATCTTGTTGGATCATCATTCCCACCATGTCCTGGAACAGGAGGGCCATTCGCTTTATGTTGGCTGCTTGTTCAGCAGCCTCTTTATCCTTCTTCTCCAGTATTCGACGAAGGAATTCAGCGTCAGTTTCTTGCTCCTGGCGTTCATCCGAGGACGCTTCAGGGCTTTCTTTTGGCCCAGTGAGTGCGGCCATCGCGTTCATCATCTCCTAGAGCTTTTGCTGTTGCTCCTGAGCTTTGGTCACTGACCGTGTAAGCGGTCTATGACCTGTAGATGCACGGCTGTCCTCCTTCCCCGACGCCATGTATACAGTATGGACTACAATGCCCCCGGACTTAGGGCGTTTGGGCTCGCCGCCTTTGACATTTGCCGCGGGCGTGGGAATTTTCTCCGGCCTCCTTCTCTTATGGGCCGTTGAAGTTGAGGGGGCCGTTGCAGCAGGCACCCTGGTGGTGGTCGTCCTTTGCTGTTTGTCCAGACGGTTCTTCTCTTCTTGCACTTTCGCCCTTTTCTGCTGACGAGAGTGATCTTGGTCAATTACGGAGTCTTGAACCCTCCTCCAGACTTTATAAATTTTGGAGGATAGCCGCTGAAGGGGCTGCTCCAGCTTCGTTTCCGGAACCCTCTCCGCAGGCGGAGGAGATCTTTTTAGCGCAGCAGTTGGAGAGTTATTACGTACCCTCCTAAGTGGTTCAAAGCTGTTCCCAGTTGGAACAGCAGCATTAACTTCCGTCATCGGAACCGGTGGAGTTAGCCCTGAGGGGGAGTTGCCTCCGGCCTTCCTTACTCGGCGCCAGTGGCGACGTCGAGCATGACGAGCCGTTAGGACTGGCTCGGCGATAGAAACAGCTTCTTTTTGCCCCCTGTCTGAATGAGGTGCCGCCGGTGCCAGCCTCTTAAAGACTGAGGTTTTCCTTTGAGTAGCGATATTCAATCTGTCGAAGACAGATTCTCGAGTAGGAGCAGGAGCCGGAATAGTCAGTCTTGAAAAGACTGACTCTTTAACAGGAGAAGCCGCCTTGACGACTTCAGGAGTAGGGGTGGCTCTCTTCCTTGGGACGGCCATTTCAGGGTTCATGGGCTTCTTGGCGGGCCCATCAGGGTTCTGGCTCAGCCTGGCAAGGACAGAGGCTGCCGGTTTGATATTGGACGACCCGTTGAAAGGGGCCGTTGTAGCAGTGAGCCGATCGAAGACCGACTTCTTGTTCTCTTCTGGTGCGGGCACTGGCATGGTGAAGCTTGCAGGCGGGATCATAGTTCCGAAAAACAGGCCGGTGGTGGCCTGGGTCACCTGTTCTACCGGCATGGCAAGGATGGAGGCCGCTTTAGGCCCATAAGCTACACCTCCAGGTGAGGTGGAGCGTTGGTTGCACTGGCACTTTGAACAGCTCGAGCAGTTGGAAGCCATTGATGTTTGATTTCTGCGCCAGGCAAAAGACCAAATCTCAGTAACTTAAAATCCAAAGGCAACCATTAACAAACCGCGATTCGTTCGCGAAGACGACACACGAAGTGTGGAATGCAAAGAGGAAAAGGTCCCACCGGGCGTGCCAGAATCTGTCCCCCTCCGAATGACGGCGGAGACGCGGTGAACGTCTTTCCTAAGATTCGGGGCAGATGCTATTTGGTTTTATCCTTCCACCTCTCCGAAGTTGCCAAGTTGATTTATGGCACCATGTATCGAAGGCTTAGACGGATGCGGCCGATGTAGCAGACTTCGTCAGATTCCCCCTCGCTTGAGGGGTTTTTGAATGTGGGGACGCTCTTCCCTGCAGGCGCAAGCCCCTGCAGTTAATTACGCTACCGCATCGCGGTAACAACTTTCTCCTTCTCCAGATGTTCACTTCGTGTCATGTGTGTTTATTTTGTTTGTGGTTGCCCGTGGATTGTATACGGAGACTATTTATTTCGTCGCCCGTAAGACGTGGATTAGTCTAAATCCATATTTTCTTAGATTTGGGTTTTGGGTTTTGGTTTAAGGATACGTTAACCATATTTGAGGCTAAGACCAACTTAAACGTTTATTAAGGATACGTTAGTCTAATCTCCAGACTAAGATCAACTTAACGGGATCGTTTGGATCCGACAAGAGAGCAATTGGCTCTATTGTTTAGTTTAATGACGTTGCGGTCAATTTCCAGTTTAGGGACATGGTGGTCCATGTTCCAGTTTAGGGACATGGTGGTCCATCATTCCCATTTGGGGACGAACATTAGTTTAAGGACATTTCGGTCCAACGTTCCCATTTTGGGACGAATATTAGTTTAGGGACGTTTCGGTCCAACATTCCCATCTAGGGACGAATATTAGTTTAAGGACGTTTCGGTCCAGCATTCCCATCTAGGGACGAATATTAGTTTAAGGACGTTTCGGTCCACGAGTTTAGGGACCCCGCAGTCCGTATCGATGTGTGGCTGTCGGGACCCGTCACCTCTCTGACGTCGTTGAAGGATTACAACGATAGGTGTCAGAGGAGTTCGGAGATGTACCCTTGAACCGGATGTAAATTGATTTAGGAGAGCAGTTTTGCTCAGTCAATTTAATTTGAGGACTTACGGCCATGATTGGGCTAAGTCCAGTTGAGAAATGTTCAACGTTTTTATTTATCTTTGGCCTATTAGGCCTGTGCTTGGGCGTTGCCCCTTTTTAATAATGCACTGCATTTTATTCTGGCCTGCTAGGCCTTTTTGATTTGGGCTCTGTCCCTTTATAAATGATGCATAACACCTGTTTTGGTTTGGGCTCTGCCCTTTTTAAAATAATGCGTTGCATTTTATTAGGCCTGTTAGGGCTTTTTAATTGGGCTTGGCCCTTCTGTAAATAATGCAGTGCATTAATTACTTGACAGTGGCTTGTCAGACGCTTTGCGCCAATTATTGAGCGCAAGCGCTTGTGGTGGTGACACATGTCACGCAAGCGCAGTGCGCTGCACCCATGCGCTGCGCTGTTGCGCTGCTGACACGTGGCGCGCTGTGGTACGTTGCGCCAACTTTAAAGAGCAATGCTCTATTTTAAAAGCGCACAGTGCAGGTGGTCTTGGAGCTGACACGTGGTGCTCTCTGGTGGCTTGCGCCAACCCAGGAGCGCAACAGTGCAGATTTTCAAGTGCAAGGCACTGTTTCAATAACTTGATCCAATTTTGGATTCAAGAAAAGAATCTTTAAGATTCCAGAACCAATGGTTCATAAAAAAGTGCAAGGCACTGTTATCATTTAGTTTTTATTGAAGATCATTGATCTTGTTCTTAGATCAATGATCTATTCAGAAGAAGTTCTTCTTGAATAAAGGTTTTTACCTTTTTTTTGTTCTTGAGTTCTTCTTACAATCCTTCAAAGTTCTCTTTGTGAAGTTCTTGATGTTCTCAATGTTGATGTCCTTTGAATTGGGTTCTAGGGGTCTTTATATAGTGCCCATAAATTTGTTAAGTTTGTTGAAGAGATCATTCTCTGAGTGATTTGGGGAATTTTCCCCACCGTTGGATCTTTTGATCCAAGGGCTTCTGTTTTACAGAAGACAATCTTCTTGTTTTAACAAGAACAGAAGGATCTTACTAGAATTTTAATTCTATTTGGCGCAAAGACTAGCGCAAAGCGTTGTAGAGCCTTAGCACTCCAAATATAGCGCACCGCGCTCATTGACTGGCGCTCAGCGCCAAGCGCGACACGTGTCCCTCATGTGTGTGCCACTAAATTAATAGCGCAATGCGCTCATAAACTGGCGCAATGCGCCCATCATCCGGCACTTAGCGCCAAGCGCAACACGTGTCCCTCACTTATGCGCTACTTGGCAGAAGCGCACTGCGCTCTTTGACTGGTACAAAGCGCCAAGCGCACCACGTGTTGCGCTGATAGAATATAAATTGTTCTATAAAAAACCCAAGGCTATGAGGAATGCTCATCATTCAGTAAAAGACAAAAACACTGTCAGGGCCAAGCCCAAATAAAGGCTCAACAACCCAAAATAAATGTTAAACATTTTAACTTGATTGGACTTAGCCTAAGATTGGCCATAAGTCCTCAACTCAGATTAATTGAGCCCATATGCTCATAAATCTCAGATCTCAGTCCTAACTGGACTGCAGATCTCCCAACCAAAATTGGTTCAAGGGTACATCTCTGAACCCTTCTAATATATGTCAGTGTAATCCTTCAACGTCTTCAGAGAGGTGACGGGTCCCGACAACCATACATTTCATAGACTATGACATCTTTAAACTGGACTGTGGGGTCCTTAAACCCATGGACTGTGATGTCCTTAACCTCGGACTGTGGGGTCCCTTTAAACCCACGGACTATGATGTCCTTAACCTCGGACTGTGGGGTCCTTAAGCTCATAGACTATGATGTCCTTAACCTCGGACTGTGGGTTCCTTAAGCCCATGGAACCTTGGACCGTAATGTCCTTAAACTAATCGACCGCAATGTCCCTAAACTAAACAATAGAGTCCAAATGCTCTCTTGTTGGATCTAAACGATCCCGCTGAGTTGATCTTAGTCTAAAATTAGACTAACGTATCCTTAACTAACGTTTAAGTTGATCTTAGTCTCAAATGAGACTAACGTATCCTTAAACCCAACCCCCAAACCCAAATATAAGAAAATACGGATTTAGACTAATCCACGTCCTACGGGCGACAACATAAATTAGTCTCCGTATACAATCCACGGGAAACCAAAAACAAAACAAACACCCACGACACGAAGTGACTATCTGGAGAAGGAGAAAGTGGTTACCGCGATGCGGTAGCGTAATTAACTGCAGGGGCTTGCGCCTGCAGGGAAGAGCATCCCCACAATCAAAAACCCCTCAACGAGGGGGAATCTGACGAAGTCTGCTATATCGGCCGCATCTTTTTAAACCTTCGATACATGGTGTCATAAATCAACTTGGCATCTTCAGAGAGGTGGACAGATAGCACCAATTAGCATCTGCCCTCGAATTTCAGGCCTGACGTCCCAACGTCCCGATCGCGTCTTTCGGCGGGAACAGTTTCCTCGGGCAAATTCCTAGGATTCATTGTACGACACAGGGGCATCGAAATAGAACCGTCAAAGATCAAGGCGATTATGGAAATGATTCCGCCAAGAACTTTCAAGCAACTGCGGTCTCTCCAGGGAAAGCTCGCGTATATCCGACGGTTCATAGCTAACCTCTTCAGCAAATGCCGCCCTACAGTAGTCACCTGCTGAAGAAGGGAACCTATTTGTTTGGGATCGGAAATGCAAGGGTGCACTCGACGAAATTAAGCAATACCTGCAGAATCCACCGGTACTGACCGCTCCAGTCAAGGGAAAGCCCCTCATCCTGTACATAACCGCCCTTGAAGGTTCTTTGGGCGCGTTATGGGCACAGGAGAATGATTAAGGGAAAGAGAAAGCCCTCTACTATTTGAGTCGGGTTCTCCTGGGGGCAGAAAACAACTACTCCCTCATCGAGAAACACTGCTTGGCGTTAATCTTCATGATAACGAAGCTTCGACATTATTCTTTGGCGCATGAGGTCCATCTCATATCAAAAGTGGATCCTCTCAAGTATTTGATGTCGAGAGCCATACTAATGGGGTGGATTGCTAAATGGGCCCTACTCTTAATGGAATTCTCGATAACATACCGACCTCTCAAGGCAATTAAAGGCCAGGCCATCGCCGACTTACTCGCTGAGCATCCGATACCTACCGATTCACCCATAAATTGCGAATTGCCGGACGAGCACGCGTTTGACACGATTGACAGGGAAAAAGAAGGGAACGATACCCGATGGGAACTCTACTTCGATGGGGCATCTTCCATGAAGAAGAGAAAGCACACCACCCCTATAATCAAATCGTGGGTAGGCCTTATCTTCGTGACTCCACAAGGAGAGATAATGCGCTTTCCCTTTTCCATAACAGAGCCGAGAACAAACAACGAAGAGGAATATGAAGCTTTGATAGCAGGTCTTGAGATCGCTATCGACATGGGAATCGAAGACCTCTTCATATACGGAGACTCCCAGTTGGTCGTTAGTCAAGTAAACGGCGACTATCAAATATGCAAACCAGAGTTGATGAAGTACGGTGAGAGAGTGCAACAATTACTGACTCAAATCCCTTCTTATACCCTGGAAAGCATACCGCGAACAAAAAATAGCAAGGCGGATGCCTTAGCCAAACTCACCAAAGAACTGGCTGACGAAAACCTCGATGACGTGAGAATCGTTGTACAAAGCCATCGGGTTCTTGCGCCAGCAGCAATGTCTACGGAATCGTCTGAAGAAATAGAAGCGACCAAGCAAACGGTCCTACAAATAGAGGACCGAGAAAAGTTTAAGGGTTGGAGAGAATTCTTCATATACTACTTCAAATCCCGTCAAATACCTAAAGATGCATCCTCAAGACATCAGCTCATGAAACGAGCTCTGTCTTTCCCCTTCGTCAATGATACTCTGTATAAGAGATCTTTCGACTCTCTGTGACTGAGATGCCTGGGACCGGAAGAAGCAAGGAGAGTCGTCCAAGAAACTCACGACGGACTCTGCGGTTCTCATCAAGCCTGGCCAAAGATGAAGCTGAAGATCAAAAGAATGGGTTACTACTGCCCACGATGATTTAGGACTGCCTCGAATACGCGAAGCAGTGCCACTCGTGCCAAATCCATGGAGACTTCATCCACCAGCATCCAAATCCGCTACACCCAACAGTGGCTAGCTGTCCGTTTGAAATGTGAGGGACCGACGTAATTGGGCCCATCGAACCAGTGTCATCCAGAGGACATCGGTTCAAATTGGCGACAACCGATTACTTTTCTAAGTGGGCAAAAGCAGTGCCGCTAAGGGAAGTGAAGACGGAGAATATCCTCCATTTCTTCAAGACTCATGTTATCTACCGGTTCGAAACTCCACGACGGATTATCTTCAATAACGGGCCGGCCTATCACAAAATCAGCCGCTTTGCACAACAACATAATATAGACTGGAAATACTCTTCGGCCTATACTCCTAAGTGTGTTTTCTTTTGAGAATCATAAGGATCCCACAAGAGAATTTTCTTTATGCGTAGGGACACTAATTTCCCCGCAGGTCGAGACGAATCGAGAGATTCTCGCAAAGACATCGATTTCCTTGCGGGTCGAAACGAATCGAGGTTCTCGCCAAGGACGCTGATTTTCCTGAATCGAGGTTTTTGCCAAGGACACTGATTTCCCTGGGGTTAAGACGAATCGAGAGATTCCTGCAAAGACACTGATTTCTCTGCGGGTCGACGCGAATCGAGATGTTCTCGTCAAGGACGCTGATTTCCCTGAATCGAGATATTTGCCAAGGACACTGATTTCCCTGTGGGTTGGATGTCATTGGCTGACTTGCTCCACTTTCCGCGATGTCAGGGTTGAAATTCTCCACTTTCTTCGGTGTCAGGGTTGACATTCTCCGCTTTCTGCGGTGTCAGGGATCGACTTTCTCCGTTTTCTACGGTGTCGGGGTTGACTTTCTCCGTTTTCTATGGTGCCGGGATCGACTTTCTCCGTTTTCTACGGTGTCGGGGTTGACTTTCTCCGTTTTCTATGGTGCCGGGATCGACTTTCTCCGTTTTCTACGGTGTCGGGGTTGACTTTCTCCATTTTCTACGGTGTCGGGATCGACTTTCTCTGTTTTCTACGGTGTCGGGGTTTACTTTCTCCGTTTTCTACGGTGTCGAGGTTGACTTTCTCCGTTTTCAATGGTGCCGAGATCGACTTTCTCCGTTTTCTACGGTGTCGGGGTTGACTTTCTCCATTTTCTACGGTGTCGGGATCGACTTTCTCCGTTTTCTATGGTGTCGGGGTTTACTTTCTCTGTTTTCTACGGTTTCGGGATCGACTTTCTTCGTTTTCTACGGTGTCGGGGTTGACTTTCTCCATTTTCTACGTTGTCGGGGTTGACTTTCTCCATTTTCTACGGTGTCCGAGTTGACTTTCTCCGTTTTCTACCGTGTCGGGATCGACTTTCTCTGTTTTCTACGGTGTCGGGGTTGACTTTCTCCGTTTTCTACGGTGTCGGGATCGACATTCTCCGTTTTCTACGGTGTCAGGGTTGACCTTCTCCGTTTTCTATGGTGTCAGGATCGACATTCTCCGTTTTCTACGGTGTCGGGGTCGACTTTCTCCGTTTTCTATGGTGTCGGGATCGACTTTATCCGTTTTCTACGGTATCAGGGTTGACTTTCTCCGTTTTATGGTGTCCGGGTTGACTTTCTCCGTTTTTACGGTCTCGAGGTTGACTTTCTCCGTTTTCTACGGTGTCGGGATCAACTTTCTCCGTTTTCTATGGTGTCAGGGTTGACTTTCTCTATTTTCTACAGTGTCGAGATCGACTTTCTCCGTTTTCTACGGTATCAGGGTTGACTTTCTCCGTTTTCTACGGTATCGGGGTTGACTTTCTCCGTTTTCTACGGTGTCGGGGTTGACTTTCTCCGTTTTCTACGGTGTCGGGGTTGACTTTATCCGTTTTCTACGGTGTCGGGGTTGACTTTATCCGTTTTCTACGGTGTCGGGATCGACTTTCTTCGTTTTCTACGGTGTCGGGGTCGACTTTCTCCATTTTCTACGGTGTCGGGATCGACTTTCTCCGTTTTCTACGGTGTCCGGGTTGACTTTCTCCGTTTTCTACGATGTCCGGATCGACTTTCTCCGTTTTCTACGTTGTGAGGGTTGACTTTCGCCGTTTCCTACGATGTCGGGATCGACTTTCTCCGTTTTCTACGGTGTTAGGGTTGACTTTCTCCGTTTTCTACGGTGTCGGTGGTTGACTCTAGATTGTCTGTGAACCGCAGAGTCTTGGAACTGGGGACTTTGTCGTGGCTCCGATTGGTAGTGGCGCGTCCGTGTCCTACTGGAATGAGGAGGAATGCCATTGCTGGTCTTCTGGGATGCAGATATTGCCGCTGAGACCTGACTCTCCCTTTGATAGAGTTTGTTGGGACATGTGGTTCCCTTTTCGTTTATTCCCATGGATTGTATACAGGGGTCAGTATGGATTTACCTGCAGGGCAAAAGTTTCATTTTATATGTATTATTTTTTTGTTTTCTTTCCGCGATGCTCTATCATTTCAGCTTTTTGTATCGCGAAAGTCGTGATTGCCCAATCATTTTGGCTATTTTTCGCGGTGCCCAATCATTTCGGCTGTTTTTGTATGCATATATTTTACTTGCTGGTTTTGTTGCCAGTTGCCCTATCATTTCGGCTATTTCATATGCATTTTTGGCTTGCTGAATTTTCGCCGCGAGTATGGAACCTGGGATCTGATACCAATCTTAGCATCAGGATCGCTGCGACTGAAATATTGCCAGGAGCGAATCATCATTTGCCGCGAAAGGACTTGGAATTTGTTACCGATTTAGGCATCATCATCGCTACTACTGGAACATTTCCAGGAGCGAATCATCATTTGCCTCTGTCGATTCGAACAAAGTCGGCTTAGCAAACAGGGTTAGGATCCTGTTGACTAAGGCTTTTGACTTCATGAGCCGTAAGGGTCTCATAAAGGTGTTTCTCCTTACGAGTCGTGAGGATCTCATAGGTGCGTTTTCTCCTTAAGAATTGTGAGGATTCTTAAGTGTATGTTCTCTTGTAAGTCATAAGGATCTTGCAAAAGTGTTTTCTCCTTGTAAATCGAGAGGACCTACAAGTGTTTGTTCATCAAATGAGGGCATTCCTCGTCGTTGGTGGGACTCGCCAAGGAAATGATTATTTGTGCCCGTGGATTATATACAAGGGTCGGTATTGAACCGCTTGTAGGGCATTCTGGGAAATGTGATGGCTTAAGAACAGATTCATATACCTGTAGCTTAAGGTTTTCGAATCTTATGAGCCGTGAGGGTCTTATAAGAGGGTTCTCCTTACGAGTCGTGAGGATCTCGTAAGTGTAATTTCTCCTCAGGAATCGTGAGGATCCCTAAGTGTGTTTCTCCCTTGTGAGTCATAAGGATCTCACACAGGTGTTTTCTCCTTACAAGGTCGAGAGGACCTTGCAAGTGTGAACGAATTTTTTTTACTAGCCTGCGCCCTTTCGGGTTTTCACAAAGATCGCCGGTAGCCTTACTGTTTTTACTCACGGAGCCTTTTCAGGTTTTCGTCCGTGCCCATCTTGCTTATGGACGTACCGTTTTTTTTACGAGTCTGCTCCCTTTTGGGTTTTCACAAATATCGCCGGTAGCCTTGCTGTTTTTACTCATGGAGACCTTTCGGGTTTTCATCCGTGCCCATCTTGCTTATGGACGTACCGTTTTTTTTTGCGTCAGCCCTAGGATGTTGTGGTTTGTATTAGTTTACAGATATTTCGGTCAGGCCTAGTATTTTTTCAAGAACTATCCGTTTATTGGCCTTAAGGGTCTTTCGCCATGCATATTCATGAGCAAGTAAGCCCCACCTTGCTAGACCTTGTTTTCGGGCCTTCATAATTCGGCTCGAACTTCCCACGTTTGGCATGATTGAGGATCATAGGTCTTTTGACCACTAGCACGAGTTCGCCTTGGCGAAATGTCCTCGGCCTAGTCAATCTCTCGTCTGAGCATGTCACCTTCGCTTTGTAAGCCTCCAGATTTTGCTTCTCCATGAGCCGGGTTTCGTCAAGAGCGTTGAGCTCCTCAAGCCAAAGATGAGCATTCTCTCCGTCTGTTAGCTCATAATGAACCGCCACTTGTAAAGAGCGTAGTTCTATCTCAAAGGGGAGTACTGCTTCCGTGCCGAATACCAATGCGAATGGCGTTGTATTTGTGGCCGTTTTGAACGTAGCTCGGTAAGCCCAGAGAGCCTCATGTAGTTTTTCATGCCAGTCCTTCTTGTTTTTGGACACCGTCTTCTTCATGATCTTTGTCAAGGTCTTGTTGAAAGCCTCAGCCAGATCGTTAGCTCAGGGATTGTAAATCGAAGAGTATCTCCAGTCTATATTATGCTGTTGTGCGAAGCGGCTGATTCTGTGACTTCTGTAGGCCAGCACGTTATCAGAGATAATCCTTCGCGGAGTGCCGAACCGATAGATGACGTGTGTCTTGAAGAAATGGAGAATATTCTCCGTCTTCACTTCTCCTAACAGTACTGCTTCTGCCCACTTGGAGAAGTAATCAGTTGTCGCCAAGATGAACCGATGTCTTTTGGACGATGCTGGTTCTATAGGCCTAATTATGTCGGTTCCCCACATTTCGAACTGCCAACTAGCTACTGTTGGGTGTAGCTGGTTTGGATGCTGGTGGATGAAGTCCCCATGAATTTGGCACGAGTGGCATTGTTTCGCGTATTCGAGACAATCCAGAATCATCGTGGGCCAATAGTAGCCCATCCTTTTGATCTTCAGCTTCATCTTTGGCCCGACTTGATGAGAACCGCATAGTCCATTGTGAGTTTCTTGGACGACTCTCCTAGCTTCTTCCGGTCCCAGGAATCTCAGCCATAGAGTCTCGAACGATCTCTTATACAGCGTGTCATTGACGAAGGCGAAAGACAGAGATTGTTTCATGAGATGATATCTTGAGGATGCGTCTTCAGGTGTTTGACAGGATTTAAAATAGTCTATAAAGACTTATTTCCAATCCTTAACCTTTTCTTGGTCCTCCATTTGTAGGTTCGTTTGATTGGTCGCCTTCTTTTCTTCAAACGACTCCGGAGATATTTCTGCTGGTGCAAGAACCCGACGGTTTTGTTCAATGATTCTTAAGTCATCGAAGTTTTTGTCAGCCAATTCTTTAGCGAGTTTGGCTAATGCATCCGCCTTACTATTCTCCGCTCGTAGTATGCTTTCCAGGGCGTAGGAAGGGATTTGAGTCGGCAATTGTTGCACTCTTTCGCCATATTTTACCAACTCCGGTTTGCACGTTTGATAATCGCCGTTTACTTGACTAACGACCAACTGGGAGTCTCCGTATATGAGGAGGTTTTCGAATCCCATGTCGACAGCGATCTTAAGACCTACTATCAAAGCTTCATATTCTGCTTCATTGTTTGTCCTCGGCTCTGTCAAGGAAAAGGCAAAGCGCATTATCCCTCCTTGCGGATTCACGAAGATAAGGCCTGCCCCCGATTTGATTATAGGGGTGTTGTGCTTTCGCTTCTTCATGGAATATGCCCATCAAAGTAGAGTTCCCATCGGGTATCACTCCCTCCTCTCTCCATGTTGATCGTGTCAAACGTGTGCTCGTCCGGCAGTTCACAATTTAAAAGCGAGCCAGCAGGTATCGGATGCTCGGCGAGGAAGTCGGCGATGGCCTGGCCTTTCACTGCTTTGAGGGGTCGATAGATTATCAAGAAATCCATCAAGAGGAGGGCCCATTTAGCGAGTCATCCTGTTAGTATGGCTCTTGACATCAAATATTTGAAAGGATCCACCTTCGATATGAGATGGACCTCATGCGCCAAAGCATAGTGTCTGAGCTTCGTTATCGCGAAGATTAACGCCAGGCAGTGTTTTTTGATGGGGGGGTAGTTGTTTTATGCCCCCAGTAGAACTTGACTCAAATAGTAAAGGGCTCTCTCTTTCTCTTGGTCGTTCTCCTGTGCCCATAATGCGCCTAAAGAACCTTCAAGGACTGTTGTGTACAGGATGAGGGGCTTTCCTTTGACTGGAGCGGTCAGTACCGGCGGATTCTGCAGGTATTGCTTGATTTCGTCCAGTGCACTTTGGCATTTGCGATCCCAGACAAACGGGATCCCCTTCTTCATTAAATGGCTGTAGGGGTGGCACTTGCCGGAGAGATTGGCTATGAATCGTCGGATATATGCGAACTTTCCTTGGAGAGACCGCAGTTGCTTGAGAGTTCTTGGCGGAGGCATTTCCATGATCACCTTGATCTTCGACAGGTCTATCTCAATGCCCCGGTGTCGTACGACGAATCCTAGGAATTTGCCCGAGGAAACTCCGAACACGCATTTTAGAGGGTTCATCTTCAGGTTGTATTTCCAAAGACGCTGAAACACGATCTTCAGATGCTCCCAATGCTCCTCGTACAACTTGCTTTTCACCACGAGGTCATCGATATAGCATTCGACGATTTCATGTATGAGGTCATCGAAAATCTTTATCATGGCCCTCTGATAGGTAGCGCCAGCATTCTTCAAACCGAAAGGCATCAGTTTGTAGCAGAATATTCCCAAGGGAGTCCGGAAAGCGATATGCTTCTGGTCTTCGAGGTGCATCTTTATTTGATTGTACCCTGATGATCCGTCCATGAAGGAGAAGACTACGTGAGTGGACGTGTTATCTATCATCAGCTCGGTAACCGGTACGGGAAAATCATCCTTCGGGCAAGCTTTATTGAGGCCCCGAAAGTCTACACACTTTCCCACCGTCCTATTTTTCTTCATCACCAGGACAATGTTGGCGATCCAGTCAGGATACTGAACTTCTTGGATAAAGCCGGATTCGATTAGCTTCTTGACTTCGGCATTGATGCTGATTTCAAGCTCGAGCCGCATCATTTTTGGTGCTTGTTTGACTGGCTTGACGTCTGGAGATATCGCCAATTTATGCACCGCTATCTCTGGATCTAGCCCCGGCATCTCGGAATAGTTCCATACGAAGCAGTCTTTATACTGCTTGAGCACGTCCTTTACCGCAGCTACCTGTTCTTCGGACAACAACTCACTGACGAACGTAGGCCTCGAGTCGTTTGCCGTCCCCAAGTCGATTTTCCTTAGGTTGTCCGCAGTAGTATGTATTCCATCTCCCAACTCTTTTGGCGCAGGTGGAAATTCTGAGATCAGCTCATCTTCATCCTCATATTTGAAGCACCAGGAGAGGTCATCCATATCCTCGCGTATTCCTTCTTATGACAGCGTTATCGCGTGACAGGTACGAGATCGTTTCCAAGACCGATGTTGATCTAGTTCTACTCTCGCCGTGTACGTTTCTTTTAGAACATGCTTCTGTGGTGGGTTTACCATCCAACTGCTGGATAGAGAGAACCTGCCTTGCTGATACTGGTCTTCTACCCGTTTTTTGAATGTGAAGCAGTTTTCGAGAGGATGTCCTATCGCTCGGTGATAGGAGCAATAATCTGGATGAGAGACCTCGTCTACTTGTTCGGGGTGTTTGGACTCCAGGAGCGTAATCATTTGATGTTTCATGACAAGATCGAATATCTTCCTTGTCTTGTCTTGGGAAAAGAATATGCTCGACCCATCTTCTTTATAAGAGACGAATCCCGGCTGCTCAATTCACGATCGCGTGGCTTCTTGGACCCGCTTTGCCGCTGTCGAACGTTTTTTCCGTTCTTTAGTTTGTTTTTGCCTCTGCGTCGGGTCTTCTGTATGACGGGATGGCGACGAAGGGCATTGTCATTCTCCATAGCCTGCTGAAGGATGCACTGCGTCCCGGCTTTCTCGTAAATGGCCATTTCACGGTTGTGGTCATCCCAGGCCTTTTGACCTCTTCCCTTATTAGCTTGTCCATCTGTTCTTCAAACGACGGACTTGGCACTTTTATGGCAGGATCTTGTTTTGGTTCAATCGTAGTGTCTTCTAACTGAGCATCTCCTTCTTCATCGAAGTCATGTATAACACAGCACCCATGGAATCGCTCCCGTTTCTTGGATCGAACATATCCAAGCCCGATCGTTTCCATTCTCCCGTTGGGCAATTTTCGCTGAGTTCCAGGGACGTTCCAAATCCTGTTGTAGAACTGAACTTGTCGAGCAGTCTGTTTGAAGGGTACGTCTCGGCGCTTCAACAGCCTTTTTAATCCTTCTGTGTAATATCTGGGCAGAAGGATGGGCTGGAGCCTGTCAAGCGTAGAATCGACACCATTCCAGATTTCTTTCTCCACTTTGGTTTCCACGGATCGATAAAAGAGGATTGCCTTTTTCATCTTTCCGCCTGGGAGGGATGTAGAACGTCTGCAGTTCTTGCACATTATAGGTATCAAGTGCGTCGAGCTCTTTGTAGTGCTGCCGTAGAACCATAGCGATTTGCAAATTTTGATCATCTCCAGCGAAGTCCTGTGTTGATGGACGGATCAAGAATACTGCGTTGATCTCGTCTTCAGAGTCATTTCCAAACACCAGAATAGGGGTAGACGGTCTCGGTTTGTTGCATTGGGGCGGTCCTGAATAGACTATCTCTTCCTCCTCCTCGGTATCGCTCCCGAAGACCCGAATATTGGTGATAGATTTTTGCTTATTCTCCGGTTTATGGCATCTTTCCGTGTCTTCAAAGTCTGGAAGGAAATACTTTGCATTCTCGTATTTGCGGACTTCATTCACAGAAAATGGGTTTAGCTCCCCTGTTACGGTGTACTCAAGACCATCCTTGAAATACTTCATTCACTGATGTTGCGTAGAAGGGATGATGTTGTACTCGTGTAACCAAGGCATACCGAGCAAGGCGTTGTAGCAAGTCTTGGCGTCAATGATGTGGAACTTGATGTCAGTGATGAGCAACCCAAAACATAATGTCAGTATCATAGACCCGAGCGTGCGTGATGACTGGGAGTCGAACCCGGAGATAGTGATTTTATCCCGAGCGAGTTGCTGGACGATCATGCAGATTTCTTTTAGCACCCTCACATTTAGGAGATTGACATATGACCCGTTGTCAACTAGGATCTTCCCTATCTTGATGTCATGGTAGTATACGGTGACATACAAGGGACGGTTGTGCTCGCATGTTCCGAGGAGGAGATCTTCATCGCCGAAAGTGACGTCAGCCGTGTGAACTTCTTCGTGCTCGTCCTTCATCTTTTCTTCGGCGAGGAAAGCTTGAAACTGTTCGGGCTCTTGTAGTGCCTTGATCAGGGAATCTCGCACCTCTTTAGATAATAGAAGGGCATCCAAGACGCTCAGCTTTGAGGGTATCTTCCTCAAGTGTGCTAGGACGTTGTAATCCACTTTACTTTTCTTGGACGGGTTCTTGTCTACCAGCTCTTCGACGACTCGGTCATCGAGAGCGATATGCTCAGGGACTTTTTCCTTCCCCTTATCTTTTCTATTCGATCCCTTGTTTGCAGGTCCGAGATTCTTTTCGGGCAACGTACGGTTGCGCAGCTGAATATTCTCACAGTTCTTCACCTCTTTCTTTTTTCCTGAGGTGGATTCTTTGAAGAGAGGGACGAGGGCTATTTCTTCATCAGAATCGCTCCCGAAGGTGAGAACATGCGATCCCCCAGAATCAACCATGTGACAGTTACCGGCAGTTCTTTTACCCTCATCTGTCGTGCTTCTCTGTTCCCGACGAGCCTTGCGCTTCAATTGCCTGACGTGTTGTCGGTGGGTAACATATCCCTGCCACCAGTTTTCAAAGGCGTTGCACTCTTCGGTAGGGTGCGTGATCCTCTGATGGTATAAGCAGTAGTTTGGATGTGCATCCGCTTCGTCAAGGTGTATGCTGCCAGGAGTATTTCCTTTAAAAGGCGGCAGCTTCATTCCCATTGACAGGTCTTTGGCGAATTGCTTCCTTGTCTTAAGCCTGCTTTTGTCTGCTGTAGGCGTGCTTCGATCTGGTTGGGGTACTCTACGGTTTCTCAATACCGGAGCTTCTTCAACTTGACGCCGACGCTTGGTCCTCTCGTATATGGTTGTTTCCCGCTCTCTGCCAGCTTTGCTTTTCTAAAGAGCTTCGTTCAGCAGCCTGTCAATCAATTCGTCTGATGGCTCCAGGGATTTTGGTTCCGGTTCTGGATCTGCCCCCAGTTTCTCTGTATCAGGATTCTCTTTACCGTCTATTGATGAGTAAGAGATCACGTGGCAGCTTGCCACATAATCCTCGGGCTCTTCTGAAGAATTGTCTCCTTCATTAGCGTCATCGTCTTCATTTTCAAGAACATGTTTAAAGAATTCATCCAATGTGATTGGGGTCTGTGCCCTCTGGTTATATTCTTCTAGTGTATCGATATATTTCTGCAGACCTATACGGCTATCGTCGGGTTCGATGGGCTTCTTGGCCTTCTTCTTTTCCTTTAAAGACTTTGGAGGCTTGGCCTCAATGTTTTGTCCACCTTCACCAACTTTCAGCGTTGGGCGCAGCTTCAACATCCCCTCAATAATCTCGGGCTCCAGCGGGCTCTTCCACCTAATCGCCGGACATGCTTGGAGATCTTTCAGTATTCTTTTAGTTTTTGTCGAAAGAACAACTTCCCATGGAGCTTCCTTTATAAATGAACATGATTCCCCCGACGTGTCCATCTTTTTCGGAGCGTGTGGTTGTGGCGGGTTTACCCTCCATTTTTCAGATAACGCGAATTTGCCTTGCTGGTACTGATCCTAAATCCAGTTTTTGAAGACGAAGCAATCTTTGATTGGATGGCCCATTATTCGATGAAAGGGGCAATAGTTGGGACTGTTGACGTCACCGGGCTGCAGCGGGCGTTTTGGATCCGTCAGGGTGATGAGCCTGTTGCGCATCGCCAGCTCGAACAGTCTTCTCGTTTTATCCCGGGGAAACGAATAATGACGTTTTAGCTTCTTGTTGAAGAACCGTTGTTTATCGTTTTGGCGATCAGGTGGTTTTGGACCACTGGACTGCTACTGAGCGTTGGTGACGAAGGTCGCTTTCCCTTTCCCCTTTTCGTTTCGAGGCTCCATTTTCGAGGAAGACGGTCTATGGCCCATCTGGTCTATTTGGGCCAGCTTGTCAATCAAGGCCCGGAAGGTAGTCGGCTTGAAAAACATCATGAACTGGGATATGGTCGCCTGAGGATCGAGGGTTCCTACGAACATGCCCACACCAGGAGCTTCCTCTATGCGTTGTTCGCACTTTGACCATAGGTTCCACCACCGAATTGCATACTGAACCATTGTCTCTCCCGGCTTCACTCTGGCATTAATCAACACCGTGATTGGGGTTCGTTCGCTGGCGCTTGCGAACCTTTGTGTAAAAAGTAGCTCCATTTCTGCAAAAGTCTTGACAGAGTCATTCGGGGGCTCGGAGTACCATTCGAATGCTGTCTCCGATAAGCTGCCAACAAACTGGTGAAGAAACAGTTTGTCGTGACCCCCTGTAATACCGCACAGAGCTCTGAATTGAGCAACGTGCTGGTGTGGATTACCCGTCCCCTTATACACATGGAATTTAGGGATCGTATATCCTAGCGGGTTCTTTATTTGATCGTACCAACCCGGATATGGTCGTCCAGTCTTGACGATTTGGCCGGCTTCTTCGCTCTCCTGATGAGCTCGTATCTGTTGAGCTATATAGTCGTCAAGGGCGACTTTGGAGATGGTCTCTTCCCTGGCTGCTGATAAAACCGGAAGAGGGTTTGATGTCTCCCCTCTATCGTCTTCAATTATTACTGGAGGATCTTCGGCTGGGTGGTCTGGCTGGATCATCATGCCCACCATATCTTGGAATAATAGCAACATTTGTTTTATCTTGGCCGCTTGTTCCGCAACCTCTTTGTCTTTCTTCTCGAGTATTCTTTGGAGGAACTCAGCGTCGGTTTCCTGTTCCCGACGTTGCTCTGACGATGTCTTCGGGCTTTCTTTCGGCCCAGTGAGCGCGACCATATTCGTTACCATTTCCTGGAGCTTTTTCTGTTGCTCTTGGGCTTCTGTCACAGATCGGGTGAGTGGTCGATGGCTCGTAGAGATACGACTATCCTCCTTCCCGGAAAAATGTAGATGGGGTGTGATTGAAGAAATTTTGCGTACGTGCGTTTTTTAAAAGATAAATCAAAGAATTACCGCAATTAATAACGGTGTCGCTTGGTAGCTAGCCGGTTGAGTACGGGTCGGTCCACAGGGAAATGGATTCCTATTCTTTGTGTTTTAACGAGTTAAATCCTAAAGATTTGGATTTTATTTTAAAATCTAAGAATGAGATAAAAGTTTATAAAAAGCTTGCTAGGGTTAAGATTAGGTTAGTTTGGAAAATCAATTATTCTCACCGCTTTCTTTGCCCTAATTAAGAACTTTTAGGTGTTAAGGTAATAATTAACAAAGGGGATTAGCACGATCGGGAAGAAACTAGGTTTCTTCCTCTTGGTCCTTGTCCGTCCTTTCTTAACTCTTACCCTAACCTCCATGGAAAACAATCACAACCGGTCTTTAACTAGGGTATCACCGCTACCTCGTGGGATAGGGTGCCGTAGTGAGCGGTGTGTGTTTGTATGCATAGAGTCCTACTTTAAAATATTGAACGGGGAAGAAAGGGATGAAAGATTTTCATCTCTCAAACTTTCCCTGAACCTAACCCTAACAAGTGAGAAACTATTCACTCATTAGGGAATTGATAAACGAATTCATTTTTATGGTTTTATTTTAATTAACTACGACAGATAAAAAAAAAGTATAACTACGGCAGATAAAAAAATTTATAACTACGGCAGATAAAAAATTTATAAGTAGGGCAAATAAAAAATTTATAACTAGGGAAGAAAAGAAATTCAAGATAAAAAAAACTTACTTCTTTATTGATGCACTCTTTGACAGATTACATGGAGTTGAAAATCTAAGATCTAGAAATTAAAAGAGGCATCTCAAAAGAGGCACCCAAAAAGAGGCACACCTCAAAAGAAGGCTGTAGGCTTTCTATTTATAGATAATAGAAACCCTAGGGTTTACATCTGATCCATATCTAGAATTACAAAAATACCCTTAAGAAAACCGAGTCAATGCACCAACGCACCGACATGCACCATCACGCACCGACATGTGCACAGCACGGCCGCGGTTCCGCGGCATAAAGGCATTTTTGGCCGCGGATCCGCGGCCATTTGGTGGGCTTGATGGCTCATTTCTTCAGGGCTTCCGTCTGTTGCTTTTTTTTCTTCACTTGGTTCTTCAGAATGTCTTCTAGTTTCTTCCAGATTTCCACAGTGCAAAATGTTGTGGACTTTTTCCGTTCGCTTCGTGTTGAAGTCTTGAATCTTGTGTTGCCTTTGTACTTTGTGAAATCGAACTGTTCATTGATCTTCATTTGATCCTTAACTGTAGGCGGTATCATAAAGATTCTTCTATTTGTTGGTCGTAGTCTCACTTTTGTAGCGTTTTTTCATCATTTTCACTGTATTGTTCCGAGAACCTGTAACCCGCAACTATTTAACAGACATGGATCAAAAGCACCTATTTATTTGTAAAATGATTAAGAATGGGGAATATACTAATGCAAAATTATGATATGAACAAATACCCCCAAACTTATCTTTTGCTCGTCCCGAGCAAAACCAATTTATTCTCGAAAAATCCTAACCCCACTTTCGCAGGGAAACGCGATTGCACTGAGCTCGTGCAACAAGCCGTTAAACCTCTAGGTGTCCCTAGTAGGAGGAGTGTTGTCTCCTGAGGGTTTTCAGCGGATACTACCCGCAAAATCCGATCAATTTGGCCTATTGACTTTCATTCTTCAATTCGGTGTTCTAGCAAGAAATTCTATTATTTTCAACTCAGAAATTATCAACCCATATTTTTCACGCTTCCTTATCATTTAACTTAAGAATGTATATGTTCTGTAATTTTATTTAGCTTTCAGCATCTTTTGAATTTTCCTTCTAAGGTTCCATCTCAACTTAGGAATTTTTATCATCTCTACTAAACATATAAGTCCTATTTTTCATTCCTATCTCTCATCCAAACCCCAATCATATACCCCTACGTGTGTGTATGTATCACCCCTACACTTGGAAATTCAATTCAAGCTATTATACTCTTGTCCATCGTCCAAAGTACTTTTAGTTTGTGAATTTTAGAATGAAATTGCTCACACATCCTTCATGCGACCGTTAATACTTCTTGAGGTACTAACGACCGATTATAAAATGTGTTTGCGCATTATGGCGTAATTTCTCGTCTTGTAATACCTAAGGCTTTAGCTGTGACTCCCAGACCAGTTGGTCTAAGGCACTAGGTGATAAAGCACCCTCGCTATATATTTTTTATTTTACGCAGCTTTAAGTAATTACAAAACCAGTGTTCATTTTTTTTAATTTATATCTCTTTATTCATACTTATAATTTTATTTTCCTTCATACTAAAGACTTTAGAAAAGAGCATTTCAAGGTATCCTCTACTATTCCAAGTTTCAAGGTTCGTGTTTGTGCAATTGTAGGGTATATATTTTTAGAATTTAGACTTAAGGTTCGGTATTATTTTTCAGACTTACACTTCAATAAAAATTTCAATACTCTCCCTTTAATTTGACTTAGCCTAAGAAGTGAACTCAAAATTTGCCTATTTCTAAGTAAACTACAAAGACATATATTTTCTACCGTAAAATTTTAAGAAAGGTTATTTTTTGGGTTTTTAATTTACTAAGTTTAGGATTTAGTTTTTTTTTCCTATCTAGTTAACCGTCTTGTCAAACTTAAGTCAATTATGGCCAAAATTGAATTTTTCAATTTTTATAATTTTTAAAATTTTCAATTTTTATGGGTTTTTAAAATAAGTATGTAAATGCAAAATATACACATGAATGCGAAGGAAGAAAGCTTACCGAGCACACCCCCAAACTTAAACTTGACAGTCTCCTCACTATCAGGCTACACCAAGAGGGTCAAAATTGTCGGCACTCCCCTGTTTATTTTTTTATTTTTATTTTTAAATTTTTTTTTAACAGAAAAAGAACACAAAATATATATACACAAAAAGGTTCCCCCCAAACATAAGTGAAATAGTGTTTCCACTGTTTAAGCGTTAAAATTCAGAGTTGGGGGGAGAAAAAAACACAGTATCAAGCTATACAAGGCCTTACACAGGCCAAATGTTAGCACCAACCATTCAAAAAATTTATCGTTATAATGGTGTGGTTGGTGAAAGAATGGAGTGTAGAGAAAAGAAATGAGATGCACACGAGACCGTGTGGAGATAGAAGCAGTATACAGTCTTGATGGAGGAGAAGAATGGCGGAAGGGAAAAAGAAATGGTAGTGGTGGTTCGACTTCTTCGGGTGGAGGTTGATTAATCACAAAATCCGTGTCATTTAGGAATGCAAGTTCGTCGGCGAAAATATCTTCGAAACTTTCATCTAAGGTTCGATTGAACATTTCAATGTCAATAAGTGTCCGCCAGAATTCAACACACTTGATTTTTCAAAAAAATATGAAGGTAGGATAGTCGTGAGGCTCATTTACCTTATTTTCAAAAGTGTCTAAATCAAGTTGTTTTCCTAGAATTATCGAACTCAAAATATCGGATTGTGATTCATTAACACTCGGTATCATTAAAGGAAGATTAGAAGAAGAACCAGAGAAAGTGGGAGAAAGAAGTTGAATACGGACTTGAGGGTGGAGATGGAGTGTATAAATTAGCACATTTTGTAATGACCGATGTGTAAAGAGAGATTGTGCTAATCTATCAACCCACTGAGAAATGAGGTCAAATCCCTTAAGGTTCGTGAGAAAACATGAGTACGTCGAACTTGGTAAACCAGACATTGAAAATGAAAGGGATACGGTCTCTTGTGCGGTCGGAACAATGGAAAGGACGAAGGGGAGTGATTTAGGAAGGGTCACAGTTAAAGGTTCAGGAGAGTGTACACAGTCAGTGGAAAGAACAGGATGAATTGGAAAATCCGACTCATCAAACAAATTTGGTTTATCCTCAATAATTTCCTCAATATTCTCCTCAAAATTTAGCTTATCCATGCCCTTCTCATCAAAATCTAGACGCATATGAAGTTCGGGAAAAATATTTAATGATTCGGGATAATGAATTGGAGAGAAAAACTTGGCCAAATCTGCGGGCTCATCATCCAAATTATTCCCTGCGTCAATATCCTCAATCAAGTGAAAAAAAATTTTTTCGGACACCTCATCAAAAGCATGGATATTTATCAATTCAGATTCTAGATTGGAGGTGTAGAGGTCAAAAGGATTGGTGATGGTTTCACTCGAAAGGGACCCTTCACAATCTGGCAAATCAAGCACTACAAAGTCGCACAACTCATTAAACGTTTTATTTTCAACTGGTGAATCATTTGGGACACTTGATAGACATTCAAAACTGGAGTTGTGGGATTCAATTGGGGATGGATAGGTTTGATTTGGAAGGGTGCACATCTCACTCTCTTCACTCAAATTCTCAATCTGTCCAACCGTCTCATCATACATTGGAAAATTTGGAGCTAGTTGGAAACTAGCTACTAGTTCACTATGTTGTCTTGATGAATTAAGGGCGGCAATGGACGCATCCAAATTCCTCATCTGTTGGTTTGTTGCTACAATATAAGCTTCCAACGACTGTTCCAAACTAGACATGGGTTGTGAAGGGGTTTCAGTAAAAGATTCAAAATTGTTTGGATTCTGGAAACTCCCAAATGGCTGTGTAGAAGCAATGTCTAGGGAATGTGCGAAAGTCGGGTAGGACTGGTAGGAATTGAATGGTTGGACAGGAGTAGGATCAACATTTGGATAAAAAGATGAATGGACTTGTTGATCCCAAGAACTGGAAGTGTTGAAAGGAGTGAAAAATCGGTTACGAGATTGTTCAATATGTTCAGCAATAGACATGGGTTTCGGAGTTACAACAGGACTCGAAAAAGGAGTATCAACATAAGAAGGTGGTGAATGTTGAAATGGATGATACAAAGTGGATTGCGGAGTCCAACTGTTTCTCCTAGAAGCTTCTATTCGATTTTTCAAAGAAATTTTGGGCATGGAGGGATCGTCCGTAATTCGACCAAAACAATGCACGTAGGAAGCAATGTTTGGATGAGGGTACCAAAGTTCGGCAAGAGTTTTGCGAAGTGGGGTACCCATGATGTAAGAAAGGAGAAGAAAAAGAATGTGATGATTTTTTTTTATTTTTTATATTTTTTTTATTATTTTTTTTTTAAAAAAATTTAGAAATTTTTTGTTTTTGGGTTTTTGAATTTTTTTTTTGAAAGAGTTTTTGCAAAATTTTTACGGACTACTACACACTTTCAAACAGTCACAATATAAGCATGCACAATCAAGCCTAGAGCTAGGCTCTCCTAAATCAACTAGACTGCTCCTAACTGTTCCAAAGGACAAGTTGTGAGATCCTCAAATCGCCTCTTCACCGCCAATTGTGGCCAGATAAGCACAAGTAAAGAAAGGAGGGATCCGCTCACGAATCACCGTAAGACGGGCCTTTTCAAATTACCTTTCTTACTTGTCTAGCCTAGGCACCACAAAGTCTGGTTTAGATAAATGACTGATACCTACAACTTTTCCTTTGTCCTATTGAGCACGACAATCCTTATTGGCCGAGTCTAATATTTTTTATTAACTCGAAGGTTGATGCAAATGTTTTTTGTGATTTTTGGGGTCCTAGGAAGGGTAATGAAATCCCCACCCAATCTTGAGTGGTGTTATAGCCCCTTAAGAGTCCGTTTTAAAAATGCAAAGCAGTAAACACACCAAAAATCTAAAACACTTTCAAAAAAAATTTTTAATTTTGCAGCGCAGAGAATCCTGCACAAAAACAATTTATTGGAGATGGAGAAAAATTTTGCGCAAAGAACCTTGCAGGAAAATATTTTAGTGGAGTTCAGGGGAGAGAAGAAGAAAAGAGATACTTCCAGAGATTTTGATTTGCTGATGTCACCCTTTGACCGCGGTTCCGCGGTCAAACTTTCAATTCGGCCGCGGTTCCACGGCGATTTAGGGGGTTTAGATCTCCAAAAATTTTCTGTTTGTTGTTGTTATTCTTCTCTGTCTGTTCAGATCTTCTGTTTTTGAATTTGTTACTGGGTTTTTTTCCGATCTGAATCTGTCCCTCTTCTTTTCCTGCAAAATTCACACAATACCTCTCAAAAAGAACAAGATGAATTTTTTATTTTATTTTATTATTTTTTTTGTTTTAAAATTTTTCAATTTTTATAATTTTTAATTTTTTTTAATTTTTATTTTTAACCCGAAATTACACAAAGAAAGAGACTATTTTCTCCCCGGCAACGGCGCCATTTCATTAAAGAGATTTTGCGTACGTGCATTTTTTAAAAGATAAATCAAAGAATTACCGCAATCAATAACGGTGTCGCTGGTAGCTAGCCGGTTGAGTACGGGTCGGTCCACAGGGAGATGGATTCCTATTCTTTGTGTTTTAACGAGTTAAATCCAAAAGATTTGGTTTTATTTTAAGATCTAAGAATGAGATAAAAGTTTATAAAAAGCTTGCTAGGGTTAAGATTAGGTTAGTTTGGAAAATCAATTATTCCCACCGCTTTCTTTGCCCTAATTAAGAACTTTTAGGTGTTAAGGTAATAATTAACAAAGGGGATTAGCACGATCGGGAAGAAACTAGGTTTCTTCCTCTTGGTCCTTGTCCGTCCTTTCTTGACTATTACCCTAACCTCCATGGAAAACAATCACAACCGGTCTTTAACTAGGGTATCACCGCTACCTCGTGGGATAGGATGCCGTAGTGAGCGGTGTGTGTTTGTATGTATAGAGTCCTACTTTAAAATGTTGAACGGGGAAGAAAAGGATGAGAGATTTTCATCTCTCAAACCTTCCTTAAACCTAACCCTAATAAGTGAGGAACTACTCACTCATTAGGGAATTGATAAACGAATTCATTTTTATGGTTTTCTTTTAATTAACTACGACAGATAAAAAATAAGTATTACTACGGCAGATAAAAAAATTTATAACTACGGCAGATAAAAAATTTATAAGTAGGGCAGAAAAGAAATTCAAGATAAAAAAAACTTACTTCTTTATTGATGCACTCTTTGACAGATTACATCGAGTTGAAAATCTAAGATCTAGAAATTAAAAGAGGTATCTCAAAAGAGGCACCCAAAAAGAGGCACACATCAAAAGAGGCTGTAGGCTTTCTATTTATGAATAATAGAAACCCTAGGGTTTACATTTGATCCATATCTAGAATTACAAAAATACCCTTAAGAAAACCGAGTCAATGCACCGACACGCACCGTCACGCGCCGACACGTGCACAGCACGGCCGCGGTTCCGCGGCAGAAAGGCCTTTTTGGCCGCGGATCCGCGGCCATTTGGTGGGCTTGATGGCTCATTTCTTCAGGGCTTCTGTCTGTTTTTTTTTCCTTCTATTTTCTTCACTTGGTTCTTCAGAATGTCTTCTAGTTTCTTCCAGATTTCCACAGTGCAGAATGTTGTGGGTTTTTCCCATTCGCTTCCTGTTGAAGTCTTGAATTTTGTGCTGCCTTTATACTTTGTGAAATCGAACTGTTCATGGATCTTCATTTGTTCCTTAACTGTAGGCGGTATCATAAAGATTCTTCTATTTATTGGTCGTAGTCTCACTTTTGTAGCGTTTTTTCATCATTTTCACTGTATTGTTCCGAGAACCTGTAACCTGCAACTATTTAACAGACATGGATCAAAAGCACCTATTTATTTGTAAAATGATTATGAATGGGGAATATAATAATGCAAAATTATGATATGAACAGGGTGCACTACCATGCCCCCAGACTTGGGGCGTTTAGATTCAACACCTTTGAGATTTGTCGCAGACACAGGGATCTTCTCAGGCCTTCTCTTTTTATGGGCGGTGGAAGTTGCGGGGGCTGTTGCAGCCGATGCTTTCCGTGGTACGACGGCGGTAAGATTCTCTTCTTGCAAATCTTCATTCTCTTCTGTCAGCGGGAGTGTCTTGGTCGATCACAGAGTCTTGGATTCTTCGCCAGACCCTGTGGATTTTGGAGGACAGCCGCTGAGAGGCTGCTCTGGATTTGTTTTAGTAACATTTTCCACAGACGGAGGAGATCTTTTAAGCACAGCAGTCGGAGAGTTCTTGCGCACCCTCCTGAGTGGTTCAAAGCTGTTCCCAGTTGGAACAGCAGCGTCAATTTCTACCATCGGAGCTGGTGGAGTAAATCCAGAAGGGGAACTGCCCCCAGCTTTCCTCACTCGGTGCCAGTGGCGACGTCGAGCGCGTTTTGCAGATGGGATCACCTCCGTTGTTGGGGTAGCTGCATCGTGCTTCATGCTTTGATGAGAAACTGCTTTTGGTGTTAGCCTGTCAAAGACTGACGTCCGTAGAGAGGGGATGGCCAACCTGTCGAAGGCAGACTTTCGAGCAGGGGTAGCAGCCTTGGTGACTTCACCTGGAGCGGGAGTTGGAACGGCCAGTCTTGAGAAGACTGACCCCTTAGTAGGAGAAGTCTCTCTGACGACTTTATTTACTGGAGCAGGGATGGCTATCCGTTTCGGGATAGCCCCTTCAGATAATGCGGGCTTCTTCATGGGCCCATTGGAGCTTTGGCCCAGTCTGTTAAAGACCGAGGCGTTGGATTTGGACAACCCGTTGAGAGGGGCCGCGGTAGCTGCAAGCCAATCAAAGACCGACTTCTTTGGAGCTTCTTACGATGGGACTGGGGCGTTGAAGCTCATTGGTGGGAGCATGGAACCGAAGAACAGTCCAATGGTGGACTGAGTCACCTGTTTCACTGAGTGTTGAACACTTTTTATGGCGTTAGGCTTTATTTAAAGAACACTTTGTGTTCTCTCAGCGCACACGTGAGGAGCACGTGGTGCGCTTGGCGCTGAGCGCCAGACCTGGAGCGCTAAGGCGCTTTTTGTGAAATAGCACACGCGTGAGGAGCACGTGGTGCGCTTGGCACTGAGCGCCAGACTTGGAGCGCTAAAGTGCTTCTTTTGAAATAGCGCACACGTGAGGAGCACGTGGTGCGCTTGGCGCTGAGCGTCAGACTTGGAGCGCTGAAGCGCTTCTTTTGAAATAGCGCACACATGAGGAGCACATGGTGCGCTTTGCGCTAAGCGCCAGATTTGGAGCGCTGAAGTGTTTCTTTGGCGGTTCTGGTCAGTTCTGTGCTCTGAGAATTAAATTCTCGTTTATAAGAGACTTTGTCTCACAGATCTAAGTTCTTCTTTATGAAGAGGTACTATGATCTCTTTTGTTTTTCTTTATGGGAGAATTTGTCTCATGGATTGAAGAACTAAGTTCTTCCTTTTTTTTATGAAGAGATGCTTTGATCTCTTCTGTTTTCTGTGAAAAACTTGGTCTTATAGATCTGTGATCTAAAATAAAAGAACTAAGTTCTTCTGATATAAGAGTCGAACTCTCGAATATGGGGGGGATGTTATGATCTCTCTTCTTTTTTATTTACCTTGAAGAAGGTTCTTCTTCTTAGAGTTTGCTCTTCTCTTTTTCTTCTCTGAGAACTTCAAACTTATAGGGGAGTTCTCCTCTGTCCCAGACTTGAAGTCTTGGGTCCTTTATATAGGGAAAGCTGATTTGTTGAATCAGTTAAGAAAATCCCTCTCTGATTGATTTGGGGATGTTTCCACATCATTGGATCTTTGATCCTAAGGCTTCTGTTTTACAGAAGAAAATCTTCTTGTTTTTAACAAGATTGGGAAAATATTTTCCCATACAGAACTTATTCTGTATCTTGGTGATTTTTAATCACCATTGGATCTTTGATCCAACAGTGGTCCGATTTACAGAGCACAATCTTTCCTGTTTGGAAAGATTTGAGGACTATTTCCTCAACAGAATCTTATTCTGGTAATTTGATGATTTTTTAATCATCTTCGTTGGATCTTTGATCCAAGGTTAGAGAACATTTAGTTCTAGTGCCGGCGCTCTCGTGCTTTGCACGTGAGGCGTTGCCTCAGAGTTTTTGACTCTTGGCGCTAGCGCACTTAGCGCTAGCGCTCTCGTGCTTTGCACGTGAGGCGTTGCCTCAGAGTCCTCAGCGCTGGCGCTCTTGGTGCGAGCGCTCACGTGGTTTGCACGTGAGCGATGCCTCAGAGTCTGTAACATTTCAAAAAGAATAAAATATTATTTTTGGGAATTTTTATAATTTAATATTAATTTTAAATGAATATTTTAATATTTCGGTATAATTAAATACCGATAAATTGGGAATTTTTTTGAAAATTATAGAAATTACTAAAAGAACGTGTTTTATGTGAATTATGCAATTTTTAAGTTTTATTGATTAATTATATGCTAATTTAGTGCTAATCGCGATTAAAAATCGCTAATCGCGCTTTAAGCGTATTTTGTGCAAAACATGCACCATTTCTTTTTCTACACTTGTTGCAATTTTCTACATGTTTTGGGTGCATGGCTTGTTATTTTGGGGTTACTATTGATGTGAGAAGGGAATAAGAAAAGAAAAGAAAAGAAAAGGATTAGAATATGTAGGAATGGGCGAGAGAGAGAAAGAGAGGGGTTAACTTTGACCTTGGGCATTCTCACCTTCATTTCCCCCTCTCATTTCTCTCCCCTCCTTTGATGTTGCTGCTGCTGCTGCACACCCTCTCCCTCTTCATAAAATCCCCCAAAACACCATGAATATCACTCCAAAACCCTATCTCTTTTTCACAAAAAAGATGCACAAGCTCAAGGGAAGCACATTGGACCAAGAAAGCAAGGATTTTGGCCACTTGGGGCAACTCAAGAATTTTCTTGAGTTGCCAAATAAGGTAATTTCTGAACCATGAGCTTAGTTTTTCCATTACTTATACCCCCATGTTAGATTTGAACCGATATCGGGTGGTTTTGTGGACTTAGGAAAAACCCTAGTTAGGGTTAGTGGAAATTGAGAGTTGTGTTGGACAATTAAGCTCAGTAGAGGCCACACAACCCCCTAGTGCTAGAATAAAGGCCTAAAACCAGAGACTTGAACCCGGAATACGGATCTAGAAAGCCGATATCGGAAAAACTGTGATTCTGTGAAGGTTAAATGGAATCTGCTATCACCCCGAGATTCTGAATTTTTTTTTGCTTGGACAGTGATACATGCAGGCTCCTAGGAAGCTACCACCAAAACCCTAGCCCCTAATTCCCCAGACAGGCCGTAGATTTAATCCAATTGGCCGCAAATTGCGGCCTGGGTCCCACCAATTTGGTTCATGTTGGTTCTGTAACTTTATTTCATGTAAATTAGACCCCTGGCATATGCAAAATTGTCTGATTTGACTTAGGGTGAAATCTGGGACCCTTTTCTGTAGTTGCTGTTTTGGATTCGTGTTTCGTTTCTCGTATTTTGAATTCTGGATTTGCGTATTTGTGTTTTACCTCGATCGCTTGACGTTTGCATGACGACATCGAGGGTTGTTTGATGGTTTTGAAAGCGTAGTCTATAGGTTCTAACCTATAGGCCTTAGCGCGTCGTTTGGTTTTCTCTATATGATTTTAAGATGCATTTGCTATTGTGTTATCTTGTAGGTACCTTCACGAGGGCTTCTTCTGACGAAGAAGATGAAGACGACATCGACAACGACACGCAGGATACAAGGTGAGTAGATTATATCTACGGGGGAAGTCGGGTGGATGGCGTATAGCACCCCCACAGTTCGATGTGTAGTATACTATATATAATATATATATATATGATAGCTTATGTGTGACATGGTTATTCAGGATATGATTAGGTGTACTATGGATAGAATAGGGTTTAGATGTAAACTAGTATAGTTTCCTAGATGCGAACCCTAGAATAGGTTTACACTCACACGCACACACATGCTTATTGCTATACATATACCCAGAGGATGAGGATAGTGGATGATATTTGGAGATGAGTCGATGAGATTGGGCATAGTGCCATGAGATCGGTGATATATTGTGATTCGTATTTGGGATACGATATGTGATTTTAGCGGGCCTTTGGACGTGTGTTTCACACATGCATTCATAATTACTTAGATGGTATCGATTTTGTACTAGACTTAGATCAGTACCCAGAACATGAGATATGATGATATGGATACCTGATAATTGATGAGATGAATGTGATATTGACCCGTACCCAGCTTTTGGGATGTCGTACGATGATTTACCGTACGAGCTTTATATTGATGATAGATCCGCACTCATGACTCGAGGATGTCATATGATATTGTATCGTACGCGGTACCTTTGAGGCGGGATCACCGACTATTATACTTATATATATATATATATATCGACTCAGATTTAGGTGGTTTCCATACCCCTCCTGATTGACTTGTTAGTTAGAGCTGTAGTTTCTAGTAGATGTTAGGCTAGGTTGATATCATACCTATTTCAAAACTAGCGAATCGGGAGTATTTCAAGGATAGGCACAGGGATACTACGGATATTTTCAAAAGACTCATCTTTTCTTTAAAACACCGTAGCCATTATTTTACTAAAAACCTCGATTCGTCTTATTTCAAATGGCAAACCGTATGACTTTTTATATTGATGCAGATGTGTCACTGTTGCACTTATTAGTCGATTTCTGCATACTCTTGTTATTTGCATCGCATTGCATGTGCAAATGGTTATTGTTATATTAAACTCATGCTGTTAGGACACCAACACCATTATTGATGATGCATATGTTCCACGTACACCTGCTTGCCGGCTGACACACTTCATCATCGATAATTGCCATGTCACTACACTGTAGTACTGTTGCATTCAGGATATGATCTCTTGCATGGCATACTTATGTACATACCCATTGTACACCCATACTTACATACATAAGTACTTGCACATACATAGATGATTCTGGCTTGATTAGAGATTTGGGAACCGCAAGATACTCTTTAAAACTGATTTATTTTAAAAGAGCGGTTTTCCCTCAATATGTGCATATTACTATTCCATATTGCATGATATACTGATATGCTTACATTTCTTTTACATGTCGCATACATCATGCTTTTGATTATACGTATTGAGATATGTTGTTTCCATGATATTTCTGGATTTGGGAACCGTGGATATTTCAAAAGAGATTATATAATTGTTTTAAAAACCCGGTTACCCTTGATATGATATTTCAGTGCGTCCACCATGTGTTTTCTCGGTGCTGAGAGCGACATGTGAAACCCGATTCGAGGAGGCGCATGAGGCCGATTGCGGGTACATGGTGGGCCTGGTATGGTATCCCGGGGCAAGAAAGGGATGCCGTGTATATAGACGGTGAGCCTGACAGAGGGACTACTACCTACCAGTGATAGTATTTGGGCTTGGTGGATATCCGGAGGATACCGACCGTAGTCGAGAGATGATATGGGCCGATCCGGACTGCCGGGGCCCGATATATGAGGATTTACGTGCCGATGCTAGGCAAAGGTTTCATGATATTTTCGAGTGTCGATGCTTGACACTCAGGTTCCCGGACTTTTGATATGTCGCGAGCGACACATATTGATTTACATCCTCATACTTCCATGCATATGCTTTATGATATTTACATGCATGTTGTTTATTGTCATTGGGTGACACGTGGACGATATCCACATACATATAGTTGACATGATGACATTGATTACATAGTTGGATGATATCCACATATTCATAGACTTCATGATATAGTCGACATTGACCATACCTCATATTTATGATATATTGCTACTTGAGGCACCGACACGAGCTTTTGGTACTACACTTATGTATAGATGTTTACCCTAGCCACCTTATCCTACTTCAGACTTATTCATATTGAGGATATATTGTTATTGATCGTATTGATCTAGGATTATGTCATGCATACGATTTCTGCTCTGTGATGTTTTCTATTCACGAGTTGGCAACTCACCCCCGTTGTGCCACAGTTCTTGCAGGTTTTGTCGTACATGTTTCATTGCGGCTTTTCTGGCATACTGCTTTCTTTCTAGGTGATTGCATTGGTAGGTGGGTTCACTCGCATCGTGACCACCCTTGTATTTATTTTATCCAGTTGTATATAGAAATTCCATCAACCAAAACTTGTATATTGTTTCAGACTTAGAAAACCAGTTATGTATTATTTTGACCTTAGAGTCGCGCGTTGTAGTATTATAGTTTTCATGTTGATTTTGAGTTTCTTTTTGAGTTTTGATCCTCGCCCTTCGGCGTTGTATATTATTTTGCTTGCGTGGTTGTGACCGTCGATTGACGAAGAGCTAGCTCCCGCTTGGGGATGCCTTTTATCATTGTACATATATTATTCTTGTTGTACCCTGTTCGGTGCCAGTATTTACAAAGGAAACTCTGCCGAAAATTTCAGAAAAGACTAGAGATTTAAAAAAAACGCATATTCAGCTTATTTATTTAAAAACCTTGTTTTCCTAAACATGTTTTCCTTACTTCTTAAAACTAGTTTCTTTATTTACTCCTTAAAATGGTTTTAAATTTCTGGGCTTTTGGCTTACTTGAATTAGATAGGGTCCTATAGACTTCATATGATTCAAGTGCCAGTCACGTGCTATTTCGGGTCGTGACAGAGTCTTTGACTCCTAATGCTGGTGCTCTTGGCGCAAGCGCTCTTATGAGGCGCCGCCACTTTTCAAATTTCAAATTTTGAAATTTTAAATAGAGCTTTGCTCTCTGATTGGAGGAAAGAGTGTCCTCAATAAACGTTTAAATTGATCTTAATTTAAATCAAGATTAACGATCCTTAAACCAATCCAAACCCAAATCTAAGAAAATACGGATTTGGACTAATCCACGCCCTACGGGCGACAACATAAATTAGTCTCCGTATACAATCCACAGGCAACCAAAAATAAAACAAACACACACGACACGAAGTGACCATCTGGAGAAGGAGAAAGTGGTTACCGCTTTGCGGTAGCGTAATTAACTGCAGGGGCTTGCGCCTGTAGGGAAGAGCGTCCTCACAACGGCCGCATCTGTCTAAACCTCCGATATGCGGTGCCATAAATCAACTTGGTATCTTCGAAGAGGTGGAAAGATAAAAGCAAATAGCATCTGCCCCCAAATTATGGCAAGACGTTTGTCTTCCCGATTTTCAGCGGCGAACAGTGTTTCCACGTGAGGCTTTAAAGCAGTGTTAAACACTGAATTCCTGTGGCACTTACGTGAGAGCACGTGAGGCACCCTAAAGTTGGGTATTGCCTTTTTTAGTTTTATTTCCCTCTTCTTTTATGAGAACTTGGCTCACGTGCGAGCATGTGAGGCGCCCGAAATCGGAATTGTTCTCTGAATTTTATTTCTCTTCTCTTATAACTGCTAAGCACTTAATTCATTAATGCTCACGTGGAAACACGTGAAGTGCTTTCAAAATGTGAGCGCTGTCTTTGGGTTTATTCCCTTTTCTGTATAAATGCTTGGGGATCACGTGGGAACACTTGACTGCCCTATGAGGCACTTCTTGTTTTTCTTTTTAGACGCTTGCATGTGAATCATCAGTCTTTCCCTTTATGTGCATGAAGATCTTGATCTTATATCAATGATGTTAGGATTTGAGTTTAGAGAATTTTAAGTCCTTTATTTTATAAGAATTAAATTCTTTTACAGGGTTAAACCCTAGTTTCATCAGAGGAATTAAATTTCTATATATTTTTGTAAGAATTAAATTCTTTGAACTTAATTCTTTCCCCTAAGTTTTGAATCTGCATAACAGAATCTTCCCGATTAGAATTAAATTCTCAACTTGTGAGGAGATCTGCTTCTGCAGATCTCAACCGGAGAAAGAACTAAGTTCTTGTATAAAGGGTTAAACCCTTAAAGAAGAGATAAGATAATCTCTGTACTTTCTTCTTACCTAGGATTTTTGTTTAAGAAGGGGATCCTTTTCTTCTAGAGAATTGAATTCACTTTTCTTTTGTTTTTCAAAGCTTATGGGGGGGTCTCTCCTTTTTTAGAATTGAAGTCTTGGTTTCTTTATATAGTGGAGAAAAGTTTGTTAATTAGTTTTAGAAAATCTCTTATTGAGAAACTTCACTTGATTTGGGGGTTTTACCCGCTGTTGGATCTTTGATCCAAGGGTTCTGTCTCACAGAATATATTTTCTTGTTTCTTAAACAAGATTAGGAAAATATTTTTCTATACAGAATTTATCCTGTAGATTGGTGATTTTTAATCACCGTTGGATTTTTCATCCAAGGATGCTTGGAGAGATGAAAAATATTTTCCAACTCATGGGATCTTTGATCCGTCAACTTTCTGTTTAACAGAAAATATTATTTCCCATTTAAAAGTTAAATAGAATTTAATTCTATCATCATTGGATATTTGATCCAACGGTTTCTTGTTAAGTAGGGAAGTGCCATCACGTTTTAAACACGTGTGGCTTATTAACTTGGCAATTGTTTCAATTGCTGTGCGTATATGTGTTGCATATAGGCCTCACGTGTTAAACACGTGGGGCTATTTTAGCCTAGCAATTGTTTTAATTGTTGTGCCTATATGCTTTGCATATAGGTACTCACGTGTTAAACACGTGGGGCTCTTTGGCCTTGCAATTGTTTTTAATTGCTGTGCCTATATGCGTTGCATATAGGCACTCACGTGTTAAACACGTGGGGATCTTTGGCCTTGCAATTGTTTTTAATTGTTGTGCCTATATGCGTTGCATATAGACACTCACGTGTTAAACACGTAGGGCTGATTTAGTGAGGAATTTTCCCCCATCCCTTTTTTTATAAGGGAACACCCACATGGTGTCTCACTGTGCGCCTTAATTTTTGCCCGTATCCTTGATGACGTCAGTGGATCACCGAAAGGGCAGCGCCATAATGAAGACGTTGCTTCGTTTGTTCGGGCCGGCTATCGATCGAACTCGAGCTTTTTTTACTTGGCTATGTTAGGAGTTTGCCTTCTTCCATTACATGCGCCGGGTAGAGGCTTGCCAACTGGTTTAATGTGAGGCTCAAGGATCCACCGTTGAGACCGAGCAGGAAGATATCCGGCGGCCTCATGATGAGGGCTTTTGGGTCCACCGTACTGTTGGGTAGGGAGCTACCCACTGTGGATGGGCCGAGCAGGAATCTGCTCGGCGGCTTCATGATGAGGGCTTTGGATCCATCTCTTTGTAGGGCAGGATTCTGCCCATAGTGGATGAATCGAGCAGGAGGCTGCCGGCGTTTTGTTGGGCAGGAAGCCACCCACCGCGGATGAACCGAGCAGGAATCTACTCGGTCGTCTCGTGAGGAGGGCTTTCGATCCACAGCGTTGTTGGGACCGCTGCAGATGGGCCAGCAAGAAATTGTTTGGCGGCCTCGTGATGAGAGCTTTGGATCTATCTCTTTGTAGGGCAAGAAGCTGCCCATAGTGGATGAACCGAGCAGGAGGCTGCCCGGTCGCCTCGCGATGAGGGCTTTTAATCCACAGCGTTTTGTTGGGCAGGAAGCCACCCACTGCGGATGGACCGAGCAGGAAGCTACTCGGTCGCCTCGTGAGGAGGGCTTTCGATCCACAACGTTGTTGGGCAGGAATCTACCCGCTGTAGATGGGCCGGCAGGAAATTGCTCAGCGGCCTCATGATGAGGGCTTTCGATCTTTAGCGTAGTTGGGTAGGAAGCTACCCGCTAGGGATTGGCCAGCAGGAAATTGCTTGGCGGCCTCGTGATGAGGGCTTTTGATCCACAACGTTGTTGTGCAGGAATCTACCAGACGTGGATGAACTGAGCAGGAAGCTACCTGGTCGCCTCGTGATGAGGGCTTTTGATCCACAACGTTTATCGGGAAAGAATCTACCCGCTGTGGATGAGCAGGAAGACATTCGTTGGCCCTGCATGGAGTTTTAGCATGGAAGCAAAGAGAAGCAGTCAGATCGTAGGGAAGCAAGAATCTTTATTATTAAACAAAATACAGATTATGTGATTCAGTTTAGATTCTCCTATATTGAGTGTCCGGATTCGACAGGTGTCCCTGTTGCTCGGACTTGGGTCAGTCGGTGATGACCATGATCTGTCCGATCATCAGCTCTGCGTCTTTAATTTGACCGGCTTAGCCTCTATCTTTTTGACGTTTATCTCACAGTTACTTTGCCAAGTGACCAGAGCGGATCATCTCCTCGATGTAATCGCGCAGCTGTTTACAATCTCGGTCGGATGTACTTGCGCCCGATGATAGGTGCAATACGGGCCTCGGAGCCGTTTGCCCGTCCATCGGGTAGCTGGCGGGAGCCTGAAGAATTCTTCGCCCTTAGCTTCCTCCAGCAGCTCGGTCTAGGAAATGTTTAGAGGAGTGTACTCCTGGAACCTCGGGGAGTAAGGTTTCGGACTATTGTCTTTCCTTTCCTTTTCCCTGTCCCTCTTCTTCCGATCTGCTTGGTCGCCCCCGGGCATGTTGGAGTTCACCCCGGACTCGAGTTAGATCTCTCGCTCGGTCCATGCTTTCACTTTAGTCATGGTCTTGGTTGCGCCAATGCAAAAGAGCGGAGCCACTCTTTGTGCCTAAGACCTGACCTCAGTGCAGTGATGACCGTTTCGTCGCGGTGCTCGGGTACCTCCAGGAGGGCATTGTAGAATCGGGTGACATACCCTTTGAAGGATTCCATTTCTCGGCTCTTGACGATGAATAAGTAGTCGACTGTTTTCTTCTGCCGTCGGTTGCCGACGAAATGGCCTAGGAATTGGATAGCCAGCTCGTCAAAGGTGGAGATGGAACGCGGCGCAAGCCCCTGGAACCAGTCCCGGCCAGCCCGAATTAGCGTAGTAGGGAAAGCTCGGCATTGAGCCGCGTCCAAGTTATCTTGGAAGCTCATGCTCGCTGTAAATGCGTCCAAGTGGTCCTTTGTGTCAGATTTTCCGTCGAAGAGGGCCACTTTAGGCGGCTTGTTCTTGTATGAGACGTGTTTGGTCAGTAGCTCTTTTTTAAAGGGCTTTGTGAGTGAATCGGCGGAATACCTGGCCCCTTCGCCGGACTTTGGCCATCTCATTGTATGCCTTCGATTTTTTTTTCGAGGGCTGCGAGATGGTGGTGGTATCCCGAGAATTCTGCACAGTCGGAGTGGTGGCTATCCCCGCACCTGATCTTCGCGGCAGTGCGTCTTCGATTTCGTTCTATCAGATTTCTTAAATTATCGGGCGAGGCCCGTCTTGGGTAATCCCGACGTTCTCCGCGTACGCAGCCTCGACGGGAGTGGGGGTGTCGGTTATGCCTGGAAGCAGGCAAACTGAACGACATCTCCTTAGGGAGTGTGAGCGCGCGGCGGTTGTTGGAGCGATGGCCTATTCTCCCCTGGGCTCGGTGTGTGGAGCTGTCCGGCGTATAGCAGGTCATGGAATCATTCGCTGCATGCAGGCCACGGTGGCCAAAGTCGGCACGCCGGCGCTCGGTGACGCTGAGATGAGCGTGAGTGAGATCGAGGGCTTGAGCGTGCCCATCCGTCCTTCCGCAGACGTCGTTATCCAGGGGAAGGGTAACCGTGGTCTGGTGGGTGGGGCCCACTGCTTGAATGCGAACGAGGGCATGCACCAGCGATGTGAGCCTGTCTATCCGAGCGGATAAGGCGTTGATGACGTTAGAAGGGGGTGACGAGCCGCTCCTGCCTCCGTTGTGGAGGCTCGTATTTGGACCGTCGCGGTTGTCGCTCGCCATTGGGTCGAGAGCGAAAGATCAACTTTATGGGTGGAGAAGCTTGTGAAGCATTCCTGCAGACGGCGCCAACTGATGGAGGTTGTGATCTCCTTCAGATGCTGTCCTCTGTCTATCATGCGATGGCGGTCTTGGACGGCTGAGATTTGGTTTTGGAGTTGTTGAGTGTGGATCTCAATGGGTTGATATTGGACGCCGAGCTACCTGCAAAGAAATCCTGGGATGGGTGTCCACCGTAGGACCCTCCGACGATCAAGTTAGAGCCGAATAATAGGTGCAGAGTAGCGGCGTATTGAGATAAAATTCCCCTTCCCTGAGTCGTCTGGAAGAGGGGGTTTTATAGTTGTCGCATGGAGCGAGCCGGTGCGAGATCCTCGCCGTCAGTTACGCCCTTACGTTACGCCCGCGTTAATGGCGGGATTCGCTCATTAATAGGGGAACGAGCTTGCGTGGGACGCGGAGCGTGGGGTGGCGGATATCTTGCTCTGGTGAGATGCGCGGAGCCGTTGCGGAGGCGCTTGGGTTCCGCGTTCTCGGTTGATCAAGAGAGCCGAGAAGGCTCGGCATGTCAGGGGCTCGGAGATGAGCCGGGAGGCCAAGGATGCTCGGCACGTCAAGGGCTCGGAGACGAGCTGGAGGCCGTTCGCTAGGTGAATATGGAAGTACCCAGGGAGGTCTCCAGGAAGGTCGGATACGTCCTTGGAGACGAGGTCCCGAGGAACGCTTTTAATGCATCTCATTTATTTCTTCTCAGTAGCCTATCGGACACGTCATCTGCCACGCGTCGTAATATGAGGAAATACCACTTTTGAGCACCATCAGTGTCAGTGACACAAATTCTTTATAATATGTATATTCTATGAAAAGCTATGTGCAAAACACATTGGTAGAGATAGGGCTTATACCGAAACTACCGACATGCAAAAGAGCTGGTATAAAGAAATAGGTCTATTTTTTAATATAAAAAAACAGATGATTTATATTACTGATAGGCTTCTCTATCGGTATAAAAGGACAATACTGACGAACCCCCCTCTGTTAAAAGAGGTAGACTAATGGGAGTCTCGTCGGTATAAGGGGACAATGCGCCAAGAAGTTATATTCATCGTTAGTTATGCTATATGCGCAGTAAATTATTTGGATATAAAAGGGAATTAATAATAATATATAGATGGGATTTTGGGAAAAAAGTTCACTCCCTCCTGTAACTATAATTAAAATTCAAAAGAAGACAACTAAAGCTTACATATGGAGTAGTACAAAAGTATACTAGTTATCTCTTAAATTAAGCAACAAACAAAGATTAATTGGACTTTCAAATGTACAACCACTCCCACTTTGACGATGCTCTCGTGCCCCAAAAAAGAGCTGAATCTCCCACATGCATCTTAATTTGGCTCTTTACCTCTTAGTGCTAATCAAAAGATCTTGTTCTTTTCTAGCTCCACATCCCAATACATGCATGTATATTAATTTGTAAAGCTTCTAGCTTCTCTCTTCAACGCAATTAATCATGTTAATTAATAGTTGGTTGAGTCAAAAAATGAATTGTGTTGCAACTTGTTCGGTATATCTGCAACATGTTTGTATATCTATCTGCATGTGTGGTTTGATATAAATAATGAAGAGAAGAAAACTTAATTTTACTTTTCAAACGAAAATTTAAGTGCCATCTATGTTGAACGTTAGAGAATTCAAATAAGATTTTTTGTTTTAAGATATTGTATACCAATAAAATACACAAAAATATATTAACCATATATACAACTTTTGTTTAAGATGCACCAACCTATATATTTAGATCTTGTTATTTCCCTCTTGATTAACATAACCAATTACCAAGTTTTTAAATAATGTTAGACCAAAAAGTAGAAACTTCATTTCTTTTATCTTGTTTAGCAAGAAATCACCCTCTATAGAATCAAGAGGCTAGCGGCAATTCATCCAATAATTTTCCAACTCTAGCAGCTAAGATTTTTCCTTCCTAAAATACTCTTGAGTCAATTCCTTTTTGACTACTGAAAATTAATCTTTCAGTTAATTTTCAACTTACCCTTTTTGTTTCGCTATATATGATTATTTTATCACTCTGTATAGTGCCTTCAAAATCCACCAAGCCTTAGATCTTGAATCCACAAGATATATATAATGTCCAATATCCACATGAATATTTTCCATAGAAAATTCTAATTTTTTAATAGAAAATAAGCAGCAGAAAAAGATATATTCCTGCAAAAATATAGCTTATTGTGCCAATATAACATAAAATCTTGATGTCATGTGTGGATGATAATACAATCGGAATTAAACCATTTGATTTTAATGTGTTTGATATAATGTGTTGGTCGACGTGCAATTGTTTTTATGTCTATGATAGTCAAATTGTCATTCATATTGCGAAATAATCTGGTAGTAAAAAATATTGAACTTGGTTGTCATTTATCAGCATGAATTAATCATATCTTCTTCTTTTTCATTTTGCATGTTTATATGTTTACATTTTCAATGAAAATTCTAGATGTGTGTGTGTGAGAGAGAGAGAGGAGAGAGAGAGAGCGAGCGAGAGAGGTTAAACAAAAAAAAAGGTACAATGTGAGATGCTCTTTTACATGGAAGGAGCAGACTTTTCCCATGAAACAACAAACTAAGAAGGCTGTTTTTTCCCTAAAACTGACGACAATAAGGACATTTCCTTTTTCATGCAGCACAAAAGGATGGAAGCCCTTTAATTAATATATAGTCTCCTATCATCTATCAAATTCCTAGCCCAAAAGCAAAGCCAAACCCATCCCTTCCCTTTGCTTCCCATATACCCCTCCCCCTCACAATGACAAAAACCTAAGGCATCTGATTATGCAAATTAATTAACAAAATTTAAAAAAACTCTCCTTCACATGCATGTATCATGGTGATGTGTGCCCTTGGCATTAGGATAAAAAGTCTCTCTTCTATCTTCTCTCTTGTTATTGGGGCTACCCCCACTACCCTCTCAATGAAAGAGAGTTGTGTGTAGGGGACCCTTATAAGGGAGAGTGACAAGTGAGAATAGATATGGCCTAGTTTCCCAAATTTTGTGAGCCATGCATAGTACATTGCACATGTTATCAAGGTGGTCCATTAATATTGGGTTTATTACTACCACTACCCACCATCACTTATCATTGAAGCAAGTGATATATAGATATATATAAGCTAGCTCGCTTGGCGGGGACCATATAATATGCATCAAAACTCCAAAGTGATTCCCTCACAACTCACTAACATCTACGGAGGTTAGAGTTGTTAGCTATCTATAGCCCTATAGCTAGCTACTTATGTGAGTCTTCCAAATCACATACAGCTTGTAATTGTACCTCTTTATAAGGACTCAAATGAAATAGACAATGAAATGTGGACAAGTGCTATTTTGAAAGGATCTAGAATTAACATACATACAAGGTTGATTGTTTTTGAGATAAGTTAACTAGGAAGTATGCATTGATTCTATAGTTTGATTGTTATTATGTATCATTGATTTTATGTGTAATATGGATACCGGTTCAATCCATATTATATATATTTAAGAAATCTATACGAGAGAATATTTTCCAAGTAATATTCACATGTTTAGCTTGGACATACTTGTATTCGCCTCTCAAATTTTCAAAAATTACAAATTGCACCTTGCTATCTATATATAATATTTTCTCATTTAGCTTTGACATATGTGACTGCAAATTTATTCTTACTCTCTCAATTTTTCAAAAATTAAATATTCTAGAACTTTTGAGATTTTGAAAAGTTTCATGATTTTCGTGTATTATATGTAAGAAAGGAAGAAAATATAATATATTAAGAATTTTGAAAATTTCGCAATTTTATCAGACAAAAAAATATTGAAAAACATAAGAAAACATAAATTCTTGATATTTTTGAAGATTTTGCAGCGCATGCTGTAGCAAGTAAAATATTGAAAATCAAATAAAATGGTAAATTTTGAGATTTTTAAAAATTTCACGTTTCTTAAGCTCAACATGCAAAATATTGGAAGTTTGAATAAAACAAAAAAAGTTGAGATTTTAAAAAAAAATCGTTATTTTCGTTTGTTGCCAGAAGTCCCAATCATCCAGAATTTCACTCACTCGGACTGAATTTCTTTGTTCTGTTAGGTTATCAGCAATCACATATCTTTTCTTTCTTTTTTATTTTTTTGTCTTCTTGATACCTGCTAATTCTTCAAAGGTATGAGCAAATACAAATATTGTAAAACAGAAGAAAACAGAAAATTCCAAGTTTTTTGAAATTTTATGATTTTCATGTGCTATATATAGCATGCAAAATAGTGAACAAAGGAAGAGAATATAACTTATTTGAGATTTTAAAAAAAATTCTGCGATTTTCATTCACTATATATCGTGCACAATATTGAAAGGTTGAAGTAGACATTATTTTGCGATTTTCATTTATTATAGCAAGCAACATAATGAAAAGTAGAAAAAGAGAATTTTAGGATTTTAAAGAAAATTTATGATTATCGTACGTGTACTATGGCAAGCAAAATTTTGAAAACCGAAGAAGAGTGAAAATTTTAAGATTTTTGGGATTTTCGTGTGGCATAAAATGCAAAATATTGAAGAATCGAAAAAAAATTAAGATTTTTTATACTTTCTCAATTTTTGTGAGCTATATATAATAAGAAAAATATTGGAAAACCAAATTTTTTTGAGATATTTGAAAACTACATTTTCATTTGATAGTATGTAAAATATTGTAAATTTGAAGAAAACAGATAATTTTGGAATTTTTATAATTTTCGAGATTTTTATGTGGTATAACATGCAAAATATTAAAGAACCGAAAAACAGAAAAATTTGAGATTTTGAAATTTTCATGGTTTTTGTGTGATATGATATGCATAATATTAAAAAAAATTAAGAAAACAAAAAAATTGCAATTTCATGAAATTTTTTGAAAATTCAAAGAAAATAATAAAATTATTTTTGGAAATTTTATGATTTTCTTATGTAATAGCAAACAAAATACTAGAAAATAGAAGAAAACAAAAATTTTGAGATTCTTAAAACCTCGCCATATTCATGTGCTATGACGTGCAAATATTGAAAATTTAATTAAATATTTTTTGAGATTTTTGTACATTTCTGATTCTTGTATGCTATAACAAACAAAATATTGAAAACCGAAGAAAAATTTGGTCTTTTTAAAATTCTTGCAATTCTCAGAATTTATCAAGAAAAATATCTAAGTATTTCCAACTTAAGCATTTATATATTTTATACATAAAGTTTATAAATATAAGAAATTACAACTTATAAATTATATAACCATAAACTTTTAAATTAATCTGATTTTTCTTGACTTTGGATTCGTGCGCGCATGTGTGGGGGGCCTTTCTAGTATATATGAATGTTTGTACGTACCGGCTTATTATGATCTTATTCATTAATCATAAGCGCAGTACTCACTACTATCTACTATGAGAGGTTGGCAAAAATCAATTTTATTCATGGCATTTATAATTAGAGATAAATAAGTGTTTTTCTTTAAACTTTACCCCTGGTAGATAGCCGAAAAGTTTGTATAGCATCTTGACTCAAAATATGCAATCTGCAAAGCGGCAACGGAACACATATCAATGCATTAAGCATCAAGGCGAACTTGTGCATCTAGGCTCAACATATGAGCGTGAGCAAGCTAATTAAGTGGACCATTAACCTACAGTAAACTCCTTTTGTGTGAGTTAGGAAAATTAGTGCCTAGAAGTCGCTTTCTATGGAGATGCTGAAAGAAGATTATGTGCCAGAAAATGTCGAGAAAAGAAAGATTGTGCATGCTTGCTTTTGTTGGAGACGAATTCTAATGACGCAATTGGGACATGTCAATTTTGACTGGATATTTATTATAGAATTTTGCTTATTCACCAAAAGTGAAATGGATATACACAGAGAGAGAGAGTAACGGAGGAAAGAAGCCAGGAGGGAATTTCCTCCTATGGCGTCGAAAAAATACGCTCTCCGTCGTATTTTCCGACGATCGGAATCCATCATCTTCATCGTTATCATCTAAGATATGGGTACACCAAATTTCATGTGATTCTACAACTTTTTCACGTTTGATTTAGCAATGTAAAAAGTTCTATGGTCGGTAAACCGTTAATTTTGAACCCACTAATTCAACGGTGAAAAAGTTGTAGAATCACATGAAATTTGGTGTACCTATATCTTAGATGATAACGATGAAGATGATGGACGCCGATCGTCGGAAAACACGATGGAGGACGTACTTTTTCGGCGCCATGGGAGGAAATTCCATCCCATGTCATCTTTCCTCTATTATATATATATATATATATATATATATATATATATATATATATAGATTAATGGAGGAAAGAGGTCATAGGAGGGGATTTCCTCCTATGGCGTCGAAAAAACACCCCCTACCTAGATTTTTCCGACGATCGGCACCCACCATCTTCATCGTCATCATCTAAGATGTGGGTATACCAAATTTCATGTGATTCTACAACCTTTTCACCGTTGATTTGATGGGTTTAAAATTAACGGTTTACCGACAATAGAACTTTTTACATTGCTAAATCAACGGTGAAAAAGTTGTAGAATCACATGAAATTTGGTGTATCCACATCTTAGATGATGACGATGAAGATGGTGGGTACCGATCGTTGGAAAAAACTAGGAAGAGGGTATTTTTTCGACGCCATAGGAGGGAATTCCCTCCTATGGCATCTTTTCTCCATTATTCTCTCATATATATATATATATATATATATAAAGAATAATGGAGAAAAGATGCCATAGGAGGGAATTCCCTCCTATGGCGTCGAAAAAATACCCCCTCCACCAATTTTTCCGACGATCGGCCCCCATCATCTTCATCGTCATCATTTAAGATGTGGGTACACCAAATTTTATGTGATTCTACAACTTTTTCACCGTTGATTTAGCAATGTAAAAAGTTCTATTGTCGGTAAACCGTTGATTTTGAACCCACTAAATCAACGGTGAAAAAGTTGTAGAATCACATGAAATTTGGTGTACCCACATCTTAAATGATGACGATGAAGATGATGTGGGCCGATCGTCGGAAAAATTGGTGGAGGAGGTATTTTTTCGACGCCATAGGAGGGAATTCCCTCCTATGGCCTCTTTCCTCCATTAATCTCATATATATATATATATATATATTGAATAAAGCAATTTTTTAATTTAAAGCAGGACAAGATGCCATGATAGTAAAACCAAATATATATATATATATATATATATATATATATATATATATTGAATAAAGCAATTTTTTAATTTAAAGCAGGACAAGATGCCATGATAGTAAAACCAACTCACCAGTGCAAATATGGGTATTTTAGTAACTCAATATACATTTAATCAATTATTTTGTTCCAAACCTTCTCTGTTTGAATAGAGCAATTGACTGGCTCTGTCTACCGTGATAATAAAACTAACCCACAAGTACAAATATGAGTTGTCCCTGCGGATGTAAAAATCCGCAGGGGCAATTTTAGTTTGCCTTTACGGTTACAACCATAGAGACTAATACATATAAAAAATCATATTTGTAATTGCCCTACGGTACCAGAGAAACCCCTACCGGTGGCACCGTAAGAGCAAAGTAAGGGTATTTAAAAAAAAAATAAAATAGAAAATTATCCTCATCTTCCCTCTCATGCCTGATATCTTTTCCACAAAAAAATTTTCCCTTTTCGATCGCCCTCGGCCACCAATCTCCACCGCCCAAAAAATCGCCCGAACCTCCTCCACCGCCCCCAATCGACCATCGTGTCCCTCCACCGCCGTCTCCTAGCCCCTAATTGACCGTCGCATTCATTGCTCTCTCCATATCGAAGCATCGTCCACCTCCTCCTCCCTATCGCAGCCTCCTCTTCCACCCCGTCGACGCCCCAAAAAACCCTAACCTCTTCCTCCCCGTTATCTTTTTCGCCTCCTTCCCAAAAAAATTTCCCTAAGCCCCTTCCTCCTCTCTTTCCTCCTCCATCACCGCCGTCGAGGTGATCCATCGCCGCCGATCAAACTCGAGCTTCTCGTCGCCACCCCCTCCTCCTTCCCGGCCTTCTCTAGCTTGTCGAGCCCCAGCTCCTCCTTACCGCCAGCCTCAATTTGCCACCCCGTCGCCTCCAAATGTAGCCACCTCGTTGCCACCCTTCATTTGTTGCCGTTAGAGTTTAGTTTCTTCCATTTTAATTTTAATTTTTCCTAAATTTTGTTTTTGATTTCTTCAATTTTAAGAATTTATTTAATAATTTTGTTGGTGGTGATGTTATTGTTGTTGCTCTTAGGGTTAGGGCCAAGTTAGGGGTTAATTAGGTGGCTAGGGTTAGGGTTATGACTAGGGTTAGGGTTTGGTTACGGTTAGGGTTATGAATTAGGGTTAGGGTTTGGGTTAGGGTTAGGTTTATGATTAGGGTTAGGGTTAAACTTAATTTTAGGTTTAAGTGTTATGGTTCGGGTTATGTAGTGAATTGTTATAGAAAGTTTAGTGAAAAACAACTATAATTTAGGGTATTTTAGTAAAAAAACCTACAATAGTTAAGGGTATTTTAGTGTAAGAAAATAAAATTGAACATGGGGTTTTTTACTAAATTTTTTATTGATAGTTTAGTGAAAAACAACAGTAGTTAAGGGTATTTAAGGGAAATTTATAGTAATTTATATATAATTTAAGAAAATGAATTGTTTTGTTAAATTTGTTAAGGTAATTTAGTGAAAAACCAACAATATTTAAGGGAATTTTAGTGTAATTTAGTTAGATTAAAAAAATAGATTCCTTAAGAAATTTTTTAAGGTAGTTTAGTGAAAAACAATAATAGCCAAGTGTATAATACTCGATGATAACGTAAACGTAAAACTTTAAACTAAAAACTTCAAAACCGTGAAATTAAAACGTAAACGTAAAATCAATTTAAGTTAAATCATACACTCAGTGTATATATAATACTCGATGATATTCTTATCGATAATCATATGTGAAAATCAAAGTGCGCCTTAATTCTCGTCTATCGGTTAGCAGACGTTCGATATTCGCAGTGATATTAAACTACATGAAGGTTGTTAGATATCGGATGGTATCGTTCGGTGCTAACAACCGCCATGTAGTCTATGTTGTTCCTATTTCTCTTACATACATGTATTGCATGCATATATAATGATTGTACTTCTATTTAGGGTTGATGACGACGTCAGGAGCAGCGGGAGGCACTACAGGCACCAACAGAGGCAGAGACAGCGGTACCGGTAGAGGGATTCTGCTTCCTGGGGATCTGCGTAGGTATCAGATCCTACGGCAGAGGAATTCTGTTGCACCCACGTCCGTACCTTCTCCAAATCACCCATTACCTGTGGACTTTCCCACACCTCCATATATATTGCACTCATATTAATTCATTTTGAATTTTATATTATAGATATATATGCATATTCATTTTGAAGTTACTTATATAGTTATTTTTTATTGTCTATTTGGAGGGGTGCCTCCACATCAGGAGCACATGCCGTTCCAACATCCGGGGCACATGCCATTCCTACACCTGCAGTAGGTACGTTTACATATTCTATATTGCACGCATATTCATTTTGAATGTTATATTATAAATATACATGCATATTAATTTTGAAGTTATTTATTATAGATATACACACATATTCATCCGGGACAGAGGCCATTCCCGCACGATTCGTACCTTCCGCACGGTCTACAGGTTAGTATTATTTTAATGCGTCAAATTGATTATGTAGCAACATGAGCGGGACGATGGTTTCTCCGGCGAGAAACAATCGGTGCCCCAGACGTAGATGCGTCGCCTCCAACTAGATAATAAACAATGACGATATAAGTACCCGGCACTGCTACAATATGAGGTTGCCCCTACGGACTCAGGAATCCGTAGGGGCAACTATTTATTGCCCTTACGGATTTATCCGTAGGTCCCAATCGTTGTCCCTACGGTGCCTTACATTCTAATTTAAAAATATTAAATCGTAATTTGTTGTTTGGCCCTATGGAGCCGCAAACGGTGGACCTACGGTTATGTCCGTAGGGGCATATAAATAGGTTATTAATAAAAAAAAAGCACAGAAAAGTCATCGATCGTTCCCAAAAATTCTCTCTCTCACTCTCCCGCGCCTCAATCGCTCGTTCCCGCGCCTCGTCGCCACCGCCTTCCGCGCCTCATCTCCACCTTCCACGGTCGTTCCCAAAACTTCCTCATCGACTTCCTCGTCGCCACCGTCCGCGACTCGTCGCCGATCGTCGTCGACCACCGGGCTTCTCTGTCGTCTCCTCCACCGCCCGCTACAGGTTAGTAAATCTCAAATTATTTATAATTTTGATGATGTTAGGTCTAGGGTTCAGGGTTCGGGTAGGGGTGAGGGTTAGGGTTAGGCATCGGCATCGGGTTCGGTTAGGGTTAGGGTTAGGATTAGGGTTAAGGTTCGGTTGGGGTTGGGGTTCGGTTGAGGCTGGGGTTCGGTTAGGGCTGGGGCTAGGGTTCGGTTGGGGTTGGGGTTAGGATGGGGCTGGGGCTTGGACTTCATCACCTGATATAGCGAAATACAAAGTGTACTTCTGTACACCCGACCTCATTGAGTTTCCTATTAAAGTTCCCGGTCAAACGGCATATGCATATTTTTATTCGCCGTCAAATCCCAATTATCAAGCTACCGAGGACGAAAAGCCACCTTTGTTAGTCGAGAGTCATGGTAATAGACTTGTCATTATAGATCATAGTCAATTGTTTTTCCTATCATTTTCTTGATCTAGATGCTAATCAACTTGTTAGTTACTGTTTTTATGACGTATTTGTCTATATTTGTTGACAGTGGCCTTTCTTTTGGATGAACATGTTTTTTTGATGCATGTTTGAGTCATGTCAATTCATATGTTGCGATAACGTTTTATGATATCAGTATCCTATATTTGTAGTTTTAATTGTTGATTGTTATAGATGAATGCCATTGCAATAATAGTTTTTGGTTGATATATTAATTTTTCAAATATTTGCATGTATGTATCCATGCCTGCCTGCATATATGTATATATGAGGATAATGGGTATATTATTAGGTTGCCGTAGGAGAAAATTTTCCTTCATATGGCTGTCAAAAGTCAATCCTTAATCTCTTTGTGGATGATCAGTTCTATCAATCTTGATCTCAATGGTCTAATATATAGATACACAAGAACATGTTGTTTTCATACTCTTTTGTTTTCACACGATAAATATGGATGACTCAAAATATGGATATATGAAATGCATCCCTTTTATGCATATGGATACAGATGTGTGGTAGATTGAATATCCAATTTGATGTCTAATACATTTCTGGAGATACTAGTTCTTGGTACATACGAAGCCGAAGTTTAACTTGCAATGTCGATCAATTTGCAAGTAACTAAGCAAGTATTATTTCATAAGTTTAAAATCATGTTACACATACAACAAGCATACACAATAAACGCATCATTAGAGAGTGATTCAAGATATTCAAGTTAAAACCAATATATGATACTCGATGATAATATGAAACTTTCATATTCTCATCGATACTTATATATGAAACTAAAAGCGCCACTTAGTCCCCGTCTATCGGTTAACATACGTTCGATGTTCATCGTGACATAGAACTATACGAAGGTTGTTAAATATCGGACGGTATAGCTTGATACTAACAACCGTCGTATAGTCTATGTGACGAGAAGATTCAATCATATGATAACCGATAGATTTGTCCCGTGTGGACAAGTTAGGAATGTATAAAACAAACACTTTCATTCACTTGTGTTTTCATCCGTTTCGAGATATTTCGTCGGTACCTTTCCGCTGGTTCTTCGTGTACAAAGATAGATTAGATTTTCATTTCAACGTTGTTTCACAGCTTTAAAATGATTATCTATTCTATTACAGTGTACTCGGAGAACAGCGGGGAGGTACTGCCGAAATTTACTCGAAACGGTTGAAAGCACAAGCAAATGGGTGTTCGCTCTATACATTCTTAATGGGATAGAAGCCTTACCCCCGACAGCCGGAACACATACATATAACAAGAATACACAATAAACGCATCATTAGAGAGTGATTCAAGATGTTCAAGTTAAAACCAATATATGATACTCGATGATAATATGAAACTTTCATATTCTCATCGATACTCATATATAAAACTAAAAGCGCCACTTAGTCCCCGTCTATCGGTTAATATACGTTCGATATTCGTCGTGACATAGAACTATACGAAGGTTGTTAAATATCGGACGGTATAGCTCGATACTAACAACCATCGTATAGTCTATGTGACGAGAAGATTCAATCGTATGATAACCGATAGATTTGTCCTGTGTGGACAAGTTAGGAATGTATAAAGCAAACGCCTTCATTCACTTATGTTTTTATCCATTTCGAGATATTTCGTCGGTATCTTTCTGCTGGTTCTCCGTGTACAAAGATAGATTAGATGTTCATTTCAACGTTGTTTCACAGTTTTGAAATGATTATCTATTCTATTACAGTATACTCGGAGAATAGCGGGGAGGTGCTGCCGAAATTTACTCGAAACGGTTGAAAGCACAAGCGAATGGGTGTTCGCTCTATACATTCTTAATGAGATAGAAGCCTTACCCCCGACAGCCGGAACACACACATACAACAAGAATACACAACAAACGCATCATTAGAGAGTGATTCAAGATGTTCAAGTTAAACCAATATATTCTTTTCAACGACAAACGCACACACAAAGCATATACACGAATTTTCTCCTTTGTCAGTAACTATCCCGTTCTTAGATTTCTCAATATAGTCACCATAACCTACAATTTATATGTTATACAGTCTAACATGGCCCATGAGTACGTCAGAGTTAAGGACTGGATGTATGTGGATTGGAAACAACGTATGCAACCTGAGTTTGCCGCAGGAGTTGCTGCTTTTATTGAATTTGCACGCGTACATAATAAGATCGTGATAGAGAAGATTCTCTGCCCGTGCGATAGATGTGGCAATAAGTACTGGCAGAAGGTAGAATTTGCAGAGCTTCATATCGTAAAATATGGGTTTACTAGACTTTATACAACTTGGAAATATTACGGGGAAGGAGAAGAACGCAGTAATGTGGCAGAAGAAGAAGGAGAACACGATAATGCGGCAGGAGAAGAAGGAGAAGACGGTAATGCGGCAGAAGGAGAAGACGGTAATTTATTTCCATCAGAAGAAATGGAGGATATGGTAGAGGCTGCCCTAGGTGAATCTATTCATACCGAAGATGACATTCCTTCCGGTCAAGGACCGCGTGCGGATAAATATGAAAATTTCATGAATGATGCTAGAAAACCAATTTATGAGAATGCAAAGTATTCCACCCTCTCATAGTTCGTCCAACTTTTTCAGATTAAGTGCCTAAATGGATGGAGCAACAAATCATTCACAATGCTTCTTTCGTTCTTGAAAGATTCTATGCCTCCGGGAAATAACGTGCCCGACAGCTGGTACGGAGCCCAGAAGATGATGTCTGATTTGGGTATAAAGTGCGAGAAGATTCAAGCATGTCCTAAAAATTGCGTGTTGTACCAAAAAGAGAATTCAGATTTGAAAGAATGCCTAACATGCGGAGAGGCCAGGTATAAGCCGAAAGATTGTGATAAGAAGCCTGATATACCTGTCAAGATAGCATGATATTTTACCATAACATAGAGACTACAGAGGCTATTCAGGTGCAAGAAAACAGTCGAGTCAATGATTTGGCATCACCGTGCTCCTCCAAGTGAAGATGGAAAAATGAGCCATCCAAGAGATTCACCGGCATGGAAGGATTTCGATAGGAGGTACGCAATATTCAGTAGCAATCCTCGCAATGTCTGGCTCGGACTGGCTAGTGATGACTTCTGCCCATTCAACTATATGGCTGGAAGTCACAGCATATGGCCCGTTGTAATGATAATTTATAATCTGTCGCCTTGGTTGGCTATGGACCAATCATACTTTACGATGCCTCTTCTTATCGACGAACCAAACTCACCGGGAAACAATATCGACGTCTATCTCCGACCTCTGATCGAGGGGTTAAAATCTTTGTTCATTGATGGTGTAGAGACATATTATGCAAACATAAATACAACCTTCATACTGCGTGCGGCTTTAATGTGGACAATCAATGACTTTCTTGTGTATGGAATGCTATCAGGTTGGTCCGTACATGGTCACAAAGCATTTCCTCATTGCCATCAACACACAACATCGAAATTCTTGAATTTTAGCAGGAAGGTTTGTTATTGCGGCCATCGACGTTTCCTGCCTCTAGACCATCCCTACAGATTAGACACTGTTCACTTTGATGGTCATCAGGAGCTTCTTGGACCTCCAGCCTCATTGTCCGGAGAGGACGTGACTGCTCAATGGGATGGTTACAATAATGTGACCTTCGGGATGGATCCGACGAAACTGGTCAAACCACCATTTTGGAACAAGTTAAGCATTTTTTTCGAGCTTCCATACTGGCCAACAAATTTAGTGCGTCATTGTCTAGACGTCATGCATATAGAGAAGGGAGTATCAGAGCACATACTCAACTTGCTTCTTTGTAAAGACGGGAAATCGAAAGACAACCTGAATGCTCGGATAGATCTATAGGAGTGGGGAATAAGAAGTGAATTTCACCTTAGACCGGTAGCGGGTAAACCAGGCAAGTTTGTACTTCCTAATGCCGCTTATCATATGTCACAACCGGAGAAGAAAAGATTCCTGCAGGTGTTGCATGATTTGAAAGTTCCCACAGGTTTCTAAGGATCATTCAGTAAGAAAATAAAAATTGTGAAAGGCAAGATCTATGGGCTAAAAAGTCATGATCACCATGTTATCGTGGAGCACCTTCTTCCATTAGCCCTCAGAACTTCTCTCCCCGAATCGGTTGGTCTAGTAATCAACGACCTATGTTGTTTTTTCAGAGAGTTGTGTGCTAAAACACTGGAGGTTGTGACGCTGGATAAACTAAAAAATTCGATTGCGTTGATACTTTGCAAGTTTGAGCGTATTTTCCCACCGTCATTCTTCGATATCATAATATACTTGACGGTTCATCTTGCAACTGAGGCTAAATTAGCCGGACCGGTACAATATCGATGGATGTATCCCGTCAAGAGGTACGTGTAATTTTTCATTTCGCGCAATTTTTAAAATTATTGTTGTCCTGTATGCCTGTATTTATTTATTCAACATATTTTCTTTAGGTACCTCTACACTCTTAAAAAGTATATACGCAATAAAAATCGACCAGAGGGTTCTATCATGCAAGGTTATCTTCTTGATGAAGCAACCATATTTTGTTCCCGCTATCTGGACGAGAACATTGAGACGAGACTTAACCGGCCTCGAAGAATTCAAGACGGGCCATATGGTAAAGCCGATTATAAGAGGGTAGACACTATGTTTATCAACAAGATATACCGGTTTATCTTGCTTAATTGCGCATGTCTTGAACAAATTAGAGAGTAAGTTTTTTGGGGATTAATTGTTATATTTGTGTTTGTGTGTGTATGAAATGATATAATATTAATGTCACCATTATTTGTCGAAAACAGAATTCATTTTAACGAGGTACGTGAGGGGCATCCTGATTGGAACGAAGAACGATTGGAAAAATATCATCAGGATAATTTTTGTGATTGGGTCACAGATCATGTAAGTTATTCGAACAACAAGTTATTGCTATTATTTTTAATCTAGAACCACTCAGAATAGTATGATTGTGACGGTAGGATCGGACGGTGTGATTTATTATGGGTACTTAAATTGTATACTCGGCATCCACTATCCCGGATGATCAGAACCCTTTTATATATTCCAGTGTACTTAGTACGATACGCGAACCGATACGGATAAGTGGAGAAGCAATCTTGGGACTTGGAAAGATGAATATGGATTGACCAGTGTGAACACACTTCGATTTTACGGTCAGGAAGATCCGTTTATCTTTCTGAATCAAGCGTTCCAAGTATACTACTCACAGTGTTTGAAGCATCCGGGATAGAGTGTCGTATGCCGTTGGAAACCCAGGGATGTCTATGATGTCCTAGAATTTGAGGACAGCGATGAGGATGAAGAAGAGAGAAGGCTTAGAGTGCTCCGAACGACTGTTTCGAAGAACGGGTTGTCTTCGGCCGAACATGAAGTTACATGGGTTAGAAATGATATCGATGATGAAATCCAAGTAGATATGTTTAATGCGTCCACGAAACGAAAAAGGTTATCAGTAATGTTATATTATTACTTCACATTTTACGATCTATACATATATAGTCAATACTTGTAATGATTGTCTAATGCGTCTACGAACCATTTATCTAGATTTGATGACGATGACGGGAGCAGCGAGGGGCGGCAGGAGCTCCAGCCTCGGCACCGTCAGAGGCAGAGGCAGAGGCAGAGCGGTTCTGCCGCCTGGAGAGCTGCGTAGGGAGCTTCAGAGGGCCGGTCTTGCACCCAGATCGGAGACCCCTTCGGATGCCTCTTTCCGTGTGGACTTTGCCACACCTCCAGGTATATTGCATGCATATCCATTTTGAATGTAATATTATAGATATTCATGCCTGTTCATGTCAAAATTACTTATTTTTTCAATGTTTGATTGTCTAGTTATTGGTGATGCGTCCACATCAAGGACAGAGGCCACTCCTGCACCTCCAGGTATGTTTATATATCATATAGTGCATGTATATTAATTTAGAATGCTATATCATAAATATACACACATTCCTTTTGCTCTTACTTAGATAGTAATTTTTTTTATTGTCTAGCTGTAGGTGGTGACACCACCGCACCTGCGGGTATGTTTATATATCCTATAGTGCATGCATATTGATTTAGAATGTTATATTATTGATCTACACATTCTTTTTGCAATTACTTATATAATCTATTTTTAATTGTCTAATTATAGGTGGTGCGTCCACATCTGCCGTAAGGCCCACTCCTGCCACTTCCGTACCCTCCGCATCTTCTGTAGGTAGTATGAATAAATATAAAATATTTATTCATTTTACATATCCTCTATAGAATAAATATGAACTTCATGGAAATTTAGCGTCAATGTTTATTTTCTAGTTGGAGGGGATGCGTCCGCATCCGGGACACTGGCTGTTCCTCACAGGAGGAACTATCGTCCCGCTCGTGCTGCTGCCCGGGCCCAGGCTCATGCTTTTGTCACCGGAGGTATATATCACACTTCAATTTTCATTTAACCTTGATTTCTTAATACAACTTTGTCTTAATATTGATTGTATTGATATTTCTTGCAGACGCAGGGCCTCCCCATCCCCAGAGGGGGACTCGAGGCCCGAATCAGTCCCACAGGCTGAGGCCTGACAGAGCTAGGGGGAGGCAGCATTCCCACTCTTTTTTACCCCTGATTATCGCTATACCGGTCCTCATACCGAGAGGTTCGGCCGGTATATGGGGGATGAGAGCCGGCTCGTGAAAAACTATCCACTTCACGTTGAGTGGGGCGACCAGCACCGGTGTTCATTCGCCCCCTTCTTTGATCAGGCTCGGGTATTAATATATATTTTCATTTGATTTATCTAATATATTTATTATTAACACTTGCAATCTAATAACAATGTTTTTTTTTGTATTTTCAGTTGGATTACGATTTTCAGCCTATACCCGACCCTGATCACCCTGGGAGGGTGCTCGACCTTCATGCTCTGTACAATGGCCTGATGAAGAACATGCAGACCAAGGTCCGATACAACAGGAATGAGCTGAAGGTTGACTGCTACTCCCTGTGGATGGCGACCCCCGAGGCAGAGAGAGAGGCCCTTCTATCTACTCCGGCCTTTGCGAGAGTCGACGTAGAGACATGGCCTCTATTGTGCGAATATTTCGACTCTCAACGCAAACATGTATGTATTTTAAATGTAATTCATTGTTTAGTATATAATTTATTTTCTTGCGTTCCTTAATTAGAAAACTAAATGTGAATGTGTTGTGCAGAAACAGGCCGCTCAAAATATAGAGAATAGGAAGTCGGCGAAGAGGGGTCGCCTCACTTATACAGGTGGCTCGAGGAATATTACTCGAGCCATGGAGTTATCGATAAATTACAATAGACCGGCCTTTGTGATATAATGCAATATTAAGAGTTATTTTCTAATATATCTAATATTAAGAGTTATTTTCTAATATTGCAGAGAGCTCAGACCCTAGAGCAAGGTGGTACACCGAGCGTGATGTCCGCATATCTTGCTGTCCACGGCACCTCGACAGATCCCGCCACGGGCGAGCTTCGATACCCCGACGTCGCTACCCAGGAGTATTGCGTAAGTGTTAATATTTATTCAACCCCTATTTGAAATTTTAGTTTTGAAAGGTTCAAATTTAAATGATATACTTATATTTTACTAGTTAATGTGGGTGTAGGAGCGGGTGGTTGAGCAGGCCGAGGCATCGAGGATCGATTTTACCGGACAGAGCGATCCGATGCTGCCACCCCAGTCCTGGACGCCGCACACGGAGGGCATCACGGAGGTTAGGAGAGAGGCCGGGGACTGGGCCCTAGCGGGGACTGGGCCCTAGCAGGGCCCATATGAAGTTGGACTCCACCCCGGCGGTTACTTCCTCCGTCTCCGGTGAGCGACGTTTCCAGCAGGAACTGGAGAGCTTGAAGGCCACCGTTCAGGAGTTGAAGAAGATGCTGGTATGTATACTATTAATAGTAAAATATTATGTCATATTATAGATAGCAACATATCCAATATTAGTACGTAGCCTGAGCTTATTTCGTTGTAGACTTAGCTTTGATTAATCATACATACATATCTAATTAAAATAAACTACGGTTTTCCAAACTAGATATCCAAATGAGGCCTAAGTCCCTAAGTATACATAGATTGTAGACTTAGCTCCGCAAGCCACTACCTCGACGGCAGCTGCGCAGACCACATCGCCAGCTCCACAGCCTGCTCAGACTCCCGCACGCTCCGCATTGCATGATTTATTGACCGAGGAGCAGGCGCACCAGATTCTGGCGTTTATCAGAGGTGGAGCTGGACTGAGCTAGGGTAGCTTTTTGATTCTTATATTTTAAACATGGATTTATTTATATGATACATTTTGGACGATATTGATATTAGTGGTGTTTGCGTGTTTATATTGATATCATATTCTGCTTGTTGGTTTCTTTTGTATATTATGCGTGATGTGATTATGAATACTGCGATATATGTTCTACGTGATGATTAATTTTATATATGATCGATGTATAAATTATTGTGCACAGGGCAAGAAAAAAATAGGCAGCCCTTTTTTTTTTTAAAAAAACCCTGATAATATGTACCTACGGATTTAACCGTAGGGCCCTTCACTATCCCTACGGATTAATCCGTAGGGCCCAACAATGTACCTACAGATTTATCCGTAGGGGCAAAATATCAGGACACCTAATATTTTACCCCTATGATCTCAATATCAGGGGTTAAGCTTGCCCCTACGGATATATCCGTAGGGGCAAATAAATGCCCCTACACAGTTATCCGTAGGGGCAAAATATCAGGATTCCTGATATTTTGCCCATACGGATATATACCTACGCACTTATCCGTAGGGGCCACTACTTGGCCCTACGGATAAGTCCGTAGGTACACCTAATCTATTTTATAAAACCGTAAATAAAATAAATTTTTTGCCCCTACGGACTATTCCGTATGGCAAACTGGACCTACACATAACTCCGTAGGGGCAATTTTTAGTCCGTAGGGGCAAGTTCAAGGCTTTGATTTGCACCTACGGCGTTTGTACCTATAGGGTATTTTCTTGTCCCTACGGATATATCCGTAGGGGCAGTGGTTTTCTCCTATGGATAAATCCGTAGGGGCAACCCTTATTTGTAGTAGTGCGGGCTCAGGCTCGTGATGATGTCGCCGGAGGTATATATTGTACTTCACTTTTCGTTAATTCTTGTATTCTAAATATTTTTTGTCTTGATATTACTTATAAATCTATATATTTTGTAGATGCAGGGCAGCCACGGCTCGAGAGCAGGAATCGAGGGCCCAATCAGTCCCACAAGCTGAGCCCCGATACCTCTAAGGGGCATGGACCATTCCCCCTCTTCTTTACCTCCGATCATCGCTACACTGGCGATAATACCGAGAGGTTCGGTGGTATATGGGGGATGGGAGCCGCATCCAAAAGATGTATCCTTTTCACGTTGACTGGGGCGAACAACACACCTGCTCCTTTACTCTGTTCCGGGGTAGGCCCAGGTATTATTATATATTTTAATTTGATTTATCAACTATCTTTTGACACTTATAATTTAAAAACATTAATTCCTTATATTTGCAGTTAGATTATGATATTCAGCCCGTACCCGATCCGGATCACCCTGACAGAGCGCTCGATCTTCATGCTCTTTACCGGGGCTTCATGACCAACATGCAGACTAAGGTTTGGTATCATAGTAATGAGCTGAAAAATGATTGCTACAAGTTATGATGGCGACCCTCGAGGCAAATAAGGCGGCTCTCCTGCGCTCTTCGGCCTTTAGCAGGGTCTATGTAGATACATAACCTCTCTTGTGCCAGTTTTTTGCGTCCGAGCGCAAGTTTGTAATTTAAATGTAATTAAGTGTTTAGAATATAATTTATTTTTTTTCTTAATTCGAAAACTAAATCTGATCGTGTTGTGAAAAAACAAGCCGCTCAAAATAAGGAGAATCGGATGTCTGAGAAAAGGGGTCGACTTACCTACATGGGTGGATCGAGAAACATTACTCGTGCCTGGAGGCAGCGGTAAATTACAATATATCTATTTTGATATAATGCAATATGAAAAGTTATGTTATTATATATGTATATTTTTGGTGAATTGCAGAGAGCTTAGACCCTGGCTTTGGGTGGTACACTGAGCGTGTTGAAGGATTATCTATCCGTCCACGCCACATTGACAGATCCGAACACAGACGAGCTTCGATATCCCGACATTGTGATAGGTGTAATTTACCGCACAAATTTCTAACCCATTTATCATTTTACTGTCATACATTATGCTGTTCCGGGTATTTTTTATGAATTATTATAGATAACAGAGCTTAGATGCAAAAAAAACGGAAAATTGTGCTAAAATGAGAATTACGTGCGTAAAATTGAGATTTAATGGAGTTATTCAGAAAATCAAAAGACAATTTGTAAATTTGGAACAAATTTGAGAATATCGTTGCAAATCAGCAAAGGTTGCAACAATTAGAGGTGAATCAATCATCACAATAACAAATCAGTTGGAGAAATCAAATCAAATCAAAAGCAACAAATCAACCTGCTTAATTATATGCTCAATTGGATCAATTCTGAGGATCCACGCAACTGCAGAAATATAGCAAGATATTCAAGATTTTATGTGCTAAAAAAGCATCTAAATTGACAAGGAAAACAAGGAAAAAATCGAAGCCATAAAGGCACCATGGGACCGCAGAAGCGTGGCTAATATAGGCGCGGCAGTGGCGGAAATGCGGCTACTTGGTGGCCGTTCGTTTTCAATTTTCATGGGCTTGATCGTATTTTCACATCCATCCTTGTGAGCCATATAGTTTCATATTTGGAAGCTTCTGAATATACCGAATCAGTATCCAACAGAGCAATTAGATTTTCATTGATTAGATTTTCATAGTTGTTAGCAAGTTTGATTGTTTTGTATTTGTTGGATATAGTGCCCTCAAGGCCATTATTGTAATCACAGGCATGCGATTATGGTGATTATAGGCGGACCTATACGGATAGAATATTCTTACTCGAGATGATAGTATACTATATGAATTGACTTTATTATTGTAGGGTGTTTTTTCGTCACCCTATTGAGATGGGAATACGCGCACGCTTGTCAGGCATACTACAGATTCTTCCTGCCTAGGGTAGGCGGGGGTTTATTGATTGTGGGGATCCGAATCTCCAGCAGCCGCAGACTAAGCTGCCGTTAATTACCCCTCACCTTTGAAGCGAGAGAACCTCCGATTGACGGGTCAAACTGGACATGCGAACTCAACGTGCAATGTTGTGTTTTGAAGGGGTTTTGGATATATCGGGGGCCCCGCAGAGTTTTTACGGGGGTCCCGCTACCCGGATAGCGGGTTGGGGGTTAAGCAGGCGAGCATCCTTCTTACGGGGTGCGGGGCAGCGCCCCGTTAAAAAAATTTTCCTTACGGGGGACATGTTTTGATGTGGAGTGCATAAAAAATGGGGGAGGAGCATCTTATAGATACGTGTAAGGAACGTGGGCACATAGTGCCCACGGGTCACTTGCCTGGCGCGTGAACGCTTAGCGTCCGCTGGTCACGTGCGCAGCACGCGACCGCAAGCGGCCGCGGGTCATGTGCGCTGCACGCGACCACTAGGCGCTGAGCGGGTCGCATAGGGTGCACGTGGGTGCTATAGTGCTCACGGGTCACGTGCCTTGCACTCGACCGCGGGTCACGTGCGCTGCTCGCGATCGCGGGGCGTGCGCGCAAGTGGGCGCTTTAGTGCCCACGGGTCACGTGCGCGCACGTGGGCGCTTTAGTGCCCGGGGTCACGTGCGCTGCATGCGACCATTGGGTGTTTTAGCGCCCGCGGGTCACATGCTATTCACGCGACCATGGGGCACCTGTGGGTCACGTGCTCGATACGTGATCGCTGGGCACCCAAGGGCTACGTGCGTGGCATGCGAACGCTGGGCGCCCGCGGGTCACGTGCACGGCACGTGACTGCTGGGCGCCCGCGGGTCACGTGCGCGGCACGCGACTCCGAGGAACACCAGAGGGAAGAGGCTTAGCCCCCAGGTTGGGGAGTTGAACTCCTAAGGGGTTTTGGAGTTGAACTCCTAACAGAAATTTAATTTATGAAGTTAAACTCGAATAGATCTAGAAAGGAGTTAAACTCCTAGGAATCTTTGACTCTTCTTTTGAGCCTTGGATTCTCCCAACTTGGGATTTTTGGAGATGGGTCTACTTCTTCCTCTCGGTTGGTCGGCTCTTGGGGGAAAGGGGAGTGAGATTCAAAATCTCCCCTTTCAAAGATTTGATGGGAGATCCGAGCTCCCCTTTATGGGTTATGTGATGAAAAACTACTTCTTTTTGAGAAAGGAAGAGTTAAACTTTTTATTTAATTCAAAAAGTGGAAGAAGGTTTTAAACCTTTGAGAAAGGGGAAGGAGGCACAAACCCTAGAATTTTAGGGAGAATGAATTGTATGCTTTATTCATCATCATGTTGCTTTATATAGGCTTACACATTTACATATAGCCCCTTGGGCTTTACAAAATGGCATTTTGCCCATCCCATGTCTCATGTGCTCGTTTCTTTTGCACATGAGTCATGGGCTTTACAAAAATTTGGCTTTATGCCCATTTTGTTTACATTCATGTATAAAAAATTACATCAAATTTATTTATTACATGATTTTAATTTTGGCATGGGGTGGCTGGCCGCTTCATGTTCGGGCTCGACTCGGGCATGAGCCCACTTGATCTGGGCTGGGGCCCACCTTGCTTAGGGTTGACCTTGACTTTGATATGGTCTCTCGCTGTTGCTAACATCTTTTTGCGCTTCGGCTACTAATGTTCTGACTTTGTTGGCAACCAAATCCATGATTTGATCTTGAGTTACGGGCTACTGTCATCGGTAACCAAGATATTTCCCGAGATAGGATGCGACTGACTTTCATATGGTCTGCCCACCTTTGGATTTGAGGGAATAGACATCGGCTGTCTCGGGACACCATTTCCCGGTTCATGAGCAGAGCCCTGCGCTTGATTGGGCGACTGAGAGGCAAGTTGGGCCGTGAGCTGTAAGACGACGTTTATCAAGTCGTCAATTTTTTAGTAGAGCTTGGCCATCTCCTTATCTTTGTTTCTGAGCTGCTTTCGGAGCTCCTGGAAAAGTTGCTGCTCTGCGATCTTAGGATGGAAAGTTGGCTCATCTTCACTTTCCAAGCCCGACTCCTCATGAACTGAGGGTTCTCTTTGTTTATCAGCCTCACTGGAAGGGCCTTCATTACCTTCCAGAGGAGTCTGGTCTTGGAATGTGGCAGCCATATTCACACCAGATTGGATTTGAGATGTGGTGGCCCCATCCTTGCTACGAAGGTTATCGCTAGGATGCGTGCCCACCATGTAGACTGTGTGGATAACACATTCAGCCATCCTTTCATCACTGGCAGCTGGTTTTGCGGAGCGGTCCGGGCTTTGGAAATTCATAAATTTTAACATGGCCGGTGCCGTAGCCCTTTTGTTGGCTTTGTATCTGAGCCGCTTCTGCCTCAGCTTCTCTGCCTTGAGCACTTGGCAGGTTTCTGCTCTTCGGGAATCCGCTATAGGCCGAGTGATGGGGAAGCTTGAGAAGACATCCGCCCGCGTGTCCGTTGAAGGTATCGCCTAGGCTTGCCCACGACGTCTAGCAACTTCTTTTGTTCTGACGGCTTTGCCCCCAGCTGGGGCCATGGTGAGCCGTTTGAACACCGACTCGTGTCTAGGTTGGGGCGCCCTCCAGACCACCGCATTTGGCCTCTTGCCTTTCGAGGCCGGTTTGTCGGTTACTGGAGCTTGAAGAGCAGGAACGGCGTTAGCTGGCACAAACAGAATAGAGCCAAATAGTAACGGCGGCTCCTCCCATTGTCACCCAAGACTGGCTGGGAGGACTGTCCTGGCGTCCATCTTTATCGTGTAAGAGATGAGAGCTGTGTCAAGAGCTGATCTGATGCTTAGAGACATTTTGTTGCGTCCGGAGATTGCAATTTGAAATTTGTTAACCTGCACAAAGAAGCATGATTTCAGTATAGACAATCAATGTATATGTTGATTGAGTTCGCATGGATATTTAACCCAAAATATGGGAGGAGAGAAATGTCCCACCGGGCGTGCCAGAATCTGTAGGGTGTTTTTTCGTCACCACATTGAGATGGGAATATGCGCGCGGTTGTCAGGCGTACTACAGATTCCCCCTGCCTAGAGTAGACGGGGGTTTATTGATTGTGGAGATCCGAATCTCCGGCAGCCGCGGACTAAGCTGCCGTTAATTACCCCTCTCCTTTGAAGCGAGAGAACCTCCGATTAACGGGTCAAACGGGACATGCGAACTCAATGTGTAATGTTGTGTTTTGAAGGGGTTTTGGATCTATCGGGTGCCCCGTAGAGTTTTTATGGGGGTCCCGCTGCCCGGATTGCTGGCTGGGGGTCAAGGGGGCTAGCAGCCCCCTTACGGGGTGCGGGGCAGTGTCCCGTTAGAAATTTTTTTCTTACGGGGGACGTGTTTTGATGTGGAGTGCATAAAAAAATGGGGGGAGGAGCGTCTTAAAGACGCGTGCGTGGCACGTGGATGCATGGTGCCTATGGGTCACGTTCCTGGCGCGTGAGCGCTTGGCGCCCGCTGGTCACGTGCGCAGCACGTGGACGCTGGGTGCCAGTGGGTCACGTGCGCAGCATGCGACTGCCAGCGTCCGCGGGTCACGTGCGCTGCACACGACCACTAGGCGCTGAGCGGGTTGCGTGGGGCGCACGCGGGTGCTACAGTGCCCGCGGGTCACGTTCCTTGCACGTGACCGCGAATTACGTGCGCTGCACGCGATCGCGGGGCGTGCGCGCACATGGGTGCTTTACTGCCCGCTGGTCACATGCGCGCACATGGGCGGTTTAGTGCCCGGGGTCACGTGCGCTGCATGCGACCGTGGTGCACCCGTGGGTCACGTGCTCGGCGCATGATCACTGGGTACCCAAGGGCCACATGCGCGGCACGCGACCGCTGGGCGTCCGCAGGTCACGTGCGCGGCACGCGACCACGAGAAACACAAGCGGGAAGGGGCTTAGCCCCTAGGTTGGGGAGTTGAACTCCCAAGGGATTTTGGAGTTGAACTCCTAACAGAAATTTAATTTATGGAGTTAAACTCCAATAGATCTAGAAAGGAGTTAAACTCCTTAGAATGTTTGGCTCTTCTTTTGAGTCTTGGATTCTCCCAACGTGGGATTTTTGGAGATGGGTCTCCTTCTTCTTCCTCTCGGTTGGTCGGCTCTTGGGGGAAAAGGGAGTGAGATTCAAAATCTCCCCTTTCAAAGATTTGATGGGAGATCCGAGCTCCCCTTTATGGGTTTTGTGGTGAAAAACTACTACTTTTTGAGAAAGAAAGAGTTAAATTCTTGATTTAATTCAAAAAGAGGAAGAAGGTTTTACACCCTTGAGAAAGGGGAGGGAGGCACAAACCCTAAAATTTTGGGGAGAATGAATTGTATGCTTTATTTATCATCATGTTGCCTTATATAGGCTTACACATTTACAAATAGCCCCTTGGGCTTTACAAAATGGCATTTTGCCCATCTCATGTCTCATGTGCTCATATGACCTAGGCTCAAACTGATGGAACATATGACCTAGGCTCAAACCCAGGTCTGACCTTGTTAGTTATATGTATGCCCTAGAGGCCATTACTGTACATACGATGTATATTGCAGTGGATGCTAGGACATATATAGGGAGGACTTTCTTGCTCGACATGATAGTATGCTATCTGGTTGTACTTTATCTTAACATGTACTCTGATTGTCTCTATATTACATGTTGATAAACCCCTTAGGATCTGTACTCGACTACTGGGACTATGATGAGATCATACTAGTGGGGCCACGGTAGTCGACGAGTACATCCTATAAACTGTTCTTAGTCGAGGGTGTATCGAGACAAGGCATCGATGCACCAGAGTAGACTAGCGTATACGCATCTTGACCTATATGATGGGCGATGGATGATCCCATATCCATCGGTGTTTGACATCAAGGATGGTGTACGGGTGCTCAGTGGAGACTGGGTACACTGGACGGACTCGCCGAGAACTCCCAGATGGTATTATACCATACGTCAGATGGCAGTTCTCCGGTGACACTGGTACAGAGTAGTCTGTTGACCCGAGATCGTCATAGAGTCTTGTGGTATTCCCACTGTGCTTTGATTTCCATCATACCACGTCTAAGAGGGCGTGCAAAAAGGTGGCTTTTGGGTACAGTCCCGAATCACATGGAGGCAATGAGCGATAGGAGGGGATTCGTCTCTCCCGGTATAGGGAGTTGATGTTGTGCTGTGTTCGATTGGCTATAACAGGAAATCCCTGGCCAGGGTTGTTGAGATTTACTGGTAAGTGTTATCAGTAGTTTCTCGAACCGTTATAGACCTCATATCGACACGACTTATCAAGCTACTGGGGTCTGACGTTTACCACCCCTAGGCGAGATATGTGACATATCGGACGACGAGACCGGACTGTACGGGAGTGTTACTGTTTGGATTCACAGGAGAAGTTACAGGCTTGCTTGTTGATCTTCTGAGCGCTCAATACCTGGGTAACTGTTACGTTTAGCTGACCGCTTGCAGCTTGTGGGTGTTTGATATGATCATCACCTACTGCCGGCGTATTGACAATTCTTTAGAGTCCTACACAGAGCTTTCTTGGCTCAGGAAAAATGGAGTAGGAGCACATATGTGATATGTGCGGGACCGAGGATAATGCGATATGTGATACCGTATTATGTTCTCGCGATATTTGATATCAGCCGGGTCATCGGATCAAGTGTTGATTCGATGAATCGGTACGGATAAATATTAGTCGGTTATATGCGATATAGCCGGATTGTCGGATCAAGTGTTGATTCGATAATTTAATGTATAATAATATATATGATATATTAAATTACATTAACTAATATTAGATCACTAAAAGATTCTTTTTCTCACTCGGGTAATACATTGATATATATGCGATATATGTTAATTGTATTATTTTATTTGGTTACAATAAATATTATATATGTGATATATAATATTGTAACATGATATGATAACTAATGCAACATGTTTAGTAAAGATTAATCAAGATTAGGGTTTGATTTGGGTTAATGACTTCTAGTAGATTCTAGAAGGTTTTCTATTTTGTTTTGGAAAGAATATTTTCAAGTGACTCATTCTTAACTCAACCCAAACCCTAACCCTTGGTTAATTCTCTACAATGGTTAAGTCAACCATGGTTGCATTATTTGTCATATTAATCCTTTCATTATTCATCACAAAAGGAAATGGATCACTATTCTTCTTCTTCCTTCATTCTTTCATGAAAAAGCTTTCTAGACTTTTTCCTTGTGATGAAAATATGTGAGAAAAAGATAAATAAAGAGAGAAAAAATCCTACTTCATCATCCTCATCTTCCCTTGCCATTTAGATGAGGGTGTTCACATCATTTCATGAGTGTTAGCTTGTGTTAACGGAACTTCAAGGTAGATCATCTTAGTATCGAAGATCGGAAGCAAAGGTTGCATCTTTCTCTTCGTGGAACCTCTCGAGAGTCCGGATCCCGATGATCGCAGTGAAGGGACCACAACACGGAGCATATGAAGTGAAGGACCGGATCTACAAAGGTTGTAATCCCTCTCACTTAGTGTTAAAGTGTTTAGCATGCTTGTTTTTGCCTAATCTCTAGTTTAAAGATCCGTATTCGGGTTGTTCGGCACGGCTAAATTTTTAATCGGGCATAGTTGATGCCTCGTAGACCCTTGTGCGCGTGCCTAGCAACCCTACATACCTGGCATGGGGTTGACTTTGACTTTGACTTGGTCAACCGGGGTGCAATTTTTGACCCCAACAATCATTATGTACATATCTTGTATAGTATAGCATAACACTATTACATATTGATAGATCCCATAAGATTCATGTTTGACTACCAGGAGTATTATGGCGATCACACTTGTGAGAACTGGGTAGTCTATAAGCATGTCCTTAAATGTCTTTAGTCATGCGAATATCGAGACTGAGTATCGATATTCCAGAATAGATAAATGTATACATTTCTTGATCCCGACGAGGGGCAATGGCCGGTCTCATAGCCATTGGTGTCAGTCAGTCACCAGAATTGCATACAGGTGCTCATTGGGTTATGAATTACACTGGACGGACTCATCGAGATCATACTAGATGGTATTATACCTATCGTCAGGTAGCAGGTCTCTGGTGGCATTAGTACAGGTTAGTCTGTCGACCCAAGATCGTCATTTTTCTTGTGTGAGTTTCTACTGAACTTTGATTACTACCCTACCATGACTCAAAGGAGTCGTGCAAACATATTTTAGTTGGGTACAGTCTCGAGCACATGGAGGCAGTTAGCGGATTGCGGGGATCCGTCTCTCCCGATATTGAGGGTTGATGTCGCGCTGTGCCCAGTTGGCCATCACCATAAGACTTGGTCAGGCAAATGGGATTTACGGATTTGAATCAATAGTTTCTCGGATGGTGATGGGCTTGGTATCGGCACGACTTATTGTGTTATTAGGAGTCTGACGTTTACCACCCTCCTAAACCCTATATGCGACAGTACGAACAGACCAGATTGTATTGTATATGTCGCTGATATACTCAGTAGGGTTTCGGATCTGCTTGCTTGTCGATCTCCTTTTCGACAATACCTGGGTAGCCGTTCGTACAGCTAGTGCCGCCGACATGCTTGTTGTTAAACCTACTACCAGCGTATTATCGAGATTTTAGAGTCCCACACAGAGAGTTTCCGGCTTTGATGAAATATTGTAGTTGTGGTACATTTGTGCGTGCCAGGGTTCGATTAAAACTAGTGTATTTTATACACTGATGGTAATTGGACGGTTATTATACTAACCGGTCCTTTTGGAAAGATGGATATTAAATCGAGTGTCGATTTAATATTTAATACATATATATTGTATTTGTATTTACTAGTATTATATCATGGTTAATTTATCTCTCTTTTATGTACTTTAAATATCTTGGATAAAAATTACAGGTATATGTATTTAGTATGTTGTATTACATAGAGAAACACACACACACACACACATTGTTTTTTTTATTCTTTTTCTTTTGTTTTCTTTAGCTTATATTATTTTAAGGGAATAACATAACATTTGCCTCACTCTATAGGATGACATGTGAAGGGAAGAGGAGAGGGTGGACACTTGGTAGCTTAATTAAATCTTATGGCTAGGATTTTGTAGAGAATGATATTAATGACCATTTTCTTTTTGAAGTGGATGGTTAATTAATTCTTTCTCTTCTTCTTCCTCTTTTTAGCCATGAACCTCTCATCTCTCCCCTCCTCTTTTATGAGAAAACAAGTTAGAAAAACAAAAATAAAATGAGAGAAAATTATAGTGAAGAAGAAACTACAACTCTTAACTAGTTAGTTTAGCAACCTAACTATTTAAGTTATCTTTATTTGAGATTGGAACTAAAGTTCTTGAGCCTTCAAGACGGATCATCTTTGATAGAGGAGGTGGGCTTGCAAGCATGTTCCATGGACTTTCAAGAGGCCTACAATGGAGTCCAAACTAATTGGAGCAAATGAAAATGCTACAAAGATTGTAATTTCAACCTTATATGGTTTTTATGTTTGCATGTTTAATTCTTTAGCCTACTTCCTAGTTTATGTAGACTTGAGCTTACTAGAAATTTTTAAAACCTAGTTTTGCATATTCTAAAATCCTAGTAGCGAGCTTAAGGTCTTCTAACATGGTATCAGAGCTAAACTAAAGAATTAAACTTGATATCTTGTAACGAAAAGAATTCATTAACCCATTTTAGAAAAACTTTGTTTTGAAAATGTAACAAAATATAACACCCTAGTGCATTTATACGATATTTTATTTGGGTATTTTCCTAATCTTGCGATAGTTTCTTTTTTATTATTTTTGGGTGCGGATAGTGCATTTGGTATCTGTGGTTAATATCCAACCCGACCCGCATGCTTCAAACCCATCATAGTTCTAGATTACGTCATATTTTACTAGTACAGAGAATCCGTGCACAACTAGATTCTATAAACATGTATAATATATTTAGTATCTGCATATCTTTTAAATAAAACAAATAATAGTCGGATAATATATTTTAATATCTAGCATGACATGTTATCATAACCCATATCTTGTGAGTGCATCTATATATCGAGTTCATGTCCAGATTGATAAAACAGACTCGTTTGGATCGCTACGTGTATTCACGTGTATCCGTTCTTGGGGGTATGCATTTTTATTAACTGGACACCGCATTATGGTTTTAACCGATACGTATATTATCCATATTTTAAAACTAGATTTTTAGAAGAGACCTGGATAATTTTCGGAGTATATTTATATTAGCTGTTTAAATCCAGAAAATATATTATAATATTTTTAAACCTAAACTAATACTAACAGTTTATATAATCAAATATATATAATATATATTAATATTTAAACTAAATATATTTTCCTATCTCTCTCTCTTCTCGCACTCTCCCCCAATCCCTCTGCCTCTCTCTCCCCCTCAATCACTTTGCCTCTCTCCCCCCTTATATATTATATAATCCTATATTATTATTATTATACAAAACCTCAACCTCTCCCCTCTTTTTCTTCTTCGTCCCTGCGACGAGAACTCGAACCCTAGCCCATCACCTCGCCTTCGCCACTGACCTCCCCTCATCATCTCACCACCCTCATCATCATCCTCATCACAACCTCCCGACACCACCACCACCTCTCTATTCCTTCACGCGTGATGAACCCAAACCCTGCACCCGAAAACGCCACCTGCACCCACGACAAACCCCCAGACCCGACAAACTCCACCCTCATCGCTGGCGACTTGCCGTCGCCATCACTCTAACCCCGCCTTCACCTTATCATCCCTCTCCTCCTTCTCTCCGAGAACCTACAACCCCGACTACGATCCCTGCACAGCCCCGACACGACCCCGGCAACCTCACTGCCGGTAACCCACTACCTCGTCACCGTCACCTCTTCACCTCCCTCTCCTCTTCTCGAGCCCTGCCCACCCATCTCCACAACCCAAATCCCGATGACCTCTACAGCAACCCAAGAAAAACTCCTCTACCCTTTTCCGTCGACGGCTTCTGTCACAACCCGAATGTGGCACGTGACCGACACTTAAATCATGTGACATCTAAAGACGTCTATGCGGTCCAAGTAAGCCGAAATCCGGAATCTAAACCTTTTTTTTTGAAAAAAATTAGAGGTGAGATTTAAATAGTCATCAGATGGAATCGGTTTAAAATAAACATTTAAGTTTAACTAAATATGTTTGAGAAAGCATCTATGACATTTCGAAATTCGACAGCACCCCCTTGTAAATTTTGAATAAAACCCGATACAACATAATAATATAAACAGCATCCCAATGGGAGCTAGCTTCCACGCCCTAATGGCGGAGCAACCAAGCAAATAATATACGACGCACAATGGCGAAGAAAAGAAAAGCGAAACAAAATCAACAATATAAAAAGTTCGATCCCAATGAGTGCGGCACCCACAACACACAAACTCTAACTGTATATCTCGTATGATAGCAACATATCAATATACGAATGTCCAGCATCAACACCCAAAATCAGAAATCTCTCGTGTCCATCACCGACACGCAAAATCCTTAAATCTCTCGTGTCCATCACCGAGACGCAAATGCAGATATCGTCGACACCATCTCAATAGATGATCGCCACCCGATATCCCTGGCCCCGGTCAGTATCCCCTGGATATCCGCCGTGCTCAAATCTAGCCCCAGTTAGTATCCCCTGGATATCTGCCGTGCTCATCTCTATCTCCGGTATCGAGTATCCTCGCTAGGCTCCACGCCTCTACTGCGGTTATCTTGCCCCTCGGTCTCGACCGGGTCTACCATATATCCGACCGTATACTCCCCCACTCAGCCCAGATAAGTAGCAAGTCTGTAACCGTATATCTCCCTCACTCGGTTTGGAATAAAATAATCAGAAAAAATCAAGCTCATGGTGGACGTCAACTCATCATATCAAGATATATCAAGTAAAGAATAAGAATACTTGCATAGATCATTCCGATGATATATTATATATATACATATATAACAGCGTCCATACCACCGATATATCATCAAAGTAAAACATCATGAAAACTCATAAGAATCAAATACGAATACCCATGGTACTAGTATTCGCAATGCTTAACAGGTAATACAGGTAAAGTATGTAAATAATGTCATACAAGTAATAAATGTAACAGTTCTACTGTGTCATGACAATACTAATGATATGTAGTGTAGCATACGCGTCTGTGCTCATGCAGTATGGAAATCATTAGTATTTGTGCTAGTGTTCTATAAGTGTATAAAGTATACTTGTATCGATATCTACATACGCATTAGGTAGTATAGCGGTCCTACTGTGACACGGCAGTACCAATGAGGTGTAGTGTAACATGTGTGTATGTGCTTGTGTAACATAGTACTCATTGGTAGTTGTGCAGTGCTCTATCAGAGTGCTCGTATCACGGAAACGTCTAATATCGATAATTATATCGTGAGGATGTAAAGTAACCCTAAGCGTAACTATTAAATGTAACTACTTGTTATGAGCTATACCATTATCTTTGAAAATAAAACGAAACGTTGGTTTTGAAATAAAGAAGCTGCCTTAGGTTAAAATAGATATTCGTTTTGGAAATTAGTATCTCATCCTTTTCATTTATCATTTAAAAGGGAAACGTATCGTTAGTTTTTAAAAGAGTATAGCTCACTCAAGTATTACGTTCTAAAACGAAATAAAACATGATTCCACGAGTCTAAAGTAAACTTGGTCGTATTCGGCACGATAATCTCGTCATCACAAGTACGGTATGATTTCTCATACAATATCCACATTATCACAATATCCAAATTATCTCAAGTACGGCATGATCTTTCGTACAAATCCACCAAACCATGAATAAAACTATATGCACATGAATAACATACTAGATGCAACATAACACTAATACCATTAACTTGAATTAATATTAAGAACTAACTAGATAGCATAACTACCCTAATTATATGGTTGCGGGGGTGCTATATGCCATCCACCCGACTTCCCCCATAGATGTAAATCTATTCACCAACTTGTCGAGCTCGTTGAATCCACGATTGCAATATCCGTCAACTCCGTCTCGGAAACCTTCGCGATCGTACTTATAATCGTAATTAAATCACATCGATGTAAATATCATATCAGAAACCCAAGCCACGAGCTAAGCGCCCGTAGGTTAGAACCTACAGCCCACTTACCTCAAAAACGATGAAATATCCTTGTTGTTAATGTACGAACATCAACAATTTAGTGATGGCACAGAAATACGAAAAACCGTATCGAAATGTCGGAAACTTTAGCAAACCCTTACTAGAATACTCTCAAATTCCTCTGTATGAATATCGGGACAAATTAAACAATACTGTAGGTTATAAAATACCCAAATTAAGCTACAACATAAAAACCAATACCAAAAACCCTAGGGGGCCCGGGGGCACCGGCAAAATAGGGATTGTCGCCGGATTAGGCAGGGAGTTTAAAGCTCGGGTTTTAGGTATAGTCTCTTAGTGGTTTCATAATACTATAGTCTTGTTAGTTTTTCTAGTGGTTACATCTAGTGGTTCCAGATTCAATATTTGTACCACAAATATCACAAATATCCTAGTTTATGATACCGCACATAGTAAACAGATGTAAAACGGAATAACTTTATAAAGAGGGTGCACAAAGAAATTCAGCTCAAGTTTTGTATGATGGAGGCTCTTAGGGGTTGTAGTGGCTTCTAGGTTGATGGTGTGAGCAAAATTGGTGAAGGAATTTATGGCTTTACTCTTTGGATGTGATGAACACTTAGGAACTTTAGTTTTTGAGCTGAAGGAATTTTGTTGGTTATGTTTAGAAAGCTAAAAGAATTTCTATTTGTTGTGATAAGATAAGATGGAAGTGTTGTGTTTCATGTAGAGAAAGCATTAGGTGGAGGATTGTATGGTGGTGGTGTCAATTGAGAAGGAGAAGGTGTAAAGTTAGAAGAAGGAGGTGGAGGGATCTGAGCATGGATGAGGGTATGCTAGAGGTGAGAGTTTAGACTTAGGTTATCATAAACTCAACCATAAAAGAAATACTACCAAAAGAAAAACCTTTCATGTTATAAATCTAAATTCCTATATAAAAAGAAATGAAATACTTATTCTAACACTTATATATCATTATCTTAATGTAAAATATCATGTTATGTTAAAATAATTAAAATTATCGTTTCTATAATATCACATACTTTTCTTCACATTTACCAAAATAATTACATTTTTATAGATATAATTCCGATACCCAATTTCATAAGCGATATTATTTTTTTGTAAACTTATTATATTCATATTTAAAATTATAAATTAATATTTATAATTTTTTCCAAAATGTTACAATATCTCCGCCTTAAAGAAATTCTGTCCTCGAATTTAAATTAAACTCCCATCTTAAAATATTTTTCTCAATCCAATCAACTTATTTCAAAACAATTTGCCAGGGTCCAAATTTTAAAACATATGGTTTGCTCAGTATAACGGAACTCCAAAGTCCCACACGAACTAAAACGTAACCCAAAAAGATATAAAACTCACATAACTGTAACTCCAGCGGTTGGTATGAGAATTACACCAGTTATGATGTAAAATTTCAAATATTAAATCAACTGTGCACATCAAGTACACGCTTGTTTCCATAGCCATAGTGCAATATCTATAGTATACGACCAAGCAAAAATAAGTTCAAATCCATAATATACCACATCAAGTATAGTGCCCGAAAATGAAATCGACCATAACGGTTTTGCATGAAAATCCAAATCACATGCCACGGGTGTGCAGAAAAACAACGCTAAGTGTAACAGGTGTGCACGAAACGATATCCAATGCATCAATTGTGCATGGAGCAAATATTAAGTATATCTAAAGTGCACAAAAATCAATACCCAGTGCATCGGGGTGCACAAAAATCAAAATCAAGTGTATCAGGATGCACAAAATCATAAGGAGTATACCTAAAGCATACATATATATAAAATCTCTTAATCACGTGCAACTGATATGCACGAAAATATCAGTTTAGTGCATCTGGTGTGCACAACACTCCAATCGAGTGCAGTCACCTCACATGGAAATCTCAAATAAGTGCGCCTGGTGTGCACAAAACATTTGTATGACCTTCAAACCCTCAGAATACATAAGTCAAAATAACAGACATCGAATTGTCCTTTCTTTAAAGTTGAAAACGAAATATTCGGATCATAAAAACGCAAATCGAAAACAAATGACATTGAAGTATATCTCCTTCAATGTCGAAAGGTGTTTATACACCCGGAACTGGCATAGCAAGGATTACCACCTGCCTTCTGCCACGGTCAAGCGTTCTCTGTCTCTGAATTCTTGTCCTCCCTGCGGATTCCTAATTCCACGGCCTCTTTATACAATCGTCCGGTGAGGAAAAACGACGCAATCAGTCTACTGTTGATACCACTCACAACATTTTCTTGACAAGTAGTCCAGTCTCTCGCAACGCAACATGTCGACGATGGCGATCTCTAACCTCTGTGTGCACGCCAAACAACTGATCCTGGGTCCAATCTTACTTTTTATTATATCTAGGAATGAATCCGTCATGTCTCCTGCCGATTTCATCTATCAAATATGTTCAGAACTAGCACTTTTTACTGAATCCACTTCCATTTCGAAATAATTGCAATTTCCTCAAGACTTTTCCTCTGAAATTGTGGTTGTACACGCCTCTGTATACATCAATCTCCAATATCGAAGGGGAAGAACCACTGCGCTTTGTAACTTCGCACCAATCTCCTGTTCCATTATTCTCCAATATCGGTCAGATAAGGAGCGTATTAGTCATGCAAATTGCAAATTTTTGTCATGATCAAGCCTGGAGTCTTACAAAACTCGAAATACGTATCTGGCATCTCTAACACTCTGTGGAAGAATCTGGTTAGGCTCACCATTGCGAACTCTTCCTAATTTGTCGGACAATGCGATCTCTCTCGAGCGACTTACATCAGGTCTAAGCAGAACCCATCAAAAGAAGCTAATCAACTTCATCAATCTCACATTGAGCGCCACAACGGATTAAATATCCTAGCCACCACTCATCTGAATGACTATGAATCCTATGATCCATCTATACTCGTAAACACCGGCCACCTTTAACTTCACGAATTTTGGAAGCAACACCTCGACAATCTCAGCAACGATTGGTACCACTGTCTAAACAGTAGGCAACACTATGATCTTCGGAGTAGTGTAAACATCATGCCTCTAAGTTCGGTTGGTCTTCAAAAATGACCCGACCCTCTGGTGCGGATCCCGAAAAAACTCGCTTCAACATTAGAAACACGATTATCTAAGGATAAACAACATGTCCCTGTGTCACTGGAATGTCACCCTGGTCAGCCCTCGTCCCAGACAAGTCTGTCCTGACCGTGTCTCTAATCGCAGCCCTCTCAGCTCGTGTAGACATGGCGACCGGAACAATCAACATGTGTTGATAAGGATAGATCAACAGAATGAATAGAAAGAAGATCTCAAGATATGCATCCTAAGGTAACTTAGGCGGAGTATCATATCGTAAATATGCCTTAGAACATATGTACAGTACGTCACTCTACTTAGTACCTACTCCAGCAACCAAAGTCATCCAATGTAACGAAAGTTCGGGTATAAGACCCCCAAAGTCAAGTCTAAGTTCTATAAGGTCAAGCCTAGCTAACAAAAGTGTATGCCTAGACTCCATTTAGTCAAACCTAGACTCGAACAAAGGTTAAACCAAACGTTCTGATACCAACTTTGTCACGACTCGAATGTAGCATACGACCGGCACTTAAATCACGTGACATCTAAAGAGATCTACACGGTCCAAGTAAGCCGAAATCCAGAATCTAAACCTTTTTTTTGAAAAAATTGGAGGTGAGATTTAAAAAAGTCATAAGATGGAATCGGTTTAAAATAAACATATAAGTTTAACTAAGTATGTTTGAGAAAGCATCTATGACGTTTTGAAATTCGACAGCACCCCCTTGTAAATTTTGAATAAAACCCGATACAACATAATAATATAAACAACATCCCAACGGGAGCTAGCTTCCATGCCCAAACGGCGGAGCAACCAAGCAAAAAATATACGACGCACAATGGCGAAGAAAAGAAAAGCGAAACAAAATCAACATTATAAAAAGGTTGACCCCAATGAGTGCGGCGCCCACAACACACAAACTCTAAGTCTCGCTTTTATGTCCATAAGATACAAATTCTAATTCGATGGAGTTTCACTAGATACAAGAATATATAAATATACAAGTGTGGGTACGAACAACAGTAGCCCACCTACCAGAGCAATCACCGAGAAGAAGGGTGGGTCGCAATCCGCCGATAATCCGAGCAGTAACCTGCAAAAGATTATGGAACAACGGGGGTGAGTTGCCAACTCAGTAAATAAAAGCACGTCACAAGGTATAAATCGAAATGCACAACAATACCTAGGTCGTAAGTATAATACTATTATATCTCGTTCCAAAATAAATACGATATGCATAAGTATCATAATGCAACACTATCTATCATGCGATCCCAAATAGAACATATCATATGCAAATGACCTGTATCTAGGTATAAGCCCAAAGGTAGCTAAATTATATATGTAAAACCTCTTCTTTTAAATAGCTGCGGGATATATATGTCACGGTGTATAAGCAGACGTGATAGTAGGAGATATAATAAGTATCTTATTTAAGATATACGTCTTGCTGTTTTAGTAAAAAGTGATAAGAGGTTTACGGTTTAAAAGATCCCAGTGTTATTCTAAACATGTCAAAATAATGAGACTATAGCTCGTCTTTAGAAATCCTTTTTATATGCAACAATTGGTAAAAAGGGTATTCAGGTACTGTCCTCCGGATCAGTCCTGGTCGGCCACAATAACGCTCCACTCTAACTGTATATCTCGTATGATAGCAACATATCAATATATGGATGTCTAGCATCAACACCCAAAATCAGAAATCCCTCGTGTCCATCACCGACACGCAAATCCTCAAATCTCTCATGTCCATCACCGAGACGCAAATGCAGATATCGTCGACACCATTTCAACAGATGATCGTCACCCGATATCCCTGGCCCCAGTTATTATCCCCTGGATATCCACCGTGCTCAAATCTAGCCCTAGTCAGTATCCCCTGAATATCTGCCGTATTCATCTCTATCTCCGGTATCGATTATCCTCGCTAGGCTCCCCGTCTTTACTGCGACTATCCTGCCCCTCGGTCTCGACCGGGTCTACCATGTATCCGACTGTATACTCCCCCACTCATCCCGGATAAGTAGAAAGTCAGTAATCGTATATCTCTCTCACTCGGTTCGGAATAAAATAATCAGAAAACATCAAGCTCATGGTGGACGTCAACTCATCATATCCAGATATATCAAGTAAAGAATAAGAATACTTGCATAGATCATTCTGATGATATATTATATATATACATATATAACAGCGTCCTATACCACCGATATATATCATCAAAGTAAAACATCCTGAAAACTCATAAGAATCAAATACGAATACCCATGGTACTGGTATTCGCAATGCTTAACAGGTGATACAGGTAAAGTACGTAAATAACGTCAAACAAGTAATAAACGTAACAGTTCTACTGTGTCATGGCAATACTAATGATGTGTACTGTAGTATACGCGTCTGTGCTCGTGCAGTATGGCAATCATTAGTATTTGTGCTAGTGTTCTATAAGTGTATAAAGTATACTTGTATCGATATCTACATATGCATTAGGTAGTATAGCGGTATTACAGTGACATGACAGTACCAATAAGGTGTAGTGTAACATGTGCGTATGTGCTTATGCAATATAGTACTCATTGGTAGTTGTGCAGTGTTCTATCAGAGTGTTCGTATCACGGAAACGTATAACATCGATAATTATATCGTGAGCATGTAAAGTAACCCTAAGCGTAACTATTAAATATAACTACTTGTTATGAGCTATACCATTATCTTTGAAAATGGAATGAAATATTGGTTTTGAAATAAGGAAGCTGCCTTAGGTTAAAATAGATATTCATTTTGCAAATTAGCATCGCTTTCTTGTCATTTATCATTTAAAAGGGAAACGAATCGTTAGTATTTAAAAGAGTATAGCTCACTCAAATATTACGTCCTAAAATGAAATGAAACATGACTCTACGAGTCTAAAGGAAACTTGGCCGTATTCGGCACGATAATCTCGTCATCACAAATACGGTATGATTTCTCATACAATATCCACATTATGACAATATCCAAATTATCTCAAGTACGGCATGATCTCTCGTACAAATCCACCAAACCATGAATAAAACTATATGAACATGAATAATATACTAAATGCAACATAACACTAATACCATTAACTTGAATTAACACCAAGAACTAATTAGATAGCATAACTACCCTGGTTATATGGTTGCGGGGGTGTTATACACCATCCACCCGACTTTCCCCATAGATGTAAATCTACTCACCAACTTGTCGAGCTCGTTGAATCCACGATTGCAATGTTCGTCAACTGCGTCTCGGAAACCTTCACGATCGTACCTATAATCATACTTAAATCACATCGATGTAAATATCATATCAGAAACCCAAGCAACGAGCTAAGCACCCGTAGGTTAGAACCTACAGCTCACTTACCTCAAAAACGATGAAATATCCTTGTTTTTAATGTATGAACATCAACAATTCAGTGATGGCACAGAAATACGAAAAACCGTATCGAAATGTCGGAAACTTTAGCAAACCCTTACTAGAATACTCCCAGATTTCTCTGTATGAATACTGAGACAAATCAAACAGTACTGTAGGTTATAAAATACCCAAATTAAGCTACAACATAAAAACCAATACCAAAAACCCTACGGTGCCCGGCGGCGCCGGCAAAATATGGATTGTCGCCGGATTAGGTAGAGAGTTTGGAGCTCGGGCTTTAGGTATAGTCTCCCAGTGGTCTCATAATACTATAGTCTTGTTAGTTTTTCTAGTGGTTATATCTAGTGGTTCTAGATTCAATATTTGAACCACAAATATCACAAATCTCTTAGTTTATGATACCGCACCTAGTAAACAGTTGTAAAACTGAATAAATTTTATAAATAGAGTGAGATGTACCTATAAAGAGGGTGCACAAAGAAATTGAGCTCAAGGTTTGTATGATGGAGGCTCTTAAGGGTTATAGTAGCTTTTAGGTTGATGGTGTGAGCAAAATTGGTGAATGAATTCATGGTTTTACTCTTTGGATGTGATGAACACTTAGGAACTTTAGTTTTTGAGCTGAAGGAATTATGTTGGTTCAGTTTGGGAAGCTAAAAGAATTTCTATTTTTTGTGATAGGATAAGATGGAATTGTTGTGTTTCATGTAGAGAAAGCATGAGGTGGAGGATTGTATGGTGGTGGTGTCAATTGAGAAGGAAGAGGTGTAAAGTGAGAAGAAGGAGGTGGAAGGAAGTGAGCATGGATGAGGGTGTGCTAGAGGTGAGGGTTTAGACTTAGGTTATCATAAACTCAACCATAAAAGAATTACAACAAAAAGAAAAACCTTTCATGTTACAAATCTAAATTCCTTTGTAAAAAGAAATGAAATACTTATTCTAACACTTATTTATCATTATCTTAATGTAAAATATCATTTTATGTTAAAATAATTAAAATTATCATTCTATGATATCACGCACTTTTCTTCACATTTACCAAAATAATTATATTTTTACGGATATAATTCCGATACCCAATTTCATAAGCGATATTATTTTTTTGTAAACTTATTATATTCAAATTTAAAATTATAAATTAATATTTATAATTTTTTCCAAAATGTTATAGCTGCCCATCGTCGCCGTCGTCTTCTCCTCTGTCCCCTTTCCCAGAAACCCAACCAGCAGCCACACCCCCATTCTTTCTTCTTCTTCTTCCTCTTCTTTCTTTCTTCCATTCTTTCTTTCTTGAATTTTTCGAACGTCTCGCCGGATTCACACACGTCGCCGACGATCCGGACGACCCAATCATCATCGTCGTGCAGCATAGTCACATCGTTGATCAGCCAGGTCCAGTCCTGCACGGGCGTAGTTGTATTGCGACGTTTATCCGACGTCGAACATGACGTACGTACCCTGACGTAAGATCCGATCATGCAAGTTTAACTTGCAACATGTTATGTTAATGTATCTATTTATATATGAATAAAAATAGTACATGTGTTTCATTATGCAGCAAATATTGTAGTTTTACCGTTTTACAGTATCCGTTCGTATCCGTACCGATAATCGCATATCTAATTGCATGCCGGAACATCATGATACTATTACATTAGTACAACGTGCTATCTAGTTGCATCATACACAGGCATGGATATATATATTTACACTGGTTATTACAGATAGATACATGTGTATCCGTGCATTAACCGTGTTCCGATATTGATTTCAGTTCATATTTGGATATCTATTTTATCCATAAGCATCACATGACATGTTCACGACACATTACTTGATTTATTACTTGGATCTTGTTACTAATGCCATCAATATTGACGTGTTGTCCCGACGGACGTGACTTGTTGTCTGCATAGACAAAAACTGTACATACTGGATCCTATGTTGGTATTAGATCTCTATTGGTAATACTTGACTTGAACACATAATCTGGGGGTAAAGGGGAAATCAAGAATGTAACCAAAATGTAACTCTAGAGGATATTATTACATATTTTCCGTTTTTCCGGACGTTACGGAATAATTCCATGTTTGCCGTTTTTCTGAGCGTTACGGAATAATTACCTATTTGTCGTTTTTCCAGGCGTTACGGAATAATTACCTATTTGCCGTTTTCCGGGCGTTACGGAATAAATCCTTTTACTGTGATCCCGTGGGGAGTGAACGGGATATATTCTTTTGGATTACTATAATGATTACATTAATTGATTTCGAAGACTCTTAGAATAGATAACCTAGAAGCACAGTTTTAGGTTACACATCACACATCACATACATACACATACCCCACTGTTTCATATCTGTATTATTTATTTATATTCATGTTTAGTTATATCGTTATATCCTGATTATCACTGTTATTTGGTATTATGATGTACCGACGTCTGGGTTTTATATAGCCCAGTTCCTTTACCTTTATCGCAGGCAGATCGAGAGTACTTTAGCCATCAAGCCGAGCGATGAAGAAGTGATCATGTATTTAGAGATGTTTAGTTTAGTTTATTTCCGCAATTTTATTTCCTTGATGTGAGCCCATATCGGGACAAGTTTCAGATGTTGTTTATTGGATCTAATTCGTTTCCGCTTATACATTTTCTTGACTCTGTTTACTGTGGAAAATGGACATGTACTAGCTAGTTTTATATATTTTCTGTTCTTGATATCCTATAGACAGCTGTAATGTGCCTGTGGAGGGATGTTTCTTAGCCATAGGTAGCATGGTTGGCTCTGTCACGTGCCATAGTTTGCGCACTCTGGGAAGCGGGGTGTGACAGAGTTTTTTTGGTATCAGAGTCATATGATTTAGGATTTATCGGGTTTGGTTCTTTTGTAGTTGGGTATTGAACCCAATACACTAACCAGAAAACCCGGAATTAGGAACATATCCGGCCACAATACTATCTTGCCAGTTTTGAATTTATAGCTATCTTATTTATTGAATCTTGTTTACCGTTGCTAATCCTCTTTAGTGTTTTGGCTTCAGAATCATGGAGGATAGAGATTTGAGATCGTACCAGAGACGTGTTGATGATGCCGTACTGCTTGGAGTTATACGTGGTATGCTGGAAAACCAGAAGTGGCAAACCGAGCTTAATCAGCGGCGGGCTGAGGCTTTCCAGGAGGGTTTGTGGACAGTCCAGCAGTCCGTAGTCGCTGTAACACCCGGGCCAGCACAGCGTGAGGGCACCGTGGTAGATTTCAGAAGGCTCGGTCCGTCCACATTTACTGGATTGGAGGAGCCATTGTCAGTGGAGCAGTGACTAGTTGACACAGAGAATCTACTCGTCGCCACGCAGATTCCAGATAGGGTGGATATAGTATGCATCCAACTGGTAGAGTACGCTCGTGAGTGGTAGCTTGTAGAGGAGACCCGTCTGCCCAAGCCGATCAGTTAGGTTGCATTTTCGTGAAGTTTCTTGGAGAAGTTCTTTCCGCAATCTGCTCGGGAAGAAATAAAAGAAAAATTTATTAGCTTGAAGTAGAATGGCGGATCCGTTGATGCGCATGCGGCTGAGTGGACCCGACTCAGTCGATTTGCGGGGCCTTTGGTTGTTAATGATGCAGATAGGGCACGAAGGTTTATGCGTAGCTTGGATGTGGAGATTCAGAGACATATTATATCTTTGGATTGACTACCTTATCCTAAGTTCTCAAAGCATCCAGTGAGCAGCGGAGTTTATAGGTGAAAGCGAACAGTACGCAACAGTAAGCCGTCGTAGTGCGAAAGTCGGCTTTTACGCCAAACCGAGCTCCTATACGCAGAGTCATTCCGGTGAACAAGCGAGGCATTGTACCTATGAAGAAGTTCACGGTTTCCGATCAGAAAGGAAGTTTGTTTTGTGACTGCTGCCAATGACCGGGTCATTTCCGGAGAGAATGTCTAAGGAGGCTATGAATCTGTCTTGTTTGCGAATCAGTTGACCATACCATCGATACTTGCCCTTCAAATCTACGATTGAGGGGCGATACTCAGAAGCCACCGCAGAAGAAGATTCATGGACATAAGTATATTACTCAGGGGCCTAATCAGGCACGGGCCTTCACTTTGATGGCCAAGGCTTCAGACGAAGTTGTTTCAGGTATCCTACTCATTTATAATTTTTCCGCATTGGCATTATTCGATTCAGATGCATCCCATTGCTTTATGTCGTCCAAGTTTATTAGTACACACTCGATTCCATACGCGGCCCTGTCTAGTTGCTGGGGCATACACACTAGGAATAGGAAAATTATATCTAGTAATGAGTGCAAGGATTGTCCGATTGTTATTTGCAGACGAGAGTTATTCACGGATTTCTTGGTGATTGATACTGGTAGCTATGATGTTGTTTTGAGAATGGACTTTCTTGACACTTTCCACGCTCACATCGATTGTATGGCAAAGAAAGTGATTTTCCAGATTCCCGGACATCTGGAGTTTATATTTTCAGGAGGTAGCAGATCTTTCGGGTGAATGAAGTAGAAAAACCGCAATATGTGTCATGATATGCGTTCTACTCTGTTCTCTACTTACCGCAATCAAGTCAGTTTCGCTTGTAGCTAGCCGGTTGAGTACGAGTCGTTCGCAGGGAGATGGTTGTATGTCCGTTCTTATCTTAGAAGAGTCAATTAAAGAATGTATATATGTATGTTCGAATCTATCCTAAGTGTTCGTATTTTATGTTCAAGCAAACTTATTAGGGTTAACGTTGGTTAGTAGAGTTAGAATTCGTCTGTGCTTGTCTTTCGCCATTCTTGAAATGATGTTGGGATAATCGAAAATAACAGGGATTAGGAGGACATAGGAATGAGATTTGTGAGTTTAAGCAAGCTTTCCAACGCTAAATCCATTCCTAGTGCCCCTTGTCCTTCCACTACGTGCGTTTATTTCCAACTCTTGGCCAAACATACACAACCATATATCCAATTGCTTCACAACTACATGTCACGTTGTAGTGCGCCCAAAGGACTTCTCGACTTAGGTTATGGCTATATGGTACGTATAGCGCGCCTAAGAGAAGGTGTTGTGTTTGTTTGGTCTACATTCGTTTTAAGGTGTTTGGTGAAGAGAAACACAAGGGAGTTTTCCGTCTCTCATACCAACCTTCTTTAGCCCTAACAAGTGTGGAAATTATTCACACATTTAAAAGAAAAAAAAACAAGAAATAAGAAAATTAAGAAAGGAAAATACGGTTTTACAAAATGGTAGCAAGCTAACTACTTGGGTCCTCACCTAAGTAAGGGACTCCATCATGGCTTGAAAATACGGTTTAGAAAATAGGAAAAATAAAACAAGAAATAACAACAACTACTTAACAATAATAAATAAAATTACAATAGGAATTAAAATTACAAGACAAGAAAATGAAAATACAAGTTAAGAAAAACAACCCTCATCTTCATTGAACTTCCACTCAAGAGCTCTCACTACAATTTCATGGAGGAAAGATGATGAAGAAGTAGAGATACAAAATAAACTATACTAAATTCTACTAAAGAAAAAGCATCTTGGTTGGGCTCAAAACTGGAGTATTTATAGGCAGAGAACTGAAACCCTAGGCTCATATTCTGAGCCACAATACAATTACCAAATTGCCCCTAAAAGAAGGTCAAGAAATGACACGACATGGTCGCGGAACTGCCGCGAAAACACACATTTGGCGGCGGTTCCGCCACCATTTTGTGGAATTGGGGTCTCGTTTTTTTTGTGCTTCCTCATGTTGCTTTGATTTTCTGTTTGACAAGTCCAAAATTGCAAAATGATTTCAAAATATGTTCAGATTTTCAACAGTCCAAAATGGCTTCACTTTTAATCTTTTTGACTTTTATCTCTCTCGAGCTCTACACACCTCTTGATATTTGTGCTGCTCTCTCGTGTTTTGTGCTTGACCGAGATATGAATGACCACTGTTATTTATCTTGTCTCTTGAACTGGTAAGCAGCACTGGACGGATGCGGATGACCGGAACCCGGATTTTATCTGTTTTTGATAGATGTTCTGGATTTTGGAATAACTATGGAGATTTTGTATGATTTGTATTATTTTGGACTAGAAATCTGTAACCTGTAAATATGTAGCAAATACGGATAAAAAAACCTACCTATAAACAAACGAGCAGAACAATTGGCGGTATTAAATGCAATATTCTGGTGTGAACAAATACCCCCAAACTTATCTTTTGCTCATCCCGAGCAAAACCATTTATTTTCAAAAAGTCCTAAGCTCACTTTTGTAGACATTACGGTTGCACTTAGTATGTGCAACAAGTCGTTAAACCTCTAGGTGTCCCTAGTATGAGGAGTGTTGTCTCTTGAGGGTTTTCAGCAGTACTACCTACAAAATCCCGTTAAGCTAGTTTCATAAGTTAACGTCGATTCTAATCCTACAATTTAGTATCTAAGTTAGAAACTCTATTATCCTAAGTTAGAAATATCTATCCCTTAATTTTCACACCTCCTATTTATTCAACTTAAGATCCTATACGTTTTACAGTTTAGAAAGATCTCGATTTCTCTTGAGTTTTCCTTCCAAAGCGCAGACTCCAATCCGGAATTTTTATCGCCTTTACGGAAAACATAAGTCTTATTCTTTATTCCTATTTTTCCTCCAAACATCGATCATATACCCCTACATATGTGTAAATTTTCATTCCTATACTCAAGAATTCAATTCAAGCTATAATATCCTTGCCCTAATACCTGATACTAATTCTTTTCATTAATGATGGACGGATTTGCTCACACCCCTTTCATGCGACTATTACTTCTTCCTAAGACACTAACAGCCGATTACTGAATGTGTGAGCTTAAAGCGTAAATAACAGTTTCCAGTTTATGTACTTTATTTTTTTTTCTTTTTCTCATTTTTTTCTTTATCTTTTCCTTTCAAGACCGGAAATATTTTTCAATAATGCTCTTTTGGTGGTTAGCTTTAAATACAGTTTTTTCTTTCATACCAGGCTTTCAGGCAAGAGTATTTCTAGGTATTCTCTACTATCCCAAGTTTCAAGGTGCGTGTAAGTGCGATTTGTAGGGTATATACTTTCTGAATTTGGACTCTAGAATAGGAACTATTTTTCAAATTTATATTTCAATAAAGCTTTCAATACTTTTCCTTCATCTTGACTTAACTTAAGAACTGAACTCAAGATTACCTACTTCTAAAAAAATAGCAAGGACGTATAGTTACCGAGATTAAACTGAAGGAGGGTAATTTTTAGGGTTTTCAATTCCTAAACCTAGGATTTAGTTATTTCTAACCTATCAAACTAACTTTTCGGACTAAAAATCTAAGTTATCCTACTAGCTAACTTGACGACAAAGTTTTTATATTTTCGTAAAATTTTTCGATTTTTGTGGGGTTTTAAATAAGTATGCAAATGCAAAAAATATACATGAATGCGAACATAGAAAGCTTACTGAGCACACCCCCAAATTTAAACTTGACAGTGCTCTCATTGTCATACTACACCAAGAGGGTCAAAATTGTTGGTGCTTCCATTTTTTTGTTTTTTTCCATAAAAGGAAAAGCAAACAAAAAATATATGTACAAAAAAAAATCCCCCCAAACTTAAGTGAAACCCTGTTGCCACTGTTTAAGCGTTAAGGTCAGAGTTAGGGGGAGAGAACAGTTTCAATCTATACAAGGCCTAACATAAGTCAAAAGTTAACACTAACCATTCAAAATTTTTATCATGATAATGCAGTGGTTAGAGAAAGAACGCGCAGAGAAAAGAAATTGAAAATACACAAGACCATGTGTTGATGGAAACGGGATACGGTCTCGGTAGAGGAGATGAATGGCGGAGGGAAAAAGGAAATGGAATACGAACTTGAGGATGGAAATGGAGTGATAGTACAATTTATAATGATTGAAGTGAAAAAATGGATTGTACTAATCTATCAACACGTTGAGAAATAGGGTAAAACTCCTCAAGATTCATAAGAAAACATGGGTCTACCCGATTTGGTGAACCATATGCAGGAAATGAAGGTGATACGGTGTCTTGTAAAGTAGGAATGCTGGCAAGGATGGAGGGAAGTGATTTAGGAATGGTATCGGTTAAACGTTTAGGAGGGTGTGCACAGTCATTGAAAAGGACAAGATGTATTGGAAAATCTGACTCATCTAGTAAAACTGGTTCATCCTCAATGATATCCTCAAAAGCCAGCTCATCCATGCATTCATCATCAATTTCCAGACGCATATGGGGTTCGGGAAAAACAGTTAATGGTTCGGGATGATGGCCACACGGAAGTAAAAGGACATGATGAATTGGTGAGAAAAACTCATCCAAAATTGTTGGTCCATCATCCAACATATTCCCACCGTCAATATTCTCAATCAAGTGAAAGTCAAATTTCTCAGACACCTCGTCAAAAGCATGGATTTCAATCAATTCTGGTTCTAAAGTGGAGGTGTAGAGATCAACAGGATTGGGTGTGGTTTCACTTGAAATAGACCTTTCACAATCGGGTAAATCAAACATTATAAAGTCGCATGTTCTATCTTCAATTGGTGATTCATTTGGGATACTTGATAGACTTTCGAAACCGAAATTGTGGAGTTCAATTTGGAATGGGTAGATTTGATTTTGAAGGATATACTGCTAACTCTCACAACTCAAATCCTCAAATTGTCCTATCGCCTTATTATACATTGGAAAATTCGGAGCTAGTTGAAAACTATATGCCGGTTTGTTAGGCTGTATGAGGGCGGCCATGGACGCATTCAAATCCACCATCTGTTGGCACGATGCTACCCGAAATTTTTCTAATGACTGTTCAAGACTAGACATGGGTTATGAAGGAGTTTCAGTAAAAGATTCAAATTTGTGTGGATATATGAAACTGCCAAATGGCTGTTCAGAAGCAATGTCTAGGGAAGGCGTAAAAGTCGGATAGGATTGTGAAAAATGGACAGGATTAGGATCAACATTATGATAAGAAGGTGATTGGAATTGTTGTCTTAATGAATTTGGAGTGGTGAAAGGAGAGAAAGATCGGCTATGGGATTGTTCAATTCTGTCAGCAATGGACATGGGTTTTGGAGTCGCAACATGACTCTCAAAAGGGGTATCAATGTGAGAAGGTGTGAAAGTTTGATATGGTTGATACAATGTGGAGCGCGGTGTCCAATTGTTGGTCCTAAACGCGTCTATCCAATCTCTTAAAGAAATTTAGGGCATGGATGGATCGTTCGAAGTTCGACCAAAGAAAGAACCGTAAGAAGAAATGTCTGATTATGGGTACCAAAGTTCAGCAAGAGTTGGTCGTTTTAGAGTTCCCATGTTATGAAAAGAGTGAAAGGTAGGGATGTGGATGAATTTTTATAATTTTTTGAATATTTTGAATTTTTTGAATTTTTTATATAATTTTTTTGTTTTTGGAGTTTTTGAAATTGTTTGTTTGGTTTTAGAAAAAAATACGGAATTATGGGAGTAAACTTTACACAAGCACAATCACAATCACAATATGCACAAGCAATACATAGACCTAGAGTCTTCAAAGTATAACTAGACCATTCCTAGACTTCCAAGCGACAAATTGCAGGATAACCCTCGAATCGCTTCTTCACTGCCAATTGTGGGCAGGTAAGCACAAGTGAGATAAGGAGGGTTCCGCTCACGAATCACCATGAGATGAGCCTTTTAAAATTACCTCCCCACCTGTCTAGCCTATACACCACAAAGTCAAGTTTAGATAAATGACCGATTCTCTGCAACCTTCACTTGTCCTAAATGAGCGCGACAAGTACTTATAGGTTTGGTCTAGATATTTTTTATTAACTCAAAATAATGTGTATGCTTTTTGTGATTTGTGAGGTCTTTGGAAGGGTAATGAAATCCCCACCCATTCTTCATTGGTGTTATAGCCCCTTAATGTTCGCATTATTATATGCAAAGTGATAAACAAACAAAATCTAAAACAACAAAAAATTTATTTGGCGGCGGCACAATTTTGTGCAAAGAAATCTGCAGAAAATACAGTTCAGTGGAGTTTACAGAGATGAATGGAGAAGTAGAAGGGGTGAAAAAAATTTCAGGCTCAGAAGCCACAAGAAGACAGCGAAACCGCCGCTATACCCTTGCTTTGACCGCGGTTCCACGGTTAAAATGTTGAGTTGGGGCTTAAATTTTTCTCTATGTACTCCCCTTGTTCTGTACTTCAGTATAAAAGCCTTTGTTTCTTGATTTGATTACTGTAGTTGCTCCAGATTTGCCTGCACACTTGCATAAAAAATATTAAAAATAACAAAATATTTTTTTATTATATATATATATATATACACACACAAATAAAATATTAACCCGAATGACAAGAAAGAAATACGTTACTATCTCCCGGCAACCGCGCCATTTGATTGAAGCAGAAAAACCGCGATATGCATTCTACTTTGTTCTCTACTTACTGCAATCAAGTCTGTTTCGCTTTTAGCTAGCCAGTTGAGTACGGGTCGTCCGCAGGGAGATAGTTGTATATCCGTTTTTATCTTAGACGAGTCAATTAAAGAATGTATATGTGTATGTTCGAATCTATCCAAAGTGTTCGTATTTTATGTTCAAGTAAACTTGTTAGGGTTAAGCTTGGTTAGTAGAGTTAGGATTAGTCTTATACTTGTCTTTTGCCATTTTTGAAATGATGTTGGGATAATCGAAAGTAGCGGAGATTTGGAGGACTTAGGAATGGGATATGCGAGATTAAACAAGCTTTCCAATGCTAAATCCATTCCTAGTGCCCCTTGTCCTTCCGCTACGTGCGCTTATTTTCATCCATCGGCCAAACATACGCAACCATGTATCTAATTGGGTCACAACTACATGTCACATTGTAGTGCGCCCAAAGGACTTCTCGACTTAGGTTGCAGCTATATGTCACGTATAGCGCGCCTAAGGGAGGGGGTTCTGTTTGTTTGGTCTAGTTTCGTTTTAAGGTGTTTGGCGAAAAGAAACACAAGAGACTTTTCTGTCTCTCATTCCAACCTTCTTTAGCCCTAATAAGTGTGGAAATTATTCACACATTTAAAAGAAAAACAAAACAAGAAAGAAGAAAAACAAGAAAGGAAAATATGGTTTTAAAAAATGGTAGCAAGCTAACTACTTGGGCCCTCACCTAAGTAAGGGACTCCATAGAGTATCATGGCTTGAAAATACGGTTTAGAAAAGAAGGAAAATAAAACAAGAAATAATAACAACTACTTAACAACAGTAAATAAAATTACAATAGGAATTAAAATTACAAGACAAGGAAATAAAAATACAAGTTAAGAAAACAACCCTAAGCTTCATTGAACTTCCACTCAAGAGCTCTCACTACAATTTCATGGAGGAAAGATGATGAAGAAGAAGAGATACAAACTAAACTACACTAAATTCTACTAAAGAAAAAACATCTTGGTTGGGCTCTGGAGTATTTATAGGCAGAGAACTGAAACCCTAGGCTTATATTCTGAGCCACAATACAATTACTAAACTGCCCCCAAAAGACGGTCAAGAGATGACACTACATGGTCACGGAACCGCCGCGAAAACAAACATTTGGCGGCGGTTCCGCCGCCGTTTTGTGGAATTGGAGTCTTGTTTTTTTGTGCTTCCTCTTGATGCTTTGATCTTCTGTTTGACAGGTCCAAAATTTCAAGATGATTTCAAAATATGTTCAGATTTTCAACAATCCAAAATGGCTTCACTTTTAATCTTTTTGACTTTTATCTCCCCCGAGCTCCGTGCACCTCTTGATCTTTGTGCTGCCCTCTCGTGCTTTGTGCTTGACCGAGACATGAATAACTACTGTTATTTGTCTTGTCTCTTGAACTGGTAAGCTGCACTGAACGGATGCGGATGACCGGAAACCAAATTTTATCTGTTTTTGATAGATGTTCTGGATTTTGGCATAACTGTGGAGATTTTGTATGATTTGCATTATTTTGGACTACAAACCTGTAACCTGTAATTAAGTAGCAAATACGGATCAAAAGCACATGCCTATAAACAAGTAGAAGAATATGCAATATTAAATGCAATATTCTAGTGTGAATATCGGGCTAGTCGAATTTAGGGCTAGGCCAACTAGTGCCGTTCTTTCGTCGATGGAAGTAAATAGGAAGCGCTGGTAGTAGTTCGAGAGTTCATAGATGTGTTTGAAGACATCTCGGGTTTACCACCAAAATGAGATGTTGAGTTCGCGATTGATCTTATTTCTGGAGCAGCGCTGATTTCAAAAGCCTATTATCCGATGGTGCCGGTAGAACTAAAAGAAGTCAAGAAACTGGTTGCCGAATTACTAGAAAAGGGTTGGATTCACAGCAGCAATTCACCATAAGAAACTCCAGTTCTTCTAGTCAAGAAGAAGGATGGCACGCTGATTAGTCTAAAATATTGCACATTTGAATGAACATTTTTCCTACTTTTATTAACTTCTAAAATTTGTTAATTGTAAATATATAACATATGTGGGTTTATTTGTAAAAAGTTTATTATCATATGTTTCTATTTTATAATTAATACAATTAGGAAAAATATATGCATATAATATTTAAATGAAATATTAGTAATTAAAATATGCATATCATATCAAATATTTCTAATTTATATTCTTAAGATTTAATATCATATAAAATGGTTAGAATAATATCTCAAAAATACCAAATGCTACTAATACTTTGATTTGAGATATTGTGCAGATATTAGCTCAGGTCTGCAATCCAAGTAAGAGATCCGAGTGAAATAGGGATATCGGAACCAAATCTGCCAAAATTTAGAAGCAAATCGAGAGATCTAGCAACGGCAGAGACTCAGAGTATTATTTTCAGGATCTAGAGATCAAAAGGATCTCCACATGTAAACATAAGAGACCAAAAGAAATATCAATTCCTGATTCCACCAAGTTGCGGCGGAAGGACGGCCAAACATGCCAATATGCGGCGGAACTGCGGCACAATCAGAGCCGTAGGATGTGAGATTTTGTGGCTTGGATCGTAACTATATATCCTCACATATGGAATTTAAGGTTTCTGGCTTCAAATACTATATAAATAACCAATAGCTGTACATTCAAAATCATCATCGAAGAGATCAAGAGATCCAAGAGATCCACGTATCCGAGTGATCATCATCTATTTATCTACCTCCAATAAGAGAGAGATCTAGAGCAAATAAGGGTTCTTGTAATCGACTTTCTAAGGAGAATTATAAATGCAATAGTTAATTAATAAAGTTAGTTTTTAGTTATAATTCTTTTTGCATTTATTTTTCGCATTTAATTTCTGCACTAACTTTTAAGCATTACTTTTCTGCATCTTAATCATGCTTTCATTTTTCTTCAACCTATCTTCTAAGTTAACCATAAGCGAGTAATTCCTAGCTTGTTAGGGTTTGTAGGATAGGTTAGGATAATGGATGAAAAGATCTCTTAACTTATTTTATACATTTTAAAGTTTATAAATTTTAGTAAAATAAATGTTAAACTCCTTATTGGGCGCGCTGCCGCGATTTGAGATCGGTTAAACATTTGTTTTGTTAAAGGCTAGACATGAATAGAGATCAATGAAAGAACAATGGTTAGTAGTGGGAAACCCTATTCCTTCTAAGAACCCTAATCTACATTCACCACTATTGCTTTAGTTTTAAACTATTAAAAGATAAAAGAGTTATTTTTAATTATTCATCCATTAACTACCAAGTCCTATGAACCTTACAATCCTTTTTATCTTAAATCTTATATCCTTTCTAAAATATAACGACAAACAATCACCCATCTTTTATCAAATCGTCTAAAGGAAGAAAAGAGTTCACGTTTCCCTACGGATGACCCGTACTCATCGCGGCTAGCTACTAGCGACACCGTCTTGATTGCGGTTATTTAAAAAAACACTTCTTCGCAAACGATCAATCAGATGGCGCCGTTGCTGGGGAGACGGTCGTAATTTTTTTCTTGTTATTCTGGTTGATTTCGTATAAAATCCAGCGAACATAACATAAACGAGAACCAAAACCGCATCTTACGATTTTAACAATTATTGTGCGAGTTTTGCAAGGGAATCTGAAGTAACTGGAGTAAAGAAATAGAGATTCAGAGATTTCAACTTGGACTAGAGAAGTATAGGAGGGCCCTGAAGAAAATTTAGCAAAAGAACACTCCACGTTGCGGCGGAACCGCGGCACATTGGTGGGTTTGGCGGCGGAACCGCGGCACATTGGTGGATTGAGACCCCAAAATCCTCTGGTATTTTTCTAATATCTTTCTCTCTCCTCTAAAGCTCCAATAATCTGATTTTACCTGCAGGATTCTTTGCAAATATTGCCGCTCAAAAATCTTTTTGCCTGTTTTGATTTCGGTTTGTTTTTGCATATTTAAACCGGACATTAAAGGGAAATAAACCCAAATTCAGATTAGATGGGGATTTCATCACTCTTTATAGGCCCCAACATCATAAAACGAGCATACTATCACCCTACATTAATTAAAAAATATCTAGACCAAACCTCTAAGAACCGTCGTGCTCAATTATGACAGAGGAAGGTAGTGGGTAATCTATCACTTATCCGCATTTTTCTTGTAGTGTCTAGGTAAGTATGACTAAGGAAAGTGGTTACTTAATTAGGCCCACTATTTCGGTGATTCGTATAGCGGATACCTCCCACTTACCTGGTCATAAGAGTGATAAGGATGTGGTAGAGAATTGATCCTGCGACTTGTTCCTTAGAAGTCTAGGAGTGGTCTAGTGACTTGACCTAGACGACCCTAGTTCTAGGGTTTGATTGTGCATTTTGTAATTTGTTGTGTCAAGCCTCAAGTCCAACTATCTTTTCAAAACAAACCCTCTAAAAATCATTCTCATACACGCTGCCACGTGCACTAAACCCGCTTAGTGCATGATCGACTGGACATGAGATTCTAATGCCTGTCTAGTCCGCATTTTTGCTATCGACTCCGAAGTCGGTGCTTCTCCATTTTCTATTTCTCCTCCACCCACTACATCTCCTGAGATGGATATATCTCCATCAGGATTTAACGATACCACCCTGCCACCCCCCATAGGTATGCAGAATCCACCGCGCATCTTTCTCCAAGAAAGATGCTATCCCGTGCATGGACCCCTTCCTATTTGTCTGTCTTTTCCACCAGCCAATGAGGATAATTTCGAAATTAAACCCTACTTTATCAACCTGTTGCCCAAATTTCACGGGCTTGAATCTGAAGACGCATACGTTTTTATAACCAAGTTCGAAAACGTATGTGTTGTGATAAGTACAACCCAAATTTCAGGGGATGCTCTTCAATTACGTCTTCTCCTTTTTACCTTGTGCGATCTCGCAGAAAAATGGCTTTACAGCACTGCCGCACATTCTATCGGTAAATGGGATGTATTCGTAATAGCATTCCTTAAGAAAGTCTATTCTCATCACAAGATCGCCCGTATTCGGAGCGAGATTAACCAGTTTGCCCAACTTCCCAGCGAACCTTTTTGGAAATGTTTTGAACGGTTCAAAGATCTTCTTGTCCAATGCCCTCATCACAGAATCGATAGATGGCAAATTTTCCGAATTATTTATGAAGGTGTTAATCCAGCAACAAAACAAATGCTTGAAACCATTTGTCATTGTCATTTCATGTCAAAAGACGATGGCGAAGCATGACAATTTCTGAAAGATCTCGCCAAACAAACATTACAATGGGAGAGCACTAAACCAACTTCATCTTCATCTAGGGTAGGTATCCATCAGCTCGATATTTCCATCGCAGTGATAGTCGAAATGGCTGCGATGCAAAAGAAACTCGAAGTTATGGAAAACAAATTCTCGTCAGCCTCCCTAAACCAGGTTACGCTCCCCAAAACCGTGCGTGGTTGCTGTTTTGACCCATCACATTTAATGGAAGAATATCATTTGAATTCTCCGTCTCAAGGTCTAGAACAAACCAATGTTGCTTTTCAGCAATGACCTAGAAACGATCCTTAATCCTCCATTTACAATCAGGGATGGAGGAATCATCCTAATTTTTCTTGGAACCAAAACCAAACTCAAACTCAAAAGCAGTTCCCAAGCCACAATAACTTTCAAAGGCTTCCCCCATAACATCTACCACACCAAATTCAGCACCCCCTTTCGACCGCAATCTTTTCAAAATCCAGCCAACAACGTTGCTCCTTATAATAATTCTTTCTAATCACAGACTAATCTTCCAACGGCCGGTACCGAAAAAACCTCTGCACTTGAAAGAAGATTAGAAATGTTTATTAGACACCCCACAAAAACGATGGCCAATTTAACACCTTCTATCCAAAAGTTAGTGTAACACACTGCTTTCCATGGTGAAACCATAAAATCGATTGAAGCATAAATTGCATAAATAAATGCCGCAATGAGTGAAAGAGAGAAAGGAAGACTTCCATCTTAACCTCTACCAAATCCCAGCCATTCACAAAACACAAACATCGCTTTTAACCAACAAAATCATAACGTGAGTGCCGTAACTACGTTGAGATCGGGAAGAGTGCTGAACAATAATGTTGGTAAACAAGTTGATGATGATGAATTAGATGAAACCCCGGTTACTACTTCTAATCCTATTTCGTCTAGTCCACCATCTTCTTCTGAGCCTATTCTCCGTTTTCCACTAGGTTCGAACTCTCAGCCCACTTCCTTGAAGGAATTACCATCCACAACTATCCCAAATCCAATTTTTGGATCCATTCCATCCCCACAATCTTCTCCTCAAATGTTGGACCCAACCCTTATTGATAAAGCACCTTTTCCAAACATGTTGAGGGCCAAAAAACCAAATGCACAAATGGAGAAAATTGTGGAAATGTTTAAGCAAATTAACATAAATATTCTTCTCCTAGATGATATTCAACAAGTTCCTTCTTATGCAAAAATCCTTAAGGACTTGTGCACTAGGAATAGTAAAACTCAAGTGCCTAACGAGCAATGTGAGCACTGCTTTTATCCAACAATTGCTAAAGAACCGTAAGGACCCTGGTTGTCCTACAATATCTATAACTATTGTGGGTAAAAATATTAATCGCACTCTACTCGATTTAGGTGATAGCGTTAACTTGCTCCCGTATTCTGTCTATGAGCAATTAGGTATAGGAGAGTTGAAACCTGCATACTGCACTCTCCAGCCGATCGATCTATCATCCACCCTAGGGATGAGCTAGAGGATGTGTTAATCAAAGTCGGGGAATTTATATTCCCTGTGGACTTTATAGTTTTAGATACACAGCCTGTGGCGAACCCACGGAACCAAATCCCGGTGATTCTTGGTCGGCCTTTTATAGCAACTTCCAATGCCGTAATAAATTGTCGTAACTGTTCTATGAACCTGTCCTTTAGGAAGATAACAATTGAGCTTAACATTTATGGGATAGGAAGTCAACCCTCTGAACCTTCTGCTCATCTAATTGATATATGTTCTGTCAACGAGATAGCTTCCGATTGTTGCGAAGTTAATAAACTTTGCGATAATGATCTCGACGCCACTAGAACGTTAGTGTTTGATCCAGATATTTATACGAGTGAGGACACTTCCGTCGACAAGTCTATCCTCGAGTCTGAATCCATTGACTTGTCGCAAAAGTTAGTCGATCTTTCCGAGTCAATCTTTTACGCCGGTCACGAACCTCTTAAAGAGTCCGAGTATCATTCCCTTACCCAACATTCTATCGTCTCTCCCCTGACACTAGATCTCAAGCTACTACCGTCTCATCTTAAATATACATATTTAGGTGAGATTGAGTCCTTACCCGTTATCATATCAGCTTCTCTAGCTTTAGAGCAAGAGCAAGCTCTTTTGTCGGTATTGAGATCGAATCGGCAAGTTTTTGGTTGGACAATGGCAGACATCAAAGGGATTAGTCTCTTGATTGTTGAACATCGTATACATTTGATGGATGAAACCAAACCATCCTGAGACCCACAATGACGGTTGAATCCCGTCATGAAGGAGGCAGTAAAGAAAGAAATCATCAAATGCCTAGATAATGGTATAATTTGCCCAATATCTGATAGCCAATGGGTAAGTCCTATTCATATGGTCCCTAAAAAGTCTGGCATCACGGTCATAACTAATGAGGCTAATGAGTTAATCCAATCACGTACCCAAACTGGGTGGCGGGTATGTATTGATTATAGGAAACTCAATGCTGCAACGAGCAAAGATCACTTCCTTCTATTTTTCATTGACCAGATGTTGGAACGATTAGCCAGCCATGAGTACTACTGTTTCTTGGACGGATACTGCGGCTATAACCAGATTTGCATAGCCGAAAAGGATCAAGATAAGACAACTTTTACTTGTCCTTTCGGTACTTTTGCTTATAGACATATGCCCTTTGGGTTATGTAATGCTCCCGTTCCATTTCAACGGTGTATGATGGGGATATTCTCGGGCATGGTCGAGAATTTTCTGGAGATATTTATGGACGATTTCACCATATTTGGGGACTCCTTTAAGAAATGCCTACGTCATCTTGACGATGTTCTTACCCGTTGTAAGGATAAGAATTTAACCTTGAATTGGGAAAAATGTCATTTCATGGTTCAAGAAGATATTGTCTTAGAGCATATCATTTCACGAAAAGGTATTGGGTAGACAAAGCTAAAATAGACGTCAGACTTTCTCTTCCCAAATGCGTCAAAGATGTACGATCCTTTCTTGGTCATGCAGGATTTTGTAGGTGATTCATTAAGGACTTTAGCAAAATCGCAAGACCCTTAACTCTTTTCTTGGCCAAGGATATACCATTTCACCTCGACTCGGATTGCGTGGCTGCTTTTGAACCACTTAAAGGTTCCTTCACTACAACCCATGTTTTGTCATCTCCGGACATGAGTCACCCTTTCGAGCTTATGTGTGATACATCCAATTTTTCTATTAGTGCAGTCTTAGGACAACAAATTGATAAGATGCCATATGTAATTTACAATGCAAGTAGGACCTTGAACGATGCTCAAATGAATTATACAACTACCGAGAAAGAACTCATGACAGTTGTATTTGCATTAGAATAATTTAGGCCCTACTTAATTGGCTCTTCAGTTGTAGTTTACACCGATCATTTCGCCCTAAGACATCTCTTATCAAAGAAGGATACTAAATCTAGGCTAATACATTGGATCCTTCTGTTACAAGAGTTTGATTTTGTAATACAAGACAAGAGTGGATGTGAAAATGTAGTAGCCGACCATCTTTCACGCCTTTCTTCTTCGTCAAGGTTGATCGTGCCAATAAACGATTCCTTTCCTGACGAACAGCTCTTGACTATATCCTGTGAATCTTGGTTCATGGATATTGTGAATTATGTAGCAACATGACTTCAACTCAGTGAATGGTCAAAACAAGACAATCACCGATTTCTATCCCAAGTAAAATAATTTTACTTGGATGAACCTTATCTGTTTAAGTATTGTCTCGATCAAATGATTCGCCGATGTGTTCCTAATGATGAATTCAAGAGTGTATTATCTTTCTGCCATGATCATGCATGTGGCGGTCACTTTGGTCCAAAGAAAACGGCGGAGAAAGTTTTGCAATGTGGATTTTATTGGCCAATTTTATTTAAAGATGCATATGATTATTGCAAAACGTGCTCACGGTGTCAACACATGGGTCAGATTTTAAGGAGAAATGAGACGCCTCTCCAACCTATCTTTGTTATGGAGATATTTGATGTTTGGGGAATTGATTTATGGGCCCATTTTTCAACTCTTTTGGGAATTTATATATCTTATTAACGGTTGATTATGTCTTTAAATGGGTGGAAGCAGTACCGTGTCGCACTAATGACAACAAGGTTGTTATTAAGTTACTTAAAGAAAATATCTTTTCGCGATTTGGACACCCTCGCGCTATAATTAGCAACAATGGGACACATTTCTATAATCGGTCTTTCGAGGCTTTGATGCGGAAATATTCAATCAATCACAAGCTTTCTACACCTTATCATCCCCAAACGAGTGGGTAAGCTATGATCTCTAATAGACAGATCAAACACATTTTTGAGAAAATGGTTTCTAAGAACCGTAAAAATTGGTCCACCAAATTGATGGATGCTTTTTGGGCATTTCGTACGGCATATAAGACCGATCTTGGCATGTCTTCTTACCGACTAGTGTTTGGGAAGGCTTGCCACCTTCCTGTCGAGATCGAACATAAAGCATTGTGGGCTATTAGAGAGCTTAATTGTGATTTTGATCAAGCAAGCGGCTATCGGAAACTGCAATTAAATGAGCTAAGCGAACTTCGTGATGAAGCTTACGATAATGCGGTTATAATAAAGAACCAGACTAACGTGTTCGATGATAAAAACCTTATGAGAAAAAATTTCACACCAGGATAACAAGTTCTTCTTTACGATTCCCATATCCATCTTCATCCGGGTAAGCTAAAATCTCATTGGAAAGGACCTTTTGTGGTGTGGTATTTGTACCCGCACGGTGCAGTGGATATAGAAAATGTTAAAAACGGTTGTATTTTTAAAGTAAATGGGAATAGATTAAACCGTACTTTTCCGCTGACCCAGCGGAGGAACTCCTGTTCCTACAGGAGCCATTTTATTATAACTAGCTTTCCTCCATCTCACCTCTATATTTCGGTAACACTGTTTCATCTAAGAATGGATGTGAGTATATAAAAAAATATAACCGAATATCTGTGCGTGCCAAAGAACAAGTTTGGGGGTAGTTTTTCATTTAGCTATTATTTTACCCCTATTATTTTCCTCTCAAGTCTTCAGGTCTATGCGCTCAAAGAACAACATCAGTGAAGACACAGCTGCAAACAGGTTTGGGGGGTAGTTTGTATTTAATATCATTTGGCACTAGGCACTATATATATAAAAAATGAATAAATGAAAATTTTCTTGGAAATAAAAGTTAGAAAGCGTAAATACATATGAAAGATAGGAAGAGATTTAAGAAAAGCAAGAAAATTAGATGTTTTAAAACAAAACTAGTAATAGATAGTCATGAGCTGTTGTCCCAAGGGTTAGTAAGATGAAAGGAATCACTAATCTGAGAATAGAAATAAGTCGAAAAATAGTCCCTATTCTTGAGTCCAAATATCTGAACGTTGATACCCTACTATAAGCACTTGCACACATCTTGAAACTTGGGATATGATACCTTGAAATGCTCTTGTCTAAAAGCTTTAGTATGAACACACACACACACACACACACACACACACACACACATATATATATAAAAATATAAATGACACATAAAAAAATAAACGGTGAAGAAAAATGAACATTGGTTTTCTAATTACTTAAGGCAGCATAAAAAAATATAGCGAGAGTGTCTTATCACCTAGTGCCTTAGATCAACTGGTTTAGGAGCCACTGCTAAGCCTTAGGTGTTGCAGGACTAGGATATTGCTAATTACGCCTTAATGAGTGAGCACATTTGGTAATCGGTTGGTTAGTACCTCAAAAAGTATTAACGGTCACATGAAGAATGCGTGAGCAATTCCATCTAAAATATTCACCGACTAAAAAGTACTGAGGAAGATGGATAAGAGTATGATGGCTTTAATTGAATTCTTTAAGTGTAGATATGTCTTTTACACACACGTAGGGGTATATGATCGATATTTGGAAGAAAGGTATGAAGGAAGTCTAAAGACGATATTTTATTGAGTGATGATGTGATTTCTGACATCTTTTCATGACTATTAAGATAGGGCTTATGGCAACTAAAAAGCTAGTGTAGTCTGAAATTCTTATTTTCATGTTCTTTCTTTTATAAGTTCCTTATCTTTGTATGTAATTTTCATCTTCTTTCTTTTATTATAGGACTTTGTAGGTGTAATCCATTGAAAACTCTCAGGAGACAACACTCCTCCTACTAGGGACATCTAGAGGTTTAAAGGCTTATTACAAGTGCTCAGTGCAATCGTGTTGCCTACGAAAGTATACTAGTTAGGTTTTTCTTTTTCTCTTTAATAACTAGTTTGCTCGGGATGATCAAAGATAAGTTTGGGGGTATTTGATTAGTCTAAAATATTGCACATTTGAATGAACATTTTCCCTACTTTTGTTAAGTGCTAAAAGGTATTAATTGTAATATAGAACATATGTGGGTTTATTTGTAAAAAAGTTTATTATCATATATTTCTGCATTATAATTAATATAATTAAGGAAAATATATGCATATAATATTTAAATGAAATATTAGTAATTAAAATATGCATATCATATCAAATATTTCTAATCTATATTCTTAAAATTTAATATCATATAAAATGGTTAGAATAATATCTCAAAAATACCAAATGCTACTAATATTTTGATTTGAGATATTGTGCAGATTTTAGCTCAGGTCTGGAATCCAAGTAAGATATCCGAGTCAAATCGGGATATCGGAACCGAATCTGCCAAAATTTAGAAGCAAATCGAGGGATCTAGCAACGGCAGAGACTCAGAGTATTATTTTCAGGATCTAGACATCAAAAGGATCTCCACATGTCAACATAAGAGACCAGAAGAAATATCAAATCCTGATTCTTCCAAGTTGCGATAGAAGGGCGGCCAAACATGCCAATATGCGGCAGAACCGCGGCGCAATCAGAGTCGTATGATGTGAGATTTTGTGGTTTGGATCGTAACTGTATATCCTCATATATGGAATCTAGGATTTCTGGCTTCAAATACTATATAAAGGACCGAGAGCTGTACATTCAAAATCATTATCGAAGAGATCAAAAGATCTAAGAGATCCACGTATCCGAATGATCATCATCTATTCATCTACCTCCAATAAGAGAGAGATCTAGAGCAAACAAGAGTTTTTGTAATTGACTTTCTAAGGAGAATTGTAAATGCAATAGTTAATCAATAAAGGTAGTTTTTAGTTTTAATTCTTTTTGCATTTATTTTCCGCGTTTAATTTCTGCAATAATTTTTACGCATTACATTTCTGCATCTTAATCATGTTTTCATTCAACCTCTCTTCTAAGTTAACAACGAGCGAGTAATTCCTAGCTTGCTAGGGTTTATATGATAGAGTAGGATAATGGATGAAAAGATCTCTTAACTTTTTTTTTATACATTTTGAAGTTTATAAACTTTAGAAAAATAAATGTTAACCTCCTTATCGAGCGCGCTACCAATTTGAGATCGGTTAAACACTTGTTTTGTTAAAAACTAGACATGAATAGAGATTGATGAAAGGACAAAGGTTAGTAGTGGGAAACCCTGTTCTCTCTAAGAACCCTAATCTACATAATCACTATCGCTCTAGTTTTAAACTATTAAAAGATAAAAGAGTCATTTTAATTATTCATTCATTAACAACCAAGTCCTATGAACCCTACAAGCCATTTTATTATAAATCTTATATCCGTTCTAAAATATAACGACAAACAATCACCTATCTCTTATCAAATCATCTAAAGCAAGAAAAGAGTTCACGTTTCCTTGCAGACGACCCGTACTCATCGTGGCTAGCTACTAGCGACACCATCTTGATTGCGGTTATTTACAAAAACACTTCTTCGCAAACGTTCAATCACACGCGGAGGATGTGCATCGATTATCGAGAATTAAATTGGGTAACTATTAAGAACAAGTACCCAATCCCTCGTATTGGCGAATTATTTGATCAACTCAGTGGCGCGAGGGTATTCTCGAAGTTGGATTTACGATCCGGATATTATTAAGTCCGGATGAAATCGGAAGATATTTGCAAGACAACGTTCCGAACTCAATATGGGCATTACGAGTACTTAGTGATGCCATTCGGAGTTACGAACGCACCAGCAATATTTATGGACTTGATGAACCGAATCTTTTCACCGTATTTGGACCAGTTCGTAGTGGTGTTTATCGATAATGTTCTGGTCTTTTCGAGAAGCAAAGTAGAGCATGCAGAACACTTGAGAATCGCACTGCAAATGTTGAGGCAAGAAAGGTTATATGCTAAGATGAGCAAGTGCGAGTTTTGGCTCGAAGAAATGAATTTTTTAGGTTGTGTTGTATCCGGAGATGGAATTGCCGTTGACCCTAAAAATATTGCAGCAGTTCATGATTGGCCGATTCTAAAGAACATATGGGAGATCAGAAGTTTTCTTTGGCTTGCCGGAAATTATAGAAGGTTTGTGAAGAATTTCGCTCGAATAGTTGAACCATTGTCCAAGCTAACACGAATGGAGGTACCGTTCATATGGACGGAGAAATTTGTGTCAGCTTTCGAAGCGTTGAAGCAAAGATTGACAACCGTACCTATCTTGAAAGTGCCAGATGGTTCCGAAGGGTTGGTTATTCACAGCAACACATCTGGGAAAGGCTTGGGATGTGTTCTAATACAGCATAGGAAGGTTATAGCTTATGCGTCGAGATAATTGAAGACCCATGAGAAGAACTACCCAACTCATGATTTGAAACTAGCAGCAATGATTTTTGTTTCAAAGATTTGGAGACACTACTTATTGTGCGAAAGGGTAGAAGTATTTACCGATCACAAGAGCCTAAAGTATATGTTCAAACAGAAAGATCTTAACATGAGGTAGCGTAGATGGTTAAAGCTGATGGCTGACTATGATCTTGATCTGAAATACCATCCGGGGAAAGTAAATGTAGTGCTGGATGCTCTAAGTCGGTTGCCAGCAATACAGATGTTGACTGCACAAAAAAAGATTATAGCTGATTTTCAGAGATTCGAGTTGGAGATCATACTACCACATTCTTTGGGACAGTTGATGCAGTTGCAAGTACAGTCATCCTTGATCGATAACGTTAAAGCAGCGCAATCGCATGATCCGAGATTGCAGAAGTTTCAAGAACAGGTAGAAGTGGGACTTCGAGCGGACTTGTTAATTCATGAAGATGGTTCGTTACGATATGAGAGCCATTTATGTGTGCCGAAAGGAGATGTTCGTAAAGAAGTTATGAAGGAGGCTCATAGTTCCGCATATTCAGTACACCCGGAAGGCACAAAGATGTATAGAGATTTGCAACAATATTTCTAGTGGGAAGGCATGAAAAGGGAGATTGCTCGCTATGTATCGAAATACTTGGTGTGTCAGCAGGTCAAGGCTGAACATCAAAGGATAGCTGGTTTATTGCAATCACTTCCGATTTCTCAATGGAAGTGGGAACATATAACCATGGATTTCGTGACCGCATTACCACGGAGTTTAAAGGGCAATAATGCAGTTTAGGTGATTGTTGATCGATTGACCAAGGCAACTTATTTCATACCGTTTCGAGTTGGTTGGTCAACAGAAGCTTTAGCAGAGCATTACATGCAGGAGATTGTGAGATTGCATGGAGTACCTGTGAGCATCGTTTCCGGTCATGATACCCGATTTTTATTTCACATTTGGAGGAGTCTACAGGAAAGTTTGGGGATTCGATTGAATTTTAGCACCGCCTATCATCCTCAGATAGCTGGCCGGTCTGAAATAGTGATCTAAACTCTTGAAGATATGTTGAGAATATGCATGTTAGACTTCAAGGGTTCATGGGAGGATCATTTGCACTTGGTGGAGTTTTCGTATAATAATAGTTTTCAGGAGACAATACAGATGGCTCCATTCGAAGCATTGCATGGTCGTAAGTGTCGCTCGTCCGTTGTTAGGATGATGTTGGAGAAAGAAGATTGTTGGGACCAGATCTTATTATGCAAACCGTGGAGAAAGTCAATGTGATCCGAAATCATATAAAGGAGGTACAAGATCGACAGAAAAGTTGGGCTGATATAGGAAGAAGACCTCTGGAGTTCGCAGTTGGTGATCTTGTATTCTTGAAGATATCACCGACCAGAGGAGTGATCCATTTTAGTAGTCGAGGAAAGATTAGTCCTCGATTCGTAGGGCCTTTTGGTATTATCGAGCGCGTTGGAGAAGTAGCTTATCGACTGTCTTTACCACCATACTTGGCGAGTGTTCATGACGTGTTTCATGTATCTCAACTCCGCAAGTATGTTCGAAATGAGTCACACGTCCTAGATCACTCGGAGCTGACAGTAAAGGAGGAATTATCATATGAAGAACGACTAATGGCGATAGTGGATCGACGAGACAAAATCCTCAAGAACAAGGTTATCTCTCTAGTACTTATTTCATTGGGAAATCGTTCGGTTGGAGAATCTACTTGGGAACGTAAAGACGAGATTCGACAGAAATTTCCACACCTCTTTTCTTAGATCCGTGTTTTCTTGTCTTTTCTTGTTCCGGGAATTTCGAGGAAGAAATTCTTTTGTAGTTGGGTATAATGTAACACCCTAATGCATTTATATGATATTTTATTTGGGTATTTTCCTAATCTTACTACAATTTCTTGTTTATTATCATTTTTGGGTGCGGATAGTGCATTTGGTATCTGTGGTTAATATCCTACCCGACCCGCATGCTTGAAACCCATCATGGTTTTAGATTACGTCATATTTTACTAGTACAGAGGATCCGTGCACATTTAGATTCTATAGACATGTATGATATATTTAGTATCTGCATATCTTTTAAATAATATAAATAATAGTCGGATAATATATTTTAATATCTAGCATAACATGTTATCATACCCTATATCTTATGAGTGGATCCACACATTGTGTTCATGTCCAGATTGACAAAACCGACTCGTTTGGATCGCTACGTGTATTTACGTGTATCCATTCTTGGGGGTATGCATTTTTATTAACCGGATATCGCATTATGGTTTTAACTGATACGTATATTATCCTTATTTTAAAACTAGATTTTTAGAAGAGACCCGGTAATTTTTCGAAGTATATTTGTATTAGCTCTTTATACCCAGAAAATATATTATAATATTTTTAAACCTCAACTAATACTAACAGTTTATATAATCAAATATATATATATATAATATATATATTAATATTTAAACTAAATATATTTTCCTATATCTCTCTCTCTCTTCTCGCACTCACTCTCTCCTCTCGCACACACACTCTCTCTATCCCTCTGCCTCTCTCTTCCCTATAAATTATATAATCCTATATTATTATTATTATACAATACCATAGTCTCTCTCTTTTCTTTCTTCTTCGTCCCTGCGACGAGAACTCGAACCCTAGCCCTTCGTCTCGCCTTCGCCGCCGACCTCCCATCATCTTCTCACCACCCTCATCATCACCCTCATCGCAACCTCCCAACACCACCACCACCTCTCTGTTCCTTCACCCGCGTTGAACCCAAACCCTGCACTCGACGACGCCACCTGCACCCATGACAAACCCCCGGACCCGACAACTTCCACCCTCATCGCCGGCGACTCGCCGTCGCCATCACCCTAACCCTGCCTTCACCTTCTCATCCCTATCCTCCTTCTCCCCGAGAACCTACAACCCCGACCACGATCCCTGCACAGCCCCGACCTAACCCCAGAAACCTCCCCGCCGATCACCCACTGCCTCGTCTCCGTCGTAACCGTCACCTCTTCACCTCCCTCTCCTCTTCACGAGCCCTGCACACCCATCTCCATAACCCAAATCCTGACGAACTCCACTGCAACCCAAGGAAAACACTTCTTCCCTTCGCCGTCGACGACTGCCCATCGTCGCCGTCGTTTCCTCCTTTATCCTCTGTCCCCTGTCCCAGAAACCCAACCGGCAGCCACACGCCCATTCTTTCTTCTCCTCTTCTTTCTTTCTTCCAGTCTTTCTTTCTTGAATTTTCCGGCCGTCTCGCCGGAGTCGCACATGTCGCCGACGATCCGGACGACCCAGTCATCGTCGTTGTCCACGTAGTCATATCGTTGATCATCCAGGTCTAGTCCTGCACGCGCGTAGTTGCATCACGACGTTTATCCGATGTCGAACGTGACGTATGTATCCTGACGTGAGATCCGATCAAACAAATTTAACTTGCAACATGCTATGTTAATGTATCTATTTATATATGAATAAAAATAGTACATGTGTTTCATTATGCAGCAAATATTATAGTTTTACCGTTTTACAGTTCCGTTCGTATCCGTACCGATAATCGCATATCTAATTGCATGCCAGAACGTCATGATTCTATTACATTAGTACAAAGTGCTATCTAGTTGCATCATACACAGGCATGGATATATATATATATATATATATATATATATATATATATATATATATATATATATACTGGTTATTATAGATAGATACATGTGCATCCGTGCATTAACCGTGTTCCGATATTGATTACTGTTCACATTTAGATATCTATTTGATGCATATACATCACATGGCATGTTCACGACACATTACTTGACTTATTACTTGGATCTTGTTATCAATGCCAACAATATTGACATGTTGTTCTGACGGACGTGACTTATTATCTGCATAGACAAGAACTGTACATACTGGATCCTATGTTGGCATCAGATCTCTATTGGCAATACCTGACTTGAACACATAACCTGGGTTTAAAGGAGAAATCAAGAATGTAACCGAAACGTAACTTGAGAGGATATTATTACATGTTTTCCGTTTTTCCCGGCGTTGCGAAATAATTACATGTTTGCCGTTTTTCCGGGCGTTACGGAATAATTACCTGTTTGCCATTTTTCCGGGCATTATGGAATAATTACCTGTTTGCCGTTTTTCTGGGCATTATGGAATAAATCCTGTTACCGTGATCCCATGGGGAATGAACGAGATATATTCTGTTGGGTCACGATGAGGATTACATTAATTGATTTCGAAGAATTTTAGAATAGATAACCTAGATGCACAGTTTTAGGTTACACATCACACATCACATACATACACATACCCTACCGTTTCATATCTGTATTATTTATTTATATTCATGTTCAGTTATATCGTTATATCCTGATTATCACTGTTATTTGGTATTATAACGTACCGACGTCTGGGTTTTTCATGGCCCGGTTCCTTTACCTTTATCGCAGGCAGATCGAGAGTACTTTAGCCGTCAAGCTGAGCGATGAAGAAGTGATCGTGTATTTAGAGATGTTTAGTTTACTTTATTTCCGCAGTTTTATTTTTTTGATGTGAGCCCAGATTAGGACAAGTTTCAGATGTTGTTTATTGGATCTAATTCGTTTCTGCTTATACATTTTCATGACTCTGTTTACTGTGGTAAATGGACATGTACTAGCTAGTTTTATATATTTTATATTCTTGATATCCTATAGACAGCCGTAATGTGACTGTGGAGGGATGTTTTCTAACTACAGGTAGGATGGTTGGCTCTGTCACGTGCCGTAGTTTGTGCACTTTGAGAAGAGGGCGTGACAGAAAACTTGCATGAAAAGATCTCTTTTTTATTTTGTCAGAGCCACCGAATTCTTGGTTCGGACCATGAATCTCATATAGGAACATAATAGCTAAATACCCATCTGATTTGTGCTCGGTTCTTCCCCGAAACGAGGCCGAACCATCGCTGAAGCAGCCCCGAAATGGGGGATGGAATCATCCCAGATTAGCCCCGTTTCGGGGCCGTTCCAGCCCCGTTTCAGGGCCGAATCAAGGCTCAAATCGTGTGTGTGGGGGGGGGGGGAGGGAGTTGGGGGTTTAACGGGTTTCGTTTTCGTGCAAAAATGAGAGGTTTTTGATACGTCAGTTTGTGATTGAAGTTCAAATTGTTTGGATTTTCGAACGTATAACTTTGCGGGTTAGTGATAGTTTGGTTACGGATTTGATGCGTGCTTGTTCTGCAACTGTCAGTATCATAACATTTGGTAAAACATCGTATAATTGCTATTGGTATTAATTAGACGGGGTTATGAAATTGATACTCGCATTGATGTTTTGTGTTACTCTGTGATTATGGTTTTGTTGGATTGTCACGATGGATTGCCCGGTGTACATAGTATTTGATAGATCTGTGATGTAATGTATATTTATATTGTGTGATGAGCGTCCGACATGTGGACTACTGTCATTGTGGCTTGTATTATTCTTTGGGGCGCGTCCTGATTCTGGACGTAGTCGCCGTTGTATATTCAAGTCTTCTTTACTGGTGCTAGGTTCACCCTGCGGCGGAGTGCTCGAATAGCCGGGTTCTAAAGGTAAATGGGCCACCATCTCATGGAATTGAGGCCGGGGTGCCTTACTCTAGAATTTGCGGGCTACTCGCCGCAGTCGTAGGGGGTATAGGATTGACCCGCGGAGGGGTGCCCAAGTCTTCGTATTTTGGAAGTGCATGAGCCACCAACAAAACCTGCATGGGCCACCAACAAAACCTGTAACGCCCCGCTTCCCAGAGTACGGGCAGAGGACGCGGCGAGGCCGCTACGTATTTACTATGAAGTAAATACGCTAAGCGTATCTAAGCAATATAAAAGTAAATACACAAGAGACAAGATATAATAAAACAACAACTTTATTTATTCACATTCTTTTTTATAATGCATGGAAAAGTAAATACATCTGAATGAAAGCAATACCTAAACAATGGCATAACAGAAAAGGAAAGTACTGAAATGAAATGTGTACAATGAAGCTAGAGCTCTGGGTCGTAAGCAAGCTGATCCAAGTTCTCGCTGGTAGGCTCGATCTCCGGAGTGTCCAGATCACCTGACAACATTCCAAAGAAGAAAGAGAAGGAATGTCGTCAGCGAATAATCGCTCGGTAAGTCCCAATGATAAGGGAGAAATAGAATAGACAGAGAGTAAGAGAGAGAGAGAGAGAGTAGCTTTTACAGTTGTACTATATTGTTATATTATTGTATTGAGTGTTAACGCTGCTGTTTGTACCTTGGTACAGAAAGATGCCAGTGTATACGAGAGGAGTCTCACTTGCCCCGGAGACTAAGGTAACAGGAACTCAAGGAACTGTTTATACCACGGTACAACAGCAACTGAATATAGGTTAGGTGTCTTATGGTTGCAGTCTCATGCCACTTCTAACACCTTCCGTACCAGTCTACCCCTTGAACCCCGCGGTTTCTTGATTGTATTGTTTGTATTGTAACTTGTAATTGAATTGTAATATATAGATTGTGTAATTGGACGACTTGCCGAAACCATGATTTCAGTAAATGGATGTAACTGGAGAATCATGGATGTAACCGGAGAATCATATAAATGGAAGTATACCATGGTTCGGTTCAGTCAATACAGATTGAATAGATTGAATATATGGATTCATGGATTCATGTTGGATTGTAGATTGTACTTGAATCATATTCAAGTCAGGTTATTTATAATGAGACTCAGTCTGAGTCAGACAATTAGAAAATAAATTGAAGTCCTGAATTAGGTTTTGATGTTATCGGTAACCGCTGCACATGGGCGGCAGAATTTGTGTCTTTTTCAAAGACGATTACCTTATTGATAACACCGTTTGTTAAGTTGTCTACCTTAAATAGACAAGCACCTACTTCTCCGGCTCCCTGAGGCTCAAGAGATTGGTCCCGCTTAAACCTATATTTACTATGGTCCTTATTGTAATTTATAGAACTTGAGGGGGTTTTATGTAAAAATAATTTTGTATCATTTCAAAATACACCTCAAGTATTAAATTATCGTCTTTATGTACATACAACAATTTAATGATCATGATAAAATTTATGTACATACAATAATTTTGTATCATGTTCGTTCAGGATAAATATGTATACAACACTTGAAATTCCCGATATAATTTCTAAACCGTTAAGCGATTAATTTAGATCGAACATGTATACTTATTTATCTTGATCATTAAATTGTTGTATGTACATAAAGACGATAATTAAATACTTGAGGTGTATTTTGAAATGATACAAAATTATTTTTACATAAAACCCCCTCAAGTTCTATAAAATACAATAAGGACCTTAGTAAATATAGGTTTAAGCGGGACTAATCTCTTGAGCCTCAGGGAGCCGGAGAAGTGGGTGCTTGTCTATTTAAGATAGACAACTTAACAAACGGTGTTATCAACATGGTAATCGTTTCTGAAAAAGACACAAATCCTGCCGCCCATGCTCAGCGGTTACTAATAACATCAAAACATAATTCAGGACTTCAATTTCTTTTCTAATTGTCTGACTCAGACTGAGTCTCATTATAAATAACCTGACTTGAATATGATTCAAGTACAATCTACAATCCAACATGAATCCATGAATCCATATATTCAATCTATTCAATCTGTATTGACTGAACCGAACCATGGTATACTTCCATTTATATGATTCTCCGGGTACATCCATGATTCTCCAGTTACATCCATTTACTGATATCATGGTTTCGGCAAGTCGTCCAATTACACAATCTATATATTACAATTCAATTACAAGTTACAATACAAACAATACAATCAAAAAACCTCGGGGTTCAAGGGGTAGACTGGTACGGAAGGTGTTAGAAGTGGCACGAGACTGCAACCATAAGACACTTAACCTATATTCAGTTACTGTTGTACCGTGGCATAAACAGTTCCTTGAGTTCCTGATACCTTAGTCTCCGGGGCAAGTGAGACTCCTCTCGTATACACTGGCATCTTTCTGTACCAAGGTACAAACAACAGCTTTAACACTCAATACAACAATATAGTACAATTGTAAAAGCTACTCTCTCTCTCTCACTCTCTGTCTATTCTATTTCTCTCTTATTTTTGGGACTTATCGAGCGATTGTTCACTGACGACATTCCTTCTCATTCTTCTTCGGAATGTTGTCAGGTGATCTGGACACTCCGGAGATCGAGCCTACCAGCGAGGACTTGGATCAGGTTGCTTACGACCAAGAGCTCTAGCTTCATTGTACATATTTCATTTCAGTACTTTCCTTTTCTCTTATGCCATTGTTTATGTATTACTTTCATTCAGATGTATTTACTTTTTGTAACAACCCTAATTTTCCTATATAAATTTTTTCAAATATTTTTTTTCAAAATCCATAAAGGGGTATTTATTATCTGAGCACAAGACTTAAGTAATTAAATAACTCCATTTTTAAAGTACAAAGAATTGATTTAAATTCAAGGTATACTTGGAGTATTTAATATTGTCGATATCTCTTTAACTAATTAATTCACACCATAATTACAAGAAAGAGCTTGTAGCACATTGGTAATATCTTGCACTGCTGAACCAAGCCACCAGAGTTCAAATCCCATACCCCACATTATTTTTAATATTATTTTGTTTTAAATCCTTTGGAAGCCCAACAGTCCACACACCATAACTTCCAAAAATTGAACTACACTTTAAAATCTAAATATACCAGTGCTTACCCTACGAGACTCCCCACCTTCTCGACCCCCGACTCGGCCGGACGGCCGAGTCCCCAACATGAAAGTTGGGGCTCTTCCTATCCTATACCCCCCTGTATACTTTAAACGTTTGGATCGGTTCCAGAAACACAATAATACCTCATTTACTCCATTTTTTTTATTACTTTTTCCTATATTTTTACAATTTTTTTTATTAAAAACCCTTCACCTACCTACTCTATAAATACACCATCTACCCTCTCATCCCAAAATCCTAAACTCACTCTCTCAAAATTTTCCAAGAGTTATGTACTTAGAAAACAAGCTCGAGGCGAAGCTTCGACGAAATTCCGGCGGAAATTCCGGCGACTTTTTTAGGAACTACCGGCGACGACGCAACGCATAGGCAATCCCTTTAGTTCCCCCTCACTCTAGTGTAATCGAAAACCCGTAAGTCTGTTTCTATCTCTCTCTTCCCTATTCAAGAATATACGAAATTACAAACCCGACGGAATCAGAACAAATCCGATTTCCGATTCGGTTTTCTATAAATTTCACTTCTCACTAATGCAATCATAATTAAACATCTTTATGTTGACCACTAAACACTAATCAAAGAATTTTAACAAGTTTCACCACATGAAATAATAGCTTTCTCAATTTACCGTATTTTTCGCTTAAATACCACATTGTTTGACTTTTTCATTTAACCCATCAAACTTGCTATACAATTAAAGTGAATCATGAGGTAACGACCTATCTCCTCACACACTCACATACAACCTAACACGATACCATTGAAACCTTAAAATATGAGAAAACAAGAATTTACATTTAAATACCATATACTTAATAAAACTATCATAAAAGATTTAGAGTTGATACACTTTTAAATAAATACCTCTTATTTTGAAAATACGATAAGTTGTAAACATTGGTCGTTTATCTAAACCTGACTTTGTGGTGTCTAGGCTCGGCAAGTGAGAAAGGTAACTTTAAAAGGCCCGTCTCACGGTGATTCGTGAGCAGATCCCTCCTTTCCTCACTTGTACTTATCTGGCCAAAATTGGCGGTGAAGAGGCGATTTGAAGCATCTAACAACTTGTCGTTTAGACCATTTAGAAATAGTCTAGTTGACTTAGGAAACCCTAGAATCTAAAATATGGAAAATTGACATTTTTACAAATAAATACCTTTTACTTTATAAAACCGTTTTCTAAAGGATTTAGTATTTTACAATCTTTGCAAAGCGCCGCTACAACCCATTTTTGGGGAACCCGTTCGGGATGGTGCGGATTATCGCACATACTCGGGCTTAGTAGTGCGAGATTCAGACCTCCGCAAGGAGCATTCGGTCTCGAAAGGTTTAAAATACGACATCTTAAGAAACTGAGATTTTTAGAATATAAACTATTTATTAAAACTACTTTTGTATAATTATATGTATATTTATCATTTAAATATAAATATTCCACATTTTTCTAAAAAATCACAAGAATAAATTTTACACTAAAATACCATGAACTTCAAATAAATCAATATTACAGATAAATACCTTTAATTATAAAACTAGGATATTTTCACTAGAAATGACACAATATAAAATCCATATTCATTACAACTCTAAAGACGAATAATGAATACTTGAGGTGTATTTTGAAAAGTATATAAAAGTATTTTTACATAAAACCCCCTTAAGTTTTATAAATTACCCTAAGGACCCTAGCAATTATAGGACTTCGATTTACACTTATAACTGTCTGACTCGGCTTTGAGTCTGATTAATCTGACTTGAATATGATTCAAGTCAATCTACAATATTCCAATTCAATAGAACCACATGAATCCGTGAATCCAATTATCAATCTATATGACTTGACTGAATCGAACCATGGATATATTCCACTTATATGATTCTCCAGTTATTCCATTTACATGACTCTACAGTTATATCCGTTTACCGATATCATGGTTTCGGTCAGTCAATCAATTATACAATCAATACAATTTACAAGACAAACAATACAATCAAAACACTGCGGGGTTTAAGGGGTAGACTGGTACGGAATATGTTAAAGATGGTACGAGGTGGTCACTTAAGACGTAATTACATCCATGCCTTTGTTCCGTGGTATTATCGACGGAGCCTTGTACTACAGGTTACCAAGGTCCCCGGTGTAAGTGGGACCCCCCTCGTATACACTGGCATCTTCTTTACCAGGCTACAAACAACAGCATTAATACAACATTACAATATTATAATACAAGATTAAAAGCTACTCTCTCTCTCTCTCTCTCTCTCTTACTCTCTGTCTATTTCCCCTTATCTTTGGGACTTACAGAACGACCTGTTCGCTGACGACATTCTATTTCTTTCTTCTTTGAATGTCGTTAGGTGGTTTGGACCCGGCAGAGATCGAGCCATCTGCAGAAGACTTGGACCAGTTTGCCGAAGATCCTGCACTTTAGTTTCGTTGTACACTTTTCCATTCAGTACTTTTCATTTCCTATTATGCCACTATTTAGGCATCTTTTATTTCAGTTGTATTTCCTTTTCATGCATTATAAAAAGAATGTTAATAAATACAAGTTGTTGTTTTATCATCCCTTGTCTCTTGTGTATTTATTTTATATTGCTTAGATATGCTCATCGTATGTACTTCTGAGTATATACGTAGCGGGCCTCGTCGCGTCCCCTTCGCCGTACACCGGGAAGCGGGGTGTGACAGGTTTTTTTGGTGGCCCATGCAGGTCAGAACTGTCTGAAACCCTATCATGCAGTTCTGTTCTGCGTGAACAAACCTAAGCAATATAACACAAGAACTAGCAACTAAAACATTCTTTACAATTCATGTTTCTTGAATCTTATCAATTTCATATTCCTTGAATCATATATCTTGAATCTGTCATAACCTAAATTTTTCATTCTAGGTTATGGATTCACCAAACAACTCAAGCACCAATGTCAACAACACACCTCCACCACTACCACTCATACCTGCCGTTCCTGTTCCACTCAACGAGCAAACAATGCTACTTGAGGCGATCCGCAGCCTTCTTAAGGGAAATCAACAACTCCTGAACTGTCCCGAGACTGACGCACCTAGGGTAAAGCAATTCAGGGCTTTACATCCCAAGCAGTTCTCCGGAAAGGGAAGCCCACTTGAAGCTGAGGAATGGGCACAAAGTATAGAGGATGATCTGGCGGCAGCACAAGTGCCAGATATAGATTGGGTCCGAGTTGCAAAGCTGCAACTCACGAACAATGCAAGGAACAGGTGGAAGGCGGAAGAAAGCCGTCTTGATCAGCCCATTGAATGGAAGCCTTTTCGCGATAAGTTCGACGCGAAGTACTTCCCTGTGACTGCCAAGTTTGCCATGGAACAACAATTCATTCGTCTACAACAAGGTTCGATATGGGACAAGTCAGTAGATGAGTATGACGCTGAATTCACCATGCTCAGTCGGTAAGATATGTCACAGTATTTCAAATTTTTGATATCACATAATACACAGCTAACACAAGACCGTAACAGATATGCGGCACACCTGATTCCGACGGATGAGATCAGAGCTCGTCGCTTTCAACAAGGTTTGGACACGGAAATCCAGGCTGCACTAGCCACAGGGAAATTTCCGACTCGCGAGGATGATCTAGAAGCTGCCCGCAGTTACGAAGCAGTGATAAAGGCAAGGGGCAAACCTCAATCTGCAGGAGTGAAACGCCATGCCACTCAAATGGTAGGAGGGGCCTCTTTAAGGCCAGCTGTTGAACTCAGAAGACTGGAAGAAGCCAAGGATCGGCCAAGACCCGATTTTTGCTTTTATTGCAAGAGAGAAGGACACTTGGGGATGGACTGTAGGCGCGCAAAAGGCCTATGCTTGGTTTGTGGCACGTCCAATCACGGAATTGGAAACTGTCCCTATAGATGCAACCCAGCTCACACACCCGTCAACTACCCACAACATCCAGCTATCCAGGCTCCTGCAACTCGTCCTGCACTTCCAGCACCACCTCCATGTGGATTTCCTGCTCATCCAAATCGCCAATTCCATCAGGCACTGAGAAACATGCCTCGAGTACAGGGGAATATGCCTCCAGTTAGGAGGAACGTGCCAAGACGCCAGGCTTACAATTTGGCGGCCGTAGAAGCTGATACGGTTGATCAGGATAACCCTGTTAATTCTCTTCAACCTTTTTTACACCCTTGCATCACTTTGTTATTCTTCACACACTATCACCAAACTTTTCTTAAATCTGTTACACTTTCCTTTTACAAATTTCGAGGACGAAATTTTTATAAGGAGGGTAGAATGTAACAACCTAATTTTCCTATACAAATTTTTTCAAATATTTTTTTCAAAATCCATAAAGGGGTATTTATTATCTGAGCACAAGACTTAAGTAATTAAATAACTCCATTTTTAAAGTGCAAAGAATTGATTTAAATTCAAGGTATACTTGGAGTATTTAATGTTGCTGATATCTCTTTAAGTAATTAATTCACAGCATAATTACAAAAAGGAGCTTGTAGCTCATTGTTAATACCTTGCACTACTGAACCAAGCCACCAGAGTTCAAATCTCATGCCCCATATTATTTTTAATATTATTTTGTTTTAAATCCTTTGGAAGCCCAACAGTCCACACACTATAACTTCTAAAAATTGAACTACACTTTAAAATCTAAATATACCAGTGCTTACCCCATGAGACCCCCACCTTCTCGACCCCCAACTCGACCGTACGACCGAGTCCCCAACATGAAAGTTGGGGCTTTTCGTCTCCTGTACGCCCTGTATATTTTAAACGTTTGGATCGGTTCCAGAAACACAATAATACCTCATTTACTCCATTTTTTTTATTACTTTTTCCTATATTTTTACAATTTTTTTATTAAAATCCCTTCACCTACCCTACTCCTAGCTTACCCTATAAATACACCCTTTACCCTCTACCCTCTCATCCCAAAATCCTAAACTCACTCTTTTAAAATTATCCAAGAGTTGTGTACTTTGAAAACAAGCTCGCGGCGAAGCTCCGACGAAATTCCAGCGACGTTTTTAGGAACTACCGGCAACGACGCAACGCATCGGCAACCCCTTTAGTTCCCCCTCACTCTAGTGTAATCGAAAACCCGTAAGTCCCTTTCTATCTTTCTTTTCCCTATTCAAGAAAATACGAAATTACAAACTCGAAGGAATCGGAACAAATCCGATTTCCGATTCGGTTTTCTATAAATTTCACTTCTCACTAATGCAATCATAATTAAACATCTTTATATTGACTACTAAATACTAATCAAAGAATTTGAACAAGTTTCACCACATGAAATGATAGCTTTCTCAATTTACCGTATTTTTCACTTAAATACCACATTGTTTCACTCTTTCATTTAACACATCAAACTTGCTATACAATTAAAGTGAATCACGAGGTAACGACCTACCTCCTCACACACTTACATACAACCTAACACGATACCATTGAAACCTTAGAATATGAGAAAACAAGAATTTACATTTAAATACCATATACTTAATAAAACTATCATAAAAGATTTAGAGTTGATACACTTTTAAATAAATACCTCTTATTATGAAAATACGATAAGTTGTGGACATCGGTCGTTTATCTAAACCTGACTTTGTGGTGTCTAGGCTAGACAAGTGAGAAAGGTAAGTGATTCGTGAGCGGATCCCTCCTTTCCTCACTTGTACTTACCTGACCACAATTGGCGGTGAATAGGTGATTTGAGGCATCTAACAACTTGCCATTTGGACCATTTAGAAATAGTCTAGTTGATTTAGGAAACCCTAGAATCTAAAATATGGAAAATTGACATTTTTACAAATAAATACCTTTTACTTTATAAAACCGTTTTCTAAAGGATTTAGTATTTTACAATCTTTGTAAAGCGCCGCTACAACTTATTTTTGGGGAACCCGTTCGGGATGGTGCGGATTATCGTACATCCTCGGGCTTAGTATTGCGAGATTCAGACCTCCGCAAGGAGCATTCGGTCTCGAAACGTTTAAAATACGACATCTTAAGAAAATGAGAATTTTAGAATATAAAATATCTATTAAAACTACTTTTGTATAATTATATGTATATTTATCATTTAAATATAAATATTCCACCTTTTTCTAAAAAATCACAAGAATAAATTTTACACTAAAATACCATGAGCTTCAAATAAATCAATATTACAGATAAATATCTTTATTTATAAAACTAGGATATTTTCACTAGAAATGGCACAATATAAAATCCACATTCATTACAACTCTAAAAATGAATAATGAATACTTGAGGTGCATTTTGAAAAGTATATAAAAGTATTTTTACATAAACCCCCCTCAAGTTTTATAAATTACCTTAAGGACCCTAGCAATTATAGGACTTCGATTTACACTTCTAACTGTCTGACTCGGGTTTGAGTCTGATTAATCTGACTTGAATATGATTCAAGTCAATCTACAATTTACAATATTCCAATTCAATAGAACCACATGAATCCATGAATCCAATTATCAATCTATATGACTTGACTGAACCGAACCATGGATATATTCCACTTATATGATTCTCCAGTTATTCCATTTACATGACTCTACAGTTATATCCGTTTACCGATATCATGGTTTCGGTCAGTCAATCAATTATACAATCAATATAATTTACAAGACAAACAATACAATCAAAACACTGTGGGGTTTAAGGGGTAGACTGGTACGGAATATGTTAAAGGTGGCACGAGGTGGTCACTTAAGATGTAATTACATCCATACCGTTGTTTCATGGTATTATCGACGGAGCCTTGTACTACAGGTTACCAAGATTCCCGGTGTAAGTGGGACCCCCCTCGTATACACTGGCATGTTCTGTATCAGGCTACAAACAACAGCGTTAATACAACATTACAATATTATAATACAACATTAAAAGCTACACTCTCTCTTTCTCTTACTCTCTTTCTATTTCTCCCTTATCTTTGGGACTTACCGAGCGACCTGTTCGCTGATGACATTCTATTTCTTTCTTTTTTGAATGTCGTCGGGTGGTTTGGACCCGGCAGAGATCGAGCCATCTGCAGAAGACTTGGAGCAGTTTGTCGAAGATCCAGCACTTTAGTTTCATTGTACACTTTCCATTCAGTACTTTTCATTTCCTGTTATGCCACTGTTTAGGCATCTTTTATTTCAGTTGTATTTCCTTTTCATGCATTGTACAAAAGAATGTTAATAAATAAAAGTTGTTTTATTATCCCTTGTCTCTTATGTATTTATTTTATATTACTTAGATATGCTCAGCGTATGTACTTCTGAGTATATACGTAGCGGGCCTCGTCGCGTCCCCTTCGCCGTACACCGGGAAGCGTGGCGTGACACTTTTCCATGCATTGTAAAAAAGAATATGAATAAATAAAGTAGCTGTTTTATTATATCTTGTCTCTTGTGTATTTACTCTTATATTCCTTAGATACGCTTAGCGTATTTACTTCATAGTAAATACGTAGCGGCCTCGTCGCGTCCTCTGCCCGTACTTTGGGAAGCGGGGCGTGACAGCCGGGTGGCCCAATCTCTTCGTTGATTTGGGTTGCCTCGCTTTTGGGATTAGCGGATGGCTTTCCTCACTCGTAGGGGCCTAGGATATGATACTACAGGCTATTCATACGATCAGAAAAATTGTATTTCATATTTGGCTCAATTGAAATGTGTTAGTTGTATGTATGCCCTAGTGGCCATTATTGTACATATGATATATATTATAGTAGATGTTTGGACATATATAGAGAGGACTTTCTTGCTCGACATAGTATGCTATCTGGTTGCTCTTTATCTTAACATGTATACTTGTCTCTTGATACTGTCTTATAGTTACATGTTGGTAAAGCCCTTAGGATGTGTACTTGACTACCAGGATTATGATGCAGATCGTACTAGTGGGGCCATGGTAGTCCATAAGTTCATCCTTTAATATTCCTAGTCGTGGGTGTATCGAGACGGGGCATCGACATACCAGAGTAGACTAGCGTATACGCTTCTCGACCCATGTGATGGGCAATGGATGATCCCATATCCATTGGTATTTGACACCAGAGATGGTATATGGGTGCTCAGTGGAGACTGGGTACACTGGACGGACTCGCCGAGAACTCCTAGATGGTATTATACCTGACATCAGATAGCAGTTCTCTGGTGACACTGGTACATGTTAGTTTGTAGACCCGAGATCGTCATAGAGTCTTGTGTGATTCCCACTGTATTTTGATTTCCACCTTACCACGTTGAATATGACGTGCAAAACGGTGCTTTTTGGGTACAGTCTCGAGTCACATGGAGGTAATGAGCGATAGGAGGGGATTTCGACTCTCCCGGTATTGGGAGTAGATGTCGTGCAGTGCTCGATTGGCTATAACTAGAAGTCCTTGGCTAGGGCTGATTTAGAGATTTACTGATAAGTGTTATCAGTAGTTTCTCGACCCGTTATGAGCCTTGTATCAGCATGACTTATCGAGTTATTGAGGTCTGACGTTTACCACCCCTAGACTTGATATGCGACATCTTAGACGAAGAGACTGGACTGTACGGTAGTGTTACTGACAGGCTTTACATGAGCTAGAGCGGGCTTGCTTGTTGATCTTATGATCACTCAATACCCGGGTAGCCGTTACGTCCAGCTAGTACCGCTGACGGCTTGTGGGTGTTTGATATGGTCATCACCTACTGCCGGGGTATTGACGAGTCTTTAGAGTCCTACATAGAGGTTTTACTGGCTCAGGTAAAATGAAGTAGGAGCACATATGTGATATGTGCGGGACCGAGAATAATACGAATATGTGATACCGTATTCTATTCTCGTGATTTTTGTATCGGTCGGTTATATGTGATATATCCGGGTTATACATATGATATTAGTCGGTTATATATGATATAACCGGATTATTAAATCAAGTGTTGATTTGATAATTTAGTGTATAATTGTATATTAGATATACTAGTTTGCATTAACTAATATTAGCTCACTTAAGCATTTATTTTCTCACATGTGCATACTTAATATATATGTGATATATATTAATTGTGTTTTCTTTTGTGTCATGGTTGTTGATACACACTACATGGGTGTATAAGACTTACACCATACTAATTATAATGTAAGATTTAAGTATTTAAATAAATCTAAATTAGTGGATAATTAGTCACATGCATGAATCTTATAGAAGCTTGTGGATGCATCGACTTAGTCCACTCATTTTGTTTTACTTAAGATATTTATTAACCTAACCATTATAATTTAACCATGGTTATGTCTCTGCATGAGTTAGGTATATGATACAAACTCATCTATGGTTGATTCTTTCACCTCATTAGTTCATTCTCATCTCTTGACTTCATCTTCTTCCAACAAGCTCAAGAGCTCTCTAGGTTTTGTTTAAGTGAGAAAATATTGTGAGAAAAATAAAACAAAAGTGGGCCCATTTCCTACTTCATCATCCTCTACGAGATTAGCACTTTAGTATAAGGTGTCAGCTTCACTAATATTTCATTAGTGAAGTAGTAGCTTGAGTTAGTGTCTTCTCGACGTAGATCATCTTCGGCCTCGAAGACTTCATGCAAGCTCGTTCCTTTCACCTTGAGAAGCCATGCAAGAGTCTGGAGGTTTCATGATCGCAGCGAAGGGACTACTACAAGAAGCTATTGAAGTGAAGGACCGGTCTACGAAAGTTGTATTCCGTTATCACCTAGAAGTAAAGTAGTTTACTTTCTAGTTTAGGTCTTAAAACTCTAGTTAGATCCTTGGTTAGGGTTGTTTGGCACACTAAATTTTTAAATATAGCATGTTTGATGCCTTGTAAAACTTTGTGGTTGTGCCAGAGAACCCTACAAAATGTACTTTTCTTAGTTTATCCGTATTTCCATACCGTGATTGCTTCTGTGATGTTTCTTGGTATTATGCGTAAGACGATTTATATATATATATATATATTTAGTAGATGCTATATATGTTTTGCATCCGCGCTAGTCCTGTCCCTACCCTGCCGTAAGTTAAGTAACCTTATAGTGAAGGCCCGAGACCTTGTGGCGAATGCGGATGGCATATATATGGGTGTCTATTTTGATTTCTTTTGGCATGATATGATTAATTGATATGACTGCATTAATTCTGATTAATGTAAGGAAAATAAACCTAAATGATGTTGTTGGAAACAATTTTCGAAAACTATAGGCGTATCCTTTTGCTTTGCGTCGAGGTATTCAGTTAAGAATATCCCGCACCTCATTCGATGATGAAAGAGCCTAGATCCCTTCACAGAGAGTGGCCTCTTTGAAAAAAGTTCACATGACTATAAACTACTCGGTTTTCTTCAAAACCAACGGTTTTTTTTGCAAAACCACTCGTTTTAAAATGCGGAGCCTAAACCACTCCTTTTTCAAAACTGTTCAGGTTCCTACAATGAGATCAAGTTCATTACGTTAAAGGTTTTTCGCCAAAAACTAGTCGTATCCTTCCGTCATTTCGGATTAGTATTTCTTAGTATTCGTGCTGCGTTTGTCATTGCTATTCACCGAGGCGTAGTGTTCGGCAGCTCTCTAATGCTTTTCTGTCACATGGATATGTGGATTGATTAGGAATTTCGTACGAATTTGTTGACCATTCATCAAGAGTCATGCGGGTGGGTCTAACGCTTTCAAGATAATGTCGGGTTGAACTTGATTAGGACCTTTGATTTGTTAATCATTCATCAAGGTCCTTGGGTCCTAAGGTCAAAAAATGCTTATCGGGAACTTCAAATATAAGGAAACCTTGCCAAGCATGTGCATATTTTCTTGAGTGTGATGATTTTGGTCGGCTTTCATCAAAGTTATCACGCAATGATAGTTGTGTCTTAATTCCTACTGATGAGTAGGCTTTACTCCTCGGGTTATCCCGACTAGTTCTCCTTTTATGGTTTGAAGGAGAATTCAAGAAAATAGTGGGAGCAATACTGATTAGATAAAATGATTAACCAATCTAATTTAGGTTAGAGTGCACGTTGGGTGTTTCTTTTCTCTCTCTAGCTGGGACTTTGGCCTGCCTTAAACTAAGACTCATAACCAAGTTAAACCGACCCTTTTACCATTAGACTTTGGATCGTCTAGATTCATGACAAAGTCGCGTATATCCATGTCCCTCCTACTTTACCCTTAGCTTTCTCTAGAACATTCCGTATCACTACGAAGATCTTGATAGAATGATAAAACCATCTCGTATAGTTACATATGAACTCGTAGAAATTTAATTCAGTTCGAGGATAGATTCCGGTTCTGGAGAATTTGAATAGGATTATTCAGTTGTCTTTACCCTTTACCTTCTCTTAGGTTGCGAGAGGTCCTAGTATTAGGAGAGTACATCTATTATGCTTATTTGATAGCCTTCTTCCAAAGATTAGGCATGTTCCAAAAGATAGGAAAGGAAGAAAACCAATTAGCCTAAATACGGTGTACAGAAGGTAAGAAGTAAAGACAAATGAAGGGATTGAAGTGAGGGAAATAGAAATTGCAACCGGTGTCATGGATCTTGATAATAGAAGAGGCATTACTATGAATTTTTGGATATAGTGCCCTCAAGACAATTATTGAAATTGCAAATAGGCGATTATGATAATTGAAGGAGGATCTATACAGATATAACAGTCTTACTCAAGATGGTAGTATGCTAACTGGTTTGTATTTATCATTGATGTGTATACGTTTTACTCATTATTAATGATAAAGCCCGTAAGATCATTACTTGACTACCAGCATTATGATAGAGATCATATATGTGGAGCTGGGTGTCCATAAGCACATCCTTAAACGTCACTAGTCGAGAGAGTATCGAGACCAGATATCAATATTCCAGAGTAGACTAGTGTATACGTTTCTAGACCCCGACGAGGGGCGGTGGCCGGTCTTACAAGCCATTGGTGTTGAGTCACCTAAGATAGTGTACAGCTGCTCACTGGAGGTGAGTACATTGGACAGACTCGCCGAAAACTGCTAGCTGGTATTATACCTATCGTTAGATAGCAGTTCTCAAGTGACATGAGTACAGAGTAGTCCTTTGACCTGAGACCGTCATTTGTCTCGTGTGAGTTCCCACTGTACTTAGATTATTACTTTACCACGGCTCAAAGGAGTCGTGCAAATAAGTTTTAGTTGGGTACAGTCCCGAGCCATAAGAAGACAGTGAGCGATTGTCAGGGATTCATCTCTCCCAGTATAGGGAGTTGATGCCGCGCTGTGTTTAGGTTAGCTATCACCATAAGTCTCTAGCCAGAGCGGATGAGATTTTACTGATTCAGGATCAGTAGTTTCTCGGAAGGTGATGAGATTGACACTGACATGACTTATCAGGTTATTAGGGGGTTGACGTTTTTCACCCCCTAAACCCGATATGCGATACTCTTAGATGAAGAGACTGGAATGTACGGATATTGTAACAGACATGCTTAGTAGGGGCACAAATGAGTTTTCTTATCGGCCTCCCTTTCATTCAATACTTGGGAAGCCGTTACGTAAAAATAGTGCCGCCGACGTGCTTGCGGTTAGATCAACTGCCAGCGTATTGTCGAGTCTTTAGAGTCCCACACAAAGGATTTTTCCCGGTTCAGGCGATAGATGTATATGTCGTTCATTTGTACGTGCAGATATCCGATTAAATATGTGTACATGCTATACAGAGTTTAATCGAGCGGTTGATAATATTAGCTGGTTTAGGATTAAACCGGATTATTAAATCAAGTTTTGATATATATATATATATATATTCTAGTATTATTGTTCACTATTCATTTTCTCTCTTTTGTCTATCCGTATTTTTATAAGGATACATGTATATGTAGCAATACGTATACCGAATGAAATATTCCGTATTTATACGAAATACTTCTAGAAGGAGGACACCTCATTATAGGTTTTTTTATTTCATTTATGGAAAATAAGTTAATGAGGTGTCATGGTGAGTTGGAAAGGAAACATGTAGAGAGGGATGGCTTGTATTTTAAAATAGCAAAATTGTTTTGTCACAATTTTTAAATGGTTGGAAAAGTAAATGAAGCCCTCATTCTCTTCACTTCCAACACTTGGCCATTTTTTGATGGTTCTTCCTCCTCCTCCTCCTCCTCTCATGCTCATGAGTTGAACTTAAATGAGATGGTAAAATGAGAGAAAAAATTTAGTGAAAAGAATTCCTACATCACCATCTCCATTCCTAACGAGCTTGGAGCATCAGCTTGAGCTTGGACTAGATTACTTCGGGTGGATCATCATCTACAAGGAAAAGCATCTTGCAAGCTTGATCTCAAAGCACCGAGGAGCTCAAGAAGAGTTGATTGAAGCCCCGAAGGACACGATTCTTTTAGTATAATCACTTTTCACAGTAGTTAGCACTCTTGGTTTTTAGTTAGTTTAGGCAAACGGATAGATTTTGGGTAATGTTGGTTGTGCTTGCTATAATTTCAATTATTTTGCATTCCTCCTCGCTACGTACACCGCAGTGTGATCATAATCCACTAAAATGGTATCAGAACCACTCCATTAGCCTAAACTATCTCCTATGACCTTAGATTTTCATCGCAAATCATCGGTTTCAAAACTGTTTTCAAACCAGAGACTATATTTGCAAAAACTGTTTTTTTTCTAACTTGTACTCGATACCCGGAGCTCTCATTTTGGAATGGGGACTCTACAGGGCATCGAGGGTGACACGTAGGGTCTTGGGAACCTCTTTTCTAAACCGATCTTTTCAATTTAGGGCCGTTTTTCGCGACTGAAATCAGCCAAGATGTTTTTGTCCGAAACATCAACACTTCGGGTTTTAAATTGATGTTTCATGTGTTTACTTGATGCCCGGGGCTATCTTTTTTGAACGGGGACTCCGTAGGGTATTGAGGGTGACCCGGGAAGTCTCGGGGAGCAATGTTTTCAAAATTATATCGAGTTTAGTCGTTGTTGTTTGAAGGTTTGAAATTGTAATACCCCAGAGCAGTGCGGTCTTAAGACATCATGGTGATCTGCTCTGTCCACACTCAGTGCGGTCTGTTGCGGACATCTTGGTGATCTGAGTGAGGGAGCCATTTCAGAACAATGGGATCGGGTCCCTAAAGCACATTCCGAAAGAGGACCGAACTGCATTATAAATATAATAATACCACCCTCAATTACAGAGGTACCTTTTAAGTGAACCGGAACTACTGGAGCTTGAGAACTCCGTAGTTAAGTGTGCTCGGGCCAGGGAAGTCTTGGGATGGATGACCTCCTGGGAAGTGACCCCTGGTTGGGCCCGGTTCGCTCTAAAGGGAAAAACCGTGCAGTTTCGGCCAAAACGGACAATACCATCTGTACTGGGACATGGGGCGTTACAGAAACTGATCGATTTTTGTTGCTGTCCAAAACTGAATATTTTTTGCGAATTCCGATCCCCGAGGGCTCTTGGTTCGGACTAAGAACCCACGAAGGGGGTCGGGGGGGTACCCCGGGGAGTTCTTGATCACCCCATCGGGCACTGGGGCACATTACGTGTCGTTCGGACTCTTGGTTTTCACAAAAAAGGTATGGTTTTTTGGATGTCGAAGTTCACTTGATTTCCGTCAATTGAAATTTCAAGCGTGAACTTCGCAGGTGATGAATTCGAAGGTCATGATTACATGTTACTTGTTTCTGTGATGTGTATATCTCTGTAATGGTTTAGCTGGATTGTCGCGTCGGATAGCTCTTCATGCGATTGCTTGTACAGTTTTGATTTTTTTGTTATATATTCATTTGTTCGGAACGAGCTCTAACTTATGGCCATCATTTCCGCTTTATGTATATTCTTTTATTGGGGCACGACCTGGATGCGGTCGATGTCATCGTTGTATATTTTTCTTATCTATACTAGGATTAACCCAGGAGAAGTGCTCGAGTAGCCGGGATCTAGAGTGCAGTAGGTGGCCATCTCATGGAGCTAAGACTGAGACGCTTCACTCTAGAATTGGCGGGTTGCTCACCGCACTTGTAGGAGTTATAGGATCGACCCATAGAGGAGTGCCCAAAATACCGGATTATAGAAAGCAATGGGTGACGGACTTATGTTATTGAGGGTGGGCTACCCAATTTCTAGAATTGGCAGATGGCTCGCCTCACTTGGGGTACCCCGGGGAGTTCTTGATCACCCCATCGGGCACTGGGGCACATTACGAGTCATTCGGACTCTTGGTTTTCACAAAAAAGGTATGGTTTTTTTGATGTCGAAGTTCACTTGATTTCCGTCATTTGAAATTTCTAGCGTGAACTTCGCAGGCGATGAATTCGAAGGTCATGATTACATGTTACTTGTTTCTGTGATGTATATATCTCTGTGATGGTTTAGCTGGATTGTCGTGTCGGATAGCTCCTCGTGCGATTGCTTGTACAGCTTTGATTTTTTTTGTTATATATTCATTTGTTCGGAACGAGCTCTAACTTATGGCCATCATTTCCGCTTTATGTATATTCTTTTATTGGGGCACGACCTGGATGCGGTCGATGTCATCGTTGTATATTTTTCTTATCTATACTAGAATTAACCCAGGAGAAGTGCTCGAGTAGCCGGGTTTTAGAGTGTAGTAGGTGGCCATCTCATGGAGCTAAGACTGAGACGCTTCGCTCTAGAATTGGCGGGTTGCTCGCCGCACTTGTAGGAGTTATAGGATCAACCCATAGAGGAATGCCCAAAATACCCGATTATAGAAAGCAACGGGTGACGGACTTATGTTATTGAGGGTGGGCTACCCAATTTCTAGAATTGGCAGATGGCTCGCCGCACTCGTAGGGGTCTAGGATCGACTTTGTATAGGAGATCCACTCGACCGGGGAATGTCGCGTTTTATTTGCGGCTCAAATGAAACTCGGGGTTCCTAGTGTATCCGTTATTCTATATTGTTGTTTGCATGCCTGTGATGATTATTGTCTTCCTGCGATGTTGATATATATATATATATATATATATATATATATATATATATATATATATATATATATATATATATATATATATTAGTTGATACTTCTATATGTTGCGATAGGAGGGGTTTCGTCTCTCCCGGTATAGAGAATTGATGTTGCGCTGTGTTCGATTGGCTATAACTGAAAATCCCTGGCCAGGGTTGCTGAGATTTACTGGTAAGTGTTATCAGTTTTTCTCAAAGAGTTATAGACCTCAAATCGACACGACTTATCAAGGTACTAGGGTCTGACGTTTTCCACCCCTAGGCGAGATATGCGACATATCAGACGAAGAGACCGAACTGTACGGGAGTGTTACTGGTTGGATTCACAAGAGAATGTACAGGCTTGCTTGTTGATCTTCTGATTGCTCAATACCTGGGTGGCTGTTACGTTTACCTGACCGCTTGCAGCTTGTGGGTGTTTGATATGATCATCACCTACTGCCGGCGTATTGACGATTCTTTAGAGTCCTACATAGAGGTTTCCTGGCTCAGGAAAAACGGAGTAGGAGCACATATATGATATGTGCGAGACCGAGAATATTACGATATGAGATATCGTATTCCATTCTCGCGATATATGATATCGGCCGGGTATATGTGATATAGCCGGGTCATCGGATCAAGTGTTGATTCGATGAACTGATACAGATTATATTAGTCGGTTATATGCGATATAGCCGGATTATCGGATCAAGTGTTGATTTGATAATTTAATATATAATTATATATATGATATATTAAGTTACATTAACTAATATAAGCTCACTTAAATATTTTTTTCTCACATGGATAATACATTGATATATATGTGATATATGTTAATTGTATTATTTTATTTTGCTACAAAAATATATTACATATGTGATATATAATATTGTAACAAGTTAGGGTTACAAATGCAACATGATTTGTGGAGTTTAAACAAGTTAGGGTTTGATTTGGGTTAGCATTTGGGTTAGCTTTTGCATGAAACTTCAAGAAGCTTCATTTTGTTTTTTGCTAAGATATTTTGTGTTGATATTTTCTAACCCAACCCAAACCCTTTACTCTAGTTAACTCTCTACATGGGTTAAGTCTTCATTCTTAACCCATGGTTGATTTGTAACCATAACAATGATTTTTCATTATTCATCACAAAAGGTTCTTCTTCTTCTTCATTCTCTTGAAAGAAAAGGCTTGCCAGCTTTTTGCATGTGATGATTTTGAGTGAGAAATTGAAAACAAAAGAGAGCTAAATTCCTAATTCATCATCCTCATCTATTCTAGCCACTTAGATTAGGGTGTTTGCTTTGCTAATACTTGATTAGTAAAGCAAGAGCTTGGGTTTGAGATTCTTCAAGGTAGATCATCTTAGTAGTTGAAGATTGGAAACAAGTTTGCATCTTTCTCTTCATGGAGCCTCTCTTGAGTCCGGGTACTCGATGATCGCAGCGAAGGGACCTCAACACGGAGCTTTAGAAGTGAAGGAATGGACTACAAAGGTTGTAATCCCTAACTCTTAGAAGTAAAGTTGTTGACATGCTTGTTTATTCTAATACTCTAGTTAAGATCTTGGTTAGGGTTTGTTTAGCACCCCAAAAATTATAAAGTAGTATGATTGATGCTTGCCAAAACCTTGCTAAGATGCTAAGCTACAGTGGTATCAGAGCCAAGCTAGAGCTTTAGGCGTTGTCTAGACGAAGTTTGAAGTCCGATCGAACTCCGAAACCCCGTAAAAACCTAGATTCTGGAATTTTTTTCAAAAGTTGAAATTTTTCATATTAAAAATACTCAGAATATCATGCAGGGAATTCTAAGGATTACTGTGATGTACGAAGCCACAAATCACTTAAGTGACCGTGGAACCGCGGCCAAACCATGCGTTTGCCAGCGGTTCCGTAGCTAACTTGAAACTAAAAGAAACCTAAAGATGTTGTAGAAACTTGTCTCAAAAACAGGTAGCTCTAGTTCTTGCTTTGCATAGTGGTATTCCTTGTAGAATATCCAGCACCTTATTCGATAAGGAAAGAGCCGAGATCCCTTCACCGGGAGTGACCTCTTTAGCGAAACTAACAGATGCTACAAACTCGGTTTGTCTTTTGATTGTTTTTATAGTTTTTGCTTTGCATAGTGATATTTGTGGAATATCCTGCACCTTATTCGATGAGGAAAGAGCCGAGATCCCTTCACCGGGAGTGACCTCTTTAGCAAAACTAGAAAAGGCCTAAAAAACATTCCATTTAAAATCACTCGATTCTATAGCGATATCAACTTCATTACGCAAAGGGTTTTCTTAAAGACCTGTCATAGCCCTCCGTCATTTCAGATAAGTAATAGTTAGTATTCGTGCTGCGTTTGTTGACCTCTGTCAAGGCATAGTGTGCGGTAGCTGATTAGTGCTTATCTGCATAAGCATATAATGTGATTGATTTAGGGTAGTCGTGCGACATTGTTGACCTCTGTCAAGGGTCGTGCGGGTGGGCTTACTTCAATCAGGAAATGACGGGTTAAACTTGACTAGCAACCTATGGTTTGTTGACCTCTGTCATGGTCATAGGATGCTAGGGGTAAAATATTATCGGGAATTTCAAGTGTTGAAATTTGCAATGAGATTGCATACCTTCTATGAGATTGTTGGATCCCGATACCTACTGCGAGTAAGAGTTACTCCTGGGGGAGTTTTACACATTACGATTAGCCGATCAAGTAGGTGTCTAGAAAGGTGTTAACGGGGTTACGCCCCTGGGAAAATGAGGTTTATTTTAATTAGGTCCGTGCGAAAGCGCGGGGAACCTCCCTCAAAGTACTGGCACTGGCCTGGCTGAAAGATTGGAGAACTTGTAGGGTATAATTAATCCCGGCTAGTCTTTCCTTTTAGGGTTTGAAGGAAGATTTTAATAAAACAGTGGGAGACATCCTGATTAGATATATTCATAACCAATCTAATCTTGTAAGAGCATACGCTGAGTGTTTTCTTCTATCTCTCTCCAGCTAGCGCCCATGTCACGACGTAATCAAAATAATAATACGGATGTATTGACCGAACCCGCTTGTTATACTGCGCTAGGGAATGTTGGTCCCGCTCCAACTTATAATTGTTATAAGACCGAGCAGGAAATAGGGGATTACCAGAATTCCCGTGTCGCCCAAATGAAGAAAGTACATGCTGATGCATCTTCTTCGGGTATGTTCATTACCGAGAACTGTTTCTCAGTATCCTTTACGTCCTGGGTATGAGATACCGGATCAGGATCCCGCAGATGTAATTTGTTACATGGGCTACAGAAAGGTAGAGAACTGAGAACGGGTGATAAATTTCAAGAGTTGGAAATGTTGCAAGTGTTGCAGCCAAGTTTATTGGCAGTTATCATCCTGTATTACAAGAATACAATGATTCTGAACGAATGTTATTAGATACCGAACCTGATATACAATATCATATCAGTCTCTTTATTAGTAAAGAAGGATATAATTTTGTATTGTTGGATAATGTTTTGAACATTTCCTATATCAAGAGTTGATCTGTTCAGGCACGTTATCTAAAAGCATAGACGTTCTAAATCAAACCACAGTTCTTAACGTACAGAACACACACAAGAAGAAGAGTTCAGAAATGAACGAATCCTTCTTGAGGAATTGTAGACTAGGTCATATCAATGCGACCCGACTAGCTGAAGTTACATAAAGATACATATTTAAATTAGTTTGGATTTACATCTTGTAAAACTTTCCAGTCATGTCACAAAGATAAGATGACCACAGCTCCGTTTATTGGAAACAGAGAAAGAGTTAGTGAACTCTTGGGATTGATACATGATGATGTATGATAGTCCCATGTCTCTATATGCCAGGACATGTTCTTTGTACTTCATTACATTCACTGATGATCTCTCAAGATTCAGACATATGTTCCTGTTGAAACACAAGTCCGAAACTTTTGAGACAATCACAGAATATAAGTTAGAAGTAGAGAACAAAAAATGGGTATAAGTATTATGTCCTTTGATGTGATCAAGGAGGAGAATACTTGAGCACGAAATTCCTGGACTATAAAAAGAAAGGAGAATGAGATTCTCTCTCAGCATTACTCCTCCGTATACACCACAGCACGTCGGTGTATCGGGACGGAGCAATCGCACCCTATATGATATGGTGTGCTCTATGATGAGTACTACTGAGTTGCCTATTTTCTTTTGGGGTTATGCACTTGAGAAGTTGCATACCTATTGAATAGGGTTCCAACCAAATCAGATGCCTACCACTCCATATGTGATATGGAATGGGAAGAGACCATTTCTTAAAGATGTTAAGATTTGGGGTTGTCCGGCCTATGTCAAAAGCAAAATCTGGACAAGCTCGAGGCAAGGTCAGTTCTGTGGAAGTTTGTTGGATATCCCAAGCATTCGCAAGGGAATATATTCTGCCACATCGAGGAACAAAAGATGTTTTATTTCTCGTCAAACCACTTTTTGAGAAAAAGGGAATTTCTTGTGAAGAAATTAGTGGTCTTGAGGTAGAACTGGAAGGAGTTCCAGCTATACAAACCGCAGCTGATGATTTGGTAAACCCGAAGGATTCAATAGTTTCCAACGAACCTCAGCTTCTCTGCCGATCTGGTAGGGTTCCTCATCCTCCTGAGAGATACTTCGGTTTCTCTATGACAGTGGGAGCAAGGATTGCATCAAGAGATGATGACCAAACTAGTTTCGAGCAGCCCATCATGAGTGGGGACTCTGTGAGAATGGCTAGATGCTTAGCGATCTGAGATGGAATCCTTATACACCAACAAAGTATGGATTTTGATTGCTTTATCTGAAGGATTAAATCCCCATCAGAAGCAAGTATATCTTGAGAAGATTACTTGGTGTACATGGAAAAGTTGAGACTTTCAAAGCTATCCTTAAGTCCATCCAGATCCTACTTGCCACTGCTACATACCATGGCTACGATATTTGGCGGTTGGGTGTCATGACTGCTTTTCTAAATAGTGATTTGGAAGAGAGCGTCTATAAGTACACAGCCAGAGGGCTTCGTAGACAGTGGGTGCAGCGGAAACGTGTGCAAGATGTTTTATGTGATAAATCAGGCATCGCGGAGTTGGAACGTCCATTTTGATGTGCTAGTCAAAGAGTTTGACTTCATCAAAATGGTAGATGAACCAAGTATATACAAAAAGGTAGTAGGGAGTATGGTGGTGATCCTCGTATAGTACGTGGATGACATACTCTTGATTGGGAAGTAGTTTCCTATGCTACACTCGGTCAATCTCCTCTTATCACAATGATTCTCCATATAGGATCAAGGTGATACCTCCTAAATCCTGGGTTATGGATCTATAAGATAGATCTAATTGGATGTTAGGATTCTCACTAGTTGTAGTGAGATGGTATCAATCGATCCTGGGGAGAATCACTGTAAAGGTTCCAGGGTGATAAGGACGACTGAATGTCAGTCACAGGCGTTTTCTTTACCCTCAGTGGAGGGACGGTATGTTGGAAGAGTTCCAAGCTAGATATTGTGACATATTAGATGATTAAAGGCTAGATACATCGTTACCAAGGATGCTACCAAAGAGGCAGTCTGCATATATATGAGTTCATGAGATGAATTTTGTTCATACCATTGTGTGACAATGGAGTTGTGGCTTAGGCCTAGGAACCCCCATCCCATCTGTGATCCAGACATATTCTTAGGCAGTATCACCTGATCATGGAGAAGTTTGATCTCCAGGTAGATCGAGGTTAGGAGAGTAGACTGAGAGGACAACAGCGCGGATCCACTCACAAAGGCCTATTTCCCAGTAGAGACTTTTATGGGATGGTTGAGTATGAGATACTTCAACCACAACTGATTGTTGGGTATGCGATACCACAACAGATGGCCCTAGTGCAAGTGGAAGATTGTTAGTGATATGTATGCCTTAGAGGCCATTACTATACATACGATGTATATTGTAGTGGATGCTTGGACATATATAGAGAGGACTTTCTTGCTCGATATGATAGTATGCTATCTGGTTGACCTTTATCTTAACATGTACTCTGATTGTCTCTATGTCACTTGTTGATAAAGCTCTTAGGATGCGTACTTGACTACCAGGACTATGATGCGGATCATATTAGTGGGGACAATGTAGTCACCAAGTACATCCTTCAAATGTTCCTAGTCGTGGGAGTACCGAGATAGGGCATCGATACTCCAGAGTAGACTAGCGTATGCGCTTCTAGACCCATATGATGGGCGATGGATGATCCCATATCCATTGGTGTTTGACATCAGAGAAGGTATGCGGGTGCTCAGTGGAGACTGGGTACACTGGACGGACTCGCCGAGAACTCCCAGATGGTATTATACCTTACGTCATATGGCAGTTCTCTGGTGATACTGGTACAGGTTAGTTTGTAGACCCGAGATCGTCATAGAGTCTTGTGTAATTCCCACTGTGCTTTGATTTCCATCATACCACGTCCAAGAGGGCATGCAAAACGGTGGCTTTTAGGTACAATCCCGAATCACATGGAGGCGATGAGCGATAGGAGGGGTTTCGTCTCTCCCGGTATAGGGAGTTGATGTTGTGCTGTGTTCGATTGGCTATAACTGGAAATCCCTGGTCAGGGTTACTGATATTTACTTGTAAGAGTTATCAGTAGTTTCTCGAACTGTTATGGACCTCATATCGACACGACTTATCAAGCTACTGGGGTCTGACGTTTACCACCCCTAGGAGAGATATGTGACATATCATACGAAGAGACCGGACTGTACAGGAGTGTTACTGGTTGGATTCACAGGAGAATGTACAGGCTTGCTTGTTGATCTTCTGATTACTCAATACCTGGGTGGCTTTTACGTTTAGTTGACCGCTTGCAGCTTGTGGGTGTTTGATATGATCATCACCTACTGCCGGCGTATTGACGATTCTTTAGAGTCCTACATAGATGTTTCCTGACTCAGAAAAAACAGAGTAGGAGCACATATATGATATGTGCGGGACCGAGAATATTACGATATAAGATATCGTATTCCATTATCGTGATATATGATATTGACCGGGTATATGTGATATAGCCGGGTCATCGGATCAAGTGTTGATTCGATGAACTGATACAGATTATATTAGTCGGTTATATGCGATATAGTCGGATTATCGGATCAAGTGTTGATTCGATAATTTAATGTATAATTATATATGTGATATATTAAGTTACATTAACTAATATAAGCTCACTTAAAGATTCTTTTTCTCACATGAATAATACTTTGATATATGTTAATTGTATTATTTTATTTTGTTACAAAAATATATAATATATATGATATATAATATTGTAACAAGTTAGGGTTACAAATGCAACATGATTTGTGGAGTTTAAACAAGTTAGGGTTTGATTTGGGTTAGCTTTTGCATGAAGCTTCAAGAAGCTTCCTTTTGTATTTTGCTAAGATATTTTGTGTTGATATTTTCTAACCCAACCCAAACCCTTTACTCTAGTTAACTCTCTACATGAGTTAAGTCTTCATTCTTAACCCATGGTTGATTTGTAACCATAACAATGATTTTTCATTATTCATCACAAATGGTTCTTCTTCTTCTTCTTCTTCTTCATTCTCTTGAAACAAAAAGCTTACTAGCTTTTAGCATGTGATGATTTTGAGTGAGAAATTGAAAACAAAAGAGAGCTAAATTCCTACTTCATCATCCTCATCTATTCTAGCCATTTAGATTAGGGTGTTTGCTTTGCTAATACTTGATTAGTAAAGCAAGAGCTTGGGTTTGAGATTCTTCAAGGTAGATCATCTTAGTAGTTGAAGATTGGAAGCAAGTTTGCATCTTTCTCTTCATGGAGCCTCTCTTGAGTCCGGGTATTCGATGATCGCAGCGAAGAGACCTCAACACAGAGCTTTAGAAGTGAAGGAATAGACTACAAAGGTTGTAATCCCTAACTCTTAGAAGTAAAGTTGTTGACATGCTTGTTTATCCTAATACTCTAGTTAAGATCTTGGTTAGGGTTTGTTTAGCACCCCAAAAATTTTAAAGTAGCATAATTGATGCTTGCCAAAACTTTGCTAAGGTGCTAAGCTAACCCTACACCCATCATATATCCAAATATGTTTTAAGACGGGTATTGCTCATTTCCGGAGATAGTTGTTCTCCACGAAGTTGAGATTTAGAGAGATACAAAAATAAACATTGGAGCAGATCCAATCACTGAGGCTATTACTCGAATGCAATAGTTTGACAAACGTGTTTTGAGAAACTGATTAGTAGAGAAGTTAGGTGTTCGGTATCACACGGGCTGTGAGTATGCAACATCGCAATAATTAGCCTTAAGTACAAGTGGGAAATTGTTGGCTATAGTGCCCTCAATGCAATTATTATAGTTGCATGTTTCCCCAATCAGAGTAAAGCTCTGTTCAAATTCCAAGATTTGAAACGAAGCGACGGTTCTGTTTCCCCATATCAGACCAAAACTCTGTGCTAAAATTTCAAAACTCAAAAGTTGAAGAAACGCTTCAGATCCAGCGCTCTGCGCTGCACACCACGTGTTAAAAATGGGTGCGCATGCGCAGGTGCGCTGCGCGCCACGTGTCGAACGTAGGTGCGCTAGCGCAAGGGTCGCCAGCGCTGGAATTAAAAATTACCCACCGTTAGATCAAAAGATCTAATAATAATAAATTATTAAGTAATTAGAATTAAAATTCTGGTACGAAAAGATCTTTTCAATCTTATTAAAACAAGAAGATTATCTTTTGCAAAGTAGAAGCCTTAGGATCAAAGATCCAACGGTGGGAAATATTCCCAAATCAATCAGAGAAAGATCTCTTAAAACCGATTTAACAAATCAAATGGCCCTATATAAAGGCCCCAAGACTTAAAGTCTGATAAAGAAAAAAAACCCTACAAACTTTGAGAAAACTCAAAGAAAAAGAAAAGCAAGCTTTTGGTGAAAGAAGATCATTTTTCTTCAAGGTAAAGAACATGATTCTTGAACACAGAGATGAAATCATCTCATAAAAGAAGAACTATCTTTTAAAAAAGATCATAGATCTACAAAAGACCAAGGACTTTGATAAAAAAAAGAGAGATCGGAGATTTTATTATAAAAATTAAAAAGAAGTATTCACTTCATTCATAGATCCTTGGTCTACAAAGGCAGTGCCCTTTTTTATAAATAAGAACTTTTTTTTCTTGAACCTTGAGGCAAGGCCTCCTTTAAAGGGAGAGCATAAACATGTTCTCTGATCATAAATTTGATCAAATGCGTTTTGCGCTACTGAAAAGTTCTTTGCACTCATGAACTGTGATTTTGCGCTCCTTAGATCGGCGCTCAGCGTCAAAATTTGCCACGTGTCAACGACATATGCAACTTGCGCTTTGCGCTTCTGAGATAGCGCACTGTGCTCATTGGCTGGCGCTCAGCGCTAAGCGCGCCACGTGTCACTCACTGGTGCACCACCAAACTAGCGCAAAGCGCTCATAAATTGAAAGCGCAATGCGCTCATAAGCTGGCGCTTTGCGCTAAGCGCGACACGTGTCTTTTTCGTATGCGCTACTCGACAGAAGTGCAACGCGCTCTCTAATTGGCGCAAAGCGCCTGGCATGCTACGTGGCGCATTTTCAGAACACACTTTGTTCTAATGAATGCTATGCATTCAATACAAGACAAAAGATGCCAGGATGTAATGCTTAGCATTACTAAAAGGGCCGAGCCCAAGTAAAGGCTCAATAGCCAGAACAACAAAATCTTAAACATTTTAATTGGACTTAGCCCAATTCTGGACATAAGTCCTCAACTTATATTGAACTGAGCACATCTGCTCACAAGTATTCAACAGATCTTAGTCTCAAATTGGGCTACAGATCTTTCGAACAATTCACATCGGTTCGAGGGTACATCTCATTACCCCTGTGATATTTGTCGTTATAATCCTTCAACGTCTTCAGAGAGGTGACGGGTCCCGATGACCACACATTTCTACGGACTGTATGGTCCTTAAACTCATGGACTACGATGTCCTTAAACTTATAGACTACGATGTCTTTAAACCGGACTGTGGGGTCCTTAAGCCCATGGACTACGATGTCCTTAACCTGGACTGTGGGGTCCTTAAACATCCACGGACTACGATGTCCTTAACCTGGACCGAGATGTCCTTAAACTACCTTTGGAACGAGATGTCCTTAAACTAACATTGGACCACCATGTCCTTAAACTGGTAATCGACCGCAATGTCCCTAAACTAAACAATAGAGCCCAATTGCTCTCTTGTCGGATCTAAATAATCCTGTTAAGTTGATCTTAGTCTAAAAATTAGACTAACGTATCCTTAACATACGTTTAAGTTGATCTTAGTCTCAAATGAGGCTAACGTATCCTTAAACCCAAACCCCAAACCTAAATCTTAGAAGATACAGATTTGGACTAATCCACGCCCTACGGGCGACAACATAAATTAGTCTCCGTATACAATCCACGGGTAACCGACTCAATACGTATATGCCGTTATCTAAAGTACCGGACCCAATCAAAACTTGATTTAGGTGGATGTTAACTACATCGCTTATGAATATAAAATCATATCCCTCTCTAGAAAGTGAGGACACTGATATGATATTACAAGTCATACTAGGTACATACAGACAGTTACGTAGAATCAATATCTGCCCACTTGTCAAACCTAGGCGATATTCTCCCACGGATTCAGCGTCTACGCTCATTCCGTTTGCAACTCTGAGAGACAAATCACCTATCTTCATAACTCTACGGTTTCTCAAAGCATGTAATGAATTACAGATATGAGATCCTGCTCCGGTATCTAGTACCCAGGAAGTAGAGCTAATTGACAAATAGTTCTCTATTACAAACACACTTGAGGCTGAAGCCACAACATGCTTTGTATCCTGGTTACTGGCTTCGAAAGACCTGCAATCTTTCTGCCAATGCCCAATCCCATAACAATAGGAACGTTCCTCTTTTACTACATCCAGTTCTGAAACTTTTGCCCCTCTCTTTCCTTCTACTTCCCTGATTTCCTTCAGGGTAGAAGGTAGAGACAGTAGAATCAAGTCAGTATCTGACTCGTTCTCCAACGTGGTCTTCAGGTCCATGAGCTGATCAATATAGCTAGTCATTGTAAGGACGCTATCCCCTATAGATGACTCGAAATCCAACCTCGCTTGAATTAATTCGTTCGAGGTCTCATATCTTATGATATGAGATTGCTTTCCATATAAAACTTTGTTATGGAGAAAGATGGAAACTGAGTCCATCTTCTCGTGCTGCTTCTGGTTTACACCATCAACTGAAACTAACACGAGGCACTTGGCTTTCGCTTTATTCTTTTCCTTTGTCTGGCGGATATCCATATCCGTGACGGTGGAAATTAGACCTGGGACTGTGGGATCTTGAGTAGTAATAGGGTGGTCCAGCTTGTCATAGGCAATGGACATCTGGATAGCCCTTTGCCAGTCATATAAGTCAGATTCAGTCAATTTTTTATCTAGATGTAACCTATGTGTGGTCACAAGGTCGCTGCAATTAAGAGAGAGAGAAGAATTAGCATGATGCTCTTTTAAGTTTAGAGTGGTTTTTAATTTATCTAAACAGGATGGCTCCCACTGTTTCTCGAATCCCTCCTCAAACCATAAAAGAAGAATTAGCCAGGACTATTCTCACCGTACAATTCTTGCTTAACCGTTCAGCCATGTCAGTGTCGATACTTCGAGGGAGGTTTTCCAACGCTTTCGCGAAGTTCCTTAATTAAATAACTTCTTTTCTCTGGGGGCGTATTCCCGCTGACACCTTTCTAGGCACCTACTTGGTTTATAGCATTGATCGTTAAGTGATGAATCTCCTGATAAGTAGTATATACTCACAGTAGGATCGGGATCCAAAATATCATCGTATGATAATGTTGAAGGAATCCTACCAACATTCATCAAACTCTAAAATGGTATGCACTCTCTGCAAATTTCAGTTTCTTTAGAAATTCCCGATATAAATTTTGGCCCCATGCTCTTATGACCTTGGGGCTAGGTCAAAATGTCATAAGTCACATGTCAAGTTCTACCCATCATTGTCCTTGTTAATTTGAACCCATCCGTACATATCCTTGACGTTAGGCCAAAATGATAATACGACTGTCCCAAACTAACACATCTATCTATGCAACATATGAATACCCAGCAGCTACCAAACACTATGCCTTGGCGTTAGGTCAAAATACATAGCTTGAATACTACTGAATACCCAAATGAAATGAAGGAGGGTTACGAATGGTTTTGGCAAAAACCGTGAACGTAGTGAACTTGATATAATCGAAGGAACCTGATACTTTCTAAAAGGAGTGGTTAAAGCTCCGCAATTAAAAAAACTGATCTTTTAAAATAACCGAGTGGTTTCTTTTAAATTTGTTCCAACGATTAATCTTTGGTTTATTTTCTTTGCATTATAATAATGCGTCCCATCATTTATCCTATCATTGCAGAAAACAACGAAAATACCAAGTCCTCTTATGCCATCCGTATTAGCCATGGGGTCCCGTCATCACCCGTTAGGTTACTTAACTAACGACAGAGCGGGGGCTGGGCTAGCACAGGTGTAAAACATAAGTGACGTCTAATAGCTATAATATATAGATATTGTACATTCGTCAGACGCAATAATAAGCATTCCAGATCACTGATGAACTTTATTGGATATACTAGCAATCCGCATTTGTTTTGAGCCTACAATAAAAGACGGATTACACAGTTGTGATGAATAGCCATTACCCCACCCTAGACCCCTACGGGTACGGCAAACTCCCCGCCAAGTACTCGAAGTGAAGCGGTCTCCCTCAACAACGTGAGTAGGCCACTAAACACTTCAACGTACCCGGTAGTTTGTGTACCCCGCCTTGGGTCTATCCTAGGAGCAAAAACAGTAAAAAGAAATAATACAACGGTGGCTACAACCGCAACCTGGATGTGCCCCGCAAAAGAATATTACATCATATTACATTTACATCGAATGAATGAATATTAAACCCATCTCAAACCCCAGATAATCATCACAACACTCCAATCAAGTCCATATACACAAACAGTAAACATTACTGAAATGTGCAACCCCCTGCCAACCGACATACTAGCAGTTAGGGGAGGTTTACGAACACATTAAACAATACAGATAAAAACCCAATTAGCAAATATCTTAGAATATCGATCGACAACCATTTTCCGTGTCTACCCCAATAGCAAGCCAGCACTGAAGTAACCTGGGTAGAAACAGAACATACAGGAAACCAAAATACCAATAAATATGAATAACAGAGCAAATCCGAGTCAACTCGGCGTTGACTCGGCGGCGGATCCGTGGCCAAAAGCACCTTCTTGCCGCGGATCCGCGGCCGTCTTGCCGAGTTAGGGGCTCGTATTTTCCCAGTATTCTTATATTTCCCTACTGTGAATTTTAAGGCACATCAAATAATTTTTTAGATATGTTTAAAATTAACATAAACCGTTAGGGGGTTAGGGTTTTGTTTTCGTGTTTTCCGTCGATCGAACTTCTAATTAGTTGCTAACAAGCTAGTAATGGTTTAACCTGGCTCTGATACCACTGTAAGTTCATGTCACGCACCCCACGAACTTGCGGGGAGGAGGAATATATGAAAAACGATTATCAAAGCTTCGTAACACGGACTTGAGCGCATGAATCGTTTCTAAACCGTTACTAGGAAACTACGAAAGGTTTAACTACTCAGATTCGAAGTTATACCTCACATTACTTGTCCTTCGGGTCTTCATCGCGGTCCTCCACTCCTCATAGGCTCCTTGGAACATCGGCACCTCAACGGCCCCCTCGAGTCAAAGACGATCCACCCGAGAGCTCCTACGCCAAGCTTTATCTCTAACGTGAGATAACTAGGTTGCTCAAAGTGCTAATCTAAGCTACCTAGGGGATATAGAGTGAGGTTATGGAAGTGTTAGTCTAGCTAACTCTTAATCTCAACACATGAGAGGTTAGAGTTAGGGTTTGAAGAGGGAGAGCTTGAGGAGAGAGAAGGTGATGATGAGAATGAATTGAAATTGTTTCTCACTTCTGATATATTATGAAGCATAAAGAATTATCAAATGAATAAATCAAATGCATTATCATCATGCTTCATTGAATATGTGCAATGAATCATTAAGTGAGTCATTAAGCAATAAATGCTTCATTAACTCACTTGAATGATTCATCTCATGAGTCACAAAATCAATTAATGCTAATGCCACCTTACCCTCCAAGTCACCATGCTTCTAGAAGCTTCCCGGAAAATTATGAGAACGCCCCTCCAATCCGTGAAAACACGGAAAAACTTTAGACTGTATAAATCCAATAACCCGATACTAGAATCTGGCTTAAACCAAAGCCGGCTAGTAAAAACTGTCCGAACGTCGTACGTGCGTAAACACACGTATGCGTCCGAACCCTTGTCGTAAAACCATACGACCTCTATATCGTTTCGCCTGGAGCAGGGAAAACTCTCTGTGTGGGACTCTAAAGACTCGACACTACGCTGGCAGTGGGTTTAACCACAGACCGCAAGCGGCACTAGCTGTACGTAACGGTCCCCAGGTAGATGTCGATAAGAAGGCCGATCAGGAAAACCATCCGAACTCCTACTGAGCCTGATGTGACAATCTCCGTACAGTCCGGTCTGTTCGTCTAAGACTATCGGATATCAAGCCTAGGGGGCGACAAGCGTCAGTCCCCTAATAGCGGTATAAGTCGTGTCGGAGCGTAGCCTATTACACCCTGAGAAAACTACTGGAACCTACCAATAAATCTCGCTTGTCATGGCCAGGGACTTTGCGTAATGGCTCTCTGACACAGCACGATATCAACTCCCAATACCGGGAAAGACGAATCCTATCTAACCGCCACTGCCTCTAAGTGCTCGGGACTGCACCCAACTGCTACCTGTTTGCACGACTCCTTTGAGCCGTGGTAGGGTAGCAATCTAAGAATAGTGGGACACACTCGAGGCGAAGTAGCAGTGTCAAGTCTGCGGACTATGCTGTACTCATGTCACCTGGGAACTGTTAACTGACGATTGGTATAATACCAACCAACAGTTCCCCTGCGAGTCCTGTCCGGTATACCCGTAACCTAACGAGCACCTGTATACTATCTCCAGTACGACGTACTAATGGCTGTGGGACAGACCATCTCCCCAACTGGGATGAGAAGCATACACACTTAGTCTACTCCGGAATATCGATGCCCTATCTCGATAATCCAACAACCAGGGACCTGTATAGAATGTTGCTTACAGACTACCCAACCCCCACTAGTGTGACTGCCATCACAACACTGGTAATCGAGCAAAGATCCTATGGGCTTTACTAATATGTATAAGTGATACGTTACAAGAAACATATGCACATATTAAAGTAGACACAAACCAAGTAGCATACTACCATTTTTAGCAAGACTGTATATACAACTATGAATATCCCAAGCTTCCATTAAGTAATATACATACAAGTATGATACAATAATGGCCCCTAGGGCATATACACTAACAGAAACTAGTTGGGTCATCATCTCCATGATGCAATCCTTGCTCCCACTGTCATCGAGAAAACCGAAGTATCTCTCAGGCGGACGAGGAACCCTACCAGATCGGCGGAGAGGCTGAGGTTCGTTGGGAACTATTGAATTCTCCGGTTCTACCAAATCATCAGCTGCAGTTTGTACAGCTGAAACTCCTTCTACTTCTACCTCATTAGCACAAATTTCTTCCATAAAAAAATCATTTTCCCCAAAAGGAAGTCATGCCGAGAAATTAAACACCTTTTGTTCCTCGGTGCGGTAGAAGATATTCCCTTGCGAGTGCTTGGGATATCTAACAAACTTCCATAGAACTGACATTGACTCGAGCTTGTCCGGATTTTTCTTTTAAATATAGGCCGGACAACCCTAAATCTTAACTTATTTAAGATATGGGCTCTTCCCATACCATATCTCATATGGAGTGGTAGACATCTGATTTGGTTGGAACCCTATTCAATAGGTTTGCAACTCCTCAAGTGCATAACTTCCAAAAGGAAACAGGTAACTCAGTAGTACTCATCATAGAGTGCACCATATCGAATAGGGTGCGATTGCTCCATCCCGATACACCGTTGTGCTGTGGTGTATACGGAGGAGTAATGCTGAGAGAGAATCTCGTTCTCCTTTAGAATAGTTCAGGATCTCTGTGCTCAAATATTCTCCTTCCTGATCGCATCAAAGGACATAAATACTTATACCCATTTTGGTTCTCTACTTTGACTTATATTCTTTGAATTTCTCAAAACCTTCAGATTTGTGTTTCAACAGGAACACATGTCCAAATCTTAGGAGATCATCAATGAATGTAATGAAATACAAAGAACCAGTCCTGGCATGTGTAGACAGGGGACCTACATACATCATCATGTATCAATCCCAAGAGTTCAGTAACTCTTTCTCTGTTTCTTGTAAACAGAGCTATGGTCATTTTATCTTTGTGGCATGACTGGGAAGTTTCACAAGATGTAAATTCAAACTGATTTAAATATGCATCTAAATGTAACTTAGCTAGTCGAGTCGCATTGATATGACCTAGTCTATAATGCCTCAAGAAGGATTCGTTCATTTTTGAACTCTTCTTCCTGAGTGTGTTCTGTACGTTAAGAACCGTGGTTTGATTTAGAATGTATATGTTATCAGATAACGTGCCTGAACTGATCAACTCTTGATATAGGAAATGTTCAAAATATTATCCAACAATACAAAATTATATCCTTCTTTAGTAAATAAAGAGACTGATATAATGTTACATATCAGCTTCGGTATCTAATAACATTCATTCGGAATCAATATATTACGATTTGGTAATACAATGTGATAACTGCCAACAGCTTTGTTGCAACAATTGTACTGTTTCTAACTCTTGAAACTTATCACCCATTCCTAGTTCTTTACCTATCTGTAGCCCATGTAACAAATTACATATATGGAATCCTGATCCGGTATCTAATACCCAGGACGTAGAGGATACTGAGAAACGGTTCTCTGTAACGAAAACACCTGAAGTAGGCGCATCAACATGCACTTTCTACGTTTGGGCGGCATAGGAATCCTAGTATTCCCCTATTTCCTGCTCGGTCTTATAACAATTATAAGGTAGAGCAAGACCAACGTTCCCCAGCTCAGTATAACAAGTGGATTCGGTCAATACAACCATATTATTATCTTAATTTAAGGCGTGACATGGTCGCTACCTGGAGAGAGAGAGAAGAAAACACTTTGCGTGCGCTCTTGCAAGATTAGATTGGTTATATATTTTATTTAATTAGGATGGCTCCCATTATTTTTATCAAATCTTTCTTCAAACCTTAAAAGGAAAGACTAGTCGGGATTAATTACACCCTATAAGTTCGCCAATCTTTCAGCCAGTCCAGTGCCGGTATTTTGAGTGAGGTTCCCCGTGCTTTCGTACGGACCAAATTAAAATAAACCTCGTTTTCCCGGGGGCGTAACCCCGTTGACACCTTTCTAGACACCTACTTGATCGGCTAATTGTAAAGTGCAAAACTCTTTCAGGAGTAACAATTACTCGTAGTGGGTATCAGGATCCAACTATCACATAGAAGATATGCAATCTCATTGCAAATTTCAACACTTGAAACTCCCGATAATGGTTTTTACCCCTAGCACTTATGACCTTGAGTATAATAAACATATCATAAGCACTAGTCAAGTTCTACCCGTCATTTCGTGATTAATTAGACCCACCCATATGACGCTTGACTATAATCAACATAATTACATGAATGTCCTAACTAATCGCATTATATGCTGTGTAGGAAGACATCACTTAGCTACTGTACACTACGCCTTGACTATAATCAACATACGCAACACGAACACTAAGTATTCTACTTCCTAAAATGACGGAGGGTTGCGGATGGTTTTTATAAAAACCTTTAACGCTTTGAACTTGATCTCGTTGTAAAATCAAATATTTTTAAAAGGAGCGGTTTAAGCTCCGCCTTTGAAACTTTGCTTTCTCGTAAAAAGCCGAGTGGGTTTCAAATTCGATTCCACAACATCATTAGGTTTATTTTCTTTCATTAATCTCATTAATGAATGTCCCATCATTTAAGTTACCTAAGCATCACAGATAAATATAACGTACGCTTATGCCATCCGCATTCGTCACAAAGTCCCGTCATGCACCGTTAGGTTAAGTAACTAATGGCAGAGCGGGGCAGAGCTAGCACGGGTGAAAAACATAAGCAACTTCTATATCATATCATATATATTATATGTAAAGTATCTATCTCAGAATATAAAATGATCACATCACAGAATATCAACAGCACAAGACAACATATGAAATATTGGATATACTAGGATTTCCGGGTTTTAAATTAAGCCAGTATAAAACACGGATTCCATGGTCGTGATGAATAACCAAACCCACATCCCTAGACCCCTACGAGAGCGGCAAGCAATCCGACCAATTCTAGAGTTAGGAGACCCGGACTCGACTCCTCGAGATGGCCTTCCACTGGACTCTAGAATCCGGTTACTTGTGCTCCCCTCCTTGGGTCTATCCTAATGCAGAAAAGTAAATAATAGACATCAACGGTGATATCTTTCTCAATCCGGAAGTGCCCCAATAAAAGAATATTACATACATGTTTTTACATGAATGAAAATGAAAAACTCTCAACTCACATTAAAAAACTCGGCTATTCAAACACGACGATCAAATATAACATATCACAGCAACATATAACATCACATGTTATCAACGTAAGTAAACATGCATATCTCAACTATCGTTGATGTATAGTAATGAAACCGGCGATACACCGCATATTACACTTATGGTCGTAGAAAATAAAGTAAAAACTACAACATTTGGAATCCGCAACCACCTTATACATCTGAAACCCAAAATATCACATATTTTGGATTTCATGCCAAATAATATGAATTCCTTAGACATCTCATGCTTAATGTTCAGTTGAAAATATTACATTTTGGTATAAGTATTTTCCTTACATTTCTTAAATAATAAAAGGTGTTTATTATAAATATTAAACATATTTGGATTTATCTGCAAAATACTATTTGCCATATGTTTATATATTATAATTAATATTATGAAGGAAAATATAAGCATTTTATATTTATATAATATTTTGGTAATTGAAAATATGCATATCATATCAAATATTCTAATCACAATTCTTAAAAGATATAATATCATACAAATGGTTAGAATAATATTTCAAAATATATGCATAATATTTTAGTAATTAAAAGATGTATAGCATATCAAATATTCTTAATCATGTTTCTTAAAGATTTATTACCATATAAAGTGCACAGCATATTAAATATTCTTAATCAAGTTTCTTAAACATTTATTACCATATATAGTGATTAAGATACTCTCTCTAATTTAATAAATAAACTAACATTATTCATAGAGATATTATGCAAGATTTAGCTCAGGTCAAGTGATCAAGATGTTCAAGATGTCAGGATAAAAAATCTGCCAAAATTATAAAATCAATACTGACAGTGACTCAGAATCCAGGCATGGAAAGTCACCATATTAGGAAGTCACCATATATGGTAACTAGTTTTTCTTCTTTGAGGGCTATATAAAGGATCAAGGACTAAAGTTAGAAGACATCAAGCCGAAGAGATCACGAAGTCCAAGACGGCTCACGCATCCAGGCTGATCATCAACTGTTCATCTACCTCCTTTGGAAGGGTTCGAGAAGCAAACCAAGTTTTTGTAATCATTTTCTAAGGAATAAAGTGTAGATTGTTCAAGTTGATTAATAAAGGTAGTTGTTTTATTTAATTCTTTTGCATTTAAATTATGTTTTCGCTCTCTGTCTTTTCATCTTCTTTTCCCAAACATGCGCGAGTAATTCTCCGCTTGTTAGGGTTCGTAGGATTAGGGTAGGCTAATGGATGATGAACATCTCTAAACCCTTTTTAAGTCCTATAAAGTTTATGAACTTTATTAAAAGAGTCATTAATATCCTAATCGGGGGCGCTAACAATTCTTTGTTAGTTCCGACCGCGATTAGAGATTAGATTAATGATTGTTTTGGTAAAGGCTAGATATGAACGGAGTTCCGTGTCGAGATAAGGGTTAAGAGTGGGAATCCTTTTCCCTCCAGAAACCCTAATCTACACGCATCACCGTCGTTCTAGTTTTAAATCTATTAAAGGATAAAAAGGGTAGTTTTTAATTAATCATCCATAACAACTAAATCCTAACGAACCCTACAAGCCCCCTTATTATATTAACTACATCCCTAAAATAATCTAGATCTATATTTTTGCATTCTTGCTTAACATAGATCTAGAAACCATTCACAAAATTCTTTATTCCTCTCCTTTTTCAACACAACTAAAGTAAGAGTAAAAGATTCAACGTTTCCTTGAGAACGACCCGTACTCATCTCGGTCTAGCTACGCGCGACACCGTTATTTATTGCAGTTAAACTACAAACATACTTTTTCGTATTAATCACCTAACAATTATAAACCCCGCATTTTAGTCTTGATATTGAAAACACTTTCCAATAACAAGTCGGGCAATTCAACAAGATTCCTGACATCCTGATCGAATACTCGTCGAAAACTTTAGTAGATGGCCGCACCCCCGATTCCGACGACGTAGTGCACTTAGGCGGAACACCGCGACCGCTAGCACCCGGACGGATTCTTTTGGCATCGGAGTTCTCCTACAGTCACTTGGTCGGGGCTTTGGGGCATGGCTATCGATTAGTGTTACCCGGCGAGTATTCGCGTACGCTACGTGATTGCGACGGACTTTTGACCACATCAAAATTATGTGGCAACCGATAAAATGAGACTAAATTGCTAGATTTATAAAATTCAAATATTGTGGATTCCAAGTATTGTATCACATTTCATAAATATCCGGATGATGTTAAACATTTCGATCGAATCAACAAATTCCCAAAATTTTCCAGAAAACTCAACACTTGAGCAGTATCAAAAATATCCAGAATCATGCTATAGTAGCTACGGACCTACCGTAGAAGGCTCGGCCCAAGCCTCACACATGGCGCCGCGGAATCGCCGCCAAAATCATGGTTTGGCCGTGGTTCCGCGGTCATGTTGTCGAGTTAGGGTGCTGTTCTTCTAGAGGGTCTATAGATTTACCTGCATATTTTTCTGAATATTTATAAAGAGAAAAATTCCTAAATCTTGAAAAATTTCCAGAGAATGGGCAAGATCGGGTTTTCGGAGTTCATTCGAACTTCTAATTTTGCCTAGACAACTCATAATGCTCTAGCATGGCTCTGATACCACTGCTGGGTTCCATAGCACCCTAACTAGGATTTTTAGGGCATCAATTATACAATTTTAAAAAACCTAGAGATCTATGCAACCCATGCCAAGGTTCTAACTAGAAAATTAGGAGTTAAGCTAGCATGTAATCAAACATTACACTAAGTGAATGAGGAATACAACCTTTGTAGACCGGTTCTTCACTTCTAAAGCTCCATGTAGTAGTTCCTTCACTCCAAACAGTGACCACCCGAACTCAAGTAAGGGTTTACATGACGAAATGAACAAACTTGCTCGAAGTCTTTGAGGCCGAAGATGATCTACGTCGAGGAGACTCAAGCTCATACTACCTCTTCACTAATGGTAGATTAATGAAGCAAACACCCTAAATTAAATGAATAATATAGTAGAGGATGATGAAGTAGGAAATGAGCTCACTTTATATTTAATTTTCTCATAATAATTTCTCACTTAGAAAAAAAAGCTAGCAACCTTTTTCTCAATGAAGAAGAAGATGAAGTGGAGATGAGAAATGAAAACTCATGAGGTAAGAATAGAAACGTTGGGTGAGTTAGTGTCATACACTAACACATGTAGAGAATAAACCATGGCTAATCAATAATGGTTAGGTTAATAAATATCTACAAGTAAAACAAAATTTGTGGACTTGGTCAGTGGTTCCACAAGCTTCTACAAACTTCAACCATGTGACTAATTTCCATCTAATTTGGTTTACTTTAAATAAATAAAAACCTTACATTATATTAAGCATGGTGTGAGTCTCATACACCCATGTTGCATGTGGCATCTAGCATGACACAAAATAATGTACATTAATATATATCACATATATACTAAGTGTACACAAGTGAGTAAAAGAAATGCTTAAGTGGGCTAATATTAGTTAATGTAAATTAATATATCAAATATATAATTATACATTAAATTATTAAATCAACACTTGATTCAATAATCCAGCTATATCACATACAACCGGCTAATATCAAATGTAACAATTTATCGAATCAACACTTTATCCGATAACCCGGCTATATCACATATAACCGACCGATATCACATATCGCGAGAATAGAATACGGTATCACATACGCGTATTAATCTCGGTCCCGCACATATCACATTTGTGCTCCTAATTCGTTTCACATGAACCAGAAAACCTCTGTGTAGGACTCTAAAGGCTCGTCAATACGCCGGCAGCAGGTGATGATCATATCAAACACCCATAAGCCGCAAGTGGTCTGCTAAACGTAACAGCCACCCGGGTATTGAGCGATCAGAAGATCAACAAGCAAGCCTGCTCATACTCCTGCGAATCCAATCATTAACACTACCGTACAGTCCGGTCTCTTCGTCAGATATGTCGCATATCACAGCCTGGGGGTGGTAATCTCCAGATCCCAATAGCCTGATTAGTTATGCTGATGCAAGATCCATAACGGTTCAAGAAACTACTAATAACACTTACCAGTAAATCTCAGCAACCCTGGCCAGGGATTTTCTGTTATGGCCAATCAATCATAGCGCAACATCAACCGCCAATACCGGGAGAGACGAAATCCCCTCCTATCGCTCATTGCCTCCATGTGACTCGGGACTGTACCCAAAAACCACCATTTTGCACGATCTCTTGAATGTGGTAAGGTGGAAATCAAAGCACAGTGGGAATCACACAAGACTCTATGACGATCTCGGGTCGACAGACTAACTTGTACCAGTGTCACCAGAGAACTGCTATCTGACGATAGGTATAATACTATCTCGGAGTTCTCGGCGAGTCTGTTCAGTGTACCCAGTCTCCACTGAGCACCCGTATACCTTCTTTGATGTCAAACACCAATGGATGTGGGATCATCCATCGCCCATCACATGGGTCGAGAAGCGTATACGCTAGTCTACTCTGGAATATCGATGCCCCGTTTCGATACTCCCACGACTAGGAACAATTGAAGGATGAACTCATGGACTGCCCAGGCCCCACTTGTATGATCTGCATCATAATCCTGGTAGTCTAGTACATATCCTAAGGGCTTTATCAACATGTAACAGAGAGACAGTAAATATACATGTTAAGATAAAGAGCAACAGGATAGCGTACTATCATGTCGAGCAAGAAAGTCCTGCCTATATATGTCCAAGCATCCACTATAATATACATCTCATGTATAATAATGGACTCTAGGGCATACATACAACTAACACACTCCACCACCTACACTACCATCCATTACCGTTGAGGACTTGCTGATAAGATCAATGGCATTCTTTGAAGCAACCAGGAGTCTAGTTGAGGAACAGCAGGAGTAGGCTGCTCTCCTTCACCAAGGACTGGTTCACACCAAGGTTGTTTTGCGGGCAGCTCATGATTATATCAAAAAAGAAGGAAAAGACACCGCCAACAAAGACTTGTTATTATTGTAAGAAACTCGGACATGAAGTAAAGGATTGCAGGCGTGCGAATGGCCTGAGCTTACCTTGTGGTGCATCCACTCACGCCATTGGAGCTTGCCCACAACGACGCACCCCAGCTCCTGCACCACCTTCGCGAAGACCACCTTTACCTCGTCAGTCCGAAATATACCAGCAGGCATAAAGAAAAGTGCCACGAGACCAGACATCCACGATACCGGTTGGAGAAGACGAAATCACTGGCCAAGTTATCACTGGTAATTCCTAATTCTTTCATCTTTTCAAATCCTTGTATACCTCTATATTTTTCCTTGTATCTAAAACCAACCCCACATGACTTAAGCCACTATTCCTGCACTTGCACTGTTTGACAATGGAGCATCACCATGCTTCATGTCACAACTTGAGAGAATTTCGCAGACCAAATTTTTTAAAGGAGGGTAGACTGTAACGTCTGCAACATGATTGCATTCCTTTAAATCTTTTCTTGCCTCGACGTAATACGAAACTACTGTAGGGTTGCTATGCACGCGCACAAGGGTCTACGAGGCATCAACCATGCCCGATTAAAAATTTAGCCATGCCGAACAACCCGAATACGGATCTTTAAACTAGAGATTAGGCGAAAACTAGTATGTTAACAACTTTAACACTAAGATAGAGGGATTACAACCTTTGTAGATCCGGTCCTTCACTCCATATGCTCCGTATTGTGATCCCTTCGCTGCGATCATCGGGTTCCAGACTCTCGAAAGGTTCCACGAAGAGAAAGATGCAACCTTTGCTTCCGATCTTCGATACTAAGATGATCTACCTTGAAGTTCCGTTAACACAAGCTAACACTCATGAAATGATGTGAACACCCTCATCTAAATGGCAAGGGAAGATGAGGATGATGAAGTAGGATTTTTGCTCTCTTTATTTATCTTTTTCTCACATTTATTCATCACTTGAAGAAAATCTAGAAAGATTTTTCATGAAAGAATGAAGGAAGAAGAAGATGAATAATGATTGAATTTCTTTTGTGATGAATAGAAAAAGAATAATATGATGAATAATGCAACCATGGTTGACTAAACCAATGTAGAGAATTAACTAGGGTTAGGGTTTGGGTTGGGTTAAAGCATGAGTCACTTATAAATATCTTTCACAAAACAAAACCAAAACCTTCTAGAAACATCTAGAAAGCTTAACCCTAATCCAAACCCTAATCATGTTTAAACTCCACTAAACAAGTTGCATTAGTTATCATATCATGTTACAATATTATATATCACATATATAATATTTATCGTAACAAAATAAAATAATATAATTAACATATATCGCATATATATCAATGCATTACCCGAGTGAGAAAAAGAATCTTTTAGTGAGCTAATATTAGTTAATGTAATTTAATATATCATATATATTATTATACATTAAATTATCGAATCAACACTTGATCCGACAATCCGGCTATATCCCATATAACCGACTAATATATATCCGTACCGATTCATCGAATCAACACTTGATCCGATGACCTGGCCGATATCAAATATCGCGAGAATAGAATACGGTATCTCATATCGTATTATCCTCGATTCTGCACATATCACATATGTGCTCCTACTCTGTTTTGCCTGAGCCAAGAAACCTCTGTGTAGGACTCTAAAGAATCGTCAATACGCCGGCAGTAGGTGATGATCATATCAAACACCCACAAGCTGCAAGCGGTCAGCTAAACGTAACAGCTACCCAGGTATTGAGCGATCAGAAGATCAACAAGCAAGCCTGTACATTCTCCTGTGAATCCAAACAGTAACACTCCCGTACAGTCAGGTCTCGTCGTCTGATATGTCGCATATCTCGCCTAGGGGTGGTAAACGTCAGACCCCAGTAGCTCGATAAGTCGTGTCGATATGAGGTCTATAACAGTTCGAGAAACTACTGATAACACTTACCAGTAAATCTCAGCAACCCTGGCCAGGGATTTCCGGTTATAGCCAATCGAACACAGCACAACATCAACTCCCTATACCGGGAGAGACGAATCCCCTCCTATCGCTCATTGCCTCCATGTGATTCGGGACTGTACCTAAAAGCCACCTTTTTGCACGCCCTCTTGGACGTGGTATGATGGAAATCAAAGCACAGTGGGAATCACACAAGACTCTATGACGATCTCGGGTCAACAGACTACTCTGTACCAGTGTCACCGGAGAACTGTCATCTGACGTGAGGTATAATACCATCTGGGAGTTCTCGGCGAGTCCGTCCAGTGTACCCAGTCTCTACTGAGCACCCGTACACCATCCTTGATGTCAAACACCGATGGATATGAGATCATCCATCGCCCATTATATGGGTCAAGATGCGTATACGCTAGTCTACTCTGGTGTATCGATGCCCTGTCTCGATACACTCTCGACTAGGAACAATTATAGGATGTACTCGTCGACTACCGTGGCCCCACTAGTATGATCTCATCATAGTCCCAGTAGCCGAGTACATATCCTAAGGGCTTTATCAACATGTATCATAGAGATAATCAGAGTACATGTTAAGATAAAGTACAACTAGATAGCATACTATCATGTCGAGCAAGAAAGTCCTCCCTATATATGTCCTAGCATCCACTACAATATACATCGTATGTACAGTAATGGCCTCTAGGGCATACATATAACTAACAAACTCCCACTTGCACTAGGGCCATCTGTTGTGGTATCACATACCCAATAATTAGCTGCGGTTGAAGTATCCCATACTCAACCATCCCATAAAAGTCTCTACTGGGAAAAAGGCCTTTGTGAGTGGATCCGCGCTGTCGTCCTCTGTGTCTACTCTCCTAACCTCGATCTCCCTGGAGATCAACCATCTCCATGATCAGGTGATACTGCCTAAGAATTATATCTGGATTTCTGATGGGACGGTAGTTCCTTGGCAAAAGCCACAACTCCATTGACACACAATGGCAGGAACGAAGTTCATCTTATGAACTTATATATATCCAGACTGCCTCTTTGGTAGCATCCTTGGTAACGATGTATCTTGCCTTTAATCTTCTAGTAAGTCATGGTATCTAGCTTGGAACTCTTCCAACATACCGTCCCTCCACTGAGGGTAAAGACAATGCCTGCGACTGACATTCAGTCGTTCTTATCGCCCTGGAACATTTCCAGTGATTCTCCCCAGGATCGATTGATACCATCTCACTACAACTAGTGAGTGTCCTAACATCCAATTAGATCTATCTCATAGATCCCAAACCCAGGATTTAGGAGGTATCACTTTGATCCTATATGGAGAATCCTTGTGATAAGCGGAGATTGACCGAGCGTAGCATAGGAAACTCCTTCCCTTTCAAGAGTATGTCATCTACGTACTCTACGAGGATCACCACCATACTCTCTACTACCTTTTCGTATATACAAGGATCATCTACCATTTTGATGAAGTCAAACTCTTTGACTACCACATCAAAACAGATGTTTCAACTCCACGATGCCTGTTTTATCATATAAAACATCTTGAACATGTTTCCGCTGCTCCCACTATCTATGAAGCCCTCTGGCTGTGTACTTATAGACGTTCTCTTCTAAAACATCACTTAGAAAAGCAGTCATGACACCCAACCACCAGATATCGTAGTCATGGTATGTAGCCGTGGCAAGTAGGATCTGGATGGACTTAAGCATAGATCCTTAGAAAAGGTTTCAACATAATCCATACCTGGTCTATGATGCAAACCTTTAACAAGTCCAGCTTTGAAAGTCTCAACTTTTCCATGTACACCAAGTAATCTTCTCAAGATATACTTGCTCCTGATGGGGATTTAACCCTTCAGATAAAGCAACCAAAGTCCATACTTTGTTTATGTATAAGGATTCCATCTCAGATCGATAAGCACCCAGCCATTCTTACAGAGTCCCCCTCCTGATGGCCAGCTCAAAACTAATTGGGTCATCATCTCATGATGCAATCCTCGCTCCCACTGTCATAGAGAAACCGAAGTATCTCTCAGGTGGTTGAGGAACCCTGCTAGATCGGCGAAGAGGCTGAGGTTCGTTGGTTACTATTGAATGCTTTGGTTCTACCAAATCATCAGCTGCAGTTTGTATAGCTGGAACATTTCCAGTTCTACATAACAGTCCTTGCCTCGAGCTTGTCCGGATTTTGCTTTTAGACATAGGCCGGACAACCCCAAATCTTAACAAACTTAAGATATGGGCTCTTCCTTTTCCATATCATATATGAAGTGGTAGGCAACTGATTTGATTTGAACCCTATTCAATAGGTATGCAACTTCACAAGTGCATAACTCCCTAAAGGAAATAGGAAACTCAGTAGTACTCATCATAGAGCACACCATATCACATAGGGTGCTATTGCTCCACCCCGATACACCGACGTGCTGTGGTGTATACGGAGGAGTAATGCTGAGAGAGAATCTCATTCTCCTTTAGAATAGTCCATGAATTCCGTGCTTAAGTATTGTCCTCCTTGATCACATCATAGGACATAATACTTTTACCCGTATTTTGGTTCTCTACTTCTAATTTATATTCTGTGAATATCTCAAAAGGTTCGGACTTATGTTTCAACAGGAACACATGTCTGAATCTTGGGAGATTATCAGAGAATGTAATGAAGTACAAAGAACCGGTCCTGGCATATGTAGACAGGGGACTTTCATACATCAGCATGTATCAATCCCAAAAGTTCACTAACTCTTTCTCTGTTTCCAATAAACAGAGCTATGGTCATCTTATCTTTGTGACATGACTGGCAAGTTTCACAAGATGTAAATTCAAACAAATTTAAATATGCATCTAAATGTAACTTAGCTAGTCGGGTCGCATTGATATGACCTAGTCTACAATGCCTCAAGAAGGATTCGTTCATTTCTGAACTCTTCCTCTTGTGTATGTTCCTTATACTAAGAACTGTAGTTTGATTTAGAATGTCAATGCTTTTAGTTAACGTGCCTGAACCGATCAACTCTTGATATAGGAAATGTTCAAAACATTATCCAACAATACAAAATTATATCGTTTCTTTACTAATAAAGAAAAAGATATGATGTTGTATATCAGGCTCGGTATCTAATAACATTCGTTCAGAATCAATGTATTCTAGTAATACAGGGTGATAGTGACCAACAGACTTGGCTGCAACACTTGCACCGTTTTCTGTCTCATGAAACTTATCACCCGTTCTCAGTTCTCTACCTTTCTGTAGCCCATGTAACAGATTACATATGCGGGATCCTGATCCGGTATCACATACCCAGGACGTAAAGGATACTGAGAAACAGTTCTCTGTAATGAACACACCCGAAGATGATGGATCAACATGCACTTTCTTCGTTTGGGCGGCACGGGAAATATGGTATTCCCCAATTTCCTGCTCTGTCTTATAACAATTATAAGTTGGAGCGGGACTAACGTTCCCCAGCTCAGTATAACAAGCGGGTTCGGTCAATATATCCGTTTTATTATCTTGATTAAGGCGTGATATGGTCGCTACCTGAAGAGAGAGAGAAGAAAACACTCAGCGTATGCTCTTGCACGATTAGATTGGTTATCTAATATATCTAATCAGGATGTCTCCCACTGTTTTAGTCAAATCTTCCTTCAAATCCTAAAAGGAAAGACTAGCCGGGATTAATTACACGCTACAAGTTCGCCAATCTTTCAGCCAGGCCAGTGTCGGTACTTTGAGGGAGGTCCCCCGTGCTTTCGCATGAACCTAATTAAAGTAAACCTCGTTTTCCCAGGGGCGTAACCCCGTTAACACCTTTCTAGACACCTACTTGATCGGCTAATTGTAATGTGTAAAACTCTCCCAGGAGTAACTCTTACTCGCAGCGGGTATCGGGATCCAACTATCTCATAGAAGGTATGCAATCTCATTGCAAATTTTAACACTTGAAATTCCCAATAATATTTTACCCCTAGCGTCCTATGACCTTGACGAAGGCCAAACTACCCATAGTCCGCTAGTCAAGTTCAACCCGTTCATTTCTTGATTGAATTAAACCCACCCGCACGACCCTTGACGAAGGACAAACTACGCCGTACGAATACCCTAATCCAATCGCATCGTATGCTAGCAGATAAGCATTAGTTAGCTACCGTACACTACGCTTTGACGAAGGCCAAACTACCACAGCATGAATACTAACTAGTACTTATCTGAAATGACGGAGGGCTACGACAGGTTTTTAAGAAAACCTTTTGCGTAATGAACTTGATATCGTTGTAGAATCGAGTGATTTTAAATGGAGTGTTTTTTTAGGCTTTTCTAGTTTTGCTAAAGGGGTCACTCCCGGTGAAGGGATCGTCGGCCCTTTCCTCATCGAATAACGTGCAGGATATTTCACAAATATCACTATGCAAAGCAAGAACTATAGAAGCAATCAAAAGACAAACCGAGTTTGTAGCATCTGCCAGTTATTGCTAAAGGAGTCACTCCCGGTGAAGGGATCTCGGTCCTTTCCTTATCGAATAAGGTGCTGGATGTTCTACAAGGAACACCGCTATGCAAAGCAAGAACTAGAGCTACCAGTTTTTAAAACAAGTTTCTACAACATCTTAGGTTTCTTTTATTTCATTAATCTCATTAATGAAGCCCCATTTTATTTTGCTTCACAAGCATCTCTTTTGAAACGAAATCTGCAATATAACATATATCTCATATATATAATATAAACATTCGTCTCAGACAGTAATATGATCTCATCACAGAACATTGCAGCAGAAGAAACATATATGAAATATTGGATATACTAGGACGTCCGTGTTATTAATATGAGCCTGTATAAAACACGGATTCCACGGTCGCGATGAATAGCCAAACCCACATCCCTAGACCCCTATGAGAGCGTCAAGCAACACTGCCAATTCTAGGGTTAGGAGACCCGGTCTCGACTCCTCGAGATGGTCTCCCACCGGACCCTAAAACCCGGTTACTTATGCTCCCCGCCTTGGGTCTACCTAATGCGGAAAAGTAAATAATATACAACGGTGACATCTTCCGCAACCTGGAAGTGCCCCAATAAAAGAATATTACATACAAATAAATTTTACATGAATGAAAAAGAAAAAACTCTCATCTCACATAAAAACCCCCGGCTATTCAGAACGCGACGATCCAATATAACATATCACAGCAACACATAATATCTCATATCATCAACGTAAGCAAGTATGCGTATCCCGATTGTCGTTGATGTATAGCAACGAAGCCGGCGATACACCACATACTACGCTTACGGTCACAGAAAAGAAAGTGTAAAACTACAACAGTTGGAATCCGCAATCTCTTTAGACATCGCATGCCTAACCAAATGAATTCCTTAGACATCTCATGCCTAACAATTATAAACCCCGCATTTTAATCTCATTATCGAAAACTCTTTTCAATATCAAGTCGGGCAATTCAACAAGATTCCCGACGTCCTGATCGAATGCTCGTCGCAAACTTTAGTAGACGGCCGCACCCCCAGATGCCGTCGACGAAGTGCACTAAGGCGGAACACCGCTGCCGCGAGCACCCGAACGGATGCTTTCGGCGACGGGGTTCTCCTACAGTCACTTGGTCGGGGCTATGGGGCGTGGCTGTCTATTAAGTTTACCCGGTGAGTATCCGCGTACGCTACGTGATTGCGATGGACTTTTGATCGCATCAAAATTCTGTGGCAACCGATCATCTGAGAATAAACTGCTATGTCTATTATATTCAAATCAGTTATTTCATAACTACCTGTGGATTCCAATTATTGTATCACATTCCAAATAAATAGAAAAAGTTAAACTTTCCGATCGAATCATCAAGCACCCAAGATTTCCCCAATATATCTCAACACTTGAAATCAGTTTAAAAACATCCATCACTTGCCACAGTACCAATGGTCCAACCGTAGAAGGGTCAAGCCAACGCCTCACATGTGGCACGCTGTACTGCCCCAAACCCTAAGGTTCAAAAGGCAGTTCAAGACGGTCACATAATCGAGTTAAGGTTTGTTGTCTTCTAGAGGGTCCACCGCGTTACTTGCACGACTTAGAACGTTCTTAAACATGATGAAAAATCCAACTTTTGAAAAATTTTCTGACAGGGGAAAAAGTGAGTTATTGATATCCGTTCGAACTTTTTAACAGTTTCTAAAAGTTATCCGGACAAAACACAAAGACGCAGTTAAAGTTCCCGATCGAATCATCGAATCCCCAATACAACCCAAAAAATTCAACAGTTGAATAAATATTAAAAATTCCCAGAAAATACAGCACTAAAAGACAAGAATTACTGTGCAAATTTCAAACAGTGAAGTGACTAAAGTGCCGCGGAACCGCCGCACATGCCATGCATGTACCGCGGTTCCACCGCGCTTTGGTGGAATCAGGCGCACGTGCTTCACAGTAACTCTTGTATTTCCCTGCTGATTTTTTTGAGCATTTATAATTTGGAAAAAATCACAGTTTTAAAAAATTTCCAGAAACTAGGGTATATCGGGTTTCCGGGTTCGATCGGACTTTAAACTTCATCTAGACTTCGCCTAAAGCTCTAGCTTGGCTCTGATACCACTGTAGGGTTGCTATGCACGCGCACAAGGGTCTACGAGGCATCAACCAAGCCCGATTAAAAATTTAGCCGTGCCGAACAACCCGAATACGGATCTTTAAACTAGAGATTAGGCGAAAACTAGCATGTTAACAACTTTAACACTAAGTGAAAGGGATTACAACCTTTGTAGATCCGGTCATTCACTTCATATGCTTCGTATTGTGGTCCCTTCACTGCGATCATCGGGTTCCGGACTCTCGAAAGGTTCCACGAAGAGAAAGATGCAACCTTTGCTTCCGATCTTCGATACTAAGATGATCTACCTTGAAGTTCCGTTAACACAAGATAACTCTCATGAAATGATGTGAACACCCTCATCTAAATGGCAAGGAAAGATGAGGATGATGAAGTAGGATTTTTGCTTTCTTTATTTATCTTTTTCTCACATTTATTCATCACTTGAAGAAAATCTAGAAAGCTTTTTCATGAAAGAATGAAGGAAGAAAAAGATGAATAATGATTGAATTTCTTTTGTGATGAATAGAAAAAGAATAATATGATGAATAATGCAACCATGGTTGACTAAACCAATGTAGAGAATTAACTAGGGTTAGGGTTTGGGTTGGGTTAAAGCATGAGTCACTTACAAATATCTTTCACAAAACAAAACCAAAACCTTCTTGAAACATCTAGAAAGCTTAACCCTAATCCAAACCCTAATCATGTTTAAACTCCACTAAACAAGTTGCATTAGTTATCATATCATGTTACAATATTATATATCACATATATAATATTTATCATAACAAAATAAAATAATACAATTAACATATATCGCATATATATCAATGTATTACCCGAGTGAGAAAAAGAATCTTTTAGTGAGCTAATATTAGTTAATGTAATTTAATATATCATATATATTATTATACATTAAATTATCGAATCAACACTTGATCCGACAATCCGGCTATATCACATATAACCGACTAATATATATCCGTACCGATTCATCGAATCAACACTTGATCCGATGACCCGGCCGATATCAAATATCGCGAGAATAGAATACAGTATCTCATATCGTATTATCCTCGGTCCCGCACATATCACATATGTGCTCCTACTCCGTTTTGCCTGAGCCAAGAAACCTCTGTGTAGGACTCTAAAGAATCGTCAATACGCCGGCAGTAGGTGATGATCATATCAAACACCCACAAGCTGCAAGCGGTCAGCTAAACGTAACAGCTACCCAGGTATTGAGCGCTCAGAAGATCAACAAGCAAGCCTGTACATTCTCCTGTGAATCCAAACAGTAACACTCCCGTACAGTCCGGTCTCGTCGTCTGATATGTCGCATATCTCGCCTAGGGGTGGTAAACGTCAGACCCCAGTAGCTCGATAAGTTGTGTCGATATGAGGTCTATAACAGTTCGAGAAACTACTGATAACACTTACCAGTAAATCTCAGCAACCCTGGCCAGGGATTTCCGGTTATAGCCAATCGAACACAGCACAACATCAACTCCCTATACCGGGAGAGACGAATCCCCTCCTATCGCTCATTGCCTCCGTGTGATTCGGGACTGTACCCAAAAGCCACCTTTTTGCACGCCCTCTTGGACGTGGTATGATGGAAATCAAAGCACAGTGGGAATCACACAAGACTCTATGACGATCTCGGGTCAACAGACTACTCTGTACCAGTGTCACCGGAGAACTGCCATCTGACGTGAGGTATAATACCATCTGGGAGTTCTCGGCGAGTCCGTCCAGTGTACCCAGTCTCTACTGAGCACCCGTACACCATCCTTGATGTCAAACACCGAAGGATATGGGTTCATCCATCGCCCATTATATGGGTCAAGATGCGTATACGCTAGTCTACTCTGGTGTATCGATGCCCTGTCTCGATACACCCTCGACTAGGAACAATTATAGGATGTACTCGTCGACTACCGTGGCCCCACTAGTATGATCTCATCATAGTCCCAGTAGCTGAGTACATATCCTAAGGGCTTTATCAACATGTATCATAGAGACAATCAGAGTACATGTTAAGATAAAGTACAACCAGATAGCATACTATCATGTCGAGCAAGAAAGTCCTCCCTATATATGTCCTAGCATCCACTACAATATACATCGTATGTACAGTAATGGCCTCTAGGGCATACATATAACTAACAACTACAAACTCTTGATCTTCCTTTGATTTTTGCTTGTTTCTTAAACTTTATCATCTTGACTCTGATGGTAGGATTTGGGTGATTTAAATGGAGTTATGTGATTGTAACTATGAACTGCAGTATAATTACAATGCGGTGATCTACTTGAGTAACTTAGAATTACTGCACCATATTTTCTTTGTTAACTTATATCCTTTCCTATCTATTCAGCCTTTTCAAAACCCTTGGATCCTTTAGTTCTTTCAAACATATTTTTTATGCACTTTCAGTAGTTCTTTTCACCACCACTGTCATCAAATTTTCTTGAATCTTTACAACTTTTTTCTATAAATTTCGAGGACAAAATTTGTATAAGGAGAGTAGAATGTAATGACCCTGAATTTTCTGTATAAAATTTTTCTTCTTAAAATACAGAAAAGTGTTTGCAAGCTTGAGCACAATTTAAAAGTTATACTTGCTTAAGAACAGCAAGAAACACTTGTAGCTCATTGGTAAAGCCTTGCACTGCTGTGACGCAGCCCTATGTTTAAATCCCATCAGCCACATATATTTTTACTAATTTTTTAAAAAACTTTTTGGAAGCCCAAATGTTTACACGTTTAATAAACGTAAAATGAAAAGTCACAGAAAATCAAACATGTGGAAAAGAGTATTTATACGGGCATGGACACGTGGCTCAAATCCCAACACCCAACTCACCACAATAGCCGGCGAGATCGGGTATAACCCCGACGCCGACGGTTGGCCTGTAGGGAATGGCCCCCATTCTCTGCACATCAGTCTCTTGGACTAACCCCATTACCTCCATACAGTTTATTTTTCTTGCAATTATCCAGAGATTTGATTTTCATCATAAATCTCATTTTTAATACATTTTTAATTCATCCTTCAATTCTAAAACCCTAATTTTACACTATAAATACAACCCCATACCCTAGCCCTCTTCATTATGAAATCTCTTGTCAAAAATTCTCAAAATTTCCTAAGTCAAAGAAGAGTACAAGTGGAGTTAGCCCAAGGTGACTTTCCGGCGAGGATTGGAGACGTTTCCGACGACCCCGCGACTCTAATAAGCAACCAATTTCTTCCTAAACCTCTCCTCTAATATTTTAGCAACTAAGTCCCATCTCTTTTCCTCTCTTCCTACCTTAAAATGTTCTATTTTCAAAACATGTCGGTAAGTGGAGTTATACTGGCTTTAGTTTCTAAAACATTGAAAACTACAATTTTTTTCTTAATTACCACTCATCCATATCATTATACTTTGCTTGTTAATCATTAACTAATGTTTTGAAATAAGTTTCACTTTAAAACTTCAGGTAAAACAATTTTATTTAAGCTTTTTCATTTAAATACCATGAAGTTTACATACGACATCTTTTAATACTTTAGTTTAGCATACCTTTAGAAAACCTCACGAGGTAATGACCTATCTCTCACATACATACATCTTGATATAGCACGATTCTCTTGAAATCAATATCTTGTGACAAAATATGACTTTTCAATAAAATACCTAGAACTATAAAAACTTGTTTTCTTGTTATAGTATTATTTAAATTTCTTGCGATTATTCCTGTACAACCCATTTCGGGAAACCCGCTATTGGATGGTGAGGATTATCGCACATCCACGGGCTAGTAGGACGAGATGCAGACCTCCTCACGGAGCATACGATCTCGATGGAATTTTAGTACAATTTTTAAGAAAAACGAGGATTTCTATTTAATAATTATATAAATATTATCAAATCATCTATTTTTAATATATAATAAAATTCCAAGTTTTCTATAATATAAAAGAATTACAAGTTTCATGAAAATACCATCAAGAATCAATACAAGTCAAACTTTACATTTAAATACCTTGAACTATTCAAGTTATATATATATTCACTAACATACCTCATTCTATAAAATTTACATCCATGAAAACCCTATATAATATAAATAAATACTGAAGGTTTATTTTGAAAGTATATTTAAAATATTTTTTCATAAAACCCCCTCAAGTTATACTAAATTAAATTAAGGACCCCAGTAAATATAGGTTTAAGAAGGACCAATTCTCTTGAGGCTCAAGGAGCCGGAGAAAGTGAGTGCTTGCCTATTTAAGCTAGAAAACTAAAATAGGGTTATCAATGGTTATTGTCTTGGAAAAAGACACAAATCCTGCGTCCATGTGCAGCAGTTATCAATAACACCAAAATCTAATTCAGGATCCAAATCTGTTTAAGTGTCTGACTCAATCTGAGTCTCGGTCTAATCTGAATACAATCCAAACATGAATCCAATATACCAAACATGAATACTTGAACAGAACATGAATAACAGAACAATATCAACATGACTTGACTTGACATCTTGAACTTGACTACCGTTTACATTAACAACTTATACCATGGTCTCGGCAAGTTTGATAGCTACAAATCAATACAATCAATACAATATACATTACGGGTTTAACAGGGTATACTGGTACAGAATATATTAGAAGTGGAACGAGATGGTCCTTAAAAGACACTACATAAACATCCGTGCCGTTGTCCCATGGTTTTGTCGATGGGGCCTTGTACTACGGGTTACCATAGTCCACGGGATAAGTCGGACTCCTCTCGTATACACTGATACCTTCTGTACCAATCTACAAGCAACCATGTTAGCATAACAAACAGATAGTTTACCTGTTCTATTCTCTTTACTTGTCTATTCCATTATATCTTTTGGGACTTACCGAGCGCTAGTTCACTGTCGACATTCCCGTCTCTTCTTTTTTGGAATGTTCGTCAGGAGGACCCGACCTTCAGGAGACCGAGCCCAACCACGATGATTTGGAGTAGATCACCGAGCAATATGACTTCTAGGCTTTTACTTGTACTTATTTCTTTTCAGTTTATATGCCACTGTTTAGGCATCGCTTTCCATCATTATACTTTACTTTTCTGTTTTACGTAAAGAATGATTATCAATAAAAAGTTGTTGTTTTATTACATCTCTTGTTATTCATGTGTTATTCAATTATATTGTTTATTTAGGATTAACGTGTTTACTTCTGAGTAAATACGTAAAGGGTAAGCGCGAGGCTCGCGCTCGTTGATATGAGTGCAGCAAGACGACATTGCACAAAGAAGCAAATGGCAGCTGTCATATGGTTGGTACCAGTTCAAAAGGGGAAAAATGTAACATTTCAGAAAAATAAAATATTATTTTGGGGATTTTTATAATTAAATAATAACAATATATTGAATATTTTAATAAGGCAGTATAATTAAATACCGATAAATTGGGAAAAAAATTGGAAAAATTATAGAAATTACTAAAAAGAGGGTGCTTTATGTGATTTATGCAAATTATGAAATTTTACGATTTATTATACACTATTTTTATGCTAATCGTGATTAAATATCGCTAATCGTGTATTAAGCGTGTTTAGGCTTCATGACATGCACCATGTTATTTTACACTTGTTACATTTTTTTAACATGGCTTTTCTCATTTATCATTCATGGTTCTAATTTAAAGAGAAAAGAAAAGAAAAGATAACAAAAAGAAAAGAAAAGAAAAGAAAATGGAATAAATTGTAAGTCTATGAAACCCACCCCGGTACTTATGGGGAGGCGGAAAGAGTAAAAATCAAATTTTTATCACAAGGGTACATAGACTAACCATGAATGATCTTTGCTAAACAAAAACTAACAAAGTAACTACAAGTTCTAGCTACTAGGTAAGATGGTTATACCTAGTTCTTGAACTCCTTCTCTTCTTGTTGTGGTCCTCTTTGTTGCTAGCTCCTTGGAGTGGTGTAGACGGCTCCTCCTCGTCGTCTTCTCTTTGCCGAAGAAAGATCCACCCGAAGGCCTCTGCCTTGAGCTCCTACCTCAACCAAGAAGTAACTAGAGTGCTTGGCTTGCTAGGCTAAGAACCCTAGAATGAGTAGAGAGGTGTTTTGATGGTTTTATCTCACAAAGCTTGGATTTTCAACACATGAAACGCTTAAGGTTTTGAGAGAGAGGAAGATGGAGAGCAATGCAAGAGAGAGAGTGAGCAAGAGAGAATGAGAGAATAAATCCCAACCTTGCTCTCATATAAGAGAATATGAGAATAATAATAATAATTAGGAAAATTGTGATGGTTAGTTGATTTGACCATTATCATTTCACATTAAATGCTAATGCAAGCTTCAAGAAGCATCTTCGCAAAAGAAATCATCATGGTCAACAAAAGTCAACAAGTCAAATGGTCAAACCAACCCTAACCATGGAACAATTATCCTTAATTAATATTATTAACCATATTTCTCATTCTCATTAGGGTTTAGAAATAGTCAACGGTCAAAAACCCTAATGAGGTTCCTCTGCCTCTGTCAACTGTGCATACACATCCGCATCCGTGTTCCGAGAAACATGAATGCAATGAGACAAAACCAATCCCAAAACAAATACTAGGATCTGGCTTAAACCAAAGCCCGCTAGTAATAACTGCATGGACACCAAACGTACACAAATGCGCGTATGTGAACGAACCCCGTCATAAGACCATGCGACCTCTACTCTGTTTTGCCCAAAAGTGAACAACCCTCTGTGTGGGACTCTAAAGACTCGACACTATACTGGCAGTGGGTTTAACCACAGGCCGCAAGCGGTACTAGCTGTACGTAACGGTCCCCAGGTAGATGATGATAAGAAGACCGATGAGGTGAACCCATCCGAACTCCTACTGAGCCTGAATGTGACAATCTCCATACAGTCCGGTCTGTTCGTCTGAGAGTATCTCATGTCGGGCCTAAGGGGGAGGTAAACGTCAGTCCCCTAATAGCGGTACAAGTCGTGTCGGAGTGTAGCCCAGAACACCCTGAGAAACTATTGGAAACACTACCAGCAAATCTCGCTTGCCCTTGCCAGGGATTTTGTGTAATGGCTCTCCTAGACACAGCGCGATATCAACTCCCAATACCGGGAGAGACGAATCCTGTCTAACCGTCACTGCCTCCAAGTACTTCGGGACTGCACCCAACTACTACCTGTTTGCACGACTCATTTGAGCCGTGGTAGGGTAGTAATCTAAGAACAGTGGGAACACACTCGAGGAGAAGTGACAGTGTCAAGTCCCCTAATAGCTGTACTCATGTCACCTGGGAACTGATAACTGACGATAGGTATAATACCAACCAACAGTTCCCAGCGAGTCCTGTCCAGTGTACTCGTAACCTAAAGAGCACCCGCATACTATCTCCAGTACGACGTACTAATGGCTGTGGGACAGACCATCTCCCCTGCTGGGATGAGAAGCGCATGCGCTAGTCTACTCCGGAGTATCGATGCCCTGTCTCGATAATCCTACGACTAGGGACCTGTATAAGGATGTGCTTGTAGATTACCTAGCCCGCACTAGTGTGACTGCCATCACAATGCTGGTAATCAAGCAAAGATCCTAAGGGCTCCACTAATATGTATAGGCGATATGCTAAAAGAAACACATGTACATATTAAAGTAGAAACAAACCAAGTAGCATACTACCATTTTGAGCAAGATTTTCTATACAACTGTGAATATCCCAAGCTTCCATTAAGTAATATACAAACTAGTATGATACAGTAATGGCCTCTAGGGCATATACACTAACATAAACAATAAGGTATGGGTGTGTGAGAGAGAGAGGTGAGGGGTCAACCTTGGACCATATCTCTTTATTCCCTTCATCATCTTCCTCATTCTCTATTCTCTCTTCATCCCCATGGCAGCACACATTATCTCCCTCCTCTACCTCATCACAACACACTCAAAAACTCACCAAAACTTCATCCCCATTTCAATAAAAACATGCACAAGCCCACTAGCAACACTTTGGACCAAGAAAGCAAGGATTTTGGACAGTTGGGGCAACTCAAAAAATTTCTTGAGTTGCTAAATGAGGTAATTTATGAACCATCAGTGTAGTATTTGGTTTACCTTAGCTTCCATGCATGTTTAGAAGTGATTAGGCGATGTTTATTGAGGTTTGGAAATTCTAAGTTTAGGGTTAGGGTTTGAATGGAATTGTGATAGTGTAATTGAGTTATTAGTGACCTTAAACCCCTTTAGTGATATCATATTGGACCCAAAACCAGAGACAAACCCCAGTTCATGAACTTTGAAATTCTGCCGATATCGTATTTTGTCGAAATTGTGATGAGAAAATTGAATCTGCTATCACCCGGGACACCTAAAAAATATTTAGCAAACACAGAGAGATGTGCAGGTAACCTAGAACCTATACCCAAGACCCGAGCCCCAACCACCTTTTCTAGGACGCAGATTTATTCATTTGGGCCGCAATTTGCGGCCTTGGTGCACCCAAATTGCTTCGTACTTGTTCCAGGGCTTTATCTCCAGTAAACTAGACCCTCCACATATGCAAAATTGGCTAATTTCAGTTAGGGTAAAATATAGGATCATTTTCATGAGTTGCTGTTTTGATTCGGGGTTATATTTTCCGTATTTTGGATTCTGCATTTTATTATTGTGTTTTACCTCGATCACTTGATGTTTGTACGACGAAATCGAGGGTTGTTTGGTGGTTTGAAAGGAGTAGTCCGTATGTTATAATCTATAGGCTTTTAGCGTGTCGTTTTGGTTTTGAATTGGGTTTTAATGCGGCACGATACGTTATGATATGTAGGTAGCCCACGAGGACTTCAAGACGACAAGCAAGCGCATGGCGACGTCGGCAATGGCAAGTGAAGAGCAGGTGAGTAGATATATATCTACGAGGGAAGTTGGGTGGATGGCGTATAGCACCCCCACAGTTCGTAGTGTAGTGTATGGTATATGTTATATGGACATACTTATATGTTTATTGTGAGATTATGATTATCAAGATAGACTTTGGGGAGTCATGGATAACTTTAGTGTACTTGGATGATAGTGTCGTTAGTTAGTTTAGTCGCGAACCTTAGAATAAGGTTTATACCCACACGCGCACAAACACATGTTTACATTGTTTTACTTGTGCGTTTATGGGGATATGTATATATATATACAAACATAGCTATGGGACCATGTATATATATACATATACATATACATATACATGGATGATAAGGATTGTTTATGGTACTTGGAGATGAGTTGATGAGATTGGGCATTATGCCATGAGATCGGTGATATGTTTTGATTTGTATTATGAGATACGACATGAGATTTTAGCGGGCCTTTAGGCGTGCGTTTTCATACACGCATATATATATGCAGATGGTATCAGTTTGTACTAGATTTAGATCAGTACCCCCAGTTCATAAGATATGATGATAAGGATAACGGATAATTGATGAGATATATATGATTTTCGACCCGTACCCAGATTGGGATGTCGTACGATAGATTTACCGTACGAGCTTTATATTGATGATAGATCCGCACACTTGACTCGAGGATGTCATGTTATATATTGTATCGTACGTGATACTATTGAGGCGGGATCACCGACTATTATATTTATATGTATCGACTCAGATTTAAGTGGTTTCCTTAATTTTTCGGTTAGCCTGTTAGTTTAGTCCTGTAGTTTATGTATAGATGTTAGACAAGACTCGAGTCATACCTATTTCAAAACTAACGAATCATGAGTATTTTAAAGACAGGCCAAGGGATTCTACGGATATTTTCAAAAGACGCATCTTTTCTTAAAAACACCATAGCCCTTATTTTTTTTCTAAACACCACGATTCGTGTTATTTCAAATGGCAAAATTGTATGACATATATATATATATATATATATATATATATATATATATATATATATATATATATATATATATATATATATATTAATGTAGATTCTTCACTGTTGCGTTTATTATTCAATTTCCGCATATTCTTTCTATTCGCATCGCATTGCATGTTTAAATGTTTTTATTGTTATATTAAACCCATGCTGTCAGGACACCAGCACTATTATCAATGATGTGTATGTTCCACGTACACCTGCTTGCCGGCTCACACACTTCATCATCGATAATTTCCATGTCACTATACAGTAGGATTGTTGCATCAGGATATGACTCCTTGTATGACATACTGGCACACATGCATATTGTACACCCATACTTGCATACATACGTATTTGCACATACATAGATGATTCTGGCTTGATTTTGGAGATTTGGAAACCGCAAGATATATTTTAAAAATGGATTCATTTAAAAGAGTGGTTTTCCCTCGATGTGTGCATATTACTGTTCCATGTTGCATGATATACGGATATGATTACGTTTCTGTTATATGTCGCATACATCATGCTTTACGCTTTTACGCATTGAGATATGCTGTTTTCATGAGATTTCTGGATTTGAGAACCGTGGCGATTTCAAAAGAAAGCAAGTACTATTTAAAAAACCCGGTTTCTCCTAATATGATATTTCAGTGCGTCCACCATGTGTTTTCTCGGTTCGGAGAGTGACATGTGAAACCCGATTCGAGGAGGCGGATGATCCCCTTTGCGGGTACATGGTGGACCCGGTATGGTACCCCGGGGCGAGAGAGAGATTTTGTATGGATGAAGATGATCCTGGCAGAGAGAACACTACCTACCGGTGATAGTATTTGGACTCGGCAGTTATCATGGGGATACCGACCGGAGTTATGTACGTATGGATACGTCGAAATTCGAGGGTCGAAGCTGGGCACTCGGGTTTTCGAGATAGCGTATGATACGTACTTATCAGGGCCAGTCGTGGTGACAGCACCTGATAGACGAGGATTTACGTATCGATGATGGACACGGGTTTCTTGATGTTTTCATGATTTTGATGTGTTGCGAGGGACACCCGTTGATTTATATCCTCATACTTTCATGCATATACTTTTATGAATTTTACATGCATGATGTGGCTATGTCATTGGTTGACACGTGGACGGGATCCACATGCATACAGACATTGATTACATAGTTGGATGATATACACATACTTAGACTTCATGATATAGTTGACACTGATTTCATGATGATTACATTGATCATACCTCATATTTTTGATATGTTACTTCCTGAGGCACTGACACGAGCACTTGGTATTACACTTAGTATAAATGTTTACCCTTGCCACCTTTTTATGATTCAGACTTTATCATATTGAGGATATGTATATATTACTGATCGTTTGACCTAGGATTGAGTCATACATACGATTTCTGCTCTGTGACGTTTTCTACTCACGAGTTGGAAACTCACCCCCATTGTGCCACAGTTTCTTGCAGGTCTTGCCGTACATCTTTCTTTGCGGCTTTCTAGCACACTGCTTCCATTCTAAGTGATTGCTTAGGTAGGTGGGTTCACTCGTATCGTGACCACCCTTGTATATTATTTTCATTTTTGTATCTAGAAACTCCATCAACCAGACATGTATATGTATTTGACTTCGAGACCGGTTGTATATTCTTTCGACCTTAGAGTCGCGCGTTATATTATTATGGGTTTTCATGTTGATTTGAGTTTCCTTTTCAGTTTTGATCCTCGCTCTTCGGCTTTGTATATTATATTGCTTGCATGGTTGTGACCGTTGATTGACGAAGAGCTAGCTCCCGCTTGGGGATGCCTTTTATCATTGTATATATATTATTCATGCTGTACCCCTTTTAGGGCCAGTATTTACAAAGGGAACTCTGCCGAAATTTTTTGAAAAGACTTGATATTATAAAATGCATATTCGTCTTATGTTATTTAAAAACCCCTTATTTTAAAACATGTTTTCTTCAATTCTTTCTTTAAATGATTTAGATTTCTGGGATTTCTTGGCTTACTTGAATTAGATGGGGTCCTATAGACTTCATATGATTCAAGTACTAGTCGCGTGCTATTTTGGTCGTGACAAAGTTGGTATCAGAGCGCTAGGTTAACCTTGGTTCGAGTCTAAGTTTGACTATGCGGAGCCTAGAGCGTTTGTATATATTCGGAACTTAGGCTTGACCTTACGGAACTTAGACTTAGTCGAGGGGGTATTAGACCCGAACTTTCGTTGCGTAGGCTGACCTTGGTTGTTGGAGTATGTGACTTAAGAAAAGTGGCGAACCGTGTGTATGTTCCGCGGTATACTTACGATACGCTACTCCGCTTAGGGAGCCTTGGGATGTACATTTCCTTGCACAGTATTATATTCATTCATGATCTATCCTCATCGATATTGGTTTATGGTTTTGCAGCCATGATTACACGGCAGAGAGAGCTACGTCTAGAGTTGCGTCAGCATAAGCTCGTCGCAGACGAGAACTGACCAGGGCGTGATTCCAAGGACATACGATTTGCATAGATGCGTCGTTTTATTGTGTTTTCGCGCCATGAGCGTTTGATGGATCGCTTTTATGAGATTTCTCGGACGTGCAGATCAGCACCAGAGGATTGAGCCACTGCTAGAGGCCAGCCAGAATGTGATGACCGTCGATGCACCGATTATTTGATGATTGAGGCACTGTTCAGCGTGCAGATAAATGAGCCAGTTGTTGCTGCGAACGACGAGATATCGCCCTAGATGTTGGAGCTATTGCAGTACGAGTTGTATTTAAAGATATGAATGAAGATCGCTGGTCACCGATGGAGGAAGGACTAGGACATGTGATTCATTGCCAACCCCGATACGAGGTCATCAGATTGATTGATTCCAGCTTGAGACGACTTCACACAGGCACGTTGGGAGTCGATAGAGACGATCGAATGTCAGATGCCCATTTTTAAGTTTAAAGTATTCAGAAACAAATGCAAGTAATGCTATGGACCCTCTAGAAGAATGAAACCCTAACTCGACATAATGACCATGAGAACGCCTTGAAAACTTAGGGTTTGCGGCAGTTCAGCGGTGGTATTAGTGAGGCTTGGGTTTGCTCTTCTACAGTTGGTCCATAGGTGCTATGGCATGCACTCGATATTATTAAACTGTACTCAAGATGTTGAGCTCTTGGGGGATTATGAGGTTTTGATGAATCGATCAAATGGTTCGACATCTTTCAGATATCATATGATGGGATGTATTGCTTAGGAGACTCCAAGTACGAGTATAGCCGTTGGAGCGCAGTCCATGCAGCCACGAAGGGACGAATCTGAAGCAGTCGACATTAGGGGGGAAGTGGAGTAAGAGATTCGTACGAGATCTTGATGAGATGATGTTCAACTCCGCTGACATCAGAGGTGTGATACGCATGCAGAGCTGTTGTTTGTGGAAATATCTTCCAGAAGGAGTCGTGATAAGTATGCAGCCGTTCCGGAATAAGAAACAGATTTAGTAAAGGATTATGACTTCCAGGCAGTTCATCAGAAACGAGATTTGGGAGAGACTTCGACATAACCTTCTGGAATATTATACGGGAATACTTGGACCCAGGAGAGGTCATACTGTGCACACCCAGCAGGCCAGAGTTCGGCATCGTCGACGAGATAGTTGGACAGAGATCTCTAGAGGATGTGCCAGAGCGGGATTGTTTTCGTCGTCATTCCATATTGGGCCATTGAGTCGAGGAGCTATATATCTAGCAATTCGCAGTGAGAGTTAAGAGCCTAAAGGCACGAGACGCCAGACCATGAATATGAGGCAAGTAGATATCTTACTCTGCTAGCTTTGGATGCACCGACACCTTCTCGACTGCGAAGGAAGAACATATCGACGACAGTGTTTACGATCTGGGATGTGGTGATTCGAATATCACGCATCCGTCATTTTTGGATTTCGGTATTTTGGACGATTTATTTGCATGATTGAGATTTTGTGCACCACAGTTGCACCTGACTTCGATTTGATGTCATTTGAGATGTTGATTTTGATTTCATGCCCATGGTATGCATGTGCTTTGACTTATGCTTTCGGTATAGTTTTCATGCACTTTTAGTATTTTGATTTGATTTTGTGCACACTGATGCACATAGTTGTGAGATTACATACCACGGTATACCTGATTTGGATTTGGATTGAGATGAATTGTATACCGTAGATTTCGATTGTGATACTCGATATTTGTTTTCATGCACTTAATTTGGATTCTTGCGTATACTTTACGTGCTTGATGTGATTTTGGTGCACACCAGGTGCACTAAATCGGGATTCTTGGTGCATATCAAATGCACCTGATATTGCTGTCCGACACACCTGTTGCCTATGACAGGTATTTCGTACACACCCGTTGCACTTAGATTTTGTTTCTGTGCACATGTATGACACACTCATGGATTTCAATTTTTCCGTGCGCACCAGACGCACGCGGCATTCTTATGCATATTTTGGATTTGATTTCTGCTGGAGCAGTACGTTTTTATGATATTTACTATTTGATATAGTGACTGAGCAGGACTAGTCAGAGAACAGTACCTGAATATATTTTTGCATTCATTGATAGTTACCGAAGGGATTTCCACAAACGAGCTATAGTCTCAGTATTTACCAACGTGTCCGAGATGACACGAAATATTTTATAATGGAAACCCTTCTAAATATTTTTCAAAACGGCGGGACGTGTATGTTAAACAAAGGATATATATATACATATATATAATTATTTTATTACAATAAACGTCCGCCACTGTGCCGCGATACGCGCATCGCACAGCAACATGAAAGGTTTGGCATGCATTTCATTCAGATGTTAACATGTATAGTTTTCATTTATATCATATTGGTTTTCGTATTGGATTTGACATTTGTGTTTTCACCATGACTCCGATGATTGCGAGATGCTTGATGGAGTTTTTATTTGGAGTTATCTGCTCATTGTTCATGCGCATGCATTGCGCTATAATGCGTCTTATGTATTGATGATTTCGGAGCTCCGACGACTTGGACTTTTTACTAAAATGTTTTAGTATTTGAGGGGTTTAAATTTAAATTCGGAGACCGAATTTCTTTAAGGGGGAAGATTGTAAAATTTTAGAAAAATAAAATATTATTTTGGGGAATTTTATAATTAAATAATAACTGATTATATAGTTGGATGATATCCACATACTTAGATTTCATGATTTAGTTGACACTGATTTCATGATAATTACATTGATCATACCTCATATTTTTGATATGTTACTACCTGAGGCACTGACACGAGCACTTGGTATTACACTTAGTATAGATGTTTACTCTTGCCACCTTTTCATGCTTCAGACTTTATCGTATTAAGGATATGTATATATTACTGATCGTTTGACCTAGGATTGAGTAATACATACGATTTCTGCTCTGTGATGTTTTCTACTCAGGAGTTGGCAACTCACCCCCGTTGTACCACAGTTTCTTGCAGGTCTTGCCGTATAGGTTTCTTTGCGGCTTTCTGGCACACTGCTTCCATTCTGGGTGATTGCTTGGGTAGGTGGGTTCACTCGCATCGTGACCACCCTTGTATATTATTTTCATTTTTGTATCTAGAAACTCCATCAACCAGACATGTATATGTATTTGACTTAGAGACCAGTTGTATATTCTTTCGACCTAGAGTCGCACGTTGTATTATTATGGGTTTTCATGTTGATTTGAGTTTCCTTTTCAGTTTTGATCATCGCCCTTCGGCGTTGTATATTATATTGCTTGCGTGGTTGTGACCGTCGATTGATGAAGAGCTAGCTCCCGCTTGGGGATGCCTTTTATCATTGTGCATATATTATTCATGTTGTACCCCTTTTAGGGCCAGTATTTACAAAGGAAACTCTGCCGAAATTTTCTGAAAAGACTTGATATTTTAAAATACATATTCGTCTTATGTTATTTAAAAACCCCTTATTTTAAAACATATTTTCTTCACTTCTTTCTTTAAATGGTTTAGATTTCTGTGATTTCTTGACTTACTTGAATTAGATGAGGTCCTATAGACTTCATATGATTCAAGTGCCAGTCACGTGCCATTTGAGTCGTGACAAAAAATCTTGGGTTCTCACGTTCGGGAGTGATCAGAGGATGAAATTCCCCTCAACCCTCTCTTTGAAAGCTCTGCCGTGGAAAAAGATGAAGAGGAAATAGATTGCGAGAATATCCAGTTGCGCAATCGCACTCTGCCTGAAAAGAACTTCCGACCCACAAACGAGGGTTTGAATAAAAAAGATAAAGGGAAGGGGAAAATACATGAAGAAATCGCCCTTGATGAAGAGGTGGCCAAAGAGCTCGCCACGAAGGACCTACCTAAGAAAACCAAGGTGGACTATAACGTCCTTCCACATTTGAGAAAGATACCCTTACAATTGAGCATATTGGATGCCCTTCTCTTATCCAAAGAGGCACGAGACTCCTTGATCAAAGCCTTATAAGAACCTGACCAGTTCTAAGATTTTCTCGCGGAAGAGAAAATGAAGGATGAACTTGCAGAGGTCCTGTTCAGTCGAAAATATCGCACATTTGATATAACATTTTCCTTACTTTTCTTAAATATTTAAAGGTGTTTATTATAAATATAGAACATATTTGGGTTTATCTGCAAAATACTATTTACCATATGTTTATATATGATAATTAACATTATGAAGGAAAATATATGTATATAATATTTATATAATATTTTTATTATGCACATCATATCAAATAATCTTAATCAAATTGCTTAAAAGATTTAATACCATGACTAAGATTATATCTCTATAACAAATATTACTAACATTATTCATGGAGATATTGTGCAAGATTTGGCTCAGGTCAGGAGATCAGGATATCGAGATGTCAGAATCAAAAATCTGCCGATAAAGTTAAATAAAATCGTAGAATCAATACTGGTAGAGATTCAGAAGATATGAAGATTCTAGATATCCCAAAAATCTCCATGTGTCAATATGAGTATACAGAAGAATTTTCATCAACCGATATCACCAAACTGCAGCCCATCCGTGGCTAAACCCCTTAAAACGCGGCGGATCCGCGGCCTTTATGAGGACTTAGGGTTTGGGATTTTGTGGGTAGGATCTTCTCAACAAATCCTCACATATGACATCTAGGGTTTGTATCTTCTGTAGCTATATAAAGGACCGAGGGCTAAAGTTATAAATTATCACCTTGAACACGAAGCAAATCTCCGTCAAAGAACAAGTGAGCCACGACAGATCCGTGATTCGACGTGATAAAGTGACATGAACATCGACGGAACATCTTCTTCCTACGAGGCAGAGATCGAGAGAAACTTCTTCTTCTTGTAATCAAAACTCGAAAGAATTGCAGTTGTAAAGTTGATTAATAAAGGTAGATCATTAGTTTAATTATTTCGCATTTAAATTCTCCGCATTACAATTTCCTTCTCTATCCTTTCTTCTTCTATCTCCATTATGCGCGAGTAATTCTCCGCTTGATAGGGTTCGTAGGATTAGGGTAGAATAATGGATGGGAAAATATTTTAGCTTCTTTTAAAGCTTATGAGGTTTATAAACTTTATTAAAAGAATCGTTAACATCCTAATCGGGCGTGTTATCAATTTATTGATAGTCTTGACCGTGATTAGAGATCAGATTAACAATTGTTTTGTTAAAGGTTAGAAATGAATAGAGATCAATGAAGGGACAAGGGTCAATAGTGGGGAAACCCTAGTTTCTTCCAAGAACCATAATCCTCATTCATCACTATCGATCTAATTTTAAATCTATCAAAACATTAAAGGAGTCCTCTTTATTAATCATCCGTGACTACTAAATCCTAACGAACCCTACAAGCATTCTTCTTATATATTCTACATCCGTATTTAAACTAGATCTTAAAACTATTCTCCTTTTTTCTTTTATATTATTCAACTCGTCTAAAGCAAGATTAGAAATTCCACACATCTCTGCGGATGACCCGTACTCATCTTGGCTAGCTACACACGACACAGTTATTGATTGCGGTTACTACACAAAATCTCACTCTTAAACAGATCAATCAAATGGCGTCGTTGCCGGGGATACGTGCGTAATTTTTTTCTTGCTATTCGGGTTGAATTCTTATTCGATCCATATCATAAAAATAAAACAAAATAGCAAATTGTGTATTTAACGATTAGTGTATGATATTTGCGAGGGAATCTGGAGTCACTTGAACAAGGAATTAGAGATTCAGAGACTTTCAGAGAAGACCAGAGGAGCAAATATGACTACTGTAGCAAAATTGTTAAACGATCCATCCTTTGCGCGGCTGAACCGCGGTAAAATGGTCATTTTGGCGGCGATTGGGCGGCGGAGTTGGGGAGTTATGCCACCAAATTCCTCTGGTATCTTTCTCTGATTCTTCTCTCTCGTTTGAGATCCAATAATTTTATTTTCTTCAGGATTCTTTGCAAAATATCGCCGCTCAAAAATCTTTTGTGTGTTTTATAATTGGTTTGTTTGTGCATATTTTAATACAAATTTTAAGGGACAAGACCAAAATTCAGATTAGGTGGGGATTTCATCACCCTTCCTAGGCCCCATAAATCACAAAACGAGCATCTACATCACCACACATTAATTAAAAAATATCTAGACCATGACTCTACGGATCGCGCTCAATTAGGACAGAGGAAGGTCGTAGGTAATCTATCGCTTATCCGCATTTCTTTTGTGGTGTCTATGCCAGTGTGTTTAGGAAAGTGGTTACATAATTATACCCACTCTTTTTGGTGATTCGTATAGCGGATACCTCCCACTTACCTGACACTTACCTGACCATAAGAGTTATAAAGAGGTGGTAGAGGATTGATCCTGCGGCTTGTACTTTAGAAGTCTAGGAGCGGTCTAGTGACTTGACCTAGGTGACCTTGGTTCTAGGGTTGATTGTGTATATTTTATGTGATTTGTCTCACGTCTGACTCTTTTCAAAACAAACCTTTTTAGTTCTCATACACGCTGCCACTTGCGCTAAACCCGCTTAATGCATACTCGGCTAGACATGGGATTCTACTGCCCGTATTGCCCGCATTTCTGCTATCAACTCCGAAGTCGATACTACTTCATCTTTTTCCCCTCCACCCACCACATCCGCGATGGATGGTTCTCTATCAGATTTTACGAACACATCTCTGCCACCACCCGCAGGTCTGCAGAATCCACCGTGCATTTCCTTCCAAGAGAGATGCTACCCGATTCGCGGCCCCCTTCCTACTTGTCTATCCTTTCCACCAGCCAATGAGGATAATTTTGAAATTAAAAACCAATTCATCAACCTTTTGCCCAAATTTCACGGGTTTGAGTCTGAAGACGCATACGTTTTTATCACCAAATTCGAAAACGTATGCGTAATGATGGGTACTTCACAACTTTCAGTGGATGCTATGAGATTATGTCTTCTCCCTTTTAACTTGTGCGATCTAGCAGAAAAATGGTTTTATAACACTTGATTGAATGAAATTCTTGATCTGTGGTATGTTTGAAAATTGTATAGAAATCACAACCAAAAATATTTGACCGCAATTAATAATGGTGTCGGATGTAGCGCGTTAGTAAGTGCGGATCGTCCACAGGGAAAGTGTAATCGTTCGTGCTTCGAATTAGATGAGTCGAAAATTTAAGGAAAAGAAAAGAAAACAATTCATGATTTATAAAATTGCATTTCAAGAAAGAGAAAATATCTAGATCTAAGAAAAGTAAAAGATAGAATCAAGAATTGAGAGTTTGTTGATTTTTCCAAACCAAATATCAAGAATCGAAATGAGGCTCGTAGGAATCGATCGGATCTATAGATGTGATGTAATCTTGCACTTACGTATTCTTATCCTTCGATGAATTGATACTAGATCGATGATGATCGACGAGAATTAGGGATTTCTTGTGAAACTAGGGTTTCATCATTTATCCCTTGTTCCTTCGTCGATATCATTCACATTCTAGCCTCTAATAAATTCAAGAATTGATCGTGGATCCCTAATTTCGAGCGATAACAATCAAGAAAGCATCGCAACGAAACTAGGTCATCGATTCTTCAACTTGCTAGGGTTTACAAAACTCGTAGGACTTAAGAATCGTTTTAAGATTTGTTACATCATCATTCTATTAATCGTTTCGACTCCTTTACGAGCGGAGTTTTACTCAAACATCACAACAAGAATCACAATTACAAATTGAGATCGAATCATGATGCTAGAATTTAAAGAAAGCGAGATTAACGAATTTCACCTTTTACTTATATCAACAATTCCGTTACAATCACTCAAGAACTACAAGAGAAAGAACTCGATCGTCGATTTGGCTTCGCTCGGCTCCTTGAGTCGCGGATCGGCTTGGATCACTTGCTTGATTGAAGATCGACCCCGCTCCTAAAAGGTTGATGGCTTCTCGCTTGATTTGGTACTCGGTATCTTGAATTTGGATTGGAATTAGGGTTAGGGTTTCGCACAAGTTGTGTCACTCAAATTGTGGATGGAAGATGAAGAGAAAATGAAGATTTTGTAAGAAGTTTAACCATAGGTCTAGGCTTCTATTTATAGACTTCCCAAAACCCTAGATCTAGGATTTGAATTTCCCTCCAAAAGTTAGTTAGAGGAGATTTGAATTTCCCTCCAAAAGTTAGTTAGAGGGAGAGGCTTCTAGAAGTAGTTAGTTAGGAGGGAGCTTCTAGAAATTGTTTGTTAGGAGCTTAATTAAGATTAGCTTTGCTTAATGATCTTTGCTGATCTGGTAGAAGCTTCGAGAGTTCTCTGGAATTTGAAGCATGTGAAATGAATGTGGGCCTTGAGAGAAGAATTGTGCACTGAAAATGGGGACTTGATGACGTCACATAGCCGCGGATCCGCGGCGCAAGCAGGCACCCGCCGCGGATCCGCGGCGCTCTGTGGGCTATAGTGCTTGGGATTTCTGGTGCTGCTTTGGTTTGATTTATGGGCCTTTATCTGATATGTTGAAATTTATTTTTCCCTCTAGATTGCTACCAGTTCTCAAAACTTGGAGTTGGTGTATTTTTGATCTGTTTCTTTTGGCTTTGCTCCTGCAATTTCCTGCACAAATCTCGACACAAGTGTTGCGCAATACAGGGATGATGCGATGCCATGATAAACACACAATTTCCCTCATAAATGTCGGTTTTAGAGTATAACACAAGTAATCTGATATTTCAGGACTGTTTTGCTAATATGTGTAATATGAATGTCGAACACTTCTAGATGAGTGCAAAAGATAAGGAAATTGTCGTGTTAAAAATGCAGTATTTTCGACTGATCATATTCCCATAAACCTATTTTCGATCGTCTCGAGCGAACTGTTTTATTAAAAAGAGAAGGAGAAAATAAAGAAAGAGAAAAACTAACTAGCACACTTTCGTAGGTAACACGATTGCACTGAGCACGTGCAACAAGCCTTTAAACCTCTAGGTGTCCCTAGTAGGAGGAGTGTTGTCTACTGAGGGTTTTCAGCGGATTGCACCCACAAAATTCAATAATAAAAGGAAGATCATGAATATTACATTTAAAGAAAAGAATTGTAAAAGAAAGACTTTGAAAATTAGGGTTTCCAACTAAGCTAGCTTTTCTGTTGTCATGAGCCCTATCTTAATAGTCATGAAAAGATGTCAGAAATCACGTCCTCTCTCAATAAAATATCGTCTTATTCTTCATTCCTATCTTTCTTCCAAATATCGATCATATAACCCTGTGTGTGTGTAAAGGACATCCCTATACCCGGAGAATTCAATTCAAGCTATCATACTCTTGCCCATCAGCCTCAGTAGTTTTTAATTAATGAATATTTAGATATGCTCACACACTTTCATGCGACCGTTAATACTTCTTGAGGTACTAACCGACCGATTACTCATGTGCTTGCTTATTTGGTGTATTTTTCTCGTCTTGCACCACCTCAAGTATAGTAGTGACTCCCAGACCAGTTGGCCTTAGGGCACTAGGTGAAGAAGCACCCTCGCTATATATTTTTTATTGCCCTCCGCGATAGCAAAACCAGTGTCCATTTTTTTTCTCACCACTTTATATTTTCTTCATTTTTTTATTTCCTTCATACTTTTGGCTTTAAGACAAGAGCATTTCAAGGTATCCTCTACTATCCCAGGCTTCAAGACGTGTGTAAGTGCGAATAGCAGGGTATCAACGTTCAAAATGTTCGGCTTCCAGAATAGAAACTATTTTTCAGACTTATTTTTATCCTCAGATTAGTGACTTCCTTCATCCTACTAACCCTTGGGACAACGGCTCATAACTACTTATTACTAGTTCGTATAAGAAAACTTCTAATTTTCTTGGTTTTCTTAAATTTTTCTAATCTCATGGATGTAATTTTTCACTATCTAATCTTTTATTATCTTATTTATGTACAAAAAATATTTTTATTTTCTTGAAAATTTTTAAATTTTTATGGTTTTCAAAAAATGTTTTGTGCTTATGCAAAGTATGATGCAAATGATGTGAAAATAAGCACAAACCTCCCCCAAACTTGTTTTCAACAGTGTCCTCATTGTTGCCTTCTGCTAAATCTCGAAAAACCTGTAAGCTTGGGAGAAATTTATTAGTGGGGGAAAAATATTTAAGTGAAGAACCTCCCCCACACTTATTCTTGGCTCATCATTTTGTAAAAATTTTCTTTTCAAGAGCCAAATAATATACCCCCCCAAACTTGAGTTATGCAATGTTAATCTTTTGAAAATCATATGAGGGGGTCAAAAATCAGTGGTCGATGCCAAGCTTTGCAAAAACCGAAAGTTAACACCAACCATTCAAAAATTTTATCAATGCAATGCTCTGGTTGGTGGAAGAAGAAGTGGGGAAAGGGTAAGTGGTGGAATAGAATGTGTGCGCGTCTCATTTTGGAGAGACGATGCAGTGATTGTGATGGATTACTCGCATTCTTTTTACAGTTCAGAAGAAGGGGTGGAGGTTCAATTTCATTGATTGGGACATGATTCATCTCAACGCCTGTGTCATTCAAAAATGCGAGTTCATCAGCGAAGATCTCCTCAAAAGTTCCATCAATACCCCGATGAATATTGTCATCATAAAGTGCGGGGTGATCTTCAGACTCTAAAAGCATTTTATAATCAGTGTTAGTTGCTGACCCGGACAATTCGGTGGAAGAGTCTATATGTGTATGATACATAGTTGGGTCAAACAATAACGTATGAAAAGAGTCAAGATCAGTATCATGAGGATCATCAAATTCGCTGCTGTCAACATCCATTAAGTCAACAGAACAGACCTGAGCAGTAGGTTCAGAGGGTACACTTCCTAACTTGTAAATGTTCAGCTCTATTGACCTATTCCCGAAAGATAGGGTCATAGAACCATTACGACAGTTGATGATAGCGTTGGAAGTGGCCAAAAAGGGACGACCTAAAATCACCGGAATTTGATTCTGTGGGTTCGCTACAGGCTGTGTATCAATTACAATAAAGTCCACAGGGAAGATAAATTCCCCGATCTTTATTAACACATCCTCCAGTTCACCCCTAGGTTTGGTGATTGATCAGTCAGCCATCTGGAGAGTGCAATGGGCTGGTTTCAACTCTCCGATCCCTAGTTGCTAATAAACAGAGTATGGAAGCAAGTTAACACTAGCGCTAAGGTCTAGTAGAGCACGGTTGATGTGTTTTTCCTCAATAGAAATGGAAATAGTAGGACAACCAGGGTCCTTACGTTTCCTCGGTACTTGTTGGGGGAAAGCCGTGTCTACAGTCTTTGCCATGAATATCTTCTTGGGTACTTGAGTCTTCCTCTTCCTAGTGCACAAGTTCTTAAGAGTTTTCGCATAGGACGGAACTTGTTGGATGACATCTAGGAGAGGGATGTTGATGTTAACTTGCTTAAACATGTCCATAATCTTCGCCATATGTGGACTCGATGTGTTAGCCCTTAACCGATTAGGATAAGGTGCTTTAGCAATGAGCGCTGGGTCCATCATAGGAGAAGGAAGTGTGTGTGGACCCGATCCAAGAATAGAAGTGGGGATCATTCGTGGAGGGGTAAAAGAGGTGGGCTGAGGTGGCGAGCCTTGTGGGAAACGAAGAATAGGCTCGCAAGAAGGTGGTGGGGTAAAAGAACTGGGGTCAGAATTAGAAGTAGAAGTGGAAGGAAAGGTCTCAACCGGGGTGTTATTGATAGATTTTTCAGTATCATCAAACTCTTCCCCAACGTGAGTGGCAAGCACTCTTCCAGATCTCAACGTGATTGCACTCACATGATGTGAATAGCCAGGATGGGGTAAGGGTTGAGCTGGAAGTTTCCCTTTCTCTCTTGCACTCATTTCGGCTTTTAATCGTGCAATTTCTGCTTCCATCGATTTAATACTCTCGCTTTGGGACGCTGAGTTTTTCTTTATATCATCGACAGAAGTCTTTATTTCAGCCGATACTTGCATGGGATTTGTTAGAAGCAAGTTTATGAATGAAGAGGATTCATCAGTCCCGGTCAACTGCAAAGGACTAGATGGTGCGGGTGTGTTGACCGGATTTTGAAAATTTTGTGCTTGAAAGGGGTGCTGACTCAATTGTGGTGGTTGCTGTTGTGGTGGAGGACCCTTTGGAAATTGTGTTGGTTTGGAACCGTGTTTTGAGATTGTGTTTGGTTCCAAGCAAAGTTAGGGTGATTCCTCCAACCCTGATTATATGTGGAAGAAGGTGGATCGTTTCTAGGTCTTTGAAATGCGGCATTGGTATGCTTGTGACCTTGAAACGGAGAATTCAATGGACCTTCTTTCGTCAAATGAGATGGATCAGAACAGCATCCACATACAGTTTTAGAGAGTGACATTTGACTTAGGGCGGCGGCTAAAAATTTGTTTTCCATAGTCTCGAGTTTCTTATTGATAGCTGAAATTTCAGCTCTAACTCCTATGGAAACTTCCGATTGGTTATTGCCAGCCGTAAACGATTGACTCACACCCTCCCACTGTAAAGATCTTTCAGCGAAATCTTCTAAAAATTTCCAGGCTTCCCCATCATCTTTGGTCATGAAATTGCCTTGACACATTAATTCAAGGGTCTGTCTTGTGTTAGGATTAATGCCCTCATAAATGACTCGGCACAGTTCCCATCTCGGGATTCCGTGATGAGGACATTGAACTCACAGATTCTTAAAGCGTTTAAGATATTGTGAAAATGTTTCATTTGGAAGCTGGGCGAATTGATTTATTTCGCTACGGACTCGAGCTGTCTTATGATGTGGGTAGAATTTCTTAAGGAATCCTTTGATGAATTCTTCCCAATTTGAAATGGAATGTGCGGTCGTGTTATACAGCCACTTCTCGGCTATATCGCACAAGGTGAATGGGAGAAGACGTAGACGCATAGCATCCATAGAAAGCTGTGAGGTACCCATCATTGCGCATACATTTTCAAATTTGGTGATAAACACATATGCGTCTTCAGACTCGAGACCGTGAAATTTTGGTAGAAGGTTGATGTATTGGGGTTTTATTTGAAAATTTTCCCCGTTGGCTGGTGGAATGGAAAGACAGGTGAAAAGGGGACCTCGTGTTGGATAGCACCTCTCTTGGAGAGAGATGCGAGGTGGATTCTGCGCACCTACGGACGGCGGCAAGGTAGTGGTAAAGAAATTCGATGGAGGCGGATCCATCAATGTGAGTGTGGTGGTGGGTCAAGAAGAGGTAAATGTAGAAATACCGACTTTAGGGTCGATCGGTGAAAATGCGGACTAAACGGGCACTAGAAACCCGTGTCCAGCCTATCTTGCACTAAAAAGGGTTAGTACAAGTGGCAGCGTAGATATAATTAGGGGAAATGAAGTGTTGGTGTTTGTGTTGAAAAATGATACGGATTTTTGGAAATATGATGCGATCACAACAAATGCAACAAGCAATACCCTAAAATCTAGTGGTCACCTAGGTCAGGCTCTAGACCGCTCCTAACTGCCAAAAGACAAGTCGCAGGATCAATCCTCCACTGCCTCTTTGTCTCTCCTGTGGCCAGGTAAGTGCCAAGTAAGTGGGAGGTTCTCCACTACGTAAGTAGTGGGCCTAATTAAGTAACCACTAGCCTTCGACACACTTGCCTTAGACACCACAAAAGAAACGCGGATAAGCAATGAATTACCCACGGCCTTCTTCTGTCCTAAGTGAGCGCGACGATCCTTAAAGTCATCTTTATATCTTTTTTAGTTAATGAGGGTAAATGCGAATGCAAGTTTTTGATTTTTGGGGCTTAGGAAGGGTAATGAACTCCCCACCTAATCTGGATTTGGTCGTGCCCCTTAATATCCGTATTAATATGCAAACAACCAAAAATCAAAACACGCACAATTTATTTTGCTTTTTGCGGCGCTGTGATTTATTTGCAAAGAAATCTGCAGCAAATTGTTATTTGGAGCAGACAGAGGAGGAGATAAGAAAGTTAGAGACTCACAGAGGAAAATTGGCACATAGAGGAGCTAGAGCTGCCGCGGAATCGTGGTGTAAGAGGCTTAATGCCGTTGAACCGCGGTGGGATGAGTTGATCACAGCTCCAAAATTTTCCAGCAAGCTTCTGTTCACTTTTCCTGCTCTCTGGAAATTTCAGAAAAAAATTTCTCCAGCTCCGATAATTCCAGATTTTCTTGCAATCAAATCACAACAACATGTATTAGTGTTTGCGCAAGTTTTGATCTAAAAATAGAGACAGAATAAACTTTTCAACTCAAATTTCAAAATACGAACAATTAGCGCACAATCCCCGGCAACGATGTCATTTGATTGTGTCACGCCCCGCTTCCCAAAATACGGAATACGAGGGGTAGATAAGGCCAGCCATGCTCCTACGGCCAAGGAAATGTCCTGCCGTAGTCACACTTCCGCTTTTAGTTTTTCATGGTAAACAGTAAATAATGCGTAGGTAATGAGGAATACAGTAACTGGAACAAAACAGTAAAATGAACCGACTTGATGGGAAACAAAATATATGACTCTTGATAGCTAAACAAGATGTCCGTGATGTGCGTCTAGTCCTGATCCAGGCTAAATCTTCTCCTCACACTGAGAATGCATACTCAGGTCGTCAGAGAGACACAATAGCAATATAATATATATAAAATCATGTGACAATTCCAACAGTGATAATAGATATATGTAACTGTAAATCAATGACGGTAAAGGTATGAACATGCAGTAATCAATGCAGCGGAATAGTAAAAGCAGTATAATGATATGCCACGTATGTCAACACAATAAGTATGTATATCGATGCTATCATCCCTATCAGTCTCTAAGTCTCACTGTACAGGTCACTAAACCTATCGTCAGTCCAAGTGTGAGAGTCAACCACTCGCGAGTGTCCTCCACCCAAGGGTAGAACCCAAGGGCAAGGGACCACGGGCCCAACATGTATATCACGGTAATAATCATGTACCCTGTAAATCTCCATATATCTCCCTAAATATATAAGCCGGCATGGGACTCCCGAGATTCTGTTGAACTCACACTCAAATTACCCCACACCCCGTGGTCTACATCAAACGCTAACCATAATCCTAAATACCAATCGGTCTGTGACAAGTCTGCGCGAGAACTGGAGGCAGGACCTCCATCAAGCACATCCCGACTAATACTTAAGGTAAATGGCAGTGTCTGGTGCCTTATCTGTGACACCCATGCAAGAGCTTTCATAAGTGTCCCATACCACTTATAGTCACACGTACACGCGTCTCACAGACGTCGACAATGCAATATAATAATAAGGGTCACTGATTGTGTACAAGTACATATCACTTTCACTTATTCACTGATACACGAACACTGACGTACTTGCCACAATCATCACTAATACCTAACACTGGGTAATGCACGTTATCACTAGGTTATCAATGCAGTGACATGTGTATGATATGATACGTAAACAGTATATAAAGCATGATTAGGGTGTCATGAATCTACAATCTACCACTTGCATAATTTATCATAAATCATACGGTTACAGTTTAGTGAAACTATGAACAGGGAATAAATAGTATGTTCAGTTATCTATCCATCGAATTTAGTTTCACGCCAATCGGTTTTCAGGATCATTAGTTATAGCCATTTCATTTTAAGCGTTCGCGGCTGGAAATCCGGTTTCAGAATCAGAAGTCCTTTTCGCAACGCATTTTAATCCCATATGGGATCAGATTTTAGCAACGCTACAGTTGAATGAAATCTAGAGTTTTCAGTCAGGTTTTCAATGCAATAGACGGATCTTCAATCGCATCTGGACGTCAGGAGATATACATTATTCAATACTAGTATGCCAGTTCTGATTCTGTTGGGACTGTTATGCGTCCCGATCTTTAAATTACAGATAAAATAGTAAAGGATGACGAAACAGGGTGAAACCACCCGTATTATCTAGATAACAGATTCACCTATAATAAACAGTGGAGTTCCGCAACTTACGGGTTAAGGAAACAGGGTGGTGCTCATCACGGGACAGCACACAGCAAACAGGGTCGCTCTGGACTGCAGTCCAGAGTCGCACTCCGATCCAAATATTGACATAGTTTGAGTATATAAACAAATTAAAACTTGTATAGGGTTATAGTTCATCGAGTCATCTTCGATTTAAGCCCTCGAACGCATCGTTCCAGTGTGTATATAATTTATGGTGATTTTAACGGTTTTCAGGTACAGGAAATTTCCAGTTTTACGAGTAATCTTGGGGGTAGTCGTTTTAGTCATTATCAGTCAGATTATCCAACGAAATTCACACACTAGGTTCACAGCCATACGGGACAAACAATACCATTTATTTGCATCAAATTTTATGATGATTTCCTATGAGAACATATATCGAACAGTTACGTTGTAATATTTAACACAAAGTAAAACATGGGATATATATACGATTGTAATTTATGACTATCATAAAGTAGCATGTAGCAAGTAGAGAACTTGCCTGGACATGGTGAACTAATGGCACGACAGCGAAGGCAGTAATGACACGTCCCGGGCACGGAGTAGCAAGCACGCGACGAGTCTCGGCTAGGCTTGGACTTGGCTCGAGCTTGGTGATGGGCTGTCGCGAGCTCAGTCGATGTCGTGGTGGTGGTAGTCGGTTGATAGAAAGGGAGAGACGTGTGAGATTTCAGAGAGATAGATCGGTGAGAGAGAGAGAGAGAGAAAGAGAAGCAGTGAGAGAGAGAGAAGCAGTGAGCAGAGAACACAGAGAGAGAGAGAGAGGTTGCAGGGGAGATAGAGAGAACTTGGGAGAGGGATAGAGAGATTGAGAGAGAGAGAGGGGGGAGACAGAGAGGTTGAGGGAGAGAGAAAGAATGCATTAGAGAGAGAGAAAGAGAAACACAGAGAGTGAGGGAGAGAGATAGAGCTGAGACAGAGAGAGATGAGATCAAGAGAGAGATATCAGTGAGTGAGGAGGTCGGGTGAGGGAGGCCGTCGGTGACTTGGGGAAAGTCGTGTTGATGCTCCGGCATGTCCAGTGGCGGGGGATGCTGGCGTTGATGGAGGCAACGGGTTGGGTGTGCAGAAGGAGGAAGTCGAGGGAGAGAGGGAGTGGGGAGCTCGGGTTTGATGGTGGTTGAAGGTGGAGGAGAGGGAGAGAGGTCGTGGTCGTTGCCGTCAGGGCGTGCGACGTCGGTTGCTTGGTGATAGGGAAAAGGGTGTGATGTGGGTATGGGTGAGGGAGTAGGAGGGAGGAGAAGTGATGAGAGTTGGAGAGATGGGGAGGTGATTGTGAGGGTAACGGTGCACGGGCGTGGCCGACAAGAGCGTGGGCGTGGACGGAGAAGGCGACGTGGGTTACGGCGAAGGAATGGGTTGCGAGCGGGAAAGGATATAGCCGTTGGAGGAAGATGAGGGGGTAGTGGGCCGGGTCGGGTTGGCAGCGAGGGCTGGAGTGAAGCGGGCCGGGAAAATGTAAGGGAAATTTGAGAAAGGAAAAGGGGCTGGGCCGAAAAGTTGGGCCAGAGAGTTTTTAAAAGGGAAATTCATTTGGGGAGATATAGGGAGAGGGCCGGGAAAATGTTGGGCTGAGCTGGGATTTAAAATTTAATTAATTAACAATGAAATAAAGAGTGGGCTGCTGAGGAAATCAGTGGGCCGTAGGGATAAAATAAATTTAAATCTTCAAAGCAATAGGCTGAAGGAATAAAATATGGTTTGTGTTTGAGGTTATTTAAAAGGAATGATTTACTTGGTTTGGTGTTTAAAAGGGGTTTTAGAAATAAATAAATAATTATCAGAAAATTTAAATAAATTTTATAAGTGAATTAGAAATACAGATATAGCGTATAAAAAGAGGCTGGGTATTACAGATTGAATGAATTCTTGATGTGTGGTATGTTTTAAAATTGTATAGTAATCACAACCAAAAATATTTGACCGCAATCAATAACGGTGTCGGATGTAGCGCGTTAGTAAGTGCGGATCGTCCACAGGGAAAGTGTAATCGTTCGTGCTTCGAATTAGATGAGTCGAAAATTTAAGGAAAAGAAAAGAAAACAATTCATGATTTATAAAATTGCATTTCAAGAAAGAGAAAATATCTAGATCTAAGAAAAGTAAAAGATAAAATCAAGAATTGAGAGTTTGTTGATTTTTCCAAACCAAATATCAAGAATCGAAATGAGGCTCGTAGGAATCGATCGGATCTATAGATGTGATGTAATCTTGCGCTTACGTATTCTTATCTTTCGATGAATTGATACTAGATTGATGATGATCGACGAGAATTAGGGATTTCTTGTGAAACTAAGGTTTCATCATTTATCCCTTGTTCCTTCGTCGATATCATTCGCATTCTAACTTCTAGTAAATTCAAGAATTGATCGTAGATCCCTAATTTCGAGCGATAACAATCAAGAAAGTATCGCAACGAAACTAGGTCATCGATTCTTCAACTTGCTAGGGTTTACAAAACTCGTAGGACTTAAGAATCGTTTTATGATTTGTTACATCATCATTCTATTGATCGTCTCGACTCCTTTACGAGCGGAGTTTTACTCAAACATCACAACAAGAATCACAATTACAAATTGAGATCGAATCATGATGCAAGAATTTAAAGAAAGCGAGATTAACGAATTTCACCTTTTATTTATATCAACAATTCCGTTACAATCACTCAAGAACTACAAAAGGAAGAACTCGATCGTCGATTTGGCTTCGCTCGGCTCCTTGAGTCGCGGATCGGCTTGGATCACTTGCTCGATTGAAGATCGGCTCCGCTCCTAAAAGGTTGAAGGCTTCTCGCTTGATTTAGTACTCAGTATCTTGAATTTGGATTGGAATTAAGGTTAGGGTTTTGCACAAGTCATGTCACTCAACTTGTGGATGGAAGATGAAGAGAAAATGAAGATTTTGTAAGAAGTTTAACCCTAGGTCTAGGCTTCTATTTATAAACTTCCCAAAACCCTAGATCTAGGATTTGAATTTCCTTCCAAAAGTTGGTTAGAGAAGATTTGAATTTCCCTCCAAAAGTTGGTTAGAGGAGATTTGAATTTCCCTCCAAAAGTTAGTTAGAGGGAGAGGCTTCTAGAAGTAGTTAGTTAGGAGGGAGCTTCTAGAAATTGTTTGTTAGGAGCTTAATTAAGATTAGAATTGCTTAATGATCTTTGCTGATCTGGTAGAACCTTCGAGAGTTCTCTGGAATTTGAAGCATGTGAAATGAATGTGGGCCTTGAGAGAAGAATTGTGCACTGAAAATGGGGACTTGATGACGTCACATGCGCAAGCAGGCTCCCGCCGTGGATCCACGGCGCTCTGTGGGCCATAGTGCTTGGGATTTCTGGTGCTGCTTTAGTCTGATTTATGGGTCTTTATCTGATATGTTGAAATTTATTTTTCCTTCTAGATTGCTACCAGTTCTCAAAACTTAGAGTTGGTGTATTTTTGATCAGCTTCTTTTGGCTTTGCTCCTGCAATTTCCTGCACAAATCTCGACACAAGTGTTGCGCAATACAGGGATGATGCGATGCCATGATAAACACACAATTTCCCTCATAAATGTCGGTTTTAGAGTATAACACATGTAATCTGATATTTCAGGACTGTTTTGCTAATATGTGTAATATGAATGCCGAACACTTCTAGATGAGTGCAAAAGATAGGGAAATTGCCGTGTTAAAAATGCAGTATTTTCGACTGATCAACACTGCCGCACACTCTATTGCCAATTGGGATGAATTCGTTATAACACTGCTTAAGAAATTTTATCCCAATCATAAGACCGTCCGTGATCGAAGCGAGATTAACCAGTTTACCCAGCTTCCCAACGAACCATTTTGGAAATGCTTTGAACGGTTTAACGATCTGCTTGTCCAATATCCTCATCAATGAATCAATAGATGGGACTTGTGTCGAATTATATATGAGCGTGTTAATCCAGCGACAAAGCAGATACTTGAAACCATTTGTCAATGCCATTTCATGTCTAAAGACGATGAGGAAGCTTGGCAATTCCTAGAAGATCTCGCCGAACAAACTTTACAGTGGAAAAGAGTTAGACAAACATCGTCCAGGGAGGTATCCATCGGCTTGATGCTTCTATCGCAGTGAAAGACGAAATGGCCGCGATACAAAGGAAACTCGACACTGTAGAAAATAAAGTCTCTTCAGCCTCCCTAAACCAGGTTACGCTCCCCAAAACCGTGTGTGGATGCTGTTCTGACCCATCATATCTGACAAAAGAATGTCCTTTGAATCCTCCGTTTCAAGGTCACGAACTGTAAGTCTACGCTAGCGCCCCGGCAGTCTACAGACGCCAAATGCGGAACAAAAACTTTTTAACTGGCGCTATCGTATACTTTAACCCGGATCTGCCATTATTGCTAAACTAACAAACTGTAAAGAGTGTAGGAAGATTGTACTGAACGATCCGAGTCCTTCGTTCTTCAACCATCATCCCACGCTCCGTTGCGGCTGCTCCGATCTCGTCGATCTCCGATCTCCTCGTGGAGGTGGCACCACATGATCGGTTCTTTAAACGCGCTCCCGCCTCTGACTCGAGGCAACTCGATCGTCAAGTTTGCTAAAAGAGACGACCAAGAATGATGTAGAGAATGAGTAGATGACTTTGTCTCACTTCGTCCAAATCCGTGGACGATCGGTTAATGAAGTTGCCGAGGGAATTGGGTGATGGAATGAAATGAGCTGTGGATTCCATACACCCCAAATCTATCATAATCTTTTTTCCAATGAAAAATCATCAAGTAGTGAGAGAGAGAGAGGGGGCCGGCCTCATATAGATGGGGGGTGACCGTAGGAGAAGAGGAGGTGACCACAAGAATGAACCTTATCATTACAAAAGATCTTAAGCAAAACAAAATAGCATAATGCAAAGCATGACTCATATTAACATAGTCATCACTTAATAAATGCACCATTAAAGCCAAGATGACTCATTAGCCACTTCATCACTTCTAGAAGCTTCTAGAATGATGACTCACTCATATCTGAAGAAAAGATAAATCCGTCTTTAACCGAATGTTAAAAGACGGCTGATAGAAAACTGGAAACTGGCAACTTCTAAAAGTGATCCTGAAACGAATTTCAGGACAACCCGGAAACTGTATAAATATACCCGCATTTGTATTACGACCGAATACAAATGCAACTGAGACAAAGATATTATACCTACTGAATATAATACTCGGATCCGGCTTAAACCAAAGCCGACCAGTATTATCTGCCCGAAAACTGACACGTGCGTAAACGCACGTGCATTTTCCGAACCCTGCCATAAAACCATACGGCCTCTACAACGTTACGCCCGAACTTGGGAAACTGCCTGTTGGGGACTCTAATGACTCGTCAGCACCCTGGCAGTGGGTTTAACCACAAACCGTCAGTGGCACTAGCAATGCATAACGGTTGCCCACGGACTGACCTCAAGGGAGACTGATGAGCGCACTCAAGGGTGGCCGATGAGCGAACTCATCCAGAAACCCTACTGAGCCTAACAGTGACAATGTATATACAGTCCGGTCCGTTCGTCAATGAGTGTCGCATATCCGCCTAGGGGGCTAGTAACGTCAGACCCCCAATAGCAGTATAAGTCGTGTCGGAGTGAAGCCCAATAACACCCTGAGATACTACTGGAGTACCTACCAGTAAATCTCCTGCCACGGCCGTGGGCTTTGTGTAATGGCTCTCCTAGACACAGCACGACCTCGCCCCCAATACCAGGAGAGACGAATCCCCTGCCGATCCGCTCACGTGCCTCCATATGGCTCGGGACTGTACCCAAAAGCTACCTGTTTGCACAACTCCTTGGAGCCGTGGTAGGGTAGAAATCAAAGCACAGTGGGAACTCATACGAGACAAATGACGACCTCAGGTCAATGAACTAACCTGTACACATGTCACCAGGGAACTGTTATCTGACGATAGGTATAGTACTAACTAGCAGATTCCCGGCGAGTCCTGTCCGGTGTACTCATAACCCAATGAGCACCTGTATACATCTTAGGTGATCCAACTGACACCAGTGGCTTGTGAGACCGGCCAACGCCCCTCGTCGGGGTCTCGACTGTACACACTAGTCTACTCCGGAGTATCGATGCCCTGTCTCGAAACTCCCACGACTAGGGACAACAATTAAGGATATGCATATAAACTACCCAACTCTCACGTATATGATCGCCATCATACTGTTGGTAGTAAAGCAAGATCCTAAGGGCTCTATCAAAGTGTAACATGCAATCAGTCACCTGAACATGTACACGACTGATAAAGGCAAACCAGATAGCATACTATCATCTCGAGTAAGACTGTCCTACCGGGATAGGTCCTCCGCAATCATTGCAATCACGTACCTGCGATCCAATAATTGACTATGAGGGCACTATCTCCAACAATCTCCCACTTGCACTCAAGGCTAATATTGTGATGTCGACTACTCACAGCCCGTGTGAAATCGACACCCAACTCCTCTACTAATCAGTTTCACAAAGCCCGTTTGTAAAACTATTGTGTTCGAGAAATAGCCTCAGTGAGTGGATCCGCCTAGAAGTATCTTTCTATATCTCTCTTAATCTCAAGTTCGCGGAGAAAACCATCTCCCGAATTGAGTAATTCCTGTCTTAGAATATGTCTAGATATCTGATGGGACCTTAGTTCATAAATGAACTCCATATCCAAACTTCCTAGACTGAATCGATCACTGAACCTAATCAGTATCGGGCACCTTGCCACCCACAGTATCCTCTTGGACCACCTGTCCATAATATTGTCCCTCTTCGTCAGAGGGAAAAACTATAACTCTGACAATCACTCTGTCATCCATGTCACCTTTGAAGCCTGGAATGATAACCGTCTCCCGAAAGAGGCTGCTGTTATCAAATCCGTAGAACATGTACTAATGTTCTAAAACTGCTTCCTTATGTTTCTCCAGGATTGGATTAATACAAACTTATTGCATCTAGTGCAAAAACAACATTTGGTGCGGTACTTGACATCTCATGATTGACTCAATTGCCTAAGCAAGTGATCTGCCAATCATGCACATCCCTCTCCCCTTTAGTCTATATGACACCTTTAGAGAGGGTGACTCCATCACCTACAGGTACACTACCATGCTAGGAGTCAACTATTCCAAAAACCATTAGAATATCTGTCAAAGTACCCACATTGGGAAACTACCCAAATCCAGATCTAAAACCATAGATCCAGAAACCAAAATGTCAAATATTATATCCATATCCTGTCTTGGAGAAACAACTGTGTGACGACCACAGTACAACCGATCGTAGTATAGGAATTTTACTTCCTACTCTGTGTATGTCATCCAGATACCATGACATCACACCCTACTACCTTCTTAACAGATCCATCCCTTATTCTGATTGAAGTCAAACCCATGACTGTCACATCAAAATCAGATGATCTATCTCCGCTATAACTGCCTAAGTCTACAAATAGACATAAGCATCTTGCCCACTTTGCTTCTGCTGCTCCCACTGACTACGACAACCCTCCTACCGGGTCTCATATCCTGGAACAACAGTAGTGTCAAGTCTGGGTAGATAAGAACCTCCCTGTCACCGTCCTTGAGCCTACCGAAGTACCTCTCGGGTGTCTGAGGTTACCTACCATACCTGCGGAGTGGCAATTGGAATGTCAAACCTGATTGAATATATAGGTCCTATTAAATTTTCCGTAATCGTTCGCGGTTCTGGAATCACTTCCAGTTCTACCATACTCCCACTACTGTTTTCTGAAAAAGATCTGTTTTACTAAAACTGTGGCGAGTCAAGAACAATATCACTATTGATCTTCCAAATGGTAGAATGTCAACCCTCGTCATAGCCAGGGTCAACCCACAAACAGCCATTACAGAAACGTGCCCTGAGTTATCCAGTGTCTGGTTTTAATCATAAGCTGGACAACTCCCCGTACCTTAACATCTTTTAGGGTACGATCCATTCTATATCCAATATAGAAACTTTGGCACTAATTTAATTGGAACCATATTCAAACCATGCATCTGTCTCCAGTGCATATCAACTTAATGGAAAGAGGCTAATCAGCATTACTCAACTTAGGAATCCATCCAATTATGAGTAACCTGAAAGAGAAACACGTTTCTCAAAACCATCACTATCATCTGAATACCAATCACAAGAATCTACATCTTCGATCTCTTTGAAGAATCCCGATACTTGTGATACCTGGTTCTCTACTTTATTCTTATACCCACAACTTCTCAAAACTTAGACCTTGTATTTCTACGAAACACTTGTCTAAATACTAGAGAAGTTATAAGTAAACAGAACATAGTACGAGGACCTACCCCTTTGTCCTGATGGACACTGGACAACATACAATACTCTGTATAAGTCCGCTGAGTTGAACAACCCAAAACCTGTGCGTTGTAGGTGGAAAACTGTACCCTGGCGATTTCCTCAAATATCACCAATTACAACGAATTCCGATATAATGAGGATGATCACCTAATTCCCAATATTTTACTCCCACTCATCATCTGTAAAACCATACAGATATGATAATGAAACCTGGTAAATACATACCCTTGGAGTAAGTGTCTAATCGGGAAAACAGTTTTTCCTTTAACAATGCACTGAAACATGAAAATGTTTCGTAGGGGTATCCTGGTATTCATAGCAATGCCTCTTCCATAATCCAATTCATGACTTCAACCTTATATTTTATTGCCGTCTCTCCAAATCCCTTTATTTGTCTTTAGTCGTTACCTTCTGTACACCATCGTTAGGCTAACTGGTTTTCTTCCTTCCCTACCGTTCGGCACCAGCCTATGGTTTGGAAGAAGACTATCCAGTAAGCAAAATAGGTGTACCCTCCTAAACCAAGGAGTACTCGCATCTCGAGAGAAGGTGATGATAAAAGACAACTGAATAATACCTTATTCTTTTAAAGGTGAAATAGGAGTGGCGATGAAGTACGCGGTTTTGGTCGTGAATGATATCAGTCGCAATTTACTTTGCCCTCTTTCTAATCCCTTTATTTTGTCTTTACATATTACCTTCTGCACACCCTACTTAGGCTAATTGGTTTTCTTCATTCCCTACCTTTCGGCACCAGCCTATGGTTTGGAATAAGACTATCCAATAAGCGTAATAGGTGTACTCTCCTAAACCAAGGAGCTCTCGCAACCTGAGAGAAGGTGATAATAAAAGACAACTAAATAAACCAATTCTATTTCTCCTGAACCTGGATCCATCCTCGAAGAAGTCCCTTCGAGTTCGTATATAACCATACGATGGCTCTATCCAATGGAAGTGGATATCCGTAGTAATACGGGTGTTCTGAGAAATTCAAAGGGTAAAAGAAGGAGTGGCAATGACTTATGCAACTCAGACAATCCAAAAGCCAGTATTTTAAGAAGGTTCGGTCAATTTGGTCACTGAGTCATAGTCTAGGGTCGGTCAAAGGTCGCTGCCAAAGAGAGAGAGAGAAAAGAAACACTCTGCGTGCACTCTAACCTAGATCAGAATGGTCATCATATTATCTAATCCGGAAACCTCCCACTGTCCTGTCAAATTCTCCTCCAAACCTAAAGAAGAATCAATCGGGATCACCCGAAGAGTAAACCAACTCATCAGTGGGAATCAGGATCCAACTCTCATCGCATGATAACGTGATGGAATGCATCCACGTTACTCATACTCCAGAAGGTATGCGCATACTTGGCAAGTTTCAGTTTCTTTAGAAACTCCCGATATAATTTTTGCCCCATGCTCTTATAACCTTGGCTTTGGTCAAAATGTCATAAGTCACATGCCAAGTTCTACCCGTCACTATCTTGTCAATTTGAACCCACCCGCACATGCCCCTGACTTTGGCCAATCGGCAGAACGACTGTCCCAAACTAACTCATCTATCTATGCAACAATTGAATACCCAGCAGCTACCAAACACTATGCCTTAACTTTGGCTAAAATGCATAGCTTGAATACTACTAAATACCCAAAAGAAGTGACGGAGGGCTATGACTGGTTTTTGGCGAAAAACCTTTAGCGTAGTGAACTTGATATCGCTGAAGGAACCTGATAGCTTTTTAAAATATAGTGGCGAAAAACTTTTGCTAAAGAGGTTAAAGGGATCTCGGCTCTTTCCTCGTGGAATGAGGTGCAGGATATTCCACTGAATACCTCTATGCAAAGCAACATGTAATCGACTATAGTGAAGTTATTACTCTGACGCAAACTTCTGTCCAAGGGGTCGGTCCCGGTGAAGGGATATCGGCCCTTGCCCCGTCGAATGAGGTGCTGGATATTCCACTGAATACCGCTATGCATAACAAAAGGAAACGTCTTTGCAATAACACTTTTTAAATTGTTCCAACAACTGTATACAGGTTTGTTTTTACTTTGCGTTGATCAGAATCAACGCAGTCCCATCATTCGATCACACCAGAAAAGAACGAAAATAAAATGTACGTATATGCCATCCGCATTCGTCGCTGGGTCCCGTCATCACCCGTTAGGTTACTTAACTAACGACAGAGCGGGGACTGGACTAGCGCGGGTGTAAAACATATACAACATCTAATAGTATATAAACCAATATACATAATCGCTCCAGGCGTGATAATATGCAACATTACAGAAAAGTAATAAGCATCACAGAACAATACAGATAATCTGGGATCCCCGAGTTTCACAGAGCCGCTGCTGAAACTCGACGTTCCCCTATTGTGTGGATAGCCTGTGCAATGAAACCTAGACCCCTACGGGTGCGGCAAGTTACCCGCCAAAACCTGAAGCGAGGTAGTCCCCACAGCATAGTGAATGGAACACCCGGCACTTCACGGAATCCGGTAAGCTTGGGCACCCCTCCTTGGGTCAACCTATACCCCCTACGAGTGCGGCGAATAGTCTGCCAATTCTGAAGTGGGGCCCCTCTGCCTCTCAAAGCCATGAGATGCGGACCCGTTGCTTTCCCGAACCCGGCTATCCGTGCACTCCGTCTCGGGGCAAAACCTAGTACAGTAATGAAAAATAGTACAAAAGGTACATCGACCGCAACCTGGTCGTGCCCCAAAAGAATATTATACAACAGGCAGTGACGGCAGTCCACAAGTTGGACGCTCGCCCCGCAATATCAAATGTACAAATAAACACAAACTGTACTATCATTGCACACTGCTATCCACCACGACAAATCCGCAACATCACAGCACAACACAGAACATCAACGCGAATGTCACGTTCGCAAACCCGTCTAAAAGAACTATAGCAATCAGACGCGGTTTACCGATCAAATGACATTCCCGGTCGGAGATATAATGTAAGCACTGTAAACTAACGTGTTTAAATTTCGATCGACCAAATATCAAAAAGTGGGCCCCACAACATACTGGTGAACAGTAACAAAACCTGGGCCAAAATGATATATACCAAAAATCCCAAAATCCAACACTGAACATCCTGACAAAATTTGGGAGCACGTGCTCCCCACGTGGCCGCGGATGCGCGGCCAAACCATGGGTTTGGCCGCCCTTCCGCGGCAGCTTGGAGGGATCACGATCCCAAATTTTGTCGTGGCTCTTAAAAATGCCTGCACAGATTTTTAAGACATCCAGAAATGAATTTTGAAGCCATTTAAAATTAACAGAAACTGTCGGGCTTGAATTTTGGATTTTTCGATTTCCGGTCGGATCGATGTTTTAAACGCGTTAGCACAAGTTAGTATAGCAAAATGGTTAGGCTCTGATACCACTGTAAGTCTACGCTAGCGCCCCGGCAGTCTACAGACGCCAAATGCGGAACAAAAACTTTTTAACTGGCGCTATCGTATACTTTAACCCGGATCTGCCATTATTGCTAAACTAACAAACTGTAAAGAGTGTAGGAAGATTGTACCGAACGATCCGAGTCCTTCGTTCTTCAACCATCATCCCACGCTCCGTTGCGGCTGCTCCGATCTCGTCGATCTCCGATCTCCTCGTGGAGGTGGCACCACATGATCGGTTCTTTAAACGGGTTCCCGCCTCTGACTCGAGGCAACTCGATCGTCAAGTTTGCTAAAAGAGACGACCAAGAATGATGTAGAGAATGAGTAGATGACTTTGTCTCACTTCGTCCAAATCCGTGGACGATCGGTTAATGAAGTTGCCGAGGGAATTGGGTGATGGAATGAAATGAGCTGTGGATTCCATACACCCCAAATCTATCATAATCTTTTTTCTAATGAAAAATCATCAAGTAGTGAGAGAGAGAGAGAGGGGGACGGCCTCATATAGATGGGGGGGTGACCGTAGGAGAAGGGGAGGTGACCACAAGAATGAACCTTATCATCACAAAAGATCTTAAGCAAAACAAAATAGCATAATGCAAAGCATGACTCATATTAACATAGTCATCACTTAATAAATGCACCATTAAAGCCAAGATGACTCATTAGCCACTTCATCACTTCTAGAAGCTTCTAGAATGATGACTCACTCATATCTGAAGAAAAGATAAATCCGTCTTTAACCGAATGTTAAAAGACGGCTGATAGAAAACTGGAAACTGGCAACTTCCAAAAGTGATCCTGAAACGAATTTCAGGACAACCCCGAAACTGTATAAATATACCCGCATTTGTATTACGACCGAATACAAATACAACTGAGACAAAGATATTATACCTACTCAATATAATACTCGGATCCGGCTTAAACTAAAGCCGACCAGTATTATCTGCCCGAAAACTGACACGTGCGTAAACGCACGTGCATTTTCTGAACCCTGCCATAAAACCATACGGCCTCTACAACGTTTCGCCCGAACTTGGGAAACTGCCTGTGGGGGACTCTAATGACTCGTCAGCACCCTGGCAGTGGGTTTAACCACAAACCGTCAGTGGCACTAGCAATGCATAACGGTTGCCCACGGACTGACCTCAAGGGAGACTGATGAGCGCACTCAAGGGTGGCCGATGAGCGAACTCATCCAGAAACCCTACTGAGCCTAACAGTGACAATGTATATACAGTCCGGTCCGTTCGTCAATGAGTGTCGCATATCCGCCTAGGGGGCTAGTAACGTCAGACCCCCAATAGCAGTATAAGTCGTGTCGGAGTGAAGCCCAATAACACCCTGAGATACTACTGGAGTACCTACCAGTAAATCTCCTGCCACGGCCGTGGGCTTTGTGTAATGGCTCTCCTAGACACAGCACGACCTCGCCCCCAATACCGGGAGAGACGAATCCCCTGCCGATCCGCTCACGTGCCTCCATATGGCTCGGGACTGTACCCAAAAGCTACCTGTTTGCACAACTCCTTTGAGCCGTGGTAGGGTAGAAATCAAAGCACAGTGGGAACTCATACGAGACAAATGACGACCTCAGGTCGATGAACTAACCTGTACACATGTCACCAGGAAACTGCTATCTGACGATAGGTATAGTACTAACTAGCAGATTCCCGGCGAGTCCTGTCCGGTGTACTCATAACCCAATGAGCACCTGTATACATCTTAGGTGATCCAACTGACACCAGTGGCTTGTGAGACCGGCCACCGCCCCTCGTCGGGGTCTCGACTGTACACACTAGTCTACTCCGGAGTATCGATGCCCTGTCTCGAAACTCCCACGACTAGGGACAACAATTAAGGATATGCATATAAACTACCCAACTCTCACGTATATGATCGCCATCATACTGTTGGTAGTAAAGCAAGATCCTAAAGGCTCTATCAAAGTGTAACATGCAATCAGTCACCTGAACATGTACACGACTGATAAAGGCAAACCAGATAGCATACTATCATCTCGAGTAAGACTGTCCTACCGGGATAGGTCCTCCGCAATCATTGCAATCACGTACCTGCGATCCAATAATTGACTATGAGGGCACTATCTCCAACAATAACATACTAATGCTACTTTTCAACAATGACCTAGAAACGACCCTTATTCTTCCACATATAATCAGGGATGGAGGAATCAACCTAATTTTGCTTGGAACAAAAACCAAACTCAAACTCAAAATACGTTTCCAAGCCAAAATGACTATCAAAGAGCTCCTCCACAGCAACAACCACCACCACCACAGAATCAGCACCCCTTTCAATTGCAAACTTTTCAAAATCCAGCCAACAATTCTGCACCGATTAATGATTCTTTCTAAACGGCTGGTACCGAAAAACTCTCCGCACTCGAACGAAGCATGGATACGTTTATTAAACATTCCATGCGAATGAATGATACTTTAACGTCTTCTATCCCAACGTTAATGCAGAACACCGCTTCCCACGATGAAAGCATAAAATCGATAGAAACAAAAATTACACAGTTAAATGCCGCATTAAAGGGGAAACTTCCATTTCAACCTCTACCAAATCCTGGCCACTCACAAAGTCATAATGTGTGTGCCGTAACGACGTTGAGTCTGGAAAAGTGCTGAACAACCAAGTCGGTGAACATGTTGATGATGAAGAATCAATTGAAACCCCGGCTTCTACTTCTACTCCTAATTCGTCTAGTCCACCACCTTCTTCCGAGCCTATTCTCCATTTTCCACTAGGCTCAAACCCTCCCCCCACTTCCTCGAGTTAACCTAAAATGATCCCAACTCTAATTCTAGGATCCATTCCACCCCCACAATCTTCTCCAATGTTGGACCCAACCCTTCTTGATAAAGCTCCTTATCCAAACAGGTTAAGAGGCAACATACCAAGTCCACAAATGGAGAACACTGTGGAAATTTTTAAGCAAATTAACATAAATATTCCTCTTCTAGATGTTGTTCAACAAGTTCCGTCTTATGCGAAAATCCTAAAGGACTTGTGCACAAGGAAGAAAAAATTCAAGTGCCTAAATTTTTTTTCTTAGCGAGTAATGTAAGCACTGCGTTTACTTAACAAATACCCAAGAAATGAAAGGACCCCGGAAGTCCTACCATATCTATTTCTATTGGGGGTAAAAATATCAATCGTGCTTTACTCGATTTAGGTGCTAGTAATAATTTGCTTCCATATTCTTTCTATGAGCAATTAGGGATCGGAAAGTTAAAACCGGCGCACTTCACTCTTCAGATGGCTGATTGATCTATTACCCAACGTAGGGGTGAGCTTGAGGATGTGTTAATCAAGGACGGGGAATTTATATTCCCTGTGGACTTTATTGTTATTGATACATAGCCTGTAGCGACCCCTAAAACCAAATCCCGGTGATTCTAGGTCGGCCTTTTCTAGCGACTTCCAACGCAATAATCAATTGTCGAAATGGTTCTATGACCCTATCTTTTGGGAAGATGTCCATTGAGCTTAACATTTATATGTTGGGAAGTGAACACTCTGAACCCTATGCTCAAGTATGTTCTGTCGAAAGGATGGATTCCGACAGTAGCGAATTTGAACAGCTTCACGATACTGATATTGACTCCGCTAGTACGTTATTGTTTGACCCTACTATTTATTATACACATACGGACCCTTCTATCGACCTGTACGGATCAACATCTAACGCTAATTATGAACCTTTTATGGAGTCCGAGTATCATCATGTTCTTTCCGATGAGATTATTATTCGGGATATCAATGAAAGCTTTGAAGATATTTTCACTAAAGAACTCGTATTCTTAGAAGACATGGGCGTTGTGATGAATCAACCCCAAACCAAAGAAGTTGAACCGCCACCACTTCTTTTTATCAAGGACTAGAATGCGAGTAATCCACCATCACTGTTTCATCTCTATAAACCGAGACGTAAACTATACCACCTCTTATCTTCTCCCCACTTCTTCTTGTTTACATATAACATGATCTTCTACCAATCTTGATATTACATTGATAAAATATTTGAATGGTTGGTGTTGACTTTTGGTCTTTGTAAAGGTTTATTTTGACCAATAACTTTACCCTCCCTTTTTATAATTTGAAATGCTTAATACAGTTTTACTCAAGTTTGAGGGGAGGGGGATAAATATATTTTGTCTCTTAAAAGAAAATAAATTTTTACAAAATTATGAGCCAAAAATAATTTTGGGGGAGAATTTCACTGTCATTTATTCATGTCCCCATTACTAACTTTTCCTCCAAAGTCTACAGGTTTTTTTAGCTTAACAGATGATATCAGTGAGGACACTGCAGCAAACTAGTTTGGGGGAGGTTTGTGCTTATTCACGTATTATTTTGCATTATCATAAATATAAGCATAAAAAAATTTTGATAATAAAAGATTAGAAAGTGAAAAATTTACATATGAAAGATAGGAAAAGTTAAGAAAAGCAAGAAAGTTAGATGTTTTCTTAAACGAAACTAGTAATAAGTAGTTATGAGTTGTTGTTTCAAGGGATAGTAAGATGAAGGGAATCATTAATCTGGGGATAGATCCGAGTCTGAAAAATAGTCTCTATTCTTGAGTCCAAACATTTGAACGTTGATACCCTACTATATGTACTTGCACACATCTTGAAACTTGGGATAGTAGAGTATACCTTGAAATGCTCTTGTCCAAAAGCTTTGGTATGAAGAAAAATAAAAATATGAATAAAAAACGGTGAAGAAAAATGAACAATGGTTTTGTAATTATTTAAGACAGTATAATATATATATATATATATATATATATATATATATATATATATAGGGTGCTTTATCATCCAGTGCCTTAGACCAACTAGTTTGGGAGCCACTGCTAAGTCTTGGGTGTTGCAAGACGAGGAATTATGCCTAAACAATCGAGCACATTTTGTAATAGATCGGTTAGTATCTCAAGAAGTATTAACGGTCGCATGAAGGATGTCTGAGAAATTCCATCTAAATTATTCACCGACTATAAAGTACTTTGGAAGATGGAAAATAGTATGATAGCTTGCATTGAATTCTTTAAGTGTAGGGATGTGTTTTACACACACGTATGGGTATATGATCGATATTTGGATGAATGGTAGGGAGGAAGACTAAAGGCGATATTTTATTGAAGGATGATGCGATTTCCGATATTTTTTCATGACCATTAAGATAGGGCTTATGGCAACTGAAAAGCTGGCGTAGTTTGAAACTCTTATTTTCAAGTTCTTTCTTTTATAAATTCCTTATCTTTGTATGTAACTTTCATTTTAGAATTTTGTGGGTGTAATCCGCTGAAAACCCTCAGGAGACAACACACCTCCTATAAGAGACACCTAGAGCTTTAACGGCTTGTTGCACGTGCTAAGTGTTTCCTACGAAAGTGTGCTACTTTGGTTTTTCTTTTTCTTTTTCTCCCTCTCTTGAAAAAAATTGTTTGCTCGGGACGATCAAAGTTAAATTTGGGGGTATTTGTTCAGTCGAAAATATCCCACATTTGATATGATATTTTCCTTACTTTTCCTGAATATTTAAAGGTGTTTATTATAAATATAGAACATATTTGGGTTTATCTGCAAAATACTATTTACCATATATTTATATATTATAATTAACATTATGAAGAAAAATATATTTATATAATATTTATATAATATTTTTATTATGCATATCAAATCAAATAATCCTAATTAAATTGCTTAAAAGATTTATTACCTTTGTTCCCCGCCGAAAGGACGCGACCGGGACGTTGGGACGTCCGGGCCTGAGTTTCGAGGGCAGATGCTATTTGGTGCTATCCGTCCATGTCACGTCCCGCTTCCCAGTGTACGGCGAAGTGGACGCGATGAGGTCCGCTACGTATGTACTCAGAAGTACGTACGCTAAGCGTAGCTAAGCAATATAAAATATTACACAAGAGACAAGAGTATAAAAAGAACATCAACTTTTATTTATTAACATTCTTTGTACAATACATGAAAAGGAAATACAACTGAAATAAAGATGCCTAAACAGTGGCATAACAGGGAATGAAAAGTACTGAAAAGAAAAGTGTACAATGAAACTAACGTGCTGGATCTTCGGCAAACTGCTCCAACTCTTCTACAGATGGCTCGATCTCCGCCGGGCCCAAACCAGCAGAAGACATTCAAAGAAGAAAGAAATAGAATGTCGTCAGCGAACAGGTCGCTCAGTAAGTCCCAAAGATAAGGGGGAAATAGACAGACTGTAAGAAAGAGAGAGAGAGAGAGAGAGAGCTTTTACTGTTGTATTATAATATTTTAATATTGTATTAACGTTATTGTTTTTAGCCTGGCACAGAAGATACCAGTGTATACGAGGGGAGTCCCACTTACACCGGGGACCTTGGTAACCTGTAGTACAAGGCTCCGTCGATAATACCACAGAACAACGGCATGGATGTAATTACGTCTTAAGTGACCAACTCGTGCCACCTTTAACATATTCCGTACCAGTCTACCCCTTAAACCCCGCGATGTCTTGTTTGTATTGTTATCTTGTAAAATTGTATTGATTGTAAGATTGATTAACTGACTGACCGAAACCATGATATCAGGAAATGGCTAAAACCGTAGAGTCATGTAAATGGAATACTGGGAAACATATAAAAGGAATATATCCATGGTTCGGTTCAGTCAAGTTATATAGATTGTTAACTGGATTCAGAGATTCATGTATTCGTATTGAGTTGGAATATAAAAGAATATAGATTGACTTGAATTATGTTCAAGTCAGAAATAGTCAGACTCAAACCCGAGTCAGACTAAAAAAAGGTAAGTTGAAGTTCAATAATTGTTAGGGACCTTATTGTAATTTATAAAACTTGAGGGGGATTTATGTAAAAAGTACTGTTGTATATTTTTCAAAATACACCTCAAGTATTTATTATTCGTCTTTATAGTTATAATAATGAATGTGAATTTTATTTGTGTTATTCTAGTAAATATATCCTAATAAAAGTATTAATTGATTTATTTGAAACTCATGGTATTTTAATGTAACTTTTAATCTTGTAATTTTAGAAAAATGGAAACTTTATCTTATGATAAAATAGGTGTTTAAATGATAATTAAATTAATACAAGAATAATTTTAAATAATATTTTATTTTCCAAAATCTCATTTTTTCTTAAATTCCGTATTTTAAACCTTTCGAGACCGAATGCTCCTTGCGGAGGTCTGAATCTCGCACTACTAGCCCGCGGGTGCACGATGAACCGTACTATCCCTAACAGGTTCCCCAACTGTGGGTTTTAACGGCGCTTTTCTTAGGTTTAACAAATACTATTCATTTAGAAAAACGGTTTTATAAATATAAGGTATTTATTCGTAAAAGGGTATAGATTTCCGTATTTTAGTTTTTAGGGTTTCCTAAGCCAACTAGCATATTTCTAAGGTCTAAACGATAAGTCATTAGAAGCCTCAAATCGCCTCTTCACCGTCATTTGCGGTCAGGTAAGTGCCAGGTAAGTGGAAAGGAACCACAGTACTGGGCCTAATTAAAAACCACTAGCCTAGACACACTTGCCTAGACACCACAAAGTCAGTTTAGATAAACGATTGATGCCCATGACATATCGTGCTTTCATTTTAAAAGATTTTGTTTTAGAATTGTGTACAACTTAAAGCTTTCAAGAAAGATTTATAAAGATAATGGTATTTTAGTGAAAAGTCCTGTATTTTCATATTCAATGTTTTGACGTTTATCAATTAAGGTTATATTTGTATGTGTGTAGAGGTAGGTCATTACCTCGTGACTTATTTTAAGTTTTAATGAAGTTTTAGAGGTTAAATATGATATATTAAACTTGAAGGTATTAAGCGCAAGAATACGGTATTTGAAAACGTTATCATTTTATGTGTAAAAATTCATTCAAATTGATTTCTACAAGTTTATTGATCAAGATAAACATATTTAGGAATGAGAGAATTGATTAAACGAAGAAAAATAAACTTCATGATATTTTTATGAAAAGAATACGGTTTTACAAGAAAGCTATCATTTCATGTGAGAAACTTTGTTTAAATTGGTTTCGATGTGATTAATAGTCATCATGAATATAGGTAGGTATTATGGATTAGGTGACAAGTGGGATTTTGTAGAAAAACCGAATCGGAAATCGGTTTGTTCCGATTTCCGTCGGGGTTCGTAATTCCGTATTTTAAGAAATAGAAAAGAGGGAAGATTGGGACTTACGGGTTTTCAAACTCTTTTAAAGAGTAAAGAGGACTAGGGGAAAGGCCGATGTGTGGTTTCGTCGCCGGTTGCTTCAAAGCACGTCGCCGGAATTCCGTCAGGGCTTCGCCGTGAACTCGGTTTCAAAGCACACACTTCTTGGAAAACTTTTGAGAGAGTGGCTCAAGATTTTGGGGGGTGAGAGGGTAGTGTGTAGGGTTAGTATTTATAGGGTTAGGCTAGGGTTAGGGTAGATGAAAAGTTAACAATAAAAATGTGATAAAATGTAATAAAAATGTATTAAAAGAGGAGTAATTGGGTTTTTAAAGATCTCTGGAAGTGGTATGAGGCTGAAACTTTGCAGGTACGTAGGGAATATGAAAAGACACGACTTTCATGTTGTGACCCTCGCCGGAATCGGCCGAATCTGGGGTGACTCGGCCGTGACTCGGTCGGATCACTGAGTCGGCCGAGTCAAGGCCGAGTTGGCCGATTCCCGGCCGAGTCCGGTGGCCTGGATCTCCCCCGACGGTTCATCTACCCTCTGCAAGTGTTACATCTTTGGGTGTAGTGGGGTTTTTGTGAGATATGCAGGTGTAAACTCTTGGTATTCTAAAGGTTTTAAAAAAAATCAATATTAAAAATAATATGGGGTATGGGATTCGAACTCTGATGGCTTGGTTCAGCAGTGCAAGGTATTACTAATGAGCTACAAGCTCCTTCTTGTAATTGTTGTGGTATTTAATTACTTAAACTTATAGCAGCAAGAATAAATACTCCTAGTTTACATTAAATTTAAAGTAAATTCTTGTACACTAAAAATGGAGTTATTATATTCTTGTAGCTTGTAATTAAAAACAAAATAATTACCTATATCTTGTGCTCATGCTAAAATACCCCTTTGTGGATTTTTGAAAAAATATTTGAAAAAAATTTTGTATAAGAAAATTAGGGTTGTTACAGTCCACCTCTCCGAAGATGCCAAGTTGATTTATGACACCATGTATCGAAGGTTTAAACGGATGCTGCTGATGTAGCTGACTTCGTCAGATTCCCCCTCATTGAGGGGTTTTTGATTGTGGGGACGCTCTTCCCTGCAGGCGCAAGCCCCTGCAGTTAATTACGCTACCGCATCGCGGTAATCAGTTTCTCCTTCTCTAGATGGTCACTTCGTGTCGTGTGTGTTTGTTTTGGTTTGGTTGCCTGTGAATTGTATACGGAGACTAATTTATGTTGTCGCCCGTAGGGCGTGGATTAGTCCAAATCCGTATCTTTTTAGATTTAGGGTTGGGGTTGGGTTTAAGGATACGTTAGTCTCATTTGAGACTAAGATCAACTTAAATGTTTGTTAAGGATACGTTAGTCTAATTTTAGACTAAGATCAACTTAACGATTTATTAAGGATACGTTAGTCTAATTTTAGACTAAGATCAACTTAACAGGATCATTTAGATCCAACAAAAGAGCATTTGGACTCTATTGTTTTAGTTTAGGGACTTTGCGGTCCAGTTTAAAGACATCTTAGTCAGTAAAGGTTAAGAACATCATAGTCCATGGGTTTAAGGACCCCACAGTCCGAGGTTAACCACATCATAGTCCATAGATTTAAGGACCCCCCAGTCCAGTTTAATGACATCATTGTCTATGGAATGTATGGTTGTCGGGACCCGTCACCTCTCTGAAGACGTTGAAGGATTACAACGACAAATATCAGAGGAGTGAAGAGATGTACCGTTGAACCAATTTTGGTTGGGAGATCTGTAGTCCAATTGAGACTAAGATCTGAGATTTATGAGCATATGGGCTCAGTTAATTTGAATGAGGGGTTTATGGCCAACTTAGGCTCGGCCCACTCAGTTAACATGTTAAACATTTGACAATGCTGGGCATTGATTTGAATTCTGACAATATTTTTTATTTTATTGAATGCTGAGCATTCATCATAGCTCTGAGGCTTTATTTTAAAGAACGGTTTATGTTCTATCAGCATACACGTGAGAAACATGTGGCGCGCTTGGCGCTAGCATCAGTCAATGAGCACAGTGCGTTATATTTAGAGCGCTGAGGCACTGCAGCGCTTTGCGCTAGATGTGGAGCGCTGAGGCGCTTCTGTTAAATAGTGCACACGTGAGGAGCATGTGGCGCGCTTAGCGCCAGTCTTGAGCGCAGTGCGATTCTTTAAATTTGGAGCGCTAAGACTCTGCAGCGCTTTGCGCTAGATGTAGAGCGCTGAAGCTCTTTTAAATTAGGAGCACTAAGGCTCTTCTTTTATACAACTTAGATCAGTTTTGCGCCCTGAGAATTAAATTCTCTTTTTATAAGAGACATTGTCTCAAGATTCCAAGAACAAAGTTCTTATTTTATAGGAGATGTTTCAATCTCTTATGTTCTAGATGAAAGACTTTGCCTTTATGGATCTATGATCCTAAGAGAATTGAATCATTCTCCCCCTTTTTTTATAATGAGATGTTCATGATCTCTTTCTATAAAAGACAATTTGTCTTATAGATCTATGATCTGTGAGAAGAATTATATTCTTCTTCTTATATTTTTTATAATGAGATCCTTTGATCTCTTTTCGAAAGACCTTGGTCTTATAGATCTATGATCTTAAAGAAAGAAGTGAATTCTTCTTTTTATATGAGACGATTTCGTCTTTCTATTCTTTTTACCTTAAAGAAAAGTTCTTCTTCCACCGAGAGCTTGGCTCTTCTTTCTTTGAATTCTTTTCAAAGTTTATGGGGGGGGGGGGTTCCTCTGTATGTTTTTCTATATCAGAGACTTGAAGTCTTAGGGCCTTTATATAGGACGAGCTGATTTGTTCAATCGGATAAAGAGATCTTTTCTCCAATTGATTTGGGGATTTTCCCATCGTTGGATCTTTGATCCAAGGGCTTCTGATTTACCGAAGGCAATCTTCTTGTTTTTAACAAGATTGGGAAATCTTTCCCCACACAGAATTTATTCTATATTTTAGTGATTTTTTAATCACCATTGGATCATTGATCCGACGGTGCTCTGATTTACAGAGCACAATCTTTTTGTTTGGAAAGATTTTGAAGAATCATTCCTTAACAGAATTTTATTCTGATCAATATATGATTTTAATCATGTTCGTTGGATCTTTGATCCAACGGTTGGGACCATTTAGTTCCAGCGATAGCGCTCCCGTGCTTTGCACGTGGTGCGCTGCTTAGAGTGCAGCGCACTTAGCGCTAGCGCTTACGTGCTTTGCACGTAGTGCGCTGCTTAGAGTGCAACGCTCTTAGCGCTAGCGCTTACGTGCTTTGTACGTAGTGCGCTGTTTAGAGTGCAGCGCTCTTAGCGCTTGCGCTCATGTGCTTTGCATGTGAGCGCTGCCTCAAAGTCTTTGACTCACTCAGTGCTGGCGCTGCTATGAAGCGCTACTTCATTTCAAAATTTGAAACAAATGCCTCCCCACCGTTGCGCTTACGTGGCCCACACGTGAGTGCAGCGGTGGCAGCATATTTGCCATTGGATCAACTCAGAAGTTGAAACGGCTCTCAGCGCCTATAAATAGGACCCTTGGCCCTTGAGATGATTTCTGTTAATCTTCTTTCTTGTTTTCTGAGAATCAATTTCTCCTTTAGAGCATAACTCTCTGTTTTAAGAACTTCTTTAAGGACAGAACTCTGTCAAAATTTAGGTAAAGATTAAATCTTTTAACAGATTATTTAAGAATTTAGGGTTTCACCCATTAACAGAGCTTTGCTCTTCATAGATTTTTGATCTAAAGAAAACCCTTGTAGGGTTTCATTAACAGAGCTTTGCTCTCTTGGAATTATAGATCTAAAGAGATCTTTCTTAGGGTTTCTTAACCCATTAACAGAGCTTTGCTCTTCTTTTCAAATCATATAAATCTGTTAATCTTTCATAAAGAACTCTTAAGAGTTTGTTTGAAGATCATGGAATTTTTACTCTGTGAAAGCTTTGCTTCTTAGGGTTTCTTGATGGATTGTTTCATCTTCCTTACAGAGCATTGCTCTTTAGAATTTTTGGGGGGAATTTTATTCCCCTCATAATTGATTTTGACAAGTGTCACTCTTGTCTGCAGAGCGTTGCTCTTGAGGAGTTTAGCTCCTTGACTCGAGGAGTCTCTTATTAAATGAGAATTCTTTTTAGGATCTCCCCTTAACTGCACAAATTTGAATTTGTTGGGTGTTTTAATCGACACTTTTTTCCTTCATGCGGATATCAAGAGTTGTCTGAATCCCCGGTTTTGATCAGTCTGTCCGCTAACTTCCGCTGATTTTCTTTTTCAGACGTTATGGACGCTCATATGTATGATTTCACCGAAATTATTTCTTACGGAGACATTCGCGCAGTCCGCCGTTCTCAAAACTAGGAATTCACAAACGCCCAGTGTGCTGAAATTATGGGTCGCTTTGATGCATACAATGGTCGTCTGCTTCCTCGTCATTCCTCTCTCTTGAAGGTTATTGTGGGAGTGACCTGGGGGGCACTTCCTCTATTCTATGCCGGCATGCCGCTTAAGGTATTGGACAACGCCGAAGATAAGGTGCACCCGGTGTATTTGATAGGCTTAATCTAAAAGAAAAGGCGAGACAACCTTATTTATATCCTGCATCAAGCTTTCCAGTAGACGGCGATAATTGTTGCCTATCGAAGGGCGGAGGACATCAGTGAAGATCCTGACGCTTGCGAGCGTGAGAGGAAGTATACGGGAATGGTCAGAGAGGCCAGAAACATTTTAGATGGCCTTACTTTTGAATTTCTTAATTCATGTCCTGAATTTGATGTCTTACCATTATACAACAATTTTAATGGCGTTTTTATTTACTATTTTCATCGATGTAGGCATTTTCTGATGTATGAATAGCAAACTTTTCCATTTTCATGTGTTTATTTTATGCATTAAACCTTTCCGCACATGCATGAATGGGTACGCTTTGAACGCTTAACTGAATGCGAATCAAATGCTCTCCTTACTGTCGGTTTCTTCTCTTTGCCGTGTTGTTGCCATGTGATTTTAGCAAGTGTGGCCTGTAGATATTAAATGACGGTCCATCTTAGACTCTTTGCAAGGTAACGATGGCTTAGGAAACAGGTTCAGGTCTGCTGCCAAAGACTTTTCAATTTTATAAGCCGTGAGGGTCTCATAAAGACTTTTCTCCCTACGAGTCGAGAGGATCTCGTAGGTGTGGTTTCTCCTTAGGAATTATAAGGATTCCTAAGTGCGTTTTCTTTTGAGAGTTGTAAGGATTTCATAAGAGAATTTTCTCCTTATAAGTCGAGAGGACTCGTAAGTGATTGTTTCCTTTCTTGTCGGAGAGTGTGGCCTGTAGAAAATCTACTTTGACCTTTCTACGAGGCAATGATGGCTTGGGAGGCAGGGTTAGGATCTGTCACCTAAGAATTTTCAACTTTATGAGCCGTGAGGGTCTCATAAAGAATTTTCTCCCTACAGGTCGAGAGGATCCCGTAGGTGTATTTTCTCCTTAGGAATCGTGAGGATTCCGAAGTGCGTTTTCTCTTGAGAGTCGTAACGATCTCACAAGAAAATTTTCTCCTTACAAGTCGAGAGGACTTGTAAGTGGTTGATGAGTTGACTTGCTCCCGAATCAAAGAATTACTTTGACGGGGAAGTCGAGGGTCGACTTTATCCGCATTTCACGGAGTCAGGAGTTGACTTTATGTTAGTTATGTATATGCCCTAGAGGCCATTGTTGTACATATGATGTAAATTATAATGGATTCTTGGATATATATAGAGAGGACTTTCTTGCTCGTCATGATAGTATGCTATTTGGTTTCATTTTATCTTAACATGTTGACTTGTATATGTTTACTGTCTTACTCCCACATGTCGATAAAGCCCTTAGGATATGTACTCGACTACTAGGACTATGATGAGATCATACTAGTGGGGTCACGGTAGTCGATTAGTACATCCTATAATTGTTCCAAGTCGAGGGTGTGTCGAGACAGAGCATCGATACACCAGAGTAGACTAGCGTATACGCATCTTGACCCATATGATTGGCGATGGATGATCCTATATCCATCAGTGTTTTGACATCAGAGATGGTGTACGGGTGCTCAGTGGAGACTGGGTACACTGGACGGACTCGCCGAGAACTCCCAGATGGTGATATAGCACAAGTCAGATGGCAGTTCTCCGGTGACACTGGTACAGGGTAGTCTGTAGACCCGAGATCGTCATAGAGTCTTGTGTGATTCCTACTGTGCTTTGATTTCCACCTTACCACGTCCAAGAGGGCGTGCAAAACGGTGGCTTTTGGGTGCAGTCCCGAATCACATGGAGGCAATGAGCGATAGGAGGGGATTCGTCTCTCCCGGTATAGGGAGTAGATGTTGTGCTGTGTTCGATTGGTTATAACTGGAAGTCCCTGGCCAGGGCGGATATAGAGATTTACAGGTAAGTGTTACCAGTAGTTTCTCGACCTGTTATGAGCCTCACATCGACACGACTTATCGGTTACTGGGGTCTGACGTATACCACCCCTAGACTTGATATACGACATATCAGACGAAAAGACCGGACTATTCCGGAGTGTTACTGATTGGATTCACAGGAGAACGTACAGGCTAGCTTGTTGATCTTCTGATCGCTCAATACCTGGGTGGCTATTACGTTTAGCTGACCGCTTGCAACTTGTGGGTGTTTGATATGATCATTACTTACTACTGGCATATTGACGATTCTTTAGAGTCCTACACAGAGGTTTCTTGACTCAGGAAAAACGGAGTAGGGGCACATATGTGATATATGCACGACCGAGGATAATGCGATATGAGATACCGTATTATATTCTTGCAATATTTAGATATGAGCCGGGTCATCGGATCAAGTGTTGATTCGATGAATCGGTACATGATATATTAGTCGGTTATATTCGACATAGCCGGATTGTCGGATCAAGTGTTGATTCAATAATTTAATGTATAATAATATATATGATATATTGTATTACATTATCTAATATTGGCTCACTTTATTATTTCATTTTCTCACCGGGTAATACATTGATATATATGTGATATATATTAATTGTATTATTTTCTTTTGTTACAAATATATAATATATATGTGATATATATTATACTAACATGATATGATTACTAATACAACTTGTTTAGTGGAGATTAAACAAGGTTAGGTTTCATTTGGGTTAGTTCTTTCTTGCACCTTCTAGAAGGATTTCTTTTGTCATGAGTTGGATATTATGGTTGATATTTTCTCATGACTCATTGTTTTAACTCAACCCAAACCCTAGCCTTAGTTAATTCTCTACAAGAGTTATCCTTGTCATCCTTGACCATGGTTGCATTATTATTCATATATTCATCACAAAAGGTTTAACTCATTTTTCATCTTCATCTTCAACCTTGAGCTTTGAGAAAGCTTACTAGGTTTTCCTTTCGTGATGTTTTCATGTGAGAATTTGATATAAAAAGAAAGCATAAATACTACTTCATCATCCTCATCTAATCTAGCCAATTAGATTAGGGTGTTCACCTCATTAGAGTGAGAGAGCTTGAGTTATAGCAACTTCGACGTAGATCATCGAAGAAATGGAACACTACAAGCTAGCATGGATCGTTAGAGTCGTGGAGCCTCTCTTGAGTCCGGGAGATCATGGATCGCGGCGAAGGGACTTCTACTCGGAGCTTATGAACCGAAGGAGAGGACTACAAAGGTTGTAATCCCTCATACTTAGTTGTAAAGATGTTTACTTGCATGCTAAACCCTAATAATCTAGCAAAGATCCCGGCTTTGGGTTGTTCGGCACGTCTAAAATTTTATTCGGGCATGGTTGATGCCTTATGAACCCTCACAAGAGTGCCTAGGAACCCTACGGTTTATCCGCATTTCACGGAGTCAGGGGTTGACTTTATCCGCATTTCACGGAGTCAGGGGTTGACCTTATCCGCATTTCACGGGGTCAGGGGGTTGACTTTATCCGTATTTCATGGAGTCAGGGGTTGACCTTATCCGCATTTCACGGAGTCAGGGGTTGACCTTATCCGCATTTCACGGGGTCAGGTGTTGAATTTATCAGCATTTCACGGAGTCTGGGGGTTGACTTTATCCGCATTCCACGGATCAGGGGTTGACCTTATCCGTATTTCATGGGGTCAGGGGTTGACTTAATATGCATTTCACGGAGTCAGGGGGTTGACCTTATCTGCATTTCATGGGGTCGGGGGATTTCTTTGGACGTTTCTTACGGGGTCAGGATTGACATTACCCGTGTTCTACGGGACCATGAGGTGCTCTGGGCGTTTCCTACGGGGTCAGGATTGACATTAGCCGTGTTCTACGGGACCACGAGGTGCTCTGGGCGTTTCCCACGGGGTCAGGATTGACATTAGCCGTGTTCTTCGGGACCAGGATTTGCTCTGGGCACTTCCCACGGGGTCAGGATTGACATTAGCCGTGTTCTACGGGACCAGGAGGTGATTTGGGCGTTTCCCACGGGGTCAGGATTGACATTAGCCGTGTTCTACGGGACCAGGATTTGCTCTGGGCGCTTCCCACAGTGTCAGGATTGACATTAGCCGTGTTCTTCGGGACCAGGATTTGCTCTGGGCACTTCCCACGGGGTCAGGATTGACATTAGCCGTGTTCTGCGGGATTAGGAGGTGCTCTCCCGGTTGCCCGTGAACCATTGAGGTTTGGAACATGGACTTTGCCATGGCTCCAAGGTTGATTATCGTGTCTGAATCCTACTGGACCGAGGAGGAACGCTGTTATGGGTCTCTAGGCTGTAGATGTGGCCGTTGAGACTTGGTTCTCTTTCTGATGGAGCCTGGTGGGAAGGTATGGTTCCCTCTTCGTTTGTGCCCCTGGATTCTATACAGGGATCGATGTGATTTCACTTATAGGGCAAAAAGTTTCATTTCATATATTTTTTCTTTCCGCGATGCTCTATCATTTCAGCTTTTATATCGCGAAATTCGCGATTGCCCAATCATTTCGGATATTTTTCACGGTGCCCAATCATTTCGGCTATTTTTTTTATTTACTCGCTACTTTTTATCGCGAGTTGCCCAACCTTTTCGGTTATTTTGTATGCATACATTTTTACTTGCTGATTTTGTCACAAGTTGCCCCATCATTTCGGCTATTTCATATGTATTTGTGGCTCGCTGACTTTTCACTGCGAGTTTGGTATTTGATACCGATTTAGGCATCAACATCAGTACAACTGGGATATTGCCAGGAGCGAATCATCATTTTTCTCTGTTGACTTGGTTCTCTTTCTGATATACGACATATCAGACGAAAAGACCGAACTGTTCGGGAGTGTTACTGATTGGATTCACAGGAGAACGTACAGGCTAGCTTGTTGATCTTCTGATCGCTCAATACCTGGGTGGCTGTTACGTTTAGCTGACCGCTTGCATCTTGTGGGTGTTTGATATGATCATTACCTGCTACCGGCATATTGACGATTCTTTAGAGTCCTACACAGAGGTTTCTTGACTCAGGCAAAATGGAGTAGGGGCACATATGTGATATATGCACGACCGAGGATAATGCGATATGAGATACCGTATTATATTCTTGCAATATTTAGATATGAGCCGGGTCATCGGATCAAGTGTTGATTCGATGAATCGGTACATGATATATTAGTCGGTTATATTCGATATAGCCGGATTGTCGGATCAAGTGTTGATTCGATAATTTAATGTATAATAATATATATGATATATTGTATTACATTATCTAATATTGTTCACTTTATTATTTCATTTTCTCACCGGGTAATATATTGATATATATGCGATATATATTAATTGTATTATTTTCTTTTGTTACAAATATATAATATATATGTGATATACATTATACTAACATGATATGATTACTAATGCAACTTGTTTAGTGAAGATTAAACAAGGTTAGGGTTTCATTTGGGTTAGTTCTTTCTTGCACCTTCTAGAAGGATTTCTTTTGTCTTGAGTTAGATATTATGGTTGATATTTTCTCATGACTCATTGTTTTAACTCAACCCAAACCCTAGCCTTAGTTAATTCTCTACAAGAGTTATCCTTGTCATCCTTGACCATGGTTGCATTATTATTCATATATTTATTTCATTATTCATCATAAAAGGTTTAACTCATTTTTCATCTTCATCTTCAACCTTGAGCTTTGAGAAAGCTTACTAGGTTTTCCTTTTGTGATGTTTTCATGTGAGAATTTGATATAAAAAGAAAGCATAAATACTACTCCATCATCCTCATCTAATATAGCCAATTAGATTAGGGTGTTCACCTCATTAGAGTGAGAGAGATTGAGTTATAGCAACTTTGACGTAGATCAACGGAGAAAAGGAACACTACAAGATAGCATGGATCGTTCGAGTCGTGGAGCCTCTCTTGAGTTCGGGAGATCGTGGATCGCGGCGAAGGGACTTCTACTCAGAGCTTATGAAGCGAAGGAGCGGACTACAAAGGTTGTAATCCCTCACACTTAGTTGTAAAGATATTTACTTGCATGTTAAATCCTAATAATCTAGCAAAGATCCCGGCTTTGGGTTGTTCGGCACGTCTAAAATTTTATTCGGACATGGTTGATGCCTTATGAACCCTCACAAGAGTGCCTAGGAACCATACAGTGGTATTAGAGCCTAGCTAGAGTATTAGGCGACGTGTATACGAAGTTAAAACTCCGATCGAACTCCGGAACGACGAAATAGACCCCTCTCTGGACAATTTTTAAAAATGTGATTTTTTCTGCATTAAAAATACTAAAAAAATAAGCAGGGAATTCTAAGAATTACCATGAAATACGAGCCCAAAATATAATGAAGTCGCCGCGGAACCGCGGCAGGAACCTGCTTCCCGCAGCGGTTCCGCGGCCGAACTTTGGCAATTTAGACACGTGTCTTCAGGGTAATATCCGTAGGTGCTTATTGCTGCTTCTGGGTATTTTTGATCTCATTCAACGGTTGAGTGTTCTGGGGATTATTTTGGATTCGTTGATTCGATCGGGAAATTTAATTTCGTTATGTTTTCCGGATATTTAGAAACTGTTAAAATGTTCGAACGGATATCATTAACTCACTTTTTCCCGGCACGAAAAACTTTCATGTGTTGAATTTTTCTTGGGTTTAAATCTTTCGGAAAAACGTGCAAGTAATGCGGCGGTCCCTCTAGAAGAACACAAACCTTAACTCGATTATGTGACCGTCTGAACCGCCTCTAAACCTTAGGGTTTGGGGCAGTACGGCGTGCCACATGTGAGGCGTTGGCTTGACCCTTCTACGGCTGGACCATTGGTACTATGACATATTCTGGGATTATTTGAACTCCGCTCAAGTGTTGAGCTATTAAGGAAATCTTGGGTATTTGATTATTCGATCGGAAAGTTTAATACTATCTATTTATCTGGAATGTGATACAATATGTGGAATTCATATAGTTAGGCATGAAATGCGAAGTATGTGATATTTCGGATTTACGATGTCTAAAGTGATGTGGATTCCAAATGTTGTAGTTTTACAATTTCTTTTCTGTGACCGTAAGTGTAGTATGTAGTTGTATTGCCGGTTTTCGTTGCTATACATCAATGACGATCGATGTATGCATACTTACTTACGTTGATGATATGAGATATTATGTGTTGCTGTGATATGTTATATTGGATCGTCGTGTTCTGAATAGCCGGGATTTTTGTGTGAGATGAGGGTTTTTATTTTCATTCATGTAAAATTCATTTGTATGTAATATTATTTTATTGGGGCACTTCCGGGATGAGGTTTATGTCACCAGTGTATATTATTTACTTTTCCGCATTAGGTAGACCCAAGGAGGGGAGCACAAGTAACCGGGTTCTACGGTCCAGTGGGAGGCCATCTCGAGGAGTCGAGACCGGGTCTCCTAACCCTAGAATTGGCAGTGTTACTTGCCGCTCTCATAGGGGTCTAGGGATGTGGGTTTGGCTATTCATCGCGACCGTGGAATCCGTGTTTTATACCGGCTCGTATTAAAAATACGGGCATCCTAGTATATCTAATATTTCATATATGTTCTTCTGCTGCAATGTTCTGTGATGTGATCATATTACTGCCTGAGACGAATGATTATACTATATATATATATATATGCTGATATATAAATATTATTGCTTTCGTTTCTTCTGTGATGCTTAGGAAGCATAAGCTGATGGGATATATTAATGAGATTAATAAAAGAAGAGAAACCTAAAAGATGTTGTAGAATCAAAACTTTATAAAAAAGGGTAGCTACAGTTTTGCTTTGCATAGCGGTATATATGATATACCCTGCACTTTATTCGATTAGGAAAGAGCCGAGATCCCTTCACCGGGAGTGACCTCTTTAGCGAAACTGGCAGATGCTACAAACTCGAGATTTAGTTTTTGACAGCTTATATAGTTCTTGCTTTGCATAGCGGTATATATGATATACTCTGCACCTTATTCGATGGGGAAAAAGCTGAGATCCCTTCACCGGGAGTGACCTCTTTAGCGAAACTAAAAGCCTCAAAAACACTCCTTTTCAAAAACCACTTGATTCTACGATGATATCAAATTCATTACGCTCATGGTTTTCTTAATAACCTGCATAGCCCTCCGTCATTTCAGATAAGTACTACTTAGTATTCGTGCTGCGGTAGTTTGGCCTTCGTCAAGGCGTAGTATACGGTAGCTAACTAATGCTTATCTGCAAAGCATATGATGCGATTGGATTAGGGTATTCATACGGCGTAGTTTGGCCTTCGTCAAGGGTCGTATGGGTGGGTTTAATTCAATCAAGAAATGAACGGGTTGAACTTGACTAGAGCCCTATGGGTAGTTTGGCCTTCGTCAAGGTCATGGGACGCTAGGGGTAAAAGCATTATCGGGAATTTCAAGTGTTGAAATTTGCAATGAGATTGCATACCTTCTATGAGATAGATGGATCCTGATACCCACTACGAGTAAAAGTTACCCTTGGGAGAATTTTACACAGGACAATTAGCCGATCAAGTAGGTGACTAGAAAGGTGTTAACGGGGTTATGCCTCTGGGAAGACGAGGTTTATTTTAATTAGGTCCGTGCGAGAGCACGGGGAACCTCCCTCAAGTACCGACACTGATCTGGCTGAAAAATTGATGAAATTGTAGGGTGTAATTAATCCCGGCTAATCTTACCTTTTAGGGTTTGAAGGAAGATTTGATAAAAACAGTAGGAGACATCCTGATTAGATAAGATAATAACCAATCTAATCTTGAAAGAGCATACGCTAAAGTGTTTTCCTTCTCTCTCTCTCCAGGTAGCGACCATGTCAGGACTTAATCAAGATAATAATATGGATGTATTGACTGAACCTGCTTATTATACTGAGCAGGGGATCGTTGGTCCCGTTCTTTCTTATAAGAGTTATAAGACTGGGCAAGAAACAGGAGAAAATCTGGATTCCCACGCCGCCCAAATGAAGAACAGGCATGCTGATGCATCTTCTTCGGGTGTGTTAGTTATTGAGGACTGTTTTTCAGTTCACCCTACGTCCTGGGTATTAGATACCGGATCAGGATCCCACATATGTAAATTGTTACGTGGGCTACGTAAAGGTAGAGAACTGGAAAAAGGTGATCATTCTGTACAAGTAGGGAATGGAACAAATATTGCAGCCAAAGCAGTTGGCGAATATCACCTTGTATTACCAAGTAGTAATACACTGATTCTGAATGAGTGCTATTATATACCGAACATGATGTGCAGCATTATATCAGTTTCTTTATTAAGTAAAGAAGGATATAATTTTGTAGTATAGGATAATGTTATGAACATCTTCCTAGATCAAAAGTTGATTGGATCAGGCTCGTTACATAATGGCATATTCATTCTCAATCAAAATACAGTCCTTAATATACAAAACACACACAAGAGGAAGAGTTCAGAAATGAATGAATCCTATTTATGGCATTGTAGACTTGGTCATATCAATGCGACACGGCTAGCTAAGTTACATAAGGATGGATATTTGAATTCGTTCGAATTATCATCTTATGATACTTGTCATTCATGTCTCAAAGGAAAAATGACCAAAACTCCGTTTAGTGGACACGGAGAAAGAGTTACGGAACTCTTAGGACTGGTACATAGTGATGTATGCGGTCCCATGTCTATACATGCCAGGAACAGTTCTTTCTACTTCATTACATTCACTGATGAACTCTCTAGATACGGACATGTGTTCTTGATGAAACACAAGTCTGAAGCTTTTGAGAAATTCAGAGAATATAAGCACGAAGTAGAGAACCAAACGGGCAAAAGTATTAAGATCCTTCGATCTGATCGAGGAGGAGAATACTTAAGCAATGAGTTCCTAGATTATCTAAAAGAGAATGCGATTCTCTCTCAGATTACTCCTCCTTATACACCACAGCACAACGGTGTATCGGAGCGGAGGAATCGCACCCTATTAGATATGGTACGCTCCATGATGAGTGATGCTGAGTTACCTATTTCCTTCTTGGGACATGCACTGGAAACAGCTGCATACCTATTGAATAGAGTTCCAACCAAATCAGTGCCTACCACTCCATATGAGATATGGAAAGGGGAGAGACCATGTCTTAATTTTATTTAGATATGGGGTTGTCCGGCCTATGTAAAAACACAAAATCCGGACAAGCTCGAGGCAAGGTCTGTTCTGTGCAAGTTTATTGGATATCCCAAACATTCGCGATGGTATATCTTCTACCACTCCGAGGAACAAAAAGTGTTTGTTTCTCGTCATGCCACTTTCTTAGAAAAGGGTTTTCTAATGAAAGAAATTAGTGGCAATAAGGTAGAACTGGAAGAAGTTCCAGCAACACAAACTGCAACAGAAAATTTGGTAGAAACAGAGAATTCAGTAGTTCCCAACGAACCCCAGACTCTCCGCCGATCTAGTAGGGTTTTTTATCCACCTGAGAGATACTACGGTTTTCTCATTGATGGTGGGAGCGAGGATTGCATCATGAAAGATGATGACCCAACTAGTTTCGAGCAGGCCATCACGAGTGGTGACTCTGTGAAATGGCAGGATGTAATGCAATCTGAGATGGAATCCATGTACACCAACAAAGTATGGACTTTGGAAGTTGCTCCTGAAGGGGTAAAACCCATTGGGAGCAAGTGGATCTTTAAAAAGAAAATTGGTGTAGATGGAAAAGTTGAGACTTTCAAAGCTAGACTTATTGCAAAGGGTTTTCATCAACGACCAGGTGTGGATTATGACGAAACCTTTTCTCCAGTGGCTATGCTTAAGTCCATCCGGATCTTACTTGCCATTGCTGCATACCATGTCTACGAAATCTGGCAAATGCATGTTAAGACCGCCTTTCTAAACAGTGATTTAGAAGAGAGTGTGTACATGACTCAGCCAGAGGGCTTCGTAGATAGTGGGAGCAGCGGAAAGGTGTGCAAACTGCTTAAATTCATTTATGGGTTAAAGCAAGCATCACGGAGTTGGAATATCTGCTTTGATGTTGTAGTCAAAAAGTTTGACTTCATCAAAAACATAGATGAACCTTCTATCTATAAGAAGGTTGCAGAGAGTAAGGTTGTCTTCCTCGTATTGTACGTCGATGACATACTCTTGATAGGAAATGATGTTCCTATGCTGCAGTCAGTCAAGCTCTTCTTATCACAAAGATTCTCAATGAAAGATCTAGGTGATGCCTCCTGTATATTGGGTATTATGATCTATAGAGATAGATCTAAACGGATACTGGGATTGTCCCAATCCAGGTACATTGACACCATACTAAAGAGGTTTAGTATGGAAGAATCCAAGCGTGGGAACCTACCCATGATCTTTGGACTCACTCTCTCCAAAGAGATGTCTCCCAAGACTGATTTGGAAAGAGCTCGCATGCAAGGGATACTCTATGCTTCGGCAGTAGGCTCTATCATGTATGTGATGCTATGTACCAGACCCGATGTAGCATACTCACTAAGTGTAGTGAGTCGGTATCAAGCAGATCCTGGAGAGAGTCACTGGATAGCTGTGAAGAATATTCTCAAGTACTTGCGAAGGACTAAGGAGATGTTCTTGGTGTATGGTAACGGAGAACTCCAGGTGGGGTCCTTTACCGATTCCAGCTTCCAAAGTGATAAGGACGACTCTAAGTCGCACTCGGGATTTGTCTTTACCCTCAATAGAGGGGCGGTGTGTTGGAAGAGTTCCAAACAGGATACCGTTGCAGACTCGACGATGGAGGCTGAATACATCGCTGCCAACGATGCTGCCAAAGAGGCTGTCTGGATAAAGAAGTTCAATAGTGAACTTGGTGTGGTTCCATCCATTGAGCATCCAATACCTCTGTATTGTGATAACAATGGAGCTGTGGCTTTAGCCAAGAAACCCAGGTCCCATCAAAAGTCCAGACATATTCTGAGGCGGTATCACCTCATCAAGGAGATAGTTGATCGCCGGGAGATCGAGGTCAGGAGAGTAGATACGAAGAACAACACTGCGGATCCACTCACGAAGTCCATTCCCTAGATACAGTTTGAGAGATTATTCGGGATGCTAGGTATGAGATACTACCGCAGCTGGCCTTAGTGCAAGTGGGAGATTGTTAGTTATGTATATGCCCTAGAGGCCATTGTTGTACATATGATGTATATTATAATGGATGCTTGGATATATATAGAGAGGAATTTCTTGCTCGTCATGATAGTATGCTATTTGGTTTCACTTTATCTTAACATGTTGACTTGTATATGTTTACTGTCTTACTCTCACATGTTGATAAAGCCTTTAGGATATGTACTCGACTACTGGGACTATGATGAGATCATACTAGTAGGGCCACGGTAGTCGATGAGTACATCCTATAACTGTTCCTAGTCGAGGGTGTGTCGAGACAGGGCATCGATACACCAGAGTAGACTAGCGTATACGCATCTTGACCCATATGATGGGCGATGGATGATCCCATATCCATTAGTGTTTTGACATCAGAGATGGTGTACGGCTGCTCAGTGGAGACTGGGTACACTGGACGGACTCGCCGAGAACTCCCAGATGGTGATATACCACACGTCAGATGATAGTTCTCCGGTGACACTGGTACAGGGTAGTCTGTAGACCCGAGATCGTCATAGAGTCTTCAGTGATTCCCACTATGCTTTGATTTCCATCTTACCACGTCCAAAAGGGCATGCAAAACGGTGGCTTTTGGGTGCAGTCCCGAATCACATGGAGGCAATGAGCGATAGGAGGGAATTCGTCTCTCCCGGTATAGGGAGTTGATGTTGTGCTGTGTTCGATTGGCTATAACTGGAAGTCCTTGGCCAGGGCGGATATAGAGATTTACCGGTTAGTGTTACCAGTAGTTTCTCGATCTGTTATGAGCCTCACATCGACACGACTTATCGGTTACTGGGGTCTGACGTATACCACCCTTAGACTTAATATGTGACATATCAGACGAAAAGACCGAACTGTTCGGGAGTGTTACTGATTGGATTCACAGGAGAACGTACAGGCTAGCTTGTTGATCTTCTGATCGCCCAATATCTGGGTGGCTATTACGTTTAGCTGACCGCTTGCAGCTTGTGGTTGTTTGATATGATCATCACCTGCTACCAGCGTATTGACGATTCTTTAGAGTCCAACACAGAGGTTTCTTGACTCAGGAAAAATGGAGTAGGGGCACATATGTGATATGTGCACGACCGAGGATAATGCGATATGAGATACCATATTATATTCTTGCGATATTTAGATATGAGCCGGGTCATCGGATCAATTGTTGATTCGATGAATCGGTACATGATATATTAGTCGGTTACATTCGATATAGCCGGATTGTCGGATCAAGTGTTGATTCGATAATTTAATGTATAATAATATATATGATATATTGTATTACATTATCTAATATTGGCTCTCTTTTTTATTTCATTTTCTCACCGGGTAATACATTGATATATATGTGATATATATTAATTTTATTATTTTCTTTTGTTAGAAATATATAATATATATGTGATATATATTATACTAACATGATATGATTACTAATGCAACTTGTTTAGTGGAGATTAAAAAAGGTTAGGTTTCATTTGGGTTAGTTCTTTCTTGCACCTTCTAGAAGGATTTCTTTTGTCATGAGTTAGATATCATGGTTGATATTTTCTCATGACTCATTGTTTTAACTCAACCCAAACCCTAGCCTTAGTTAATTCTCTACAAGAGTTATCCTTGTCATCCTTGACCATGGTTGCATTATTATTCATATATTTATCACAAAAGGTTTAACTCATTTTTCATCTTCATCTTCAACCTTGAGCTTTGAGAATGCTTACTAGGTTTTCCTTTTGTGATGTTTTCATGTGAGAATTTGATATAAAAAGAAAGCATAAATACTACTCCATCATCCTCATCTAATCTAGCCAATTAGATTAGGTTGTTCATCTCATTGGAGTGAGAGAGCTTGAGTTATAGCAACTTCGACGTAGATCATCGGAGAAAAGGAACACTACAAGCTAGCATGGATCGTTAGAGTCGTGGAGCCTCTCTTGAGTCCGGGAGATCATGGATCGCGGCGAAGGGACTTCTACTCGGAGCTTATGAACCGAAGGAGAGGACTACAAAGGTTGTAATCCCTCACACTTAGTTGTAAAGATGTTTATTTGCATGTTAAACCCTAATAATCTAGCAAAGATCCTGGCTTTGGGTTGTTCGGCACGTCTAAAATTTTATTCGGGCATGGTTGATGCCTTATGAACCCTCACAAGAGTGCCTAGGAACCCTACAGTTTATCCGCATTTCACGGAGTCAGGGGTTGACTTTATCCGCATTTCGCGGAGTCAGGGGTTGACCTTATCCGCATTTCACGGGGTCAGGGGGTTGACTTTATCCGTATTTCATGGGGTCAGGGGATTGACCTTATCCGCATTTCACGGGGTCAGGGGTTGACCTTATCCGCATTTCACGGGGTCAGGTGTTGAATTTATTCGCATTTCACGGAGTCAGGGGGTTGACTTTATCCGCATTCCACGGATCAGGGGTTGACCTTATCCGTATTTCATGGGGTCAGGGGTTGAATTTATCCGCATTTCACGGAGTCAGGGGGTTGACCTTATCTGCATTTCATGGGGTCGAGGGATTGCTCTGGACGTTTCTCACGGGGTCAGGATTGACATTACCCGTGTTCTACGGGACCATGAGGTGCTCTGGGCGTTTCCTACGGGGTCAGGATTGACATTAGCCGTGTTCTACGGGACCAGGAGGTGCTCTGGGCGTTTCCTACGGGGTCAGGATTGACATTAGCCGTGTTCTTCGGGACCAGGATTTGCTCTGGGCACTTCCCACGGGGTCAGGATTGACATTAGCCGTGTTCTACGGGACCAGGAGGTGATCTGGGCATTTCCCACGGGGTCAGGATTGACATTAGCCATGTTCTACGGGACCAGGATTTGCTCTGGGCGCTTCCTACAGGGTCAGGATTGACATTAGCCGTGTTCTTCGGGACCAGGATTTGCTCTGGGCACTTCCCACGGGGTCAGGATTGACATTAGCCGTGTTCTGCGGGATTAGGAGGTGCTTTCCCGGTTGCCCGTGAACCGTTGAGGTTTGGAACATGGACTTTGCCATGGCTCCAAGGTTGATTATCGTGTCTGAATCCTGCTGGACCGAGGAGGAACGCTGTTGTGGGTCTCTAGGCTGTAGATGTGACTGTTGAGACTTGGTTCTCTTTCTGATGGAGCCTGGTGGGAAGGTATGGTTCCCTCTTCGTTTGTGCCCCTGGATTCTATACAGGGATCGATGTGATCTCACCTATAGGGCAAAAAGTTTCATTTCATATATTTTTTCTTTCCGCGATGCTCTATAATTTCAGCTTTTATATCGCGAAATTTGCGATTGCCCAATCATTTCGGCTATTTTTCACGGTGCCCAATCATTTCGGCTATTTTTTTATTTACTCGCTACTTTTTATCGCGAGTTGCCCAACCATTTCGGCTATTTTGTATGCATACATTTTTACTTGCTGATTTTGTCGCAAGTTGCCCCATCATTTCGGCTATTTCATATGTATTTGTGGCTCGCTGACTTTTCACTGTGAGTTTGGGATTTGATACCGATTTAGGCATCAACATCAGTATAACTGGGATATTGCCAGGAGCGAATCATCATTTGCCTCTGTTGATGTCGAACAAAGGCGGCTTATCGACTATGGCTTTTTGACTTTACGAGCCGTAAGGGTCTCGTAAAGGTATTTCTCCCTACGAGTTGTGAGGATCTCGTAGGTGCATTTTCTCCTTAGGAATCATGAGGATTTCTAAGCGTGCGTTCTCTTATAAGTCGTAAGGATCTTACAAGAGTGTTTTCTCCTTATAAGTCGAGTGGACTTACAAGGGCTGTCAACTGTGTAAATATATCCTTAGTCGTGGGTGGGACTTTGTTAGGGAAAAGTTTATTTGTGCCCTTGGATTGTAAACAAGGGTCGAGATGCTTGCAAGGGAGTCTGTGGGTTGTGATGGCTTAAGAACAGGTTCAGATCCCTGTAGCTTAAGGCTTTTGAACCCTATGAGCTGTGAGGGTCTCGAAGGGGAATTCTCCTTACGAGTCGTGAGGATCTCGTACGTGTAATTTCACTTTAGGAATCGTGAGGATCCCTAAGTGTGATGCTCCCTTGTGAGTCATAAGGATCTCAAGCAGGTGGTTTCTCCTTACAGGGTCGAGAGGACCTTGCAAGTGTCTCTTAACGAGATTGCGCCCTTTCGGGTTTTCACAAAACTCGCCGGTGGTCCTGCTATTTTTACTTACGGAGCCCTTTCGGGTTTTCATCCATGCCCATTTCGCTTACGGATGTTTTTTTTTGTCAGCCTTAGGATGCTGCGGTCCATAGTAGTTTATAGACGTCTCGGTCAACAGCCAGTTTTTAGGACATGGTGGTCCATCGTTAATTTAGGGATGTTCCTGTCCGTTTTCCGTCTACTACTTATAGAGTTTAGGATTAGGAAGATAGCGAGGCGACATAGGCGTCGTCATCTATCGTTGACCTAGGCCGTGACTCGTCTGGCGTAGAATTTTTGTAGGAAGCGTCCGTTTATTGGCCTGAAAGGTATTTCACCATGCATGTCCATGAGTAGATAGGCTCCACCCTGGTAAACTTTATCTATGTTATACGGGCCTTCGTAGTTCGGCTCGAATTTCCCCCGTTTGTCACGATTGGGGATCATAGGTCTCTTGACTACTAGCACGAGTTCGCCTTGGAGGAATGTTCTCGGCCTAGTCAATTTCTCATACGAGCGCGTTATCTTTGCTTTGTAAGCTTCCATGTTTTGCTGCGCCATGAGCCGAGTTTCGTTGAGGGCATCAAGCTTCTCAAGCCGAAGATGAGCATTCTCTTCGTCTATTAGCTCGTAACGAACCGCCACTCGTAGAGAGGGTAACTCTATCTCGAGGGGGAGTACTGCTTCTGTGCCGAATACCAATGAATACGGCGTTGTGTTTGTGGCCGTTTTGAACATAGTTCGATATGCCCAGAGAGCTTCATGCAGTCTCTCATGCCAGTCCTTCTTATTTTTGGACATCGTCTTTTTCACGATCTTCGTCAAGGTCTTGTTGAAAGCCTCAGCTAGACCGTTAGCTCGGGGATTATAGACCGAAGAGTATCTCCAGTCTATGTTATGCTATTGTGCGAAGCGGCTGATCTTGTGGCTTCTGTAAGCTGGCCCGTTATCGGAGATAATCCATCGTGGAGTGCCGAACCGATAGATGACACGTGTCTTAAAAAAATGGAGAATATTCTCCGTCTTCACTTCCCTTAGCGGTACTGATTCTGCCCATTTGGAGAAGTAATCAGTTGTTGCCAAAATGAATCGATGTCCTCTGGATGATGCTGGTTCGATGGGGCCGATTATGTCAGTTCCCAACATTTCGAACGGCCAGCTAACCACTGTTGGATGTAGTGGATTTGGATGCTGGTGGATAAAATCCCCGTGAATTTGGCACGAGTGGCACTGCTTCACGTATTCTAGGCAGTATTGGATAATCGTGGGCCAATAGTAGCCCATCCTTTTGATCTTCAGCTTTATTTTCGGCCCGTCTTGGTGAGAACCGCAGAGTCCATCGTGATTTTCTTGGACAACTCTCTTTGCCTCTTCAGGTCCCAGGCATCTTAGCCACAGGGAGTCGAATGATCTCTTATACAGAGTATTATTGACAAAAGCGAAGAATAGAGCTCGTTTCATGAGCTGATGTCTTGAGGACGCATCTTCAGGTGTTCGACGGGATTTGAAGTAGTCTATAAAGACTTCTCTCCAATCCATAGCCTTTTCCTGGTCTTTTACTTGTAGGGTTGCTTGCTCTGTCGTTCCCTTTTCTTCGGACGACTCTGGAGATATTTCTGCCGGTGCAAAAACCACCCGACGGCTTTGCACAACGATCCTCACGTCATCGAGATTCTCGTCGGCCAGTTCTCTAGCGAGCTTGGCTAATGCATCCGTCTTGCTATTTTCCGCACGCGGTATGCTTTCCAGGGCATAGGCCGGGATTTGAGTCAGCAATTGTTGTACCCTTCCGCCGTACTTTACCAACTCCGGTTTGCACGTCTGATAGTCGCCGTTTACTTAACTAACGACCAGCTGGGAGTTTCTGTATATGAGGAGGTTCTCGATTCCTATGTCGACAGCGATCTCAAGACCTGCTATCAAAGCTTCACACTCGGCTTCATTGTTCGTCCTCAGCTCTGTTAAGGAGAAGGCAAAGCGCATTATCCCTCCTTGTGGAGTCACGAAAATGAGGCCTACCCCTGATTTGATTTTGGGGGTGCTTTGTTTGCACTTATTCATGGAAGATGCTCTATCGAAGTAGAGTTCCCACTAGGTGTCATTCTCTCTTCTTTCCCCATCGATCGTGTCAAACGCGTGTTCGTCTGGCGATTCACAGTTCAAAGGAGAATCGGCAGGTATCGGATGCTCAGCGAAGAAGTCGGTGATAGCCTGGCCTTTTACCACCTTGAGGGGACGATAAGTTATCGAGAACTCCATCAAGAGCAGGGCCCATTTAGCGAGTCGTCCTGTTAGTATGGCTTTTGACATCAAGTATTTGAGAGGATCCACCTTTGATATGATATGGACCTCATGTGCCAACGCATATTGTCTGAGCCTCGTTATCGCGAAGATCAATGCCAGGCAGTGTTTTTTGATAGGGGAGTAGTTGCTTTCTGCCCCCAGGAGAACTCGACTCAAATAGTAGAGGGCTCTCTCTTTCTCTTGATCATTCTCTTGTGCCCATAACGCGCCTAAGGAATCTTCAAGGGCAGTTGTATACAGGATGAGAGGCTTTCCCTTGACCAGGACGGTCAGCACCGGCGGATTCTGCAGTTATTGCTTGATTTCGTCCAGTGCGCTTTGGCATTTGCGATCCCATACGAACAGAGTTACCTTCTTCATTAGGTGAATGTAAGTACGACACTTGCTGGGAAGATTGGCTATGAATCGCCAGATATACGCGAGCTTTCCTTAGAGAGACCGCGGCTGTTTGAGAGTTCTTGGCGGAGGCATTTCCATAATCGCCTTGATCTTTGATGGGTCTATTTCGATGCCTCGATGTCTTACAATGAATTTTAAGAATTTTCCCGAGGAAACTCCTAACGCGCATTTGAGAGGGTTCATCTTCAAGTTGTATTTCTGAAAACACTGAAATACGATCTTCAGATGCTCTAAATGTTCCTCATATCATTTTCTTTTCACTAAGAGCTCGTCAATATAGCATTCGACGATTTCATGCATGAGGTCATCAAAAATATTCGTCATGGACCTCTGATAGGTGGCATCGGCGTTCTTTAAACCGAAGGGCATCACCTTGTAGCAGAATATGCCCAATGGGTTCCGGAAAGCGGTATGCTTCTGGTCCTCGGGATGCATCTTTATCTGATTGTATCCTGATGAGCTGTCCATGAAAGAGAAAACTTCGTGAGTGGACATATTATCTATCATCGGCTCAGTGACTGGTAGTGGAAAGTCGTCCTTTGGGCAAGCTTTGTTGAGATCCCGGAAGTCCACGCATATGCGCACCGTCCCTTTTTTCTTCATCACTGGGACAATGTTGGCAATCCAGTCAGAGTATTGAACCTCTTGGAAGAAGCCAGAGTCAATTAGCTTCTTGACCTCGGAGTTGATGCTCATTTCAAGTTTGAGCTGCATTCTTCTCGGTGCTTGTTTGATCGGCTTAACGTATGGAGAAATCACCATCGGGTAACACATTGAACCCAAGTCTCATTCGGTCTAACCTTTTCGTTGACCAGTGCCGTCATGGAAGTGCGTTTATTCACACTAGCGAATCTCTGACAGGAAGGGAACTCCATTTCGTCGAAGGTATCATGGAGTCATTCTTGAGTTCCGCGTACCATTCGAAGGCAATGCCCGCCAGACAACCGATGAACTGTCAGAGGAGAAGTATATCAGTATTGTCACGCATGGGTTCAAATCAAGCAATGTGCCGGCGAGAATTCTCAGTTCCTTTGTACATGTGGCACGTTGGAATTGTGTACTCTGGCGGGTACTGTATTTGATCGTACCATGTCGGATACGGTCGACCGGTCTTGATTGATCTATTTGCGGCTTCACTGGAGTAGTGAGTCTTGATTTGCTGAGCAGTATATTCGTTCATCTTTGCTTTTGAGAACATTTCCTCTTCGTCTGTTGATGAGACTCGTAGAGGATTTGAAATGTCACCCTTGTCTTTAAGAGTGACTACCGACAGTTTATTCGCTTGTGGTTCCGATTGAACCATCATTCCAGACATATTCTGAATTAGAAGGGCCATCTGGATTTATTTTAGTGGAGATTTCTGTCGCTTCTTCATCTCTCTTTTTCAGAGCGCGCTTTAGAAAATCAATATTCGACTCCTTCTCTATTGTTTCTTCGGGTGCGTCCTCGGGACTTTCCTTAGGCGATGGATTAGTGTTTGTTTCCGCCTGAGCGAGCATATCCCGCAGCTTTTCATGTTTGCAGTTGAACTTTTGTCAGGGACCGAGTTTGAGGTCGGTGACTAGTAGAAGCTCAAACTTCGTTGTTCATATCATAATTTTGCATTATTATATTCCCCATTCTTATTCATTTTACAAATAAATAGGTGCTTTTGATTCATGTCTGTAACATAGTTGCAGGTTACAGGTTCTCGGAACAAAACAATGAAAATGATGAAAAGACGTTACAAAGGTGAAACTAAGACCAACAAATAGAAGAATCTTTATCATGACTACAGTTTGAAGGACAAACGAAGATCAATGAACAATTTCACAAAGTATGAAGGAAGCACAAAGATTCAAAACATCAACGCGAAACGAACGGTAAAAGTCCACAATATTCTGCACTGTGGAAATCTGAAAGAAACTAGAAGACATTCAGAAGAACCAAGTAAAGAAACCAGAAGGAAAAAACAACAGAAAGCAACCCTAGAAAAATGAGCCAGCAAGTCCACCATATGGCCCTGGATCCACGGCCATTCGTCTTTGGAATTTACCACATAGACAATGTGAACTACCATGCCCCCAGGCTTGAGGTGTTTGGAGTTTTGGCCTTTGGAGTTTGCTTCGGGCACTTAAGCTTTATTGGGCCTCTCTTTTTTGTGAAAAACCGCTTTGGTTTTGGGAGGAATCGCTGTATCAGGATCCGTCTTGGGGTGAGCCCCCTTCACCTGCTTCCACACCTTATATATAGATGATGAAAGTTGTTTCGGGGAGCGAACTGGTTTCTGCTATCGTGGGATCTCCATGGGCTGCGGAGACTTCTTCAATATTGCGTAGGAGAATTTTGTCTAACCCTTTACAAAAATTTGAAGCTGTTCCCGGTTGGAACAACAACATTCACCGCTGGGGTTGAAACAGGACCATACGGAGAACCGCCCCCAGCTCATTTTGTATGACGCTGATATCGACGTCGACCATTTCATATGTCCGGGATTTGATTAGCTTCAGGATTTTGCCGAGCCTGCCCCATGTTTCCTTTAAGAGCTTGAATATTCTGCCCCCTACGTCGACCTTGGTCCTTGGCATGTGCCAGTTGTTTTTGAACTGATTCCGTCGGCAAAGCTGCTGTTTGGGGAGCCCACCTGTGGAAGACAGACTTCCTCTGGACTTCCTCCATCGGCGTTGAGGCACCGAGGGTGGGAGGTGGGAGCATCGACCCAAAGAGAAGCCTATTGATTTCTTGAAGAGCCGGATTGCAGAGATTTGAGGCTGCAAACGGCTCATACTTGACTCTTCCAGAGATGACAGAGCATGAGTTACTAAGGTAGGAGCAAACGCCATTCTTCCTAGAGAAGAAATGCCGACTTCAGTATCCACTCCCCTAAGGGCAACCAAAAAACATACACACCGCGATTATCTGATCACGAGAAAAAACACGACACACGAAGTGTGGAGTGGAAAGAGGAAAAGGTCCCATCGGGCGTGCCAGAATCTGTTCCCCGCCGAAAGGACGCGACTAGGACGTTGGGACATCCGGGCCTGAGTTTCAAGGGCAGATGCTATTTTGTGCTATCCGTCCACCTCTCCGAAGATGCCAAGTTGATTTATGACACCATGTATCGAAGGTTTAAACGGATGCGGCCGATGTAGCAGAATTCATCACATTCCCCCTCGTTGAGGGGTTTTTGATTGTGGGGATGCTCTTCCCTGCAGGCGCAAGCTCCTGCAGTTAATTACGCTACTGCATCGCGATAACCACTTTCTCCTTCTCCAGATGGTTACTTCGTGTCGTATGTGTTTGTTTTGTTTTGGTTTCCCGTTGATTGTATACGGAGACTAATTTATGTTGTCGCCCGTAGGGCGTGGATTATTCCATATCCGTGTCTTCTTAGATTTGGGTTTGGGGTTGGGTTTAAGGATACGTTAGTCTCATTTGAAACTAAGATCAACTTAAACGTTTGTTAAGGATACGTTAGTCTAATTTTAGACTAAGATCAACTTAATGATTTATTAAGGATACGTTAGTCTAATTTTAGACTAAGATCAACTTAACAGGATCATTTAGATCCAACAAAAGAGCATTTGGACTCTATTGTTTTAGTTTAGGGACTTTGTGGTCCAGTTTAAAGACATTTTAGTCTTTAAAGGTTAAGGACATCATAGTCCATGGGATTAAGGACCCCACAGTCCGAGATTAAGGACATCATAGTCCATGGGTTTAAGGACCCCCAAGTCCAGTTTAAAGACGTCATAGTCTATGGAATGTATGGTTGTCGGGACCTGTTACCTCTCTGAAGACGTTGAAGGATTATAACGACAAATATCAGAGGAGTGAAAAGATGTACCCTTGAACCAATTTGGGTTGGGAGATCTGTAGTCCAATTAGGACTAAGATCTGAGATTTATGAGTACATGGGCTCAGTAAATCTGAATGAGGGGTTTATGGCCAACTTGGGCTCGGCCCACTCAGTTAACATGTTAAACATTTGACAATGCTGGGCATTGATATCACGACCCGAAAGAGCACGTGACTGGCCCTTGAACCATATGAAGTCTATAGGACCCCATCTGATCCAAGTAAGCCAAAAGCCCAGAAATCTAAAACCATTTAAAGAGTAAATAAGGAAAACTGGTTTTAAGAAGTAAAGAAATCATGTTTCGAAAATCAAAGTTTTTAAATAACTAAGCCGAATATGCATTTTAAAAATGTGTAACCTTTCCTGAAAATTTCGGTAGAGTTTTCTTTATAAAAACTGGCCCCGAACGGGGTACAACAAGAATAATATATATGAAATGATAAAAGGCATCCCCAACCGGGAGTTAGCTCTTCGTCAATCGACGGTCACAACCACGCAAGCAATAATAATATACAACGCCAAAGGGCGAGGATCAAAACCCAAAAAGAAACTCTAAACAGCCAGAAAACCGTAATACTACAAGCATGACTCTAAGGTCGAAATAATACAACACCGTTTTCTAAGTCTGAAACAATATACAAGTTTTGGTTGATGGAATGGCTAGATACAATGAATAACACATGAACAATGGCGGTTCTAATACAAGAGAACCCACCTACCAATGTAAGTCACCCATATGGAAGCAGTGTGCCAGAAATGCCGCTATGGAATCTGTACGGCAAAACCTGCAAGGACTGTGGTACAACGGGGGTGAGTTACCAACTCATGAATAGAAAATATCTACAAGTAGAGATCGAATGTATGACCCATCTTAGGTCAATACGATCAGATATATATAAACCTCAATATGAAAAGTCTGAAGCATGCTAAACTGGCAATGTAATCTCTATACATGAGTGTAGTGCCAAGTGCTCGTGCCAGTGCCTCAGGTAATAGCATATCATAAATGTGAGGTATAATCAATGAAATCAATCTGCATGTACGTGGATCCCGTCCACTCGTCACCCAATGACAATAACCATCATGCATGTAAATATCATCAGCATATGCATGGAAATATGAGGATATAAACCACCTGTTTCCCTCGCGACACGTCAAAATCATGGAACCGGAGTGCCTAGCATCGACACTCGAAAACATCATGAAAAATGTGCCCAGCATTGGCACGTAAATCCTCATATATCGGGCTCCGTCAGTCCGGATCAGCCCACGGGCTCCGTCTGCGGAATCGGCCCTCGGCCCCGGCAGTACGCCCATATCCATCTATCGACTCTGTTCAGTATCCTCCGGATAACCTCCAGGTCCAACCAATCACCGGTAGGTACTCGCCACCCTGCTAGGCTCATCGTCTACTCCACGAAAAACATTTCTTGCCCCGGGGAACCATACCGGGTCCACCATGTACCCGCAATCGGTCTCATCCGCCTCCTCGAATCGGGTTTCACATGTCGCTCTCAGCACCGAGAAAACACATGGTGGACGCACTGAAATATCATATCAAGGGTAACCGGGTTTTTGAAGCAATGGCATATTCTCTTTTGAAATACCCATGGTTCCTAAAATCCAGAAATATCATGGAAACAACAACTCTCAATGCGTATAATCAGAAAGCATGATGTATGTAACATGTAAAAGAAATGTAAGCTCATCAGTCTGTCATGCAAGAATCATATCTTGAATGCAACAGTACTACAGTGTAGTGACATGGCAATTATCGATGATGAAGTGTGTGAGCCGGCAAACAAGTGTACGTGGAACATACGCATCATCGATAATGGTGCTGGTGTCCTAGCAGCATGACTGTAATATATCAATAAACACAAGCAATGCAATGCAAATAGCATGAATATGCGGAATCGAATAATCAACGCACAGTAAGAATCTGTCTCAATAAATATATCATGCAGCCTTGCCTTTTAAAATAAGACGAATCAGGGTTTTCGGTAAAATAAGGGCTACGGTGTTTTATGAAAGGATGCGTCGTTGAAAATATCCGTAGAATCCCTTTTGCCTATCTTTAAAATATCCCCGATTCGTTAGTTTTGAAATAGGTATGACTCGGGTCTAGTCTAACGCCTACTATGCGAACTACGGACCCAACAATCAAGTCAATCGGGAGAGGTATGAAAACCACCTAAATCATAGTCAATATCACATCATCTCATCACATAACAGGTATCACTACCATCATATCACATATTAAAAACGAACTCTGTCATATCGCCGATCTCACGGCCTCCAACAAACCTCATCGACTCATCTCAATCCCACGTACCATCCTCAAATCCCGTATATGAACACATAGTCCCATACCCATGTGTAAATATACACGCCTCCATATGCGCACAGATAAATGAAAGAATGTATGCAAATATATGTGTGCGTGTATGTGTGAGTGCAACCACTACTCTAGGGTTCACACTATACTAACCCAATACATTCTTCTCATCAATAATTCCATTATCACCATCAATAATCTTAACAACACAAAATAATTATATGTGTGTATACGTATTCGTATACATCACCACAGACTGCGGGGGTGCTATACGCCATCCACCCGACTTCTCCCCGTAGATATAATCTACTCACCTTGCTTCTCGTGTGCCGATGCTGATGTCGCCATCTTCATCTTCTTCGCCTCAACATCACGTAGGGTACCTACAAGTATATCACAATGCTAAAGCACATGAAAATCACATTGGAAACCAAAATAGCACACGCTACTCGCATACGTAAAAACTTATCGTCTCGCATGTAAACAAGATCAATATCCACTTGTCGTTGACGTCCAAATGCCACCCGACAGAAACGAATCACCAAATACCAAAATCCATGCTAAAACAAGTCGTAAATCATACGCCAACTCAAGCAAATCAACGCAGATTTTACCCTAACAGGAATCAGTCAAAACTAGACATACCCAGGGTCAAGACTGCTGGAAATAAGGCTACAGAACCAAAACGAGCACCAGAACCCCTGCTCTGGCAGCAAATTGCGGCCAGGGGGATTAAATCTGTGGCCAAAGAAATGAGTTGGGGGCTACGGTTTGGTGTGGTGGTTCCATGGTGCCTGCACATCTCACTGTCAACTCAGTTTTATTTTTGGGGTCTCGGGGTGATAGCAAATTCCTAAATACGATCACAGATTCACAGTTTTCCCCGATATCGATTCCTTATATCCATATTCTGTGTTCTAGCTTCTGGTTAGGTCCAATTTAACATCACACAAGGGGTTCTAAGGTCACAACAAGCCTCAATTTCACTTTGATTTCAGGTCTAACCCTAAACCCTAACTTGAAGTTTCACAAGTCCATCAAACGACACCATATCGACATGAAACTAGAATGGATGCAATAAGAATTGAAATACTAAACTAGGGATGCAGAAATTACCTCCTTTGGCAACTCAAGAATTTTCTTGAGTTGCTCAAAGTCCTCCAAATCCAATCTTGCTAGGTTCAATGTGTAGCTAGTGAGCTTGGGAGCAAGTTTTGTGAAGTGGGAATAGGGTTTTGGGGTTGATTTCATTATGGATCTAGGGTTTCATGAAGAGGGAGAGAGAGGGAGAGGGGCAGCAGCAGCTCAAAGAAAGGGAGAGGATAGAGAATGAGAAGGGAAAATGATGGGGGATGGTTGAAAAAGAGGGTTGACCTAGTCTTCTATCTCTCATAATCATTCCAACCTTTTTCTTTTCTTTTCTTTTCCATTTCTTCTCACTCTAATAGTGAACCCAAATGAACAACCATGGCAATAGAAATGTAACACAAGTGTAACAAGTGTGGAAAATGATATGTGCACATTTTTGCACAAAAATGCCAAAAATCCGATTATCGATTTTTAATCGCGATTAGCACTATATTAGCATATAAATAATCATAAAAACTTTAAAATGGTATAATTCCATAAAATACCCTATTTTAGATTTTTCCATAATTTTTCCCCATTTATTTGTATTTAATTATACCCGAATATTAAAATATTCATTAAAATAATATTAAATTATAAAAATTCCCAAAAATTATATTTTATTATTTTGAAACGTTACAATCTACCCCCCTTAAAGAAATTCGGTTCCCGAATTTAAATTTAAACCCCCAAATACTAAAATATTTCAATACAAATTCCAAGTCATCGGGGCTCCGAAACCAGCAATACATAAAACGTATCATAGCACAATGCATGCGCATGAGTACTGAGCAGATAACTCAAAAGCAACACTCCGTCAAGCATCCCGCAATCATCGGAGTCATGGTAAAAACACAAATGTCAAATCCAATACAAAACCAATATGATATAGATCATAACTATACATGTAGACATCCAATCTATACATGTGAATAGCTGATGTAAATGCATGCCAAATCTTTTTAAATTGCCGTGTGATGCGTGTAACACTGCATAGTGGCAGACGTTTTTCATAAGAAAATATCCATATATGTATATATCTTTTGTCTACTATGTACGTTCCGCCGTTTTGAAAACAATTTAGAAGGGTTTCCTTGTTTTTAAAATGTTTCGTGTTATACCGGACACGTAGGTATATATGCCGAGACTATAAGTCGCTCTTTGGAAATCCCTTCAATAACTATCAATGCATGCAAAATATATACAGGTACTGTCCTCTGACTAGTCCTGCTCAGTTTGAAAACAAATATCCAATATCATAAAAATGTATTGCTCCAAAAGGAATAAATCCCAACAATGCACATAACACCACCCTGTGCGTCTGGTGCGCACGGAAATCAAAATCCATATATGTGCCAAACAGGTGCAAAAAACAACATCTAGGTGCAATGGGTGTGCACGAAGTATCTATCATAGGCAACGTGTGTGCCTGACAGCGAAAACAGGTGCATCTTGTAAGTGCACGGCGGCGCCCCGGCCGTCAATCCGACGGCCAAATGCGGAAGCGGTGATAAACTTTAAATTTTTCTTGAACTGGAAAACCGCCGCGCACTAATACCCGGATCGAACCATTAATTAGTCCTAGCTAACTACAGGAAAGGGAAGAGAGATATACCGACTGATCCAAGTCCTCCGGTCTTCTCGTCGTCGTCCCGATCTCCTGCGGAAGCTCCGGTCTCCACCTCGTCGCCGGAAGTGCACCACATCGCCTACTTCTTTTACGGGCTCCCACCTCAATGCCGAGGCAACTCGGGCACGAAGCTGGCTAGTCGACGTGCCCAAGGTTTGCTGTAGAATGTATAGTAGAACTAGTGTCTCATTTTGGGTTTGTGGAGGTGTCATTTTTGGTGGAGGGATGATACATGTAATTTTTGTGGAGCTGTGGGATTTTTACAATGCTAAAAGAGATAAAATCCCTCCACTACAAATTTGGACAGCCCCTCTAATGCTTGGGCCGGCCATGACATGAAGAGGGAGAGAGAGGGTGTTGTGTGCAAAGAATGAGGGAGGTTCTCACACAATAATACAAGTGATAGAGGTCAAATGATGTCATGAAAGGAAATGATCACAAAACCAAAACCACACTCCACCACCTACCACCAACCTCATCATCAACAACCATGATGAGCCAGAAGTCAAGCCATGATCAACTAAAGAAAGTCAAGGTCAAGGAAAGGCTATCATGATACAACAAAAATGCAAAGAACCCCTCTCCACAAATGCCTATTTGCAACAATGCAAATAAGCCCTCCTCCACCAATCTTCGGCCAAATAACGATACAAAGGAAATCGGCCGAAATGGAAAACAAACTGGCAACTCCAGAAAAACTGGTCCTGTAATAAATTACAGGACAAACCCCGATACTATGCATACACACCCGCATTTGTATTCCGACCGAAATACAAATGCAATGAGACAAAATTCACACTGTACTATACTAGGATCCGGCTTATACCAAAAGCCGGCTAGTAATATCCGTTCGATCCTGATCCGTGCAATACCGCACGTATCTGATCGAACCCTGCCATATTTCCATACGGCCTCTAGTACAAACTGTCCGATCCTGATCCGTGCAATACCGCACGTATCTGATCAGACCTTGCCATATCTCCATACGGCCTCTACAACTTTTCGCCCGAAAGCTGAGTAACTGAATGTGGGGGACTCTAAAGACTCGTCAACACCTTAGTTGTGGATTTAACCACTAGCACGTCAGAGGTATAAGCCAATACGTAACGGGCTACCAGCTATTGACTAAAAGGGACGTCTGTGAGCGAACTCAGCCAGACAACCCTACTGAGCCTGTCAGTGACAATATCCGTACAGTCCGGTCCATTCGTCTATGAGTACCGCATGGCGGGCCTAGGGGGTTGGTAAAAGTCAGACCCCCAAAAGCGGTACAAGTCGTGTCGGAGTGTAGCCCAGAACACCCTGAGATACTACTGGAATACCTACCAGTAAATCTACTTGCCTCGGCCGAGGGCTTCGTGTAATGGCTCTCCTAGACACGGCGCGACCTCACCCCCAATACCGGGAGAGACGAACCCCTGAAGATACGCTCACTGCCTCCATGTGGCTCGGGACTGTACCCAACTAAAACCTATTTGCACGACTCCTTTGAGCCATGGTAGGGTAGTAATCAAAGTACAGTGGGAACTCACACAAGACAAATGACGATCCCCAGGTCGATGAACTAACCTGTACACATGTCACCAGGGAACTGCCATCTGACGTCTGGTATATGACCAACTGGCATGTTCCCGGCGAGTCCTGTCCGGTGTACTCATAACCCAATGAGCACCTGTATACATCTTAGATGATCCAACTGACACCAGTGGCTTGTGAGACCGGCCACCGCCCCTCGTCGGGGTCTCGACTGTATACACTAGTCTACTCTGGAGTATCGATGCCCTGTCTCGAAACTCACACGACTAGGGACCATTTAAGGATATGCTTATAGACCCCAGCTCCCACTTATATGATCGCCCTCATACTGCTGGTGGTCAAGCAAGAATCCTAGGGGCTCTATCAACGTGTAATAGCGACTTATCAGGTCACTTAAAACAGTACACGATGATAAAGGTAAACCAGATAGCATACTATCATCTCGAGTAAGACTGTCCTACCGGGATAGGTCCTCCATCAATCATTGCAATCACGTACCTGTGACCTAATAATTGACTCTGAGGGCACTATCTCCAACAATTTCCCACTTGCACTCAAGGCTAATTATTGCGATGTCGCATACTCACAGCCCGTGTGATACCGAACACCCAACTCCTCTACTAGTCAGACTCACAAAGCTCGTTTGCGAAACTATTGCATTCGAGGAATAGCCTTAGTGAGTGGATCCGCCTTGATGTTTCTTTCTATGTCTCTCTATATCTCAAGTTCGCGGAGAAACCCATCTCCCGAAATGAGTAATACCTGTCTTAGAATGTGTTTGGATGTCTGATGGGACCTAGCTCATAAATGAACTCCAAATCCAAACTTCTTAGACTGTATCGTCAACTGAACTTAATCAGTGTCCTGCGCCATGCCTCCCTCAGTATTGCCTTGGACCACCTGTCCAAAATACTGCCCTTCGTCAGAAGGAAAAACTATAACTCTGACAACCTCCTTGTCGTCCATGTCACCTTGGAAGCCTGGAATGATAACTGTCTCCTGAATGAGGCTGTCGTTATCATATCCCTAGAACATCCACTTATGTTCTAAAACTGTTTCCGACTGTTTCTCCAGGATTAGATCAATGTCAACTTATTGCATCTAGTGCAAGAACAATATCTGGTGTGGTACTTGACATCTCATGATTGACTCAATTGCCTAAGCAAGTGATCTGCCAATCATGCACATCCCTCTCCCCTTTAGTCTGTAGGACACCTTTAGAGAGGGTGACTCCATTACCTGCAGGTACACTACCGTGCCAGGAGTCGTCCATCCTAAATACTCTTAGAATGCTGTCAAAGTACCCTGATTGGGAAACCACCCAAACCTAGATCTAAAACCATAGATCTAGTAACCAGTATGTCTGATATAAAATCCATTTTCTTTATGGAGAAACCACTGTGTGACGACCAAAGTATAACCGACTGTAGTATAGGAGTTTCTTTTCCTACTCTGTGTATGTCATCCAAATACCAGGATATCACACCCTACTACCTTCTCAACAGATCCATCCCCTATTCTGATGAAGTCAAACCCATGATTGTCACGTCAGAAATGGATGATCTATCTCCGCTACATCTGCTTTAGTCTATAAATAGACATAAGCTACCTGTCCACCAATGCTTCCGCTGCTCCCACTGACTACGACAACCCTCTGGCAGAGTCATACAAACGTACACTTCTAAAGCAAGTTTAGAACGACGCTATACTCATCCTCTCGCCAGGTCTCGCAGCCTGGAACAACAGCAATGGTAATTGTGGGTAAACAAGAACTTCCCTGTCACCGTCCTTGAGGCTACCGTTGTACCTCTCGGGTGCCTGAAGTTTCCCATCTTATCTGCGGAGTGGCCAATGGAATGTCAATCCAGATTGAATCTTAAGGTTCCTTATCAAATCTTCAGTAATCGTTTGTGGTTCTGGAATCACTTCCAGTTCTACCATACTCCCACTACTGTTTTCTGAAAAAATCCATTTTTAATAAAACTGTGGCGAGTCTAGAACAATATTTCTATTGATCTGCCAAATGGTAGAAAATCAACCCTCGTCATAGCCTGGGTCAACCCACAAACAGCCATTACAGAAACGTGCCTTGAGTTGTCCAGTGTCTGGTTTTAATCATAAGCCGGACAACTCCCCGTACCTTAACACCGTTAAGATATGAACTGTTCTATATCCAATATAGAAACAGAGGCACTGATTTAATTGAACCAGATTCAAATCATGCAGCTGTCCCCAGTGCATGTCAACTAAATGGTGGGAGGCTTATCAGCGTTACTCAACTTAGGAATGCTTCCAATTATGAGTAGCCTGAAAGAGAAGCAAGGTCTCTTAATCATTACTATCAACCGAATACCATACTCAAGTATCTACATCTTCGATCACTTTGAAGAATCCTGATACTTGCAACACCTGGTTCTCTACTCTATTCAAATATCTATAACTTCTCCAAATTCGGACACTGTGTTTCCACGAAACACTTGTCTAAAAACTAGAGAAGTCATATGTAAACCGAATATAGTACGAGGACCAACCCCTCTGTCCTGATGGACCCTGGACAACATGCAATACTCTGTATAAGTCCCTTTGGTCTGATAACTCATTCACTGTGTGTCGTAGGTTGAAAACTGTACTTATGGTTAAGAAGAATTACACCGCTATTTAATGCTCCTTACCTAACCATCCACTGATATAGGTAAATGTCATAGACATAATATCAAAAAGGTATATCTCACTCTATAAAAATAGACGTATAGATATATCAATTTGAAATTGGTGCATAACAGCGGATATTCAAAACCAAATATTTGTCGACCGGCAAACAGCCCAGGTGATCTCCTCAAATATCACCGATTACAACGAATCCCGATATAATGAGGATGATCACCCAATTCCCAATAACCTACTCCCACTCATCATCTGTAAAACCATACAGATGTGAGAATCATACCTGGTAAATACATACCCTGGAGTAAGTATCTAATCGGAAAATCAGTTTTCCTTTAACAGTACACAGTGAAACTGAAACATTGAAATGTTTCGATGGGGTATCCTGGTATTCCTAGTAATGCCTCTTTCAGATTCACAACTGTAACCGTATAGTTCTTTGCCATCTCTCCAAATCCCTTCATATGTCTTTAGTCATTACCTTCTGCACACCCCTTAGGCCAAATGGTTTTCTTCCTTCCCTACCATTCGGCACCAGCCTATGGTTTGGAAGAAGACTATCCAATAAGCATAATGGGTATGCTGTCCTAATCCTAGGAACACTCGCAATGTGAGAGAAGGTGAGGATAAAAGACACCTGAATAAATCTTATTCCTATTTCTCCTGAACCAGAATCCATCCCCGAACTGGAACAAGTTCCTTTCGAGTTCGTATATAACCATACGATGGAGTTGAAAGGATCCTAGGCACCCTAGTGAGGTCTTACAAGGCATCGAACATGCCAATTTCAAAAAAAAAATGGTGCCGAGAAACCCTAGACTACGGATCGTCGCTAGAATTCTAGGCGAAATATAAATCTAGTTAACATTTTAACTAAAAGTTAGATGCTACAACCTTTGTAGATCCGGTTCCCCACTTCCTTAGCTCCACGTGGGTGTGCTCTCGCTGTCCATCACGAATCCTAGACTCATTCGTCGGCTTCATCGAAAAACGGGCGAGCAAGGTCGTCGGCTTCGTGTCAAAGACGATCTACGTCGAGGTTGCACAAGTTCAAGCTCCGACTTCACCAAGTTGTGAAACTTGTGAAGAAAACACCCAAAACCACTTGGCAAGAGATAGAGGATGAAGAAATAGGAGGTGGGTTCACTTTAGAATTGGATTTCACTCACTTTTGCTTAAGTTGCCATTGATGGCATCTTGTTTTCTCTCTTGAAGAAGAAGGAAGAAGCAAATAGAATATGATAAGTATTCTCAAAAAGAATAATAAAAACAAATACTTATCATGTTCTAACCTAGGTTAAGTGTAGAGAATAAACCATGGTCACTTGAGAGGGTTAAGGTTAAGCATGAAGATAAGGATGGTTACAAAAGTCAAAGCTTCATGAAGCTTTAACTTAAAACAAAAAGAGCCACCATTCTCATCATAATCATTTTCAAACAAATAAATAAATAAATTGATGAAAATGAAAAACCCTAATCAACTTTTAACCATGGTTTAATTCTTTATACTTAACAACAAGATCATGTATCATCAAACATGATACAAATACGTGCACAAAAGTATATCACATATACAATGTGCATCAAGTGAGAAAAATCCGTTTAAAGTGAACCAATACTAGTTAATGCAAAGTAAGATATCAAATATATAATTATACATTAAATCATTAAATCAACACTTGATTCAATGATCCAGTCATGTCGCACATAACCGACTAGTATTCAATGCATCGATTTATCGAATCAATGATTCGATAACTAGGTCATATCGAATATAACCAATCGAAACATATATCGCGAGAATGAAATGCGGTATCACATACACGCATCATTCTCGGTCCTGCACATATCTCATATGCGCTCCTATTTCGTTTCGCTTGAGCTAGGAAACCTCTGTGTAGGACTCTAAAGACTCGTCAATACGCCGGTAGCAGATGATGATCATATCAAGCACCCACAAGCCGCAAGCGGTCTGCTAAACGTAACGGCCACCCGGGTATTGAGCGATCAAAAGATCGACGAGCTAGCCCGCTCACACTCCTGCGAATCCGACCAGTAACACTTACCATACAGTCCGGTCTCTTCGTCTGATATGTCGCATATCAAGTCTAGGGGTGGTAAACGTCAGACCCCAATAACCGATAAGTCGTGCCGATGTGAGGCTCATAACAGGTCGAGAAACTACTAGTAACACTTACCGGCAAATCTCTGATCAGCCCTGGCCAGGGACTTCCCTGTTACGGCCAATCGAGCACAGCGCAACATCAACTCCCAGTACCGGGAGAGACGAAACCCCTCCTATCGCTCATTGCCTCCATGTGACTCGGGACTGTGCCCAAAGACCACCGTTTTGCACGCCCTCATGGACGTGGTAAGGTGGAGATCAAAACACAGTGGGAATCACACAAGACTCTATGACGATCTCGGGTCTACAGACTAACCTGTACAAGTGTCACCTGAGAACTGCCATCTGACGTGAGGTATAATACCATCTGGGAGTTCTCGGCGAGTCCGTCCAGTATACCCAGTCTCCACTGAGCACCCGTACACCATCTCTGATGTCAAACACCAATGGATATGGGATCATCCATCGCCCATCTTATGGGTCGAGAAGCGTATACGCTAGTCTACTCTGGTATATCGATGCCATGTCTCGATACACCCACGACTAGGGACTTTGAAGGATGTACTTATGGACTACCATGTCCCCACTAGTATGATCTGCATCATAGTCCAGGTAGTCAAGTACACATCCTAAGGGCTTTATCAACATGTAACTATAAGACAGTTTAAAGAGACTAGTGTACATGTTAAGATAAAGAGTAACCAGATAGCATACTATCATATCGAGCAAGAAAGTCATCTCTATATATGTCCAAGCAACCAATATAATATACATCATCTGTACAATACTGGCCTCTAGGGCATACATACAACTAACAATCTCCCACTTGCACTAGGGCCAGCTGCTGTAGTATCGCATACCGAGCATCCCGAAGAGTCTCTCAAACTGTGTCTGGGGAATGGCCTTCGTGAGTGGATCCGCCGTGTTGTTCTTCGTGTCAACCCTCCTGACCTCGATCTCCCGGCGATCAACTATCTCCCGGATCAGGTGATACCGCCTCAGAATATGCCTGGATCGCTGATGGGACCTGGGTTCCTTGGCCAAAGCCACTGCTCTATTGTTATCGCAATACAAAGGTATTGGATGCTCAATGGATGGAACCACTCCAAGTTCAGAAATGAACTTCTTGATCCAGACAGCTTCTTTAGCAGCATCGTTGGCAGCGATGTATTCAGCCTCCATCGTCGAGTCTGCCATGGTTTCCTGCTTGGAACTCTTCCAGCTAACCGCCCCTCCGTAAAGGGTAAAGACAAAGCCCGACTGCGACTTAGAGTCGTCCTTATCACTCTGGAAGCTCGAATCGGTAAAGGACTCCACTTGGAGTTCTCCGTTACCATACACCAAGAACATATCTCTAGTCCTTCGCAAGTACTTGAGAATGCTCTTCACAGCTGTCCAGTGACTCTCTCGAGGATCAGCTTGATACCTTCTCACTATACTTAGTGAGTATGCTACATCGGGTCTGGTACATAGCATCGCATACATGATAGAGCCTACTGCCGAAGCATAGGGTATCCCTTGCATGCGAGCTCTCTCCAAATCAGTCTTGGGAGACATCTCTTTGGAGAGAGTGACTCCAGAGATCGTAGGTAAGTTCCCACGCTTGGACTCTTCCATACTAAACCTCTTTAGTATGGTGTCAATGTACCTGGATTGGGACAATCCCAAAATCCGTTTGGATCTATCTCTATAGATCCTGATCCCCAATATGCAGGAGGCATCACCAAGATCTTTCATTAAGAATCTTTGTGATAAGAAGAGCTTGACCGATTGCAGCATGGGAATATCATTTCCTATCAAGAGTATGTCGTCCACGTACAATACGAGGAAGACAACCTTACTCTCTGCCACCTTCTTGTAGATACAAGGTTCATCTGGGTTTTTGACGAAATCAAACTCTTTGATAACGACGTCAAAGCAGATGTTCCAACTCCGCGATGCTTGCTTTAATCCATAAATGGATTTAAGCAGCTTGCACACCTTTCCGCTGCTCCCACTGTCTACGAAGCCCTCTGGCTGAGTCATGTACACGCACTCTTCTAAATCACCATTTAGAAAGGCGGTCTTAACATCCATTTGCCAAATTTCGTAATCATGATATGCAGCGATGGCAAGCATGATCCGGATGGATTTAAGCATAGCCACTGGAGAAAAGGTTTCGTCATAGTCCACACCTGGTCTTTGGCGAAAACCTTTTGCTACAAGTCTAGCTTTGAAAGTCTCCACTTTCCCATCTACACCAAGTTTCTTCTTGAAGATCCACTTGCTCCCAATGGGTTTTACCCCTTCACGAGCAACTTCCAAAGTCCATACTTTGTTGGTGTACATGGATTCCATCTCGGACCGCATAGCATCCAGCCATTTCACTGAGTCCCCACTCGTGATGGCCTGCTCGAAGCTAGTTGGGTCATCATCCTCCATGATGCAATCCTCGCTTCCACCGTCAATGAGAAAACCGTAGTATCTCTCTGGTGGACGAGAAACCCTACTAGATCGGCGGAGAGGCTGGGGTTCATTGGGAACTACGGAATCCTCTGGTTCCACCAGATCTTCTGTTGTAGCTTCTGCAGCTGGAACCTCTTCCAGTTCTACCTCATGACCACTAATCTCTTTTTCAAGAAATTCCTTTTCTAAAAAGGTGGCATGCCGAGAAACAAACACTCTTTGTTCCTCAGGGTGGTAGAAGATATACCCTTGAGAATTCTTGGGATATCCTACAAATTTACATAGAACAGACCGTGCCTCGAGTTTGTCCGGATTTTGTCGTTTGACATAGGCCGGACAACCCCATATCTTAACATAGTTAAGACTTGGTCTCTTCCCTTTCCATATCTCATATGGAGTGGTAGGCACAGATTTGGTGGGGACCATATTCAATAGATGTATGGCTGTCTCAAGCGCATACCCCCAGAAGGAAATAGGTAACTCAGCTGTGCTCATCATAGAGCGCACCATATCTAATAAGGTACGGTTCCTCCGTTCTGATACACCGTTGTGCTGTGGTGTATATGGAGGAGTCAGTTGAGAGAGAATCTCATTCTCTTTTAGGAAGTCCAGGAATTCATTGCTCAAGTATTCACCTCCTCGATCAGATCGAAGGATTTTAATACTTTTTCCGGTTTGGTTTTCGACTTCTTGTTTATATTCTCTAAATTTCTCAAAAGCTTCAGACTTGTGTCTTATTAAGTACATATGTCCGTATCATGAGAGATCGTCAGTGAATATAATGAAGTACGAAGAACCATCCCTGGCATGTGTAGACATGGGACCACATACATCACTATGTATTAGTCCCAAGAGTTCGATAACTCTTTCTCCGTGTCCCGTAAACGGAGTTTTGGTCATCTTGCCTTTGAGACATGACTGGCAAGTGTCATAAGATGAAAATTTGAAAGGTTTCAAATATCCATCCTTATGCAACTTAGCCAGTCGTGTCACATTGGTGTGATCCAGTCTATAATGCCACAAGTAGGATTCGTTCAGTTCTGAACTCTTCCTCTTGTGTGTGTTTGTTATGCTCAGAACTGTTGATTGATTTAGAACATAAATGCCATTGCATAACGTGCCTGAACCAACCAACTTTTGGTCACGGAAAATGTTCATAACATTGTCCTGTAATACAAAATTATATCCTTCTTTGCTTAATAAAGAAACCGATATAATGTTGCATATCAGGGTCGGCATGTAATAGCATTCGTTCAGAACCAATGTATTACCAGTTGGTAATACAAGGTGATATTCCCCGACAGTCTTAGCTGCAACAATTGCACCATTTCCAACTCTAATGTCTTTATCACCTTCTCCAAGTTCTCTACCTTTCCTAAGCCCATGTAACTGATTACATATATGGGATCCTGACCCGGTATCTAATACCCAGGACGTAGAGCAAATGGAGAAACAGTTCTCAGTAACTAACACAGCCGAAGAAAATGTATCAACATGTACTTTCTTCATTCGGGTGGCATGGGAATCCTGGTATTCCTCTATATCATGTTCATTCCTATAACTCTTATAAGAATGAACGGAACCAACGTTCCCCAGCACAGTATAACATGCGGGTTCGGTCAATACATCCATATTATTATCTTGATTAAGGCATGAACTGGTCGCTACCTGGAGAGAGAGAGAGAAGAAAACACTTTAGCGTATGCTCGTGCAAGATCAGATTGGTTATTATCTTATATAATCAGGATGGCTCCCACTGCTTTTTATCAAATCTTCCTTCAAACCCTAAAAGGAAAGACTAGCCGGGATTAATTACACACTACAAGTTCGCCAATCTTTCAGCCAGGCCAGTGTCGGTACTTTGAGGGAGGTCCCCCGTGCTTTCGCACGAACCTAATTAATGTAAACCTCATTTTCCCAGAGGCGTAACCCCGTTGACACCTTTCTAGACACCTACTTGATCAGCTAATTGCAATGTGTAAAACTCTCCCAGGAGTAACTCTTACTCACAGTGGGTGTCGGGATCCAACTATCTCATAGAAGGTATGCAATCTCATTGCAAATTTCAACACTTGAAATTCCCGATAATGCTTTTGCCCCTAGCGTGCTATGACCTTGACGAAAGCCAACAAACCACAGCCCGCTAGTCAAGTTCAACCCGTACATTTCTTGACTGAATCAAACCCACCCGCACGACCCTTGACGAAAGCCAACAAAGCCGTACGACTACCCTAATCCAGTCGCATCATATGCAGCAGATAAACAGCACATAGCTACCGCACACTACACCTTGACGAAAGCCAACAAATGTAGCACGAATACTATATGTAACCTATCTGAAATGTCGGAGGGCTACGCAGGTTTTTCTGAAAACCTATTGCGTAATGAACTTGATATCGTTGTAGAATCAAATGAAGTTTTGAAATGGAGTGATTTTAAGGCTTTTCTAGTTTTGCTAAAGGAGTCACTCCCGGTGAAGGGATCTCGGTCCTTTCCTCGTCGAATGAGGTGCGGGATATATCATATATATCGCTGTGCAAAGCAAAAACCCAAAAGCAGTCAAAAGCAAACCGAATGTGTAGCATCTGCCAGTTACTGCTAAAGGAGTCACTCCCGGTGAAGGGATCTCGGTCCTTTCCTCATCGAATAAGGTGCGGGGTATATCATATATACCGCTATGCAAAGCAAGAACTGTAGCTACCTGTTTTATTTAAAATCTGATTCTACAACATCTTAGGTTTCTTTTCTTTCATTAATCACATTAATGAAGTCCCATCATTTAAATACCTAAACATCACAGATAGATAGGACGTACACTTATGCCATCCGCATTCGCCTCGATGTCCCCTCGTGCACCGTTAGGTTAGGTAACTAACGACAGAGCAGGGCAGGGCTAGCGCGGGTGTAAAACATAAGTAACGTCTATATAATATATCATATATACTATATAATATATCCATCACAGAGTTACAACACAGATATCGCAGCAGGATAAACATATGAAATATTGGATATACTAGGACGTCCGTGTTTTCAATACGAGCCAGTATAAAACACGGATTCCACGGTCGTGATGAATAGCCAATCCCACACCCCTAGACCCCTACGAGAGCGGCAAGCAACCCTGCCAATTCTAGGGTTAGGAGACCTGGACTCGACTCCTCGAGTTGGTCTCCCACTGGACCCCAGAACCCGGTTACTTGTGCTCCCCTCCTTGGGTCTATCCTAATGCGGAAAAGTAAATAATATACAAAGGGTGACAACTTCCGCTACCTGGAAGTGCCCCAAATAAAAGAATATTACATACAAGTTTTTACATGAATGAAAATGGAAAACACTCATCTCACATAAAAACCCCCGGCTATTCGAACACGACGATCCAATATTACATATCCAGCATCACATAACATCACATGTCATCAACGTAAGTAAGTATGCATACCCCAATTGTCGTTGACGTATAGCAACGAAACCGGCGATATGAACATACTACACTTACGGTCACAGAAAAGAAAGTGTAAAACTACAACAATTGGAATCCGCAATCTCTTTAGACATCGCATGCCTAATAGATATAAATCCCGCATTTTAGTCTCATTATCGAAAACTCTTTTCAATATCATATGGGACTAAATTGCTAGATTTATAACATTCATTCAGTTATCTCATAACTACTTTTGAATTCCAATTATTGTATCACATTCCAGATAAACAGAAAATGTTAAACTTTCCGATCGAGCATTCGAATACCCAAGTTTTCTCGATACAGTCCAACACATGAAATAAGTCTAGCAACATTCAGTTCGTGCCTCAGTACCAACGGTCCAGCCGTAGAAGGGTCAAGCCAACGCCTCACATGTGGTACGCCGTACTGCCCCAAACCCGAAGGTTCAAAGGGCAATTCAAGACGGTCACATAATCGAGTTAAGTTTTGTTGTCTTCTAGAGGGTCCATCGCGTTACTTGCACTACTTAGAACGTCGTTAAACTATGGAAAAATCCAACACTTGGAAATTTCCCGACAGGGGAAAAATTGGGTATTTATATCCGGTCGAACTTTTTAACATATTCTGGAAATTATCCGGAAATACACAAAGACGAAATTTGATACCCCGATCGAAACACCGAATCCCCAAAGCAACCCCTGAAAATTCAACTCTTGAATAATTATTAAAAATACCCAGGAAAATCACCACTGGAATCTAAGGATTACTGTCTAAAATTCTTTAAATAATTAGGCCGTACAACCGCGGATCCGCCGCATGATCCATGCTCATGCCGCGGATCCGCGCTTGAATTGTGGAATTACACTCACGAATTTCACAGTAAACCTTATAATTTCCTGCTTATTTTTCTGCATATTTTTAATATTGAAAAATCCCACTTTTTGGAAAAAGTCCAGAGAGCAAGATAAGTTTAGGGTTTCGGGTTCGTTCGGGCTTCAAATCGCGTCTAGACTTCGCCTAAGGCTCTAGCTAGGCTCTGATACCAGTGAAAGGATCCTAGGCACCCTAGTGAGGTCTCACAAGGCATCGAACATGCCAATTTCAAAAAAAAAATGGTGCCGAGAAACCCTAGACTACGGATCGTCGCTAGAATTCTAGGCGAAATATAAATCTAGTTAACATTTTAACTAAAAGTTAGATGCTACAACCTTTGTAGATCCGGTTCCCCACTTCCTTAGCTCCACGTGGGTGTGCTCTCGCTGTCCATCACGAATCCTAGACTCATTCGTCGGCTTCATCGAAAAACGGGCGAGCAAGGTCGTCGGCTTCGTGTCAAAGACGATCTACGTCGAGGTTGCACAAGTTCAAGCTCCGACTTCACCAAGTTGTGAAACTTGTGAAGAAAACACCCAAAACCACTTGGCAAGAGGTAGAGGATGAAGAAATAGGAGGTGGGTTCACTTTAGAATTGGATTTCACTCACTTTTGCTTAAGTTGCCATTGATGGCATCTTGTTTTCTCTCTTGAAGAAGAAGGAAGAAGCAAATAGAATATGATAAGTATTCTCAAAAAGAATAATAAAAACAAATAGTTATCATGTTCTAACCTAGGTTAAGTGTAGAGAATAAACCATGGCCACTTGAGAGGGTTAGGGTTAAGCATGAAGATAAGGATGGTTACAAAAGTCAAAGCTTCATGAAGCTTCAACTTAAAACAAAAAAAGCCACCATTCTCATCATAATCCTTTTCAAACAAATAAATAAATAAATAGATGAAAATGCAAAACCCTAATCAACTTTTCACCATGGTTTAATTCTTTATACTTAACAACAAGATCATGTATCATCAAACATGATACAAATACGTGCACAAAAGTATATCACATATACAATGTGCATCAAGTGAGAAAAATCCGTTTAAAGTGAACCAATACTAGTTAATGCAAAGTAATATATCAAATATATAGTTATACATTAAATCATTAAATCAACACTTGATTCAATGATCCGGTCATGTCGCACATAACCGACTAGTATTCAATGCATCGATTTATCGAATCAATGATTCGATAACTAGGTCATATCGAATATAACCAATCGAAACATATATCGCGAGAATGAAATGCGGTATCACATACACGCATCATTCTCGGTCCTGCACATATCTCATATGCGCTCCTATTTCATTTCGCTTGAGCTAGGAAACCTCTGTGTAGGACTCTAAAGACTCGTCAATACGCCGGTAGCAGATGATGATCATATAAAGCACCCACAAGCCGCAAGCGGTCTGCTAAACGTAACGGCCACCCGGGTATTGAGCGATCAGAAGATCGACGAGCTAGCCCGCTCACACTCCTGCGAATCTGACCAGTAACACTTACCATACAGTCCGGTCTCTTCGTCTGATATGTCGCATATCAAGTCTAGGGGTGGTAAACGTCAGACCCCAATAACCGATAAGTCGTGCCGATGTGAGGCTCATAACGGGTCGAGAAACTACTGGTAACACTTACCAGCAAATCTCTGATCAGCCCTGGCCAGGGACTTCCCTGTTACGGCCAATCGAGCACAGCGCAACATCAACTCCCAATACCGGGAGAGACGAAACCCCTCCTATCGCTCATTGCCTCCATGTGACTCGGGACTGTGCCCAAAGACCACCATTTTGCACGCCCTCATGGACGTGGTAAGGTGGAGATCAAAACACAGTGGGAATCACACAAGACTCTATGACGATCTCGGGTCTACAGACTAACCTGTACAAGTGTCACCTGAGAACTGCCATCTGACGTGAGGTATAATACCATCTGGGAGTTCTCGGCGAGTCCGTCCAGTGTACCCAGTCTCCACTGAGCACCCGTACACCATCTCTGATGTCAAACACCAATGGATATGGGATCATCCATCGCCCATCTTATGGGTCGAGAAGCGTATACGCTAGTCTACTCTGGTATATCGATGCCCTGTCTCGATACACCCACGACTAGGGACTTTGAAGGGTGTACTTATGGACTACCATGTCCCCACTAGTATGATCTGCATCATAGTCCAGGTAGTCAAGTACACATCCTAAGGGCTTTATCAACATGTAACTATAAGACAGTTTAAAGAGACTAGTGTACATGTTAAGATAAAGAGTAACCAGATAGCATACTATCATATCGAGCAAGAAAGTCATCTCTATATATGTCCAAGCATCCAATATAATATACATCATCTGTACACTACCATGTCCAAGCCAAAAGCCCAGAAATCTAAAACCATTTAAAGAGTAAATAAGGAAAACTGATTTTAAGAAGTAAAGAAATCATGTTTCGAAAATCAAAGTTTTTAAATAACTAAGCCGAATATGCATTTTTAAAATGTGTAACCTTTCCTGAAAATTTCGACAGAGTTTCCTTTGTAAAAACTGGCCCTGAACGGGGTACAACAAGAATAATATATTTGAAATGATAAAAGGCATCCCCAAGCGGGAGCTAGCTCTTCGTCAATCGACGGTCACAACCACGCAAGCAATAATAATATATAACGCCAAAGGGCGAGGATCAAAACCCAAAAAGAAACTCAAAATAGCCAGAAAACCGTAATACTACAAGCGCGACTCTAAGGTCGAAATAATACAACACTATTTTCTAAATCTGAAACAATATACAAGTTTTAGTTGATAGAATGTCTAGATACAATAAATAATACATGAACAATGGCGGTTCTGATACAAAAGAACCCACCTACCAACGCAAGTCACCAATATGGAAGTAGTGTGCCAGAAATGCCGCTATGGAATCTGTACGGCAAAACCTGCAAGGACTATGGCATAATGGGGGTGAGTTGCCAACTCGTGAATAGAAAATATCTACAAGCAGAGATCGAATGTATGACCCATCCTAGGTCAATACGATCAGATATATATAAACCTCAATATGAAAAGTCTGAAGCATGCTAAACTGGCAATGTAATCTCTATACATGAGTGTAGTGCCAAGTTCTCGTGCCAGTGCCTCAGGTAATAGCATATCATAAATGTGATGTATAATCAATGAAATCAATCTGCATATACGTGGATCCCGTCCACTCGTCACCCAATGACAATAACCATCATGCATGTAAATATCATCAGCATATGCATGGAAATATGAGGATATAAACAACCTGTGTCCCTCACGACACGTCAAAATCATGGAACCGGAGTGCCCAGCATCGACACTCGAAAACATCATGAAAACTGTGTCCAGCATCGGCACGTAAATCCTCATATATCGGGCTCCGTCAGTCCGGATCAGTCCACGGGCTCCGTTTGCGGAATCGGCCCTCGGCCCCGGCAGTACGCCCATATCCATCTATCGACTCTGGTCAGTATCCTCCGGATAACCTCCAGGTCCAACCAATCACAGGTAAGTATTCTCCACCCTGCTAGGTTCATCGTCTACTCCATGAAAAACATTTCTTGCCCCGGGAAACCATACCGGGTCCACCATGTACCCGCAATCGGCCTCATCCGCCTCCTCGAATCGGGTTTCACATGTCGCTCTCAGCACCGAGAAAACACATGGTGGACGCACTGAAATATCATATCAAGGGTAACCGGGTTTTTGAAGCAATGACATATTCTCTTTTGAAATACCCACGGTTCCTAAAATCCAGAAATATCATGGAAACAGCAACTCTCAATGCGTATAATCAGAAAGCATGATGTATGTGACATGTAAAAGAAATGTAAGCATATCAATCTGTCATGCAAGAATCATATCCTGAATGCAACAGTACTACAGTGTAGTGACATGGCAATTATCGATGATGAAGTGTGTGAGCCGGCAAACAAGTGTACGTGGAATATACGCATCATCGATAATGGTGCTGGTGTCCTAGCAGCATGACTGCAATATATCAATAAACACAAGCAATGCAATGCAAATAGCATGAATATGCGGAATCGAATAATCAACGCACAGTAAGAATCTGTCTCAATAAATATATCATGCAGCCTTGCCTTTTGAAATAAGACGAATCAGGGTTTTTGGTAAAATAAGGGCTACGGTGTTTTATGAAAGGATGTGTCATTGAAAATATCCGTAGATTCCCTTTTTCCTATCTTTAAAATATCCCCGATTCGTTAGTTTGAAATAGGTATGACTAGGGTCCAGTCTAACGCCTACTATGCGAACTACGGACCCAACAATCAAGTCAATCGGGAGGGGTATGAAAACCACCTAAATCTGAGTCAATATCACATCATCTCATCACATAACAGGTATCACTACCATCATATCACATCTCAAAAACGAACTCTGTCATATCGCAGATCTCACGGCCTCCAACAAACCTCATCGACTCATCTCAATCCAACGTACCATCCTCAAATCCCGTATATGAACACATAGTCCCATACACATGTGTAGATATACAGACCTCCATATGCACACGGATAAATGAAAGAATGTATGCAAATATATGTGTGCGTGTATGTGTGAGTGCAACCACTACTCTAGGGTTCGCACTATACTAACCCAATACATCCTTCTCATCAATAATTCCATTATCACCATCAACAATCCTAACAACACATAATAATTATATGTGTGTATACGTATTCGTATACATCACCACGGACTGCGGGGGTGCTATACGCCATCCACCCGACTTCTCCCCGTAGATATAATCTACTCACCTTGCTTCTCGTGTGCCGATGCCGATGTCGCCATCTTCATCTTCTTCGCCTCAACATCACGTAGGGTACCTACAAGTATATCACAACGCTAAAGCACATGAAAATCACATCGAAAACCAAAATAGCACACGCTACTCGCATAGGTAAAAACTTATCGTCTCGCATGTAAACACGATCAATATCCACTTGTCGTTGACGTCCAAACGCCACCCAACAGAAACGAATCACCAAATACCAAAATCCATGCTAAAACAAGTCGTAAATCATACGCCAACTCAACCAAATCAACCCAGATTTTACCCTAACAGGAATCAGTCAAAACTAGACATACCCAGGGTCAAGACTGCTGGAAATAAGGCTACAGAACAAAAACGAGCACCAGAACCCCTGCTCTGGCCGCAAATTGCGGCCATGGGGATTAAATCTACGGCCAAAGAAATGAGTTGGGGGCTACGGTTTGGTGTGGTGGTTCCATGGTGCCTGCACATCTCACTGTCAACTCAGTTTTATTTTTGGGGTCTCGGGATGATAGCAGATTCCTAAATACGATCACAGATTCACAGTTTTCCCCGATATCGATTCCGTAAATCCGTATTATGTGTTCTAGATTTAGGTTAGGTCTAATTTAACATCACACAAGGGGTTCTAAGGTCACAACAAGCCTCAATTTCACTTTGATTTCAGGTCTAACCCTAAACCCTATCTTGAAGTTTTACAAGTCCATCAAACGACACCATATCGACATGAAACTAGAATGGATGCAATAAGAATTGAAATACTAAACTAGGGATACAGAAATTACCTCCTTTGGCAACTCAAGAATTTTCTTGAGTTGCTCAAAGTCCTCCAAATCTAATCTTGCTAGGTTCAATGTGTAGCTAGTGAGCTTGGGAGCAAGTTTTGTGAAGTGGGAATGGGGTTTTGGGGTTGATTTCATTGTGGATCTAGGGTTTCATGAAGAGGGAGAGAGAGGGAGAGGGGCAGCAGCAGCTCAAAGAGAGGGAGAGAAGAGAGAATGAGAAGGGAAAATGATGGGGGATGGTTGAAAAGAGGGTTGACCTAGTCTTCTCTCTCTCATAATCATTCCAACCTTTTTCTTTTCTTTTCTTTTCCTTTTCTTCTCACTCCAATAGTGAACCCAAATGAACAACCATAGCAATAGAAATGTAACGCAAGTGTAACAAGTGTGGAAAATGATATGTGCACATCTTTGTACAAAAATACCAAAAATCCGATTAGCGATTTTTAATCGCGATTAGCACTATATTAGCATATAACTAATCATAAAAACTTTAAAATGGCATAATTCCATAAAATACCCTATTTTAGAATTTTCCATAATTTTTCCCCATTTATTTGTATTTAATTATACCCGAATATTAAAATATTCATTAAAATAATATTAAATTATAAAAATTCCCAAAAATCATATTTTATTATTTTGAAACGTTACAATTGATTTGAATTCTGACAATATTTTTGTCTTTTATTGAATGCTGAGCATTCATCATAGCTGTAGGGTTTTATTTTAAAGAACAGTTTATGTTTTATCAGCGCACACGTGAGAAACACGTGGCGCGCTTGGCGCTAGCGCCAGTCAATGAGCGTAGTGCGCTATATTTAGAGCACTGAAGCGCTGCAGCACTTTGCGCTAGATATAGAGCGCTGTGGCGCTTCTGTTAAATAGCGCACACGTGAGGAGCACGTGGCGTGCTTAGCACTGTGCACCAGTCTTAAGCGCAGTGCGCTTCTTTAAATTTGGAGCGCTAAAGCTCTTTTAAATTCGGAGCACTAAGGCTCTGCAGCGCTTTACGCTAGATGTGGAGCGCTGAAGCTCTTTTAAATTAGGAGCGCTAAGGCTCTTCTTTTATGCAACTTAGATTGGTTTTGCGCCCTGAGAATTAAATTCTCTTTTTATAAGAGACTTTGTCTCAAGGTTCTAAGAACAAAGTTCTTATTTTATATGAGATATTTCAATCTCTTATGTTCATAATGAAATGTTTTGGCTTTATGGATCTGTGATCCTAAGAGAATTGAATCATTCTCCCTCCTTTTTATAATGAGATGTTCATGATCTCTTTCTGTAAAAGACAATTTGTCTTATAAATTTATGATCTGTGAGAAGAATTATATTCTTCCTATTATTTTTTTTATAATGAGATCTTTTGATCTCTTTTTGAAAGACCTTGGTCTTATAGATCTATGATCTTAAAGAAAGAAGTGAATTCTTCTTTTTATATGAGACGGTTTCGTCTTTCTGTTCTTTTTACCTTGAAGAAAAGTTCTTCTTCCACCGAGAGCGTGGCTCTTCTTTCTTTGAATTCTTTTCAAAGTTTATGGGGGGGGGGGGGGGTTCCTCTGTATGTTTTTCTATATCAGAGACTTGAAGTCTTGGGGCCTTTATATAGGGCGAGTTGATTTGTTCAATCGGTTAAGGAGATCTTTTCTCCAATTGATTTGGGAATTTTCCCATCGTTGGATCTTTGATCCAAGGGCTTCTGATTTACAGAAGGCAGTCTTCTTGTTTTTAACAAGATTGGGAAATTTTTACCCACACAGAATTTATTCTGTATTTTAGTGATTTTTTAATCACCATTGGATCATTGATCAGATGGTGCTCTGATTTATAGAGCACAATATTTTTGTTTGGAAAGATTTTGAGGAATATTTTCTTAACAGGAATTTATTTTGATCAATTGATAATTTTTAATCATGTTCGTTGGATCTTTGATCCAACGGTTGGGAACATTTAGTTCCAGCGATAGCGCTCCCGTGCTTTGCACGTGGTGCGCTGCTTAGAGTGCAGCACACTTAGAGCTAGCGCTTATGTGCTTTGCATGTAGTGCGCTGCTTAGAGTGCAGCGCTCTTAGCTCTAGCGTTTACGTGCTTTTCACGTAGTGTGCTGCTTAGAGTGCAGCGCTCATAGCGCTAGCGCTCATGTGCTTTGCATGTGAGCGCTGCCTCATAGTCTTTGACGCTCTCAGCGCTGGCGCTGCTATGAAGCGCTGCTTCATTTCAAAATTTGAAATTTTGAACAGAGCTTTGCTCTGATTGGGGGAAACAACCATGATTAAGATTATATCTGTATAACAAATATTACTAACATTATTAATGGAGATATTGTGCAATATTTGGCTTAAGTCAGGATATCAGGATATCGAGATGTCAGAATCAAAAATCAGCCGATAAAGTTAAATAAAATCGTAAAATCAATACCGGTAGAGTCTCATAGAAGATATGAAGATTCCAAATATCCCAAAAATCTCAATGTGTCAATATTAGGCTACAGAAGAATTTTCATCAACCGATATCACCAAACTGCCGCCCATCCGTGGCTAAACCGCCCAAAATGCGGCGGATCCACGACCTTTATGAGGAATTAGGATTTAGGATTTTGTGGGTTGAATCTTCTCAACAAATCCTCACATATGACATCTAGGGTTTGTATCTTCTGTAGCTATATAAAGAACCGAGGGCTAAAGTTAGAAATCATCACCTTTAACACGAAGCAAATCACCGTCAAAGAACAAGTGATCCACGACAGATCTGCGATTCGACGTGATAAAACGATGTGAATATCGACGGAACATCTACTTCCTATGAGGCAGAGATCGAGAGCAACTTCTTCTTCTTGTAAACTAAACACAGAGGAATTGTACTTGAAAAGTTGATTAATAAAGGTAAATCATTAACTTAATTATTTCGCATTTAAATTTCTGCATTATGATTTCCTTCTGTATCCTTTCTTCTTCTATCTCCATCATGCGCGAGTAATTCTTCGCTTCATAGCGTTCATAGGATTAGGGTAGAATAATAGATGAGAAAATATTTTAACTTCTTTTAAATCTTCTGAAGTTTATAAACTTTAGCAAAAAAATCGTTAACATTCTAGTCGGGCGCGTTATCAATTTATTGATAGTCTTAACCGCGATTAGAGAACAGATTAACAATTTTTTTGTTAAGGGCTAGACATGAATAGAGATCAATGAAGGGACAAGGGTCAATAGTGGGGAAACCCTAATTTCTTCCAAGAACCCTAATCCTCATTCATCACTATCGATCTAGTTTTAAATCTATCAAAAGATAAAATGATTCATCTTTATTAGTCATCCATGACTACTAAATCCTAACGAACTCTACAAGCCTTCTTCTTATATATTCTACATCTGTATTTAAACTAGATCTTAAAACTATTCTCCTTTCTTCTTTTATTTTATTCAACTCGTCTAAAGCAAGATTAGAAATTCCATGCATCCATGCGGATGACCCGTACTCATCTCGGCTAGCTACACGCGACACCGTTATTGATTGCAGTTACTACACAAAAACTCACTCTTAAACAGATCAATCGGGTCCACACGGCTGACATTACCTTCAGCGAAGAAGATCCACTCCTCAGTACAAGAGAGCATAATCGACCATTATATGTTACCGGGTACTGCCACGATATCAAGATAGAGAAAATCCTTGTCGATAACAGATCCTCTGTCAACCTCCTCAATGTGAGAGTGCTGAAGGAGATATGTATGAATATTCAGCACCTTACCCGAGACAATATTACTATCTTGGGGTTCGACTCGCAGTCGTCACGGACGCTTAGGTTCTTAATATTGATGCTCCGCTTCGGGCAGCTCGCCACTAACATCAAATTTCATGTCATTGATGCTAAGGCCTCTTATAATGCTCTACTCGGCAGGCCTTGGCTACACGAGTACAACACCATCCCTTCTACACAATATCAGTGTATGAAGTATTTAAAAGAAGGATTGGAGTACACCGTCATGGGAGAACTCAATCCTTTCTCGGTGAATGAAGTGCGAAAGTATGAAGATGCAAATTACTTTCAGCCAGATTTCAAAGATACTGAAAGGTGCCACAAACCAGAAAATAAGAAAAAATCCATGGACACCATCCCGGTCTTCGGAAGCGATGCTGAAAAAGAGGAATAAATGGTCTACTTTGGATAGCCTCAGAAGGAGAGCAATAAACCCATACTGTCGACCCATATCTTGGTCTTTAGCAGCGACTCCGAAGACGAGACTAATGCAGTGTTATCTATTCGCCCATCGACGCGAACTCTCACCAAAGCAGACCGGAGTCTACATATTATGATGGCTCTGCCTCGACACTATAGGGAACTTGACGTGCTTAATACTTATAGCTTTGAAGAGCTGGAAACTTTCTACGTGCTTCCAAGATGAAGAGGTGAAAAGGTTATCCTCTTCTATAAATCTATGGATACCAAGGTGGAAAAAGAAGAATGGCATGGGGCTGATTCGACTTTTTACAAGTTCCAGCCCATCCGTATGCCAAGATATTATGCGAAGGGATTAAAGGAGATATTAAACCGTTAAGGTGTGCCTTTCGATCAAACTGTTCAGCAAGCCCAATTCTATAAAAGGATTTGGGATATCCCGTGACTCAACAAAAGAAGCCCAACAGGAAGATGGAAACAAGTGGGCTGGGATATGTTCATTCCAACAAACGGGAGCAAATTTACAGCTACCACACCATAAACAGCTCGAATGGAGAAGAAGATGTTTTCCCCAATAGCTATGTCACCAAATGAGAGAAAAGTCTCGCTCGAAGAACTCCAAGCCCGTCACTTGAAGAGCAAATTGACAGGATAATAAAGAAAACTTTTCAAATGAGCCGAGACAACCACAATAGCGAAATGGCAATATATGAAAAGGCCAAGACGCGGCGTCTCTGTAAACAATCAACGGAAGAAGTAAATCATAGTATTCTCTATTCACAGCCCACTATGTACTCTCGCAAAAAAGGAAAATCCCAAAGCGGGGAGAAGAATATAGTGACGATCGCAAACAACATTGAAGGACAACAAAGTAGGTCCACGATGCTGTTTAAACGAGAAAAGTTCGGTTGGAGCCCGCCCTCATAAAGAAGATGGGTTGGATGTATTCGTTCCCACGAGAAAAGATAGGAAAGATATTCAACCTTGTCATGAAACGCCAGATGATTACGCTTCTGGAGTCACAGCACCCCGAACAGATAAGTGAAGTCCATCATCCGGATTATTGCTCCTATCACCGAACAATAGGTGTAACGTTTTAAAAATTATTTAGAATAATTATAAATTGATTAGCTGTATAACATGTGTTTTTCAATAAAACTAGTTAATAATCATTTCCACATATGTGTGTGTATAAATTTATTCATGTATTTATTTAATTATTTATTTATTTAAATATTAAATTGTTTTAAATTCACATACACACTAATCTAGTGTTAACAATAGGTTAGTATAGGTTAAAACATATTTTTGTAACCATGACAATTAAATAACAATTTATAATTTGCTAATATATTTTACTAGAAAAATAGAGAAAATAAAATAAAAATGAAAATGGGAGACATATGAGTATGGTGCATTAAATGAAGGATGTGTTGTGCCATGGTTGATATTTTTTGCCTCATCTCTCTAGACTATTCCTTCCCTCATTCTCTTCTTCTTCTTCTTCTTCTTCTTCTACAACTCCTTAACTAAAACATTTCCATACCTCCCAAAAACCCTACACAAATCACTACAAATTTTTCACTAATCATTTCAAAAATCCAATTTTAAACCTCTTCAAAAATTCCTTTGAAACAAGTCTTCACCTTATGACACTCTTTTCAAGTTAGAGCATTCTTCATTTCTTGGTGAGGTATGATCCAAGTTTAACATGCTTTACAAATCTTTTATCTTAATCATTCTTAATTTAGATTTAGAGTAGTGTTTTAAGTAAATTTAAAGTTTCAAGAGAGGGTTGAGTTAAATTTGGGGTTGTAATAGCTATTAGGGTAATCATGACCTAAATTAGATTAGTTTAGAGTATTTTAGTGTTTTATAGTCTTATTTAACTATCAAGTTTTCACTAAAACACAAAAATGTTTTAAATTAGTGGCAAAATTAGTTTTAGTTAGAGATTAGGGTTCAAACGAGATCTATAGTTAAACTAGTGATTGCAGAGAAAAGTTGCATTTACTAGAAGCTAGTTATAGGACTGGGAATACACCCTCAAAACCCGAGCCCCATCTCAAATTTTTGGCCGCCAATTTATTACTTCTGGCCGCAAATTGCAGCCAATCTGGGGAGATTGGGTTTGAGTTTTTTTTGAGGGCTCTCTGGAACTCCAATTTGGCCTCTGGTATGTGATACTTTCTCTAATTGTACCTATATAAAAATCTGGAACCGTTTTACCTTAATTTAGGCGTTATGTTAATGTGCGATACGATATTTCGATTCTTATTTTGGTGTTTCTTTTGGACAACAACCTTTAGGGGTAGTCTTAGACGTTGTTGCACACGCTTAACGCACCAAGTTCACACGTGTTAACTTGTGAGAGTTAGTTCGTTCGTGTAGTATTTGATTTCGTGTCATATCAGATTTCTAGCCTCATGTGCTAAGTTTTTGCGATTGTAGGATCGGTTGGGGAGACGTCAGACGCGGTTAGGAAAGGAAAAGAGGTGGTCGGATTCGAGTAGCCAAGACCGTTCCGGTGAGTAGATTTAACATATATGAGGGAATTGTTCGGATAGCGTAAAATGCCCGATATTTAGAACTATGTTACAAATTTCATTTACATATACTTATGTACATTTCCATGTTGCATACGCATCATCATGCACATTGACATCATCACACTAGGACACTTGTACCATTGCCAATGGTTCATGCCGCACGTGCACTATCTTGTATGTACACACACGCCATTGGTAATTGCTATGTCATGTACACTATAAAACTCGCTTGATAACTTGCATTTTGCGTTGCATCATTATTGACATATAAATCTTCAAGTTATTCTTCTAGCTTGCATCATATTAATATCATGTATATTCACCATCATCGCCATATTCATTTATTATGATGTTCCTGGAGATTTCTGGATTTGGGAAACCGCATGTGAATTTTGAAAACATATGATCATTTTAAAAGGAAAATGCGATTTTCCTAGATATGATGTGTGGCGTCCACCATGAATTTTCTCGGTTCTGAGTTATGTGCATACCCGATTCAAGGAGAGAGGAGGTACCGTCTGCGGGTAAATGGTGGATCCGGTAAGGTATCCCGGGGCCAGAAGATCGTATAGAGAGACATTGAGCCTGGCAGGGGAACAATACCTACCGGTGATTGTTTGGCTCGGTAGATATCCGGAGGATATCGACTAGAGTCGTGTGATTAGATTGATTTAAGAGTCGATCTGAGAGACGACACCCGTGATATTGAAATTTTGAGTGTTGATGCTTGACACGGGATTATGTTGTTTTTATTGATGATATTTTTGATTCTACCATATTAAAATTAACTAAGATATACTTAGCAGCTATACTCACATTTCATGCTTGATCACGTATTCATGTTGCATCTATACTAGTACATCGCATCATAATTCACACTTAGCACCTGACGCCTTTATGTACATGTTTGCGATTGTCACATATGATATTACTTACTACTCATAAGCTGGAAACTCACCCCCATTATGCCACAGTGTCTTGCAGGACCAACTCATCAGTCTAGTCGCGGCGGGGCACACTACTACTACTTTTGCAACTTCTACTGCTACCGTTATTTTTGGGATGTGATATTTTGTAGTTGGGTTGCGAGTATTCTTTTGTCTCCTACCTTGTATATTTTCTCTTTTTATCTAGTCTACTCCATCTACCACATGTATATTTGACTTAGAGACGAGACTGTGAGACTTGTATTATATTGATATCCGGTGTTGAGCTTGAGTGAACCGACTTTTATGTTTTCATTGTGGGAGTTGTTTTCTTTTCTTACTTCTTTATTTTCTTCACATTATGATGATATGTGTCTTGCTTGTGATTGTGTTCCGCTAGATGGCGTTGAGATTTCTCCCAAGTGGGGATTGCTTTTATTATATCATGCTTATGTATATTCTTGTTATGTATCGGTTTGGGATCAGATTTTACAAAAGAGATGCTGCCGAAATTTTCATAATAACTTGAATCTTCAAAGATTTTGATATAACTCTTTGCATTTTAATTTAACTTTTTAAACAAGTATTTTACCACTCTACTTTATTTCACGGTTTAGATTCTGGGTTTTAGCTTACTTGAATTATGGTACGCCTTTAGACGTTGTGTGATTTAAGTGTCGGTCACGTTCTACATTTGGGTCGCGATAATAGGTCACCCTCTTGAAGACTGTTTCACGTTCATGAACTGAGTGGAAGACCAATATCAATAAGGCAGGTTCATGCTATTCGATAGCTAGAGGATGAGCCCGACACTAAATCACGAGCCGAAGAAGACCTATACCATCAGGATGGGACCGGCCCGACACAAAAATAGAAGCGGACTCGTACCTATCATATGGAAACATTCTCAAAAGAAAGGGATGCCAAGAATATGATTGACCTCTTCAGATGCTTTACAAATGAAGACGATGTTGAGGAGATCTCAGAATTTCCACCGACACCAAAAGAGCTGTAGGATGGGATACATACCACTGCGGACAACCTAAGGAAAATCGAGTTGGGAATAGAGAATGATTCGAGACCGACGTTTGTCAGTGAGCTGCTATCCGAAAAACAAGTAGCCATATTAAAAGATGTGCTTGTACAGTATAAAAAGCGCTTCGCATGGAACTACGCCGAAATGCCTGGTTTAGATCCCGAGGTAGCGGTACATAAGCTATCCATATCACCAGAAAAAGCCGGTCAAGCAGGCACCAAGAAGAATGCAGATTGAACTTGAAATGAGTATCAACGTCGAAGTCAAAAAATTAATCGACTCAGGCTTCATCCAAGAGCTTCAATATCCCGACTGGATCGCTAACATCGTTCCGGTGATGAAGAAAAATGGGACGGTACGGATTTGCGTCGACTTTCGGGACCTTAATAAGGCATGCCCAAAAGAAGACTTCCCAGTGCCCGTTACTGAGCTAATGGTTGATAATACATCCAGCCATGAAGTCTTCTCATTTATGCATGGATCTTCGGGATATAGCCAGATAAAGATGGATCCTGAAGACCAGAAGCATACCGCCATCCGGACACCGTTGAGCATGTTTTGCTATGAGGTGAAGCCCTTCGGTCTGAAGAATGCCGGAGCTACCTATCAAAGGGCCATGACAAAGATATTCGATGACCTCATACACAAGATTGTCGAATTCTATATCAACGATCTTGTGGTCAAAAGTAAATCTCATGAGGAGCACTGGAAGCATTTAAAGATCGTGTTCGAGCATCTTCGGAAGTATAATCTGAAGATGAACCCTCTAAAGTGCATGTTTGGAGTCTTGTCAGGAAAATTTCTGGGCTTCATCATCCGCCACCGAGGTATCGAAATTGATCCCTAAAAAATCAAGGCAATTATGGAGATGCCATCGCTAAGAACCCTTAAACAACTGCGATCTCTCCAAAAAAAAGCTCGCGTATATTCGGCGGTTCATAGCCAAACTCTCCAGAAAATTTAGCCCTTATAGCCATCTGATGAAGAAGGGGGCCCTATTCGTCTGGGATCGGAAATTCCAAAACGCATCGGAGAAAATCAAATAATACCTGCAAAATCCGCCAGTATTGGCTGCTCTGGTTAAGGGAAAGCATCTTATATTATATACAAATGTCTCTGAAGGCTCTCTAGGTGTGCTGTGGGCATAAGAGAACGATCAAGGAAAAGAGAGAGCCCTTTACTATCTAAGTCGAGTTCTCCTGGGGGCAGAAAACAACTACTCCCCCATCGAAAAGCAATGTTTGGCACTGATCTTCGCAATAACGAAATTCAGACACTACGCCTTGGCGTATGAGGTCCATCTCATATCAAAGGTAGATCCTCTTAAGTATCTGATGTCAAAGGTCATACTGACGGGAAGGCTTGTCAAACGGGTCTTCTTGCTAATGGAATTCTCGATAACATATCGACCCCTCAAAGCGCTAAAAGAAAAAGCCATCGCCGACTTTCTTGCGGAACATCCGATACCGGCCAATTCTCCTATAAACTGCAAGTTATCGGATGAACATGCATTCGACGTAGTCGAGAAGGAGAAAGAAGAAAAATAGTCTCGATGGGAACTCTACTTCGATGAAGCATCTTCCATGAAACGGACAAAGAAGAACACCCCCATAATCAAAGACGGGGTGGAACTTATTTTTGTGACCCCGCAAGGACGAATATTGCGTTACGCCCTCTCCTTGACAGAGCCCAAGACTAATAATGAAGCTGAATATGAAGTTTTGATAGCAGATCTTGAGATCGCTAACGACATGGGGATCAAGGACCTCCTAATATAAGGAGACTTTCAACTAATCATCAATCAGGTAAATGGTGACTACCAGACATGCAAACCAAAATTGATAAGGTGTGGCAAAAGTGTGTAACAACTTTTGTCCCATATCCCTTCTTATACTCTGTAAAGCGTACCACATGTAGAAAACAGTAAGGCGGATGCGTTAGCTAAGTTGGCTAAAGAATTGGTCAACGAAGACCTCGATGACGTAAGGATCATTTTTCAAAGCCGCAGATCCTAGTGTCATCAGATATAACTCCGGAAGTTATGATGGAGCTACCTGAGGAAAAAGGAGAGACCAAAGTGTAAGTGCACGGCGGCACCCCGGCCTCCATCCCGAGGCCAAAATGCGGAAGCGGTGATTTACTTTAATTTTTCAAACCGGCACCACCACACACTAAAAACCCGGATCATGCCATTAACTAGTCCTAGCTAACTACAAGATGGGGAAGAGAGATATACCGAGCGATCCGTGTCCTCCGGTCTTCTCGCCATCGTCCCAATCTCCCGCGGAATGTCAGGTCTCCACCTCCTCGCCGGAAGGGCACCACGTCGCCTGCTTCTTTTACGGGCTCCCACCTCTATACCGAGGCAACTCGGGCACGAAGCTGGCGAGTCGACGTGCCTAAGGTTTGCTGTAGGTTATTTGTAGAACTCATATCTCATTTGGGGTTTGTATGGAGTTGCCTTTTTGTGGAGGGATGATACAAGCTCATGGAGATGGAACTTGTGGGATTTTTACACAAGCAAAAGAGCAAAAATCCCACATGAGAAATTTTGGACAGCCCACTCATGGCTTGGCCGGCCATGCAAAGTGAATGGGGGGGAGAGGATTAATGAGGGAGTGTATGGATCAATCACAAGAGAAAGAGAGAGAAAAGGGTTATCATGAAAAGAAATGATCACTAGCCTAAACCAACACTCCAACACAACCATCATCTCAAGCATGATGACTCCAAAAGGTCAAGCCATCATGAACAAAGAAAGTCAAGTGATGGTGCACCATCATGATACAATAATATGCAATCACCACCCTCCACAAATGCTTATTTGCACAAATGCAAATAAGCCCTCCTCCACCAATCTTCGGCCAATGAAGGATACAAAGAAATATGGCCGAAACGGAAAGCAAACTGGCAACTCCAGAAAAATGGTCCCGTAATAAATTACAGGAAAACCCCGATACTGTGTATATACACCCGTATTGTTATTCCGACCGAAATACAAATGCAATGAGACAAATTTACACTGTACTATACTAGGATCCGGCTTATACCAAAGCCGGCTAGTGTTATGCGTCCGATCCTGATCCGTGCAATACCGCACGTATCTGATCGAACCCTGCCATATATCCATACGGCCTCTAGTACTAACCGTCCGATCCTGATCCGTGCAATACCGCACGTATCTGATCGAACTCTGCCATATCTCCATACGGCCTCTACAGCGTTTCGCCCGAAACTTGAGTAACTGTATGCGGGGGACTCTAAAGACTCGTCAATACTATAGCTGTGGATTTAACCACTAGCACGTCAGAGGTATTAGCCATACGTGACGGGCCACCAACTATTGACCAAAAGGGACGTCGATGAGCGAACTCATCCATACAGTCCGGTCCGTTCGTCTATGAGCATCGCATGGCGGGCCTAGGGGGTTGGTAAAATTCAGACCCCCAAAAGCGGTACAAGTCGTGTCGGAGTGTAGCCCAGAACACCCTGAGATACTACTGGAATACCTACTTGTAAATCTCCTGTCTCGGCCGAGGGCTTCGTGTAATGGCTCTCCTAGACACAGCGCGATCTCACCCCCAATACCGGGAGAGACGAACCCCTGAAGATCCGCTCACTGCCTCCATGTGGCTCGGGACTGTACCCAACTAAAACCTGTTTGCACGTCTCCTTTGAGCGTGGTAGGGTAGTAATCAAAGTACAGTGGGAACTCACACGAGACAAATAACGATCCCCGGGTCGATGAACTAACCTGTACACATGTCACCAGGGAACTGCTATCTGACGTCAGGTATAAGACCAACAAGCATGTTCCCGGGGAATCCTGTCCGGTGTACTCATAACCCAATGAGTACCTGTATACATCTTAGGTGAACCAACTGACACCTGTGGCTTATGAGACCGGCCACCGCCCCTCGTCGGGGTCTCGACTGTATACACTAGTCTGCTCTGGAGTATCGATGCCCTGTCTCGAAACTCCCACGACTAGGGACCTTTTAAGGATGTGCTTATAGACCTCAGCTCCCACTTATATGATCTCCCTCATACTGCTGGTGGTCAAGCAAGAATCCTAGGGGCTCTATCAACGTGCAATAGCGACATGTCAGGTCACCTAAAGCAGTACACGATGATAAAGATAAACCAGATAGCATACTATCATCTTGAGTAAGACTGTCCTACCGGGATAGGTCCTCCCTCAATCATTGCAATCTCGTGCCTGTGATCCAATAATTGACTCTGAGGGCACTGTCTCCAACAATCTCCCACTTGCACTCAAGGCTAATTATTGCGATGTCGCATACCCACAGCTCGTGTGATACCGAACACCCAACTCCTCTACTAGTCAGTCTCACAAATCCCGTTTGCGAAACTATTGCGTTCGAGGAATAGCCTCTGTGAGTGGATCCGCTTTGATGTTTCTTTCTATGTCTCTCTATATCTTAAGTTCGCGGAGAAAGCCATCTCCCGAAATGAGCAATACCTATCTTAGAATGTGTCTGGATGTCTGATGGGACCTAGCTCATAAATGAACTCCAAATCCAAACTTCTTAGACTGTATCGTCAACTGAACTTAATCAGTGTCCTGCGCCATGCCTCCCTCAGTATTTCCTTGGACCACCTGTCCAAAATACTGCCCCTCGTCAGAAGGAAAAATATAACTCTGACAACCTCCTTGTCGTCCAGGTCACCGTGGAAGCCTGGAATGATAACTGTCTCCCGAATAAGGCTGTCGTTATCATATCCCTAGAACATCCACTTATGTTCTAAAACTGCTTCCGAATGCTTCTCCAGGATTGGATCAATGTCAACTTATTGCATGTAGTGCAAAAACAACATCTGGTGTGGTACTTGACATCTCATGATTGACTCAATTGCCTAAGCAAGTGATCTGCCAATCATGCACATCCCTCTCCCCTTTAGTTTGTAAGACACCTTTAGAGAGGGTGACTCCATCACCTGCAGGTACACTACCGTGCCAGGAGTCGTCCATTCTAAATACTCTTAGAATGTTGTCTAAGTACCCTTAATTGGGAAACCACCCAAATCTAGATCTAAAACCATAGATCTAGTAACCAATATGTTTGATATAATGTCCAAGTCCCATGTGGAGAAACCACTGTGTGACGACCAAAGTATAACCGATCGTAGTATAGGAATATCACTTCCTACTCTGTGTATGTCATCCAAATACCATGACATCACACCCAACTACCTTCTTAACAGATCCATCCCCTATTCTGATGAAGTCAAACCTATGACTGTCACATCAGAAATAGATGATCTATCCCCGCTATATCTGCTTTAGTCTATAAATAGACATAAGCCACCTGTCCACTAATGATTCCGCTGCTCCTACTGACTACGACAACCCTCTGGCAGAGTCATATAAACGTACACTTCTAAAGCAAGTTTAGAACGACGCTATACTCATCCTCCTGCCGTGTCTCAAAGCCTGGAACAATAGCAATGGAAAGTGTGGGTAAACAAGAACTTCCCTGTCACCGTCCTTGAGGCTACCGGAGTACCTCTCGGGTGCCTGAAGTTACCCACCTTATCTGCGGAGTGGCCAATGGAATGTCAAGCCAGATTGAATCTTTAGATTCCTATGAAATCTTCAGTAATCGTTTGTGGTTCTGGAATCACTTCCAGTTCTACCATACCCCCACTACCGTTTTCTGAAAAAATCCATTTTATTTAAAACTGTGGCGAGTCTAGAACAATATCACTATTGATCTTCCAGCTGGTAGAAAGTCAACCCTCGTCATAGCCTGGGTCAACCCACAAACAGCCATTACAGAAACGTGCCTTGAGTTATCCAGAGTCTGATTTTAAGCATAAGCCAGACAACTCCTCGTACCTTAACATCGTTAAGATATGAACTGTTCTATATCCAATATAGAACCATAGGCACTGATTTAATTGAACCAGATTCAAATCATGCAGCTGTCTCCAGTGCATGTCTACTAAATGGAAAAAGGCCGATCAGCGTTACCCAACTTAGGAATGCTTCCAATTATGAGTAACCTGAAAGAGAAGTAAGTTCTCTTAATCATTACTATCAACTGAACACCATACACAAGTATCTACATCTTCGATCACTTTGAAGAATCCCGATACTTGCAATACTTGGTTCTCTACTTTATTCAAATACCTATAACTTCTCAAAATTCGGACCCTGTATTTCCACGAAACACCTGTCTAAAAACTAGAGAAGTCATAAATAAACCGAATATAGTACGAGGACCAACCCCTCTGTCCTGATGGACCCTGGACAACATACACTACTCTGTATAAGTCCCTTGAGTCTGATAACTCATTCACTGTGTGTCGTAGGTTGAAAACTGTACTTATGGTTAAGAAGAATTACACCGCTGTTTAATGCTCCTTACCTAACCATCCACTGATATAGGTAAATTTCACAGACGTAATTTCAAAAAGATATATCTCACTCTATAAAAATAGACGTACAGATGTATCGATTTGAAATTGGTGCATAACAACGGATATTCAAAACCAAATATTTGCCGACCGGCAAACAGCCCAGGTGATTTCCTCAAATATCACCGATTACAACGAATCCCGATATAATGAGGATAATCATCCAATTCCCAATAACTTACTCTCACTCATCATCTGTAAAACCATACAGATGTGAGAATCATACCAGGTAAATACATACCCTGGAGTAAGTATCTAATCGGGTTTTCCTTTAACAGTACACAGTGAAACTGAAACATTGAAATGTTTCGATGGGGTATCCTGGTATTCCTAGTAATGCCTCTTCCAGATTCACAACTGTAACCGTATAGTTCTTTGCCATCTCTCCAAATCCCTTCATATGTCTTTAGTCATTACCTTCTGCACACCCCTTAGGCCAAATGGTTTTCTTCCTTCCCTACCGTTCGGCACCAGCCTATGGTTTGGAAGAAGACTATCCAATGAACATAATGGGTGTACTGTCCTAATCCTAGGAGTACTCGCAATGCGAGAGAAGGTGAAGATAAAAGACAACCGAATTAACCTTATTCCCATTTCTCCTGAACCAGAATCCATCCCCGAACTGGAACAAGTTCCTTTTGAGTTCGTATATAACCATACGATGGAGTATCCAATAAACTGTGGATCTTCATAGTGATACGGAGTGTTCTGGAGAAATACAAAGGTGATTTTAGGATTGGCGAAGAAATACTTGGTTCGGTCGTGAATAGCAGTCGCAGTTTATTTTTCCCTCTTACTAATCCCTTGCTTTGTCTTAACTTAATACCTTCTGCACACCATCGTTATGCTAATTGGTTTTCTTCATTCCCCACCATTCGGCACCAGCCTAAGGTTTAGAAGAAGACTATCCAATTTGCGTAATAGGTGTACTACTCCTAAACCAAGGAGTACTCGCAACCTGAGAGAAGGTAAAAGAAAAAGACAACTGAATAGTCCTATCCGTTTTCTCCAGAACCTGAAACCATCCTCGAATAAATTCTTTCGTGTTCGTATCTAACCATATGATGGTTTTGTCCAATGGAAGTGGACGTTCGTAGTAATACGGGGTGTCCCGGAGAAAAGGGTAAAAGTAGGAGTGGCAATGAGGTTTGCAACTCTGACAATCCAAAAGCCAGTGTTTAAGAAGGTTCGGTTAATTTGGTCACTGAGTCATAGTCTTAGGGTCGGGTCAATGGTCGCTGCCAAAGAGAGAGAGAAAAGAAACACTCAGAGTGCACTCTAACCTAGATCAGAATGGTTACCAATTTATCTAATCTGGAAACCTCCCACTGTTCCGTCAAATTCTCCTCCAAACCTGAAAGAAGAATTAGTCGGGGTCACCCGATGAGTAAACTAATTCATCAGTGGGAATCGGGATCCAACTATCATCACATGACAACGTGACGGAATCCGCTCACGGTGTCACACTCCAGAAGGTATGCGCATATCTGGCAAGTTTCAGTTTCTTTAGAAACTCCCGATGTAATTTCTGCCCCATGCTCTTATGACCTTGACTTTGGCCAACATATCATAAGTCACATGTCAAGTTCTACCAGTCATTTTCCAGGTTAATTTGAGCCCACCCGTACATACCCTTGACTTTGGCCAAAATAGTAGTACGACTGCCCCAAACCAACGCATCTATCTATACTGCATATGAATACCCCAATAGCTACCAATCACTCTGCCTTGACTTTGGCCAACATACACAGCTTGAATACTATTGACCACCCATATGAAACGACGGAGGGCTACGAATGGTTTCTGGCGAAAACATTTAACGTAATGAACTTGATATCGTTGAAGGAACGGATAGCTTTTTAAAAATATAGTGACGAAAACCATTGCTAAAGAGGTCACTCCCGGCGAAGGGATCTCGGCTCTTTCCCCGTGGAATGAGGTGCAGGATATTCCAACTGAATACCACGATGCAAAGCAAAAGTAATCGGCTATAGTGAAGTTATTTCCCTGACGCAAACTTTTTGTCCAAGGGATCACTCCTGGTGAAGGGATCTCGGCCCTTGCCTCGTCGACTGAGGAGCAGGATATTCCAACTGAATACCATGATGCAAAACAAAAGTGAACATCCTTGCAATAACAAATTTTTGAAAAGTGTTCCAACAACATCAAAATAGTTTTGTTTTTAACTTGCATTGATCCGAATCAACGCAGTCCCATCAATTGATCACACCACAAAGAACGAAAAATACTGATGTACGTATATGCCATCCGTATTCGCCACTGGGTCCCGTCATTACCCGCTAGGTTAGCTAACTAACGACAGAGCGGGGACTGGACTAGCGCGGATGCAAAACATATACAACATCTACTAATATATATATACCAATATATAATATTTCGCTCAAGGCGTGATAAAAAATGCAATATCACAGAAATGTACAGCATCACGGAACAATACAGATATCTGGGATCCCCGGGTTTCACAGAGCCACTACTGAAACCCGACGTTCCCCTGGTCGTGTGGATAGCCTGTGCAATGAAATCCTAGACCCCTACGGGCGCGGCAAGTTACCCGCCAAAACCTGAAGCGAGGCAGCCCCCTTCAGCAACATGAATGGACCACTCGGCACTTCACGGAATCCGGTAACTTGGGCACCCCTCCTGGGTTAACCTGTACCCCCTACGAGTGCGGCGAATAGCCCGCCAATTCTAGAGTGAAGCCCCCTCCATCTCAATGCCATGAGATGCGGGCCCGTTGCCCTCTAGAACCCGGCTATCCATGCACCCCTCCGCGGGGTAATCCTAGTACAGAAAGTAAAATATACATACAACGGGTACATCGACCGCAACCTGTTCGTGCCCCAAAATAATAATACAAACAGGCAGTGACGGCAATCCACATGTCGGACGCTCACCCCTCAATATCAAATGTACATAATACAACAAAACACTGTACTAGTATTGCATCCAGGCAATCCCCCACGACCAATCCGCAACATCACAGCAAAAACACAGAACATCAACGTGAAAGTCAAGTTCGCAAATCCGTCTAACCGGGCTATAGCAGTTAGACAGGATTTACCGATCAAGTGATATTCACGGTCGCAGATATAATGTAAATACTGTGAAATAATGTGTTTAAAATATCCGATCGATCAAATTTTACCAAGTGGGCCCCTAAGTACTACTGTAGCACATCAAGAAATCTGGGCCCAAAAAATAACATTCCAGAAAACCTATTTTTCAGTCCAAGCCCCTCTGTAAAAAATTGGTTCAGTGAGAAGGCGAAACGGCGGCGGAACCGCGGCCCAACCATGGCTTTGGCCGCGGTTCCGCGGTGATATGGTGCGATCACCCGACCAAATTTTTACAGAGTTCTTAGAATTTCCTGCACAGTATTCTGAGACTACCTGAAAAAATTTTCGAGACAAAAAAATTTTGACAGAAAACTGTTGCAAAGAAAAATACGGTTTTTGGAAAATTGTTCGATCGAAAATGTAAAACACATTAGACAAAGCTAGACTATGTTAATGGCGAGGCTCTGATACCACTGTAAGTGCACGGCGGCGCCCCGGCCTCCATCTCGAAGCCAAAATGTGGAAGTGGTGATTTACTTTAATTTTTCTAACCGGCACCACCGCGCACTAAAAACCCGGATCGTGCCATTAACTAGTCCTAGCTACTTATAAGATGGGGAAGAGAGATATACCGAGCGATCCGTGTCCTCCGGTCTTCTCGCCGTCGTCCCAATCTCCCGCGGAATATCAGGTCTCCACCTCCTCGTCGGAAGGGCACCACGTCGCCTGCTTCTTTTACGGGCTCCCACCTCTATACCGAGGCAACTCGGGCACGAAGCTGGCGAGTCGACGTGCCCAAGGTTTGCTGTAGGTTATTTGTAGAACTCATATCTCATTTGGGGTTTGTATGGAGTTGCCTTTTGGTGGAGGGATGATACAAGCTCATGGAGATGGAACTTGTGGGATTTTTACACAAGCAAAAGAGCAAAAATCCCACATTAGAAATTTTGGACAGCCTTCTCATGGCTTGGCCGGCCATGCAAAGTGAATGGGGGGGGAGAGGATGAATGAGGGAGTGAATGGATCAATCACAAGAGAAAGAGAGAGAAAAGGGTTATCATGAAAAGAAATGATCACTAGCCTAAACCAACACTCCAACACAACCATCATCTCAAGCATCATGACTCCAAAAGGTCAAGCCATCATGAACAAAGAAAGTCAAGTGATGGTGCACCATCATGATACAATAATATGCAATCACCACCCTCCACAAATGCCTATTTGCACAAATGCAAATAAGCCCTCCTCCACCAATCTTCGGCCAATGAAGGATACAAAGAAATATGACCGAAACGGAAAGCAAACTGGCAACTCCAGAAAACTGGTCCCGTAATAAATTACAGGAAAACCCCGATACTGTGTATATACACCTGCAATTGTATTCCGACCGAAATACAAATGCAATGAGACAAATTTACACTGTACTATACTAGGATCCGGCTTATACCAAAGCCGGCTAGTATTATCCGTCCGATCCTGATCCGTGCAATACCGCACGTATCTGATCGCCCTGCCATATATCCATACGGCCTCTAGTACTAACCGTCCGATCCTGATCCGTGCAATACCGCACTATCTGATCGAACTCTGCCATATCTCCATACGGCCGCTACAGCGTTTCGCCCGAAACTTGAGTAACTGTATGTGGGGGACTCTAAAGACTCGTCAATACTATGGCTGTGGATTTAACCACTAGCACGTCAGAGGTATTAGCCATACGTGACAAAAGGGACATCGATGAGCGAACTCATCCTGACACCCTACTGTGCCTGTCAGTGACAATATCCGTACAGTTCGGTTCGTTCGTCTATGAGCATCGCATGGCGGGCCTAGGGGGTTGGTAAAAGTCAGACCCCCAAAAGCAGTACAAGTCGTGTCGGAGTGTAGCCCAGAACACCCTGAGATACTACTGGAATACCTACCAGTAAATCTCCTGCCTCGGCCGAGGGCTTCGTGTAATGGCTCTCCTAGACACAGCGCGACCTCACCCCCAATACTGGGAGAGACGAACCCCTGAAGATCCGCTCACTGCCTCTATGTGGCTCGGGACTGTACCCAACTAAAACCTGTTTGCACATCTCCTTTGAGCGTGGTAGGGTAGTAATCAAAGTACAGTGGGAACTCATACGAGACAAATGACGATCCTCAGGTCGATGAACTAACCTGTACACATGTCACCAGGGAACCGCTATCTGACGTCAGGTATAAGACCAACTAGCATGTTCCCGGCGAGTCCTGTCCGGTGTACTCATAACCCAATGAGCGCCTGTATACATCTTAGGTGAACCGACTGACACCAGTGGCTTGTGAGACCGGCCACCGCCCCTCGTCGGTGTCTCGACTGTATACACTAGTCTGCTCTGGAGTATCGATGCCCTGTCTCGAAACTCCCACGACTAGGGACCTTTTAAGGATGTGCTTATAGACCCCAGCTCCCACTTATATGATCACCCTCAAACTGCTGGTGGTCAAGCAAGAATCCTAGGGGCTCTATCAACGTGCAATAGCGACATGTCAGGTCACCTAAAGCAGTACACGATGATAAAGATAAACCAGATAGCATACTATCATCTTGAGTAAGACTGTCCTACCGGGATAGGTCCTCCCTCAATCATTGCAATCACGTGCCTGTGATCCAATAATTGACTCTGAGGGCACTGTCTCCAACAATAAGAAGATGCTCTCGAAATAGAAAACGGAGAAGAAGTTGAGGACTGGAGGGGAGCCTTTATAGACTACTTCAAGTCCCAATGCACACCTGAACATGTGGCATCTATACATCAGCTCATGAAACAAGCTCTGTCATTCATCTTATTCAATTATACTCTATACAGGAGAATCTTAGACTTCATATGGTTAAGATGCTTAGGGTCGAAGGAAGCAAAGAAAGTCGTCCAAGAAGTACATGACGGACTTTGCGGTTCCCACCAAGCAGGTCCAAAGATGAAGCTGAAGATAAAAAAAAATGGGCTCTTACTGGCCCATGATGATTCAGGACTGTCTCGAATATGTGAAGCGGTGTCACTCATGCCAAATCCATTGGTTCTTCATACATCAGCATCCGAATTCACTGCATCCGACAGTAGCTAGTTGGCCATTCGAGATGTGGGGAATGGGTATAATCGGCCCTATCGGACCAGCATCATCCAGAGAACATCGGTTTATACTAGCAACAACCGATTACTTCTCTAAGTAGACAGAAGCAGTACCGCTAAGGGAGGTGAAGACGAAGAATATCCTCCACTCCTTCAAAACTTTTGTCATCTACCGATTCGGAACTCCGCGACGGATAATCTCGGATAATGCAATAGCCTATAGAAGTCACAAAATAAACCGCTTTGCACAACAACACAAGATAGATTGGAGATACTTCTCGGTCTATAATCCTCAAGCCAAGGGTTTAACCGAAACATTCAACAAGACCATGACCAAGGAGGACTAGCATGGGATATGCATGAAGCTCTTTGCACGTATCGAACAACGTTCAAGACAGACACAAATAAAACACCATACGCACTGGTATTTGGCACTGAATCAATACTCCTATTGCAGATAGAACTCCCCTCATTACGAGTGGCAGTTCAATATAAGCTAACGGATGAAGAAAATGCCCATCTTAGGCTCGAGAAGCTTGATGCTCTCAGTGAAACCCGCCTTGTAGCACAGCAAAATCTGGAAGCTTATACGGCAAGAATGATGTGATCATATGAAAAACTAACCAGGACGAGAACATTCCGCCAAGATGAACTCGTTCTGGTTGTCAAAAAACCAATGATTCCCAATCGTGCAAAACGGGAGAAGTTCGAGCCAAATTATGAAGGCTCGTACATCATAGATAAGGTTTACCAAGATGGAGCTTACCTGTTTATGGATATGCATGGAGAAATGCCATTTCGGCCAATAAACGGCTGATTCATGAAAAGTACTACGCTTGAAAAGTCACGATTTAGGTCAATGATAGATGACGACGCTTGTGTCCGCTCGCTATCTCCTTGAGTAAAAATTCTGAAAGTCGTGTATAAAGGACCACTACGTCCTTAAATTGGTACTGGACCGAAATGTCCTTACACTTTACTTTCGTCCTGAACATGAGAATGTTCGACAGGAATGTCCCTAAACTAATATGTCATCCCGTACATGATAATAGTAGACCGCTACGTCCTTAAACTTGTATTGGACTGAAATGTCATTAAACTAATACTTCGTCCCTAACATGGGAAAGTTAGACCAAAATGTCCCTAAACTAATATTGGACTGTAATTTTCTTAAACTAATATGTTTCTCTACGGTGGATCTCCATATTGATCACCATATATAATCTACAGGCATAAAAAATATGACCTTATACTATGTCCCATGGACCATTACGTCCTTAAACGGGTATTAGACCGAAACGTCCTTAAACTGTTGGAGATAGTGCCCTCAGAGTCAATTATTGGATCACAGGCACGTGATTGCAATGATTGAGGGAGGACCTATCCCGGTAGGACAGTCTTACTCGAGATGATAGTATGCTATCTGGTTTATCTTTATCATCGTGTACTGCTTTAGGTGACCTGACATGTCGCTATTACATGTTGATAGAGCCCTTAGGATTCTTGCTTGACTACCAGCAGTATGATGGCGATCATATACGTGAGAGCTGGTAGTCTATAAGCACATCCTTAAAAGGTCCCTAGTCGTAGGAGTTTCGAGACAGGGCGTCGATACTCCATTAGTAGACTAGTGTATACAGTCGAGACCCCGACGAGGGGCGGTGGCCGGTCTCACAAGCCACTGGTGTCAGTTGGTTCACCTAAGATGTATACAGGTGCTCATTGGGTTATGAGTACACCGGACAGGACTCGCCGGGAACATGCTAGTTGGTCTTATACCTGAAGTCAGATAGCAGTTCCCTGGTGACATGTGTACAGGTTAGTTCATCGACCTGAGGATCGTCATTTGTCTCGTGTGAGTTCCCACTGTGCTTTGATTACTACCCTACCACGGCTCAAAGGAGTCGTGCAAACAGGTTTTAGTTGGGTACAGTCCCGAGCCACATGGAGGCAGTGAGTGGATCTTCAGGGGTTCGTCTCTCCCGGTATTGGGGGTGAGGTCGCGCTGTGTCTAGGAGAGCCATTACGTAAAGCCCTCGGCCGAGGCAGGAGATTTACTGGTAGGTATTCCAGTAGTATCTCAGGACGTTCTGGGCTACACTCCGACACGACTTGTACCGCTTTTGGGGGTCTTACTTTTACCAACCCCCTAGGCCCGACATGCGATACTCATAGACGAACGGACCGGACTGTACGGATATTGTCACTGACAGGCTCAGTAGGGTGTCAGGGTGAGCTTGCTCATCGACGTCCCTTTTGGTCAATAGCTGGTGGCCCGTCACGTATTGGCTAATACCTCTGACGTGCTAGTGGTTAAATCCACAGCCATAGTATTGACGAGTCTTTAGAGTCCACCACACTTTCAGTTACTCAAGCTTTCGGGCGAAACGCTGTAGAGGCCGTATGGAGATATGGCAGGGTCCGATCAGATACGTGCGGTATTGCACGGATCAGGATCGGACGGTTTGTACTAGTGGCCGTATAGTTATATGGCAAGGTTCGATCAGATACGTGCGGTATTGCACGGATCAGGATCGAACGGTTTTTACTAGCCGGCTTTGGTTTAAGCCGGTCCTAGTTTAGTACAGTGTAGATTTTGTCTCATTGCATTTGTATCCGGTCAGAATACAGATGCGGGTGTGTATGCACAGTATCGGGGTTTTCCTGTAATTTATTACGGGACCAGTTTTCTGGAGTTGCCAGTTTGCATTCCGTTCCGGCCGGTTTTCCTTTGTTCTTTCCCGGCCGGACTTTTCCGATGGAGGGTGTTATTTGCAAGTTTGCAAATAACACATTGTGGAGGGGTTTCTTGCAAATGTATTAATTATGAAAGCATCTTTTTTTATTCCTTTCTTTTCTATCATCATTTCTTGTAAAAGGTGATTAGGATTGATTTGTGTTTGATGTGAGATTGTTATGATGAGGTTTGGATATGGTCACCATTCTCTTTATCCTACACTCACCTCCCTCTTGCATTTTAGTATTCCTTCCTCCACCATTCTCATTACAAGATGGTTGAAGACATTTGAGAGAAAAAAAGAGGAGAGCTTCATTTTTGAGAGTGTAGTTTTTGATCTCTTTTCATGTCAAGAAAAATGCAAGCACCATTTTTCTTATCTTGATTCCTCCATCATCTTCAAAGGCAACAAACTCAAATGAGACATAGCCTCTACACTACTTTCTACAGCATTTCTTGGGCATGTCGACTTGCCGGCTTCATGCCCGAGTTGCCTCGTTAATGAGGCGGGAGCCCGTAAAAGACGCAGGCGATGTGGTGCCCTTCCGGCGAGGAGGCGATGATGTGGAGACAAGACTTTCCGCGGGAGATCGGGACGATGACGAGAAGACCGGAGGACTCGGATCACTCGGTATACTTCTCTTCCCTTCTCTTGTTAGCTAGCATTAGGTTAATGGTTACGATCCGGGTATATTGTCCGCGGTAGCGCCAGTTTAAAAGATAAGAAAATTTTGATTCCGCATTTTGGCCTCGGATAGACGGCCGGGGCGCTACCGTGGCGCAACATGGTATCAAAGCCACGCCATTAACCTTGCCTAGCTTGTTCTAGTGTGTTTTACATTTCCGATCGAACAAAATCCCAAAAACCACATTTCGTGTGCATCAGTTTTCTGTCGATTTTTTCCGAGCTCTAAAAATTTTTCAGGTTGTAAAAAACTAATGTACTGAAAATTCTAAGACTTCTGTAAAAATTCGACACATTCAGTCGATCACTGTAGCGCGGAACCGCGGCCAAACCCCCCTTGGGCCGCGGTTCCGCCGCACATTGGTGTCTTCACTGTGTCCAATTTTTCCAGTAGGCTTGTGGGATGATTTTGGGGGTTTTGGGATATTAAATTTGGGCCCAGATTTTCTGTGAGTGCTACAGTATTGCTTGGGGGCCCACTTGTTAATTGTTTGATCGATCGGATATTTTAAACACATTATTTCACAGTATTTACATTATATCTGCGACCGTGAATGTCACTTGATCGGTAAATCCCGTCTAACTGCTATAGCCCGGTTAGACGGATTTGCGAACGTGACTTTCACGTTGATGTTCTATGTTTATGCTGTGTTGTGCGGATCGGTCGTGGGGGATAGCCTGGATGCAATGCTAGTACAGTTGTGGTTGTATTATGTACATTTGTTATTGTGGGGCGAGCGTCCGACATGTGGACTTCCGTCACTGCCAGTTTGTATTATTCTTTTGGGGCACGACCTGGTTGCGGTCGATGTACCCGATGTATGTATATTTTACTTTCTGTACTAGGATTACCCCGCGGAGGAGTGCACGGATAGCCGGGTTCTGGAAGGCAACAAGCCCGCATCTCATGGCATTGGGACGGAGGGGGCTTCACTCTAGAATTGGCGGGCTATTCGCCGCACTCGTAGGGGGTACAGGTTGACCCAGGAGGGGTGCCCAAGTTACCGGATTCCGTGAAGTACTGGGTGGTCCATTCACGGAGCTGAAGGCGGCTGCCTCGCTTCAGGTTTTGGCGGGTAACTTGCCGCGCCCATAGGGGTCTAGGATTTCATTGCGCAGGCTATCCACACGACCGGGGAACGTCGGGTTTCAGCAACGGCTCTGTGAAACCCGGGGATCCCAGATATCTGTATTGTTCTATGATGCTGTACATTTCTGTGATGTTGCATTCTTATCACGCCTTGAGCGAATATAATATATTGGTATATATATTAGTAGATGTTGTATATGTTTTGCATCCGCGCTAGTCCAGTCCCCGCTCTGTCGTTAGTTAAGTAACCTAACGGGTGATGACGAGACCCAGTGGCGAATGCGGACGGCATATACGTACATCATAATTTTCGTTCTTTATTGGTGTGATCAATTGATGGGACTGCGTTAATTCGGATCAATGCAAGATAAACAAACCTATTCTGATGTTGTTGGAACACTTTTCAAAAAGCTGTTATTGCAAGGACGTTCACTTTTGTTTTGCATCGTGGTATTCATTTGGAATATCCTGCTCCTCAGTCGACGAGGCAAGGGCCGAGATCCCTTCACCGGGAGTGACCCCTTGGACAGAAGTTTGCGTCAGGGCATTAACTTCACTATAGCGGATTACTTTTGCTTTGCATCGTGGTATTCAGTTGGAATATCCTGCACCTCATTCTACGGGGAAAGAGCCGAGATCCCTTCACCAGGAGTGACCTCTTTAGCAAAGGTTTTCATCACTATATTTTTTATAAAAAGTTATCCGGTTCCTTCAACGATATCAAGTTCATTACGTTAAAGGTTTTTCGCCAAAAACCAGCCGTAGCCCTCCGTCATTTCAGATCAGTATTGCTTAGTATTCGCGCTACGTTTGTCGTTGCTATTCGCCGAGGCGTAGTGTGCGGTAGCTCTGTAATGCTTTCTGTCGTATGGATATGTGGATTGGTTAGGACAGTCGTACGACTTTGTTGATTATTCGTCAAGGGTCGTGCGGGTGGGTTTAACGCAATCAAGATAATGACGGGTTGAACTTGACTAGGACCTTTTGATTTGTTGATTATTCGTCAAGGTCACTTGGGTCCTAGGGGTAAAAATCACATCGGGAGTTTCAAAAGAACTTAAACTTGCCAGGCATGCGCATACCTTCTGGAGTGTGGTGACTTGAGTGGATTCCGTCAAGTTATCATGCGATGATAGTTGGATCCCGATTCCCACTACTGAGTTAGTTTACTCCTCGGGTGACCCTGACTAATTCTTCTTTCAGGTTTGGAGGAGAATTTGAGGTACAGTGGGAGGTTTCCTGATTAGAAAAAGTGATAACCATTCTGATCTAGGATAGAGTGCACGCTGAGTGTTTCTTTTCTCTCTCTCTCTGGCAGCGACCATTGACCCGACCCTGGACTATGACTCAGTGACCAAGTTGACCGAACCTTCTTAACACTGGCTTTTGGATTGTCAGAGTTGCAGACCTCATTGTCACTCGTACTTTTACCCTTTTCTCCAGGACACCCCGCATTACTGCGAACATCCACTTCCATTGGACAAAACCATCGTATGGTTAGATACGAACTCGAAGGAATTCGAGGATGGTTTCCGGTTCTGGAGAAAACGGATACGATTATTCAGTTGTCTTTTCCCTTTTACCTTCTCTCAAGTTGTGAGTACTCCTTGGTTTAGGAGATAGTACACCTATTACGCAAATTGGATAGTCTTCTTCCAAACCTTATGCTGGTGCCGAACGGTGGGGAATGAAGAAAGCCAATTAGCATAACGATGGCGTACAGAAGGTATTAAGTTAAGACAAAGCAAGGGATTAGTAAGAGGGCAAAGTAAATTGCGACTGCTATTCACGACCGAACCAAGTATTTCTTCGCCAATCCTAAATCACCTTTGTATTTCTCCAGGACACTCCGTATCACTGTGAAGATCCACAGTTTATTGGATACTCCATCGTATGGTTATATACGAACTCGAAAGGAACTTGTTCCAGTTCGGGGATGGATTCTGGTTCAGGAGAAATAGGAATAAGGTTTATTCGGTTGTCTTTTATCTTCACCTTCTCTCGCTTTGCGAGTGCTCCTAGGATTAGGACAGTACACCTTTTATGCTTATTGGATAGTCTTCTTCCAAACCATAGGCTGGTGCCGAACGGTAGGAAAGGAAGAAAACCATTTGGCCTAAAGGGGTGTGCAGACGGTAATGACTAAAGACATATAAAGGGATTTGGACAGATGGCAAAGAGATATACGGTTACAGTTGTGAATCTGGATAATGGTAAAGGCATTACTAGGAATACCCAGGTACCCCAACGAAACATTTCAATGTTTCAGTTTCACTGTGTACTGTTAAAGGAAACCTGATTTCCCGATTAGACACTTACTCCAGGGTATGTATTTACCAGGTATGATTCTCACATCTGTATGGTTTTACAGATGATGAGTGGGAGTAAATTATTGGGAATAGGGTGATCATCCTCATTATATCGGGATTCGTTGTAATCGGTGATATTTGAGGAGATCACCTGGGCTGTTTGCCGGTCGGCAAATATTTGGTTTTGAATATCCGCTGTTGTGCACCAATTTCAAATTGATATATCTATACGTCTATTTTCATAGAGTGAGATATACCTTTTGATATTATGTCGATGACATTTGCCTATATCAGTGGATGGTTAGGTAAGGAGCATCAAATAGCGGTGTAATTCTTCTTAACCATAAGTACAGTTTTCAACCTACGACACACAGTGAAAGAGTTGTTAGACTCAGCGGACTTATACAGAGTATTGTATGTTGTCCAGTGTCCATTAGGACAGAAGGGTTGGTCCTCATACTATATTCTGTTTACTTTTAACTTCTCTAGTTCTTAGACATGTGCTTCGTAGAAACACAGGGTCTAAGTTTTGAGGAGTTATAGGTATTTGAATAGAGTAGAGAACCAGGTATAGCAAGTATCGGGATTCTTCAAAGTGATCGAAGATGTAGATACTTGTGTATGGTATTCAGTTGATAGTAATGATAAAGAGAAACTACTTCTCTTTCAGGTTACTCATAAATGGAAGCATTCCTAAGTTGAGTAACGCTGATCGGCCTCTCTCCATTTAGTTGACATGCATTGGAGACAGCTGCATGATTTGAATCTGGTTCAATTAAATCAGTGCCTCTGGTTCTATATTGGATATAGAACAGTTCATATCTTAACGATGTTAAGGTACGGGGAGTTGTCCGGCTTATGATTAAAACCAGATACTGGACAACTCAAGGCACGTTTCTGTAATGGCTGTTTGTGGGTTGACCCAGGCTATGAAGAGGGTAGATTTTCTACCATCTGGCAGATCAATAGAAATATTGTTCTAGACTCGCCACAGTTTTATTAAAAATGGATTTTTTCAAAAACAGTAGTGGGAGTATGGTAGAACTGGAAGTGATTCCAGAACCGCAAACGATTACTGAAGATTTGATAAGGAACCTAAAGATTCAATCTGATTTGATATTCCATTGGCCACTCCGCAGATAAGGTGGGTAACCTCAGGCACCCGAGAGGTACTTCGGTAGCCTCAAGGACGGTGGCAGGGAGGTTCTTGTTTACCCACACTTGCCATTGCTGTTGTTCCAGGCTGCGAGACCCGGTGGGAGGATGAGTATAGCGTCGTTCTAAACTAGCTTTAGAAGTGCACGTCTATATGACTCTGCCAGAGAGTTGTCGTAGTCAGTGGGAGAAGCGGAAGCATTGGTGGACATCAGGCTTATGTCTATTTATAGACTAAAGCAGATGTAGCGGAGATAGATCATCTATTTCTGACGTGACAGTCATAGGTTTGACTTCATCAGAATAGGGGATAGATCTGTTGAGAAGGTAGTAGGGTGTGATATCCTGGTATTTGGATGACATACACAGAGTAGGAAAAGAAACTCCTATACTACGATCGGTTATACTTTGGTCGTCACACAGTGTTTTCTCCACAAAGGACTTGGACATTATATCAGACATACTGGTTACTAGATCTATGGTTTTAGATCTAGATTTGGGTGGTTTCCCAATCAGGGTACTTTGACAGCATTCTAAGAGTATTTAGAATGGACGACTCCTAGCACGGTAGTGTACCTGCAGGTGATGGAGTCACCCTCTCTAAAGGTGTCTTATAGACTAAAGTAGAGAGGGATGTGCATGATTGGCAGATCACTTGCTTAGGCAATTGAGTCAATCATGAGATGTCAAGTACCACACCAGATGTTGTTCTTGCACTAGATGCAATAAGTTGATATTGATCCAATCCTGGAGGAACAGTCGGAAGCAGTTTTAGAACATAAGTGGATGTTCTAAGGATATGATAACGGCAGCCTCATTCGGAGGCAGTTATCATTCCAGGCATCCAAGGTGACATGGACGACAGGGTGATCGTCAGAGTTATATTTTTTTTTCCCGCTGACGAGGGGCAGTATTTTGGACAGGTGATCCAAGGCAATACTGAAGGTGGCTTGGTGCAGGATACTGATTAAGTTCAGTTGACGATACAGTCTAAGAAGTCTGGATTTGGAGTTCATTTATGAACTAGGTCCTATCAGACATCCAGACGTTCCAAGACGGGTATTGCTCATTTCGGGAGATGGCTTTCTCCGCGAACTTGAGATATAGAGAGACATAGAAAGAAACTTCACAGCGGATCCACTCACTAAGGTTTTTCCTCGAACGCAATAGTTTCGCAAACGGGTTTTGTGAGACTGACTAGTAGAGGAGTTGGGTGTTCGGTATCACACGGGCTATGAGTATGCGACATCGCAATAATTAGCCTTGAGTGCAAGTGGGAGATTGTTGGAGATAGCGCCCTCAGAGTCAATTATTGGATCACAGGCACGTGATTGCAATGATTGAGGGAGGACCTATCCCGGTAGGACAGTCTTACTCGAGATGATAGTATGCTATCTGGTTTATCTTTATCATCGTGTACTGCTTTAGGTGACCTGACATGTCGCTATTACACGTTGATAGAGCCCTTAGGATTCTTGCTTGACTACCAGCAGTATGATGGCGATCATATACGTGGGAGCTGGTAGTCTATAAGCACATCCTTAAAAGGTCCCTAGTCGTAGGAGTTTCGAGACAGGGCGTCGATACTCCATTATTAGACTAGTGTATACAGTCGAGACCCCGACGAGGGGCGATGGCCGATCTCACAAGCCACTGGTGACAGTTGGTTCACCTAAGATGTATACAGGTGCTCATTGGGTTATGAGTACACCGGACAGGACTCGCCGGGAACATGCTAGTTGGTCTTATACCTGAAGTCAGATAGCAGTTCCCTGGTGACATGTGTACAGGTTAGTTCATCGACCTGAGGATCGTCATTTGTCTCGTGTGAGTTCCCACTGTGCTTTGATTACTACCCTACCACGGCTCAAAGGAGTCGTGCAAACAGGTTTTAGTTGGGTACAGTCCCGAGCCACATGGAGGCAGTGAGCGGATCTTCAGGGGTTCGTCTCTCCCGGTATTGGGGGTGAGGTCGCGCTGTGTCTAGGAGAGCCATTACGCAAAGCCCTCGGCCGAGGCAGGAGATTTACTGGTAGGTATTCCAGTAGTATCTCAGGGCGTTCTGGGCTACACTCCGACACGACTTGTACCGTTTTTGGGGGTCTGACTTTTACCAACCCCCTAGGCCCGGCATGCGATACTCATAGACGAACGGACCGGACTGTACGGATATTGTCACTGACAGGCTCAGTAGGGTGTCAGGGTGAGCTTGCTCATCGACGTCCCTTTTGGTCAATAGCTGGTGGCCCGTCACGTATTGGCTAATACCTCTGACGTGCTAGTCGTTAAATCCACAGCCATAGTATTGACGAGTGTTTAGAGTCCACCACACTTTCAGTTACTCAAGCTTTCGGGGGAAACGCTGTAGAGGCCGTATGGAGATATGGCAGGGTCCGATCAGATACGTGCGGTATTGCACGGATCAGGATCGGACGGTTTGTACTAGTGGCCGTATAGTTATATGGCAAGGTTCGATCAGATACGTGCGGTATTGCACGGATCAGGATCGAACGGTTTTTACTAGCCGGCTTTGGTTTAAGCCGGTCCTAGTTTAGTACAGTGTAGATTTTGTCTCATTGCATTTGTATCCGGTCAGAATACAGATGCGGGTGTGTATGCACAGTATCGGGGTTTTCCTGTAATTTATTACGGGACCAGTTTTCTGGAGTTGCCAGTTTGCATTCCGTTCCGGCCGGTTTTCCTTTGTTCTTTCCCGGCCGGACTTTTCCGATGGAGGGTGTTATTTGCAAGTTTGCAAATAACACATTGTGGAGGGGTTTCTTGCAAATGTATTAATTATGAAAGCATCTTTTTTATTCCTTTCTTTTCTATCATCATTTCTTGTAAAAGGTGATTAGGATTGATTTGTGTTTGATGTGAGATTGTTATGATGAGGTTTGGATATGGTCACCATTCTCTTTATCCTACACTCACCTCCCTCTTGCATTTTAGTATTCCTTCCTCCACCATTCTCATTACAAGATGGTTGAAGACATTTGAGAGAAAAAAAGAGGAGAGCTTCATTTTTGAGAGTGTAGTTTTTGATCTCTTTTCATGTCAAGAAAAATGCAAGCACCATTTTTCTTATCTTGATTCCTCCATCATCTTCAAAGGCAACAAACCCAAATGAGACATAGCCTCTAGACTACTTTCTACAGCATTTCTTGGGCATGTCGACTTGCCGGCTTCATGCACGAGTTGCCTCGGTATTGAGGCGGGAGCCCGTAAAAGACGCAGGCGATGTGGTGCCCTTCCGGCGAGGAGGCGACGATGTGGAGACAAGACTTTCCGCGGGAGATCGGGACGATGATGAGAAGACCGAAGGACTCAGATCACTCGGTATACTTCTCTTCCCTTCTCTTGTTAGCTAGCATTAGGTTAATGGTTACGATCCGGGTATATTGTCCGTGGTAGCGCCAGTTTAAAAGATAAGAAAATTTTGATTCCGCATTTTGGCCTCGGATAGACGGCCGGGGCGCTGCCGTGGCGCAACATAAACTAATGTTGGACAGAAATGTCCCTAAACAAAATGTTTGGTCCTATGGCACAATTCATATGACCAACTGTATTCTGTCACGCCCAGCTTCCCTGTAGACGAAAACAGTGATATGGCAGACCGCAACGTATTTACTAGGAAATAAATACGTTAAGCGTAATTAAGCAATATATATAAAATGCAAAATAATGACATGATATATAAAAATATAAACAACAAATTTTATTTACATTCATTTACATACAACTGTTTGAAAATGAAAAGATACAATGATATAAACAGTGTCTAAACAGTGGCATACAAACTGAAAGTAAATACAAGGAGAGCTAGAAGTCCGGCGGGGCAGTGAGCTGGTCCAAGTCCTCCTGGTTAGGCTCGATCTCCTAAGAGTCCGGTCCTCCTGATGAATATTCTAAAGTAAGAAAAAGAAAGGAATGTCGTCAGCGAACTAGCACTCGGTAAGTCCCAAAAGAAGGAATGTAATATAACAAGTAATGTGAAATGAAACTGGTAAGTTGTACAGGTATATGCTTGTAGTGAAACTTGTAAATTTACCATTTTAAAAAATGTAAGTTTATTATATTTTGAAAATATATGGATTTGTAAATTTTATAAGATTATTAAAATTTAAATTTTATTTAATTAGAAAAAATGTGTTTTTCTTAAAAATCGTATTTAAAACCTTTCGAGAACAATACTCCGTAACGAGGTCTGCATCTCGCTCTACTAGCCTATGGATGTGCGATAACCCGCACCATCCATTAGCGGGTCCCCTAACAAGGGTTGTAGAGGTATAATCGCAAAAGAATTTAAAACACCGTTTTAAAGAAATCCGGTTTTTATAGTAAGTGGTATTTTCTAATAATAATGTCTTTGTAACAAAAATTCACATAAAAGAGGTATCGTGCTCTGGAACTATGTGTGCGTGTGGGGTAGGTCATTACCCCATGAAATTTCCTTAAAAGTATTGTTTTAACAAAACTAAAAAAATTATATTTAAAGTTCACGGTATTTAAATAAAAAACTTAAATTAAAGTTATTTTGCATGGAATTCTAGGTTAAAATTTATTCTAAATATTTATATTTAAGATTACAAGTATTGTGTAGGAATTTGGATGAACAATATATAGGAAAAAGGTAAATTTCAAGGGTTTAGAAATAGATATCGGTATTAACTCCACATACCGATATAATTTTTGAAATGAGATTTTAATGAAGAAGAAAAGAGATTGAGATGGACTTACTACTTGGTTATATTAAGAAGAGGTAGAAGAAGGAGAGTTGATTTTCGTGACGTTGCGGGAGCTCCGGAATAGCTTCGATTCTTCGCCGGAAGTTGACCGCTTGCTAACTCCTTTTTACTTAGAAAATTTTTGAGAGTTTTGGCTAGAAATTTCTGAATAATGCTGAGCCAAAGTATGGGGTGGTATTTATAGTGGAGAATTTGAGTTTAGGAATTAAAATAGTGGATTAAAATGCATTAAAATTGTGATAAATTGTGAAATGAAGGGTCTCTGTTTGATTGCAGGAAAATCAAACAGTGCAGGGGAGTTAGGGCTAAGGTGAAGAGTCAAATGTGCAGAGCCTGGGCCTCATTGGGCTTGGTTCAACCATCGGTGCCGCCCAATATTGGCTTTGCGCCCGCCAATCTAGGGTTTTGGGGCTCTGGATTTGTGCCATGTGTACAACCCAGTGTTTACTTCATTTTCCACATGTTTGATTTTTCTGACTTTTCATTTTTCTGTGTATTGCACGTGCAAACTTTTGGGCTTCCAAAAAGTTAAAAAGAAAAATCAGAAAAAAAATAATGTATCTGATGGGGATCGAACACATGATTGATACACAAATGGATTTTTCCGTGTCTTTGTCATCTTTCCTATGATACATGATTGATAAGTTGCATATGATTGATACTCAAACGGATCTAAGTATCTTTCTTTATGTAACTTAGTCAGTCGTGTTTCATTGATATGACCGAGGCTACAATGCCATAGAAAAACTTGGTTCGATTCTGGAGCTTTTATTTTTAGTGTGTTTTGGAAGTTGAAACTTAATGTTGATTGAGAATGTATATTCCGTTGCTTAGTGTACCTTACCCAACCATTTCATGATTCAGATGAATGTTGATAACATTGCTTACAAGTGCAAAATTATATCCTTCATTTGATAATAAAGATACTGATATAATATTACACACCATACATGGCACAAAAAAACAGTTATGCAACAATAAATTATGTCCACTCGCCAATCCAAGGTGATATTCCCCTACTGCAATTGCGTCCACACTGGCTCCGTTGCTAAGCCTGAGGGACATATTATCTTCCCTCAAAACCCTACGGCTTCTCAACGCCTGCAAATAATTACATATGTGAGATCCTGATCCGGTATCCAATACCCAGGAAGTAGAGTTTATAGAAAAGCAGTTTTCAATCACGAACACACCTGAAGTTGAAACCACAACCTGCTTTGTGTCCTGATTCTTGGCCTTTAGGGCCCTGCAGTCCTTCTTCCAATGACCCTTCTTCTTGTAATAGAAGCACTCATCCTTTGCGGCTGCCCCTCCCATCTTTTCCTTTCCCTTTCCCGCCACCTTCTGCACACTTCCCCTCGGTTGGTAGGGGCCTTCTTCTTCTTTCCTTTGGCCTTGGCCTTGGATCTAGAAGAAGAAGATCCTCCAACAATCAGATTGGGTGTTTCCTTGCCTTTTTTCAAGGTGCCCTCTGCCATCCTCAACATGTTGAAGAGATCAGGAAGTGTAACTTTCATACTATCCATATTGAAATTCAATATGAACAGGGCATAGGTGGAGGGAAAGGACAGGAGAATCAAGTCGATATACAACTCATTTTCCAACGTGGATCCTAGGTCCGCAAGCTCTTCGATGAGAGAAATCATCTTCAGGATGTGGTCCCCGACAGATTATCCGATGGCCAATCTTGCTTGAAAAATTTTCTTCGAGATGATACGAGATTGCTCTCCTATCTTGCGATACGAGATTGCTCTCCATATAATTCTTTGGTATGGAGGAAGATGGAAGCAAGGTCCATCTTCTCGTGCCGCCTCTGATGTTCATTGTCCATGGAGGCCAGTACAAGACACTTGACCTTCGCACAATCAAGATCCCAGGTCTTACGGACCTCAATGTCCGCGACCGAGGATGTTGGACCGGGAACAAGGGGAGCATTCGTCGTGAGAACGTATGCGACCTTATCATATGTAAGGGCCATACTGACATTCCTATGCCAGTCTTTATAGTTTGGCCCAGAGTTTATTTTTATCTAATATGAGCTTATGTCCTGTCATGGTCGCTGAAATTTAAGAGAGGAGAAAAGAAACACTCAGCATATGCTCTTGCAAGTTTAGATTGATTTTTAGTTTATCTAAACAGGATGGCTCCTACTGTTTCCTCGAATTCTTCTCCAAACCCTAAAAAAGAATTAGTCGGGATTAATCGCACGTCATAATTCTTGCTTAACCTTTCGGCCATGCTAGTGTCGGTACTTCGAGGGAGATTTTCCAACCCTTTCGCGAAGTTCCTTAATTATATAACCTCTTTTCCCTGGAGGCTTAGCCTCGCTAACACCGTTCTAGACACCTACTTGGTTTATAGCATTGATTGTTAAGTGAAATTGTTTCCCGAAGAGTAGCGGATACTCACAGTAGGATCAGAACCCAACTATCATTGTGTGATGATTCTGAAGGAAGCCTACCAAAAACACCACACTCAAGAATGTATGAAACACTAGCAGGTTTCCTTTATGTTTGAAACTCCCGATGTGATTTTTGCCCCATGTTCTTATAACCTTGACGAAGGCCAAAACATCATCAGTCGCAAGTCAAGTTCTACCCGTCATTATCCATATTAACCTAGACCCATTCGTACAAGCCCTTGACGAAGGCTAAAACAGTTGTACGTCTGCCCTAGATTAATGCATCTATCTATGCCACAGATAAGCACATACTAGCTACCAAACACTATGCCTTGACGAAGGTCAAAACACATAGCATGAATACTAGTAGATACTTATCTGAAATGACGGAGAGATACGGCTGGTTTTCTGGCGAAAAAACCGTTAACGTATTGAACTTGATATAGTCGAAGGAACCTGATAGCTTCTGAAAAGGAGTGGTTTAAGCTCCACTTTTAAAATTGCTTTTGGAAGAAAACCGAGTGGTTTTATAATTGTTCCAACGATATCAGATTTTAGCTTTATTTTCTTGCATTAATTAGAATTAATGTGGTCCCATCAATTAACCTTATCATTGCAGCAAAAGAAACGAAAATACAACGTACGCTTATGCCATCCGCATTCGCCACGGGGCCCCGTCATCACCCATTAGGTTACTTAACTAACGACAGAGCGGGGGCTGGACTAGCACGGGTGCGAAACATAAGCAACGTTTGTTATATATAACAAATATATAAATAGCCATTCGTCTCATGCAATAATAAGCATTCCAAATCCCAGAATCACAGATGGAAACATTGGATATACTAAGATTTCCGTGCTTCGTTTAAGCCTGCAACGAAACACGGATTCCACAGTCGTGATGAATAGCCAAACCCCACCCTAGACCCCTACGGGTGTAGCAAACTACTCGCCAAATTCCCGAAGTGAAGCAACCTCCCTCTACAAAGTGAGTAGGCCACTCGGCACTTTAAAGAACCCGGTAGTTTGTGTACCCCACCTTGGGTCTATCTTAGGAGCAAAAACAGTAAACGAAAATAGTACAACGGTGGCTACAACCTCAACCCGGATGTGCCCCGCAAAAATAATATTACGTCAATTTACAAATTGTACATGAATGAAAGAAAAGAAAAACAGTCTTCTCATATCCCCCGGCTATTCATTCACGACGATCCAATCAATCCATATACACAAACCATCACAGTCACAGAATTGTGCAACTCCCGCTAGGTATAGTATTATGCATCCATAATGAAGTTTTACTGTTTTCGGATACCCGATTGCATCCATATCATTTAAAATATATATCGTCGTAATATTTCTTATTATTATCTTTAATTAGTTTATAATCGGCATTTTATAATGTTATAAAAAGTATAGTTTAAAAATATTATAGTTTACACATGAAACGTCGTTGCAAAGCGGATACAACAAATCTGAAATTTACTGTGCACCTTACCTTATAAAATTCATTATAAATTAGAGAAAAATTATTAGTATACTTTCTTTAGTTCGTTAAGAATCTAATTCAGAATACTATAACTCTATGAAATATTTACTTGCAAAATAAATTGTTTAAATAACGTAAAATGCAAATGAAAATATCTCTAAACTGCTGTCCAGGGAAATTCTAGCAGCAAACTTTCAATTTCGAATGTTTATACCTTTTTTTAGGAACAAATTAAGATACTTCAACTTATAAAAATGAAAACCTTATTGAATTATCTTTGTTTTGGTATAAGACACGTCCCTTTTGGAGAACGTTTGTTATTTTTAAGCTATTTTACAAATCAGGGTGACGTTGAATATCTCTAAACTGCTTTCTTGTGCATGGTTAATCAATACCACTTTTATAGTTATTAATCGGTTTGAATATGTTATCCATGTTAATATTATTATATCAATATCTATTTAATAAATAATAGTTCTTGTGTTTTAATATTCAGCAAATTTTACCGATTTACAGTTTTATAGTATCCGTCTGGATCCGTATGGTTTATTACATATCTAGTTGCACGCCGAGACCATATTATTTCATGTTACTGTTGTATTAGTGCACCATGCTTGATAATGTGCATCCTACATAGTCATGATGTAACCCCTGATCGATATTTGTGCATCCATGCTTTTAATGTACATCCGTACTTTCACCCTGATTCAATACTTGCTATAGTTTGATTATGAGCACCCGTTGATACCTGTGCACTACTTGACATAACCTGATACACCACTACTTGACATGAATTGATACATGTGCACTACTTGACATGACCTGATATATCACTACTTGACGTGTTACCTGATCCTGTTTCTAATGCCGACAATCCTGGCATGTTGTCCCGATGGACATATCCTGTTGTCTGTATAGACAAACATGTTCTTGCTTGATCCTATGTTGGCATTAGCTTCATATTTATCAATACCTGACTTGAATACATAACTTAAGGGTAAGGGGAAATCAATGATGAAACCTGACTTGTAACTCAACAGTTCGACGCTTATACTGATCAGTTTTAGGGGCTAGGCCAGCCCTGAGATGATGCTGCTGACATCATTCATCTATACATGTTTTCTATTTATGCCTAGCGGCATGTCTCGGTTTCAGCCTGAGAATCTGGACCGTGGTCCCGGGCATGCACGGGATACTATTGAGTTACATCGACGATCCATTAAATTGATTTCAAAGACTTGAGAGTAATTAACCCAGTAGCTTAGTTCAGATTGCTCACTGCACATCACATATGCTTTTACCCTTCACTGTTCCTTATTCGTGTTACTGTTCTACTTTTATTACTGTTCATACCCATGCCTGCATGTCTTGCTACCCCCTGATTATATTATTGTTGATATTATGATGCACTGACGTCTGGGTTTTGCATAGCCCAGATCCTCTACCTTTGTCGCAGGCTGATCAGGAGTATTTCCGCCGTCAGGCCGAGCAGTGAGGATCCTGTTGGTATCCAGTTAGTTTAGTTATTTCCGTACTTTCCAGATGTTACTGTTTCTTGGATTTATTGCTTCCGCATATTATTTCTTGACTCGTTTATTCTGGCTTATGGACATGTATTAGATAGTTTATTTTATTTCTACTGATCTTGATATCTTCTAGACAACCGTAATGTGACTGTGGAGGGATGTTTCCTAGCCACAGGTAGCATGGTTGGCTCTGTCACGTGCCGATCTTAGCGCACTATGGGAAGCGGGGCATGAAAATCTCTCCATGATTGGATTAAAATATGCTTACTACAGCTAGTGCAAAAGCAATATTATCCATGTCTTGTGTAGAGAAACACCTGTGATAACCACAGTTTAACCGATTGTAGTATAGGAAGCTCATTTCCCATCAGGAGTATGTCATCCAAATCCCTGGATACTACACCCTATTACCTTCTTACCAGGTTCGTCTGTTGTTTTGATGAAATCATACACTATGACTGTCACATCAAAACAGATGATCCATCACCACTATACCTGATGTATTCTATAAATAGACATAAGCACCTTCTCACCATGCTTCCGCTGCTTCTGCTTGTAGGTGGACGGGGTTTAAGGTCATGACGATCATGGCAATGGCGGAATTTGAAAACCAATAATTTTACAAAGTATAACCCCAATCCATCACCAAGATTATCAAATACTTAGCAATAGAATAAACTAAAAGTATAAAGAAAGCAAAGAGAGGGTGCTACAACCTTTGTAGTGTGCTCGGCTAATCACGTAAGGACCCGTCTAGACTTTGTGAGCTCCTAGACACGTCTGAATGCCGACCGCCTCACCGTAGATGATCCGCATTGAAAGAGGATTGTCTGAGATCCAACTCCATCACCGAACAGCGAAACTTTTTTCAGAGGCTAGCTAGACGTAAAGGAAAACGATGTGAATGATGGATACTCTCTCTTTTTGTCACTCTCTCACCATGGCAACGCTTGCCATTAACCTAGAAAGCAAAACCTCTAGTGAAGAGGAAGAAGGTGAAGTTTGATGGCTTGAAAAATAATGAATTGTGTTAATTCCTTTTTTCCACCCGTGTCATAATAATATGATATGAGTCACTCTCTCACTCACTCACTCTCTCTCTCTCATGTGTGTGTCACACATAAGAGAGAGGGTGGGCCCCACCATTTATTAAGTATAATAAATAAATAATAATATATACATATACATAAATATATGTGTATATATATAAATATATATACATTTACATACATACATATATCTATGTATATTTATTTACACATAATATAAAATGGTGAGAATTATATAACACGCGCGCGCGCGCACACATATATAATAAGTATTAGTACATGTATCCCATACACGTACACATCATGTATCACATACATGAAATGCCATCAATATCTTCTCAGTATCATATACTGTAGAGAGTGTGTGTATCATATACACTATACTAGAAACTGCATCATCTATTCGGTTATCAAGTCAACACTTGACTTGATACTCCGTCTTTTAAACCGGCTAGTATAATAGTTGTCCATTAAACACGTATATCCAATATACATGTTTTATCAAACTCATGCACGTATCCTTATACGCACGTCACATCGCGTTTTGCCCAGGCAGGCATTTTCGTTGCGGGACTCTAAAGATCTGTCAATACGCTGGCAGTAAGTTATATATGATCATATCCGATTGAATCTGAAACACTTATATATTCAACCCTCTTACGGGTTAACCCACAAGCTCGTCAGTGGCACTAGCTGTACACAACGGCTACCCAGGTATAAGCAAGATAAAGGCAGGTCGACGAGAGAACACATTCGGAGCTGGCAAAGTCTATAAGTGACAGTCACCGTATAGTCCAGTCCCTTTGTTAAAGAGTATCACATACCGGGTTTAGGGGTGGAATCTGTTAGACCCCAAATAACCCGATAAGTCGTGCTGATAGAAGACTCAAAACCAAAGAGATACAACTGGTAATACCTACCAGTTTATCTCTACTGTCGTGGCCACGGACTTCTAGCTATAGTCATGTCCTGCACAGTGCGATATCGACTCCCAATACCGGGGGTGACGAATTCCCTTGACCGCTCACTGCCTCCATGTGCTTCAGGACTGTACCCTAATAAAACCTGTTTACATGACTCAGTAAAGCCGTGGTAGGGTAGTAATCTAAGTACAGTGGGAATACACATAAGTTACTATAGCGATCTTAGGTCTAGGGACCATCTTCTATTCATGTCACCAGAGAACTGCTATCTGACATTGGTACAATACCATCTAAGAGTTCTTAGCGAGTCCGTCCAGTGTAACTCATCTAATGAGCACCTGTATACAATCATCGGTGTTAAACACTAATTTCTATAGGATCAGCCATCGCCCAGGACAAGGCCATGAAATGTATACACTAGTCTAAACTAAAGTACCTATGCCCAGTCTCGATACTCCTAGGACTAGGGACATATAAGGATGTGCTTATAAACTACCAGGCCCCACTAGTATGATCCTTATCATAATCCTGGTAATAAAGCAAAGATCTTATTGGGCTTTATCTCATGTATTATCGATACATGATAACTAGTAACACGTATACACATGACAGATAAAGACAAACGAGATAGCATACTATCATCTCGAGTTAGATTGTTCTTTGTATAGGTCATCATGAATTCAGTAATTGCATTCCTACAATTACAATAATTGCCTTGAGGGCACTTATATCCAACAATCTCCCACTTGCACTCAAGGCCAATTATTATGGTATCGCATACACGCATCTCATGTGCTACTACATACCCAACTTCTTGTTGGAGATAGTGCCCTCAGAGTCAATTATTGGATCACAGGCACGTGATTGCAATGATTGAGGGAGGACCGATCCCGGTAGGACAGTCTTACTCGAGATGATGGTACGCTATCTGGTTTACCTTTATCGTGTACTGCTTCAGGTGACCTTATAGGTCGCTATTATACGCTGATAGAGCCCCTAGGATTCTTGATTGACTGCCAGCAGTATAATGGCGATCATATACGTGAGAGCTGGTGGTCTATAAGCACATCCTTAAAAGGTCCCTAGTCGTTGGAGTTTCGAGACAGGGCATCGATTCTCCAGAGTAGACTAGTGTATACAGTCGAGACCCCGACGGGGGGTGGTGGCCGGTCTCATAAGCCACTGGTGTCAGTTGGTTCACCTAAGATGTATACAGGTGCTCATTGGGTTATGAGTACACCGGACAGGACTCGCCGGGAACATGCTAGTTGGTCTTATACCTGACGTCAGATAGCAGTTCCCTGGTGACATGTGTACAGGTTAGTTCATCGACCTGGGGATCGTCATTTGTCTCGTGTGAGTTCCCACTATACTTTGATTACTACCCTACCACGGCTCAAAGGCGTCGTGCAAACAGGTTTTAGTTGGGTACAGTCCCGAGCTACATGGAGGCAGTGAGCGGATCTTCAGGGGTTCGTCTCTCCCGGTATTGGGGGTGAGGTCGCGCTGTGTCTAGGAGAGCCATTACGCAAAGCCCTCGGCCGAGGCAGGAGATTTACTGGTAGGTATTCCAGTAGTATCTCAGGGCGTTCTGGGCTACACTCCGACACGACTTGTACCGCTTTTGGGGGTCTGACTTTTACCAACCCCCTAGGCCCGACATGCGATACTCATAGACGAACGGACCGGACTGTACGGATATTGTCACTGACAGGCTCAGTAGGGTGTCAGGATGAGTTCGCTCATCGACGTCCCTTTTGGTCAATAGCTGGTGGCCCGTCACGTATTGGCTTATACCTCTGACGTGCTAGTGGTTAAATCCACAACCATTGTATTGACGAGTCTTTAAAGTCCACCACACTTTCAGTTACTCAAGCTTTCGGGCGAAACGCTGTAGAGGCCGTATGGAGATATGGCAGGGTCCGATCAGATATGTGCGGTATTGCACGGATCAGGATCAGACGGTTTGTACTAATGGCCGTATGGATATATGGCAGGGTTCGATCAGATACATGCGGTATTGCACGGATCAGGATCGAACGGATATTACTAGCCGGCTTTGGTTTAAGCCGGATCCTAGTTTAGTACAGTGTAGATTTTGTCTCATTGCATTTGTATCCGGTCGGAATACAGATGCGGGTGTGTATGCACAGTGTCGGGGTTTTCCTGTAATTTATTACGGGACCAGTTTTCTGGAGTTGCCAGTTTGTATTCCGTTCCGGCTGGTTTTCCTTTGTTCTTTCCCGGCCGGACTTTTCCGATGGAGGGGGTTATTTGCAAGTTTGCAAATAACTTTTGTGGAAGGGGTATCTTGCACATTGGTGTCATCATGATAGTTTTTCATGATGAGATTCTTTTTCCTTCTTATCACTTGCTTTATGAGATTAGAAAGGATTTAGATTGATTTGGTTTTTGATGAGAGGTTCACCTTTTGGATGTGGTCACCCATTCTCTTTTCCTACACTTACCTTCCTTCTTGTTTTGTGATTTCTCTCCACCATTTTTGAAGAGGGGGGGCCGGCCACAACATGAAGATGAGGGGTTTTCATTTTGTGAAGTGGGAAATTATCATCTCATTTTGATACACCAAAGTTCATCTCCAATTTTGTTCATTACTTCCCTCCATCCAATGGCATCTTCACTACCCCAAATGAGACAAGCATTTCTACACTACAATCTACAGCAAACCTTGGGCACGTCGACTAGCCAGCTTCGTGCCCGAGTTGCCTCGGTATTGAGGCGGGAGCCCGTAAAAGATGCAGACGATGTGGTGCCCTTCCGGCAAGGAGGCGACGACCGGAGTTTCCGCGGGAGATCGGGACGATGACGAGAAGACCGGAAGACTCGGATCACTCGGTATATCTCTCACCCTTTCTCTTGATTGCTAGTATCGGTTAATGGTTACGATCCGGGTTTATTGTCCGCGGTAGCGCCAGTTTAAAAGTTAAGAAAATTTTGATTCCGCATTTTGGCCTCGGATAGACGGCCGGGGCGCTGTCGTGGCGCAACACTTCTGTACTAACAGTTTCGCAAATTGTGTTCGAGAAATAGACTCAGTGAATGGATCCACTACTATGTTTATAACTGTATCTCTCTGAATCTCAATTTCGTGGAGATCAACTGTCTCCTGAAATGAGCGATACCTACCTTAGAATATTGTTTGGATAGCTGATGGGATCTTGTTCACAAATGAATATATTTATCCAAACAAATACTTAGGATGTATCCTCTGCTGATTCACAATAAGCATCAAGCGCCGTGACTACCCTAGTATCCCGCTTGGAACTCTTCCAATATACTGCTCCTCAGAAGAGGGTAAACTAATGAATCGCGACAGATACTCTGTCATCCTTGTCACCTCGAAAGCTGGAATCTGTAATTGCCTCCCGAACGAGTCTTCTATTATCATACACCAAGAACATCTCATATGTTCTTCACTTCATCCTATGTTTCTCCAGTATTGGATTAATATCTGCTTACTAGACCAAGTGTAAAAGTATCAACCGGTCTGGTATATAACATAACATGATTGACCTCACTGCCGAAGCATGTCGAATATCATTCATGCGAGTCTATCTCTTTATCAGTCCTGAAAGACATCATTTTAGAAGGGGTGGCCCCATTACCTGCGGGTACATTACCTCGCTAGAAGTCGTCCATTCTAAAGCCTTTAGAATGGTGTCATTATACCTGAATTGGGATAATCCCAAAACTCTTACCGGGTCTAACTCTATAGACGTAGTTACTAGAATCAATGATATATTTATAATCTATAAAGGAGAAACGGTAGCAACCAATGTTTAACCGAATCGTAGTATAGGAACATCACTTCCTATCAAGAGTATATCATCTACATCAATATGAGGAACCTGACCCTAATCCCTAGTGCCTTCTTACAAATAACAGGTTTATCTCTTATTTTGATGAAGTCAAACATTTTGACCGTAGTATCAAAAAACAGATGATCCACCTCCGCTATGCCGGCTTTAGTCTACAAATAAACTTAAGCAATTTGCACACTATCCGCTGCTCCCACTGACTAAGACAACACTCTGATAGAGTCATATCCACGTACACTTCTAAATCCAATTTAGAAAGACGTTATAATCATACGCATACCAGATATCATAGTCATGAAAACAAAAGTGGCAAATTTTATCCGTATGAACTTCAACACAGACTTTGAAATAACAGTATCATCACAACCCATAACGGGTATTTGATGAATAACTGTATACTAAAAGTCTAGCATTATTTGGTTAATACTTTTCCATTTGCACTGATCTCGAAAGATCTTCTTTCTCCTTATGGGTTTTACCCCTTTCAGGTGCACACAACAAAATCAATAATTTTTTGTAGTGTATGGAGTCCAACTTGGATAATTTGGCATCCAGCCATCAGTCGGAAGTCACCACTTCGTATGGCCTGCTGATAACTATTAGGGCCATCATCACATGATGCAAACCTCCTAGTCACCGTTTACGAGAAAACCGAAGCCTCTCTCGGCCGGCTGAGGTCACCTACTAAATCTGCGGAGTAGCTATGGTCTGTCGGGATCAATTAGATCATCAGGTTCCTCTAAACTTTTAGTAACCATTTCCGGTTTTGGAATCACTTTCCGTTGCATCATACTCCTACTATTTTCTTTTGTAAGAAATTCCTTTACCAAGGAGGTGGCGAGTCAAGAACAAAACATTTTTGAACTTGGAAATAGTAGAACCTATCCTTCATGAAAGCTTGGGATAACCCACAAACTTCTATTACCGAAACGTGTCTTGAGTTTGTCTGGATTATGATTTTAAAAATAAACCAGATAGCCCAACATCTTAACAACTTTAAAATGAACACCATTCTATATCACATATAGAAACAGAGACACTTGTTTAGGTGGAACCAATATCCATTGATATGTATCTATTTCTAGTGCATCCCCAAAATAAAAGAAGGCAACTCAGTATTACTCATCATGGAGCGCACCCGCGGATGAGCAATCTGAGAAAGAATCACATTCACATTATGAAATACCTAGTACCAACCCATGTCTGTATAGACATCGGACAACATACATCAATATGTATAAGTACTAAAGTTCACTAAATCATTTTCCGTATGCTATTAATTGAAAACATTTTCTTGGTTAAAAGATACCAGAAGTTTGCGGTTTAGGCAAAACCTGATGATTTTACTCAATAGCAACAATTGCTCTGAAAACCGACATTGAGGATAAAATCTTCCATTCTCAATTCTTTTCTCTTTCTCAACATCTATAACACCTTACGGATGTGAGATTCTAATCCGTTATCTACATACCCAGGAGTTATAGTTTATTAAGAACATTTTTTCAAAATACGGACACATAGGAGATCTGAAACATCAAAAATGTTTCAGTGGGGTTAGTTGGGTATTCATAGTATTGCCTTTTTCATTGCCCAGGCTCATGACAGTAGTCGCAATTTCCTTTTCTTACTTCAACCCCTATTGATGTCTCTACATTTTACCTTACTGTATACCGAACTTATGCTCGTTGGTTTTCTTCATTCCATTCCTTTAGTACCAATTTCGGGATTGGAAGAAGACTATCTAATAAGCGTAACCGGTATACACTCCTTATATATAAGGAGCATTCAAACTTGAGATAAGGTAGAATGGAGAGACAAATGAACGATTCATCTACTCCAGAACCAGTGGCCATTCTCAGACTAAAACAATTTCATCGAGTTCGTACCTAACCATACGATAGCCTTCCATGCAATATGGATCTCTATACCGAATACAGGGGGTTCTGGAGTTAGCAGAAGGGGAAGTAGGATATGTAAGGATATATGCAGCTACGTCGTGGATTAGGGCAATACAAACATTCCAAAGCTGTCGATTGTAAAAAGGTCGGTCAATATGGTTAACAAGTCTTAGTATAAGGTGAGTTCAAGGTCGCTGCTAGAGAGAGAAAAGAAACACTCAGTGTACACTCTAACCTAGATCAGATTGGTATATTTATCTAATCAGGATGGCTCCCACTGTTCTGTCAAATTCTCCTTCAAACCTTAAAACGAGAACTAACCGGGATTTCGTATAGAAAATTCTCCCGGGAGTACCTATTACTCAAAGTAGGAATCGGGGCCCAAACTATTTTAGAGTGGTAACCTTGACGGAGTCAACAAGTTACCCCATACCATAGAAGGTATGCAATCTCATTATAAGTTTCAACACTTGAAACTCCCGATATCAGTTTTTACCCCAAACGGCTTATGACCTTGACAGAGTCAAAAAACCATAAGTTGCTAGTCAAGTTCAACCCATCATTTCGTGATTGATTTAGATCCACCCGTACCACCCTTGACGGAGTCAACAAGGCGTACGACTTTCCTAACCAATCGCATCGTATGCAATAAGGAAGGCATCACTTAGCTACCATACACTACGCCTTGACAGAGTCAAAAAAACGCAGCATGAATACTAAATACTCTATTTGCTGAAATGACAGAAGGCTATGGCTGATTTCGAAGAAAACCATCAACGTAATGAACTTGATCTCATCGTAGGAACTGGGTGGTTTTGAAAGTTTATAGTCACATAGACTTTTGCTCAAGAGTGAACTCCCCGTGAAGGGATTTAGACTTTTTTCTCATCGAATGAGGTGCAGGATATTCCTAACCGAATACCCCAACGCAAAGCAAAAGAATACGGCTACAAAAACAATTTTAGTAACACAAACTTTTGCCCAAGCGCGAACTCCCAGTGACGAGATCAAGGCTCTTTCCTTATCGAATGAGGTGCAGGACATTCCTAACCGAATGTCACGTTGCAAAGCAAAAGAATCGATTAAAATTTCTCCTTTATAAAAGTTGGTTCCTACAATGTATATATTTATTTTACTTTATATTAATGCAATTAATACAATCCCATCATTTAGATAATCACATTATCTAACATTATTCTTCTCACACAAACATTACAGAGAAAGCAGTATGAAAAGGAAAAATAGAATGCGCATATACGCCATCCGCATTCGCCACGGGGTCCCGTCATGCACCATTAGGTTACTTAACTAACGGCAGAGTAGGGGCAGGGCTAGCGCGGGTGCAAAACATATATAGAATTTATTATATATATACTATATATCACATATATAAATGTATCATCACACACAAATAATCACATTAGACCATGCGGGAAAACAATATCACAAAGTTAGAATGGTCAGATCACCTAAGAATCCCACGTTTCGTTCGAGCAACAAATGATACATGAAGTTCTTCGGTCGCATGAATAGCCCTTGTGTAGCCAAAAGCAGACTCCTACGAGTGCGGCAAGTCATCCGCCAATCTAAGAAACGAGGCAACCCGGCATCATCACCATGATGGGGCCACCAAGCACTTTCTCAAATCCGATGACTTGAGCACCCCACCGTGGGTCTATCCTAACCCCCTACAAGCATAGCAAGCAGCCCGCCAATTCTATAATCGAGTGACCCGATCTCAACTCCTTAAGGTAGCCACCCGCTGCAATCTAGAATCTGGTTACCAGTGCACTTCTCTGTGGGGTAATCCTAATACCTGTATTAATACAACGATAACATCGATTGCAACCTAATCGAGTCTCGACGAATAATAATACAATAGGCGAAAACAACGGCTACATGTCGGCCGCTCGTCCCAAATAAAAGAATATACATTTGGCTATAACATAAATGAAATGAAAAACACATCATCACAAACACGCACAGGGGCTATTAATTTCGCGACAATTCAATCCACACCAAAAAAAACTTTAACATAGAACATATCATACTCACATGTGCAACCCTATAGAATTTGTAAATCCCCGTTTCCATTCTAATAAAAATTTCCTATTCTCTGAAATCCCAGTGACTTCTTCTCTTTTCCTTCATATTTTGATTTGGTTGTCTATACTTAATATGTATATTTTTCCTTAACCCAAAACCAAAGCCGAATTAAACCAAAGTGAGTAAATGCTCAAAACTTAAACCTATTTATAACTTTCAGCCATTCAAAACTTTTAATTAAATCCCTTTTTAAAATTTTCCCTCAGCCCAATCAAACTTTTACCTCAGCCACCTTCTTTAAAATTCCTCACCATTTTCGGCCCGTCCCCCTTAAAATCCCACAACCCATTTTCTTTTTCAAGCCCAATGGCTTTTCTCAGCCCACTTCTTTTTTTTGAGAATTGATTGTTTTTTTTTAAACCGGCCCGTTTCACTTCTGAAGCCACGAAATTTTTAAAGGAAAAAAAATGAAATTTTTGGCGGCCCACTCCCTGCGCCCGCGCCCAATTCTCCGCTTCAGACCCGACCCTGTTCATCTTCCATTCAAAAAGAAAAATCCCCAACGGCTACTCCATTAACTCGTGCGCGATCCCAGCTCCTCGCCGCGCTTCACGCCCACGCCCACGCCCTCATTCCTGCCGTTACCCCCACGTTTTCAACCTCGTCTCTCCCTCTCCAACTCACTCTTCATCTTTCCTCTACTTTCACCGAGCCCCAAACCTCCCATAACCCACTACAACCTCCACCCACGACGACGACGAACTTCCTTCGATCCCCGACTACATCACCTCACGTCTCCTCTACCAACTCTCTTCTCCCTCCACGACTCCTCCCATCATCACCCGAGCACCCACCAACTCGAGACCCGACCCTGCACACCGACCCACTGCAACCAAGCTCGACACCCCTCGACGCCGGTGAACCCCCACCACGTCGCTGATCTCTCAAAAATCTCCTCAACATCACGTCATCACAACAATTCGTAGCCACTGCTCAACCTATTCCCCCTCTCCACAATTCCAAAATCCAATTTTCTTTCAAAAACAGTTTTGTTTCTCACTGTTAACTCCCCGGTGCCCATCGCCGGAGCGACGTCGTCGACCGTCGGCAACCCCAATACATTCACAGAGGATCATAAAGCATCCCTCAACGTCCAGTGGCTGTGCAAACGACTCCGGACAACCCCGACGCGAGATCTACATCTAGATCGAGGCTCGCGGGAATCCGATACGTGGCGTATATAGCGCGTTCGCGACGACACTGTTGCCGTACGACCCCGAGGCGCTCTCCAGGCAAGTATTTACTTGCTTCATGCTATAATAATAGTATTACCCATCTAGATCATGTAGTTTACAACTTTCCGATTTCCTATACGTGTTAAAACCTAAGTGCTCGATATTAGTTACTAATAGAAATAATTGTCTAATTTGACGGAAATCGATATTTTATGTTGGCTCTTATAGTGATGAATATCTTGTGTGAAATTCGCTGGAAAATACGAATGTTTGTAACGAAAATCGATACCCCAAACATGTCGTTAAAACTAGAACTCCCTCGTACCTGAAAACGAATAAAATCACCATAAATCATACACATATCAGAAAGATGCGTTCGAGGTCTTAAATCGAATCCGACTCGACGAACTTTAATACTATGTAGAATTTTAATGTTTTCTGTTCTGAAACCCTGAAGATAATTAGATCGGAACACGACTCTGGACTGCAGTCCAGAGCGTTTTTGATTAGAGTGTTCTTTCTAAAGTCCTACGTCCCCGTGTTTCCTGAAATCGTGTGATACGGAACTTTCAGTAGTTATAAGATATACCTGTTAGTGAAAGAAAACAAGTGGTTTCAGTCCGATTCATCGCAGTTTGTTATTTTAAACTTATTTTAAGAGGGCAGAACGTAAAGCTGTCCAGAACACTTTCTGAAATGACATTTGAGATTGAACTGTGTATAATTTTCAACGTACAGATGCGATTGAGGATCCGTATGTTGCGTTGAATACTTTATCGAAAAACCTAAATTTCATCTAACTGTGACATCGCTAAATTCTGAGCCCAACTGGTCGCAATTCATGTCGCGAAACAGATGGTCAGTTCTGAAATTGGAATTCCAGCCGCGAACACTTAAACTGAAACAGTTATATCTTGAAAACCGAAACTCCGATTGTACTGAAACAAATTTTGATGAATTACTGACTGATTGTTCTATATATCTTACCTACATCATTTTTGCTGAATTCGTAACATATTAATTTGTGCAATTTATTTTAGTTCATGACATGCATGCTAATTCATAACATACAGAGCTTATTGGTAGCATACAATACATATATCATACCCTTGTCATATACACAGTGTTAGTGCGTGTGGACATTGCATTATCGTGCGTGATAGATGTTGGTTTAGGAGTGACGAGTACACCAATGGAGAGTGAACATTCGTGACAGTGATTGATACAGTGGATAGTGATGAAACCGTGTCATTGGTATACTCGTATACAACTAGATCAATATCTTAAATAGTGTAACCTGGGGAAAAAGGGGAAATCAAAGTGGAAAGAGTATCGTATTTAGCGGGACCGTGTTTAGAGAATGATCATTCGAACCGTGATACTTATACGTGTAGGACAGGATCTAGCGGTCCGGCTGACAGGGTTATGTCCCGGGCATGTGGGCCGTTGTCTCAGGTATGTACGAGACTCCTGTTAAACATGATCCTCCTTCCACTATGTGATTTCAAACATGACCTAGAGACCGATAGGGACACATAACATATTCTGCATCATATTGTGACATAGTGATTACTTGCATTATTCTCATACCAGTATTACCTTATTTACCTGTTGCATCTGATTGTAATAATATTATTATTTGTGTCGCTCTGACGACCTGAGTATGCATGCTCAGATTCCGCGGGAGGACCAGCACCGGAGACGGATCTATCCTTTGAGTTCACGGAGATATAGTTGGTGTACCTACTTCTTTTACTTCTTTCCATAAAAGAGATTGTGAGATTGGACTTGGTTAGTTATCGTTTTATTATCTGTAATCTGTGAACAATGAAATTTTAATGTAATAAATTAGTGATGTGAATCCTTTAATACTGTGCTTTATTACTGATTACCATGTAGTGCTAGAAGCCGAAGTGTGACTACGGCGGGACGATCCCTTGACCGTAGGAGCATGGCTGGCCTAGTCATACCTCGTATTCCGTATTTTGGGATGTGGGGCGTAATATGGTTTAGTTGGTATCAGAGCCTGTGTTTAGTATCAAGGGATAACATTAACTATGCTGTATTACGTTATTCTTGTTTCACTACTCTTGATTTCTATCCTTGAATCTGAACCTATTCTTTTGAATCTTCCAGTGATATGACGTCCCCGAACGACCCCTCTTCGGACTCCAGCTCTCAGGACCGCACGGAAAGAATACTTAGTGCACTGACCACTCTCGCGGAAGCTCAGGAGAGGAAGACAGATTTGCTTACTGAGGGACTCAGGGCGATTACCGCTGCAGGAGGACCCTCCGCACTTATTACCGCCCCCGAGGGCGCTACTCCACCAGCTTATCAGGCTAGGGCTGGTACTGTGTCAGACTTCCGACGGTTACACCCAGCTGCGTTCACGGGACTAGCTGAACCCCTTGAGGCTGAACAATGGCTGGTAAACATGGAAAATTTATTGACAGCCGCCAGGGTTCCAGAGGAAGACAGAGTGGATGTGATAAAGATACAATTAGAAGACGAGGCCCGTACATGGTGGTCGGTAGAAGAAAGCAGACTTGAAGGGCCGATCGAATGGAGCAAGTTTAAGGAGTGTTTCTTAGATCATTATTTTCCTCCCACAGCCAAGGCAGAAATGGAGGAAAAGTTTATTCTTTTAAAGCAGAATGGACGTCCAGTGGACGTTTATGCGGCAGAGTTCAACCGTTTGAGCCGCTTTGCTCCATACATGGTCGAATCAGAAGTCACCAGGGCCAAACGTTTCCTTCAGGGGTTAGATTTTGAGTTGCAGCAGCTGATTGCATCGTTGGATCTACAGACTTTCGCACAGGTACTCAACGCGGCGAGAGTTCAGGAGCAATTGATTAACAAGTTCAGAAGACCCCCAGCCGTTCCAGCACGTACCCACGCGCCATCTCGAGGAGCTATACCGGTTCACAGAGCAGGGACGACGCAAATGAAGGGCCCGTTTGTACCACAGCATCGCCCCCAAAGACAGGGCGTAACTTGCGGCTATTGCGGTAGAGGAGGACATACTCAGAAGGACTGTCGCTGTGCCAAGGGACAGTGCCTGATTTGCGGTTCCAGTCAACACAAGATTAACAGTTGTCCTGAGCGAGCAGAAATACAGGGAGGTTCTGGACCGTCACAGCAGAGGCCGCAAGAGCAGAGACAACCATTTACAGGTCGCGGTCAGGGACGGGCTTTCACCTTGACCGCAGAGCAGGAAGAAGCGTCAAGAGATGTGGTTACAGGTACTCTACTCGTACATTCCTTGCCAGCTAGAGTACTTTTTGATTCAGGAGCATCGCATTGTTTCTTGTCTGAGCATTTCACAAATACACACTCAATACCACATGAACCACTAACCAAGGGATGGAAAATTCATACGGGTAATGGCATCATAATATCTAGTCGAGAATGTAGATTATGCCCGGTTGTAGTGTGTGTCAGGGAATTCTATGCGAATTTCCTCCTAATTGGGACAGGCAGTTACGACGCAATTCTTGGGATGGATTGGATGAGCACTTTCCACGCAGTTATCGATTGCCGTGCTAAAAAGGTGATCTTCCGCATCCCTAATCACCCGGAGTTCATTTTCGAGGGCGGAAGCGAATCTTTGGAGCCAGTTAAGTATAGAGCCAAGCCCAAGGAACTGACAGCTATGGAGGTTGATAAGAGCCCAGTTCCAGAAATTGTTCGGGACTTTCTAGACGTATTTCCTGAAGATCTTCCAGGTCTACCACCTCCTCGAATTTTGGAGTTCTCAATCGACTTGACTCCAAGTACGGCCCCAGTATCCAGAGCTCCATACAGAATGGCACCAGTGGAGTTGACGGAATTGAAGAAACAGGTCGAAGAATTATTGGAGAAGGGATTTATTCGGCCAAGCGCTTCACCGTGGGGTGCACCAGTTCTATTAGTAAAGAAGAAGGATGGATCGTTGCGAATGTGCATAGATTACCGGGAGCTGAACAAGGTCACAATAAAGAACAAGTACCCAATCCCGCGTATCGATGACCTATTCGATCAGCTAAGTGGAGCCAAGGTTTTCTCAAAGTTGGATCTCCGTTCTGGATATCATCAAATCAGAGTAGCAGCCGAGGATGTATGCAAGACGGCTTTCAGGACCCGATACGGACATTACGAGTTCCTTGTGATGCCGTTCGGTGTTACCAATGCCCCAGCAATATTCATGGATTTAATGAACAGGGTGTTCGCAAAATACTTGGACACGTTTGTCGTTGTGTTTATCGACGACATACTTGTCTATTCGAAGACCCGGGAAGAGCATGTTGAGCATTTGCGCACGGTACTGCAGGTTCTTCGGGAAGAGAAGCTGTATGCAAAGCTAAGCAAGTGTGAATTCTGGCTCGACAAGGTACAGTTTTTAGGACATATTGTTTCAGGCGAAGGCATCTCAGTGGACCCGGCAAAGATAGAATCTGTCAGAGATTGGCCGACGCCGAAATCAGTAGCAGAGATCAGGAGCTTCCTGGGATTGGCAGGTTATTATCGGAGATTCATCCAAGATTTCTCAAGGATCGCGGAACCATTGACGAAGCTGACAAGGAAGGACGTGCCGTTTACATGGACAGAAGAGTGCAATCAGGCATTCGACACTCTGAAGCAGAAGTTAACCACAGCACCTATACTTACAGTACCAGATAATTCCGGTGGCATGGTGATACACAGTGATGCCTCGGGGAAGGGTTTAGGCTGTGTTTTGATGCAACACGGCCGAGTGGTTGCTTACGCCTCTCGACAACTGAGAAACCACGAGAAGAACTACCCCACGCATGACTTGGAGTTAGCCGCGGTAGTCTTTGCACTGAAGATTTGGAGGCACTATCTTTTGGGTGAGAAAGTGGAGGTTTACACGGATCATAAAAGTTTGAAGTATGTTTTCACCCAGAAGGAACTAAACATGAGGCAGCGCCGATGGCTAGAGCTGATGGCAGATTATGACTTGGACCTTCAATATCACCCGGGGAAGGTCAATGTTGTACCAGATGCACTCAGTCGCAAACCAGCGGTCATGATGTTGACCGATCAGAGGAGTATTATTGAGGATTTCCAGAGACTTGAACTTGAGGTCATTACTCCGAACGCACTCAGTCAATTTTGGCAACTACAGGTGCAATCTTCCCTAGTGGATCGCATCAAGATTGCACAAGCGGATGATCCCCGATTACAAAAGTTCAGAGAGCAAGTGGAAGCTGGACTAAGAACAGATTTGATTATACATGAAGATGGCTCCTTGAGATTCGGTAGCAGACTCTGCGTACCTAAAGGTGATGTACGATAAGAAGTGTTCAGCCTATTCTGTGCATCCAGGAGGTACAAAAATGTATCAGGACCTAAAGCAGCACTTTTGGTGGAACGGAATGAAGCGGGAAATTGCGAGGTTCGTATCCAGGTGCTTGGTATGTCAGCAGGTGAAGGCGGAACATCAGAGGACAGCAGGATTGTTACAACCATTGCCGATACCTGAATGGAAGCGGGAGCACATTACTATGGATTTTGTGACGGCTTTACCACGGAGCCCTAGAGGCAATAACGCTATTTAGGTTATCGTCGATCGCCTCACAAAAGCTGCACACTTTCTACCTTTCCGAGTGGGACAGTCGACAGAATCACTGGCAGAAAGATATATGCAGGAGATTGTGCGACTTCACGGTGTTCCAGTCAGCATTGTGTCAGACCGGGACACGAGATTCTTGTCACACTTTTGGAAGAGCTTACAGGAGAGTTTGGGAACCCGCCTTAAATTCAGTACAGCTTATCACCCACAGACGGATGGACAGTCCGAGCGTACAATTCAGACGCTCGAGGATATGTTGAGAGCCTGTATGTTGGACTTTCAGGGTTCCTGGGAGGACCATCTGCACCTAGTCGAGTTTTCTTACAACAATAGTTATCAGGCTAGTATTCAGATGGCTCCTTTTGAAGCGCTATATGGGCGTAAGTGTCGATCTCCAGTATGTTGGGATGATGTGGGAGAACGAAGATTACTGGGCCCCGAACTCATTGTTCAAACAGTTGACAAGATCCAAATGATCAGGCAGCGTATTAAGACGGTTCAGGATCGACAGAAGAGTTGGGCAGACACCAGCAGAAGGGCACTTGAGTTCGAAGTTGGAGATCATGTATTCTTGAAGATTTCCCCTACACGTGGAGTTATCAGATTCGGAAGTCGGGGAAAACTTAGTCCCCGTTTTATCGGACCTTTTGAGGTACTAGAGCGAGTAGGAGAGGTGGCCTATCGACTGGCCTTACCTCCATCGCTAGCTGGTGTGCACAATATCTTTCACGTGTCACAGTTGCGGCGTTACATTCGAGATGAGAGCCATGTTCTGGACCATTCAGAATTAGTTTTGGGGACTGATCTGTCATACGAGGAGCAGCCTACTACCATTCTCGACCGCAGAGAGAAAGTGCTGAAGAATAAGGTTATTCCGTTAGTCCGAGTGTCTTGGGGCGGTCGTTCCCCAGGAGAATCCACCTGGGAGCGGGAGGAAGATATCCGTGATCGTTATCCACATCTCTTTGTTTAGTACATTGTTTCTTGTATCTCTGTTAATTTCGAGGACGAAATTTTGTTAAGGGGGGTAGGATGTAAATCCCCGTTTCCATTCTAATAAAAATTTCCTATTCTCTGAAATCCCAGTGACTTCTTCTCTTTTCCTTCATATTTTGATTTGGTTGTCTATACTTAATATGTATATTTTTCCTTAACCCAAAACCAAAGCCGAATTAAACCAAAGTGAGTAAATGCTCAAAACTTAAACCTACTTATAACTTTCAGCCATTCAAAACTTTTAATTAAATCCCTTTTTAAAATTTTCCCTCAGCCCAATCAAACTTTTACCTCAGCCACCTTCTTTAAAATTCCTCACCATTTTCGGCCCGTCCCCCTTAAAATCCCTCAACCCATTTTCTTTTTCAAGCCCAATGGCTTTTCTCAGCCCACTTCTTTTTTTTGAGAATTGATTGTTTTTTTTTAAACCGGCCCGTTTCACTTCCGAAGCCACGAAATTTTTAAAGGAAAAAAAATGAAATTTTTGGCGGCCCACTCCCTGCGCCCGCGCCCAATTCTCCGCTTCAGACCCGACCCTGTTCATCTTCCATTCAAAAAGAAAAATCCCCAACGGCTACTCCATTAACTCGTGCGCGATCCCAGCTCCTCGCCGCGCTTCACGCCCACGCCCACGCCCTCATTCCTGCCGTTACACCCACGTTTTCAACCTCGTCTCTCCCTCTCCAACTCACTCTTCATCTTTCCTCTACTTTCACCGAGCCCCAAACCTCCCATAACCCACTACAACCTCCACCCACGACGACGACGAACTTCCTTCGATCCCCGACTACATCACCTCACGTCTCCTCCACCAACTCTCTTCTCCCTCCACGACTCCTCCCTTCATCACCCGAGCACCCACCAACTCGAGACCCGACCCTGCACACCGACCCACTGCAACCAAGCTCGACACCCCTCGACGCCGGTGAACCCCCACCACGTCGCCGATCTCTCAAAAATCTCCTCAACATCATCGTCATCACAACAATTCCTAGTCACTGCTCAACCTATTCCCCCTCTCCACAATTCCAAAATCCAATTTTCTTTCAAAAACAGTTTTGTTTCTCACTGCTAACTCCCCGGTGCCCATCGCCGGAGCGACGTCGTCGACCGTCGGCAACCCCAATACATTTGCAGAGGATCATAAAGCATCCCTCAACGTCCAGTGGCTGTGCAAACGACTCCGGACAACCCCGACGCGAGATCTACAACTAGATCGAGGCTCGCGGGAATCCGATACGTGGCGTATATCGCGCGTTCGCGACGACACTGTTGCCGTACGACCCCGAGGCGCTCTCCAGGCAAGTATTTACTTGCTTCATGCTATAATAATAGTATTACCCATCTAGATCATGTAGTTTACAACTTTCCGATTTCCTATACGTGTTAAAACCTAAGTGCTCGATATTAGTTACTAATAGAAATAATTGTCTAATTTGACGGAAATCGATATTTTATGTTGGCTCTTATAGTGATGAATATCTTGTGTGAAATTCGCTGGAAAATACGAATGTTTGTAACGAAAATCGATACCCCAAACATGTCGTTAAAACTAGAACTCCCTCGTACCTGAAAACGAATAAAATCACCATAAATCATACACATATCAGAAAGATGCGTTCGAGGGCTTAAATCGAAGCCGACTCGACGAACTTTAATACTATGTAGAATTTTAATGTTTTCTGTTCTGAAACCCTGAAGATAATTAGATCGGAACACGACTCTGGACTGCAGTCCAGAGCGTTTTTGATTAGAGTGTTCTTTCTAAAGTCCTACGTCCCCGTGTTTCCTGAAATCGTGTGATACGGAACTTTCAGTAGTTATAAGATATACCTGTTAGTGAAAGAAAACAAGTGGTTTCAGTCCGATTCATCGCAGTTTGTTATTTTAAACTTATTTTAAGAGGGCAGAACGTAAAGCTGTCCAGAACACTTTCTGAAATGACATTTGAGATTGAACTGTGTATAATTTTCAACGTACAGATGCGATTGAGGATCCGTCTATTGCGTTGAATACTTTATCGAAAACCCTAAATTTCATCTAACTGTGACATCGCTAAATTCTGAGCCCAACTGGGCGCAATTCGTGTCGCGAAACAGATGGTCAGTTCTGAAATTGGAATTCCAGCCGCGAACACTTAAACTGAAACAGTTATATCTTGAAAACCGAAACTCCGATTGTACTGAAACAAATTTTGATGAATTACTGACTGATTGTTCTATATATCTTACCTACATCATTTTTGCTGAATTCGTAACATTTTAATTTGTGCAATTTATTTTAGTTCATGACATGCATGCTAATTCATAACATACAGAGCTTATTGGTAGCATACAATACATATATCATACCCTTGTCATATACACAGTGTTAGTGCGTGTGGACATTGCATTATCGTGCGTGATAGATGTTGGTTTAGGAGTGACGAGTACACCAATGGAGAGTGAACATTCGTGACAGTGATTGATACAGTGGATAGTGATGAAACCGTGTCATTGGTATACTCGTACACAACTAGATCAATATCTTAAATAGTGTAACCTGGGGAAAAAGGGGAAATCAAAGTGGAAAGAGTATCGTATTTAGCTGGACCGTGTTTAGAGGATGATCATTCAAACCGTGATACTTATACGTGTAGGACAGGATCTAGCGATCCGGCTGACAGGGTTATGTCCCGGGCATGTGGGCCGTTGTCTCGGGTATGTACGAGACTCCTGTTAAACATGATCCTCCTTCCACTATGTGATTTCAAACATGACCTAGAGACCGATAGGGACACATAATATATTCTGCATCATATTGTGACATAGTGATTACTTGCATTATTCTCATACCAGTATTACCTTATTTACCTGTTGCATCTGATTGTAATAATATTATTATTTGTGTCGCTCTGACGACCTGAGTATGCATGCTCAGATTCCGCGGGAGGACCAGCACCGGAGACGGATCTATCCTTTGAGTTCACGGAGATATAGTTGGTGTACCTACTTCTTTTACTTCTTTCCATAAAAGAGATTGTGAGATTGGACTTGGTTAGTTATCATTTTATTATCTGTAATCTGTGAACAATGAAATTTTAATGTAATAAATTACTGATGTGAATCCTTTAATACTGTGCTTTATTACTGATTACCATGTAGTGCTAGAAGCCGAAGTGTGACTACAGCGGGACGATCCCTTGACCGTAGGAGCATGGCTGGCCTAGTCATACCTCGTATTCCGTATTTTGGGATGCGGGGCGTGACAGAATTGATCACACCAATTCAGCGACGTTAAACACCGCATATCACATATACCGTCATATTAATAAGATTAAACACTTTAACCACGTCAATACGGAAACTATGTCAACGAATTCCAAAACCCACGATGCCGAAATAGAATTTCCAAAAACTGAAATTCAAGATCAGCCACGGCTACAAAACATCATCATTTCTTGCATGAATCGAAACCCAAACGACCCAAAAACTTCCCGAGACACTGGGGGAATCTCAGTCACGACCCATGAGGCCCCGGGGGCCATTGGGTAGGAGCTCCAACTTATGGCCACAAAATTATGTCCATGGGTTGGATGCTGGGACAACAAGTGCACAGCTACGCGCTTGCTGTCCTAGCACCACACCCGAGACCATTTCGTGATGTTCTCAGATGTGGGAGCATACCCAAGCCTCCAGGGATAACCCTGGGTCGCTCACGCGCCACCACGGGGCTCTCAGTCCAAACTGAGTGCCCCGAGATGCAAGTTATTTGCAAAAATAGTTACTGGTTTAGATCAAATTTTCAAAAAGAAACTGTTTTGTTTTGTAAAATGGTTTTGGAAATTCAAATGACCACAAAACCAATTGCAAGTATTTTATTTGTCTCTGATACCATGTAAGTGGACGGGGTTAGTGTTGGGTTATGGAGGGGCTCCGGCCATCAAACCGTGGCCGATTGCGGAACAAATTTTTTTCTAAACTAGCGCTAACACAACCCGATACTACGGATCGACCATTAGCCCTAAGCTAGCAAACATAAAGAGAGATTTTAGAATGGTTATACCGAATGATCTGTGTCCTTCAATCTTCAACTACCTTCCCAAGCTCATAGAGGCCTCCTTGATCTAGATTGATCTCTGGTCTCCCTCCATCGAAGATGATCCACCCGAGAGTCTATGAAACGAGCTCCAACCTTATATCCGAGATAACTAGGGTACCTAGATTGCTACACTAGATAGCCTATGAGAAGTAGAGAATGATGAAGGATTAATTTGTCTCAAGAAACCCTAGGTTTCTTAACACATGAGAGGGTTAGGGTGGAGGTAGAAGATGATGCCATGAGGATGAGAGTGTTGTGAACAACTAAAGTGAGGAAAGAAAAAGAAATGGCTAAGTCTTTTGTTGTGTTGTGAGAGTTCTTGAAATAATAGAGCCATCCCAAATAAATATCTCAAATTTCCAAAATATCTTAAGTCAACAAAAATATCTTAAGTCAACATAATCTCACAACAAACAAAAACCTTAAGCATGCTTGAATAATAACCATGGGTCACTAATAAGCCATGCCACAAAAAATGCAATAAACACCTCATCCTGTATCTTAATAACCTTTTAATCCAAAAAGGTCTAAACCATAATGAGGTGTAATCTTGTAAGAAATTATAAGAATACCCCTCATCCGTATATACATACTCACATCCATATTCTGAAAAATACGAATACAAAGAGATGAAAATAATCCAACAATATAACTAGGATCTGTCTTCAACCAAAGCCCACTAGTATTATCCGTCTGAATCATGATACGTGCACAAGTGCACGTATATGATCGAACACTGCCGTAAAACCATACGGCCTCTACATCGTTTCGCCCGAAGCAGGGAAACTCTCTGTGTGGGACTCTAAAGACTCGTCAATACGCTGGAAGTGGGTTTAACCACAAGCACGTCAGCGGCACTAGCTGTATGTAACGGCTACCCAGGTATTGAGCGAAAGGGAGGCCGACGAGTAAACTCATCCTGAAACCCTACCAAGCCTGACAGTGACAATATCCGTACAGTCCGGTCAGTTCGTTTAAGAGTATCGCATATCGAGTCTAGGGGGTGGATAAAGTCAGACCCCTAATAACACGACATTTCGTGTCGGTATGAAGCTCATCACCCACTAAGAAACTACTGATCCGAATCTGTAATTCACGACTGCCTTGGCCAAGGATTTCTGGTGATGGCCACCCATGCACTGTGCGACATCAACCCCCAATACCAGAAGAGACAAATCCCCGACGATCCGCTCACTGCCTCCATATGGCTCGGGACTATACCCAACTAAAACATGTTTGCACGACTCCTTTGAGCCGTGGTAGGGTAGTAATCAAAGCACAGTGGGAACTCACATGAGACAAATGACGATCTTAGGTCGACAGACTAACCTGTACACATGTCACCTGGAAACTGCTATCTGACAATAGGTATAATACCAACTAGCATGTTCCCGGCGAGTACGTACGGTGTACTCATAACCCAATGAACACCTGTATACTATCTTAGGTGAACAATCAGACACCAATGGCTTGTGAGACTGGCCACCGCCCCCCGTCGGGGTCTCGATCAGCATACACTAGTCTACTCTGGAGTATCGATACAAGGTCTCGAAACTCTCTCGACTATGGACATTTAAGGATGTGCCTATAGACCACCCAGCTCCCACATATATGATCGCCATCATAATTCTGGTAGTCAAGCAAGAATCCTATGGGCTCTATCAACATGTAATAGTGATCTATAATGCCACATAATGCTGTACATGATGATAAAGACAAACTATTATCTCGAGTAAGACTATTCTACCGGTATAGTTCCTCCCTCAATCATCATAATCACCTGCATGCAATGTTTACCGCCGGAAACCGGAAAGACGTGGCGAACGTCTAGCCTGAATCTGGGGGCAGATACTAATTGGTGCTATCCGTCCACCTCTCCGAAGATGCCAAGTTGATTTATGGCACCATGAATCGAAGGTTTAAATGGATGCGGTCGATGTAGCAGACTTCGTCAGGTTCCCCCTCATTTGAGGGGTTTTTTGATTGTGGGGACGCTCTTCCCTGCAGGCGCAAGCCCCTGCAATTAATTACGCTACCGCATCGCGGTAACAACATTTTCCTTCTCCAGATGGTCACTTCGTGTCGTGGGTGTTTGTTTTGTTTGTGGTTGCCCGTGGATTGTATACGGAGACTAATTTATGTTGTCGCCCGTAGGGCTTGGATTAGTCCAAATCCGTATCTTCTTAGATTTGGGTTTGGGGTTTGGGTTTAAGGATACGTTAGCCTTATTTGAGACTAAGATCAACTTAAACGTATGTTAATGATACGTTATTCTAATTTTTAGACTAAGATCAACTTAACAGGCACATTTAGATCTGACAAGAGAGCAATTGGGCTCTATTATTTAGTTTAGAGACATTGCGGTTGATTAACAGTTTAAGGACATGGTGGTCCAATGTTAGTTTAAGGACATCTCGGTCCAACGGTAGTTTAAGGACATCTCGGTCCAGGTTAAGGACATCGTTGTCCGTGGGTGTTTAAGGACCCCACAGTCCAGGTTAAGGACATCATAGTTCATGGGCTTAAGGACCCCACAGTCCGGTTTAAAGACATCGTAGTCTATAAGTTTAAGAACATCGTATTCCATGAGTTTAAGGACCCCACAGTCCGTAGAAATGTGTGGTCATCTGGACCCGTCACCTCTCTGAAGACGTTGAAGGATTACAACGACAAATATCAGAGGAGTAACGAGATGTACCCTCGAACCGGTGTGAATTGTTCGAAAGATCTGTAGCCCAGTTTGAGACTAAGATCTGTTGAATACTTCTGAGCAGATGTGCTCAGTTCAATATAAGTTGAGGACTTATGTCCAGAATTAGGCTAAGTCCAATTAAAATGTTTAACATTTTGTTGTTCTGGCTATTGAGCCTTTACTTGGACTCAACCCTTTTAGTAATGCTAAGTATTAGATCTTGACATCTTTTGTCTTGTATTGAATGCATAGCATTCATCAGAAAAAAGTGTGTTCTGACAATGCGGCACGTGGCGAGCCAGGCGCTTTGCGCCAATTAGAAAGCGCGTTGCGCTTCTGTCGAGTAGCGCACACGAAAAGGACACGTGTCGCGCTTAGCTCTAAGCGCCAGCTTATGAGCGCATTGCGCTTTCAATTTATGAGCGGTTTGCGCTAGTTTGGTGGTGCACCAGTGAGTGACACGTGGCGCGCTTGGCGCTGAGCACCAGCCCATGAGCGCAGTGCGCTATCTCGGAAGCGCAAACCGCAAGTTGCATATGTGGTTGACACGTGGCACATTTTGACGCTGAGCGCCGATCCAAGGAGCGCAAAAGTGCAGTTCATGAGTGCAAAGCACTTTTCAGTAGCGCAAAGCGTATTTGATCAAATTTATGATCAGAGAACAAGTTTATGTTCTCCCTTTAAAGGAGGCCTTGCCTCAAGGTTCAAGAACAAAAAGTTCTTATTTATAAAAAAGGGCACTGCCTTTGTAGACCAAGGATTTATGAATGAAGTGAATACTACTTTTTAATTTTTATAATAAAATCTCTGATCTCTCTTTGTTTTATCAAAGAGCTTGGTCTTTTGTAGATCTATGATCTTTTTTAGAAGATAGTTCTTCTTTTATGAGATGATTTCATCTCTGTGTTTAATAATCATGTTCTTTACCTTGAAGAAAAATGATCTTCCTTCACCAAAAGCTTGCTTTTCTTTTTCTTTGAGTTTTCTCAAAGTTTGTAGGGTTTTTTTCTATATCAGCCTTTAAGTCTTGGGGCCTTTATATAGGGCCATTTGATTTGTTAAATCAGTTTCAAGAGATCTTTCTCTGATTGATTTGGGAATATTTCTCACCGTTGGATCTTTGATCCTAAGGCTTCTACTTTGCAGAAGATAATCTTCTTGTTTTAATAAGATTGAAAAGATCTTTTCGTAACAGAATTTTAATTCTAATTAATTAATAATTTTTTATATTAGATCTTTTGATCTAACGGTGGGGAATTTTTAATTCCAGCGCTGGCGCCCCTTGCGTTGGCGCCCCTTGCGCTAGCGCACCTACGTTCGACACGTGGCGCGCAGCGCAACTGCGCTGGCGCACCTGTGTTTGACACGTGGCGCGCAGCGCAGAGCGCTGGATCTAAAGCGTTGCTTCAACTTTTGAGTTTTGAAATTTTAAAACTGAGCTTTTCTCTGATTGGGGGAAACAGAAGCGTCGCTTCATTTCAAATCTTGGAATTTGAACAGAGCTTTGCTTTGATTGGGAAAATAAATGCCCCCCACCATTGCGCTTACATGGCCCACACGTGAGCACAACGGTGGCAACATCTGAGCCATTGGATCAACTCAGAAGTTGAAGAGGCGGCTTAACGCCTATAAATAGGACCCTTGGTCCTCTAGATGATTTTCATCTTCTCCTTGAGAATTATCTCTTCTTCAGAGCATTGCTCCCCTGTTTGAGAACCTTTTAAGAGTCAAAACTTTGTTAAAATTTAGGTAAAGTTTAAAAATTTTACTAAATTAGGATTTTACCCATTAATAGAGCCTTGTTCTTCATAGATCTTCGATCTAAAGAAAACCCATTTAGGGTTTCAATGATAGAGTTTTGCTCTCTTCAGAGTTTATTCATGGATCTTGAAGATCTTAGAATTTTTAATTTATAAAAATTAATTGTAATTAATTCTTGATGGATTTTTCCATCATCATTAAAGAGCCAGGCTCTTAGCATTCCCGAGGAATCTCTTTAAATTCCTTTCATAATTGACTTTGACAGGTGTCATTCCTGTCTACAGTGCCTTGCTCTCGGGGAATTTAAATCCTTGACCCGAAGGGTTGCTTATTAAATGAGATTCCCTTTTTAGGATTTCTCACAGATTCGAATTTATTAGGTGTCATAATTAGAATTCGTTTCCTATTTTTAATAAGAATTTGCCTAATCAGTCTGTCCGCTAATTCTTGTTAATTTTCTTTTCCAGGAGTTATGGACGCTCATATGTATGACCTTGATAAGATCATCTCTTACGGAGACATTCGCTCACTCGGTCGTTCTCAAAATCGAGAATTCACAAACGCCCAGTGTGCCAAAATCATGAGTCGCTTTGATGCATACGATGGTCGACTGCTTCCTCGACGTTCCTCTCTCCTGAAGCTTATCGTGGGAGCGATCTGGGAAGCGCTTCCTCTATTCTGTACCGGCGTGCCACTTAAGGCATTGGATGCTACCGAGGATAAGGTGCACTCGGTGTATCTGATGGGCCTAATCTCAAAGAGAAGGCGAGACAACCTGATCGATCTTCTGCATCAGGCTTTTCAACATGCGGCAATACTTGCTGCCTATCGGAGGGTGGAGGACATCCGTGAAGATCCTGACGCTTGTGATCGCGAAAGAAAGCATACTAGGATGGTTCGAAAGGCCTGGAAGATTCTGGACAACGTCACTTTTGAATTCCTCAATCCATGCCCTGGATCTGAGGTTTTGCTATTGTAATCATCTTGATAATGCTTTTTTTTACTGCTTTCATAATTGTAAGAACTTTTCCGCAGTATGAATGGAAAATTCTTCATTTCAGCTTGTTTTGTTTTATGTACTAAATCTTTTGCACATGCATGAACGGGTATGCCTCGAACGCTTAATTAAATGCGAATTAAATGTTCTCCTTGTCGCTTTCTTCTCTTTATTGCTGGCATGTTATCTTTGTAAGCGTAGCCTGTAGATGGTATATAGCTGTCCATCTTGGACTCTTTGTAGGGCGGTGATGGCTTAGGAAACAGGGTTAGGATCTGTCACCTAAGACTTTTCAATTTTATGAGCCGTGAGGGTCTCATAAAGACTTTTCTCCCTACGAGTCGAGAGGATCTTGTAGGTGTGTTTTCTCCTGAGGAATCGTGAGGATTCCTAAGTGTGTTTTCCCTTATAAGTCGTAAGGATCTTATATGAGAGTTTTCTTCCTTACGAATCGAGAGGACCCATAAGTGTTTAGTGGGATAGACATGTAGATGACGTATTTGCAAAACGGGGTCATATGGATGACGTATTTCCGTGACTGGGTCATATGGATGACGTATTTCCGAACGGGGTCATGAGGATGACGTATTTCCGAACAGGGTCATGTGGATGACCTATTTCCGAACGGGCTCATGTGGATGACGTATTTCCGAACGCGGTCATGTGGATGACGTATTTCCGAACGGGGTCATGTTGATGACGTATTTCCGAGCGGGGTCATGTGGATGACGTATTTCCGAACGGGGTCATGTGGATGACGTATTTCCGAACGGGGATGACGTATTTCCGAGCGGGGTCATGTGGATGACGTATTTCTGAGCAGGGTCATGTGGATGACGTATTTCCGAACGGGGTCATATGGATGACGTATTTCCGAGCGGGGCCTTATGGATGACGTATTTCCGAACGGGGCCATGTGGATGACGTATTTCCGAACGGGGTCATGTGGATGACGTATTTCCTAGCGGGGTCATGTGGATGACGTATTTCCGAGCGGGGTCATGTGGATGACGTATTTCCGAGCGGGGTCATGTGGATGACGTATTTCCGAGCGGGGTCATGTGGATGACGTATTTCCGAGCGGGGTCATATGGATGACGTATTTCCGAACGGGGTTATGTGGATGAAGTATTTCCGAGCGGGGCCATATGGATGACGTATTTCCGAACGGGGTCATGTGGATGACGTATTTCCGAACGGGGTTATGTGGATGACGTATTTCCTAGCGGGGTCATGTGGATGACGTATTTCCGAACAGGGTCATGTGGATGACGTATTTCCGAACGGGGTCATGTGGATGACGTATTTCTGAGCGGGGTCATGTGGATGACGTATTTCCGAGCGGGGTCATATGGATGATGTATTTTCGAACGGGGTCATGTGGATGACGTATTTCCGAACGGGGTCATGTGGATGACGTAGCGTCTGTTCTAATGAGACGAATATCGGAGTGGTCTCCAGGTTGTCTGTGAGCCGTTGAGATATGGCTTCTTCTTCTGATGGAGCCTGGGAAAGAAGGCGTGATTCCTTCTTTGTTTGTGCCCCTGGATTGCGTACAGGGATTGATGTAATATCACCTGTAGGACATAAATTTTATATGTTTTTTATTTCCACGATGCTATATCATTTCAGCTTTTATATAGCGAAGGTCGCGATTGCCCAATCATTTCGGCTATTTTTCGCGGTGCCCAATCATTTCGGCTATTTATTTTATTTTTACTCGCTGCTTTTTGTTGCGAGTTGCCCAATCATTTCGAATATTTTGCATGCATACATTTTTTTTACTTGCTGGTTTTGTTGCAAGTTGCCCCATCATGTCGGCTATTTTTCGTATGCATGTGTGGCTCGCTAGCTTCTCGCTGGAAGCCTGGAATTAGACACCGATTTCGGCATCAGCACCGCTGCAACCGGGATATTGCCAGGAGCGAATCATCATTTGCCTTTGTCGATGTCGAACAAAGGTGTCTTAGTAGACAGGGTTAGGATCCTGTCGACTAAGGCTTTGACTTCATGAGCCGTAAAGGTCTCATAAAGGTATTTCTCCCTGCGAGTCATGAGGATCTCGTAGGTGTGCTTTATCCTTAGGAATCGTGAGGATTCCTAAGTGTATGGTCTCTTATAAATCGGAAGGATCTTATAAGAGTGTTTTCTCCTTATAAGTCGAGATGACTTATAAGGGCTATTCTCCGGGTAGACATATCTCTAGTCACGGATGGGACTCTATTAGGGAAATGTTTATTCGTGCCCGTGGATTGTATACAAGGGTCAGCATTGAGCCGCTTGTAGGGCAGCATCGGAGGTTGTGGTGGCTACTTAAGAACAGGTTCAGATCCCTGTAGCTTAAGACTTTGGAAACCTATGAGCCGTGAGGGTCTCATAAAAAGGTTTTACTTATGAGTCGTGAGGATCTCGCAAGTGTAATTTATCCCTTGGGATCGTGGGGATCCCTAAGTGTGTTGCTCCCTTGTGAGTCGTAAGGATCTCATGCAGGTGGTTTCTCTTTACAAAGTCGAGAAGACCTTGCAAGTGTCTTTTAACGAGATTGCGCCCTTTCAGGTTTTCACAAAACTCGCCGATAGCCCTGTTGTTTTTACTCACGGAGCCCTTTCGGGTTTTCATCCGTGCCCATTTTGCTTATGGACATACCGTTTTCTTTTTTTTATTATTCTAACGAGCTTGCGCCCTTTCGTGTTTTCACAAAACTCGCCGGTAGCCCTGGTTTTTTTTACTCACGGAGCCCCTTCGGGTTTTCATCCGTGCCCATTTTGCTTATGGACATACCGTTTTCTTTTTTTTTATTCTAATGATATTGCGCCCTTTCGGGTTTTCACAAAACTCCCCGGTAGCCCTGTTGTTTTTACTCACGGAGCCCTTTCGGGTTTTCATCTGTGCCCATTTTCCTTATGGACATACCGTTTTCTTTTTTCTCTTTTTTTTATTCTTTTTTCTTGTATCACCTTTGGGATGCTGCAATCCACCGTAGTTTATCGACATCTCGATCAACGGCTAGTTTTAGGACATAGTGGTCCATTGTTAGTTTTAAGGACGTTTCGGTCCGTTTTTAGTTTAAGGACGTTTCAGTCCGTTGTTAGTTTAAGAACGTTTCGGTCCGTCTTTAGTTTAAAGACGTTTCGGTCCAATGTTAGTTTAAATACGTTTCGGTCCGTCGTTAGTTTAAGGACGTTTCGGTCCGTCGTTAGTTTAAGAACGTTTCGGTCCATCGTTAGTTTAAGGACGTTTCGGTCCGCTGTTAGTTTAAGGACGTTTCGGTCCGTCGTTAGTTTAAGGACGTTTCGGTCCGTTAGCTGGCTACTACTTATAGAGTTTGGGCATAGAAAGATAGCGAGCGGACATAGTCATCGTCATCTATCATTGACATAGGCCGTGACTCGTCAGGCTTAGTATTTCTTTAAGAAGCGATCATTTATTGGCCTAAAGGGCCTTTCGCCATGCATGTCCATAAGTAGATAGGCCCCACCCTGGTAGACCTTGTCTATGATGTACGGGCCTTCATAGTTCGGCTCGAATTTCCTCCGCTTTGCACGATTGGGGATCATAGGTCTTTTGACCACTAGCACGAGTTCGCCTTGGAGGAATGTTCTCGGCCGAATTAATCTTTCATATGAGCACTTCATCTTTGCTTTATAAGCCTCCATATTTTGTTTCGCTATGAGTCGGGTTTCATCGAGGGCATCGAGCTCCTCAAGCCGAAGGTGAGCATTCTCTTCGTCCGTTAGCTCGTAATGAACTGCCACTCGTAAAGAGGGTAACTCTATCTCGAGGGGGAGTACCGCCTCTGTACCGAATACCAATGCGTACGGCGTTGGGTTCGTGGCTGTTTTGAACGTAGTTCGATACGCCCAGAGAGCTTCATGCAGTCTCCCGTGCCAGTCCTTCTTATTTCGAGACACCGTCTTTTTCACAATCTTCGTCAAGGTCTTGTTAAAAGCCTCATCTAGACCGTTAGCTTGGGGATTATAGACTGAGGAGTATCTCCAGTCTATGTTATGTTGTTGTGCGAAGCGGCTGATCTTGTGACTTCTGTAGGCTGGCCCGTTATCAGAGATAATCCATCGCAAAGTTCCAAACCGATAAATGACGTGCGTCTTGAAGAAATGGAGGATATTCTCCGTCTTCACATCCCTTAGCGGTACTGCTTCTGCCCATTTGGAGAAGTAATCAGTTGTCGCCAAAATGAATCGATGTCCTCTGGAGGATACTGGTTCGATGGGGCCGATTATGTCAGTCCCCCACATTTCGAACGGCCAGCTAGCCACTGTTGGATGTAGTGGATTTGGATGCTGATGGATAAAGTCTCCGTGAATTTGGCATGCGTGGCACTGCTTCGCGTATTCGAGGCAGTCTTGGATCATCGTGGGCTAAAAATAACCTATCTGTTTGATCTTCAGCTTCATCTTCGGCCCGGCTTGGTGAGAACCGCAGAGTTCGTCGTGAGTTTCTTGGACGACTCTCTTTGCCTCTTCAGGTCCCAGGTATCTTAGCCACAGAGAATCAAATGATCTCTTATACAGAGTATCATTGACGAAAGCAAAAGATAGAGCTCGCTTCATGAGCTGATGTTTTGAGAACGCATCTTCAGGTGTTCGACGGGATTTGAAGTGGTCTATAAAGACTTCTCTCCAATCCGTAACCTTTTCCTGGTCTTTTATTTGTAGATTCGTTTGCTCGGTCGCTCCCTTCTTTTCAGACGACTCCAGAGATACCTCTACTGGAGCAAGAATCCGACGGTTTTGCACAACGATCCTCACGTCATCGAGGTTCGCGTCGGCCAGCTCTTTAGCGAGCTTGGCTAACACATCCGTTTTGCTATTTTCCGCACGCGGTATGCTTTCCAAGGTGTAGGAAGGAATTTGAGTCAGCAGTCGTTGTACTCTTTCGCCGTATTTCACCAACTCAGGCTTGCACGTCTGATAGTCGCCGTTTACTTGACCGACGATCAGTTGAGAGTCTCCGTATATGAGGAGGTTTTTAATTCCCATGTCGATGGAGATCTCGAGAACTGCTATCAAAGCTTCATACTCGGCCTCGTTGTTCGTCCTCGGCTCTGTCAAGGAGACGGCGAATCGCATTATTCCTCCCTATGGAGTAACGAAGATGAGGCCTACCCCTGATTTGATTATAGGGGTGCTTTATTTGCGCTTCTTCATGGAGGACGCCCTATCAAAATAGAGTTCCCACCGCGTATCACCACCGTCGATCGTGTCAAATGCATGTTCGTCTGGCAGTTCGCAATTCAAAGGAGAATCGGCAGGTATCGGATGCTCAGCGAGGAAGTCGGCGATGGCCTGGCCTTTCACTACTTTAAGAGGTCGATAAGTTATCGAGAACTCCATCAAGAGCAGGGCCCATTTAGCAAGTCATCCCGTTAATAAGGCCTTCGACATCAAGTACTTGAGAGGGTCCACTTTTGATATGAGATAGACCTCATGCGCCAACGCGTAATGTCTGAGCTTCGTTACCGCGAAGATCAACGCTAGGCAATGTTTTTCAATGGGAGAGTAATTGCTTTCTGCCCCCAGTAGAACTCGACTCAAATAGTAGAGGGCTCTCTCCTTCCCTTGGTCGTTCTCTTGTGCCCACAATGCACCTAAGGAACCTTCAAGGGCGGTTGTATACAGAATGAGAGGTTTTCCTTTAACGGGAGCGGCCAGTACTGGCGGATTCTGCAGGTATTGCTTGATTTCTTCCAGTGCGCTTTGGCATTTGTAATCCCAGACGAACGGGGTTCCCTTCTTCATTAGGTGATTGTAGGGACGGCACTTGCCTGAGAGATTGGCTATAAATCGCCGGATATACGCGAGCTTTCCTTGGACAGACCGCAATTGCTTGAGAGTCCTTGGCGGAGGCATTTCCATAATCGCCTTGATCTTTAAAGGATCTATCTCGATGCCTCGATGTCGTACAATGAATCCTAGGAATTTGCCCGAGGAAACTCCGAACGCGCATTTGAGAGGATTCATCTTCAAGTTGTATTGCCGAAGGCGTTGAAATACGGTTTTCAAGGCGTTGAAATACGGTTTTCAGATGCTCAAAATGTTCCTCGTATGATTTGCTTTTTACTACAAGGTCGTCGATATAACATTCGATGATTTCATGTATGATGTCATCGAAGATCTTCGTTATGGCCCTCTGATAAGTGGGACCGACGTTCTTTAGACCGAAAGGCATCACCTTATAGAAGAATATGCCTAACGGGGTCCGGAAAGCAGTATGTTTTTGGTCTTCATGATGCATTTTTATCTGATTAATCCTGATGAGCCATCCATGAAGGAGAAAACCTCATGAGTGGACGTATTATCTATCATCAGTTCGGTGACCGGTACTGGGAAGTCGTCCTTTGGGCAGTCTATATTGAGATCCCGAAAGTCTACGCAGATGCGCAACGTCCCATTTTTCTTCATCACTGGGACAATGTTAGCGATCCATTCAGGATATTGAACCTTCTAGATAAAGCCAGATTCGATTAGCTTCTTGACCTCGGCGTTGATGCTCGTCTCAAGCTCAAGTCGCATTCACCTCGGTGCTTGCTTGATTGGATTAACACCCGGGGATATTGCTAATTTTTGGACAGCAATCTCTGGATCTAGTCTTGGCATCTCGGAATAATTCCATGCAAAAAAATCTCTATGCTGCATAAGCACATCTTTTAGTACAGCCACCCTTTCTTCAGACAATAGCTCACTAACGAATGTCGGCCGCGGGTCAGTTGCCGTCCCGAAATCAATTTTCTTGAGGTTATTTGCAGTAGTATGTATTCCATCTTCCAGCTCTTTTGGTGCCGGTGGAAATTCCGAGATTACCTCGTCATCATCGTTTTCGAAGCACCAGGGGAGTTCATCCACATTCTCGGGCTCCTCTTCTGACAGCGTTATCATGTGATAGGTACGAGATCGATTCCAAGACCGATGTTGATCCGCTTCTACTCTCGTGGCTTTGGGTTCATGCTTCTGCGACGGGGTTACCCTCCAGCTGCTGGATAGAGCGAACCTGCCCTGTTGATATTGGTCTTCGACCCAGTTCTTGAAGGTGAAGTGATTGATTGATTCGAAAGAGTGTTTTTATAGTTTTAACCGCAATCAGAACGGTGTCGCGTGTAGCTAGACCGAGGTGAGTACGGTTCGTCCTCTGGGAAACGTTGAATCTTTTACTCTTACTTTAGATGTGTTGAAAAAGGGAGGAGGAATAAAGAATTTTGTGGAAAGGTTTCTAGATCTACGTTAAGCAAGAATGCAAAATATATAGATCTAGATTATTTTAGGGATGTAGTTAATATAATAAGAGGGCTTGTAGGGTTCGTTAGGATTTAGTAGCTATGGACGATTAATTAAAAGTTACCCTTTTTATTCTTTAATAGATTTAAAACTAGAACGACGGCGATGCGTGTAGATTAGGCTTTCTGGAGGGAAAAGGAATCCCACTCATAACCCTTATCTCGACACGGAACTCCGTTCATATCTAGCCTTTACCAAAACAATCATTAATCTAATCTCTAATCGCGGTCGGAACTAACAAAGAATTGTTAGCGCGCCCGATTAGAATGTTAATGATTCTTTTGATAAAGTTCATAAACTTTATAGGACTTAAAAAGGGTTTAGGGATGTTCATCATCCATTAGCCTACCCTAATCCTACGAACCCTAACAAGCGGAGAATTACTCGCGCATGTTGGGAGAAAAAGAGATGGAAAGAAATTGCAAAATTAAATTACGAAGAAATAGAATAAGAAAAAGAAAGCTACCTTTATTAATCAACAATATTCATTACACTTTGATTCCTTAGAAAATGATTACAAAGACTAGTTGCTTCTCGATCTCTTCTAAGGAGGTAGATGAACCGTTGATGATCAGTCTGGATGCGTGAGCCGTCTTGGACTTCATGATCTCGTCGACTTGATGATTTTTCAAGAGGCTCTCGGTCTTTATTTATAGTCCCAAAGCCAGAACCTTTGCTTCCAAATATGGAAGTTAACAACAAAGATTCACCCCCAAAAAGCGCAGCCCCTAACTCCTCTATATTGCGGCGGATCCGCGGCCAACAGGGCGTTTGGCCGCGGATCCGCGACCAATGGTGGAGATCTCCTCATCATCTTTCTGTGGGTAGATCCTTATGACATGTGGCAATCTTTGGAAGCTTTGGAACTTGGAAATCTTCTTGTAGTTGCTGCCAGACTTGATTTCTATGTTTTGATTTCTTAATTAGGCAGGTTTGTTTTAACAACTTGATTTCCTTGATTTTAGACCTGAAAATTCTGCACAACAACTCAAATAATATTTAGTAGACTTTGTTCTACTAGGATTTGGTCGATGATATTATTTGCATACATTTTCCTACCAAATGCTAATTATAATATATCAACACATGGAAAATATTATTTTTACAGATAAACCCTCATATGTATGATATATTATAATAAAGACCTTTTTTAATATGAAAATGGTAGGAAAAATGTAATAACAAATGTGCAGTTTTATCAACTGAACAAATACCCCCAAACTTATCTTTGATCGTCCCGAGCAAACTAGTTTATTCAAGAGAAGGAGAAACAGAAAGGAGAAAACTAAGCACACTTTCGTAGGCAAACACGATTGCATTGAGCACGTGCAACAAGCCGTTAAACCTCTAGGTGTCTCTAGTAGGAGGAGTGTTTTCTCCTGAGGGTTTTCAGCGTATTACACCCACAAAATCCTATAATAAAAGAGAGATGGTGAAATTTACATATAAAGATAAGAACCATAAAAGAAAGACTTTGAAAATAAGAGTTTCCAACTAATACTAGATTTTCAGTTGTCATGAGCCCTATCTTAATAGTCATGAAAATATGTTAGAAATCACATTATCCCTCAATAAAACATCATCATTATTCTTCATTCCTACCTTTCATCCAAACATTGATCATATAACCCTACGTGTGTAAAGGACATCCCTACACTCGGAGAATTCAATTCAAGCTATCATACTCTTGTCCATCTACCTCAGTACTATTTAACTTGATGAATATTTAAATTTTCTCACACATTTTCATGCGACCGTTAATACTTCTTGAGGTACTAACCGACCGATTACTTATGTGCTTGCTGATTAGGTGATAATATTTTCCTCGTCTTGCACGACCTAAGGCTTAGCAGTGACTCCCAGACCAGTTGGCCTTAGGGCACTAGGTGATGAAGCACCCTCGCTATATTTTTTTATTGCTGCCTTGGCGATAACAAAACCAGTGTTCATTTTTCTTTTCACCATTTTTATATTTTTCTTCATTTATTTCATTTCCTTCATACTTTGGCTTTTAGACAAGAGCATTTCAAGGTATCCTCTACTATCCCGAGTTTCAAGACGTGTGCAAGTGCAAATAGTAGGGTATCAACATTCAAATGTTTGGCTTCCAGAATAGAAACTATTTTTCAGACTTATTTTTATCCTCAGATTAGCGACTTCCTTCATCTTACTAACCCTTGGGACAACAGCTTATAAATACTTATTACTAGTTCGTTTAAGAAAACTTCTAATTTTCTTGGTTTTCTTAAACTATTTCTATCTTTTGGATGTAATTTTTCACACTCTACTCATTTGTTATAAAAAAATTTTTAATGCCCAGTATCAAAGATAATTTAGTGAATACAAAGCTCCTCCCAAACCTGTTTTCAGCAGTGTCCTCACTGATGTAGCCATTTGAGAACAAGGACATGTATACTAGGAGAGAGATACAAAGGGTAAAATAATAGTTAAATGAAAACTACCCCCAAACTTGATCTTTGACACGCACAGATATTCAATCAAATCCATTTTTACTCATCTCCATTCTTAAAATGAGAAAATGTTACAAAAACATGGAGGTGGGGCGGAAGAAATTTAGTTTTGATAAAGCGGCTCCTGTAAAAACAGGAGCTCCTCTGCGGGGTCAGCAGAAAAATACGGTTTTAATCTATGCCCATTTACTTTAAAAATTGAACCGTTTTTCAAGTTTTCGACTTCAACTGCCCCGTGCGGGTGTATATACCGCACCACAAATGGTCCTTTCCAACGAGATTTAAGCTTACCCGGATAAAGATGGAGACGGGAATCGTAAAGAAGGACTTGTTGCCCTGATGTGAAGGTTTTTCTAAAAAGATTTTTATCATGGAACACTTTAGTCATGTTCTTTACTATCACCGCATTATCGTAAGCTTCATCGTGGAGTTCACTTAGCTCATTCAATTGCAGCTTCCGATAGCTGCCTGCATGATCAAGATCAAAATTAAGCTCTTTAATAGCCTACATTGCTTTATGTTCGATCTCAACAGGAAGGTGTCATGCCTTCCCAAATACAAGGCAGTATGGAGACATACCAAGATTGGTTTTATAAACGGTGCGGAATGACCAAAGAGCATCCGTCAATTTGGTTGACCAATCTTTACGGTTTTTCGAAACCGTCTTCTCCAATATTTGTTTGATTTGCCTATTTGAGATCTCAGCCTGCCCGCTTGTTTGGGGATGATAGGGCGTAGAAAGCTTGTGAGTGATTGAATATTTCCGCATTAATGCCTCGAAAGACCGATTGCAAAAATGTATCCCGTTGTCGCTAATTATAGCGCGAGGGTGTCCGAATCGCGAAAAGATATTTTCTTTAAGGAACTTAATGACAACTTTGTTGTCATTAGTGCGACACGGTATAGCTTCCACCCATTTCGAGACATAATCAACCGCTAACAAGATATATATATTCCCAAAGGAGTTGGGAAAAGGGACCATAAAATCAATACCCCAAACATCAAATATTTCCACAACCAATATAGGTTGGAGAGGCATCTCGTTCCTTCATGAAATCCGACCCAAATGCTGACATCGCGGACAAGTTTTGCAATGTTCATATGCATCTTTAAATAATGTTGGCCAATAAAAGCCACATTGCAAAACTTTCTCCGCCGTTTTGCGAGGACCAAAATGACCGCCGCATGCCTGATCATGACAAAATGATAACACGCTCTTGAATTCATCGTTAGGGACACACCTGCGAATGATTTGATCGGAACAATACTTGAATAGATAAGGTTCATCCCAGTAAAAATATTTTACTTGGGATAGAAATCGAAGTTTGTCTTGTTTCGACCAATCGCTAGGAATAAGTCCCGTTGCAAGATAGTTCACGATATCCACGAACCAAGGTTTGTAGGATACAGTCAAGAGCTGTTCGTCAGGAAATGAGTCATTTATCGGCACAGTCAAAGTTGGTGAAGAAGTGATGCGTGAAAGATGGTCGGCTACAACGTTTTCACATCCACTCTTGTCTCGAATGACAAGATCAAATTCTTGTAACAATAGGATCCAACGTATTAGCATGGCCTTCACATCCTTCTTCGATAAAAGATGTCGTAGGACGGAGTGATCTGTGTAAACCACAATAGGCGAGCCAATCAAGTAGGGCCTGGATTTCTCTAATGCAAATACAACCGCCAAAAGTTCTTTCTCGGTAGTTGTGTAATTTATTTGTGCATCATTCAAGGTCCTACTTGCATAGTAAATTACATGTGGCATCTTATCAATATGCTGTCCTAAGACAACACCAATAGCAAAATCTGATGCGTCACACATAAGCTCGAACGGGTGGTTCCAATCCAGAGATGATAGAATGGGGGCTGTAGTGAGCGATCTTTTTAGCGATTCAAAAGCAGCCTCACAATCCGAATTGAAGTGAAAAGTAGTGTCCTTGGCCAATAGAAGGGTTAAGGGTCTAGCAATTTTGCTAAAGTCCTTAATAAATCTCCTATAAAATCCTGCATGACCAAGGAAGGACCATATATCTTTGATGCAGTTGGGACGAGGGAGGTTTTGAATGACATCTATTTTAGCTCTGTCAACCTCAATGCCTTTTTGTGAAATTATATGTCCAAGTACAATACCTTCTTGGACTATAAAATGGAATTTTTCCCAATTCAAAGTCAAGTTCTTATCCTTACAGTGGGTAAGAACCGCATCAAGATTACGAAGGCAGTCCTCAAAGGAGTCCTCAAAAATGGAGAAATCGTCCATAAAAATTTCTAGAAAATTACCATATCTGAAAATATCCCCATCATGCACCGCTGAAATGTAGCGGGAGCGTTGCATAACCCAAAGGGCATGCGTCTATAAGCAAAAGTTCCGAAAGGACAAGTAAATGTGGTTTTATCTTGATCCTTTTCGGCGATGGGGACCTGGTTATAGCCAGAATATCCGTCCAAGAAACAGTAGTATTCGTGTCCCGCTAATCATTCCAACATCTGGTCAATGAAAGGTAGAGGGAAGTGATCTTTCCTCGTCGCGGCATTGAGTTTCCTGTAATCAATACATACGCGCCACCCAGTTTGGGTGCGTGTTGGGATTAACTCATTATCCTTATTAGTGATGACTGTGATGCCAGACTTTTTAGGGACCACATGAATTGGACTTACCCATTGGCTATCCGATATGAGGTAAATTATTCCACTATCAAGGCACTTGACGATTTCTTTCTTTACCGTCTCCTTCATAACGGGATTTAACCGTCTTTGTGGGTCTCGGGTTGGTTTGGCTTCATCCATCAGATGTATGTTATGTTCAACAATTAAGGGACTAATCTCTTTGATGTCGGCCATTGTCCAACCAAATGCTTGCCAATTCGATCTCAACACTGCCAAAAGTGTGTTCTCTTGCTCTAAGGCTAGAGAAGCGGATATAAGCACTGGCAAAGTCTCATTCTCTCCTAAATATGCATATTTAAGATGAGAAGGTAGCGGTTTGAGATCAAGAATTGGCGGAGAGACGATAGAAGGTGGGGTAACGGAATGATATTCGGACTCCTTAAGAGGTTCAAAACTTGCATAAGATATTGACTCGGAAAGTGCTGCTGACTTTTGCAACGAGTCAACGGGTTTAATTTCAAGGTCGGACTCATTGAATATATCCTCACTGTGAAGTGGTGCAAGATCAAACGATGTCTCATTAGTGTTGTCGAGAACATCAAAGCAAAGTTCCTCATCCATGCAGCTTTCGAAAGCTATCTCGTGGATGGAACAAACATCCAGCAAATGAGCAGAAGGTTCTGATGGCTGACTTCCTAGCTTGTAAATATTAAGCTCAATTGTCATTTTCCCGAAGGATAAGTTCATAGAACCGTTACGACAATTAATTACAGCGTTAGAAGTTGCTAGGAAGGGTCGACCAAGTATCACCGGGATTTGATTGCGTGGGTTTGCCACAGGTTGTGTATCTAAAACAATAAAATCCACGGGAAATATGAATTCCCCGACTTTAATTAACACATCCTCTAGTTCGCCCCGAGGTTTGGTGATAGATCGGTTTGCCATCTGGAGAGTACAATGGGCGGGTTTTAACTCTCCAATTCCTAACTGCTCGTATACTGAAAAAGGAAGCAAGTTAACGCTAGCGCCTAGATCGAGTAAAGCACGATTAATATTTTTACCCCCAATAGAAATAGAGATTGTAGGACAGCCGGGGTCCTTACGTTTCTTTGGTATTTGTTGGGTGAAAGCAGTGCTAACATTACTCGTCATGAAAACCTTTTTAGGCACTTGAGTTTTTCTCTTCCTAGTGCATAACTCTTTAAGGATTCTTGTATAAGATGGGACTTGTTGAATAGCATCTAGGAGAGGAATATTCACGCTAACTTTCTTAAACATTTCCACAATCTTCTCCATTTGCGGGTTAGGTCTGTTGGCCCTTAATCTGTTTGGAAATGGAGCTCGATCAATAAGTTTTGGGTCCAACGTTTGTGGAGAAGACTGTGGGGACGGATTCGATCCCAAAATTGGAGTGGGAATCGACTTAGATAGATTTGGCGAAATGTTCGAGCCTTGTGGAAAACAGAGAATAGGCTCGGATGAAGGTGGGAGACTAGACGAATTAGGGGAAGAAGAAGAAGCTGGGGTATCAATGGTGTCACTAACATCAAATTGCTCACCCACTCGGTTATTCAGCACTCTCACTGATCTCAACGTAGTTATGGCATTCACATTATGACTTTGTGAATGGCCAGGATTCGGTAGGGGTTGAGATGGGAGTTTCCCTTTTTCTCTCGCACTCATTGCGGCGTTTAACTGTGCGATTTGGTTTTCTATTGATTTAATACTCTCACCGTGGGAGGCAGAGTTTTTCTGTATGGTATCAATAGAAGACTTCATCTCAGCCGACAATTGCATGGAATGTTTCATGAACAAATCCAAAGTTTGCGCAAGTGAAGAGTTGTCAGTACCGGCCACTTGTGGTGTAGAAGTGTTGGCCAGATTTTGGAAATTTTGTGACTGAAAGGGGAGCTGATTTTGTGGTTGTGGTTGCTGTGGAGGAGGTCTTTGATAATTGCTTTGTTAGTTCTGGTTCCAAGTAAAGTTAGGATGATTCCTCCATCCTTGATTGTACGTGGAAGAATAAAAATCGTTTCTAGGTTGCTGCTGAAAAGCGGCATTAGTTTGCTTGTGACCTTGAAACGGTGCATTCATAGGACATTCTTCCGTTAAGTGTGAAGCATCTGAACAGAAACCACAGATAGTTTTGGGAAGCGTAACTTGATTTAGGGAGACTGGTGAGAATCCGTTCTCAATAGCGTCGAGTTTCTTCTGCATCGCTGCCATTTCGGCTTTTACTGCGATGGAAACATCGAGCTGGGGAACACCTCCCCTAGATGAAGGTGGTCTTATGCTTTCCCACTGCAAAGTATTTTCTGCGAGATCTTCCAGGTATTTCCATGCTTCACTGTTATCTTTAGATATGAAATTGCATTGACACATTGTTTCTAGTATATGCTTTGTCGCTGGATTAATGCCCTCATATATAATCCGACATAAATCCCATCTATTGATTCCATGATGAGGACATTGGACAAGCAGATCCTTGAAACGTTCAAAGCACTTCCAAAATGGTTCATTGGGAAGCTAGGAGAACTGGTTGATCTCGCTCTTAACACGGGCAGTCTTATGGTTTGGGTAAAACTTCTTAAGAAATGCTATGACGAATTCATCCCAATTAGTGATAGAGTGTGCGGCGGTATTGTAAAGCCATTTTTCTGCCATGTCGTACAGAGTGAATGGGAGAAGACTCAAGCGCATAGCATCGACAGTCAATTATGAAGTACCCATCATTGCGCATATGTTTTCGAATTTGGTAATGAAAATATATGCGTCTTCCGATTCCAGCCCGTGAAATTTGGGCAGCAGATTGATATAGCGGGGTTTAATTTCGAAATTATCCCCGTTAGGTGGTGGAAGAGATAGACAAGTGGGAAGAGGACCACGGATAGGATAGCATCTCTCTTGGAGAGAGTTGCGCGGTAGATTATGCATACCTACGGGCGGTGGCAGCGTGGTGTTATAATCTGATGGAGTGTCATCCATCTCGGTCGTGGTGTGTGGTGGGGGAAAAGAAGATGAAGAAGTACCGACTTCGGCGTCGATAGCAGGAATGCGGACAAGACGGGCACTAGGATCCCGTGTCCATCCGAGCATGCACTAAGCGGGTTTAGTGCAAGTGGCAGCATGTGTGTATTTTAAAATTGGCTTGTTTTGAAAAAGTGGGACTCAAGACAAATCTCCCTAAGATGCACAAGAAACCCTAGAACTAAGGTCACCTAGGTCCAGTCTCTAGACCGCTCCTAGACTTCCAAAGGACAAGCCGTAAGATCAATCCTCTACCACCTCTTTACTACTCTTATGGTCAGGTAAGTGCCAGGTAAGTGGGAGGTATCCGCTATACGAATCACCGAAAATAGCGGGCCTAATTAAGTAAACCACTTGCCTTAGTCACACTTGCCTAGGCACCACAAAAGAAATGCGGATAAGCGATAGATTACCCACGACCTTCCTCTGTCCTTAATGAGCGCAACAGTCTTTAGAGTCTGGTCTAGATATTTTTTTAAATTATTGTAGGGTTGATGCAGATGCTCGGTTTGTGATTTGTGGGGCTTAGGAAGGGTGATAAAATCCCCACCTAATCTTGATTTGGTCTTTGCCCCTTAAAGTCCGTATTAAAATATGCAAAACAAAACCAATCACAAAACTTTTGCAAAAAGATTTTTGAGCGGCGCTATTTTGCAAAGAATCCTATAGAAAATAGATTTTATTGGATTTGAGAGGAGAGAGAAGGAGTTAAGAAAGATACCAGAGAGGTTTAGAACCCTAGATCTCCTGTTTCCTCAAGTCTGTGACTCCAGATTTCCTTGCAAAAAAATCACGCACAAATCGTTAAATTTGCAATTTGCAGTTTTGTTTTAATAATGATATGAAACGTCTAAGAATTCAACACAAATAGCAAGAATAAAAAATTACGCACGTATCCCCGGCAACGGCGCTATTTGATTGATTGATTCGAAAGAGTGTTTTTGTAGTTTTAACCGCAATCAGAACGGTGTCGCGTGTAGCTAGACCGAGGTGAGTACGGGTCGTCCTCTGGGAAACGTTGAATCTTTTACTCTTACTTTAGAAGTGTTGAAAAAGAGAGGAGGAATAAAGAATTTTGTGGAAAGGTTTCTAGATCTACGTTAAGCAAGAATGCAAAATATATAGATCTAGATTATTTTAGGGATGTAGTTAATATAATAAGAGGGGTTGTAGGGTTCGTTAGGATTTAGTAGTTATGGACGATTAATTAAAAGTTACCCTTTTTATCCTTTAATAGATTTAAAAATAGAACGACGGTGATGTGTGTAGATTAGGGTTTCTGGAGGGAAAAGGAATCCCACTCTTAACCCTTATCTCGACACGGAACTCCGTTCATATCTAGCCTTTACCAAAACAATCATTAATATAATCTCTAATCACGGTCGGAACTAACAAAGAATTGTTAGCACGCCCAATTAGGATGTTAATGATTCTTTTGATAAAGCTCATAAAATTTATAGGACTTAAAAAGGGTTTTGGGATGTTCATCATCCATTAGCCTACCCTAATCCTACGAACCCTAACAAGCGGAGAATTACTCGCGCATGTTGGGAGAAAAAGAGATGGAAAAAAATTGCATAATTAAACTACGAAGAAATAGAATAAGAAAAAGAAAGCTACCTTAATTAATCAACAATATTCATTACACTTTGATTCCTTAGAAAATGATTACAAGACTAGTTGCTTCTCGATCTCTTCTAAGGAGGTAGATGAACCGTTGATGATCAGTCTGGATGCTCGAGCCGTCTTGGACTTCGTGATCTCGTCGACTTGATGACTTTTCCAAGAGGCTCTCGGTCTTTATTTATAGTCCCAAAGCCAGAACCTTTGCTTCCAAATATGGAAGTTAACAGCAAAGATTCACCCCCCAAAAGCGTAGCCCCTAACTCCTCTGTATTGCGGCGGATCCGCGGCCAACAGGGGGGTTTGGCCGCGGATCCACGGCCAATGGTGGAGATCTCCTCATCATCTTTCTGTAGGTAGATCCTTATGACATGTGGCAATATTTGGAAGCTTTGGAACTTGGAAATCTTCTCTAGTTGCTGCCAGACTTGATTTCTATGTTTTGATTTCTTAATTAGGCAGGTTTGTTTTAACAACTTGATTTCCTTGATTTTAGACCTGAAAATTCTGCACAACAACTCAAATAATATTTAGTAGACTTTGTTCTACTAGGATTTGGTCAATGATATTATTTGCATACATTTTCCTACCAAATGCTAATTATAATATATCAACACATGGAAAATATTATTTTTATAGATAAACCCTCATATGTATGATATATTATAATAAAGACCCTTTTTAATATGAAAATGGTAGGAAAAATGTAATAACAAATGTGCAGTTTTATCAACTGAACATGTAGCAGTCTTCAATAGGATGTCCTATTACCCTATATTAGAAGCTATAGTCCGGGTGAGAGACTTCACCTGCTTGCTCGGGGTGCTTGGACTCCGGGAGTGCCATCATCTGATGTTTTATGACAAGATCAAATATCTTTCTTGTCTTGTCTTAGGGAAAAGAATATGCTCGACTCATCTTTTTTATAAGAGACGAATCCGGACTGCTCGGTTCCTGATCGCGTGGCTTCTTGGACCCGATTTGTCGCTGTCGAACGCCTTTCCTGTTCTTTGGTTTGTTTCTGCCTCTGCGTCGGGCCTTTTGTACAACGGGTTGACAAGGAGGAGCATTTTAATTTTTCATAGCCTGCTGAAGGAGGCGTTGCGTCCTGGCTTTCTTGTAGATGGCCATTTCGCGATTATGGTCGTCTCGAACCTTTTGACTCGCTTCCCTTATAAGCTTGTCCATTTTTTCTTTGAACGACGGACTGGGCATTTTCATGGCGGGAGCTCTTTCTGGTTCAGGGTTAGCATCTTCTCATAGAGCATCTCCTTCTTCATCAAAGTCATGTATGACGTAGCAGTCATGGAGCAGCTCTCATTTCTTAGATTGAACATATCCAAGCCCGGTCGTTTCCATTCTTCCGTTGGTCAATTTTTGTTGAGTTCCGGGAACATTCCAGATCCTGTTATAGAACCGTGCTTGCCGCGCATTTTGCTTAAAGGGCACACCTTGGCATCTCAAGAGTCTCCTTAGTCCGTCTGCGTAATATCTGGGCAAGCGGATGGTCTGGAGCCTATCAAGTGTAGAATCCGCGCCATGCCAGATTTCCCTCTCCACTTTGGTTTCCCCGGATCGGTAGAATAGGATCTCCTTTTCATCTTTTCGTATGGGAGGGACGTAGAATGTCTGCAGTTCTTCCACACTGTAGGTATCTAGCGCATCTAGTTCTTTATGATGCTTGGACGGAACCATGGCAACTTGCAAAGTTTGCTATTCATCAGCGATGGTTTGTATTGATGGCCGAGCAGAGAATATGGTGTTGACCTCAACTTTCGAGTCGCTGCCGAAGATTAACATAGGAGTGGACGGTCCCGGTTGTTGTATTGGGGCGGACCTGAATAAACTATTTCTTCCTCCTCCTCAGTATCACTCCCGAAGACTGTAATAGTGGTGATAGCTTTGTTCTTGTCCTCCGATTTGCGACATCTTTCCGTGTCCTCAAAATCTGGTAAGAAGTATTTCGCATCTTCGTACTTTCGGACTTCGTTCATGGAGAATGGGTTCAGCTCTCCTGTTACGGTATACTCGAGACCATCCTTGAAATACTTCATACACCGATGCTGTGTAGAAGGGATGATGTTATACTCGTGTAACCAGGGCCGGCCAAGCAAAGCATTGTAGCATGTTTTGGCGTCAATGACATAGAACTTAACATCAGTGACAAGCATCCCAAAGCGTAATGTCAATATCACAGACCCAAGCGTCCGTGGTGACTGGGAGTCAAATTCAGAGATGGTGATCTTATCACGAGCGAGGTGCTGAACGCTCATGCATATCTCCTTTAGCACCCTTACGTTAAGAAGATTGACGGAGGACCCATTGTCGACCAAGATTTTACCTATCTTGATGTTATGACAGTATCCGGAGACATATAGGGGACGGTTGTGCTCGCATGTCCCAAGGAGGAGATCTTCATCACCGAAGGTGATATCGGCTGTGTGTATTTCTTCCAGCTCATCTTTCATCTTTTCTTCGACGAGGAAAGCTTGGAATTGCTCGGGCTCTTGCAGTACCTTGATCAAAGAGTCTCTTGCTTTTTTTGATAGCAGAAGGGCATCAAGAATGCTGAGCTGCGAAGGTAGCTTTCTCAAGTGTGCCAGAATGTTGTAGTCCACCTTGTTTTTCTTTGGCGGGTCCTTGGCTGTCAGCTCTTTGACGGCTTGGTCATCAAGGATGATATCCTCAGAGACCTTTTCTTTTCCCTTATCTTTTCTATTCTACCCACTGTTCGAGGGCCCAAAATTCTTTTCGGGCAGCGTACGATTGCGCAGCTGAATATTTTCACAGGTCTTCAGTTCTTCCTCTTTTCCCAAGGTGGACTCTTTAAAGAGAGGGCCAAGAGTCATTTCTTCATCAGAAACGCTCCCGAAAGTGAGAACTTACGATCCCCCAGTGCCGACCATGTGACAGTTGCCGGTAGTTATTTTATGCTCCTCGGTCGTATTTCTTTGCTCCCGACGAGCTTTGCGTTTCATCCGCTTGAAATGTTGTCGGTGGACAACATATCCCTGCCACCATTTTTTAAAAGCGTTGCACTCTTCGGTTGGGTGCGCAATCTTTCGATGATATAAGCAGTAGCTAAGATGCATTTCCGCTTCACCGAGAGCGTTTGCTTCGGAGGGTGGCAGCTTCATTCCCATCGAGATGGCTTTAGCGAACCTTTTCCTCATCTTGAACCTATTTTTATTTGCGGCGGATGTACTTTGATCTGGTAGGAGTGTTTCAACTTTTTCATCCAGTCGCCATCGTTTAGCTTTTTCAAGTATAGCCATTTCACGATCTCGATCAGCTTTGCTTTTAAGAAGAGCCGTGTTTAGGAATGCATCAATTATTTCATTTGATGGCCCCAGGAGTTCTGGCGCAGGACTTGCCCCCAGTGTCTTTGTGCAAGGAGCCTCTTCATTGTCTAGCGACGAATGAGAGATCACATGGGAACTTGCCACGTAATATTCAGATTCATCAGATGAGTCTTCTCCGTCATTTCCGTCCTCAAGGACGTGGCTGAGGAACTCCTGGAGCGTGATTGGAGTCCGTGCCTTCTGGTTATACTCTTCCAACGCGTCAATCTGCTTTTGCAGGTCCGTGCGTTTGTTACCAGGTTTCACGGGCTTCTTGGATTTCTTCTTCTTTTTCGAAGATTTCGACGGCTGGGCGTGCGTGCTTTGGCTATCACCACTGATCTTTGGAGTTGGGCGCGGCTTCAGCATCCCCTCGACGACCACAGGTTCCAGTGGATTTTCCCACCTAATTGCCGGACTTGTATGGAGATCCTTCAGCATTCTTTTCGTCTTGGCTGAAAGAGCGACCTCCAATGGAGCTTCTTTTACAAAAGAGCATGAAGCCCCCGGTGTATCTGTTTTCTTGGGAGTGTGTGGCCGAGATGGGTTCACCTTCCAATTCTTAGATAATATGAACTTGCCCTGCTGGTATTGATCTTCTATCCAGCTTTTGAAGATGTAACAATTCTTGATCGGATGGCCTAAAATTCGGTGATAAGGGCAGTAGTTAGGATAGCTAATGTCGCCACGTTGCACTGGGCGTCTTGGCTCCGGCAAATTGATGAGCCTGTTGCGCAGTGCAAGCTCGAATAACCTCTTTGTCTTTTCTCTAGGAAACGTGTAAGGGCGACTCATTTTATCTTCAAGAGATCGAGTTCTGTTATTTTGGCGAACAACTGGTCTTTGGCCACCGGGCTGCTGTTGAGCATTGGCAACGATGATCGCTTTCCCCTTTCCTTTCTCATTTCGAGAGTCTGGTTTTAGAGGAGACGGTCTATGACCCATCTGGTCCATTTGGGCCAGTTTGTCGATCAAGGCCTGGAAAGTGGTCGGCTTGAAGAACATCATGAACTGGGAGATAGTCACATGAGGGTCCAGAGTGCCCACGAACATACCCACCGCCGGTGCTTCTTCGATGCGTTGTTCGCATTTTGACCACAGATTCCGCCATCGTAAGGCGTATTGGACCCACGTCTCGCCTGGCTTCACTCTAGCATTAATCAATGCCGTTATCGGGGTGCGTTCAATAAAACTTGCGAATCCCTGGGTGAATAACAGCTCCATTTCCGCAAAAGTCTTGACGGAGTCATTCGGGAGTTCAGAGTACCATTCAAAGGCCGTTTCTGACAAGCTGCCGACGAATTGACGGAGCAAAGTTTATCATCACCCCCGGTGTTGCCGCAAAGAGTTTTGAACTGGGCGACGTGCTGGTGAGGATTGCCTGTCCCCTTGTACACATGGAATTTGGGGATTGTGTATCCCGGGGGGTATTTTATTTGGTCATACAAGCTTGGATACGGTCACCCAGTTTTGACGACTTGGCCGGTCGTTTCATTCGCCCGGTGAGCTCGTATTTGCTGAGCTATGTAGTCATCCAGTGCGGCCTTGGAAATGATTTCCTCCTTGGCTGCTGAAAGAGCCGGAGGAGGATTAGATGTCTCCCCTCTATCGTCTTCAATAATGATCGGAGGGTCTTCAGCTGGAGGATCCGGCTGTAACATCATCCCTACCATGTCTTGGAAGAGAAGCGCCATTTGTTTTATGTTGGCAGCTTGTTCTGCTGCTTCTCTGTCCTTCTTTTCAAGGACCCTACATAGGAAGTCAGTATCAGTTTCTTATTCGTGACGCTGCTCTAATGATACCTCCGGACTTTCTTTTGGCCCGGTAAGTGCGGCCATTGCAGTCAGCATCTCCTGAAGCTTCTGCTGTTGTTGTTCCTGAGCCCTTGTTATTGATCAGGTGAGCGGTCGGTGACCTGTAGAAGCGCGGCTTTCCTCTTTTCCGAAAGCCATATAAACAGTATGCACGATTATGCCCCCAGACTTGGGGAGTTTGGGCTTGGCGTCTTTGTGGTCTGCCGTAGTCACAGGGGCTTTCTCTGGCCTCATTTTCTTTTGAGCGATTGACGTTGAGGGGGCCGTTGCAGTGAGCACCCAGGCAGTTGTCGTCCTTTTTGGCTTGCAAGGACGGCCCTCTTCCTGCTGAACCTTCAGCTTCTTCTGTCGGCGAAGATAGTCTTGATCGATCACTGACTCTTGGACACGTCGCCAGACTTTGTAAACTTTGGAAGACAGCCGCTGAGGGGGCTATTCCGGCTTTACTTCTGTAACATTCTCCACCGGTGGCGGAGATCTTTTCAGTACGGCGGTAGGAGAGTTCCTGCGCACCTTGTTCAACAATTCAAAGCTGTTCCCGGTTGGAACAGCAGCATTGACTTCCACCGTCAGAGCTGGTGGAGTTAGCCCAGGGGGGAGTTGCCCCCAGCCTTCCTTACTCGGGGCCAATGGCGACGTCGAGCATGTTGAGCCGATGGTGTTGGTTCGGTGATGGGAATGGTTTTGTCTTGCCCCCTATCAAGGTGAGGGGCTGTTGCTGGCGTCAGCCTCTTGAAAACTGATGTCCGTTGAGAAGAAGTATCCAACCGGTCAAAAACAGATTTCTGAGCGGGGACGGGAACCGTAGTGGGAGTCGGAATAGTCAGTCTTGTAAAAACCGTCACTTTGGCGGGAGAAGCAACCTTGATGACTTCAGGAGAAAGGATGGCTATCCTCTTTGGAACAATCTTTTCTGAGATTGCAGGCTTCATCATGGGCCCACAGGAATTTTGGCCCAGTCTGGCGAAGACTGAGGCGCTGGAGCTGGACGACCCGTTGAGAGGGGTCGCGGTAGTAGCAAGCCGATCAAAGACCGATTTCTTAGGAGCTTCTGGTGTTGGTACGGGGATGCTGAAGCTCATCGGTGGGAGCATGGTCCCAAAGAACAATCCGGTGGTGGCCTGAGTCACCTGATCTACCGGCATCGTGAACAAGGAGGCCGCTTGAGGCCCGTAAGCTATGCCTCCAGATGAGGCGGAGCGCGAGTTGTAGTTGCAATTGGAACACTTCACGCAAGTAGATGCCATTGCTGTTTTGCTTTCTGTGCCAAGCAAGAAACCAAATCTTAGTACCTCAAACCCAAGAGCAACCATATCAAACCGCGATTCGTTCGCGAACACGACACACGAAGTGTGGAGTGGAAAGAGGAAAAGGTCCCACCGGGCGTGCCAGAATCTGTTTACCTTCAGAAACCGGGAAGACGCGGCGAACGTCTTGCCTGAATCTGGGGGCAGATGCTAATTGGTGATATCCGTCCACCTCTCTGAAGATGCCAAGTTGATTTATGGCACCATGCAATGAAGGTTTAAATAGATGCGGCCGATGTAGCAGACTTCATAAAATTCCACCTCGTTTGAGGGGTTTTTTGATTGTGGGGACGCTCTTCCCTGCAGGCGCAAGCCCCTACAGTTAATTACGCTACTGCATCGCGGTAACAACTTTCTCCTTCTCCAGATGGTCACTTCGTGTCGTGGGTGTTTGTTTTGCACCTTTCTAGACACCTACTTGATCGGCTAATTGTAATGTGTAAAACTCTCCCAGGAGTAACTCTTACTCGCAGCGGGTATCGGGATCCAACTATCTCATAGAAGGTATGCAATCTCATTGCAAATTTCAACACTTGAAATTCCCAATAATATTTTTACCCCTAGCGTCCTATGACCTTGACGAAGGCCAAACTACCCATAGTCCGCTAGTCAAGTTCAACCCGTTCATTTCTTAATTGAATTAAACCCACCCGCACGACCCTTGAAGAAGGCCAAACTACGTCGTACGAATACCCTAATCCAATCGCATCATATGCTACCAGATAAGCACTAGTTAGCTACCGTACACTGCGCCTTGACGAAGGCCAAACTACCGCAGCACGAATACTAACTAGTACTTATCTGAAATGACGGAGGGATACGACAGGTTTTTAAGAAAACCTATTGCGTAATGAACTTGATATCGTTGTAGAATCGAGTGATTTTTAAATAGAGTGTTTTTGAGGATTTTCTAGTTTTGCTAAAGGGGTCACTCCCGGTGAAGGGATCGTCGGCCCTTTCCTCATCGAATAAGGTGCAGGATATTTCACAAATACCACTATGCAAAGTAAGAACTATAGAAGCAATCAAAATACAAACCGAGTTTGTAGCATCTGCCAGTATTGCTAAAGGAGTCACTCCCGGTGAAGGGATCTCGGTCCTTTCCTTATCGAATAAGGTGCTGGATGTTCTACAAGGAACACCGCTATGCAAAGCAAGAACTAGAGCTACCAGTTTTTTTATAAACAAGTTTCTACAACATCTTAGGTTTCTTTTATTTCATTAATCTCATTAATGAAGTCCCATTTTATTATGCTTCACAAGCATCTCTTTTGAAACGAAATCTGCAATATAACATATATCTCATATATATAATATAAACATTCGTCTCAGGCAGTAATATGATCCCATCACAGAACATTGCAGCAGAAGAACATATATGAAATATTGGATATACTAGGACATCCGTGTTTTCAATACGAGCCTGTATAAAACACGGATTCCACGGTCGCGATGAATAGCCAAACCCACATCCCTAGACCCCTACGAGAGCGGCAAGTAACACTGCCAATTCTAGGGTTAGGAGACCCAGTCTCGACTCCTCAAGATGGTCTCCCACTGGACCCTAGAACCCGGTTACTTATGCTCCCCGCCTTGGGTCTACCTAATGCGGAAAAGTAAATAATATACAACGGTGACATCTTCCGCTACCTGGAAGTGCCCCAATAAAAGAATATTACATACAAATGAATTTTACATGAATGAAAAAGAAAAACTCTCATCTCACATAAAACCCCGGCTATTCAAACACGACGATCCAATACAACATATCACAGCAACACATAATATCTCATATCATCAACGTAAGCAAGTATGCGTATCCCGATTGTCATTGATGTATAGCAACGAAGCAGGCGATACACCACATACTACGCTTACGGTCACAGAAAAGAAAGTGTAAAACTACAACAGTTGGAATCCGCAACCTCCTTAGACATCGCATGCCTAACCAAATGAATTCCTTAGACATCACATGCCTAACAATTATAAACCCCGCATTTTAGTCTCATTATCGAAAACTCTTTTCAATATCAAGTCGGGTAATTCAACAAGATTCCCGACGTCCAGATCGAATGCTCGTCACAAACTTTAGTAGACGGCCGCACCCCCAGATGCCATAGACGAAGTGCACTAAGGCGGAACACCGCTACCGCGAGCACCCGAACGGATGCTTTCGGCGACGGGGTTCTCCTACAGTCACTTGGTCGGGGCTATGGGGCGTGGCTGTCTATTAAGTTTACCCGGCGAGTATCCGCGTACGCTACGTGATTGCGACGGACTTTTGATCGCATCAAAATTCCATGGCAACCGATCATCTGAGACTAAACTGCTATGTTTATAATATTCAAATTAGTTATCTCATAACTACCTGTGGATTCCAAATATTGTATCACATTCCAGATAAATAGACAAAGTTAAACTTTCCGATCGAATCATCAAACACCCAAGATTTCCCCAATATATCTCAACACTTGAAATCAGTTTAAAAACATTCATCACATGCCACAGTACCAATGGTCCAGCCGTAGAAGGGTCAAGCCAACGCATCACATGTGGCACGCCGTACTGCCCCAAACCCTAAGGTTCAAAAGGCAATTCAAGACGGTCACATAATCGAGTTAAGGTTTGTTGTCTTCTAGAGGGTCCACCGCGTTACTTGCACGACTTAGAACATTCTTAAATACGAGAAAAAATCCAACTTTTGAAAAATTTTCCGACAGGGGAAAAAGTGAGTTATTGATATCCGTTCGAACTTTTTAACAGTTTCTAAAAGTTATCCGGAATCACACAGAGACAAAATTAGACAATCCGATCGAATCTTCGAATTCCCTAAACAACCCCAGAAAACTCAACTGTAGAATAAATATTAAAATATTCCAGAAAATACAGCACTAGAAATTAGGAATTACTGTGCAAATGAAAAAGGTTGATTTGACAACTTGGCCGCGGAACCGCCGCACAAGCCAGCTTGTGCCGCGGTTCCGCTGCACTTTAGAGGATTCATGATCACGTGCTCCACAGTAATTCTTCAAATTCCCTGCTGATTTTTCTGCATATTTTTAATTTCGAATAAGACCAGATTTCAGAAAATGTACAGAGAGCATTCTTGAGTTAGGGTTTCGGTTCGATCGGACTTCTAACTCCGTCTAGACTTCGCCTAAAGCTCTGGCTTGGCTCTGATACCACTGTAGGTCAGGCAGCCACCCCATCCAATGGGGTCGCCGTGGCACCAACGGGTCCCTCAGCCGCTACTTTTTACGCATGCCCCCTCGCGAGGACTACAACCCGCCGGAACACCTTCCGGTCTCGGGACACCCTGGGGGTAAGAGCCTATGCTTCGCCACACTGTCACACAGTGAGAACCCCCCATAGGTCGACATCCAATGCCTAGTAGCTCTGATACCACTGTAGGGTTGCTAGGCACGCGCGCAAGGATCTACGAGGCATCAACCATGCCCGATTAAAAATTTAGCCGTGCCGAACAACCCGAATACGGATCTTTAAACTAGAGATTAGCGAAAACTAATATGTTAACAACTTTAACACTAAGTGAGAGGGATTACAACCTTTGTAGATCCGGTCCTTCATTTCATATGCTCCGTGTTGTGGTCCCTTCGCTGCGATCATCGGGATCCGGACTCTCAAGAGGTTCCACGAAGAGAAAGATGCAACCTTTGCTTCCGATCTTCGATACTAAGATGATCTACCTTGAAGTTCCGTTAACAAAAGCTAACACTCATGAAATGATGTGAACACTCTCATCTAAATGGCAAGGGAAGATGAGGATGATGAAGTAGGATTTTTGCTCTCTTTATTTATCTTTTTCTCATATTTATTCATCACATTGAAAAAAAGCTAGCAAGCTTTTTCCATGAAAAAAGATGAAGGAAGAAGATGAACAATAATTAGAATTCCTTTTGTGATGAATAATGCAAAAGAGATAATGATGAATTATGCAACCATGGTTGACTTAACCATTGTAGAGAATTGACCAAGGGTTAGGGTTTGGGTTGAGTTAAGAATGAGTCACTTGAAAATATCTTTTCCAAAACAAAATAGAAAACCTTCTAGAAACATCTAGAAAGCTTAACCCTAATCCAAACCCTAATCATGATTAATCTTTAGTAAACATGTTGCATTAGTTATCATATCATGTTACAATATTATATATCACATATATAACATTTATTGTAACCAAATAAAATAATACAATTAACATATATCGCATATATATCAATGTATTACCCGAGTGAGAAAAAGAATCCTTTAGTGAGCTAATATTAGTTAATGTAATTTAATATATCATATATATTATTATACATTAAATTATCGAATCAACACTTGATCCGACAATCCGGCTATATCGCATATAACCGACTAATATTTATCCGTACCGATTCATCGAATCAACACTTGATCCGATGACCCGGCTGATATCAAATATCGCGAGAATATAATACGGTATCACATATCGCATTATCCTCGGTCCTGCACATATCACATATGTGCTCCTACTCCGTTTTTCCTAAGCCAAGAAACCTCTGTGTAGGACTCTAAAGAATCGTCAATACGCCGGCAGTAGGTGATGATCATATCAAACACCTACAAGCTGCAAGCGGTCAGCTAAACGTAACAGCTACCCAGGTATTGAGCGCTCAGAAGATCAACAAACAAGCCTGTACATTCTCCTGTGAATCCAAACAGTAACACTCCCGTACAGTCCGGTCTCGTCGTCTGATATGTCGCATATCTCGCCTAGGGGCGGTAAACGTCATACCCCAGTAGCTCGATAAGTCGTGTCGATATGAGGTCTATAACAGTTCGAGAAACTACTGATAACACTTACCAGTAAATCTCAGCAACCCTGACCAGGGATTTCTGGTTATAGCCAATCGAACACTGCACAACATCAACTCCCTATACCGGGAGAGACGAATCCCCTCCTATCGCTCATTGCCTCCATGTGATTCGGGACTGTACCCAAAAGCCACCTTTTTGCACGCCCTCTTGGACGTGGTATGATGGAAATCAAAGCACAGTGGGAATCACACAAGACTCTATGACGATCTCGGGTCAACAGACTACTCTGTACCAGTGTCACCGGAGAACTGCCATCTGACGTATGGTATAATACCATCTGGGAGTTCTCGGCGAGTCCGTCCAGTGTACCCAGTCTCCACTGAGCACCCGTACACCATCCTTGATGTCAAACACCGATGGATATGGGATCATCCATCGCCCATCATATGGGTCAAGATGCGTATACGCTGGTCTACTCTGGTGTATCGATGCCCTGTCTCGATACACCCACGACTAGGAACAATTATAGGATGTACTCGTCGACTACCGTGGCCCCACTCGTATGATCTCATCATAGTCCCAGTACTCGAGTACATTTCCTAAGGGCTTTATCAACATGTAATATAGAGACAATCAGAGTACTTGTTAAGATAAAGTACAACCAGATAGCATACTATCATGTCGAGCAAGAAAGTCCTCCCTATATATGTCCAAGCATCCATTACAATATACATCGTATATACAGCAATGGCCTCTAGGGCATACATATAACTAACAATATCAGACCTGGGTTTGAGCCTAGGTCATATGTTCCATCAGTTCAGGGGTTTAAGGATCGTTAATTTTGCTTTAGATTAAGATCGAATTAAAATATGGTTAAGGACTGTTAATCCCGTTTTAGATTAAGGTCGACTTAAAATATATGAGATTGATTGATTTTCTTTTTAAAAATCAAAGAATTTTAAAAATTCATGGAGTTAGTCTATTTTAGACTAAATGTCGTTCTTTCTATTACCCAACAGAACTAAGCAATAGGCCATACATTTTGTTCTTGGCTGTATATAACCCAACAGTGCTAAGCACTGAGCTAAGAAACTTAACCTTCAACATATGATATAATCACCTTCCTGCTTCAGTATTCACGTAAATATCATATGAGTACTTTAGTTTCTTTGGCGCTCACATGCTATTACGTTAGTAGCTATGCCTCTTGGTGTTCACATACCTTTCATGTGAGTAGTGCTAAGCACTCGTTCATACAGCGCTCACGTGGATATCACGTGATGCACTTTCTGTTTAGCTTCAGGAAATCACTTGCTTTTCACTTGATGTGCATTTTCATTTTAGCATCAAGCGCTCATGTGGATATTACGTGACGCGCATGTCTTTGGCTTCAAGCGCTCATATGGATATCACGTGACGAGCATTTCTATTTGTTTTTCTTCCCAGTGCTCATATGCTTTTCACGTGAGATTTTATGTCTTGGATGGTTTCTTCTGGGTGCTCACGTAGATATCACATGGGGAACTTATTCATGTTTTCCTTTTGAGTGCTCATGTACTTTTCACGTGAGTTGTTTTCTTGGGTTTTCCACGTGCCTTTCACGCGAGCCTTTATTTTGTAGGGTGTTCATGTGTCTTTCACATAAGACTTTACCATATTCATGTAGAGATCAACTACAAGAACTGAGTTTTTTTAATGTGAGAACTAAGTTCTTAGTGGGATAAAAACTCTATCTTTAGATAAAAACATATCTTGATAGAACTAAGTTTCTGGAATATAAATTCCATCCTTTTCTTTCTTTAATCCATATTCTTTTCTTCTGTTCTTATTGGAGGAGATAAAACATCATAGTTTTCCCCTAGATCTTAAGTCTGAAGAACAAGATCTTCGGGATGAGAATTATACTCTTACTTTATGGGAGATTTGTCTTGTGGATCTCAGATTCAGAGAAAGAACTAAGTTCTTTCGAAAGGCTAAACCCTTATATATGTATATGATAGGTAAAGGAGATTCTTTAAACTCTATATTTTCTTTACCTAGGGTTTTGGAAGGAGGAAGATGATTTTTCTTCGAAGAGAATTAAATTCTCTGTTGTTTTTGTAGAAGTTTGCGGAGGGGATTTTCTCTTTTGCGGAAGCTTATAGAGGGGTTTCTGTATACGAGACTTGAAGTCTTGTATCCTTTATATAGGAGAGAAAAAAATATTAATTAGTTTAAGATAATCCTTCATTGAGAGATCTCGATTGATCTCAAAGATCACTTGGGGAATTAAACCCGCCGTTGGATCTAAGATTCGGGGAATTTCGTTTAACAGAAAATATTTTATGTTCGTTTTAGCAAAGTTAGGAAAAAAATTTTCTAACAAAGAGATCGATTCTATCTTCTAATTTGGTCGGTGATATTATAATCAACATTGGATTTTGAATCCAGAGGCTATCTGTTTAACAGAGAAAATCTTTTTAGTATTAGAAAGATAAGGGAAATTATTTCCAAAATAAAATTTAGTTCTAAGTAGAATTTAATTCTATCTGAAACTAGCGCTTCAAACTGATGCGCTCACGTGTCTTTCACATGAGAGCTATCATATATATGGCAGCAGCGTTCACGTGCTTTGCACATGAATGCTCAAGTGTTTAACACGTGGGGTCCGTATGGGTTTTAGTTTTATCTGGATTCACTACTCACATGTTTTTTCATGTGAGCTCTCACGTGTTTAACACGTAAAAGCTGCATCATAAGATTTAATTCTCCTTGAAGCCGGAGGTCACACGCTTTGCATATGAGCGCTCACGTGTTAAATACGTTGGAGGGTTTCGTTTCGTCATTTCTATTTTTTTTTCTCTTTTTTTATAAGGTAACACTATTTGGTTTGACTTTATCATTATTTTGACATTTCAGAAAATATAAAATAATATTTTAGGAATTTAAATAATAAAATAACAAATTTCACGAAAATTATACAAGTATGGATTTAAGTTTTCGTAGAATGGTATAATTATATACCTATATTTTGGAAAATATTTGGAAATTAATATGAATTATTAATTATGAAGGCATTTATTGGATTTGGCCATTTTATAAATTATTATACAATTATTTACATACAAGTTTATGTTAAATTTGATTAGTATTTCATTAAGTATGCATTAAACCAAGTCATTTTTGTCAACCATATATTTAAGTGTGCATGACATTTTGTGACATGTTATATGGAGATTTTAATTTGTAATATGGTTTTTTTTTAGAAAAAAGAAGAAAAAGAAAATGGAAATTGAGAAAGAAGACATGATCTGACATGAATTTATGAAGAGAGAGTGTGAGATAGAGAAAGAGAGAGAGAGAGTGTGTGTGTGTGGTTGCCTTCAACCATTCTTTCCTCCTTCATTATTCTTCATCTCCTTCTTCCTTCACCTCCACCTCCACTACCACCTTGAACCAACCCCAAAACTTCTTCAAAACGTTACAAACCCTTCACAAAAATTGTTTCTAAGCTCACTACAAGCATCATGGCGGGATCAAGTTGGAGTTTTGAGCAATTTGGACCATCTATGAATTTTCTTGAGTTGCTCCCTTGAGGTAAAACACTCACCATTCTTCAAGTATTTAGTTTCCTAACCTCCACCGTTAGTTTAGAGTTAAAAAGGTTAAGTTTTGGTGATTTTGGAAAATTCTAGGATGAGAATTAGAGAATGAAACTTGTAGTAGAGCTTAGTGGAGGTGTAGTGGGTGTCTCTTGGCCTAGTAGTGATGGTAGCCTTGTTTAAAATGAGCTTTGAAGTCTCAAACACGAACTTAGAATTTTTCGGTATCGGTTTTTGACGAAATGTGGTGATCAATTAGAATCCGGGATGAATTAGAGACTCTGAAAAATTAATTGCAGATACAGTGGGATGTGTAGGCAATTAGGAAGCTACCCCTGAAGCCCGAGCCCAAACCACCATAACCTGGCCGCCAAAAAATTACTTTTGGTCGCAATTTGCGGCCACTTACGAAAGTTAGGATCCCAGGTTCGGTCCATAGCTCAATCATCAGATGTCTAGACTTATCCTATGTGCAAAATGTTCTAATTTCACTTTAGGTAGAATCTGGGAGTGTTTTACTAAGTTGCTGATTTCGTTTTGTGAATTTTGAAAACTAGGTTTTTGATATTTGAATTTTGACTCGATCGTTTGACGTTTGTACGTCAACGCCGGGTGTTGTTTGGTTGTTCTTACATGCATGGACCATAGGTTCTAACCTATATGCGCTTCACATGTCGTATCGGTTTTCGAATTTTATTTTGATTTTGATACGATATGTTTTGATTTGTAGGTGCATTCACGTGGACTTCTGGGGAAACAAAGAAGAGCAAGGCGTTCATCGACTTCGGATAGACCGAGGATGGTAGGTGAGTAGATGTTTATTTACGGGGGAAATTGGGTGGATGGCGTATAGCATCCCCATAACCATAGTACTAGGATATTAGAAAAAAAGTGTGTGTGTATACCTAGCTAATAGAGTTATGGGATACTATAAACCATAGTAGTTTACGTGTAGGAAGGTATATCCCTAGTTCTAGTTTTCTTAGTCCATGAGTCATAGGTACATACACCTATATATATATATATAGAGGATACTAATAAAGTTATGGGATACTATAAACCATATTTAGGTGTGTATACCCAGCTAATAGAGTTATGGGATACTATAAACCATAGTAGTTTACGTGCAGGAAGGTATATTCCTAGTTCTAGTTTTCTTAGTCCATGAGTCATAGGTACATACGCCTATATATATATATAACCATGAAGATAATTACTGGATGATATGATGAGATGAGGATATAATAGGATAAAATGACAGGAGTCGATATATTTTGATATGTGGATGCTAGGCGATCTATAAATCTGTGTGTGTGTGTGTGTGACATGAGATGACATATATATGATGAGATGAGATGAGGTGATGTACGTGACTATAGATTCGTACTATTGATTGATGATATCGTACGATGGATTATACCGTACGTGATCTGATGAGGATGAATCTCCGACATATATATGTTAGTTATATGTATGCCCTAGAGGCCATTACGGTACATGGGATGTATATTGTAGTGGATGCTTGGACATATATAGGGAGGACTTTCTTGCTCGATATGATAGTATACTATCTGGTTGCACTTTATCTTAACATGTACACTTATTGTCTCTCTCTCTCTCTCTCACATGTTGATAAAGCCCTTAGGAGTGTACTTGACTACCAGGACTATGATGGAGATCATACTAGTGGGGCCAAATGTAGTCCACAAGTACACCTTATAATAGTTCCTAGTCGAGAGAGTATCGAGACATGGCATCAATACTCCAGAGTAGACCAGCGTATATACTTCTCGACCCATATGATGGGCGATGGATGATCCCATATCCATTGGTGTTTAACATCAGAGAAGGTATACGGGTGCTCAGTGGAGACCGGGTACACTGGACAGACTCGCCAAGAACTCCTAGATAGAATTATACCTATCGCCGGATAGCAGTTCTCTGGTGACACTGGTACAGGTTAGTCTGTAGACCGGAGATCGTCATAGAGTCTTGTGTGATTCTCACTGTGCTTTGATTTTCACCATACCACGGTCAAGAGATCGTGCGAAAATGTGGTTTTTGGGTACAGTCTCGAGTCGCATGGAGGCAATAAGCGATAGGAGGGGTTTCGTCTCTCCCGGTATTGAGGGTTGATGTTGCGTTGTGCTCGATTGACCATAACTGGAAATCCTTGGCCAGGGTTACTGAGATTTACTGGTAAGAGTTATTAGTAGTTTCTCGAACCGTTATGAACTTTGCATCGGCATGATTTATCAGGCTATTGGGGTCTGACGTTATACCACCCCCAGGATGATGATATGCGACATATCTGACGAAGAGACCGGACTGTACAGTAGTGTTACTGATTGGATTCGCAGGAGTGTGAGCAGGCTTGCTTGTTGATCTTCTGATCGCTCAATACCCGGGTGGCCGTTACGTTTAGCAGACCGCTTGCGGCTTGTAGGTGTTTGATATGATCATCACCTACTACCGGCGTATTGACGAGTCTTTAGAATCCTACACAGAGGTTTCCTGGTTCATGCAAAACAGAGTAGGTGAACATATGTGATATGTGCAGGACCGAGATTAATGCGTGTATGTGATACCGCATTATATTCTCGCGATATGTGATATCGACCGGTTATATATGATATAGCCGAGTTATCGGATCAACTATTGATTCGATGAAATGATATATATATATATATATATATATATATATATATATATATATATATATATATATATATTATATGCTCACTTAAGTATTTATTATTCTCACTTATGATACATTTAACATATATGTGATATATGTTTAATGTATTGTTTTCTTTATGCACAAAATATATATGTGATATATATTGTTGTGACATACATGGTTACACATGAAACATGGATGTATGAGACTCACACCATGCTAGGGTTAATGTTAGGATTTAATATTTATTCTTAAGTAATCACAAATTAGTGGAGATATTTTTATGGTTGGAAACTTGGAGAAGTTTGAAGATAACCATTGACTTAGTCCACTCTTTTGTTTTTCTTAAGATATTTATCACCCCAACCATTAACCATACACAATGGTTAACTCTCTACATGAGTTAGGATATGGTTGATATACTCACTCATGGTTGCATTTTGAACCATATGATTTATTCTTTCATCACTTGTGCTTCATCTTCTTCTTCCTCATTTTAAGCTTTCTAGCTATTGTGAAAGTGATGATAGATTGTGAGAAATTGAAATCTAAAGTGAGCTCACTCCCTACTTCATCATCCTCTACTATTGGCCATTTAGTTTAGGGTGTTTGCTTCACTAATTTCGCACTTTAGTGAAGAGCTAGCATGAGCTTGAGTCTCCTTGACGTAGATCTTCTTCGGCCTCGAAGATTTTGAGCAAGTTTGCATCTTTTGCCTTGGGGAGCCTCTCAAGAGTTCGGGAGATTCTTACTCGCAGCGAAGGGACTTCTACACGGAGAATTTGAAGTGAAGGACCGGTCTACAAAGGTTGTATTCCGCATTCACTTAGTTTGCAAAGTTTCTTGCATGTTGTTTTGTTTAAAACTCTAGTTAAGATTCTAGGTTAGGGTTCTTTAGAAAGGCAAAAAAGTTGAAAACGGCATGGACGATACCTTCCGAAACCTTGCTGCCTTGATAAGTAACCCTACAGTGGTATCAGAGACAAGCTAGAGTTTTAAATGATGTTTGTTATATTACGAAACCGAAAATGCTTAGAAACTTGAAACATCATGATCTGGTTTCTGTCGAAATTTTAAAGGCCTCTAAAATTTTTTTAAACAAGTGCAGAATGTTGTATGAGATATGACATGAACACCATGAAAATTTGAAAGGGTTTTGTGCAATTCTGGCCGGCCACATAGGGCTAAAATCCGTCAAGCTCGACCCGTTTTGGAAGTTCAGGCTTTAAATTTTCACGGTGTTCCAGTCTCTGGGTTTTGGTGTTTCAGATGTTGTTTGTTTTTTGCTAAATTTTGCATGTGATGTTAACTTTCTGCAAAGGCAACTCGAAATATTTCGCAGTCGTAATTCTAACATGTATTCGGGTTATTCGACGATGTTAAAAAGTTTAAACGGATATCAATAACCCAATTTTTCCCCGCTGGAAATTTTCCAAGTGTTGGATTTTTTCCGAATTAAAATCTTCAGAAAATCATGCAAGCGATTCTATGAACCCTCTAGAAGAACGATACCCAAACTCAACTTTTTGGATCGCGGAACCACGGTGATACCCTAGGGTTTGCCGCAGTTCCGTGGCAACATGAGTGAGGCATGGGTCGGCCAGAATTTACTTTTTGGGTACTTGTTTATTCGATCGAAAAGTTTAACTTCGTCTAACTATCTGTGATTGTGATACAATATTTGGAATCCACAAATTGTTATGAGATAACTAGTTTGAATTTTATAAATCTAGCTGTTTAGTCTCATTTGATCGGTTGCCATGGGATTTTGATGTTAATAAAAAGTCCGTCGCAATTACGTAGCGTACATGGATACTCGTCGGGTAACCTTACTAGATAGCCACGCCCCAAAGCCCCGACCAAATGACTTTAGGAGAACCCCGTCGCCAAAAGCATCCGTTTGGATGCTCGCAATAGCGGGTGTTCTGCCTTAGTGCACTTCGTCGATGGCATCGGGGGGTGCGGCCGTCTAATAAAGTTTCCGACGAGCATTTGATCTAGTTATCGGGAATCTTGTTGAACTACCCGACAAGCTATTGGAAAGTGTTTTCAATATTGAGACTTAAATGCGGGGTTTATAATTATTAGGCATGTGATGTCTAAGGAATTCATTTGTTGGGCATGAAATCCAAAGTATGATACATTGGGTTTATGATGTCTAAGGTGGTTGCGGATTCCAACTGTTGTAGTTTTTCACTTTCTTTTCTGCGACCGTAAGTATAATATGTGGTGTATCGCCGATTTCGTTGCTATATGTCAACGACAACTAGGATACACATATTTACTTATGTTGATGACATATGATATTATGTGTTGCTGTGATATGTTATATTGGATCGTCGTGTTCTGAATAGACGGGTTTTTTTTATGTAAGATGAGACTTTTTTCATTTTCATTCATGTAAAAGTTTGTATATAATATTCTTTTATTGGGGCAGTTCCGGGTTGAGAATGATGTCACTATTGATGTATATTATTTCCTTTTCCGCATTAGGATAGACCCAAGGAGGGGAGCACAAGTAACCGGATTCTAGGGTCCAGTGGGAGACCATCTCGATGAGTCGAGACCGGGTCTCCTAACTCGAATTGGTAGGGTTGTTTGCCGCTCTCGTAGGAGTCTAGGGATGTGGGTTTGGCTATTCATCGCAACCGTTGAATCCATGTTTATTACCGGCTTGATATTAAATACGGAAATCCTAGTATATCCAATATTTTATATGTTATCTTCTGCTGCTCTGTGATGTGATCACTGTGAAATGTTCTGAGACGAATGCTTATATTATATATATATATGATATATATTATATATTACTGCTTTCATTTCTTCTGTGATGATTGGGAAGCATAATTGATGGGAATTCATTAATGAGATTAATGAAATAAAAGAAACCCTAAAATGTTGTAGAAACTTGTTTAAAAACTGGTAGCTCTAGTTCTTGCTTTGCATAGCGGTATTCCTTATAGAATATCCAGCACCTTATTCGATAAGGAAAGAGCCGAGATCCCTTCACCGGGAGTGACCTATTTAGCGAAACTAGCAGATGCTACAACCTACTCGGTTTGTCTTTTGATTGCTTCTATAGTTTTTGCTTTGCATGGTGGTATTTGTGAAATATCCTGCACCTTATTCGATAAGGAAAGAGCCGAGATCCCTTTACCGGGAGTGACCTCTTTAGCAAAACTAGTAAAAGCCTCAAAAACACTCCTTTTTTAAAAAATTCACTCGATTCTACAACGATATCAAGTTCATTACGCAAAGGGTTTTCTTAAAAAACCTGTCGTAGCCCTCCGTCATTTCAGATAAGTACTACTTAGTATTCGTGCTATGTTTGTTGACCTCCGTCAAGACGTAGTGTGCGGTAGCTGACTAGTGCTTATCTACAGCATACGATGTGATTGGATTAGGGTAGTCGTGCGGCCTTGTTGACCTCCATCAAGGGTCGTGCGGGTGGGTTTAATTCAATCATGAAATGTACGGGTAGAACTTGACTAGCAGCCTATGGTTTGTTGTCCTCCGTTAAGTTCATAGGACGCTAAGGGTAAAATATTATCAGGAATTTCAAGTATTGAAAATTGCAATGAGATTGCATACTTTCTGTGAGATAGTTGGATCCCGATACCCACTGCGAGTAAGAGTTACTCCTGAGAGAGTTTTACATATTACAATTAGTCAATCAAGTAGGTGTCTAGAAAGGTGTTAACGGGGTTACGCCCGTGGAAAAATGAGTTTTGTTTTAATTAGGTCCGTGCGAAAGCACGGGGAACCTCTCTCAAAGTACCGACACTGGCCTGGCCAAAAGATTGGCGAACTTGTAGGATGTAATTAATTCCGAGTAGTCTTATCTTTTAGGGTTTGAAGGAAGATTTGACTAAAACAGTGGGAGCCATCCTGATTAGATAAACTAATAACCAATCTAATCCTGCAATAGCGCATGCAGAGTGTTTTCTTCTCTCTCTCTCTCTCTCTCTCTCTCCTCGTAGCGACTATGTCACGCCTTAATCAAGATAATAATATGGATGCATTGACTGAACCTGCTTATTAAACTGAGCTAGGGAACGTTGGTTCCGCTCAATCTTATAATTGTTATAAGTCCGAGTAGGAAATAGGGGATTATTCGGATTTCCACACGACCCAATCGAGGAATAAGCATGTTTATACATATTCTTCGGGTGTGTTCATTACCGAGAACTGTTTCTCAGTATCCTCTACGTCCTAGGTATGTGATACCGGATCAGGATCCCGCATATGTAAGATGTTACATCGGCTATAGAAAGGTAGAGAACTGAGAATATGTGATATATCTCTAAGTGTAGAGAATGGTGCAAGTGTTGCAGCCAAATCAGTTAGCAAATATCACCTTATATTAATACATTGATTCTGAAGGAATGTTATTACATACCGAACCTGATATACAAAATTACATCAGATTCTTTATTAAGTTAAAAAAGGATATAATTCTGTATAAGGATAATGTTGTGAACATTTTCCTGAATCAAGAATTGATTCGATCAGGCACGTTATATAATAGCATAAACATTCTAAATCAAACCACAGTTCAAAGTATGTAGAACACACACAAGAGAAGTAGTTCAGAAATGAACGAATTCTTCTTATGGCATTGTAGACTATGTCATATCAATGCGACACGACTAGATAAGTTACATAAGGATGAATATGAGAATCTGTTTGAATTTTCATCTTATGCTACTTTCCAGTCTTGTCTCAAAGGTAATATGACCAATACTCTGTTTACTTGAAACAGAGAAAGAGTTACTGAACTCTTGGGACGGATACATGATGATGTATATGATCCTATGTCTACAAATGCTAAGGTTAGTTCTTCATACTTCGTTATATTCACTGATCATCTCTCAGGATTCGGACATATGTTCCTATTGAAACACAAGTCTAAAACTTTTGAGAAATTCAAGGAATATAAGCTTGAAGTTTAAGAACCAGAGAGGTAGAAGTATTAATGTCCTTCGATGTGATCGAGGAGGAGAATACTTGGGCATGGAATTCCTGGAGTTTCTAAAAGGAGAATATGATTCTCTCTCAGCTTACTCCTTTGTGTACACCAAAGCACAACGGTGTATCGGGGCGGAGGTATCGCGCCCTATGAGATATGGTGCGCTCTATGATGAGTACTGCTGAGTTACCTGTTTCCTTTTGGGGATATGCACTTGAGAAGTTGCATACCTATTGAATGGGGTTCCATCCAAATCAGCGCCTACCACTACATATGAGATATGGAATAGAAAGAGACCATGTCTTAAACGAGTTAAGATATGAGGTTTTCTGGCCTATGTCGAAAGGCAGAATCCGGACAAGCTCGAGGCAAGGTCAGTTCTGTGTAAGTTTGTTAGGACATCCCAAACATTTGCGAAGGTGTATCTTCTACTTAACTGAGGAGCAAAAGGTGTTTTGTTTCACAGCATGCCACTTTTTAGAAAAGGAATTTCTTGTGAAGAAATTTGTGGTCATGAGGTAGAACTGGAAGGAGTTCCAGCTAGATAAACTAACAGCTGATGATTTGGTGAAACCAAAGGATTCAATAGTTTCAAACGAACATCAGCCTCTCCGCAAATTTGGTAGGGTTGCTCATCCACTCGAGAGATACTACGGTCTTCTCGGTGACAGTGGGAGCAAGGAATGCATCATGGTAGATGATGGCCCAACCAGGTTCAGGAAGGCCATCACGAGTGGCGACTCTGTGAAATGGCTGGATGCTATGCGATCAAAGATGGAATCCATGTACACCAACAAAGTATGACTTTGCATGTTGCACCTGAAGGGGTAAAACCCATTGGGAGCAAATGGATCTTGAGAAGATTCTTGGTATAGATGGAAAAGTTGAGACTTTCAAAGCTATGCTTAAGTCCATCAGGATCAATACAAGCATCGCGGAGATGGAACATCTGTTTTGATGTGACGGTCAAAGAGTTTGACTTCATCAAAATGGTAGATGAACCTTGTATATACAAGAAGGTTATAGATAGTAAGGTTGTCTTCCACGTATTGTACGTAGATGACATACTCTTGATAGGAAATGGTTTCCTATGCTACACTCGGTCAAGCTTCTCTTATCACGATGATTCTCAATAGAAGATCTGGATGATGCCTACTACATCTTGTGAATTATGATCTATGGTGATAGATTTAAGTGGATGTTGGGAGTGTCCAAAATCCAGGTACATTAACACCATACTAAAGGGGTTTAATATGGAAGATTCTAAGCGTGGTGGTTCGCCCACTTACTCATGGATCACTCTCTCCAAAACTGCTTTGGAGAGAGCTCGCATGCAAAGGATACCCTATGGTTCGGCAGTAGGCTCTATCATGTGTGCGATGTTATGTACCAGACTAGATGTAGATGACTCACTAGGTGTAGTGATCAGGAATCAATCGGATCTTGGGAGAATCACTGGACAGCTGTGGAGGACATTCTTAAGTACTTAAGAAGCACTAAAAGAAAGTTCTTGGTTCCAGCTTCCAGAGTGATAAGTTCGACTGAGTCAGTCACAGGCATTGTCTTTACCCTCAGTGGAGGGACGGTATGTTAGAAGAGTTCCAAGCTAGATACCGTGACATACTAGATGATAAATGCTGAATACATTGCTACCAACGATACTACCAAAGTGGTTGTCTGGGCATTTCTTGTTCATGAAATAAACAAGGTTCCTACCATTGAGCGTCCAATAACTGTTATTGTGACAACAATGGAGTTGTGGCTTTGGGATAGGAACGCAGGTCCCATCAGCATTCCAGACATATTCTGAGGCAAGTATCACCGGATCAGGGAGATGGTTGATCTCCAAGGGATCGAGGTAAGGAGAGTAGATTTTGAGGTTAACACGGCGGATCCACTCACCGAGGCATGCTTCCCTAAATACTATTTGAGAGATTTTTGGATGGTTGAGTATGGGATACTACAACCACTGCTTCATGTTGGGTATTGGATACTACAACAGATGGCCTTAGTCCAAGTGGGAGATTGATGGTTATATGTTTTCCCTAGAGGCCATTACTGTACATGGGATGTATATTGCAGTGGATGCTTGGACATATATAGGGAGGACTTTCTTGGTCGATATGATAGTATGCTATCTGGTTGCACTTTATCTTAACATGTACACTTATTGTCTCTCTCTCACATGTTGATAAAGCCCTTAGGAGTGTACTTGACTACCAGGACTATGATGGAGATCATACTAGTGGGGCCAAGGGTAGTCCACAAGTACACCCTATAATAGTTCCTAATCGGGGGAGTATCGAGACAGGGCATCAATACTCCAGAGTAGTCTAGTGTATACGCTTCTCGACCCATATGATGGGAAATGGATGATCCTATATCCATTGGTGTTTGAGATCAGAGAAGGTATACGGGTGCTCAGTGGAGACTGGGTACACTGGACGGACTCGCCGAGAACTCCTAGATGGAATTATACCTATCGTCGGATAGTAGTTCTCTGGTGACGCTGGTACAGGTTAGTCCCTAGACCCGAGATCGTCATAGAGTCTTGTGTGATTCCCACTGTGCTTTGATTTCCACCATACCACGGTCAAGAGATCGTGCAAAAGGGTGGTTTTTGGGTACAGTCCCGAGTCGCATGGAGGCAATGAGCGATAGGAGGGGTTTCGTCTCTCCCGGTATTGGGGGTTGATGTTGCGCTGTGCTCGATTGGCCATAACTGGAAATCCCTGGCCAAGCTTGCTGAGATTTACTGGTAAGAGTTATTAGTAGTTTCTCGAACCGTTATGGACCTTGCATCGGCATGACTTATTGTTAGTGTTTATGCCCTAGAAGGCCATTACTGTATCATACTAGCTTGTATATTACTTAATGGAAGCTTGGGATATTCACATGTATACAACAGTCTTGCTAAACATGGTAGTATGCTACTTGGTTTTTCTATCTTAATATGTGAGTGTACGTATTGATAGAGCTCTTAGGATCTTGCTTGTCTACCAGCGTTGTGATGGCAGTCACACTAGTGGGGGCTGGGTAGTCTACAAGCACATCCTCATTCAGGTCCCTGGTCGTTGGATTATCGAGACAGAGCATCGATACTCCGGAGTAGACTAGTGTGTACGCTTCTCATCCCAGTTGGGGAGATGGTCTGTCCCACAGCCGTCAGTACGTCGTACTGGAGATAGTATATAGGTGCTCGTTAGGTTACGGGTACACCGGACAGGACTCACAGGGAACTGTTGGTTGGTTTGATACCAGTCGTCAGTGAACAGTTCCCAGGTGACATGAGTACAGCGTAGTCCGCAGACTTGACACTGCTACTTCGCCTCGAGTGTGTCCCACTGTTCTTAGATTGCTACCCTACCACGGCTCAAAGGAGTCGTGCAAACAGGTAGCAGTTGGGTGCAGTCCCGAGCACTTGGAGGCAGTGGCGGTTAGACAGGATTCGTCCCTCCCGGTATTGGGAGTAGATATCGTGCTGTGTCAGAGAGCCATTACGCAAAGTCCCTGGCCAGGGCAAGCGAGATTTGCTGGTAGGTTCCAGTAGTTTCTCAGGGTGTAATGGGCTTCCCTCCGACACGACTTATACCGCTATTAGGGGACTGACGCTTGCCGCCCCCCTAGGCCCGATATGCGATAGTCTTGGACGAACGGACCGGACTGTATGGAGATTGTCACATCAGACTCAGTAGGAGTTCGGATGGGTTTTCTCATCGGCCTTCTTATCGACAACTACCTGGGGACCATTACGTACAGCTAGTGCCGCTTGTGGTCTGTGGTTAAACCCACTGCCAGCGTAGTAGTCGAGTCTCTAGAGTCCCACACAGAGAGTTTCCTACTCCAGGCGAAACGATATAGAGGTTGCATGGTTTTGCGACAAAGGGTTCGGACGCATACGTGCGTTTACGCGCGTATGGCTTTCGGACAGTTTTTACCAGTCGGCTTTGGTTTAAGCCAGTTACTGGTATCCGGTTATTGGATTTATACAGTCTAAAGTTTTTCCGTATTTTTACGGATCGGAGGGCGTTCTCGTAATTGTTCGAGAAGCTTCTAGAAGATGGTGACTAAGGAGGGTTATGTGTCATATTCATTAAATGAGGTTATGAGTCATGGTGGTGATTCATTCATTTCATTAATGCACATTTATTGCTTAATGACTCATGCTAATGAATCACCACTAGATATTTTATGAAGCATGATTTATCATCACTCTTTATTCTTTTCTCATTATTGAAAAATGCTTCATAATATATTATGATACACTCTCTCTCATCTCATTATCTTATCTCACATTCTCTCTCCTCAAGCTCTCATCTTCAAACCCTAATCCTTACACCTCATGAGTTGAGATCAAAGGATTAGTTAGACTAAACAATCCATAACCATCACTCTATCTCATCCTAACTTCTTCGATTAGCAATCCAAGAAGGTTAGTTGCCTCAAGTTTAGAGGTTTAGCTTGGAGTTTCGCTCTCAGGTGGATCGTCTACTACCTAGAGAAGGCCGAGGAGAACAAGGAGATCGTAAAGACGAAGGACAAGTTTCGATAGGTATAATCCCTTAACACTATAGTTTAGTATAGCTATGTGTTCGGTTATTATTTGTTTAGCTTCGATTCAAGCGGTTAGTCGATGTTCGTTCTTTAAACTTGATCGTTTTTGAAAATTCCGCCTCCCCATAAGTACTGGGGTGTACTACATCGACTTACAGTGGTATCAGAGCCTCGCTAAACAATAAATAACTTAATTGCAAATTTGTACGAATTTCGAACGGAAAAACGAAGCCGGAAAACCCTTATTCTGTTCAGTTTCTGTCGAACTTAAAATGAAGTCCAAAAATTTTTCAGGTGTGCTCAAAAAGCTAGAAAGGAGTCCAGGAGAACACCCAAGAAATTCGAGCCCATGACTCGGCTAAAGCGCCGCGGAAGGGCGGCGGATCCCACCGATCCGCCGCGCTTCCGCGGCCGAGTTGCCGAGTCATGGACTCATCTTTCTTGTGTGGGTCCCCTGTGATATTTGGGGTTTTCTGGAATATTTAATATTTGCTCAGGTTACTGTTTAACAGAGCAGATTTTGGAGCAATATTGATGTTGTTTAATCGATCGAAATTGTACAGTATTTGCATATTGGATTATATCTGTGATTGTTTAATGTGTTCGTAAACCTCCCCCAACTGCTAGTATGTCGGTTGGCAGGGGGTTGCACATTTCTGAAATGGTTATATCTGTTTGTGCATATAAACTGTATTGGACTGTTGTGGTGTATAGCCGGGGTTAGCAATGGGTTATTGTTTAATTCATTTGTTGTAAATGTAATTTGTTGTAATATTATTTTTGCGGGGCACTTCCAGGTTGCGGTCGTAGCCACCGTTGTATTATTTCATTTTACTGTTTTTTGCTCCTAGGACTGACCCAAGGTGGGGTACACAGACTGCCGGGTGGGTAGTTTGCCGTACCCGTAGGGGTCGAGGGTGGGGCAACGGCTATTCATCACAACTGTGTAATCTGTCTTTTCTTGCAGGCTCAAAAGAAATACAGATTGCTTGCAAATCCAATATTGTTTATCTGTGTTCTGGAATGAATATCATTGCGTCAGACGAATGTAAAATATCTATATTTATTGTAGCTATTTAGACGTCACTTATGTTTTACACCCGCGCTAGCCCAGCCCCCGCTCTGTCGTTAGTTAAGTAACCTAACGGGTGATGACGGGACCCAGTGGCGAATGAGGATGGCATAAGAGGACGTTGTATTTTCGTTGTTTTCTGCAATGATAGGTTAATGATGGGACGCATTATCTATAATGCAAAGTAAAACAAACCATAGTTTAAATCGTTGGAACAATTTAAAAGAAACCACTCGGTTATTTTTAAAACAGATATTTTTAAATGCGGAGCTTTAACCACTCCTTTTAAAAGCTATCAGGTTCCTTCGGTTATATCAAGTTCACTACGTTCACGGTTTCGCCAAAACCAGTCGTAGCCCTCCGTCATTTCATCTGGGTATTCAGTAGTATTCAAGCTATGTATTTTGACCTAACGCCAAGGCATAGTGTTTGGTAGCTACTGGATATTCATTTGTTGCATAGATAGATGAGTTAGTTTGGGACAGTCGTATTATCATTTTGGCCGAACGTCAAGGATATATACTGATGGGTTCAAATTGACAAGATAATGATGGGTAGAACTTGACATGTGACTTATGACATTTTGACCTAACGCCAAGGTCATAAGAGCATGGGGCAAAAACTTATATCGGGAATTTCTAAAGAAACTGAAATTTGCAAAGAGATGCATACCATTTTGAGTTTGATGAATGTTGGTAGCATTCCTACAACATTATCAGACGATGATATTTGGATCCCGATCCTACTGTGAGTATTTGATACTTATCAGGATATTCGTCACTTAACGATCAATGCTATAAACCTAGTAGGTGTCCAGAAAAGTGTCAGCGGGGTTACGCCCCCAGAGAAAAGAGGTTATTTAATTAAGGAACTTCGCGAAAGCGTTGGAAAACCTCCCTCGAAGTATCGACACCGGCCTGGCTGAACGGTTAAGCAAGTATTGTACGGTGAGAATAGTCTTGACTAATTCTTCTTTTATGGTTTGAGGAAGGATTCGAGAAACAGTGGGAGCCATCCAGTTTAGATAAACTAAAAACCACTCTAAACTTGCAAGAGCATCATGCTAAAGAGTTTTCTTCTCTCTCTCCTAATTGCAGCGACCCTGAAAATGACTGGACTTAAGTTACTTTTAGAGAAAAATATACTGACGGGGCCAAACTATAAAGATTGGCTGCGGAATTTCAAAATGGCTTTGACCTATGACAAACTGGGGTACGTCCTCACCGCTACGGCACCTGCTGTCCCTGGTCCCAAATCCAGCAATGCGGATAAGGAAATCCGCAAAACCTGGGAACTAGATTGCGCGAGAGCCAAGTGCATCGTGCTTGCCTCGATGAACAATGAACATCAGAGGAGGCACGAGGATATGTCCTTAGATGGCATATTTCTCCATACAAAGGAACTTTATGTAGAGCAATCTCGTATAGCAAGATACGAGACCTCTAAGAAATTGTTTCGAGCGAGGTTGGCTGTCGGGTCATCGGTGGGTGAACATGTCCTACAGATGATTGGCTATATAGAAGAGCTCGCAGACCTTGGGACGACTTTGGATAATGAGCTCTATACAGACCTTGTTCTCCAGTCCCTTCCTCCCACCTACGCCCAGTTTATCCTCAACTTCAATCTTCAAGGAAAAGAAGTTGAACTTGCGGAACTCCTGAACATGTTAAGGAGTGCGGAGGGCACCTTGCAGAAGGCAAGGGAAACACCCGCTATGTTTGTTGGCGGTTCATCTTCTTCCGGGTCCAAGGCTAGGGCCAAAGGAAGGAAGAAGAAGGCCGCACCCAGACCTAGAGGAGGTGTTAGTAAGGTGGGAGGGAAGGGAAAGAAAAAGAAAGCAGTACCGATAGTTGGCCAGGATGAGTGCTTCCATTGTCACAGGAAAGGGCACTGGAAGAAGGATTGCAAGGCGTGGAACGCCAAGAACCAGGAACCGAAGCAAGCTGTGGCTTCGACTTCAGGTGTGTTTGTAATTGAGAATTGTCTGTCGATCAACTCTACTTCCTGGGTATTGGATACCGGATCAGGATCTCATATTTGCAATTCATTGCAGGCACTGAGAAACCGTAGAGTGCTGAAGGAAGGTGATATGATCCTCAGGGTTGCTAACGGAGCTAGCGTGGGAGCTGCGTCCGTCGGGGATTATCACCTAGGATTGACGAGTGGACACATTTTGGTTTTACATAACTGTTATTTTGTACCCAGCTTAACGTGTAATATCATATCAGTTTCCTTGTTATCAAATAAAGGTTATGATTTCACGTTTGTAAGAGATGTTGTCAACATCCACCTTAATCATGGTTTGATTGGGTCCGGTACTCTAAATAACGGCATATATGTTTTAAACCAACTCCAAATTTTCAACGTCCAAAACACACTAAAAAGAAAGTCTCCAGATTTGAATAAAGCTTTCTTATGGCATTGTAGACTGGGTCACATCAATGAGAGAAGGTTGACTAAGTTGCATAAAGAAGGATATTTAGACTCGTTCGAATATCAATCTTATGACACTTGTCAATCTTGTCTCAAAGGAAAGATGACAAAGACTCCATTTACTGGACAAGGAGTAAGAGCGAGCGAGCTCTTAGGACTCATACACAGCGATGTATGTGGTCCAATGTCTACACATGCGAGAGGTGGTTTTTCCTATTTCATTACTTTCACGGATGATTACTCAAGATACGGATTCATTTATCTGATGAAACATAAATCCGAGGCTTTTGAGAAATTCCAAGAGTATAAGAATGAAGTAGAAAACCAAACCGGCAAAAGTATAAAGACACTTAGATCTGATCGAGGTGGAGAATACTTAAGTGCCGAGTTCCTAGGTTACCTAAAAGAGAAAGGAATTCTCTCTCAGCTTACTCCTCCGTACACTCCACAGCATAATGGTGTATCGGAGAGACGGAATCGAACCCTATTGGATATGGTACGATCCATGATGAGTAATGCTGAGTTACCGCGATCTTTCTGGGGACATGCGCTAGAATCAGAGGCATATCTTTTGAACATGGTACCTACCAAGACTGTGCCTACCACTCCATATCAGATGTGGAGTGGGAAGAAACCCCATCTACAGTATATAAAGATTTGGGGATGTCCAGCTTTTGTTAAAAAGCAGCATGTGGACAAGCTCGAGGCACGATCAGTAAAGTGTTTGTTTGTGGGATATCCAAAGCACTCCAGGGGATATCTATTCTATTACGCAGAGGAACAAAAGGTATTTGTTTCTCGTAATGCCCATTTTCTAGAACATCAGTTTTTAGAAAAGGAATCAAGTGGGAGCGAAATAGAACTGGAAGAAATTCCAGAACCACAAACTGCTACTGAAAGTTTGGTAGAACCAGAGGTTCAAGAAGAACAGAACATTCCCGCACCCCTCCGCAGGAGTAGTAGGCCGTCTCATCCGCCTGAGAGATACTACGGTTTTCTCATAGACGGGGATAGAGAGGATTGCATCATAGATGATGATGAACCTACTGACTTCCAGCAGGCCATCCAGAGCGGCGACTCGGTACGATGGCTAGATGCAATGCGGACCGAGATGGAGTCCATGTACACCAACAAAGTATGGACTTTGGACTTTACTCCAGATGGGGTAAAACCCATAGGATGCAAATGGATCTTCAAGAAAAAGATTGGTGTAGATGGACAGGTGGAAACCTATAAGGCTAGACTTGTTGCAAAGGGTTTTCGTCAAAGACCTGGTTTGGACTATGACGAAACCTTTTCTCCAGTGGCTATGCTCAAATCCATTCGGGTCCTTCTTGCTATTGCTGCCTTCCATGATTATGAAATCTGGCAGATGGACGTAAAGACGGCTTTTCTGAATGGAAATTTAGAAGAGAGCGTCTATATGGATCAGCCAGAGGGTTTCAATCAGAGTGGGAGCAGCGGGAAAGTATGCAAGCTGCTTAAGTCTATTTATGGACTAAAGCAGGCATCGCGGAGTTGGAACATCTGTTTTGATGAGACAGTCAAAGAATATGACTTTATCAAAAATCCAGATGAACCGTGTATATATAGTAAAGTTGTGGCCAGAAGTGTCGTATTCCTCGTCTTGTACGTGGATGACATTCTATTGATAGGAAATGACATTCCTATGCTACAATCTGTCAAAGGATTCTTGTCACACAGGTTCTCCATGAAAGACCTGGGTGATGCCTCTTACATTCTGGGGATCCGGATCTATCGTGATAGATCCAAGAGGATGTTGGGACTTTCGCAGTCCAGGTATATCGACACTGTACTGAAAAGATTCAGTATGGAAGATTCTAAGCGCGGTAATCTACCGGCTTGTCACGGAATCACCCTCTCCAAAGAGATGTCTCCCAAGACTGATTTGGAAAGGGAACGCATGTCTATTATACCCTACGCTTCTGCGGTAGGCTCTATAATGTATGCGATGTTGTGTACCAGACCAGATGTAGCTTACGCACTGAGCGTGGTAAGCCGGTATCAGTCAGACCCAGGGGAGAAACACTGGATAGCAGTAAAGAACATTCTCAAGTACCTGAGGAGGACTAAGGAGATGTTCTTGGTTTACGGCGGAAAAGACCTCAGGTTGGAGGCCTTTGCTGATTCCGGCTTCCAGAGTGATAAGGACGATTCCAAGTCCATGTCGGGTTATGTCTTTACCCTCAATGGAGGGGCGGTGTGCTGGAGGAGCTCCAAGCAGGACACCGTTGCTGACTCGACGATGGAAGCGGAGTATATAGCTGCTTGCGATGCCGCAAAAGAAGCAGTCTGGATGAAGAAGTTCCTAACAGAACTTCAGGTTGTTCCTACCATAGTTGATCCAATACCTCTGTATTGCGACAACAACGGAGCTATAGCTTTAGCGAAGGAACCAAGGTCCCATCAGAAGTCCAGACACATCTTGAGGCGGTATCACCTGATCAGGGAGATCATTGATCGTCAGGAGATCGAGGTTCGGAGAGTTGCTTCAGAAGAGAACATTGCTGATCCATTCACGAAGGCCCTTCCTCAGATTCAGTTCGAGAGGCTACTCGAGATCATTGGTCTACGATATGCCAGTACATGGCCCTAGTGCAAGTGGGAGATTGTTAGTGTTTATGCCCTAGAAGGCCATTACTGTATCATACTAGCTTGTATATTACTTAATGGAAGCTTGGGATATTCACATGTATACAACAGTCTTGCTAAACATGGTAGTATGCTACTTGGTTTTTCTATCTTAATATGTGAGTGTACGTATTGATAGAGCTCTTAGGATCTTGCTTGTCTACCAGCGTTGTGATGGCAGTCACACTAGTGGGGGCTGGGTAGTCTACAAGCACATCCTCATTCAGGTCCCTGGTCGTTGGATTATCGAGACAGAGCATCGATACTCCGGAGTAGACTAGTGTGTACGCTTCTCATCCCAGTTGGGGAGATGGTCTGTCCCACAGCCGTCAGTACGTCGTACTGGAGATAGTATACAGGTGCTCGTTAGGTTACGGGTACACCGAACAGGACTCACAGGGAACTGTTGGTTGGTTTGATACCAGTCGTCAGTGAACAGTTCCCAGGTGACATGAGTACAGCGTAGTCCGCAGACTTGACACTGCTACTTCGCCTCAAGTGTGTCCCACTGTTCTTAGATTGCTACCCTACCACGGCTCAAAGGAGTCGTGCAAACAGGTAGCAGTTGGGTGCAGTCCCGAGCACTTGGAGGCAGTGGCGGTTAGACAGGATTCGTCCCTCCCGGTATTGGGAGTAGATATCGTGTTGTGTCAGAGAGCCATTACGCAAAGTCCCTGGCCAGGGCAAGCGAGATTTGCTGATAGGTTCCAGTAGTTTCTCAGGGTGTAATGGGCTTCCCTCCGACACGACTTATACCGCTATTAGGGGACTGACGCTTGCTGCCCCCCTAGGCCCGATATGCGATAGTCTTGGACGAACGGACCGGACTGTATGGAGATTGTCACATCAGACTCAGTAGGAGTTCGGATGGGTTTTCTCATCGGCCTTCTTATCGACAACTACCTGGGGACCGTTACGTACAGCTAGTGCCGCTTGCGGTCTGTGGTTAAACCCACTGCCAGCGTAGTAGTCGAGTCTCTAGAGTCCCACACAGAGAGTTTCCTACTCCAGGCGAAACGATATAGAGGTTGCATGGTTTTGCGACAAAGGGTTCGGACGCATACGTGCGTTTACGCGCGTACGACTTTCGGACAGTTTTTACCAGTCGGCTTTGGTTTAAGCCAGTTACTGGTATCCGGTTATTGGATTTATACAGTCTAAAGTTTTTCCGTATTTTTACGGATCGGAGGGCGTTCTCGTAATTGTTCGAGAAGCTTCTAGAAGATGGTGACTAAGGAGGGTTATGTGTCATATTCATTAAATGAGGTTATGAGTCATGGTGGTGATTCATTCATTTCATTAATGCACATTTATTGCTTAATGACTCATGCTAATGAATCACCACTAGATATTTTATGAAGCATGATTTATCATCACTCTTTATTCTTTTCTCATTATTGAAAAATGCTTCATAATATATTATGATACACTCTCTCTCATCTCATTATCTTATCTCACATTCTCTCTCCTCAAGCTCTCATCTTCAAACCCTAATCCTTACACCTCATGAGTTGAGATCAAAGGATTAGTTAGACTAAACAATCCATAACCATCACTCTATCTCATCCTAACTTCTTCGATTAGCAATCCAAGAAGATTAGTTGCCTCAAGTTTAGAGGTTTAGCTTGGAGTTTCGCTCTCGGGTGGATCGTCTACTACCTAGAGAAGGCCGAGGAGAACAAGGAGATCGTAAAGACGAAGGACAAGTTTCGATAGGTATAATCCCTTAACACTATAGTTTAGTATAGCTATGTGTTCGGTTATTATTTGTTTAGCTTCGATTCAAGCGGTTAGTCGATGTTCGTTCTTTAAACTTGATCGTTTTTGAAAATTCTGCCTCCCCATAAGTACTGGGGTGTACTACATCGACTTACACTTATCAGGCTATTAGGGTCTGACGTTATGCCATCCCCAGGCTGATGATATACGACATATCTGACGAAGAGACCGGACTGTACGGTAGTGTTACTAATTGGATTCGCAGGAGTGTGAGCAGGATTGCTTGTTGATCTTCTGATCGCTCAATACCCGGGTGGCCGTTACGTTTAGCAGACCGCTTGCGACTTGTGGGTGTTTGATATGATCATCACCTACTGCCGACGTATTGACGAGTCTTTAGAGTCCTACGCAGAGGTTTCCTGGTTTATGCGAAAAGGAGCTGGTGCATATATGTGATATGTGCGGGACCTTGATTAATGCGTGTGTGTGATACCGCATTCTATTCTTGCGATATGTGATATCGGCCGGTTTTATGTGATATAGCCGGGTTATCGGATCAACTGTTGATTCGATGAAATGTTATATATATATATGCTCACTTAAGTATTTATTATTCTCACTTATGATACATTTAACATATATATGATATATGTTTAATATATTGTTTTCTTTATGCACAAAATATATGTGTGATATATATTGTTGTGACATGCTAGGTTATACATGCAATATGGATGTATGAGACTCACACCATACTAAGGTTAATGTTAGGGTTTAATATTTATTCTTAAGTAATTACAAATTAGTGGAGATATGTTGATGGTTGGAAGCTTGGAGAAGCTTGAAGATAACCATTGATTTAGTCCACTCTTTTGTTTTTCTTAAGATATTTATCAACCCAACCATTAACCATACACAATGGTTAACTCTCTACATGAGTTAGGATATGGTTGATATACTCACTCATGGTTGCATTTTGAACCATATGATTTATTCTTTCATCACTTGAGTTTCATCTTCTTCTTCCTCATTTTAAGTTTTCTAGCTTTTGTGAAAGGGATGATAGATTGTGAGAAATTGAAATCTAAAGTGAGTCAACTTCCTACTTCATCATCCTCTACTATTAGCCATTTAGTTTAGGGTGTTTACTTCACTAATTTTACACATTAGTGAAGAGGTAGCATGAGCTTGAGTCTCCTCGACGTAGATCATCTTCAGTCTCGAAGACTTCGAGCAAGTTTGCATTTTTCACCTTGTGGAACCTCTCAAGAGTTCGGGAGATTCTTACTCGCAGCGAAGGGACTTCTACACGGAGCATTTGAAATGAAGTACCGGGCTACAAAGGTTGTATTCCGCATTCACTTAGTTTGCAAAGTTGTTTGCATGTTGTTTTGTTTAAAACTCTAGTTAAGATTCTAGGTTAGGGTTCTTTAGAAAGGCAAAAAAATTGAAAAACAGCATAGACGATACCTCCCGAAACCTTGCTGCCTTGATAAGTAACCCTACAATATATATCGACTCGAGAAATATTGATTAAGATCACTTAAGTAGATATTATGATATATTTAGAACCATACCTATTTTCAAAACTAACGAATCGTTATGCACTTTTAAATGACAATCTCAAGGGACGCTGCGGATTTTCAAATGGCATCTTTTTCTCAAAAACACTGTAGCCCCTATTTTCAAAAACAACGATTCATACTATTTTAAGCTATAACTGTATGGTTCATATGTAGTCACGTATTTTATACTGTTCGCGTTTACGCTTTTCTTATTTCTGTTACGCTCGTATTATTTTTCATTGGCGACATATATACTACGTTTCCTTATATTTATTTTTATATGACTTCGTCTGTTAGGACACATACACCATTACCGATGATGCGCATGTTGCACGTACACATACTCGCTGACTCATACACTCATCATCGGTAATTGCCATGCCACGTACATATTATAAACTGCTATATCGCTATATTGTTTCCTAATTTGTAGAGTTATAATTATTTTCCAGTTTACCGGACATCCTAGTTAGATATTACACTTTCTTACCTAATTACAGGACATGCTTATATGAAAACATCGGCTATACCTTACAGTAATGTTCCATCGTGGTTACATGCATATGAGATTATATTTTCATGAGATTTCTGGATTTGAGAACCACGGATACATTTTTTAAAGTCTTATGACTGTTTTAAAAACGTGATTTCTCTTGATATGATATTTCAACGTCTACCATGAGTTTTCTCGGTGCTGAGCTATGATGATTACCCGATTCGAAGAGTGAGGAGTCACCGTCTGTGGGTACATGGTGGACCCGGTACGGTACTCCGGGGCAAGAAGATCGTATAGAAATGCGTTGAGCCCGGTAGAGAAACACAACCTACCGGTGATAGTGTTGAACTAGGCGGATATCCGGAGGATACCGACTGGAGTGATATGAGACAGATGAATATGAGGACCGATCTGATAAGACGGTGCCTGAGATATGAGGAATTACGTGTCGATACTAGACACGGGTTTTTATTTGATGATTTCGAGTGTCTATGCTGGGCACTTAGGTTTCATGATGATTTGATGTGCCATTGATGGATACACGTAAATACTTACGTATGACACAGAGGACTTGGTACTATATACTGATACTGGAACGACATTGTTATTATTACATATATCTATACACGATCACCCTAATACCATACGGTATGATATTTTTTATATTATAGTATGACCTAGGAGATCGTTATACATTCGATTTCTACCAGCTGATACCTTCTACTCATGAGTTGGCAACACACTCTCGTTGTGCCATAGTTTTCTTGCAGGACAGACCGCTCGGATCTGTTTTGGCTTACAGGGACATCTTTTCTTCTGGACGATTTGCATTGGTAGGTGGGTTACTTATCGGATCGTAACCGCCGTTGTATACATTATTATTCAGTTGTATCTAGTTAAAACCTCCATCAACCAGACTATGTATATTTGGTAGACTTATAAACCACAGATTTGAATATTCCATCAAACTTGAAGCGAGATTTGTGTATTATTCTTTATTCTGGGTTTGATGATGTTTTGGTTGCTTTAATTTTTTTTAGTGTTTGATTTTCGTCTTGAGCATCGTATATTCTTATTTGTGTGGTTGTGATTCCGCCAATTGGCGAAGTGCTAGCTCCCGCTTGGGGATGCCTATATTATTGTTATGTATCTGTTTTGGATCAAAATTTACAAAAGAGGTGCTGCCCAAATTTCAAATAACGAAAATGTTTTCAAAAATAGTATACAACTCATTTGTATTTTCATATAACATTACTTACACTTTTAAAGAAAGAATTTGAATTCATTATATCTTTATTTCAAAACTTCACCTCCATTATTTTCCTAAAAGGTTTAGATTTCTGGTCTTTCGGCTTACTTGGATTACGGTGGGGTCCTATAGACTTCACCTGATTCAAATGCCGGTTACGTGCCAATTCCGGGTCATAACAATTATGTACATGTCTTTTGTGGTATAACATATCACTATTACACATTGATGGAGCTCATAAGATTCATGCTTGACTACCAAGGTTATTATGGCAATCACACTTGTGAGAATTGGATATCTATAAGCACATCCTTAAATATCCTAGTCATAGGAATATTGACACCGGGCATCAATATTCCAGAGTAGACTAGTGTATACATTTCTTGACCCCGACAAGGGGCAATGGCGGTCTCACGGCCATTGGTGTTAGTCAGTAACCAAGATTGTATACAGATGCTCATTGGGTTATGAGTTACACTGGACGAACTCGCCGAGATCATGCTAGATGGTATTATACCTATCCTCAGGTACCAGGTCTCTGGTGGCAATATTATAGGTTAGTATGTCGACCCAAGATCGTCATTTGTCTTGTGTGAGTTCCTACTGTACTTTGATTACTACCCTACTACGGTTCAAAGGATTCGTGCAAACAGGTTTAAATTGAGTACAGTCTCGAGCCACTTAGAAGGAATGAGCGGATTACGGGGATTCGTTTCTCCCGGTATTAGGGGTTGATGTCGTGTTGTGTCCGGTTGGCCATCACCATAAGACCTGGTAAAGCAGATGAGATTTAAGGATTCAGATCAGTAGTTTGTCGGATGGTGCCGGGCTTGATATCTCTATGACTTATTGCGTTATTAGGAGCCTGATGTTTACCACTCTCTTAGACCCGATATGCGACGGTCTTAAATGAACAGACCGGACTATATAGTACATGTCACTGATAGGCTCAGTAGAGTTTCAGAATAGCGTGCGTGTCGATCTCCTTATCGACAATACCAGGGTAACCGTTACGTACAGCCAGTGCCGCTGATGTGATTGTGGTTAAACCCGCTGCTAGCGTATTATCGAGTCTTTAGAGTCCCACACGGAGGGTTTCCGGCTTTGGTAAAATGTTGTAGTTGCGGTACATTTGTACGCGCCAGGGTTCGATTAAAACTAGTGTATTTTATACACCGACGGTAATCGGATGGTTGTAATACTAGCCGGTCTTTTTGGAAATATGGATATTGAATCGGGTGACGATTTAATATTTAATACATATATATTGTATATGTATTTACTAGTATTATATCACTATTAATTTATCTCTCTTTTATGTATTTTAAATAGCTTGGATAACAATTACAAATATATATATTTAGTATGTTATATTGCATATATATATATATATATATATATATATATATATATATATATATATATATATATATATATATATATATTGTTTTTGTTTATTCTTTTTCTTTTGTTTTCTTTAGCTTATGTTATTCCAAGGGAATAACATAACCTTTGCCTCACTCTATAGGGTGACATTTGGAGGGGAGAGAAGAGGGTGAACACTTGGTAGCTTGATTAAATCGTATGGCTAGGATTTTGTAGAGAATGATATTAATAACCATTTTCTTTTTGAAGTGAATGGTTAATTAATTCTTTCTCTTCTTCTTCCTCTCTTTATCCATGAAGCTCCCATCTCCTTCCTCCTCTTTTATGAGAAAACAAATTATAAAATGAAAGAAAAATGAGAGAAAATTATAGTGAAGAAGAAACTACAACTCCTAACTAATTAGTTTAGCAACCTAACTATCTAGGTTATCTCTATTTGAGATTGGAGCTAAAGTTCTTGAGCCTTCAAGATGGATCATCTTCGATGGAGGAGGTGGGCTTGCAAGCATATTCCATGGACTTTCGAGGAGCATACAATGGAGTCCAACCCAATTGGAGTAAATAAAGATATTACAAAGGTTGTAATTTAAACCTTGTATGGTTTTTATATTTGCATGTTTAATTTTTTAGCCTAGATCCTAGTTTATATAGACTTGAGCTTACTAGAAATTTTTAAAATCTAGTTTTGCATGTTCTAAAATCCTAGTAGTGAGCTGAAGGTCTTCTAACGGTATCTTTTATTACTTGTTCTCTAAACTTTCTTAGCCCTATATAAGCACGTGTATAGCCATAGAGTTTCATATCTCTCTCATACATCTCTCTCATAGCATTAAAGTTAGGGTTTTCAAGAAGAAGAGATCGAGTTCTATTATAAGTTTCTTATGAATATTAATAAAACTTTAGTTTTCTTTAATATCATGAGCAACTAATATTTTTTCTAAGTGTTTTTATTTGCAATTTCTATGAGTTGATGTTCTTATTTCTCTTCTTTTCTATTCTTTGATTGTGAATCTCTTATGTTTTTATTATTATCTTTGTAATTATGTATCTAATAAACTAATCTAGTAATGAAAGATGACGTCTTGAACAAGATTACAGAAAGGTGATAACACCAACAATTTAATTAAGTTGATGATAATTGACACCTAGAAACTTAATTAAGGAAGTTAAGATATTAATTTAAATATAAGATATTCATCCTAGGTAATTTAAAGGGATCTAGATTAATCAATAAGATAATAATTGTAGACTCATGACCTACATATTTTTGTGGAAGATTAAACTTAAGTTGTTTTTAATTAACCAGAACTAGGGGTTTAATATGATCTAAATGATGTTATAATTTTGATAGGCTATGTTTATATTTTAAATATAACATATGCTTAGTTATAATTAATGGAAATATATTAGAATTAGATTAGTAAAAAAATGAACCTTTTAAACCAACCATAGAAATAAAGCAAATAAAACCCTAATTTTTTCTCTCTCTTGAAAACCAACTTTTATTTTAATTTAGCATTTAAATTGTTAGATTTTAAAAACAACTCAACTTTAACGTAGTTTAAAAGTAGTTAACACACCTCTTTGTAGGAATAATCCTTAAGTATGACAGTGATAAGCTGTATACTTGCGGTTAAATTTGGAGACTAATAAAATCCCTATTAAGTTTTTGGCGCCATTGCCAGGATATGTGTTTAATTACATTTAAATTTAAGTTTTAGATTTTAGTTGTACATTAAATTAGATTTAGTCTACTTGATTCTGCGAATTCTCTATTTTTTCATTTCAAGAATCGAGACGAATTTACTGAAAGAGAAGATCGAGACGAACATGGGGAAAATCTAGATAAGATTTCGTTCTCCCCAAATCTCGATTTGATTCCAACTAATGCATTTTTGCAGGATTCTTTGCGCTATATAAAAAAAATTATTTTAGATCGCATTGCATAATTAAAAAGATTCTAAGGGGAAACAATCCAAATCCAAATTATGTGGGATTTCATCATCTTTTTTAGGCCTCACAAATCACAACTAAGCATCCGCATTGACATACAGTAATTTAAAAAATATCTAAACTTCAGCACCTAAAGACATATCGCGCTCAATAGGACAAGAGGAGGTTGTAGGTAATCTAATGGTTATCCGATTCAATTTTGAGGTGTCTAATAACGTGTGACTAGTTATGATTATTTAATTAAGACCCGCTATTTCGATGATTCGTATAGCGGAACTCTCCCAATTAACTGGCATTGATCTGTCTTTAAGGTTGTTAAAGAGGTGTTAGAGGATCTATCCCATAATTTGTCTCTTAGCAGTTAGGAGCGGGTCTAGTAACTTGACCTAGGTACCCAAGATCTAGGTTGTTTGCACATCTTTGATTGTGATTTTTAGAATCTTTAGTCATCCTAATTTTTTCATTTAAAAAAAACTTTTATGTATGATGTATGCACGTGTGGGGGTGGAGAAGAAACAAATTGTTTAACTTTTCTTGATTTTATAGATCCAATGACTGAGTTTGTTCCCGCTATACCTACCCTACAGGATAGATGTTATCCTGTTCACATATCACTGCCATCTTGTATAGTTTTACCATTAGCATCCAGTGATTATGAAATAAAACCTGCTTTTATAAACTCACTTCCTAAGTTTCAATGTTTAGAATCTAAAGACGTATATGTCTTCATAAGGGAGTTTGAGAACTTATGTCAAATATATAAATTTATGCAGTTAAACCAAAATGCAGTTAAGATTAGACTCATCCCCTTTACCCTCACTGATAAAGCTAAGCATTGGTTTTATAGTGTGATAGACAATACAATTAGTACATTGGATGAGTTTACTAAAATATTCCTTAAAAAGTTTTACACAAAATTTAAAACCGCTAAATTTCGAAATGAAATTAGGAATTTTTCGCAAAAACCGAGAGAATCTTTTTGCAAGTATTTTGAACATTTTAAGGACATTCTCATAAAATGCCCCCATCATGGTATATCTAAATAGAATCTATTTCAAATAATCTATGATGGCATGAAATCTAAGTTTATGATTGAGTCTATGTATCAAAGGGACTTTATGATGAAGAAAGAGGACGAGGCATGGGACTTTTTAGAAGAATTGTCCGATAAAGCTATGCATTGGGAGAGCTCTAGTGAGAAAGGGTGAACTAATTCTACGGGTGGGATTTATGCGGTTGAAGCTACAATTGGAATGCAAGCCCAGTTGGCTGCCATTCAAAAATCATTAGAAAAGCTATCAACAACCCCCGGCCCTGTTGTCAAGTTAGTCAACTCTCTCCTTGTCTTAACTGTCAAGATTCTTTCCGTCTTTCAGAATAATGTTCTCTTTTAAATGGTCCTCAAGGTCAAGTGACAACTAATGTTGTCTATCAACGTAATAACAATAATAATAATCTTTATTCTCAAATCTACAACCAAGGATGGAAGAACCACCCTAATTTACAATGGAATTAAGACATCAATGGCCAACAATTCCAAAACCAAAGAGAAGGTTCTCCACCTAACCCTGCCCAACCTAACATGCAGCACGCACAGCAAGGGTATGGGAATGAGAATAATAAGCTTAATAACGTTGAAAAGCAGCTGAACACTTTATTGCAAAAATGAATTGGCCACCAAACAAACCATGGCTAATATTGAAAAGCAACTTGGTCAGTTAGCTGCAGTATTAGGAGGACGTGAGCAAGAAACGCTACATAGTCAACTTTTTATAAATCCTAAAGATACACGTGCAAATCGCGCAAGCAAATGCCATAACTACCTTGCCATCGGGTAAACAGGTTGATAATCAGGTTAGAATGCCCGATGATTCGGAAGAGATCCTCGATAATGAGGAGCAGTAGTCTCCTACTCTACTTACACAGCCGACGTTTATTGATACACTCACATCTCCATCCTACCCATCTTCTATAGATACCCTTCTTGAGTCTGGAGCGCCTTATCCAAAACGTTTAAAGACCAAGAAGCAAGCTGCTAAGGCAGAGAAGATGATGGAAATATTTAAACAAGTGAAGGTCAACGTCCCTCCTTTAGACACGATTGACCAAGTTCCTTCGTATGCAAAATATCTCAAAGATTTATACACGAAGAAGAGAAAAACTACAATGCCTATGGTGGTCTTTTTAGCAGGCAATATTTGTGACGTTCTAAGTGATACTATGCCCATTAAGTATAAAGACCCCGGTAGTTTTACTATATCTTGCATTATAGATGAAAAGGTCATAAATAGAGATTTATTAGACTTAGGCGCTAGCGTTAATCTTTTTCCATACTCTGTATATGAGCAGTTAGGGCTAGATGAGTTTAAGCCCACCAAAATCACTTTACAATTAGCAGACCGGTCTAGTAAGACTCCGATGGGTGAGATCGATGATGTGTTGATTATAGTTGCGGAATTTATATTCCCCGTAGATTTTATTGTTATAGAAACACAACCCGTCACTAACCTTAGAATCAAATTCCTTTCATACTAGGCCGACCCTTTCTAGCCACTTCGAATACAATAATCAATTGTCGCAATGGTTCTATGAAACTATCATTTGGGAACATAACAATTGATCTTAATATTTTTAACTTAGGAAATCAGCCAAGTGATTCCTATAAGCTTTTCGAATTCAACTTAATTAATAATATTTCTAATGATGAAGAAGTTGAGTTAAATAACTGCTTTATAGAAAATTGCATAGAGGAGGAACTTAGTAACAAAGAAATTGTTGCTTTTGATGATTCTTTCCCAATAGCCTATATGGGAAGGGCCCCACTTGAGCCACTTTTTCTTTAACATATACCTCTTTTACGCCCATCGATAGAAGATGCCCCATAGTTAGAACTTGAGCCCCTTCCATCAAACCTAAAATATTTCTATTTAGGTTTGAATAATACGCTTTCAGTTATAATTTCTGTCGATCTTTTTAAGGAACATGATGAGGTCTTATTATCTATTTTTTAAAATAATAAGTAGGCTATTGGATGGACTATGGCGAATATCAAAGAATTAGCCCTACTATAGTACACCATAGAATTCACTTGATATACGACGCCAAGCAAGTTAGAGATCCACAACGCCATTTGAATTCTATAATGAAAGAGGCAGTGAGAAAAGACATAATTAAATGTCTTGATAGTGGTATCATATACCCTATCTCTGATAGCACGTGGGTTAGCCTAATTCATGTGGTACCTAAAAAGTCGGGTATTACTGTTATTGAAAACCGCATGAACGAGCTAGTCTCTATTCACACGCAAACTGGATGGCGTGTGTGCATTGACTATCGTAAGATTAATACCACAACGAGGAAAGATCACTTTCCGTTGCCTTTTATCGATCAAATATTCGAAAGGTTAGCCGGTCATAAGTACTATTATTTCTTAGATGGATACTCCGCTTATAACCAAATACCCGTTGCACCCAAAGACCAAGAAAAGATTATCTTCACATGTCCATTTGGCACCTTTGCATACACCCGCCACTTTTCAGTGGTTCATGATCATAAGCCTATTTTCTGACATGGTGGAATGTTTTCTTGAGGTTTTTATGGACGATTTTTCAGTCTTTGGAGATACATTTGATGAATGTTTACACTACTTGGAGTTAGTACTCCAAAAGTGAAAAGAAAAGAATCTAACACTCAATTGGGAGAAATGCAACTTTATGGTCAAGCAAGATATTGTTCTAAGCTATATTATTTCACGCAAAGGTATTGAGGTAGATAAATCTAAAATAAATATAATCTCTAATCTACTCTCTTCCAAAACCGTTAAAGCCATTAATTCATTTCTTGGGCATGCGGAATTTTATAGACGCTTTATTAAGGATTTTAGCAAAATTGCTAGACCCTTGACTTCACTTCTTGCCGAGAATACGCCTTTTGAATTTGGTTCTAATTGCTTCAAATCATTCGAGCAATTGAAAAAAGAGATTACATCCGCTCCAATTATTCACGCTCCTAATTGGAGTGAGCCTTTTAAGATTATGTGTGATGCATCCAATTTTGCAATTGGAGCTATCTTAGGACAACAAAGTAAGAAAATGCCACATGTTATCCATTACGCAAGTAGGACCCTAAATGATGCACGGTTAAATTATTCCACCACCGAAAAAGAATTTTTATCTATTGTATATGCACTTGAAAAGTTTAGGTCTCATTGGTTCACACATTACGATCTACACTTATCATTCGACCATTAGACATCTTATTTCTAAGAAAGATACTAAAACCTGATTACTTAGATAGATTCTTTTATTGCAAGAGTTTGACCTTCAAATAAAAGACAAAAAGAAATCCGAAAATGTTGTGGTCGATTACTTATCACGTCTACCACTTGCACCCACACAAGAACTTCCTATAAATGACCATTTTCCCGACGGATAGTTATACACAGCTGCTAGCGAACCATGGTTCGTGGATATAGTTAAATTTCTCGTTACAAAAATGACACAACCCGATTGGTCTAAACAATATCGATATAAGTTTCATTCCAAAGTAAAATATTTCTTTTGGGATTATCCGTATTTATTTAAACAGTGTAATAACCAAATCATTCGGCGGTGTGTAACTAATGATGAATTAGGAGTGCTATTTCATAATCATGCAAGTGGGAGCCATTTTGGGGCTAAAGCGACGGCAAAAAAAGTTTTACAAAATGGGTTTTATAGGCCCATGTTATTTAAAGATTCATATGAATTTTGTAAAACTTGTAAACGCTGTCAATACTCAGGTAAAATCACTAGGTGGAATATGATGCCTCTTAATTCTACTCTTATACTTGAGATCTTTAATGTATGTGGCATCGATTTTATGGGGCCATTCCCAAATTCATTTGGAAATGTTTATATTTTAGTGGCGGTCGATTACGTATCGAAATAGATGGAAGCAATGGCATGCAAAACCAATGACAACAAAGTTGTTGTCAAGTTTTTGAAAAATAATATCATTTCTTTGTTTGGCATTCCACGCTCTATTATTAGTGATAATGGGACCCATTTTTGCAACTGATCTTTCGAATCTCTTATGAGAAAATATTCGATCCACCACAAGTTATTCACCCTATATCATCCGCAAACTAGTGGGCAAGTTGAGCTATCAAATAGATAAATTAAGCAAATATTGAAAAAGACAGTTAATAAAAATCGCAAGAATTGGTTACTTAAACTTGTTGACGCATTATACGCTTACCGAACCACATACAAGATCATTCTTGGTATGTCTCCATATAGGCTTATATTTGGGAAAGCTTGCCATTTACCAGCGGAGTTGGAATACAGTGTTATATAGGCCATAAAACAGTTAAACATGAATATTGAAGAAACCGGTAAGTATAGAAAGCTCCAACTAAATGAATTAGAGAAAATTCGGAACGATACTTATGACAATGCCAAGATTTTCAAAGAAAAATCGAAGATTTTCTATGATAAAAATATTTTATGAAAATATTTTCAAATAGGCCAAAAAGTTTACAATATGATTCGCGATTACATTTATTTCCTAGAAAACTAAAATCGCTATGTACCAGACCTTTTATTGTTAAAAACCTTTTTTGAGCTATGGAAAAAGAAAACCTTAAAAACGGTAGTATTTTCAAAGTTAATGGTCAAAGATTAAAACCGTTTTTAGAATTTTCTGCGGATAATGATGCAGAGCTCATGGATCTCCATGAGCCGGAATACACTTGAAAATATTTTAAAACCCCTCATTTGTAACATATGTATATCATTAGTTTCTTAGCCGTTGTTTGTGGTCAAGGGAGGGTTCGCGGTAGACAGTGAGGGCATTGTCAAGTTTAAGTGTGTGTATGGAGAGGGGTTTGTACATAGTTTTTAGTTTTTTTTAAAAAAAAATGAAAATAGAAATGAAAAAATGAAAAATGTATATAAGAGAGAGAGAGAGAGTTTAAGAAAAATGGATGGTTAAATGGATCTAGTAATAAGTTGTCATGAGCCCGTTCCTAAAAAACTAATATCATAAAGGAGTTACTAGATTTGAGAAGATGTAAGGGGGGCCTATTTTTTAGTTTAAATATTTGAATGTTGATACTCTATTATACGCACATGCACACATCTTGAAACTTAGGATAGTAGAAGAGAACTGACATGCTCTTGTCTGTAATATCCTAGTACGAAAAAAATTTGAACACCGTTTTGCAATTATTAAGATAGCATAAAAAAATTTCAGCGAGAGTGTTTCATGACCTAGTGACTTAAACCAACTGGTTTGGGATCATTTGCTGTGCCTTAGGTGTTGCAAAATTAGGATACTGCTATTTACGCTCAAAAAGTAATCACATTTGGTAATCGGTTGGTTAGTGCCTCACGAAACATTAACGATCGCATGAAAAATTTGAGAACAAATCCATCAATTTGATCCGCCGATTAAAAAGTAATAGAGAGCTAAGGGCAAGATTATGGGAGCTTGAATTGAATTCTCCTAGTGTAGAGATGATTTTACACACATGTAGAGGTATATGATCATGTTTGGAAGCAAGATAGGCAGGAAAGACAGGAAGAATGATGATGAAGTAATTTTTGGTATAGATCAAAATCTATTAAGGTATGGTTCATGACGACTGAAAATCCGGTGAGCTTTAAACTCCTGTTTTTCATATTTTTCTTATCAGTTCCTATCTTTATATATAGTTGTCATTTTCTTATTTTTATTTCCTTTATTTTATTTTATAGGAGTAAGAGTAGGAGTAGGATTTAGCTAGATTATAGTTTAGTTTAGTTTAGAGTTAGAAACTATATATTTGCTCAAAGCCTAGCAAAAGATAAGTATGGGGCTATTTGATGGGTACAATTTATTGCAAATTTTTCTAACTCATTTATCATTTTATTATCATACATTATGCTGTTCCGGATATCTTTTGTGAATTATTACAGATAACAGGGTTTGGATGCAAAAAGAAGGAAAATTGTGCTAAAATGAGAATTACGTGCGTACAATGGAGACTTAAAGGAGTTATTTAGAAAATCGAAAGATAATTTGCAAATTTGGAACAAATTTAGGAATATCATTACAAATCAGCAAACCTTGCAACAAATAGAGGCAAATCAATTATCACAACAATAAATCAGTTGGAGAAACATAATCAAATCAAAAGCAACAAATCAATCTGCCTAATTATATGTTCAATTGGAACAATTCTGAGAATCCACGCAACTACAGAAATACAGTGAGATATTCAAAATTTTATGTGCTCAAAAATCAACTAAATTGACGAGGGACATAAGGAAAAAAATCAGAGCCAGGAAGACACCATGGGACCATGGATGCGTGGCCAATATAGACGCGACGGTGGTGGAAACGCGGCCACTTAGTGGCCGTTCGATCTCAATTTTCGTGGATATTTTCACATACATCCTTATGAGCCATATAGTTTCATATTTCGAAACTTCTCAATATACCGAATCAGTATCCAAGTGAGCAATTAGATTTTCATAATTGTTAGCAGGTTTGATTCTCCGTATCTTTTATTACCTGTCCTCCGAACTTTCTTAGTCCTATATAAGCACCTGTATAGCCCTAGGGTTTCACATCTCTCTCATAGCATTAAAGTTAAGGTTTTCAAGGAGAAGAGATCAAGTTCTATTATAAGTTTATTATGAATATTAATAAAACTTTAGTTTTCTTTAATATCATGAGCAACTAATATTTCTTCTATGTGTTTATATTTATAATTTCTATGAATTGATATTCTTATTTCTCTTCTTTTCTATGCTTTGATTGTGAATCTTTTATTTCTTTATTATTTTCTTTGTAGTTATACATCTAATAAACTGATCGAGTAATGAATGGTGACGCTTTGAACAAGATTAGAGAAAGGTGATTATACCGACAATTTAATTAAGTTGATAATAATTGACAACTAAAAACTTAATTAAGAAATGTAAGATATTAATTTAAATATAAGATATTCAGCCTAGGTAATTTAAAGGGATCTAGATTAATCGATAAGATAATAATTGTAGACTTATGACCTATGTATTTTGGGGGAAAATTAAATCTATGTTGTTTTTAATTAATTAGAACTAGGGTTTTAATATGATCTAGATGATGTTATAATTTTGATAGGTTATATTTATAATTTAAATATAATCTATACTTAGTCATAATTAACTGAAACATATTAGAACTAGATTAGAAAAGAAGATGAATTTTTTACACCAACCATAAAAATAAAGCAAATAAAAAACCTAAATTTTCTATCTCTTGAAAACTAACTTTTATTTTAATTTAGCATTTAAATTGTTAGATTTTAAAAACAACTCAACTTTAATCTAGATTAAAAGTAATTAACACAGCTCTCTGTAGAAACGATTCCCAAGTATGACTGCGATAAGCTGTATACTTACGGTTAAATTTGGAGACTAATAAAATCCCTATGACACAGCTACTCAGGAGTATTGCGTAACTGTTACTATTTGTTCTAATTCAAATGAAATTTTGTTTGAATAGTTTAAATTTAAATTGTTTACTTACATTTCAATGTTTTACATGATGTAGGAGCGGGTGGTGCAGCAGGTGGAATTATCAGGAATTGATTTCACCGTAGAGACCGATCTGGCTGTGTTGATCCCTATCTTAGACGCCGTATATGAAGGGCACCACGGTGGTTGGGAGAGAGGCTGTGGACTTGGTCTCAGCAGGACCCATCTGAAGTTGTCCTTCTCTCTGGCAGTTACTTCTCCTACCTTCGCGAGCGACGTCTGGAGCAGCAGTTCGACGCGCTTAATTCCAAATTCGAGGCGTTGCAAAAGATGATGATACGTATGTTACAGACACAAATACACGCACATGCACATACACACACAAGCGCGTGTGTGTACACATACACATACATAAACACAAATACACACAAACAAATTGACACATACACAACACATAAAAACAACAATAACAACACGACAACAATTACAACAATAACAAGAATAAAAACAAACCTGAGCGACGAGCCTATGGATCAATAACACATCATTTCAATTCGCAAGACTTGATTTCTAAACTTAGAATTTCACAACTATACATATAGACTAAATCTAGTGCACCGTTTTTTACTCATTTATTACACAAACTTATAAACTTTACAGATTCGACAGGCCACTTATTCGGCTGCAACTCCATATGCCCCTCCTTCGGCTGCGGCTGCACAGGTCACTCTTACGGATCAGGCTCCGCAGGCCACTCATCTTGGTTTTTCTGTGCATGCCACTCCATCGGTTTCACAGCCCACTCCTACTCCTGCACAAGCCATTGCTTCATTACTCGAGATTTTGTCGACACATGGATGCAGCAAGGATCAGATGTGCCAGATTTTCCAGATACTTGGAGGATGAGCATCTGGACGGTGCTAGTATAGATTTATTTATATTTCTGAAGGATGTATGTACATTATTTGATACATATTGTTTATTTTGGACATCGGTTGTTGTATATAATGTTTATGATCATGACTTTAGATTGATTTTGTATTGTTTTTGTTTATTTCGTTATATATTATGCATGATTTTTTTTAAAAAATATTTCTGTATTTGGTTATATGATATACTGTGCAATTTATATATTATTGTGTACAGGACAAGAAAAACATTTTAAAAAAAATATATGAAACTTTGCCCATACAGTTGTTACCGTAGAGGCAATATATGCCTCTGAGGCTGCAATCATAGGGGAAAAATATCAGAAAAAACTGATATTTTACCCTTATGGTGGAATCCGTAGTTCCAAATTTATGCCCCTACACTGGGGCATAAATTACAATTTTAAAAAAAAAAGATATTTATTAAAATGAAAGTTTGGCTCTACGGTGTCATCCGTAGGGGGGAATTTATGCTTCTACTTCTACGGTGACAATCGTAAAGGCATAAATTACAAATTAAACTTTTTTTTAAAAAAAAATCAAAATATAGGCTTACAGATTATTTTAATTTTCCCCAACGTTTTCGACCGGGCATGACATTACTATTTTTTTCCATAAAAAAAAAATTTGACCCTACGTTGGAAACCTTAGGCATAGTTTTCCCGAAGATTATGCCTGTAGGGACAAATTTTCATCCGTAGGGATAGAAACTTGACCCTTCAGTCTTTTGACCTATGGATGGTTTTTTCCCCTACGGTCATGACCGTAGGAGCAGCCCCTATTTATTTGTAGTTGCAGTGACTAATAACAAGCAATCCTAATAATCTATCTTACTGAGCACAATCTTATAGAACAAATGGAATCAAATTTAAACCGATCTCTAAGGATGTTTAACCCCAGGTATGGGGGTAAAAGGTGAAATTGGATGATCATATTTAGAAGCCAGAATTAAAGTGATTCAAGTAAAAAAAAAAAAAAAAATATACCAGCAAGCCTTTCTTGGGTATCTTTTTTCCTATAATTTGTTACTTTCTTTGGTCTAACAGAAAAATTAGGAAAAAGTGGTGATCATTACCTTTACTTTCCCCATTTTTCTCTTTACTTTCCTTTTACCAAACACGCACACACCTATAGCAAGTCTAATTTAATCCAAATAAAAAACAACAAAAAATTGAGAAAATTTCGTGATTAATGAAGAGTTCACAGTGTTAATCTGTTTGTGAGGAATCGGAAGACAAAGATCTCTTTTCTTCGTTTTAAAAGTAGAGATATATTAGCTTTAATTTGTGGCATCTACCATGCACGTGATTAAATCAGTAAGAGGTTAAAAAAATAAAAGGATATGTAATTTAAATATATTTAGTTTTATTATTTTAATTTGTTATTAGTTTATTACTTAGAAGACCGATAAGATTTGAGAATATAGTTAGGATTTTTTTTTAAAATAGTTTTTCCCAAAATTTTGTAATTTAATTACATAAGTTCGAAATTTTATTATATTTGTTTCAGTTTTTGTCGACCATAATAAACTACTTAGATATTTTTAAAGGTAATTTCTAGGCTTTAATGATTGTTGTTTCTATAGTATTTTCTCAGAAGATAAAGGCTATCCCATCTTGAAATTAAGATTTTTTCTTATTTTCTTAATTTTTTATTTGAACTAAATGTGAATGGGCGACATATATATCACATTGGTCTTTGAGTAATAATAGTTGAGATGAGATGCGTACAAGGCATGCATAAACATGCATTGCACATACAATACACTAGTATGCAAGTAATAACTATAATATCCATAATATCCGGTACTGTTACACGAAGAGATATAATCTAATACGTCCATTTAGTCAATACATGATTTATGAATCATGTCTAAAGATTATGCTAGATGTTTATAGATGGAAGACTTGACTTCCGATGAGCTAGTACACCTTAATTACAATCCATAATCCATTATATCTTTTCTTTTCTTCTTTAATCCTTTACACTTAGCTGTAAGTATTGTTAAATTGAACATCACAGAGTTTTATCCAAGAAAGTTTGATATGCCTGAGCCAAATATCTCATCATGTACATGAATATATACCTCACCCTCTCCCCAATCCTCCACCCCCATCCCAGAAAAAAAAACCTGCAATAACAATTAAAAAAAATGAAAAATACAAAAATGAAAAATACAAAAATGAAAATAAAAAGAAAAATCTTTTGATGCTCATGAATCTAATTTTCCCTATATTAGTCTAAAAAACATTAATGTTAGCCCATAATATAAACTTTTGCGTAAATTGGTTCTCAACCCGAGCACCAGATTTAAAATGTTGTTGGGTTCAAATATTATTGAGTTCATTTTAAATACTATATATATATATATACACACTGATTATTTCATGAAGTATAAAAGTCCAGATAAAAAGGTGTTCAATTGTTACGGTGGTTTACAACATATATTTTCAACCTACATGGCTCGATGGGTTAAGATTTTGGGTAAAAGAAATCGTTCGCACATGAGAAGGAATTTAAACTGTGAAATCTGATTGTATGAGCACATGCTTGAATAGGATCCTCACCTTCTTATCCTTAAAGCTGACCATAGGATCGTTTTCCAAAATATATGCATGGGCCCTTTGTGTCTGTAGCTGGATGGCACTTTGCTCATTATCACGTGCCCATTTTGCTTACAGATATTGACATGCAAAACATATATTGGTCCTCTAATTTAATTAATTAATTTGTTATCTTGATAGGTCGGCATGTGATATCATCCTAGTTTTGGACTGGTTAATGGTTATAAATCTCCATTTCAACTTGTAATCATAATTTAGTGGTGCCACGTGGATTGTCCCTAAGCTTAAGCTTGATAATTATTATGTGGCAGCTCTCTTCCACATATACATCCAAATAATATTATGGCCATGTAAGACATGAGTAAAGACACGTGGGGAGGGCGCGGGGGGGGGGGGGGGGGGGGCGCGGGGGGGGGGGGAGAGAGGCCATCTTCCGAAAGTTGGCCACACATATAGCTAAGAACCAGATGGGCGTTGGTCTTTAAAGAAAAAGGCTGGCTATACGGGGACCTCCCACTTGAATATGGCTAAGCTTGTTATAAAGATTAGGTATCTATGTGCAGTAGAAATTCAATACTTTTGTTTTAGGGTTAATTGAAAAAGAACTATCCGACAAACACCAAATCATACGAAAAGAACACACCAACAATAATACATAAGATTTACCCAGGTTCGACACAACTATCACCTAATCCTTCAAATCAGGACGAAAACTTCACTATGATAAAGAATTACAAGAGATTGCACCGACTTTTCACCCTCCTTTATAAAGAAATACCCTCTCTTATAATAAGTCTCTCTCTATTCCGCGACCGCGCTTGGCCGCTCTTTCCAACTCTAATCAAACACTAGCTTATTAGAGAATTATGAATTCATCAAAAAACCAAGAGAAGGCCTCATATATATCACTACTACAAAGAAGGGTTGCCCCTACGGATTTATCCGTCGGGGCAACCCACTGCCCCTACGGTTATATACGTAGGGGCGAAAAAATACCCCGTAGGTGCAAAGGCCGCAGGTGCAAGTTGAGACCCTGAACTTGCCCCTACGGTTAAATTTTTGTCCCTACGGGTATATGTGTAGGTCCAGGTTCCCCTACGGATTAAGCCGTAGGGGATAAGATTTTATATTATTTACGGTTTATTTTATTAAATTACTTAGACCTACGGATATAGCCGTAGGGGCATGTACTAACCCCTACGGATATATTCGTAGGTACTTTTCCGTAGGGGCACAAATTCAGGATTCCTGATATTGGCCCCTACGGATAACGCCGTAGGGGAGTGTCAGTGGCCCCTACGGATATATCCGTAGGGGGATTCCTAAACACCTGGCACTGACATCAGGGGGAAATATCAGTTACTGCTGATATTTAGCCCCTACGGATATATCCGTAGGGGTAACATGTCGGCCTACGGATTAATCCGTAGGTACATATTGTCTGTAATTTTTTTTTAAAAATGGGCTGCTTGATTTTTTCCCGCCCTGTGCACAATAATGTATACATCAATCAAATCATATATTGCAGTATTCATAATCACATCTCACGCATATATATAATATACAAAAGAAACACAAAAACTGAATATGATATAAATACAAACCAATATCAATATCGTTTCAAAATGTAGTACAATGTGTATGATATAAATAAATACATGTTTCAAAAAAAAAGAACCAAAAATCTACCCTAGCTCGGTCCAGCTCGGTCCTGCTCCTCGGTCAATAAACTCTGCAATTCGTCGCGAGCGGGAGTCTGAGTGGGCGGTGGAGCTACAGGAGCTGTCTGCGGAACCGCAGCCGAAGGAGATGCGTGTGGAGGCTCGGCCGATCTACCCTGTCGCGTATGGATATAACGTGTGTAAGAAGCGTGTAAGAACTGTTTATTATTCGAATTCGTATCATTATTAAGTTATTTCGAAACCCTGTTTGGATATCTAGTTTGGAAAAGCGTTGTTTATTTCAATTACATATGTATGTATGATTAATAAAACATAAGTCTACAACCAAATAAGCTCAGGCTATGTACCGATATTGGATATGTTGATATCTATAATATGACATTATATTTTACTATTAAGTAGTATACATACCAGCATCTCATTCAACTCCTGAACGGTGGCCTTCAAGCTCTCCTGTTCCTGCTGGATACGTCGCTAACTGGAGACGGAGGAAGTAACCACCGGGGTGGAGTCCAACCTCATATGGGCCCTGCTAGAGCCCAGTCCTCGGCCTCTCTCCAAACCTCCGTGGTGCCGTCCGTGTGCGGCGTCCAGGACTGGGGTCAGCAGCCTCGAATGTTGCCTTCCCCCTAGCAACTGTCAGAACATCATATTTAGCACATACTGGTCTATAAAATTGACAAGAAATACCAAAATCAACAAATTCAAAGCCTTACCTACAGAGATAGAAGATGTGCTCCTCTGGTATCTGCATGTATCAAAATTTGAATAATATTAATTAATTTCAGTACATACATACTAACAAGGTAAACTCGCATATAGCGCTGCTTACACATATGACAGGGAGTGAACAAGCTCTTGTAGATCATCAGGCGCAAATCTAATCTCATCAAGCAGCCCATGATAATGAGTTGGACGACTAAGAGCAAAAGAAATGTGTGTATATTTATGATATAGCATTCTAAATCAATATACATGCCCTATATAATATATAAACATACCTGGAGGAACGGGAGTGGCCTCTGTCCCTGATATGGACGCATTCGCACGCGCACAACGTGTGTAGAAATAAATATCTCTGGATTGCCATCGCAACTATGAAGTTTCGATGTATCGGTATGCTATATATCTGTATTTTAGTTTTCTTTCTTATGCATGTCTTTTAATGATTCGCAGCCGGTTCCGAATAAATTTACCAAGCAGATTAGAAAGATGGTCAATAGAAGAGAAAATGCTAACCTAGTGAGTCACAATGGATAATTTGTCATTATTAATCCATCTTCCTGAAAACGGTTTATACGGAGCAAGTATATTTCATGGTACTTGAGAAAAATATATGTTGAAGTCAAAAGCTATCAAGATTTAAATGCCCGCTTATAGTCTTCCAAGATATTTTATATTCCAAAGTGGCGCTTTTAGTTTCATATATGAGTATCGATGGGAATATGAAGGTTTCATATTATCATCGAGTATCATATATTGGTTTTAACCTGAATATCTTGAGTCGCTCTCTAATTATGCGTTTGTTGTACATTCGTGTTGTATGTGTAACATGATTTTAAACCATTGAGATCAAGATTGATAGAACTGATCATCCTACATTGCAATAGCATTCATCGACCAAAAACTATTATTGCAATGGTATTCATCTATAACAATCAACAATTAAAACTACAAATGTAGGATACTGATATCATAAAGCGTTATACGCAACATTGATAGAACTGATAAATAAAAAAACGAAACACAAACCGTATTAAGATTTAACAACTTTGATTATGTCATATACGCGGGCCGATATTTTCATATTAGCCAATAGGCAAAAATAGATTGCGGTCTGGATATGGCATATTGGCAGATGTTACCTATATGCATAAATCTTATGTCTAATGACCATAAGATTGTCGGAGACAGTTTTGATGTTTTGTGGGTTTGGTTTTATACTTGGGACAATCCAATGTTGACACACACACATAAATAACAAATTAAAGTAAACTAACTAAGAGGCATGTTTGAGTTTTATACTGGGATCACAAATAGCATGATGGCTGCAAACAGGTTGCTTGAATACTTGCAGACAATCCAATGTTGCCTCGCCATTTCTATAAATTTTAAACTCCCTGGAAAATTATCATCACTCAGGATTACTTTAGGGCCAGTTTGGCTGCTTCTTGCTTGTGATTCAACATTCAGCTTTTTGTTGATTTGGAACTCAGAGAGTGTTGCAAAACAAATCCAAAACTAAATAAACCTCAAACTAGCTACAGAGAAGGCAAACAACAAACCCCATGAAGTTTGGCTTTCAAGGGTTTTCCCACTAAAATACACTTAGATGCAGCACTTTAAGGAAGCTTGCAGCAATATAAAAACTTTTAGGTAGTTTAGTGAAAAACTGCAGTGCTTCAAGATTGTTTAAGTTTTATGTGTGCTTAAGCTGTCATACAGAAATTATCGTTGCAAAAATGTTCGCAACCCTAGCTTTTCCAGCAACGATACTGGAATACGAGCCTCAGATATGCCAGCTTAGGAATCAAAATAAGAAAGAGATTTGGGGTTATCCTAAGTCCAAAGTCAAACGGGCTCGAGAAATATATAAACCCAAAAAAATGACTGCATAAAGATCTCATAAAGATGAAAAGGATGTTATGCAAGCTCTGAACAAATCTTGAACGGAACTTTCACAAGAATTTACAATACCCGACCAGAATCCAATCCTGAGTTTGATGAAGCTTCAGGCCTTCAGCTTCCCCACAGAAAATAGTTAGGGCAAACCCTTTGCAAAACCATAGCTTTCATGCAGAGATGACGCTCAGAACATGCCAGCTTCCAAACACATTGAATAATACATAATCTCCCATACTCTCTCTCTCTCAATCAGACAGTTTATATTTGGATTTGAATTTAGGAAAAGAAATAAGATGGCTACAAACCAGCTTGCCTCGCCAATCTCATAACTATAAAGCTCATAAAAGTGGAAGCTTGAGGGCAAGCCATCATCGCCTCCATTCAATTGAAGCCAAATCATCCACAAAAAATAGAAATAAATATAATAATTGATCGATAGGCAAAATTGCAAGAAACCTATTCAGATTTTTGCATGAAAAAATAAGAGATGTAAAATAAGTAAAAGATTACCAAATGAAATTATCCCATCACTTGAACCCCCTCTCAAGACATTTTAGCAAAAATTCCCCCAGTAATTTTCTTCGGTTTAACCGTTTTATATCATAGAAGAAAGATAAATTTCAAATGTATATACATGCATACACACACACACATCATATACACAGTTTTTGAATGTTGCCAGAATTTCAACGGTAATTCTAGATTTTTCCAAACTCTGAAGGCTTCACAAAAATTTTAAATACAGATAATAATATGATTGAAGAGATCAATCACCAATTTTTTAATGAGGATCAACTGAAACCCCAAACAGAGCAAGCAAATTACAAAGATCCCAAAACCCCGCGTGGCCCAGCCCCAGCCCCCAGCCCCAGCCCCCAGCCCCAGCCCAACCCTAACCCCAGCGTGGCCAGCTAAACCCCAACACCAACCCTAAGGCAAACCCTAACCCCAGCCCCACCCCAGCAGCAGCCGAACCCTAACCCTACCCTGACCCCGACCCCGACCGCGACCGCGACCCCTGCCCAACCCCAACTCGCGCGCGCAACCCCAGACCCAGCCATGAACCCTAAGCCCAAAATAATCCAAAAATTCTTTAATTTACCTCGAGATTTACTCACCTGAACGGCTGCTGCTGGGGCTGGGGCGACGACCTGAACCGCGGTGGCGACGAGAACTGCGGTGGCGACGAAACCGGCGGTGGCGACGAGGAGAACGACGGTGGCGACGACGGCGTGGCGATTTGGGGATTTTTCTCGCGCCCGATCGAGAGAGAGAGAGAGAAAGTGAGCGTAGGCGATCGGTCTGGGGTCTTATTAAATCGATATTTACTTGTCCCTACGGATATACCCGTAGGTCCTTTGTTTGCGGCTCCGTAGGGGCAAACACCAAATTAAGAATTAATATTTTAATTCTTGAACGTCTGTGCCCGTAGGGGTAACCCTTTAGCCCTACGGATTAATCCGTAGGGCCAAGTTAAATCTGCCCCTACGGATTCCAATATCCGTAGGGGCAACCCTTTTTTTACTAGTGTATATATAGGGTATATAAATGCTGGGAGATAAATCCATATTTAAATTAGAGATAAATATGAATTTAATTTAGATATTAGATTTAAATTTAATAGACATTAGATTTAAATCCTAACCAATCCAAAACTAATCCGAATTTAAATCAAATTTAATAAAGATAAGTCTCCTTCATTTCTCTCTCCTTATCTCTATATCATCATCATTTATTCAGATATGAGCAAGGCTCTCGACTATATATATTTCTCTATTTGAGTAATTGCATATAATATGATCATATCTTTTATATGGGTTCTGTCCTTGGTACAAGCATTGGATAAAAAAATTACCCAATAAACCAGGACCGTTCAGAGTTAACTTTTTCTTTACGAAGCGGTTAAAATCCAAAGGTCGTTATTTAACCGCTACTTGAAGTAGCGATTAACATAAAAAATTAATTTATCCAATAAATCTGTACCATGCAAACTCAACCGCTATTTTAAGAAACGGTTATAATCCAACGGGTCTTATTTAACCGCCACTTAAACCAACGGTTAAAAATAAATATCAAACCGCTGCTTAAGTAATTTTTTTTCTAGCGGTTGAGGAATATATCACCTATCGATTTTGGAACCCTAACTTCCATCGGACCACTCTGCATCTTCCTCAACAAAGTTTTTCGAAGCGATCTCTCGATTTTGGAACCCTAACATCTGCCAGAGCACGTTTACATCTTTTTCAATGAAGTTTTTCAAAGTTGTTGTGGTAAGTTTTTTATTTCTACATTTACATGTGCTAGCATGTCGATTAATTCGGCCTATGAGTGCACAATCGCTGAATTAGAAAAAGAAGAAGGTACAGTAATAGAAACAAACGAAAATCAATACTTGAAAAAACCTATTATTCTTATCGATTTAGTAACTCCTGAAAGAAAAAAATGTTGAGTTTATAAAGTCAACTAGTGGAAGCAAATGTAAAAATATTCCGTCTCCTAAAATAAGTCCTGATGAGAATAGCGAAGGAGGTGTAACTGTTGGATATGTGTGCTCTAGATGTCATTAATGTATAGTACATGATTGTATATTACATGTGCAAGCTTAAGATATATATGTACATGACAGTTTTGCTCGATATGATAGTATACTATCTTCTTTGTCTTTACCTCAACATGTGCATATATTCTATTTATATTACGCATCTTGGTTACATATTAGTACAGCCCGTAGGATCTTTGCTTGACTACTAGAGATGTGATGGCGATCATACTCGTGGGGTCCAGATAGTCTATAAGCACATCCTTAAATTGTCCCTAGTCGTTGGAGTTTCGAAATAGGATATCGATACTCCGGAGTAGACTAGTATATACGTTTCTTATTTCCGTAAGAGAAGGTGGCCTGTCCCACAGCTATTGGTGTATGACACTAAAGATAGTATACATGTTCCCATTAGGTTATGAGTTACACTAGACGGAATCGTTATGAACTTCTAGATGATAATAAACCTGTCGTCAGATAGCAGTTCTTTGGTGACATAAGTACAGGTTAGTCTTTAGACCTGACATCGTTATTAGTCTCAAGCGTGTTCCCACTGTACTTAGATTTCTACCCTATCACGATTTTAAAGAGTCGTGCAAACAAGTTTTAGATGGGTACGGTCCTGAATTACTTGGAGGTAGTGAGTGATAGAAGGGATTCGTCTCTCCTAGTATAGGGAGTCGATGGCGCGCTGTGTTTGATTGGCTATTACCATAAGACCTTGATCAAGGCAGATGACATTTACTGATAACGAGATCAGTATTTTCTCGAGAGGGTGTTCGGCCACATCGACACAACTTGTCAGGTTATAAGGGGGCTGAACGTTTTCCATCCCAAGACCCGATATGCGGTACTCTCAGATGAAGAGACCAAACTATACGGAGATTGTCACTTTCAGGTTTAGTAGGGATACAGACAAATTTGCTTGTTGACCTTCCTTTTTTTCAATATCTGGGTAGTCGTTTCGTACATCCAGTGACACCGACGTGCTTATGATTAAACCCACTATCGGCGTATTGTCGAGTCTTTAGAATCCCATACAGAGGGTTTCCCAGCTCAGGCAAAACGGTGTAGTGTATGTATTTTGATATGTATGGAGGTTTGATTAAATACATGTTTTTGTACACGTACTTTTAATCGGACATTTTGTTAATACTAGATGATTTGAAAGATAACCAGATTATCACATTTGGATAAAATGTGAGCTAGTATTATATATCTCTTTTTGGTATCTCTCTTTATGGTATTTGTATTTTAACAGAATATGGTATTTATACAAATACGAGTATTTATATAAATACGTGTATTTGTGTCTTGATATAAATACGGGTATTTGTATATTAATAAAAATACGGGTATTCATATTTTATACGAATACAGTATTCGTATTTTGATACGAATACAGGTGTATGTATTTGTAGCTTATACTTGTATTACTGTATGCATGTACGTATATATGTGTGTGTGTCCACATGAGGTGGTTTCTATTCTTTTCTCATCTCTTCATGATCTTTGAAGAATGGTGTGGACTTGTGACTCACCATTTGAGTCACAATTCCACTCACACCATTTTTCAAAAGATATGAAGAGAAAAAGAAAAGAAGAAAATCGTTTTAGCCATGCATGCTTGATATTCACCCTTTGCTTCTTCTCTCTCTTCTCTGCTTTATTTTAAGTTGAGAAAGGAAAAAAGAAAAAGAGAGAAATACTAGAGATTAACCACCACTATATCCTAATGATCAATTTTTAGCGTGTTTTGTTCACTTGTTTCTTCACTTAGCTTTTCATTGTGAAGCAAGAGTCTTTGCTAAGGTTCCTTCGGGTGGATCATTTTCGACGAGGAAGACCGACTTTCAAGCTTGTTCTCGGTGGAACCAAGAGCTTAAGAAGTGGAAAGAAGACGAAGGATACGACTACAATGGTAGCTAACACTGAACCGAGTAGTTAAACTCCTTCCAATTTGCTACTTTAGTGTTTGGATTCGATTCTAGGTCGTAGTAGTTCATGCTCTTGTTATTAAAATTTATGTTTTGTATTCCGTATTGGCCATAAGTTTGCGGCACAAGCACAAGCGTCTACTAATATGGTATCAGAGCCACCCAAACACTATAAACTAGTAGTAGACGATGCTTAAGTTTCGAAACCGAAAATTTCCGATTTTCACAACCTAGTTTCTGTTCAAAAATTTTTTGATCCCCGAAATTTTTTTAAACTGGTGCAGTGGAGTGTTCTTGATATGAAATTGACCAGGACGAAAATGAAGTAGAACTGAGCAAGAAAACCTGCCTAAATTCCACATTGGATTACTACTGGCGGTTTTTCATGCTCAGTTTGTTCTCGTTTTCATCTGGTGTCTTAGGTTTTGGGAATTGAGATTTTTGGTTATGTTTGATTTGCCCCAGATTTTATTAAGTGCTATCTTAGTATTCGGGCAACTCGAAAGTTTTAAAACTCGAAACTTTTGCATCGCTGATATCTTTGTGTTTTTAAATGTCGTCTAATTGCTATAGATCGATTAGACGAGCTTGCAAATACTTGCTTGTACTGTGGTTTAGCATATCTTGTGATGGTTTAGCCGGATAATCATGGTGGATAGCCCCTCATTGTAGATTGGATGTATATTTGTTATTCGGGATGAGCGGCCAGATTGTGGCCGTCGTTATCGCTTGATGTATATTGTTTTATTGAAACACAAACAGATTGAGGTCGATATTACCATTGTAAATTCATTCATTCTTATATTAGGATATCCCACGAAGAAGTGCTCAAGTAGAAGGGTTCTAGAGTGTGTTAGATGGTCGTCTCATGGTGATGAGTTCGAGAGCGAGCTATTCGCCGTAGAATTAGCGAGCTATTCGCTGTACTTGTTAGGGTTTAGGATAGACCCATAGTGGAGTGCTCAAGTTACCGGATTCCATGAAGTGCCTGGTGGACAACTCATATCACTGAGTGATGGTTGCCTCATTTCTAGAATTAACGGTTAGCTTGTCGTGCTTGTAGAGGTCTTTGTTTTAGGTGATATTCGAGTTATCCACATGACCGGGAAACGTTGGTTTTCGTTTGCGGTTCAGGGCTTCTAGTTTATCCGTTATTCTATTTTGATTATCGCATGCCTATGATTTTTATTACATGCCTATGATGATGATATATATAAATGTTGTATATATTTTGCACTCATGCACTGTCGTAAGTTAAGTAACCTTACGGTAAAGTTCTCGGACTCCGTGGCGAATGCGGGTGGCATATATGTACATTCTATTTTGGTTTTTTCTGTGATGCACAGGAACTTTAATGATGGGACCGCATTAATTCTAATTAATGCAAGAAAATAAATATAAAAGATGTTGGAATAAAATTTCAAAACCACTCGGTTCTTTTCAAAACTACTCGGTTCTTTTCAAAACTACTCGGTTTTTCTCAAAACCAAAAGTTTTAAAAATTGAGCTTGAACTACTCGTTTCGAAATCACTAGATTCCTTGAACGAAATCAAGTTGATTACGTTAAAAGTTTTTCGCCAAAACTCAGCCGTAGCCTTCCGTCATTTCAGATAGATACCACCTAGTATTCATGCTCTGTTTGTTGGGAAGCGTCAAGACATATTGAATGGTAGCCTAGTGATATTTATCTGTTGTATAGAGATGAGATTGATCGAGACGGTCACACAGCTTTGTTGGCAAGTGTCAAAGATTTGTACGGGTGAATTCGAGTTAATCTAGGATAATGATGGGATAAACTTGACTAGCGGTCTATGATTTGTTGGCAAGCATCAAGGTTATAGATCGTTGGAGATAAAAATCACATCGAGAGTTTCAAATTTATAGGAAACCTGCTAGTGTTGCATACCTTCTGGAATGTGGTATCTAGAGTAGCTTCCATCTATGTTATCACGCGATAATAGTTGGGTCCCGATCCCACTGATGACTAAGATTACTCCCGGGAGATTTTCACTTCACAACTAGCTAACCCATTAGGTGTCTAGAAAGGTATTAACGGGGTTATACCTCTGTGGAAACGGGGCTATTTAATTAGGTCCGTACGAAAGCACGGGAAGACTCTCTCGGAGTACTAACACTTGCCTGGCTGAACGGTTAGCAAACTTGTGGAGCGTACATGATCCTGACTAGTTCTCCTTTTAAGATTTGAAGGAGAATTTAAGGAAATGGTAGGAGCCACCCTATTTAGATAAATTAATAACCAATCTAAAATTGCAAGAGCATAGCTGAGTGTTTCTTTTCTCTCTTCTAATTGCAGCTACCATGTCACGCTTATATCAAGATATTAAAAATGTATGACTTGACCGACTCGGATTCTTATTTGGGGATGGGAAACGTCGGTTCGGCTCTAAATTGTGACAAATGTCACGAGCATGAGCAAAAGAAAGAGGATTACATGAATTTCTTAATGACCCCGATGAAGAAGAAGCATACTATTGCATCTCTTTTAGGTGTTCTTTTTATTGAGAACCGTTTTTCGGTCAGTCCTACTCCCTAGGTTCTAGATATCGGCAGGATCTCATATCTGTAATTTATTACAGGTATTGAGAAAAAGTAGGATCATATGGTGATATGATCCCTCAAAATAGGGAACGGAGCATAAGTTGTTGCTGCTGCCGTCGGTGAATATCACATAGTATTGCCAAGCGGCAAAACTATAATTTTGAACAATTGCTACTATATACCTTTCATGCTTTGCAATATAATATCACTTTCTTTACTTGATAAAGATGGATATAATTTTTTCAAGATAGAAATATCATGAACATTTATCTTAATCAAGTATTTGTTGCAGAAGGTACACTGTGTAATGGTATCTATGTTCTAAATCAAAACACGGTTCTTAATGTACAAAACACATGCAAAAGTAAGAGTTCAGATACGAACGAGACCTACTTGTGGCATTGTAGACTTAGTCATATCAATGAGACCAGACTAGCCAAGTTACATAAGGATGGATATCTGAATCTGTTCGAATTTTCATCCTATGAAACTTGTCGGTCTTATCTCAAAGGAAAGATGACCAAATCTCCATTCGCAGGTCACGGAAAAAGAGCAACATAGCTCTTAGGACTCATACATAATGACGTATGTGGTCCAATTTCTACACATGTAAGGGATGGGTTCTCTTACTTCATTACATTCACTGACGATCTCTCTAAATTCGGATATGTGTATCTTTTGATACACAAATCTGAAGTTTTTGAGAAATTCAAAGAATACAGAAATGAAGTAGAGAACCAGACTGGAAAAAATATCAAGATCATCTGATCTGATAAAGGAGGGAAGTACTTAAGTACGGAATTTCTCGACTACTTAAAAGAGAATGATATTCTCTCTCAGCTTACTCTTCTGTATACACTACAGCACAACGGTGTATCGGAACGGAGGAACCGTACCCTATTAGATATGGTTTGCTCCATGATGAGTAATATTGAGTTACCTCTTTCATTTTGTGGATATATACTTGAATCAGCTGCATATATATTGAATAGGGCTCCTACCAAATCTATGCCTACCACTCCATATGAAATATGGAAGGGAAAGAGACAATACCTTATTTTTATTAAAATATGGGGTTGTCCAGTCTATGTTAAAGTATAAAAACCAGATAAGATCGAGGCACGATCAGTTTTATATAAGTTTGTGGGATATCCTAAACATTCGCAAGGATGTATGTTTTGCCACACCGAGGAACATAAGGCGTTTGTTGCTCGCAACACTGTCTTTTTAGAGAAGGAATTTTTTTCAAAAGAAATTAGTGGGAGCACAGTAGAACTGGAATAAATTCATGAACCACAAACTATAAATAAATATTTGGTAGAACCGAAGGATTCAATTGCCCCGGACGAACCTCAACCATTCCGCAGATCTAGTAGGATTTCCCATCCTCCCGAGAGATACTATGGTTTTCTCGTAGATGGGGATCGAGAGGATTGCATCATAGAAGAAAATGATTCTACCAGTTTCGAGCAGGCTATTACCAGTAGGGACACTGTGAAATGGCTGGATGCTATACGATCCGAAATGGAGTCTATGTACACGAACAAAGTTTGGATTTTGGACATTGCACCGCCAAGGGCAGAACCCTATAAAGCTAGACTTGTTGCAAAAGGTTTTCATCAAAGACCCGGTGTGGACTATGACGAAACCTTTTCTCTAGTGACTATGGTCAATTCCATTCGGATCCTATTTGTCGTTGCTGCCTTCCATGAATATGAGATCTGGTAGATGGACATAAAGACCGCTTTTCTAAACGGCGCTTTAAAAGGGTATGTCTATATAGATCAGCAAAAGGGCTTCGTAGATAGTAGGAGCAGCGGGAAGGTATGCAAGTTGCATAAATACATTTATGAATTAAAACGGGTATCGCGGAGCTGGAACATCTGTTTTGATGAGACAGTCAAGAAATTTGACTTCATCAAAAACATAAATGAGCCTTGTATTTTCAAGAAGATTGTAAGGAGAACTGTGATATTTCTCATATTATGCGCGGATGACATTCTTCTAATAGAAAATGATGTTACAATCGGTTAAGTTGTTCTTGCATCAGAAGTTCTCCATTAAGTATCTGGGTGATACCTCCTACATTTTGGATATCAAGATCTATCGTGATAAATCTAAGAGGATGTTTGGACTTTCACAGTCTAGGTACATTGAGGTGGTTCCGTCTATTGTTGATTCAATAGCTTTGTATTGTGACAACAATGGAGCTATAGCATTAGTGAAGGAACTGTTCTCGCCAAAAATTTCTGCGCAAAAGAGTCCAAGGTATCAAATGGCAGCGATATGCTTAAGGAAATACGAACCGGTATCTTCCGGGCTATTTTTTGACAAACTCCCGAATGAGAAATAGATAAATTCTGATGGTATCGAAAGCGGCTCGAAAAACCCTTCGATTTGATATATTATGGGCCTCGTAATTCATCCGGGATCAAACGTTATGAGGAATTACGTGTCCACACGTGATGGACTTTTAAGAACCCGCTGGAGGAGTTAAAAAATATAATATAAACTCAGAAAAGACCCCAATGGGGCATCACGTGCTCACACGTGACCATGGGTCACGTGCAGACACGTGATGGGCTTTTAAGGTCTCTAAAATAATGAATAGAATTAAATTCTAAAATCTGTTCCCTGATTAAAAATCAGGAATCACGTGCTCACACGTGACCAATGGTCACGTGTTGACACGTGATGGTTAAAACTGAAGCGTAAACAAACAGCTGAAGGAAATACCTCAATGAGGTGTTACGTGCTCACACGTGACCAATGGTCACGTGTTGACACGTGATGGTTACAACTGAAACGTAAGTAAACACTGAGAAAAGGACTCAATTGGGGGTCACGTGGCAACACGTGACTGGCTGTAAAAGCCTTACTGTTCAACATAATTAAATTCTAAAAAAATATCATTTAAATCTTTCGAAATAGAATTAAAATTCTAAAAGCTTCTAAATCTTTCCAAATGGAAAAGGATTATGGGGACCGTTGGATTAAAGATCGAAGGGTGATTAAAAATCACCAATTTATGGAGAAATCTTGGACAAGGAAAGATTTTCCTGAAAATCTCACCAGAATAACAAATAGATTATCTTTTGGATTTAAAATCCACGGTGAATAAAATTCACTGAATGATCTAAAGGCCCAGATTAATGATAAATATAAATCAAATCTCTCAACAATCAAATCAAATTTTTCAATGAGAGATTTGCTAAACAAATTGATTCTTTTCCTTCTCCTATAAATAGGAGCCAAGAAGAGAAGAGAAGGGACCACCTGGGGGGAGAGAAGAAACAGATAGAGGAGAATTTAATTCTCTGCGAAAGAAAAACCCTAGGTAAGAAAAGAGAGGCTTAAAAAGAGAATTTAATTCTCAAAAGAGTTTAACTCTTATATAAAGAAAAGAACGTAGTTCTTTCTCTAGTGGAGGATCTGCAAAGTGTACATCTCCCCATGAATTGAGAATTTAATTCTCATTGGGTTGAGATCCTGCCATGCAGATCCAAAACATAGAGAAGGAATTAAGTTTTGAGAATTCAATGGTCACAAAATTATAGGAATTTAATTCCTTTGGGATAAAATTAGGGTTTTACCCTAAATAAGAATTTAATTCTTTCACAATAGGAATTTAATTCCTCCAAAACAAAAATTAGGATTTTACCCTAAATAAGAATTTAATTCTTAAAGATAAGGAGACTTAAAAGATCTCTGTGCATGAAAAGACAAAGGTCACGTGCCCCACGTGACCCCTGAATAGACCCCCCAAAAATGAGAAGAGGAAAGCTTTGAGGCAACGCCTCACGTGTTCCCACGTGACCCTCATTATATATGGAACAAAAGCAATGGCAGAAACAATTCTGGGCGCTCTCACGTGTAACCACGTGACCCCTAATAAATGTTCTAATAAATCAGGGCATGATTATACAGCACGTGCCCACACGTGATGGCTATGAAAATTAAAAGTGTTTAACACTTGTTTGCAGAACAAAATAAAGGGGATCTGGCCCCACTTTTTGATTCCATCACGTGCTCCCACGTGACTCCCAAAACGCAGAAAGAAAGATCAATGGAAATGAAGGGTTTGGGCGCTCTCACGTGTTTACCACGTGACCCCTTAGCAAACGTTTTAACAGTCAGCGCATAAATCCCCATCACGTGTCAACACGTGATGCTCGAAATAAAAAGGAAAAGTGTTTAACACTTATTCGCAGATTTGAGGGTAAAACAAAGGAGATCTGGCTCCACATTTAGGGCGCCCTCACGTGTCCCCACGTGACCCCTAACGAATTCCTTTAATATCCAATGGATGGATGCCTATCACGTGCCCACACGTGATGACCAGGAAATTAAAAGAGTTAAACACCGATATGCAGAATAAAATAAGGGAAACCAGGGCGCTCTCACGTGTCCACACGTGACCCCTCCCTCCTTAGTGTTTAACACTAATTGGAAAACTCTATTTGCAGTGTTTAACACTGATTTTCTTAGTGATTAACACTAATTGGAAAACTTTGTTCCCGGTGTTTAACACTGATTTGCTTTAGTGTTTAACACTAGTTTGAAATCTCTGCTACCAGTGTTTAATACTGATTTGCTTTTGTGTTAACACTAATTTGAAAGCCCTGTTACTAACACTGATTATCTTTTAGTGTTTAACACTAATTTGCTAATCTTATTCCCGGTGTTCAACACTGTTGGTCTTTAGTGTTTGACACTAGCTTTAGCCCAATTGGCTAAGTTTCTAGAGGCAAAGCCTCTCCTTCAATGGACCAACAGAGGGCCAATATTTCAAACATAATTGGACTTAGCCCAAACTGGCCATAAGTCCTCAACTCATCTTGAACTAAGCACATCTGCTCTTTCAACCAACTCATTGGTTCAAGGGTACATCTCGGAACTCCTCTGATATTTGTCGTTGTAATCCTTCAACGTCTTCAGAGAGGTGACGGGTCCCGACAACCACACATCAACACGGACTGTGGGGTCCTTAAACTCATGGACTTATGCGTCCTTAAACTAAGATACGGACTGTGGGGTCCTTAAACCCGCGGACTTATGCATCCTTAAACTAATGGACTAATGCGTCCTTAAACACACCCATATGGACTGTGGGGTCCTTAAACCCATGGACTTATGCGTCCTTAAACTACCATTGGACCACTATGTCCTTAAACTAGCATTGGACCACTATGTCCTTAAACTGGCTTTGGACCACTATGTCCTTAAACTGGAGTTGGACCACCATGTCCCTAAAATGGAGATGGACCACTATGTCCCTAAACTGGAACATGGACCTGTTGGAGATAGTGCCCTCATAGTCAATTATTGGATCGCAGGTACGTGATTGCAATGATTGCGGAGGACCTATCCCGGTAGCACAGTCTTACTCGAGATGATAGTATGCTATCTGGTTTGCCTTTATCAGTCGTGTACATGTTCAGGTGACTGATTGCATGTTACACTTTGATAGAGCCCTTAGGATCTTGCTTTACTACCAACAGTATGATGGCGATCATATACGTGAGAGTTGGGTAGTTTATATGCATATCCTTAATTGTGGTCCCTAGTCGTGGGAGTTTCGAGACAGGGCATCGATACTCCGGAGTAGACTAGTGTATACAGTCGAGACCCCGACGAGGGGCGGTGGCCGGTCTCACAAGCCACTGGTGTCAGTTGGATCACCTAAGATGTATACAGGTGCTCATTGGGTTATGAGTACACCAGACAGGACTCGCCGGGAATCTGCTAGTTAGTATTATATCTATCGTCAGATAACAGTTCCCTGGTGACATGTGTACAGGTTAGTTCATCGACCTGAGGTCGTCATTTGTCTCGTGTGAGTTCCCACTGTGCTTTGATTTCTACCCTACCACGGCTCAAAGGATTCGTGCAAACAGGTAGTTTTTGGGTACAGTCCCGAGCCATATGGAGGCACGTGAGCGGATCGGCAGGGGATTCGTCTCTCCCGGTATTGGGGGCGAGATCGTGCTGTGTCTAGGAGAGCCATTACACAAAGCCCACGGCCGTGGCTGGAGATTTACTGGTAGGTACTCCAGTAGTATCTCAAGGTGTTATTGGGCTTCACTCCGACACGACTTATACTGCTATTGGGGGTCTGACGTTGCTAGCCCCCTAGGCAGATATGCGATACTCATTGACGAACGGACCGGACTGTATATACATTGTCACTGTTAGGTTCAGTAGGGTTTTCCGGATGAGTGCGCTCATCGGCATCCCTTGAGGTCAGTCCGTGGGCAGCCGTTACGCATTGCTAGTGCCGCTGACGGTTTGTGGTTAAACCCACTGCCAGGGTACTGACGAGTCATTAGAGTCCCCCACAGACAGTTTCCCAAGTTCGGGCGAAACGTTGTAGAGGCCGTATGGTTTTATGGCAGGGTTCGGAAAATGCACGTGCGTTTACGCACGTGTCGATTTTCGGACAGTTGATACTGGTCGGCTTTGGTTTAAGCCGGATCCGAGTATTATATTGAGTAGGTATAATATCTTTGTCTCAGTTGCATTTGTATTCGGTCGTAATACAAATGCGGGTATATTTATACAGTTTCGGGGTTATCCTGAAAGTTGTTTCAGGATCACTTTTGGAAGTTGCCAGTTTCCAGTTTTCTATCAGCCGTCTTTTAACATTTGGTTAAAGACGGGTTTATCTTTTCTTGAGATGAGTGTGGATTCTTCTAGAAGATTCTAGATGAGGTGACTAGGATTATTGGTGTTGAGTTTTCATTGGTTGCATTTAAGGGTTCATTAATGCATGATGACTAGGTTTGTGAGTCATGCTTTAACCTTAATGTTTTTTGTTTTGATTAAGATCTTTTCATACATGATAAGCTTCATGATGTGGTCACCCCCTTCTCCTACCATCACCTCCCTCCTCTATAATTGTGGCCGGCCCCTCTCTCCTCCCACTATTCACTCATTTGTGAAATTATGGTTGCTAAAAAGAAAAGAGTATAGTTTAAAGTGTATGGAAATTTCATAGTTCATTCATTGTTCCATTTCATTTCCATCGGCAACTTCATTAACCGATCGTCTACGGACTTGGACGAAGTGAGACAAAGTCATCTACTCATTCTCTACATCATTCTTGGTCGTCTCTTTTAGCAAACTTGACGATCGAGTTGCCTCGAGTCAGAGGCGGGAGCCCGTTTAAAGAATCGGTGATGTGGTGCCACCTCGACGAGGAGATCGGAGATCGACGAGATCGGAGCAGCCGCAACGGAGCGTGGGATGATGGTTGAAGAACGAAGGACTCGGATCGTTCGGTACAATCTTCCTACACTCTTTACAGTTTGTTAGTTTAGCAATAATGGCAGATCAGGGTTAAAGTATACGATAGCGCCAGTTAAAAAGTTTTTGTTCCGCATTTGGCGTCTGTAGACTGCCGGGGCGCTACCGTAGACTTACAGTGGTATCAGAGCCTCACCATTTTGCTATGCTAACTTGTGCTAACGCGTTTAAAGCATCGATCCGACCGAAAATCGAAAACTGCAAAAATCCAAGCCGACAGTTTCTGTTGATTTTAAACGGTGTCGAAATTGAATTCTGTATATCTTAAAAATCCGTGCAGGCTTTTATAAGAACCACGACGAAATTTGGGGTCATGATTCCTCCAAGGAGCCGCGGAAACGCGGCCAAACCCATGGTTTGGCCGCGCATCCGCGGCCAACTGGGGAGTTCATGCTCCCAAATTTTTCCAGTGGGTTCTTCTTTGGATTTTGGGGTTTTTGGTCAATATCGTTTTGGGCCCAGGTTTTGTTACTGTTCTGCAGATTTTCGTGGGGCCCACTTTGTGATATTTGGTCGATCGAAATTTAAACACGTTAGTTTACAGTGCTTACATTATATCTCCGACCGGGAATGTCATTTGATCGGTAAACCGCGTCTGATTGCTATAGTTCTTTTAGACGGGTTTGCGAACGTGACATTCGCGTTGATGTTCTGTGTTGTGCTGTGATGTTGCGGATTTGTCGTGGTGGATAGCAGTGTGCAATGGTAGTACAGTTTGTGTTTATTTGTACATTTGATATTGCGGGGCGAGCGTCCAACTTGTGGACTGCCGTCACTGCCTGTTGTATAATATTCTTTTGGGGCACGACCAGGTTGCGGTCGATGTACCTATTGTACTATTTTTCATTACTGTACTAGGTTTTGCCCCGAGACGGAGTGCACGGATAGCCGGGTTCTGGGGGGCAACGGGTCCGCATCTCATGGCTTTGAGAGGCAGAGGGGTCCCACTCTAGAATTGGCAGACTATTCGCCGCACTCGTAGGGGGTACAGGTTGACCCAAGGAGGGGTGCCCAAGATTACCGGATTCCGTGGAGTGCTGGGTGGTCCATTCACTATGCTGTAGGGGGCTGCCTCGCTTCAGGTTTTGGCGGGTAACTTGCCGCACCCGTAGGGATCTAGGTTTCATTGCACAGGCTATCCACACGACAGGGGAACGTCGGGTTTCAGCAGCGGCTCTGTGAAACCCGGGGATCCCAGATTATTTGTATTGTTCTGTGATGCTTATTACTTTTCTGTAATGTTACATATTATCACGCCTGGAGCGATTATGTATATTGGTTTATATACTATTAGATGTTGTATATGTTTTACACCCGCGCTAGTCCAGTCCCCGCTCTGTCGTTAGTTAAGTAACCTAACGGGTGATGACGGGACCCAGTGACGAATGTGGATGGCATATACGTACATTTTATTTTCGTTCTTTTATGGTGTGATTGATTGATGGGACTGCGTTGATTCTGATCAACGCAAAGTTAAAACAAACCTGTTTGAGTTGTTGGAACAATTTTAAAAAGTGTTATTACAAAGACGTTTTATTTTTGTTATGCATAGCGGTATTCAGTGGAATATCCTGCACCTCATTCGACGGGGCAAGGGCCGATATCCCTTCACCGGGACTGACCCCTTGGGCAGAAGTTTGCGTCAGCGTAATAATTTCACTATAGTCGATTACAAGTTGCTTTGCATAGCGGTATTCAGTGGAATATCCTGCACCTCATTCCACGAGGAAAGAGCCGAGATCCCTTTACCGGGAGTGACCTCTTTAGCAAAAGGTTTTCGCCACTATATTTTAAAAAGCTATCAGGTTCCTTCAGCGATATCAAGTTCACTACGCTAAAGGTTTTTCGCCAAAAACCAGCCGTAGCCCTCCGTCACTTCTTTTGGGTATTCAGTAGTATTCAAGCTATGTATTTTGACCTAACGCCAAGGCATAGTGTTTGGTAGCTGCTGGGTATTCAATTGTTGCATAGATAGATGAGTTAGTTTGGGACAGCCGTTCTGCCATTTTGACCTAACGCCAAGGGCATGTGCGGGTGGGTTCAAATTAACAAGATAGTGATGGGTAGAACTTGGCATGTGACTTATGACATTTTGACCTAACGCCAAGGTTATAAGAGCATGGGGCAAAATATATATCGGGAGTTTCTAAAGAAACTGAAACTTGCCAAGTATGCGCATACCTTCTGGAGTATGAGTAACGTGGATGCATTCCATCACGTTATCATGCGATGAGAGTTGGATCCCGATTCCCACTGATGAGTTGGTTTACTCTTCGGGTGATCCCGATTGATTCTTCTTTAGGTTTGGAGGAGAATTTGACAGGACAGTGGGAGGTTTCCGGATTAGATAAAGAGATGACCATTCTGATCTAGGTTAGAGTGCACGCAGAGTGTTTCTTTTCTCTCTCTCTCTTTGGCAGCGACCTTTGACCGACCCTAGACTATGACTCAGTGACCAGGTTGACCGAACCTTCTTAAAATACTGGCTTTTGGATTGTCTGAGTTGCACAAGTCATTGCCACTCCTTCTTTTACCCTTTGAATTTCTCAGAACACCCGTATTACTACGGATATCCACTTCCATTGGATAGATCCATCGTATGGTTATATACGAACTCGAAGGGACTTCTTCGGGGATGGATCCAGGTTCAGGAGAAATAGAATTGGTTTATTCAGTTGTCTTTTATTATCACCTTCTCTCAGGTTGCGAGAGCTCCTTGGTTTAGGAGAGTACACCTATTACGCTTATTGGATAGTCTTATTCCAAACCATAGGCTGGTGCCGAAAGGTAGGGAATGAAGAAAACCAATTAGCCTAAGTAGGGTGTGCAAAAGGTAATATGTAAAGACAAAATAAAGGGATTAGAAAGAGGGCAAAGTAAATTGCGACTGATATCATTCACGACCAAAACCGCGTACTTCATCGCCACTCCTATTTCACCTTTAAAAGAATAAGGTATTATTCAGTTGTCTTTTATCATCACCTTCTCTCGAGATGCGAGTACTCCTTGGTTTAGGAGGGTACACCTATTATGCTTACTGGATAGTCTTCTTCCAAACCATAGGCTGGTGCCGAACGGTAGGGAATGAAGAAAACCATTTAGCCTAACGATGGTGTACAGAAGGTAACGACTAAAGACAAATAAAGGGATTTGGAGAGATGGCAATAAAATATACGGTTGAAGTCATGAATTGGATTATGGAAGAGGCATTGCTATGAATACCAGGATACCCCTACGAAACATTTTCATGTTTCAGTGCATTGTTAAAGAAAAACTGTTTTTTCCGATTAGACACTTACTCCAAGGGTATGTATTTACCAGGTTTCATATCTGTATGGTTTTACAGATGATGAGTGGGAGTAAGATATTGGGAATTAGGTGATCATCCTCATTATATCGGAATTCGTTGAAATTGGTGATATTTAAGGAAATCGCCAGGGTACAGTTTTCTACCTACGACGCATAGGTTTTGAGTTGTTTAACTCAGCGGACTTATACAGAGTATTGTATGTTGTCCAAGTGTCCATCAGGACAAAGGGGTAGGTCCTCGTACTATGTTCTATTTACTTATAACTTCTCTAGTATTTAGACAAGTGTTTCGTAGAAATACAAGGTCTGAGTTTTGAGAAGTTGTGGGTATAAGAATAAAGTAGAGAACCAGGTATCACAAGTATCGGGATTCTTCAAAGAGATCAAAGATGTAGATTCTTGTGATTGGTATTCAGATGATAGTGATGGTTTTGAGAAACGTGTTTCTCTTTCAGGTTGCTCATAACTGGATGGTTTCCTAAGTTGAGTAATGCTGATTAGCCTCTTTCCATTAAGTTGATATGCACTGGAGACAGCTGCATGATTTGAATATGGTTCCAATTAAATAAGTGCCAAAGTTTCTGTATTGGATATAGAATGGATCGTACCTTAAAAGAAATTAAGGTATGGGGAGTTGTCCAGCTTATGCTTAAAACCAGACTCTGGATAACTCAGGGCACGTTTCTGTAATGGCTGTTTGTGGGTTGACCCTGGCTATGACGAGGGTTGATATTCTACCATTTGGAAGATCAATAGTGATTTTGTTCTTGACTCGCCACAGTTTTAGTTAAAATGGATCTTTTTCAGAAAAACAGTAGTGGGAGTATGGTAGAACTGGAAGTGATTCCAGAACCGCGAACGATTACGGAAAATTTAATAGGACCTATACATTCAATCAGGTTGACATTCCAATAGCCACTCCGCAGATTTGGTGGGTAACCTCAGACACCCGAGAGGTACTTCGGTAGCTTCAAGGACGGTGACAGGGAGGTTCTTATCTACCCAGACTTGACACTACTGTTGTTCCAGGATATGAGACCCGGTAGGAGGGTTGTCGTAGTCAGTGGGAGCATCGGAAGAATAGTGGGCAAGATGCTTATATCTATTTATAGACTTGAGCAGTTATAGCGGAGATAGATCATCTAATTTTGATATGACAGTCATGGGTTTGACTTCAATCAGAATAGGGGATGGATCAGTTAAGAAGGTAGTAGGGTGTGATGTCATGGTATTTGGATGACATACACAGAGTAGGAAGTAAAATTCCTATACTACGATCGGTTGTACTGTGGTCGTCACACAGTTGTTTCTCCAGACAGGATATGGATATAATATTTGACATTCTGGTTTCTAGATCTATGGCTTTAGATCTGGATTTGGGTAGTTTCCCAATATGGGTACTTTGATAGATATTCTTATGGTTTTTGGAATAGTTGACTCCTAGCATGGTGGTGTACCTGCAGGTGATGGAGTCACCCTCTCTAAAGGTGTCGTACAGACTAAAGGGGAGAGGGATGTGCATGATTGGCAGATCACTTGCTTAAGCAATTGAGTCAATCATGAGATGTCAAGTACCACACCAAATGTTGGTTTTGCACTAGATGCAATAAGTTTGTATTAATCCAATCCTGGAGAAACATATGGAAGCAGTTTTAGAACATTAGTACATGTTCTACGGATTTGATAACGGCAGCCTCTTTCGGGAGACGGTTATCATTCCAGGCTTCAAAGGTGACATGGATGACAGAGTGATTGTCAGAGTTTTTAGTTTTCCCTCTGACGAGGGACAGTATTATGGACAGGTGGTTCCAGAGGATACTGTGGGTGGCATGGTGCCGGATACTGATTAGGTTCAGTGATCCATACAGTCTAAGAAGTTTGGATATGGAGTTCATTTATGAACAAAGGTCCCATCAGATATCCAGACATATTCTAAGACAGGTACTACTCAATTCGGGAGATGGCTTTCTCCACGAACTTGAGATTAAGAGAGATACAGAAAGAAACTTCTAGGCGGATCCACTCACCGAGGCAATTTCTCGAACACAATAGTTTTACAAATGGGCTTTGTGAAACTGATTAGTAGAGGAGTTGGATGTTCGGTTTCACACGGGCTGTGAGTAGTCGACATCGCAATATTAGCCTTGAGTGCAAGTGGGAGATTGTTGGAGATAGTGTCTGTAGGGTGTTTTTCGTCACCCCAGTGAGATGGAAATACGCGCGCGCTTGTCAGGCGTACTACAGATTCCCCCGGCCTAGGGTAGGCCGGGGTTTAATGATTGTGGAGATCCGAATCTCCGGCAGCCGCGGACTAAGCTGCCGTTAATTACCCATCGCCTTTGGGGCGAGGGAACCTCCGATTAACGGGTTAAACTGGTCATGCGAACTCAATGTGCAGTATACGTGTGTTTTGAAAGGGGTTTTTGGATATATCGGGAGCCACGCAGAGTTTTTACGGGGGTCCCGCTACCCGGATAGCGGGCTGGGGGTCAAGGGGGCTAGCAGCCCCCTTGCGGGGTGCGGGGCAGCGCCCCGTTAGAAATTTTTTTCTAACAGGGACAGTGTCGTGGAGTACGTGTATGTATAAATTTGTATACATATGTATATATGTATATATGTACACAAAAAGAGAGGGAAAAGACATCCAAGGGATGCGCAGGTGCCAGCGCCTAGAGCGCTGTGCGCTCAGGCGCGCGCACGCCACGTGTCAACACGTGGGCAACTTGCGCATGAGCGCTGCGCGCAGGTGCGCAAGCGCGCGCGCCACGTGTCGGCACGCGGGCGCGTTGCGCACTTGCGCAAGCGCGCGCGCCACGTGTCGGCACGCGGGCGCGTTGCGCACTTGCGCAAGCGCGCAGGTGCGCAAGCGCGCGCGCGCCACGTGTCGGCACGCGGGCGCGTTGCGCACTTGCGCAAGCGCGCGCGCCACGTGTCGGCACGCGGGCGCGTTGCGCACTTGCGCAAGCGCGCAGGTGCGCAAGCGCGCGCGCCACGTGTCGGCACGCGGGCGCGTTGTGCACTTGCGCAAGCGCGCAGGTGCGCAAGCGCGCGCGCCACGTGTCGGCACGCGGGCGCCTTGCGCACTTGCGCAAGCGCGGCGCCACGTGTCGGCACGCAGGCGCCTTGCGCACTTGCACTGCGCACTGGAGAGGACAAGAGGCTTTTAGCCTGAAAAGGATTTCTCTGAAGAGAAATCAGAGAGGAGTTGGACTCCTGAATGTGTTTTTGGGGTTAATGGAAGGGGTTCTTCTTCTTCCTCCTGTTGCTTGCTGGATCTTGAAGATCAAGAGATGTGAAATCTCAAAATATCTCCTTTTTAAGATCTGATGACAGATCCAAGTTCCCCTTTGTGGGTTTCGTGGTGAAAACTATTTTGTTTTTGAAAAGGAAGAGTAAAACTCTTGATTTAATTTTAGAGAAAGGAGAAGGTTTTGGAACCTTGAGGAAGGAGAAAAGATCTCAGATCTATTTTTTTTGGAATGAAAAGTGTTACTTTTTTATTCATCATGTTGCCTTTTATAGGCTTACATATTTGCATATAGCCCCTTGGGCTTCACAAAAAATGGCATTTTAGCCATCCCATGGCTCATGTGCCATTTCATTTTTTGCACATAAGCCATGGGCTTACAAAATATTGGCTTTATGCCCATTTTGCATACATTCATGTATAAAAAATTACATAAAAAAATATTTATTACATGATCTATATTTTAGCATGGAGGAGGCTGGCCGCGGGATCGACTTGGGCATGGGCCCGCTTGACCTGGGCTTGGGCCCACCTGGCTTGGGGTTGACCTTGACTTTGACTCGGTCAACGGGGGTGTGAATTTTTACCCCAACAAAGTGCCCCCCATCAATAAATGCACACCGTACATTTGAGTTGTGTGCATGAAATTGATGGATCTTGAAGCTGAACTTCGAGGTGGAACATCATTCCGGAAGCGAAGCATCATCCCGGGGAGCATGGTTCCCAGGGATCGGAGCATCATTCTGATTCGCGGAGTATAATTCCAAGGATCGGAGCATCATTCCGATTTGTGGAGCATAATTCCAGGGATCGGAGCCTCATTCCGATGATCGGAGCATGATTCCTGGGGATCGGAGCATCATTCCGATGATCGGAGCATAATTCCAGAGAGCGGAGCATAATTCTAGGATTCAGAGCATCATTCCGAAGGGCGGAGCATGATTCCAGAGTTCGGAGCATCTTTCCGAAGAGCGGAGCATAATTCCAGAGATCGGAGCATCATTCCGATGATCGGAGCATAATTCCATAGAGCGGAGCATAATTCCAGGATTCGGAGCATCATTCCGAAGGGCGGAGCATGATTCCAGAGTTCGGAGCATCTTTCCGAAGAGCGGAGCATAATTCCAGAGATCGGAGCATCATTCCGATGATCGGAGCATAATTCCAGAGAGCGGAGCATAATTCTAGGATTCAGAGCATCATTCCGAAGGGCGGAGCATGATTCCAGGGGATCGGAACATCATTCCGAAGGGCGGAGCATGATTCCAGGGGATCGGAACATCATTCCGAAGGGCGGAGCATGATTCCAGGGGATCGGAACATCATTCCGAAGGGCGGAGCATCATTCCAAGGATCGGAGCATCATTCCGATGAGCGGAGCATCATTCCAATTTGCGGAGCATAATTCCGAGGATCGGAGCATCATTCCGATGAGCGGAGCATAATTCCAGGATTCGGAGCATCATTCCGAAGAGCGGCAGACATTCTAACCGAAGCATAATTTCGAGGCGGAGGTTGATTCCCAGGCGAAGCGTAATTCCGACAGAGAAGGCAAATACTCCGAGGCGAAGCACGATTTCGACATTGGGTACATTCTGAGACGGAGCATGATTCCGGCGCAGAGCTTGTCAGTTGACTTGATTCCAAGGCGAAGTATAATTTCGACATGGAAGGAAGGTACACCGAGACGAAGCATCATTTCGACACGGGGTGCACATTCTGAGACGAAGCTTGATTCCGACGCAGAGCTGGTAGGTTGATTTGATTCCGAGGCGGAGCATAATTCCGGCAGGGAAGGTAGATATCCCGAGGCGAAGCATGATTTCGACAAGGGGTAAATTCTGGGACAGAGCATGATTCCGCCGTAGAGGTTGTTGGTTTGATCTGATTTGGGTTGACATCAGCATCGCTACACTGGAATATGGTACCAGGAGAGAATCATCATTTGTCATGAGAGGATTTGGGAATTGGGGTTTTTGTTTGGCATCTGCATTGCTGCACTGGAATAATGCCAGGAGCAACTCATCATTTGCCCCAAGAGGATTTGGGATTGGTTTTTGTTTGGCATCTGCATTGCTGCACTGGAATAATGCCAGGAGCAACTCATCATTTGCCCCAAGAGGATTTGGGAGAGATTGGGATTGTTTCACGCCCGTGGATTGTATACGGTTTTGCAGGATGTATGATCCAGACCGTAGGGCCATAAAAATTTCGGGACTTTGTCGGCGTCTGCATCGCTGCACTGGAATATAGTACCAGGAGCGACTCATCATTCGCCGTTGGGGTATGGGATTTGGAATTTGGTTGGCGTCTGCATCGCTGCACTGGAATATGGTACCAGGAGCGACTCATCATTCGCCGTTGGGGTATGGGATTTGGAATTTGGTTGGCGTCTGTATCGCTGCACTGGAATATGGTACCAGGAGCGACTCATCATTCGCCATTGGGGTATGGGATTTGGAATTTGGTTGGCGTCTGCATCGCTGCACTGGAATATGGTACCAGGAGCGACTCATCATTCGCCACTTGGGGATTAGGGAGCGATGGCTTAGGAGACAGGTTTGGATCCCTATCACCTAAGGCTTTTCAATTCTATGGGCCGTAAGGGTCCCATAAAGTATTTTCTCCCTACGAGTCGTAAGGATCCCGTAGGTGCATTTTCTCCTTAGGAGTCGTGAGGACCCCCAAGTGTGTTTTTCCTTTATGAGTCGTAAGGATCCCACAAAGGTTTGTTCTCCTCATGTATCGTGAGGACACATGAGTGGGTCTTCTCAATGGAGCATAATTCCAAAGGCGGAGACCAGCCGCGTAACTGGTGGTTGCGGTGGGGCATTGGTATGCTGAGAATTATTTGAGCCCGTGGATTGTATACGGCAGTCGATTTGGGGACTAGCCGTAGGGCTGGGAGAACTTTGGAAATTTGAATTTTTGTTTGGCGTCTGCATTGCTGCACTGGAATATGGTACCAGGAGCGACTCATCATTCGCCGTTGTTTTGTTGTTTTTTTTTTTTTTTTTTTGTTTTTTTTTCGTTTTTGTTTTACCGCGATTGCTCTATCATTTCAGCTTTTCTTATCGCGAAGGTCGCGATTGCCCTATCATTTCGGCTATTTATTCGCGGTTGCCCCATCATTTCGGCTTTATTTTCATTTTCATTTTTTACTCGCTGATTTTTATTGCGAGTTGCCCCATCATTTCGGCTTTTCTTTATTTTTCTTTTATTTACACATTTTTTTTTTATTTACACATTTTTTTTTTACATTCCCAGTTTAACGACTTAGAGGTCGACTGTTCCAGTTTAATGACGTGGTGGTCGATTGTTTTCAAAGAAAGGCAGATGCCTGAGAGAATCGGTTTCACGAAGAACTTCGGTCTCCGTTTGTATGAAATTGGCGGTTGCAGCTTGACTGTTTGTTAACACGCCTTTGGACAGTTCTATCTCTCCTGCCTTGTATTGCTTTTCGACCCAATCTTTGAAAACGAAGCAGTCCTCAATGGCATGGCCTAGCACTCTGTGATAGGGGCAGTATTTGGGGTCATCGGTCCTATTCGCTTCCTGCGGTCTTTTTGACTCTGGCAGTTGTAGACCGTTCTTCAGGGCGTCTTTGAATATTTTACGGATTTTGTCCCTTCTGAAGGAATAGACCTTATCCAGCTTCTCTTTCAGTGGAGATTCTCCTCCCTCTCCGAACATTGGCTTCCGAGGCTGGTTGGCGCTAGGTCCGCTCATCCCTTGCTTATTTCGGTTAGCCGAAGTGTTGAAAGATTCAGAATCATCGGAGTTTCCGCCTTTGCGATTATCGTCCTTTCGGTTTCTCCAGGACCTATTATTATTTTGGGAGTCAGAGGAGGACTCCTGCTTTGAGCGTTCCAACATCTGGACTTTTCTGGTCAGCTCTTGGAATGTTTTGAGACCCGCGGTACATAGAAACGGGGCCATCCAGTTATTGAGATTTCCGACAAGGAGACTAACAGATTGGTCCTGCTCTATCGGCGGTTCACATTTGACGGAGAGGTTGCGCCATCGGGTTATAAAATCCGTGCTGCTTTCGTCGTTCTTGGGCTTGGTCCTTACGAGCTCGGCAATGGTGATCTTATCGCTGACGCTCATGAACCTCTGCCGAAACAGAGACTCCATTTGGACGAAAGTAGTAACGGAGCCATCCGGTATGCTCGCGTACCAGTCGAAAGCAACATCGGTCAAGCTATTAACGAACTGGCGAAGGAGAAGCGCATCATTGCCCCCAGTATTCCCACATGAGGCTTTGAAGTGGGCGATGTGCTGATTCGCATTTCCTGTCCCATCAAATCTTCCGAATTTAGGGATGACATAGCCGCTAGGAAATTCTACCAGATCATATTGAGCAGGATATGGTCTCCCGCTACTGTTAACATCTTTTTGCGCTTCAGCTTCGGCTACCAGTGTTTTGACTTTGCTGGCAACCAAATCCATAATTTGAACTTGAGTTAGCGGGCTACTGTCATCGGTAGCCAAGACATTTGCTGAGATAGGATGCGACTGATTTTCATGCGGTTCGCCCACTTTTGGATTTGAGGGAACGGGCGTCGGCTGTCTCGGGACACCGTTTCCCGGTTCATGAGCTGAACCCTGTGCTTGATTGGACGGCTGAGAGGCAAGTTGGGCCGTAAGCCGTAAGACGACATTTGTCAAGTCGTCGATCTTTGAGTAGAGCTTGGCCATCTCCTTATCTTTGCTTCTGAGCTGTTTTCGGAGCTCTTGGAGAAGTTGTTGCTCTGCGGTCTTAGGACGGAAAGTTGGCTCATCTTCGCTTTCCGAGCCTGACTCCTCATCAATTGAGGGCTCTCTTTGCCTATCAGCCTCATCGAGAGGGTTTTCATCATCCAGCGGAGGCGACTGTTCTTGGGAAGCGGCCACCACATTCAAGCCAGATTGGGTTTGAGATGTGGTGGCCCCGTCCTTGCTCTTGCTGCGCGTGCCCACCACGTAGACAGTATGGATAACACATTTAGCCATCCCCTCATCTTTGGCGGGGTAACCCTGTTCTTCGAACCTCATGAGGTTTAGCCTGGCAGGAGCCCTAGCCCTTTTGTTGGCTCTATATCTGAGCCTTTTCTCCCTCAGCTTCTTGATTTTGAAGGCTTGGCGGGCATCCGCTACCCGGGAAGCCATTGTGAGTTGATCAGCGGGGAGCTTAGAGAAGACACCCGATCGAGCATTTGTCAGGGGCACCGCTGGAGCATGCTCGGGACGCATTGTAGCTTTGTTGGTGTCGATGGCCTTGCCCCCAGCTGGGGCCATGGAGAGTCGTTCAGAAACGGACTTGCGCTTGGGCTGAGGTGCCCTCACGACCACCACATTTGGTCTCCTGCCTTTCGAGACCGGTTTGTCTGCCACCGGGGCTTGAGGAGCTGGGATGGCGCCAATCGGTATGAACATAATAGAGCCGAATGGTAGCAGCGGCTCCTCCCATTGTCGCCCGAGACTTGCCGGAAGGACCGTCCTGGAGTCTATCTTCATCGTGTAGGAGACAGGAGCTGAGTTCATCATCGAAGACATCGTCGGAAAGTGATTGCTTGAAAATCTGCATGAAAAAGTATTATTTTAGTATAAATATAGACATGTAAATTGATTGAGTTCGCATGAACGTTTAACCCGAAATATGGGAGGAGAGATGGTCCCACCGGGCGTGCCAGAATCTGTAGGGTGTTTTTCGTCCCCCCAGTGAGATGGGAATACGCGCGCGCTTGTCAGGCGTACTACAGATTCCCCCGGCCTAGGGTAGGCCGGGGTTTAATGATTGTGGGGATCCGAATCTCCGGCAGCCGCGGACTAAGCTGCCGTTAATTACCCATCGCCTTTGGGGCGAGGGAACCTCCGATTAACGGGTTAAACTGGTCATGCGAACTCAATGTGCAGTATACGTGTGTTTTGAAAGGGGTTTTGGATATATCGGGAGCCACGCAGAGTTTTTACGGGGGTCCCGCTACCCGGATAGCGGGCTGGGGGTCAAGGGGGCTAGCAGCCCCCTTGCGGGGTGCGGGGCAGCGCCCCGTTAGAAATTTTTTTCTAACAGGGACAGTGTCGTGGAGTACGTGTATGTATAAATTTGTATACATATGTATATATGTATATATGTACACAAAAAGAGAGGAAAAAGACATCCAAGGGATGCGCAGGTGCCAGCGCCTAGAGCGCTGTGCGCTAAAGTACTGTGCGCTCAGGCGCGCGCACGCCACGTGTCAACACGTGGGCAACTTGTGCATGAGCGCTGCGCGCAGGTGCGCAAGCGCGCGCGCCACGTGTCGGCACGCGGGCGCGTTACGCACTTGCGCAAGCGCGCAGGTGCGCAAGCGCGCGCGCGCGCCACGTGTCGGCACGCGGGCGCGTTGCGCACTTGCGCAAGCGCGCGCGCCACGTGTCGGCACGCGGGCGCGTTGCGCACTTGCGCAAGCGCGCAGGTGCGCAAGCGCGCGCGCCACGTGTCGGCACGCGGGCGCGTTGCGCACTTGCGCAAGCGCGCGCGCCACGTGTCGGCACGCGGGCGCGTTGCGCACTTGCGCAAGCGCGCAGGTGCGCAAGCGCGCGCGCTACGTGTCGGCACGCGGGCGCCTTGCGCACTTGCGCAAGCGCGCGCGCCACGTGTCGGCACGCAGGCGCCTTGCGCACTTGCACTGCGCACTGGAGAGGACAAGAGGCTTTTAGCCTGAAAAGGATTTCTCTGAAGAGAAATCAGAGAGGAGTTGGACTCCTGAATGTGTTTTTGGGGTTAATGGAAGGGGTTCTTCTTCTTCCTCCTGTTGCTTGCTGGATCTTGAAGATCAAGAGATGTGAAATCTCAAAATATCTCCTTTTTAAGATCTGATGACAGATCCAAGTTCCCCTTTGTGGGTTTCGTGGTGAAAACTATTTTGTTTTTGAAAAGGAAGAGTAAAACTCTTGATTTAATTTTAGAGAAAGGAGAAGGTTTTGGAACCTTGAGGAAGGAGAAAAGATCTCAGATCTATTTTTTTTGGAATGAAAAGTGTTACTTTTTTATTCATCATGTTGCCTTTTATAGGCTTACATATTTGCATATAGCCCCTTGGGCTTCACAAAAAATGGCATTTTAGCCATCCCATGGCTCATGTGCCATTTCATTTTTTGCACATAAGCCATGGGCTTACAAAATATTGGCTTTATGCCCATTTTGCATACATTCATGTATAAAAAATTACATAAAAAAATATTTATTACATGATCTATATTTTAGCATGGAGGAGGCTGGCCGCGGGATCGACTTGGGCATGGGCCCGCTTGACCTGGGCTTGGGCCCACCTGGCTTGGGGTTGACCTTGACTTTGACTCGGTCAACGGGGGTATGAATTTTTACCCCAACAGTGCCCTCATAGTCAATTATTGGATCGCAGGTACGTGATTGCAATGATTGCGGAGGACCTATCCCGGTAGCACAGTCTTACTCGAGATGATAGTATGCTATCTGGTTTGCCTTTATCAGTCGTGTACATGTTCAGGTGACTGATTGCATGTTACACTTTGATAGAGCCCTTAGGATCTTGCTTTACTACCAACAGTATGATGGCGATCATATACGTGAGAGTTGGGTAGTTTATATGCATATCCTTAATTGTGGTCCCTAGTCGTGGGAGTTTCGAGACAGGGCATCGATACTCCGGAGTAGACTAGTGTATACAGTCGAGACCCCGACGAGGGGCGGTGGCCGGTCTCACAAGCCACTGGTGTCAGTTGGATCACCTAAGATGTATACAGGTGCTCATTGGGTTATGAGTACACCGGACAGGACTCGCCGGGAATCTGCTAGTTAGTATTATATCTATCGTCAGATAGCAGTTCCCTGGTGACATGTGTACATGTTAGTTCATCGACCTGAGGTCGTCATTTGTCTCGTGTGAGTTCCCACTGTGCTTTGATTTCTACCCTACCACGGCTCAAAGGAGTCGTGCAAACAGGTAGTTTTTGGGTACAGTCCCGAGCCATATGGAGGCACGTGAGCGGATCGGCAGGGGATTCGTCTCTCCCGGTATTGGGGGCGAGATCGTGCTGTGTCTAGGAGAGCCATTACATAAAGCCCACGGCCTTGGCAGGAGATTTACTGATAGGTACTCCAGTAGTATCTCAGGGTGTTATTGGGCTTCACTCCGACACGACTTATACTGCTATTGGGGGTCTGACATTGCTAGCCCCCTAGGCAGATATGCGATACTCATTGACGAACGGACCGGACTGTATATACATTGTCACTGTTAGGCTCAGTAGGGTTTTCCGGATGAGTGCGCTCATCGGCATCCCTTGAGGTCAGTCCGTGGGCAGCCGTTACGCATTGCTAGTGCCGCTGACGGTTTGTGGTTAAACCCACGGCCAGGGTACTGACGAGTCATTAGAGTCCCCACAGACAGTTTCCCAAGTTCGGGCGAAACGTTGTAGAGGCCGTATGGTTTTATGGCAGGGTTCGGAAAATGCACGTGCGTTTACGCACGTGTAGATTTTCGGACAGTTGATACTGGTCGGCTTTGGTTTAAGCCGGATCCGAGTATTATATTGAGTAGGTATAATATCTTTGTCTCAGTTGCATTTGTATTCGGTCGTAATACAAATGCGGGTATATTTATACAGTTTCGGGGTTATCCTGAAAGTTGTTTCAGGATCACTTTTGGAAGTTGCCAGTTTCCAGTTTTCTATCAGCCGTCTTTTAACATTTGGTTAAAGACGGGTTTATCTTTTCTTGAGATGAGTGTGGATTCTTCTAGAAGATTCTAGATGAGGTGACTAGGATTATTGGTGTTGAGTTTTCATTGGTTGCATTTAAGGGTTCATTAATGCATGATGACTAGGTTTGTGAGTCATGCTTTAACCTTAATGTTTTTTGTTTTGATTAAGATCTTTTCATACATGATAAGCTTCATGATGTGGTCACCCCCTTCTCCTACCATCACCTCCCTCCTCTATAATTGTGGCCGGCCCCTCTCTCCTCCCACTATTCACTCATTTGTGAAATTATGGTTGCTAAAAAGAAAAGAGTATAGTTTAAAGTGTATGGAAATTTCATAGTTCATTCATTGTTCCATTTCATTTCCATCGGCAACTTCATTAACCGATCGTCCACGGACTTGGACGAAGTGAGACAAAGTCATCTACTCATTCTCTACATCATTCTTGGTCGTCTCTTTTAGCAAACTTGACGATCGAGTTGCCTCGAGTCAGAGGCGGGAGCCCGTTTAAAGAATCGGTGATGTGGTGCCACCTCGACGAGGAGATCGGAGATCGACGAGATCGGAGCAGCCGCAACGGAGCGTGGGATGATGGTTGAAGAACGAAGGACTCGGATCGTTCGGTACAATCTTCCTACACTCTTTACAGTTTGTTAGTTTAGCAATAATGGCAGATCCGGGTTAAAGTATACGATAGCGCCAGTTAAAAAGTTTTTGTTCCGCATTTGGCGTCTGTAGACTGCCGGGGCGCTACCATAGACTTACAGGACCACCATGTCCCTAAACTGGCAATGGACCACCATGTCCCTAAACTGGAACAATAGAGCCCAAACGCTCTTTTGTCGGATCTAAACGATCCCGTTAAGTTGATCTTAGTCTCAAACTGGACTAACGTATCCTTAACAAACATTTAAGTTGATCTTAGCCTCAAATATGGCTAACGTATCCTTAAACCGTCAAACAGACTTTAGTCCCAAATTGGACTATAGATCTCCCAATCGACTTTGGTTCAAGGGTACATCTCCGAACTCCTCTGACACCTGTCGTTGTAATCCTTCAACTTCGTCAGAGAGGTGACGGGTCCTGGTGGCCATACATTTAATGGACCACCACGTCCCTAAACTGGCGATGGACCACTATGTCCTTAAACTGGTATTGGACCACCATGTCCCTAAACTGGCAATGGACCACCATGTCTCTAAACTGGAACAATAGAGCCCCCAAATGCTCTTTTGTCAGATCTAAACGACCCCGTTTAAGTTGTCTTAGCCTCAAATATGGCTAACGTATCCTTAAACCTTCAAACAGACTTTAGTCCCAAATTGGACTATGAATCCCCCCAATCAACTTTGGTTCAAGGGTACATCTCTGAACTCCTCTGACACCTGTCGTTGTAATCCTTCAACGTCGTCAGAGAGGTGACGGGTCCCGATGGCCATACATGCAATGTCGGATCTAAACGATCTCGTTAAGTTGATCTTAGTCTCAAACTAGACTAACGTATCCTTAACAAACGTTTAAGTTGATCTTAGCCTCAAAAATGGCTAACGTATCCTTAAACCAAACCCCAAACCCAAATCTAAAAAAATACGGATTTGGACTAATCCGCGCCCTACGGGCGACGACATAAATCAGTCTTCGTATACAATCCACGAGCAACCAAAAACAAAACAAACACCCACGACACGAAGTGACCAGTTGGAGAAGAAGAAAGTTGTTACCGCGATGCGGTAGCGTAATTAACTGCAGGGGCTTGCGCCTGCAGGGAAGAGCGTCCCCACAATCAAAAACCTCTCAAATGAGGAGGAATATGACGAAGTCTGCTACATCGGCCGCATCCGTTTAAACCTTCGATACACGGTGCCATAAATCAACTTGGCATCTTCGGAGAGGTAGACGGATAGCACCAATTAGCATCTGCCCCGAATCTCAGGCAAGACAGATCATGTCTCGGCCGCCATTCGGAGGGGAACAGGAACTATGGTCCCATTAAAAATCCAGACACATCTTGAGGCGGTATCACCTGATCAGGAAGATCGTAGATCGCCGAGAGATTGAGGTCAGGAGAGTAGCTACAAAAGAAAATACGGCGGACCCACTCATGAAGGCACTTCCTCAGACGCAGCTTGATCTTCCGTTGGAGATGATTGGTCTTTGATATGCCAATACATGTCCTTAGTGCAAGTGGGTGATTATTGGATATGTATGTCCCAGAGGCTGTTATTGTATAATACATAATTTTATATTACATATTAATACTTGGGATATATATGTATAGGATAGTCTTGCTCGATATGATAGTATGATTTCTGGTTTGTCTTTGCCTCAACATGTGTATATGTTCTATTTATATTACGTATTTCGGATACATGTTGGCAAAGCCCATAGGATCTTTACTTGACTACTAGATTTGTGATGGCGATCATATTCATGGGGTCTAGATAGTCTATAAGCGCATCCTTAAATTGTCCCTAATTGTTGGAGTTTCGAGATAAGGCATCGATACTACAGAGTAGACTAGTGTATACGTTTCTTATTCCCGTGATGGAAGATGGTCTGTCCCACACACTACTAAAATAGAGGGTTGCCCCTACGGATAAAGAAATCCGTAGGGGAAGATTTAGTTTGGCCCTACGGACTAATCCGTAGAGTCAAAAGGTTGCCCCTACGGTCCTTACATATTAATTTAAAAATATTAAATCGTAAATTGTTGTTTGCCCCTACGGAGCCCCAAACCAAGAACCTACGGACTTATCCGTAGGGGCATCTAAATAGGGATTTAATTAAAAAGGCACATATCGATCCCTACCCTGATTACCTAAATATTATTTTCCCATCGCGCGCGAACCCAAAATCCCCAAACCCTCGTTCCCGCCGATCGCCCGTGTTTCGTCGCTGTTCTCGTCGTCACCAGTGCATTCCGATTCGTTGTCGCCACCGCCTAGTTCTTCCTCATCTCCGTTTTCGTCGTCGCCTCCGATCGATCGTCACCTCCACTGCACAGGTTAGGAAATCTTAAATTAAACAAATTTTTGATTATTTTAGGGCTAGGGTTCATGGTTTGGGTACTGATGAGGCATCGGTTGGGGTTAGCGTTAAGGTTAGGGTTGGGGTTGCGGTTGCGGTTGGGGCTGGGGCTGGGGTTGTGGTTGAGGTTGGGGTTGGGGTTCGGCAGGGGGTTGCGGTTGGGGTTGGGGTTGGGGTTGGGGTTAGGGTTAGGGTTGGGGTTTGGCTGGGGTTGGGGCTGGGGCTGGGGTTAGGGTTAGGATTGGGGTTGGGGTTAGGGTTAGAAACCACTTCTTGAAATTATTGATAGCAAAGCTTAATTCATCATGATTATTTGATTCATAATGCCATTTCCAGCTTTAGTTAGTATGTTCATTTTTTTATTGCGGTAACGATACAAGCCCAGTCGGGTTTGATTCAAATCCAACATTTCCGTGATTTTTCGCAAGCTTGATCGAATCTGATCAGACCATTACAAAATTAACCACAAATTATTTTATCAGATATGGGCTTAGCTTTGATAAAATGTTGTGGTTAACGGCGATAATGACTATGAGTAGACTTAAACGAACATACATAGAGTCTATTAATAACGAATCAGAGTATGATGGAAAAGAAAAACGGATTCATACAGACGACATCAAAGTTTCGGAAAAGGGGTTGTTGTTCTTGTTGAACAAATCATTGATGAAAGAGGCAACTATATATTTAGATTACTCAATTGATTTAAGAAAAAATGTGGAATCAATATGTCTGATGGATACGAAGCATATCTTAATAGTTTTGTAATATAAGGAGCTTTGTAAATTATAATGTTATCCAATTTAGGAAGGATTAATTAGCCATATATAGAAAGATGGAGGACTTGTTCAATTATTTATAGAAGGAATTTCTTCTAAATAAATTTATGAAAATATATAACATGGTTTACAGCTTTTACACCTTTTAATACTGTTCATACAACGTGACATGATATTTTCTTCTTGCTATTGTACCAGTGATCCAATTTCAAACCAACCTTCAGAATTTGCATTCTAATAATAGAGTTATAAAATTGTTGCCTTTTTAATATTGAAGATACATTGATATTGAGTAGAGGCTTAAAAGTTTCCTAGAAATCTTGACGGATACGATGTTTAAATATCGTTGTTCGTACCAGAAAAACATCATGATTATTTGATTCATAATTTGTAGGAAACCACTTCTTGACATTATTGATAGCAAAGCTTAATTCAAACAAACGCATCATTAGAGAGTGATTCAAGATGTTCAAGTTAAAACCAATATATGATACTCGATGATAATATGGAACTTTCATATTCTCATCGATACTCATATATGAAACTAAAAGCGCCACTTAGTCCCCGTCTATCGGTTAACATACGTTCGATGTTCGTCGTGACATAGAACTATACGAAGGTTGTTAAATATCGGACGGTATAGTTCGATACTAACAACTGTCGTATAGTCTATGTGACGAGAAGATTCAATCGTATGATAACCGATAGATTTGTCCCGTGTGGACAAGTTAGGAATGTATAAAGCAAACACCTTCATTCACTTGTGTTTTCATCTGTTTCGAGATATTTCGTCGGTACCTTTCAGCTGGTTCTCCGTGTACAAAGATAGATTAGATGTTCATTTCAACGTTGTTTCACAGCTTTGAAATGATTATCTATTCTATTACAGTGTACTCGGAGAACAGCGGGGAGGTGCTGCCGAAATTTACTCGAAACGGTTGAAAGCACAAGCGAATGAGTGTTCGCTCTATACATTCTTAATATGATAGAAGCCTTAACCCCGACAGCCGAAACACACACACACAACAAGAATACACAACAAACGCATCATTAGAGAGTGATTCAAGATGTTCAAGTTAAAACCAATATATGATACTCGATGATAATATGGAACTTTTCTATTCTCATCGATACTCATATATAAAACTAAAAGCGCCACTTAGTCCCCGTCTATCGGTTAACATACGTTCGATATTCGTCGTGACATAGAACTATACGAAGGTCATTAAATATCGGACGGTATAGCTTGATACTAACAACCGTCGTATAGTCTATGTGACGAGAAGATTCAATCGTATGATAACCGATAGATTTTTCCCGTGTGGACAAGTTAGGAATGTATAAAGCAAACACCTTCATTCACTTGTGTTTTCATCTGTTTCGAGATATTTCGTTGGTACCTTTCCGCCGGTTCTCCGTGTACAAAGATAGATTAGATGTTCATTTCAACGTTGTTTCACAGCTTTGAAATGATTATATATTCTATTACAGTGTACTCGGAGAACAGCGGGGAGGTGCTGCCGAAATTTACTCGAAACGGTTGAAAACACAAGCGAATGGGTGTTCGCACTATACATTCTTAATGGGATAGAAGCCTTACCCCCGACAGCCGAAACACACACACACAACAAGAATACACAACAAACGCATCATTAGAGAGTGATTCAAGATGTTCAAATTAAAACCAATATATGATACTCGATGATAATATGGAACTTTCCTATTCTTATCGATACTCATATATGAAACTAAAAGCACCACTTCGTCCCCGACTATCGGTTAACATACGTTCGATAATTTATTCTTTTCAATGATAAACGCACACACAAAGCATATACACGGATTTTCTCCTTTGTCAGTAACTATCCCGTTCTTAGATTTCTCAATATAGTCACCATAACCTACAATTTATATGTTATACAGTCTAACATGGCCCATGAGTACGTCAGAGTTAAGGACTGGATGTATGTGGATTGGAAACAACGTATGCAACCTAAGTTTGTCGTGGGAGTTGCTGCTTTTATTTAATTTGCACGCGCACATAATAAGATCGTGATAGAGAACCCGTGCGATAAATGTGGCAATAAGTACCGACAGAAGGTAGAATTGGCAGAGCTTCATATCGTAAAATATGGGTTTACTAGACTTTATACAACTTGGAAATATCATGGGGATGGAGAAGAACGTAGTAATGCGGCAGAAGAAGAAGGAGAACACGATAATATGGCAGCAGAAGAAGGAGAAGACGGTAATGTGGCAGAAGAAGAAGACGGTAATTTATTTCCATCAGAAGAAATGGAGGATATGGTAGAGGATGCCCTAGGTGAATCTATTCGTACCGAAGATGACATCCCTTCCGGTCAAGGACCGCGTGTGGATAAATATGAAAATTTCATGAATGATGCTAGAAAACCAATTTATGAGAATGCAAAGTATTCCACCCTCTCATGGTTCGTCCAAATTTTCCAGATTAAGTGCCTAAATGGATGGAGCAACAAGTCATTCACAATGCTTCTTTCGTTCTTGAAAGATTCTATGCCCCCGGGAAATAACGTGCCCGACAGCTGGTACGGAGACCAGAAGATGATGTCTGATTTGGGTCTAAAGTGCGAGAAGATTCAAGCATGTCCTAAAAATTGCGTGTTGTACCGGAAAGAGAATTCAGCTTTGAAAGGGTGTCCAACATGCGAAGAGGCCAGGTATAAGCCGAAAGATTCTGATAAGAAGCCTGATATACCTGTCAAGATAGCACGATACTTTCCCATAGCACAGAGGCTACAGAGGCTATTCAGGTGCAAGAAAACAGCCGAGGCAATGATTTGGCATCACCGTGCTCCTCCAAGTGAAGATGGAAAATGAGCCATCCAAGAGATTCACCGGCATGGAAGGATTTTGATAGGAGGCACGCAATATTCAGTAGCGATCCTGGCTCAGACTGGCTAGTGATGGCTTCTGCCCATTCAACTATATGGCTGGAAGTCACAGCACATGGCCCGTTGTAATGATAATTTATAATCTGTCGCCTTGGTTGGCTATGGACCAATCATATTTTATGATGCCTCTTCTTATCGACGGACCAAACTCACCGGGAAACAATATCGACGTCTATCTCCGACCTCTGATCGAGGAGTTAAGATCTTTGTTCATTAATGGTGTAGAGACATACGATGCAAACAAAAATACAACCTTCATACTGCGTGCGGCTTTAATGTGGACAATTAATGACTTTCCTGCGTATGGAATGCTATCAGGTTGGTCCGTATATGGTCACAAAGCATGTCCTCATTGCCATCAACACACAACATCGAAATTCTTGAATTTTAGCAGGAAGGTTTATTATTGCGGCCATCGACGTTTCCCGCCTCTAGACCACCCCTACAGGTTAGACACGGTTCACTTTGATGGTCATCAGGAGCTTCTTAGACCTCCATCCTCATTGTCCGGAGAGGACGTGACTGTTCAATGGGATGGTTACAATAATGTGACCTTCGGGATGGATCCGACGAAACAGGTCAAACCACCATTTTGGAACAAGTTAAGCATTTTCTTCGAGCTTCCGTACTGGTCAACAAATTTAGTGCGTCATTGTTTGGACGTCATGCATATAGAGAAGGGAGTATCAGAGCACATACTCAACTTGCTTCTTTGTAAATACGGGAAATCGAAAGACAACCTGAATGCTCGGATGGATCTACAGGAGTGGGGAATAAGAAGTGAATTGCACCCTAGACCGGTAGTGGGTAAACCAGGCAAGTTTGTACTTCCCAATGCCGCTTATCATATGTCACAACCGGAGAAGAAAAGATTGCTGCAGGTGTTACATGATTTGAAAGTTCCTACAGGTTTCTTAGGATCATTCAGCAAGAAAATAAAAATTGTGAAAGGCAAGATCGATGGGCTGAAAAGTCATGATCACCATGTTATCGTGGAGCACCTTCTTCCATTAGCCCTCAGAACTTCTCTCCCCAAATCGGTTGGTCTAGTAATCAACGACCTATGTTGTTTTTTCAGAGAGTTGTGTGCTAAAACACTGGAAGTTGTGACGCTCGATAAACTAGAAAATTCTATTGCGTTGATACTTTGCAAGTTTGAGCGTATTTTCCCACCGTCACTCTTCGATATCATAATACACTTGACGGATCATCTTGCAACTGAGGCTAAGTTAGCCGGACCGGTACAATATCGATGGATGTATCCCGTCGAGAGGTACGTGTAATTTTTCGTTTTGCGCAATTTTTAAAATTATTGTTGTCCTGTATGCCCGTATTTATTTATTCAACATATTTTCTTTAGGTACCTCTACACTCTTAAAAAGTATATACGCAATAAAAATCGACCAGAGGGTTCTATCATGCAAGGTTATCTTCTTGATGAAGCAACCACATTTTGTTCCCGCTATCTGGACGAGAACATTGAGACGAGACTTAACCGACCTCGAAGAATTCAAGACGGGCCATATGGTAAAGCCGATTATAAGAGGGTAGACACTATGTTTATCAACAAGATATACCGGTTTATCTTGCTTAATTGCGCATGTTTTGAACAAATTAGAGAGTAAGTTTTTTTGGATTAATTATTATATTTGTGTTTGTGTGTGTATGAAATGATATAATATTAATATCACCATTATTTGTCGAAAACAGATTTCATTTTAACGAGGTACGTGAGGGGCATCCTGATTGGAACGAAGAACGATTGGAAAAATATCATCAGGATAATTTTTGTGATTGGGTCACAGATCATGTAAGTTATTCGAATAACATTTTATTGCTATGAGTTTTAATCTAAACTTATATCGTTATGTATTTGTCGTAAAATTTGTTTTGTTAGATCCACGATCCGAACTTGTCTGCATCATTTGAGAGTGATTCAAGATGTTTAGCTCAATTTCCTAGTATGGAGGTTGCATATTATAAAGGATTTGGTGTCCTTGGATACAAATTCGAAGTTAAGGATATAGAAACATCTAGAACCACTCAGAATAGTGGGATTGCAGCGGTAGGATCGGACGGTGTGATTTATTATGGGTACTTAAATTGTATACTCGGCATCCACTATCCCGGACGATCAGAACCCTTTTATATATTCCAGTGTACTTGGTACGATACGCGAACCGATACGGATAAGTGGAGAAGCAATCTTGGGACTTGGAAAGATGAATATAGATTGACCAGTGTGAACACACTTCGATTTTACGGTCAGGAAGATCCGTTTATCTTTCCGAACCAACCGTTTCAAGTATACTACTCACAGTGTTTGAAGCATCCGGGATGGAGTATTGTATGCCGTTGGAAACCAAGGGATGTCTACGATGTCCCAGAATTCGAGGACAGCGATGAGGATGAAGAAGAGAGAAGGCTTAGAGTGCTCCGACCGTCTGTTTCGAAGGATGGGTTATCTTCAGCCGATCATGAAATTACGTGGGTTAGAAATGACATCGATGATGAAATCCAAGTAGACATGTATAATGCGCCTACGAAACGAAAAAGGTTATCAGTAATGTTATATTATTACTTCACATTTTACGATCTATACATATATAGTCAATACTTGTAATGATTGTCTAATGCATCCACAAACAGTTTATCTAGATTTGATGACGATGACGGGAGTAGTGAGGGGCGGCAGGAGCTCCAGCCGTGGCACCGGCAGAGGCAGAGGCAGAGGCAGAGCGGTTCTGCCGTCCGGAGAGCTGCGTAGGGAGCTTCAGAGGGCCGGTCTTGCACCCAGATCGGAGACCCCTTCGGATGCCTCCTTCCGTGTGGACTTTGCCACACCTCTAGGTATATTGCACGCATATCCATTTTGAATGTAATATTATAGATATGCATGCCTGTTCATGTTAAAATTACTTATATTGTCAAAGTTTGATTGTCTAGTTGTTGGTGATGCGTCCACATCAGGGACAGAGGCCACTCCCGCTCCTCCAGGTATGTTTATATATCATATAGTGCATGTATATTTATTTAGAATGCTATATCATAAATATACAAACATTCCTTTTGCTCTTACTTAGATAGTAATTTTTTTTATTGTCTAGCTGTAGGTGGTGACACCACCGCACCTGCGGGTATGTTTATATATCCTATAGTGCATGCATATTGATTTAGAATGTTATATTATTGATCTACACATTCTTTTTGCAATTACTTATATAATCTATTTTTAATTGTGTAATTATAGGTGGTGCGTTCACATCTGACGCAGGGGCCACTCCTGCCACTTCCGTACCCTCCGCATCGTCTGTAGGTTAGTATGAATAAATATAAAATATTTATTCATTTTACATATCCTCTATAGAATAAATATGAACTTCATGGAAATTTAGCGTCAATGTTTATTTTTTAGTTGGAGGGGATGCGTCCGCATCCGGGACACCGGCTGTTCCTCACCGGAGGAACTATCGTCCCGCTCGTGCTGCTGCCCGGGCCCAGGCTCGTGCTTTAGTCACCGGAGGTATATATCACACTTCAATTTTCGTTTAACCTTGATTTCTTAATACAACTTTTTCTTAATATTGATTGTCTTGATATTTCATGCAAACACAGGGCCTCCCTATCCCCAGAGGGGGACTCGTGGCCTGAATCAGTCCCATAGGCCGAGGCCTGACAGAGCTAGGGGGGAGGCAGCATTCCCCCTCCTTTTTACCCTTGATTATCGCTATACCGGTCCTCATGCCGAGAGGTTCGGCCGGTATATGGAGGATGAGAGCCGGCTCGTGAAGAACTATCCACTTCACGTTGAGTGAGGCGACCAGCACCGGCGCTCATTCGCCCTCTTCTTTGATCAGGCTCGGGTATTAATATATATTTTCATTTGATTTATCCAATATATTTATTATTAACACTTGCAATCTAATAACAATGTTTTTTTGTATTTTCAGTTGGATTACGATTTTCAGCCTGTACCCGACCCTGATCACCCTGGGAGGGTGCTCGACCTTCATGCTATGTACAATGTCTTGATGAAGAACATGCAGACCAAGGTTCGATACAACAGGAATGAGCTGAAGGTCGACTGCTACTCCCTGTGGATGGCGACCCCCGAGGCAGAGAGAGCGGCCCTCCTATCTACTTCGGCCTTTGCGAGAGTCGACGTAGAGACATGGACTCTATTGTGCGAATATTTCGACTCTCAATGCAAACAGGTATGTATTTTAAATGTAATTCAATGTTTAGTATATAATTTATTTTTTTGTGTTCCTTAATTAGAAAACTAAATGTGAATGTGTTGTGAAGAAACAGACTGCTCAAAATATAGAGAATAGGAAGTCGACGAAGAGGGGTCGCCCCACTTATACAGGTGGCTCGAGGAATATTACTCGAGCCATGGAGTTATCGGTAAATTACAATAGTCCAGCCTTTGTGATATAATGCAATATTAAGAGTTATTTTCTAATATATCTAATATTAAGAGTTATTTTCTAATATTGCAGACAGCTCAGACCCTGGCGCAAGGTGGTACACCGAGTGTGCTGTCCGCATATCTTACCGTCCACGGCACCTCGACAGATCCTGCCACGGGCGAGCTTCGATACCCCGACGTCGCTACCCAGGAGTATTGCGTAAGTGTTAATATTTATTCAACCCCTATTTGAAATTTTAGTTTTGGAAGGTTCAAATTTAAATGATATACTTATATTTTACTGGTTAATGTGAGTGTAGGAGCGGGTGGTTGAGCAGGCCGAGGCATCGGGGATCGATTTTACCGGACAGGGTGATCCGATGCTGCTGACCCCAGTCCTGGACGCCGCACACGGAGGGCACCACAGAGGTTGGGAGAGAGGCCGGGGACTGGGCCCCGGCAGGGCCAATATGAGGTTGGACTCCACCCCGGCGGTTACTTCCTCCGTCTCCAGTGAGCGAGATGTCCAGCAGGAAATGGAGAGCTTGAAGGCCACCGTTCAGGAGTTGAAGGAGATGCTGGTATGTATACTACTTAATAGTAAAATATCATGTCATATTATAGATATCAACATATTCAATATTAGTACGTAGCCTGAGCTTATTTGGTTGTAGACTTAGCTTTGATTAATCATACATACATATCTAATTAAAATAAACTACGGTTTTCCAAACTAGATATCCAAATGGGGTTTCGAAATAACTTGATAATGATACGAATTCGAATAATACACAGTTCTTACTCGCTTATTACACACGTTAGGTCCAGACGCGACATGGTACATCGGCCGAGCCTCCACATGCATCTCCTTCGGCTGCGGCTCCGCAAGCTACTACATCGGCTGTGGTTCCGCAGACAGCTCCTATAGCTCCACCGCCCGCTCAGACTCTCGCAGCCGCGGCTCCACAAGCCACTACCTCGACGGCGGCTGCGCAGACCACATCGCCAGCTCCACAGCCCGCTCAGACTCCCGCACGCTCCGCATTGCATGATTTATTGACTGAGGAGCAGGCGCGCCAGATTCTGGCGTTTATCAGAGGTAGAGCTGGACCGAGCTAGGGTAGTTTTTTGATTCTTATATTTTAAACATGTATTTATTTATATGATACATATTGTACTACATTTTGGACGATATTGATATTGGTGGTGTTTGCGTGTTTATATTGATATCATATTATGCTTTTTGGTTTCTTTTGTATATTATGCATGAGATGTGATTATGAATACTGCGATATATGTTCTGCGTGATGATTAATTTTATATATGATCGATGTATATATTATTGTGCACAGGGCGAGAAAAAAATAGGCAGCCCTTTTTTAAAAAAAAAACTGATAATATGTACCTACGGATTTCTCCGTAGGGCCCTTCATTGCCCCTACGGATTAATCCGTAGGGCCCAACTATGTACCTACAGATTTATCCGTAAGGGCAAAATATCAGGATACCTGATATTTTGCCCCTATGATCTCAGTAATAGGGGTTAAGCTTGCCCCTACGGATATATCCGTAGGGGCAAACAAATGCCCCTACACAGTTATCCGTAGGGGCAAAATATCAGGAATCCTGATATTTTGCCCCAACGGATATATACCTACGCACTTATCCATAGGGGCCACTACTTGGCCCTACGGATACGTCCGTAGGTACACCTAATCTATTTTATAAAACCGTAAATAAAATAAATTTTTTGCCCCTACGGCCTATTCCGTAGGGCAAACTGGACCTACACATAACTCCGTAGGGAAAAATTTTAGTCCGTTGGGGAAAGTTCAAGGCTTCGACTTGCACCTACGGTGTTTGTACCTACAGGGTATTTTCTTGTCCCTACGGATATATCCGTAGGGGCAGTGATTTGCTCCTACGGATAAATCCGTAGGGGCAACCCTTATTTGTTGTAGTGACAGCTATTGGTGTATGACACAAAAGATAGTATACAGGTGCTCATTAGATTATGAGTTACACTGGACGGACTCGCCGTGAACTTCTGGATGGTAATATACCTATCGTCAGATAGCAGCTCTCTGGTGACATAGGTACATGTTAGTTTTTAGACTTGACATCGTTATTATTCTCGAGCGTGTTCCCACTGTACTTAGATTTCTACCATACCACGACTTTAAAGAGTTGTGCAAACATGTTTTTGTTGGGTTACGGCAGCGCCCCGGCCGTCAATCCGAGGCCAAATGCGGAAAAAAAACTTTTCAAACTTGGCGCTACCACAACCAAATATCCGGATCGTTCCATTAACCATTAACTAGCAATCTACAAAGAAGTTATAATGGCTATACCGATCGATCCCTGTCCTTTAGTCTTTAGCCACCATCCCTAGCTCCTCGCGGCATCTCCGATCTCGCTCGATCTCCGGTCTCCTCGTCTAAGTGGCACCACGTCAAGAAATCTTTTTACGGGCTCCCGCTTCAAACCGAAGCAACTCGAACATGAAGTTTGCTAGCCGACATGTTCAAGGTGAAATAGAGAATGTGTGTGATAACTTTGTCTCAACACACCCATGGATTCTCAACTCATGAAAGGGATGGGTGGAGGTTGAAGAAGAAGCCATTGATGAGGAAATTGTGAGCTCAAGAAAGAGAAAGAAGAAGAAGAGCTTTGTTATATTGTGTGAGATAAAAATGATAGAGCACTAAAATAAATCTCAGGAGTCAACCCCAAGATTTATGGCTGCCCCCTCTCTCTCTCCATCTCAATCTCACCCAATCAATCAATCAAATAAATGGACATTGCACAAAAAATAACACCATGAGTCATCAACAAAGCACATGCCACATTTAATGCTCTTGATCATGACAAGCACTCACAATTTCCACCTAATAAAAATTAATCCAAATGTTTATAATAATAAATATAATGACATCTTCTTAAGTAAACTCGTAATAGATCACAAGAATAGCCCTCATCTGTATATACATACCTGCATCCGCATTCCGACTGAATGCGAATACAATGAGACGAAAGTAATCCAACAAATCTAATACTAGGATCCGGCTTAAACCAAAACTCACTAGTATGATCTGTCCGATCATGATCTGTGCATAAGTGCACGTATATGATCGATCCCTGCCATAAAACCATACGGCCACTACAACGTTTCGCCCGAACTTGGGAAACTTTCTGTGGGGGACTCTAATGACTCATCAATACGCTGGCAGTGGATTTAACCACAAGCACGTCAGTGGTACTAGCTGTACGTAACGGCTGCCCATATATTGAGCGAAAGGAAAGCTAACGAGCGAACTCATCCTGAAACCCTACTGAGCCTGACAGTGATAATATCCGTACAGTCCGGTCCGTTTGTCTATGAGTATCGCATATCGGGTCTAGGGGGTGGATAAAATCAGACTTCAAACAACGCGATATTTAATGTCGGTATGAAACCCATCACCACCTGAGAAATTACTGATCCTAGATCAGTAATTCTCAACTACCTTGGCCAAGGATTTCTGGTGATGGCTACCTGTGCACTGCGCGACATCAACCCCCAATACCGGGAGAGACGAATCCCCGACGATCTACTCACTGCTTCCATATGGCTCGGGATTGTACCCAACTAAAACCTGTTTGCACGACTCCTTTGAGCCATGGTAGGGTAGTAATCAAAGCACAGTGGGAACTCACACGAGACAAATGACGATCTCAGGTCGACATACTAACCCGTACACATGCCATCCGGGAACTGCTATCTGACAATAGGTATAATACCAACTAGCAGGTTCCCGGCGAGTCCGTTCAGTGTACTCATAACCTAATGAGCACCTGTATACTATCTTAGGTGAACAAACTAACACCAATGGCTTGTGAGACCTGGCCACCGCCCCTCGTCGGGGTCTCGATCAGTATACACTAGTCTACTCTGGAGTATCGATGCCCGGTCTCGAAACTCCCACGACTAGGAACATTTAAGGATGCCCTTATAGACCACCAGCTCCCACGTATATGATCGCCATCATAATACTGGTAGTCAAGCAAGAATCGTATGGGCTCTATCAATATGTAATAGTGATGATAAAGACAAACCAGATAGCATACTATCATCTCGAGTAAGACTGTCCTACCGGTATAGGTCCTCCCTCAATCATTGCAATCACATGCCTGCGATCCAATAATTGACTTGAGGGCACTATAGCCAACAATCTCCCACTTGTATTTAAGGCTAATTATTGCGATGTCGCATACTCATAGCCCGTGTGATACCAAACACCCAACTCCTCCACTAATCAGTTTCACAAAGCTCGTTTGTAAAACTATTGCGTACGAGAAATAGCCTCAGTGAGTGGATCCGCCCTGATGTTTCTTTCTATGTCTCTCTTAATCTCAAGTTTTACAGAGAAAACCATCTCCCAAAATGAGCAATACCTGTCTTAGAATACTTCTGGATATCTGATGGGACCCAGTTCATAAATGAACTCCAAATCCAGCAAACTTCTTAGACTGTATCGTCAACTGAAATTAATCAGTATTCTGCGCCACACCTCCCTCAGTATCCGCTAGGACCACCTGTCCAAAATACCGCCCCTCATTAGAGGGAAAACTATAGCTCAGACAGTCACTCTGTCATCCGGGTCACCTTGAAAGCTTGGAATGATAACCGTTTCCCGAAGGAGGCTGCCGTTATCAAATCTCTAGAACATCCACTTATGTTCTAAAATTGCTTCTGAACGTTTCTTCAGGATTGGATTAATATCAAATTATTGCATTTAGTGCAAAAAAATATCTGGTGTGGTACTTGACATCTCATGATTGACTCAATTTCCTAAGAAAGTGATATGCCAATCATGCACATCCCTCTCCCCTTTAGTCTGTAAGACACCTTTAGAGAGGGTGACTCCATCACCTGCAGGTACACTACCGTGCCAGGAGTCGACCATTCTAAAATACCTTTAGAATACTGTCTAAGTATCCAGACTGGGAAACTACCGAAATCTAGGTCTAAAACCATAGATCTAGTAACCAGAATGCCAGATATTATATCCATATCCTATGTGGAGAAACCACTGTGTGACAACTACAGTATAACCGACTGTAGTATAGGAATTTCACTTCCTACTCTATGTATGTCATCCAAATACCAGGACATCACACCCTACTACCTTCTTAACAGATCCATCCCCTATTCTGATGAAGTAAAAGCCCATGACTGTCACATCAAAAATAGATGATCTATCTTCGCTATATCAGCTTTAGTCTATAAATAGACATAAGCTACTTTTCCACTATGCTTCCGCTGCTCCCACTGACTACGACAACCCTCTGCCAGAATCATATACACGTGTGTTTCTAAAGCTAGTTTAGAACGACGCTATACTCATCCTCCTGCCGGGTCTCATAGTCTGGAACAACAGTAGTGTCAAGTCTAGGTAAACAAGAACCTCCCTGTCACCCTCGTAGAGGATACCGAAGTACCTCTCGGGCGCCTGAGATTACCCACCATATCTGCGGCGTGGCTAATGGAATGTCAAAACTGATTGAATCTTTTGGTCCTATTAAAGTTTTTCAGTAATCGTTTGTGGTTCTGGAACCACTTCCAGTTCTACCATACTCCCACTACTGTTTTCTGAAAAAATCCATTTTACTAAAACTGTGGCGAGTCTAGAACAATATCACTATTGATCTTCCAGATGGTAGAAAGTTAACCCTCATCAAAGCCCGGGTTAACCCACAAACAGTCATTACAGAAACGTGCCTTGAGTTTATCCGGATTCTGGTTTTAAGCATCAGCCGGATAACTCCCTATACCTTAATATCGTTAAGATATAAATTGATTCTATATATATCTAATATAGAAACAAAAGAACTAATTTAATTAGAACCAGATTCTAAATCATGCAGCTGTCTCCAATGCATATCAACTAAATGGAGAGAGGTTGATCATCATTACTCAACTTAGGAGTGCATCCAATTATGAGTAACATAAAAGAGAAACAAGTTTCTCAAAACCATTACTATCAACTGAATACCAAACACAAGTATCTATATCTTCGATTACCTTGAAGAATCCCGATACCTGCAACACATGGTTCTCTACTTTATTCTTGTACCTATAACTTCTCAAAATTTAAACCTTGTATTTCTATGAAACACTTGTCTAAAAACTAGAGAAGTCACAAGTAAACAGAATATAGTATGAGGACCAACCCCTCTGTCCTAATGGATACTGGACAATATACAATACTTTGTATAAGTCCCCTGAGTTGAATAACTCAAACCCTGTGCGTCATAGGTTGAAAATTGTACTGTGGTTATGAAGAATTACACCACTGTTGAATGCTCCTTACCTAACCATCAACTGATATAGGTAAATATCATCGACATAATTTCAAAAAATTGTATCTCACTTTATAAAATAAATGTACAGATATATCAGTTTGAAATTGGTGCATAACAACGGATATTCAAAACCAAATATTTGCCATCCGGCAAAAACCCAGGTGATTTCTTTAAATATCACCAATTACAATGAATTCCGATATAATGAGGATGATCACCTAATTCCCAATAACTTACTCCCACTCATCATTTGTAAAACCATACAGATGTGAGAATCATACCTGGTATATACATACCCTGGAGTAAGGGTCTAATTAGGAAATCGGTTTTATATTAACAACGCACAGTGAAACTGAAACATGAAAATGTTTCAAAGGGGTATCCGGGTATTCATAGTAATGCCTCTTCCATTATCAGATTCATGACTGTAACCGTATATTTCGTTGCCATCTCTCCAAATCTCTTTATTTGTCTTTACTCATTACCTTCTGTACACCCCCTTAGGCTAAATGGTTTTCTTCCTTCCCTACCATTCGGCACCAGCCTATGGTTTGGAAGAAGACTATCCAATAAGAGTGATAGGTGTACTCTCATAATCCTAGGAGTACTCGCAACCTGAGAGAAGGTAAAGATAAAAGACAACCGAATAAACCTTATTCCTATTTCTCCTGAACCAGAATCCATCCTCAAATTTGGAACAAGTTCCTTCGAGTTCGTATATAACCATACGATAGATTTATCCAATGGAAGTGGATGTTCGTAGTGATACGGGATGTTCTGGAGAAATACAAAGGTAATGTAGGAGTGGCGATGAAATACGTGGTTTGGTCATGAATGATAGTAGTCGCAATTTACTTTGCCCTCTTTCTAATCCCTTTATATATCTTTACTTATTACCTTCTATACACCACACTTAGGCTAATTGGTTTTCTTCATTCCCTACCTTTCGGCACCTGCCTATGGTTTGGAAGAAAACTATCCAATAAGCGTAATAGGTGTACTGTCTCCTAATCCCAGGAGACCTCATAACCTGAGAGAATGTAAACGGAAAAGACAACTGAATAGTCCTATTCAATCTCTCCAAAACTAGAATCCATCCTCGAATCTGGAACAAGTTCCTTCGAGTTCGTATATAACCATACAATGGATTTATCCAATGGAATTGGATGTTCGTAGTGATACGGGGTGTTCTGGAGAAATGCAAAAGGTAAAAGGAGTGGCAATGATGTATGCAATTCAGACAATCCAAAAGCTAGTGTTTTAAGAAAGTTCGGTTAACTTGGTCACTGAGTCATAGTCTAGGGTCAGGCCATGGTCGCAGCCAAAGAGAGAGAGAAAAGAAACACTCTGCGTGCACTCTAACCTAGATCAGAATGGTTAATCACTTTATCTAATCAGGATGTCTCCTACTGTAACCTCAAATTCTCCTCCAAACCTGAAAGAAGAATTAGTCGGGATCACCCGATGAGTAAACCAACTCATCAGTGAGAATCGGGATCCAACTATCATCGCATGATAACATGATGGAATCCACTCAAGTTATCACACTCCAGAAGGTATGCGCATGCCTGGCAAGTTTCATGTATATTTGAAACTCCCGAAGTGTGTTTTTCCTCCTAGGACCAAGGTGACCTTGACGGAGTCAACAAATCAAAGAGTCCCAGTCAAGTTCAACCCACCATTATCTTGATTGCATTAAATCCACCCGCATGAGCCCTTGACGGAGTCAACAAGGCCGCACGAATGTCCTAACCAATCGCATATCCATGCTACAAACAAGCACTACTCAGCTACCGCACACTACGCCTTGATGGAGTCAACAAACGCAGCACGAATACTAAGTACTACTCGTAGGAAATGACGGAGGGCTACGGCTGGTTTTTGGAGAAAAACCTTTAACGTAATGAACTTGATATCGTTGAAGGAACCGGATAGCTTTTATAAATATATAGATGCGAAAACCTTTTCTAAAGAGGCCACTCCCGGTGAAGGGATCTCGGCTCTTTCCTCGTCGAATGAGGTGCAGGATATTCCAACTGAATACCGCGATGCAAAAGAAAAAGCAATCAACTATAGTGAAGTTATTACCATGACGCAAACTTCTGTCTAAGTAGTCAATCCAGGTGAAGGGATCTCGGCCCCTGCCTCGTCGAATGAGGTGCTGGATATTCATAACCGAATACCAATATGCAAAACAAAAGAAAACGCCCTAGTAATAACAGCTTTTTGAAAAAATTTCCAACAACATCATATAGGTTTGTTTTATCCTTGCATTGATAATAATCAATGCATTCCCATCAATTAATCACACCAGAAAAGAACGAAAATAAAATATACGTATATGCCATCCACATTCGCCACTGGGTCCCGTCATCACCCGTTAGGTTACTTAACTAACGACAGAGCGGGGACTAGACTAGCATGGGTGTAAAACATATACAACATCTACTAGTATATATATCGATATAGAATAATCGCTCCAGGCGTGATAAATGCAACATCACAGAAAAGTAATAACATCACAGAACAATACAGAAAATCTGGGAGCCTCGGGTTTCCTTTGAGCCGCAAATGAAACCCGACGTTCCCCTGTTCGTGTGGATAGCCTGTGCAATGAAAACCTAGACCCCTACGAGAGCGGCAAGTTACCCGCCAAAACCTGAAGCGAGGCCGCCCCCTTCAACAAAGTGAATGGACCACCCAGCACTTCACGGAATCCTTGGGTCAACCTTTACCCCATACGAGTGCGGCGAATAGCTCGGCAATTCTAGAATGAAGCCCCCTCCATCTCAAAGCTATGAGATGCGAGCCCGTTGCCTTCTAGAACCCGGCTATCCGTGCACTCCACGGTAGGGTAATCCTAGTACAGAAAAGAAAATATGTACAACGGGTACATCGACCTCAACCCGGTCGTGCCCCAAAAGAATAATATACAAACAGGCAGTGACGGCAGTCCACATGTCGGACGCTCTCCCCGCGATATCAAATGTATAAATAAATCCAAACTGCACTACCATTGCACACAAGCTATCCACCACGACAAATCCGTAAAATCACAGCACAACATAGAACATCAACGTGAATGTCAAGTTCGCTAACCCGTCTAAAAGAGCTATAGCAATTAGACAAGATTTACCGCTTGAATGACATTCACGGTCGCAGATAGTAATGTAAGTACTGTGAACTATCATATTTAAAATTTCGATCGACAAAATTTCCCGAAGTGGGCCCCAAGTTCAAAACCCAGCACTCAAAACAAATCTGGGCCAAAACAAAATATTCCAGAAACCACAATTCCACATGAAAGACACCAAGAGCAAAAATGGTGCATTATTGCCACCATACCGCCGCGCAACCGCGGCAAACATGATGTTTCCTCCATGGTTCGATGATGGAACGTGCTCTCAAATTTCTTCGGGGTTCTTAAAAAAGCCTGCACGATTTTCTGACACACTGAAAATAATTTTTCGACTAGTTTAAAAATTCGACAGAAACTTCATGAATGGAAATGCGGTTTTTGAAATTTCGTTCGATCTATGTTTTAAACATATTAGAACAAACTAGTATGGGTTAATGGCATGGCTCTGATACCATGTTGGGTTACGGAAGCGCCCCGGCCGTCAATCCGAGGCTAAATGCGGAACAAAAACTTTTCAAACTTGGCGCTACCACAATCAAATACCCGGATCATTCCATTAACCGTTAACTAGCAATCTACAAAGAAGTTAGAATGGACATGTTCCCCTCCGAAAGACGGCACGACGCAAAGACGTCTTGCCTGAGATTCGGGGCAGATGCTAATTGGTGCTATCCGTCCACCTCTCCGAAGATACTAAGTTGATTTATGGCACCGTGTATCGGGGGTTTGGACGGATGCGGCCGATGTAGCAGACTTCGTCAGATTCCCCCTCGTCTGAGGGGTTTTTGATTGTGGGGACGCTCTTCCCTGCAGGCGCAAGCCCCTGCAGTTAATTACGCTACCGCATCGCGGTAACAACTTTCTCCTTCTCTAGAATTTTACTTCGTGTCATGGGTGTTTGTTTTGTTTGTGGTTGCCCGTGGATTGTATACGGAGACTAATTTATGTCGTCGCCCGTAGGACGTGGATTAGTCCAAATCCGTATTTTCTTAGATTTGGGTTTGTGGTTTTGGTTTAAGGATACGTTAGCCGTATTTGAGGCTAAGATCAACTCAAACGTTTGTTAAGGATACGTTAGTCTAATTTGAGACTAAGATCAGCTTAACAGGATCGTTTAGATCCGACAAAAGAGCATTTGGGCTCTATTGTTCCAATTTAGGGACATAGTGGTCCATTGCTAGTTTAGGGACATGGTGGTCCATCTCCAGTTTAGGGACATGGTGGTCCAACATTCCCATTTTGGGGACGAATATTGGTTTAAGGACGCATTAGTCTATGAGTTTAAGGACCCCACAGTCCGTATAACCAGTTTAGGGACATGGTGGTCCAACATTCCCATTTTGGGGACGAATATTAGTCTAAGGACGCATTAATCCATGGGTTTAAGGACCCCATAGTCCATATGGATGTGTTTAAGGACGCATTAGTCCATTAGTTTAAGGACGCATAAGTCCATGGGTTTGAGGACCCCACAGTCCGTATTTTGGTTTAAGGATGCATAAGTCCATGAGTTTAAGGACCCCACAGTCCGTATGGGTGTATGGTTGTCGGGACCCGTCACCTCTCTGACGTCGTTGAAGGATTACAACGATAGATGTCAGAGGAGTTCAGAGATGTACCCTTGAACCGGATGTAAATTGATTTAAGAGAGCAGTCTTGCTCAGTCAATTTAATTTGAGGACTTACGACCATGATTGGGCTAAGTCCAGTTGAGAATATTCAACGTTTTTATCTTTGGCCTATTAGGCCTGTGCTAGGGCTTTGCCCCTGTTTAATAATGCACTGCATTTTCTTTTGGCCTGCTAGGCCTTTTTGATTTGGGCTCTGTCCCTTTTAAATGATGCACAGCATCTGTTTTTGTTTGGGCTCTGCCCTTTTTAAAATGATGCATTGCATTTTATTAGGCCTGTTAGGCCTTTTTTAATTGGGCTTGGCCCTTCTGTAAATAATGCTGTGCATTAATCAAACTGACAGTGGCCATGTGGCCTGTCAGGCGCTTTGCGCCAATTATTGAGCGCAAGCGCATGTGGAGGTGACACGTGTCACGCTCGGGTGAGCGCAAGCGCAGTGCGCTGCGCTGTTGCGCTGTTGACACGTGGCGCGCTCTGGTGAGTTGTGCCAATTTCAGAGAGCAATACTCTATCTTAAAATCGCTTAGCGCAAGTTGTTATGGTGCTGACACGTGGCGCCCTCAGGTGGCTTGCGCCAATTCAGATAGCACAACAGTGCAGATTTGCAAGTGCAAGCACTGTTTTAATTAGCTTGATCCAATTTTGGATTCAAGAAAAGATTCTTTAAGATTCCAGAACCAATGGTTCATAAAAAAGGCAATGCCTTTGTTATTATTATATTTTTATATTGAAGATCCTTGATCTTGTTCTTAGATCAATGATCTTTTCAGAAGAAATTCTTCTTTTTTATTCAAAGGTTTTACCTTCTTTTTTTTCTTCTTGAGTTCTTTTCAAAATTCTTTTGAGTTCTCTCTCTGTTTCTGTCTCTGTTTTCTTCTCTGTGTCCATATCTTTTAGACTTAGAGTCTAGGGGCATTTTTATAGTGCCAATTGATTTGTTAAATCAGTTAGAAAGATTTTTCTCTGAGTGATTTAGGGATTTTTCCCCACCGTTGGATCTTTGATCCAAGGGCTTCTGTTTTACTGAAGAGAATCTTATTGTTTTAATAAGATCAGAAAGATCCTTCTAGAATTTTAATTCTGTTTTGGTGTTGGCACAGTTGGCGCAAGCGCTCCTGCGCTTGACAGCGCAGAGCAACTGCGCTGATACGTGTCGCGCAGTGCACTGCGCTGACACGTGTCGCGCAGCGCAACTGCGCAAGTCAGCTGAAGCGTTGCTTCAATCATTTTAACTTTAATTTTAACTTTAATTTCAAGGCAGAGCTTTGCTCTGATTGGGGGAAACAGAAGCGTTGCTTCGTTTCCCGCCTTGGAATTTGAACAGAGCTTTGCTCTGAAAGGGAGATTTTCTCTTTTATTATTTATTTATTTTTCTTTTATTGTTATTATTTTATACGGAGCGGGTTTTGAGCCAAAATTTTGGCGGGAACAAATGCCTCCACTACTTTGCCAACGTAAGTATGTACGTGGGTGAAGTAGTGCAAAGTTATGCATGGTCACCGAATTGAGGGCTTAGGAGACAAGTTTAGGGTCCTTGTAACCTAAGACTTTTCAACTTTATGAGCCGTAAGGTTCCCACAGAGACTTTTCTCCCTACGGATCGAGAGGATCTCGTAGGTGTACTTTCTCCTTAGGAATCGTGAGGATTCCTAAGTGCGTTTTCTCTTATAAGTCGTAAGGATCTTATAAGAGAATTTTCCCTCTTACGAGTCGAGAGGACCCGTAAGCGGTTGTTTCCCTCCTTGTCGAGATTCGACTTTGGAGAGTGTGGTCCGTGAATAGTATGCAAGAGTCCCTTTTGGACCGACTTGTAGGACCCCAGTGCTTAGGAAACAGGTTTTCCTCACGAGTTGAGACGAATCGAGCATTTCTCGCAAGAATATCTTAACGTCACAGTTAACCTCTGCTCTTTACGACAGATGTCCGTTTGGGTCTGTGGTACTTAGGGTTTTGTCCGTCGTACCGTCTCGTTGGCTGATGTATTCCTCGATAGGCAATCTTGCTGTTCGAGTAGTCTTGCGATTGTCATGTCTCTGATCCCTTCGGGGGCTGGACAAGACGTCTTCAAGTAATCTTCCAGGTAGTATTACGGTCGAAAGAGCAAGCGTAGGGATATTCCATGTCACATTTTACTTGAGGTTAGGCTCATTTTGGAGAGCCCCGATGAGTCATAACCACTCCGCGTTGGTATGGGATGATCTCCGATAGTCTTTCAGGCTTTATATGACTTGCCGTCAAGACCCTGAAGCTAGGAATTTGGCCTTTGCTTCGTTTGCTGGCAGTGCGTCCTCTATATCGAGACGAATGTCGCAATTGTCTCTAGGTTTTTGGTGAACCGTCGAGGTTTGGAACTAGGGAATTTGTCGTGGCTCCGCTGTTTGATGATGTTGCGTCTGCTGTATCGAGACGAACGTCGAGATGGTGACCATTCCGCACTGGTGTGAGATGATCTCCGGTTGTCTTTCATGCTTTATATGACTTGCCGTTAAGACCTTGAAGCTAGGAATTTGGCCTTCGCTTCGTTTGCAGGTATTGCGTCTGTTGTATTGAGACGGATGTCGCGGTTGTCTCTAGGTTGTTGGTGAACCGTCGAGGATTGGAATTAGGGACATTGCCGTAGCTCCTCTGTTTGATGATGTTGCGTCTAAATCCTGTTGGAGGAAGAACGCTGGGGTGACATCTCGTCTGCTGTATCGAGACGAACGTCGAGGTGGTGACCACTCCGCACTGGTGCAAGATGATCTCCGATTGTCTTTCAGGCTTTATATGACTTGTCGTTAAGACCCTGAAGCTAGGAATTTGGCCTTTGCTTCATTTGCTGGCATTACGTTCTCTATATCGAGACTAATGTCGCGGTTGTCTCTAGGTTGTTGGTGAATCGTCGAGGTTTGGAACTAGGGACTTTGCCGTGGCTTCGCTGTTTGATTGTTGCGTCTGAATCCTGTTGGAGGAAGAACGCTGGGTTGACATCTCGTCTGCTGTATCGAGACGAACGTCGAGGTGGTGACCTCTCCGCACTGGTGCAAGATGATCTCCGATAGTCTTTTAGGTTTTATATGAGTTACCTTCAAGACCCTGAAGCAAGGAATTTGGCCTTTGCTTCGTTTTCTTTGACTGCGTCTGCTGTACCGAGATGAATGCTGAGGTGGAGCTAGGATTTTGCCGTCACTCACTTTATTTCGACCACGAGGTCTTTTGTTGACGTTGCATCTGCATCTTGCTGGACTGCGAAGGAACGCCGTCGTTGACATCTCGTCTGCTGTATCGAGACGAATGCTGAGGTGGAGCTGGGATTTTGCCGCCGCTCCGCTTTGTTTCGACCGTGAGGTCTTTTGTTGACGTTGCATCTGCATCCTGCTAGACTGCGAAGGAACGCCGTTGTTGATATCTCGTCTGCTGTATCGAGACGAATGCTGAAGTGAAGCTGGGATTTTGCCATGACTCCGTTTGATAGTGTAACATTCGTGTCCTGCTGGAATGAGGAGGCCCACCGTTGTTGGTCTCCAGGCTGTAGATGTGGCCATTGAGATTTTGGAACTAGCGACTTTGCCATGGTTCCGTTTCGTTGCGACTCTGAGGTCGGTTGTTGACGTCACATCTGCACTGGTTGGAGTGAGGAGAAACGCCGTTGGTGATCTCTAAGTTGTCGATATTGACGTCGAGACCTTGAAGCTAGGGATCTTCCTTTGCTTCGTTTGCTGACATTGTGTCTGCAATATTGCGACAAATGTCGAGGTTGTCTCTAGGTTGTCTATGAACTGTCGAGATTTTGGTTTCGCTTTCTGGTGGAGCCTGTTGGGAAGATATGGTTCCCTCTTTGTTTGTGCCCCTGGATTGTATACAGGGATCGATGTGATCTCACATGTAGGGGAAAAAGTTTCATTCTTTCATTATTTTTTACTCTTTCCTTGATGCTCTATCATTTCAGCTTTTTATATCATGAAAATCGCGATTGCCTAATCATTTCGGCTATTCTTCGCTGTGCCCAATCATTTCGGCTATTTTTCTTTCTACTCGCTGCTTTTTATTGCGAGTTGCCCAATCATTTCGGCTGTTTTTGTATGCATACATTTTTACTTGTTGATTTCGTTGCAAGTTGCCCCATCATTTCGGCTATTTCGTATGCATGTGTGGCTCGCTGATTTTTTATCGCGAGTGTGGAACTTGGAATCTGGCGCCAATCTCAGCATCAACATCGCTGCGACTGGAATATTGCCAGGAGCGAATCATCATTTGCCATGAAAGGACTTGGAATTTGATACTGAGTCTGGCATCAGCATCGCTACAACTGGGATATTGCCAGGAGCGAATCATCATTTGCCTCTGTCGATGTCGAACAAAGGTGGCTTACCAAACAGGGTTAGGATCCCGTCGACTAAGGCTTTTGACTTCATGAGCCGTAAGGGTCTCACAAAGGTATTTCTCCCTACAAGTCGTGAGGATCTCGTAGGTGTGTTTTCTCCTTAGGGACCGTGAGGATTCCTAAGTGTATGTTCCCCCGTAAGTCGTAAGGATCTTATAAAAGGGTTTTCTCCTTATAAGTCGAGAGGACTTATAAGGGTTGTTCACCTTACGAGTGGGATATATCCCTAGCCACGGGTGGGACTTGGTTAGGGAAATGTTTATTCGCGCCCGTGGATTGTATACAAGGGTCAGTATTGAGCCACCTATAGGGCAATATCGAAGGTTGTGGGGGTTGCTTAAGAACAGGTTCAGGTCTCTGTAACTTAAGACTTTCAATTCTTATGAGCCGTGAGGGTCCCATAAGAGAGTTCTCCTTACGAGTCGTGAGGATCTCGCAAGTGTAATTTCTCCTTAGGGATCGTGAGGATCCCTAAGTGTGTTGCTCCCTTGTGAGTCGTAAGGATCTCACGCGGGTGGTTTCTCCTTACAAGGTCGAGAGGACCCTGTAAGTGTCTTTTAACGAGGTTGTGCCCTTTCGGGTTTTCACAAACACACGCCGGTGGCCCTGCAGTTTTTACTCACGGAGCCCTTTCGGGTTTTCATCCGTGCCCATTTTTCTTATGGACAAACCGTTTTTTTTGTTTCTTTTTCTTTTATTCTTTTTTCTAACGAGGTTGCGCTCTTTCAGGTTTTCACAAGACTCGCCGGTAGCCCTGTTGTTTTTACTCACGGAGCCCTTTCGGGTTTTCATCCGTGCCAACATTGCTTATGGACATACCGTCTTCTTTTTTTTATTATTTCTTCTTTTTTATATCACGTCAGCCTGGGGATGCCGCGGGTTGGTAGTAGTTTAACGACGTTTCGATCATTTGCAAGTTTTAGGACATTGCGGTCCACAGCCAGTTTTAGGACATAGTAGTCCATTGTTAGTTTAACGACGTTTCGGTCTATTATCCAGTTTTAGGACGTATTGGTACGTTGGGCTTTCTCTATGAATGAGCATGATGCCCCGGCATATCCGTCTTTTTCGGAGCATGTGGTTGTGGCGGGCTCACCTTCCAGTTTTCGGACAGCGCGAGTTTGCCTTGTTGGTATTGGTCTTCAACCCAGTTTTTGAAGACGAAGCAATCTTCGATCGGATGACTTACTGCTCGATGGTATGGGTAGTAATTAGGATTGTTGACATCGCCTGGATGTAGCGGACGTTTCAGACTCGGCAGATTGATGAATCTGTTGCGCACTGCCAGCTCAAACAGTTTCCTTATTTTATTCTGAGGAAATGAGTAAGGACGTCCCAGTCTCTCCTCGAGGGATAGGCGTGGACGCACGTTGTTTTGGCGAACAACCGGCTTCGGGTCACTCGATTGTTATTGAGCGTTGGCGACGAAGGTTGCTTTCCCTTTGCCCTTTTCATTCCAAGGCTCCGTCTTTGAAGAGGATGGTCTATGACCTATCTGGTCTATTTAGGCCAGCTTGTCAATCAAGGCCTGAAAAGTGGTCGGCTTGAAGAACATCATGAATTGGGAGATGGTCGCTTGAGGGTCGAGAGTACCCACGAACATGCCCATGGTAGGAGCTTCTTCGATGCGCTGCTCGCACTTTGACCATAGGTTACGCCACCGTATCGCATACTGGAACCAAGTTTCTCCAGGCTTCACCCTGGCATTGATCAATGCCGTGATTGGGGTGCGTTCGCTAGCACTCGCGAATATTTGTGTAAACAGCAGCTCCATCTCTGCAAATATTTTGACAGAGTCGTTGGGCAGCTCCGAATACCATTCGAAGGCCGTTTCTGCTAAGCTACCGACGAATTGGCGAAGCAACCGTTTGTCATCGCCTCCAGTATTGCTGCAAAGAGCCCTGAACTGAGCGACATGTTGATGGGGATTGCCTGTCCCCTTGTACACATGGAATTTGGGGATCGTATATCCCGGTGGATAACTGATTTGGTCATACCAGCCCGGGTAGGGTCGTCCGGTTCTAACAATTTGCCCTGCCGCTTCATTCACCTGATGAATTCGTATCTGCTGAGCGATATAATCATCTATGGCAGCTTTAGAAATGGTTTCCTTCTTAGCTGCTGAATGAGCCGGAGGTGGATTTGATGTCTCCCCTCCGTCGTCTTCAACAATGATTGGAGGGTCTTCAGCTGGAGGGTCAGGCTGTAACATCATCCCTACCATGTCTTGGAAGAGAAGCGCTATTTGTTTTATGTTAGCCGCTTGCTCTGCGGCATCTTTGTCCTTCTTTTCGAGGAATCTGCGTAAGAAGTCAGCATCGGTTTCTTGTTCGTGACGCTGCTCTGATGATGCCTCCGGGCTTTCTTTTGGCCCGGTAAGTGAGGCCATTGCAGTCATCATTTCCTGACACTTCTGTTGTTGCTCCTAGGCTTTGGTCACGGATTGAGTGAGCGGTCGGTGACCCATCAAAGCACGGCCCTCCTCCTTTCCGGAAGCCATATAAACAGTATAGACCACCATGCCCCCAGACTTGGGGCGTTTGTGTTCAGCGCTTTTACGGTTCGCCATGTTCACAGGGGCTTTTTGCGGCCTCCTTTTCTTTTGAGTGATTGACGTTGAGGAGCCGTTGCAGTGGGCATCCAGCCAGCTGTTGCTTTTTCTGGCTTGACAGAGTAGTCCTTCTCCTGCCGAACCTTCATCTTTTTCTGTCGGCGAAGGTAGTCTTGATCAACAACCGAGTCTTGGACTTGACGCTAGACTTTGTAAATTTTGGAGGACAACCGCTGAGGGGGCTGCTCCAGCTTCTTCTCTGTATCATTCCCCACAGGTGAAGGAGTTCTCTTCAGCACTGCAGTAGGAGAGTTTCTGCGCACCTTGTTGAGCAGTTCAAAGCTGTTCTTGGTTGGAACAGCAGCATCGATCCCCACCGTTGGAGCTGGTGGAGTAAATCCAGAGGGAGAGCTGCCCATAACCCTTCGTACTCGGCGCCAGTGACAACGGCGAGCATGTCGTGTGGATGGTGTTGGTTCAGCCGTAGGGGTGACCTCCTCATGCCCCTGTGTTGGTCAGAATTCGCTGTTATCAGCCTTTTAAAGACCAACGTCCGTTGAATGGGGACGGCCAACCGATCGAAAGCAGACTTCCGGGTAGGGGAGCAACCTTGGTGATTTCTCCTTGAACGGGAGTAGGGTTGGTTATCCGCTTCGGGATAACGCCATCTGGTATTGCAGGCTTCTTCATGGGCCCATTGGAGCTCTGGCCTAGTCTGTTAAAAACCGAGTCAGTGGAGTTGGGCGACCCATTGAGAGGGGCCGCGGTAGTTGTATGCCGATCAAAGACTGAGTTCTTTGGAGCTTCTTGCGACGTCATTGGGTTATTGAAGCTCATCAGTGGGAGCATGGTCCCGAAGAATATCCCAGTGGTGGCTTGAGTTACCTGCTCCACCGGCATCTTGAAAAGGGAGGCCGCTTGGGGCCCGTAAGTCACTCCTCCAGCAAGGACGGAGTGAGAGTTGCAGTCGCAGGTAGTGCAGTTTGAAGCCATTGATCTTCTGTTTTCTGCACGGAGCAAGACACTAAATCTTAGTACCTCGAATCCACAGGCAACCACAGCAAACCGTGATTCGTTCGCGAACACGACACACGAAGTGTGGAGTGGAAAGAGGAAGAGGTCCCACCGGGCGTGCCAGAATCTGTTCCCCTCCGAAAGACGGCGCGACGCAGAGACGTCTTGCCTGAGATTCGGGGCAGATGCTAATTGGTGCTATCTGTCCACCTCTCCGAAGATGCCAAGCTGATTTATGGCACCGTGTATCGGGGGTTTGGACGGATGCGGCCGATGTAGCAGACTTCGTCAGATTCCCCCTCGTCTGAGGGGGTTTTGATTGTAGGGACGCTCTTCCCTGCAGGCGCAAGCCCCTGCAGTTAATTACGCTACCGCATCGCGGTAACAACTTTCTCCTTCTCCAGAATTTCACTTCGTATCGTGGGTGTTTGTTTTGTTTGTGGTTGCCCGTGGATTGTATACGGAGACTAATTTATGTTGTCGCCCGTAGGACGTGGATTAGTCTAAATCCGTATTTTCTTAGATTTGGGTTTGGGGTTTTGGTTTAAGGATACGTTGGCCGTATTTGAGGCTAAGATCAACTCAAACGTTTGTTAAGGATACGTTAGTCTAATTTGAGACTAAGATCAACGTAACAGGATCGTTTAGATCCGACAAAAGAGCATTTGAGATCTATTGTTCCAGTTTAGGGACATAGTGGTCCATTGCCGGTTTAGGGACATGGTGGTCCATCTCCAGTTTAGGGACATGGTGGTCCAACATTCCCATTTTGGGGACGAATATTGGTTTAAGGACGCATTAGTCCATGAGTTTAAGGACCCCACAGTCCGTATAACCAGTTTAGGGACATGGTGGTCCAACATTCCCATTTTGGGGACGAATATTAGTTTAAGGACGCATTAGTCCATGGGTTTAAGGACCCCATACTCCATATGGATGTGTTTAAGGACGCACTAGTCCATTAGTTTAAGGACGCATAAGTCCATGGGTTTGAGGACCCCACAGTCCGTATTTTGGTTTAAGGACGCATAAGTCCATGAGTTTAAGGACCCCACAGTCCGTATGGGTGTGTGGTTGTCGGGACCCGTCACCTCTCTGACGTCGTTGAAGGATTACAACGATAGATGTCAGAGGAGTTCAGAGATGTACCCTTGAACCGGATGTAAATTGATTTAAGAGAGCAGTCTTGCTCAGTCAATTTAATTTGAGGACTTACGACCATGATTGGGCTAAGTCCAGTTGAGAATATTCAACGTTTTTATCTTTGGCCTATTAGGCCTGTGCTAGGGCTTTGCCCCTGTTTAATAATGCACTGCATTTTCTTTTGTCCTGCTATGCCTTTTCGATTTGGGCTCTGTCCCTTTTAAATGATGCACAACATCTGTTTTTGTTTGGGCTCTGCCCTTTTTAAAATAATGCATTGCATTTTATTAGGCCTGTTATGCCTTTTTTAATTGGGCTTGGCCCTTCTGTAAATAATGCTGTGCATTAATCAAACTGACAGTGGCCATGTGGCCTGTCAGGCGCTTTGCCTCAATTATTGAGCGCAAGCGCATGTGGAGGTGACACGTGTCACGCTCGGGTGAGCGCAAGCGCAGTGCGCTGCGCTGTTGCGCTGCTGACACGTGGCGCACTCTGGTGAGTTGCGCCAATTTCAGAGAGCAATGCTCTATCTTAAAAGCGCATAGCGCAAGTTGTTATGGTGCTGACACGTGGCGCTCTCTGGTGGCTTGCGCCAATTCAGATAGCACAACAGTGCAGATTTGCAAGTGTAAGGCACTGTTTTAATTATCTTGATCCAATTTTGGATTCAAGAAAAGAATCTTTAAGATTCCAGAACCAATGGTTCATAAAAAAGGCAATGCCTTTGTTATTATTATATTTTTATATTGAAGATCCTTGGTCTTATTTTTATATCAATGATCTTTTCAGAAGAAATTCTTCTTTTTTATTCAAAGGTTTTACCTTTTTTTTTCTTCTTGAGTTCTTTTCAAAATTCTTTTGAGTTCTCTCTCTGTTTTTGTCTCTGTGTTCATATCTTTTAGATTTGGAGTCTAGGGGCCTTTTTATAGTGCCAATTGATTTGTTAAATCAGTTAGAAAGATCTTTCTCTGAGTGATTTAGGGATTTTTCCCCACCGTTGGATCATTGATCCAAGGGCTTCTGTTTTACAGAAGAGAATCTTATTGTTTTAATAAGATCAGAAAGATCCTTCTAGAATTTTAATTCTGTTTTGGTGTTGGTATAGTTGGCGCAAGCGCTCCTGCGCTTGACACGTGTCGAGCAGCGCAGAGCGCAGCGCAACTGCGCTGACACGTGTCGCACAGCGCAACTGTGCTGACACGTGTCGCGCAGCGCAACTGCGCGAGTCAGCTGAAGCGTTGCTTCAATCATTTTAACTTTAATTTTAACTTTAATTTCAAGGCAGAGCTTTGCTCTAATTGGGGGAAACAGAAGCGTTGCTTCGTTTCCCGCCTTGGAATTTGAACAGAGCTTTGCTCTGAAAGGGAGATTTTCTCCTTTATTATTATTATTATTATTTATTTATTTAATTTTCTTTTATTGTTATTGTTTTATACGGAGCGGGTTTTGAGCCAAAATTTTGGCGGGAACAGGATATACCGATCGATCCGTGTCCATCGGTCTTTAGCCACCATCCCTAGCTCCTCGCGGCATCTCCAATCTCGCTCGATCTCCGGTCTTCTTATCTAAGTGGCACCACATCAAGAAATCTTTTTATGGGCTCCCGCTTCAAACCGAAGCAACTCGAACATGAAGTTTGCTAGCCGACATGTCCAAGGTGAAGTAGAGAATGTGTGTGATAACTTTGTCTCAATACACCCATGGATTCTCAACTCATTAGAGGGATGGGTGGAGGTTAAAGAAGATGCCAATTGATGAGGAAATTGTGAGCTCAAGAGAGAGAAAGAAGAAGAAGAGCTTTTTTTATATTGTGTGAGATAAAAATGAGAGAGCACTAGAATAAATCTCAAGAGCCAACCCTAAGATTTGTGGCTTCCCCCTCTCTCTCCATCTCAATCTCACCCAATCAATCAATCAATCAAATAAATGGACATTGCACAAAAAATAATACCATGAGTCGTCAACAAAGTGCATGCCACATTTAATGCTCTTGATCATGACAAGCACTCACAATTTCCACTAAATAAACATTAATCCAAATGTTTAGAACAATAAATAGAATGGCATCTTCTAAAGTGAACTCGTGATGGATAACAAGAATACCCCTCATCTGTATATACATACCTACATTCGCATTCCGACCGTGCGAATACAATGAGACGAAAGTAATCCAACAAATCTAATACTAGGATCCGGCTTAAACCAAAGCCCACTAGTATGATCCGTCCGATCATGATCCGTGCACAAGTGCACGTATATGATCGAACCCTGCCATAAAACCATACGGCCTCTACAACGTTTCGACTGAACTTGGGAAACTTTCTGTGGGGGACTTTAATGACTCATCAATACACTAGCAGTGGGTTTAACAAAAAGCACGTCAATGGTACTAGCTGTACGTAACGGCTACCCATGTATTGAGCGAAAGGGAAGCTAACGAGCGAACTCATCCTGAAACCCTACTGAGCCTGACAGTGACAATATCCATACAGTCCGGTCTGTTCGTCTATGAGTATCGCATATCGGGTCTAGCGGGGTGGATAGAGTCAGACGCCAAACAACGCGATATTTAGTGTCGGTATGAAACCCATAACCACCTGAGAAACTACTGATCCTAGATCAGTAATTCTCAACTATCTTGGCCAAGGATTTCTGGTGATGGCCACCCGTGCACTGCGCGACATCAATCCCCAATACCGGGAGAGATGAATCCCCGACGATTCGCTCACTGCTTCCATGTGGCTTGGGACTGTACCCAACTAAAACTTGTTTGCTCGACTCCTTTGAGCCGTGGTAGGGTAGTAATCAAAGCACAGTGGGAACTCACACGAGACAAATGATGATCTCAGGTCGACAGACTAACATGCATACATGTCACCTTGGAACTGCTATCTGACAATAGGTATAATACCAACTAGCAGGTTCCCGGCGAGTCCGTCCAGTGTACTCATAACCCAATGAGCACCTGTATACTATCTTAGGTGAACAAACTAACACCAATGGCTTGTAAGACCTGATCACCGCCCCTCGTCAGGGTCTCGATCAGTATACACTTGTCTACTCTGGAGTATCGATGCCCAGTCTCGAAACTCCCACGACTAGGTACATTTAAGGACGCGCTTATAGACCACCAGCTCCCACGTATTTGATCACCATCATAATGCTGGTAGTCAAGTAAGAATCCTATGGGCTCTATCAACATGTAATAGTGATGATAAAGATAAACCAGATAGTATACTATCATCTTGAGTAAGACTGTCCTACCGGTAGAGGTCATCCCTCAATCATTGCAATCACGTGCCTGCGATCCAATAATTGACTTGAGGGCACTATAACCAACAATTTTAGTTGGGTACAGTTCCGAAGCACTTGGGGGAAGTAAACGATAGAAAGGATTCGTCTCTTCGAATATAGGGAGTCGATGTTGCGCTGTGTTTGATTGGCCATCACCATAAGACCTTAGACAGAGTTGATGAAATTTAATAATTGCGAGATCAGTAGTTTCTTAGGATAGTGTTGGGCCACATCGACTCGACTTATCAGGTTATTAGGGGTCTGACATTTTCCACCCCCTAAACCTGATATGCGATACTCTCAGACAAAGAGACCGGACTGTACGAAGATTGTCACTTTCAGCCAAAGTAGAGATACGAACAAGTTTACTTGTTGACCTTCCTTTCGTTCAATACCCAGGTAGCCATTACGTACATTTAGTACCGCTGACGTGCTTGTGGTTAGACCCACTGCCAGCGTATTGTCGAGTCTTTAATTTTCCATACAGAGGGTTTCCCAGCTCAGGCGAAACGATGTAGTGTACATATTTTGATACGTACGGAGGTTCTATTAAATACGTGTTTTATACATGTAGTTTTAATCGGACATTTTGTTAATACTAGACGGTTTGAAAAATATCCAGATTATCACATTTGGATAAAATGTAAGCTGGTATTATATATCTCTTTTTGGTATCTCTTTTATGGAATTTGTATTTTGACAGAATACGGTATTTATACGAATACAGGTATTTGTAAATACGTATATTTGTGTCTTGATATAAATACAGGTATTTGTAACTTAATAAAAATACGGGTATTCATATTTTATACGAATACGATATTTGTATTTTGATATGAATACGGGTTTATGTATTTGTAGTATATACTTGTATGTGTGTGTGTGTGTGTGTGTTCATATGAGGTGGTTTCTATTCTTTTCTCATCTCTTCATGATGTTTGAAGAATGATGTGGACTTGTGACTCACCATTATGAGTCACAATTCCACTCACACTATTCTTCAAAAGATAATGTTTTCAGCCATGCATGGTTGATCTTCATCCTTTGCTTCTTCTCTCTCTTCTCTAGTTTTTTTTTTTCAATTTGAGAAAGAAAAAAGAAAGAAACACTAGAATTTAACAACTACTATATCCTAGTGATCGATTTTTAGCAAGTTTTGTTCACTAGCTGTTTCACTTAGCTTTTCATTGTGAAGTAGAGTCTTTGCAAGGGTTCCTTCTGGTGGATCCTCTTCGATGGGGAAGACCAACTCTCAAGCTTGTTTTCGGTGGACCTAGGAGTTTAAGAAGCAGAAAGAAGATGAAAGACACGACTATAATGGTAGCTAACACCTAACTGAGTAGTTAAACTCCTTCTAATTGGCTGGTTTAGTGTTTGGATTCGATTCTAGGTCATAGTAGTTCACGCACTTGTTATTAAAATTTATGTTTTGTATTCCGTCTTGGCCGCAAGTTTGTGGCATAGGTAAGAGCGTCTATTAACAGTAACTAGTTATTCAAAATATGAAAATTTTGAGAATACTACATGTGATTTTGTAGAACCTAAATTGACATGATATTCAATTCACTAGATCATGCTTATAGATGTTATTTGGCTTATGCTCGAAATATTGTGTTTGCTATTAGAGTTCATTCTGCTCGTCGTGCAGTTCGCAGTAATTCTGTAATCTTTAGACTATTTGAATATAACAAGGCCGCAAAACCTAAACAGTTGAAGCTCAATATAAAACGTAAAATATCATTTTTGGCGTTCCGGAAATGTAATTATATTGGGTTCAATTGCGGAGCTCGTATGTTTATTGTTAAGAGGAAAGTTCAATGGATATTAACTTCTTACAAGAGAGAGAACAACCATCTATTTGTATTGCAATTAATGGTACAATACCATCTTGTCATAAAATAATTTCCAAATTCGTCAGAAGCCAAATTGATAATTTGAAGGATAGTGGGGTTGGTCCAAGAAAAACATATACGATACTAGGATAAGGTCATGGCGGGGTAGAGAATCTTTATTACAGGCTAAACGATGTAATGAATGTATTAAGAAAAATACGTCATCAATCTATGGACGTATCAGACACCCAAGCTACTTTAGCTTATTTGCAATACATTCAAGTTGAGAAACCTAATTTTACTTATATAGTAAACTATGATGAAAAATCTTATCGATACTCTCTTATTCGTAGATGCACGCTCTAAAGTTTCTTATAAAACTTTCGGTGATGCAATTAATTTTGATACCACATATCGAACTAAAAAATATCAAATGGCCTTTGCCCCATTCACCGGTATTAATTATCATTATAAATCACAAATATTTGGTTTGGGTTATTGCGGAATGAGTCTGAATAGTTTTTCACCTGGTTGTTTCAGCAGTGGTTAATTACGATGAATAATAAGGCACCGCTATCTATAATCACTGATTAAGATAAAGCTATGAAAAATGCTTTTGCCAAGGAATTTCCAGATATAAGACATCATTATTGCATATGGCATATTATTCAAAAGTATCCTGAGAAATTACAGAGTTTATATCATCAGTATATCGGTTTTCAAAATGACTTCAAATGTTGCGTGGATAAAAGTTTGACAGTTGAGAAATTTGAAGATAAGTGGTCTGCAATAGATGAAAAGCACTAAGTTAATACGCATAAATGGTTTTCAATAATGTATGATATAACAGAGAAATGGATTCCGGCTTATACAACAAGAAACTTTTCTGCAAGAATACGAACAACAGGGTGTAGTAAGAGCATGATGCTTTTTTTGATACTTATCTTACTTGGAACACTACAATTAAGAGTTTGTTATGAAAATAAAAAGTGCTCTACAAATGCATTATGAGCGCGAGAAAAGAACAGATTTTGATGTACTATGCAAAAATTGTACGTGTGCAACAAATATGCCACTGGAATTAGATACTTCCAAAATTTACACCAAAAGCATTTTTGAAAAGATTCAAATAGAGCTCCAGAAATATCAATCATTTAATATCCAGAAAGTTTCAAAAGTCGATAAGGCAAGAAGATATAAAGTTCACAACGTACTCGGTTTGAAGAAAGAATAGCGAAGAGTATTTTATGACCAATTTACGACAAAAGAGCAATTTTCCAAGTGCATTTACAATCATTTTAAATCAACCGGACTATTTGTAGGAATATATTCAGATTTTTTGTATCTAAAAGTGTGAATAGTATACCGTCTCAATATATTTTGCCAAGATGGACGAGAAATGTTAATCAAAATATTTTCATGACGAGAGTATCGTACCACCTTAGATACAGATGACTGAAACGTCGCAGTATAGTCATTTATGCAACGGGTTCAATCTAATTGCCTGAAAGGTGCTATATCAGAGAATGGATACAAAATTATGCTTGGGGAATTATCCAAACTTGCGTTACGAATATCTGAACTTCCAATTGAAATACCAAATGTGAAAGAAGATTTGGTAGATGAAGCAACAAATGATTTGAAATCCGTGAAAATGATATTTAAAAAATACAAATCTTTACAATTTAACCCTAGGGGTCGTAACAAGAATCGAGTTAAATCTTAGATCGATAACAAAAGTATACAGTGATGAGAAAAAGAAGAGGTTCTACACAGGATGCAACCAATTAACATTCCATAATAAAAGAACTTGTCCGATAAAATAAACACAACATATAGAAGACATACATCCTGGTCAACTAAATCCCATGTGTCTTGAACCAACCGTCTGGTTGATCAGAATAGTTTGTTATAAATGATGGATATTTGATGTAAATGAATGATGTTTGATGTAACCTATAACATATTTTTTGATTTTTTGATAAATGAATTATATTTGTTGTAAATGAATGATATTTAATGTAAAGGAGCTATACTTGATGCTTATCTATTAGTTGTTGAGATTGGTTGTGTCAATTAATAATGTTGTTAAATGTGTTGATATTGGTTGTGTCAATCAATACCATTGTTAAATTTGTTGGTGCAGAAAAGATAACTGCTACTTAAAACAGCGGTTACATAGTGTGCTCTCTGTTTCTGGAGTGAGCTCAAAATATAACCACTAGTTTAAGTAGCGGTTAAATAGTCAGTTAGCTCAAAATACAACTAGCTCAAAATATATCCGCTGTTTAAAGCAGCGGTTACATAGTGTGCTCTCCGTTCCTGGAGTGAGTTCAAAATATAACCGCTACTTTAAGTAGCGGTTAAATAGCCAGCGAACTCAAAACATAACTAGCTCAAAATATAATCTCTACTTAATGCAGTGGTTATATAGTGTGATCTCTGTTATTGGAGTGAGCTCAAAATATAACCGCTACTTTTAAGTAGCGGTTATATTTTGAGCTCACTCCAATAACAGAGATCACACTATATAACCACTGCATTGGAGTGAGCTCAAAATATAAAATATAACCGCTATTTAAAGCAACAGTTACATAGCGTGCTCTCTGTTCCTGAAGCGAGCACAAAATATAACCGCTATTTTAAGTAGCGGTTAAATAATCAGTGAACTCAAAATATACAGAAATGTAGATCATTTACGCACAAATGTACATCATTTTCACATAAATTTACATCATCTACAGAAATCAAATATCAGATTTCAGATAAAAATATCAGCACACATCATATATACTAGTGAAATCTAAAAATTCATTATTCAACACACAGCCACACATAATATACATATGAAAAATCTAAAATTTATTATATCCTTTGGGCAGTTTCTGATTAGCTACCTCATAACACATTCTATATCTAAAAATATTTATAGCATTTATGTCCCCATTTTTGTGAGTTCATAGGAAGCCCCACGGCAAGTAATCCATGTATTTTATTACAAATACACCGCAATCGAGTGATCCAGTATCTTATCTCGGATGGCCCTCATTCTCACCAAATTTCCAAACCTTTGTTAAACCAAATTTGTTGGGCTTGGGTACATCCTTCAGCATATGCCTAACAAAATGATTTTACTGCAAAAAAAAATATTGAGTTAAACAAATTATTACAACTTATAAGCAAATTAAAATAGTAATTGCTTTAAAATTATACTAACCGGTGCTTCACATTCAAGCTTATATAGTTTCATGACATCTTTGAACATTGGATCATATAGCACAAAAATTTCCTTTGTAATGTACCAGATATACAAAATCCAATGATCTTCATGATGCATGGGAATATAAATCTGAGATTAAAATTTTAATTCATCATTATAAATCATATTTTTTGCAAATAAAACGAAAATGGGAAAAATAACGTGCAGAATTACCGTGTCACACTCTAGTACAGACTTCTTTAAAGGATTTTTCCATTTGACCCATTCCAGTAAGCTAGATCTGCACTTTTGTTTGCTATTTACATTTGCCGCTTTGTATACTTATAACAATCACGGAGTATCATCTAAAAAATAAAAAATAGAATGAATAACACGATATTGAATATTATTATTTGATGTACAAAACATATTGAATAATAATGAATTACACAAAATTTAGGATAAAAGCTATTGACAGAAGATTCGCGTCTGTGTAACAAATCTATGTAAGCTATTATCATTTCTCCTCTAATGCGCTCTCCAATTTGCAGCGAGAGAAAGTCAGAAAAATATATAATTTCTCCTTCTCTTGTATGAAGAAATTCAACTTCTCTGAAGTTTATCTTAATATTTTACTTTTAAATATAAAATTATAATTAATTTATTAGAAGTAGACAAACCTTATTTTCCTTTTCTCGTCAAAGTGTTTGATCCATAGTTTTGTCTGCACATACATTTTTTCGATTCTGAGACGTGATATTTAATTCTTTATACATGATTCTTTTCTTTCTTTTTCTTCCTGTCTAGATTTATATACGGCGAGAGAAAGAAAGAAAGTGGCTTCTTTAGTCTCCTCGATTCTTCTATGGCATCTCTTAAAATTTCTTGCCCCATGAGATCAGTCGGATCTATACCCACATCAACGAATCCTTTAATTATATAACCATCTTCTATTTCTTCCGCGATGTCTGTCCGACTTCCCGGAGATGGAAAATCCATCACAATAGGTTGCTCAATCGGTAATTCCTTAGGAATACCCTCTGCAGCTTCAATTTTTTCAATAGGTTTTCTATTTCAATTTCGGGGGTTATATCTTCCAAACCCTTGTTCAAGTTTGCATCGGCAACACTTAAATCAACCTCAAATTCATCATATGTCTCATCCTCCGCCTTTTTTCCAACTGTCTCATCAACATTTTCATCCTCGGAAATTTCATCCCCGAGATTTTCATCCACCGTCTTTTTTCCGACGGTCTACTCCCCTACATTTGTTTCAGCGGCCTCCTCAACATTGGGATTTTCAGTGCCGACAATTTCATCCCTTTTTAGGCTTCAGCCCACCTTTTTGGCCCCGTAAATTAGAGACGATCGATCTCGAAACACCTTGCCTGAGTTTGGGGGCAGATACATTGGTATGATCCATCCACCTCTCCAAAGATACTAAGTTGATTTTTAATCTATATATCAGAGGTTTAGATAGATGCGACAGATATAACTGACTATTAGTTATGTGTATGCCCTAGAAGCCATTATTGTCCATATGATGTATATTATAGTGGATACTTGAACATATATATATATATATATATATATATATATATATATATATATATATATAGGACTTTCTTGCTTGACATGATAGTATGCCATCTTGTTGCTCTTTGTCTTAACATGTAGAATTGTATTGTGATAAAGCCCTTAGGATGAGTACTTGACTACTAGGACTATGATGGAGATCATACTAGTGGGGCCAGGGTAGTCCACAAGTACATCCTTTAATTGTTCCTAGTCGAGGGTGTCTCGAGACAGGGCATCGATATTCCAGAGTAGACTAGTGTATATGTTTCTTGACCCATATGATGGGCGATGGATGATCCCACATCCATTGGTGTTTGACATCAAAGATGATATACGGGTGCTCAGTGGAGACTGGGTACACTGAACGAACTCTCCGAGAACTCCTAGTTGGTATTATACCTATCGTCAGATAGCAGTTCTCAGGTGACACTGGTACATGTTAGTCTGTAGACCCGAGATTGTCATAGAGTCTTGTGTGGTTCCCACTGTGCTTTGATTTCCACCTAACCACATTCAAGAGAACGTGCAAAATGGTGGCTTTTGGGTACAGTCTCGAATCACATGGAGGCAATGAGCGATAGGAGGGGATTCGTCTCTCCTGGTATCGGGGGTTGATGTTGCGCTGTGCTCGATTGGCCATAACAGGAAGTCCCTGGCCAGGGCTGATACGGAGATCTACTGGTAAGTGTTATCAGTAGTTTCTCAACCCGTTATGATTCTCACATTAGCACGACTTATTGGTTACTGGGGTCTGACGTTTACCACCCCTAGAATAGATATGCGACATATCAAATGAAGAGACAGGACTGTACGGTAGTGTTACTGACAGGCTTTACAAGAGTATGAGTAGGCTTTCTTATTGATCTTATGATCGCTCAATATCCGGATAGCCGTTATGTCCAGCTAGTACCGCTGACGGCTTGTGGGTGACTGATATGATCATCACCTACTGCCGGCGCATTGACGAGTCTTTAGAGTCCTACACAGAGGTTTCCTGGCTCAGGAGAAACAAAGTAGGAGCACATATATGATATGTGCAGGACCGAGATTAATACGAGTATATGATACCGTATTCTATTCTCTCGATATGTGATATCGGTCGGTTATATGTGATATAGCAGGGTTATCAAATCAAGTGTTGATTCGATAAGTTGATACATATAATATTAGTCGGTTATATGTGATATAGCCGGATTATTAAATCAAATGTTGATTTAATAATTTAATGTATAATTGTATATTTGATATGATAATTTACATTAACTAATATTTGCTCACCTAAGCATTTCTTTTTCTCACATATGCACTTAATATATATGTGATATATATTATTATGTCATGCTTGATTATACATGCAACATGGGCGTATGAGACTCACACCGTACTCATTATAATGCAGGATTTATTTATTTAAAGTAAATAAAAAATTATTTGGAAATTTTTTCATGGTTGAAGCTTGTAAAACCATTGACTTAGTCCACTAATTTTATTTTACTTAAGATATTTATTAACCCATCCATTCTAATTAGCCACGGTTATGTCTCTACAAGGGTTAATATGAGATATTATCTCACCCATGGTTGCTATTCTCACACAACATTATTTTCTTCATCTTCTTCATTGAGCTCTCTAGCTTTCTCAAGGTAAAGTAAAAAGAGTGAGAAAAAGAATTCTAAAGTGAGCAAAAATCCTACTTCATTATCCTATACTAGATTATTCATTTAGTTTAGGGTGTTAGCTGTAAGTCTACGGTAGCGTCCCGGCCAATAATCTGAGGCCAATCGCGGAACAAAAACTTTTACAACTGGCTCTATCGCATACTATAATCCGGATCTAACCATTAACACTAAACTAGCTAACTACAAAGATGATAGAAAGGCTATACCGATCGATCCGTGTTCTTCGGTCTTTAGCCATTATCCCACGCTCTTCGCGGCATCTCCGATCTCATGTCTCCTCGTCGAGGTGGCACCACGTCAACGAATCTTTATACGGGCTCCCGCCTCTATACCGAGGCAACTCGGACACGAAGTATGCTAATCGACATGTCCAAGATGAAGTAGAGAATGAGTGGAATACTTTGTCTCAAACACTCTTTGGTTCTCATCATATGTGAGGGTAAGAGTGGAGGTTGAAGAAAATGCAAAGATTTAGAGAGTGTGAGCTCAAGAAAACTCTAGTGAGCAAATATAACCAAGCACCAAAAATTGTGATGGATGTCTAAATATTTTGTGAGTGATATATATGAGGTTTTGTGTTGGAGAAACAAAGAAAAAATCATGCCAAAATATCTCCAATTCAACCCTAAAATATCTCACCCAAAACAAACTCAATTAATTCATCATGAGTCACTACATGACTCATTAACATGAGTCATTAGTGAACATGCTAGAATTAATGAGTCACCAAAAATGAGTCACACTTTCCAAATCTAATAATCATTTAAACCAAAATGATTAACCCAAAAAGAAATGCATCTTCTAAAGTATTCTCGTAACGGATTATGAGAATACCCCTCACCTGTATATACATATATGTATCCGTATTCCGACCGAATACGAATACGATGAGACTAAAATATTCTGACTCAATATAATACTTGGATCCGGCTTAAACCAAAGCCCACCAGTATTATCCGTCCGAACCATGACACGTGCACAAGTGCACGTGCATGTTTGAACCCTGCCATAATACCATACGGCCTCTACAACGTTTCGCCCGAACTTGGAAAACTATCTGTGGGGGACTCTAAAGACTCGTCGGTACCCTGGCAGTGGGTTTAACCACAAGCACGTCAGAGGCACAAGCTGTGCGTAACGGCTGCCCATGTACTGACCGAAAGGGAAGCCGATGAGCGAACTCATCCTGGAACCCTACTGAGCCTATCAGTGACAATATCCGTACAGTCCGGTCCGTTCGTCTATGAGCATCGCATATCGGGCCTAGGGGGATGGTAACGTCAGACCCCCAAAAGCTGTATAAGTCGTGTCGGAGGGTAGCCTTGAACACCCTGAGAAACCACTGGAATACCTACCAGTAATTCTCACCTTCCTTGGCCAAGGACTTGGCGTAAAAATTTACACCCCGGGTGACCAAGTCAAAATCAAAGTCAACCCCAAGCCAAGTGGACCCATGTCCAGATCCAGTGGGCCCATGCCCGGGTCGAGCCCGAACATGAAGCGACCGGCCTCCCCCCATGCCAAGATAAAATTTTTGTAATAAATAATATTTTTGCATTTCTTTTATTTTATTTTATGGATAAATGTAAGAAAAATATGCATAAAGCCAAATTTTTGTAAAGTCCATGGCTTATGTGCAAAAAGAAATGACACATGAGCCATGGGATAGGCAAAAATGCCATGTTGTGAAGCCCAAGGGGCTATATGTAAAGTGTATAGCCTATAAAGGCAAAGATAATGAAAATATCTCATAACTTTTCTCTCTCCAAAAAAAAATTTAGATCTGAGATATTTTCTCCTTCTTCAAGGTTACAAAATGTTCTTCTTTTTTTTGAATTAAATCAAGAGTTTTACTCTTCATTTTATAAAACAAAATAGTTTTTCACCACCAAACCCACAAAGGGGAAGTTGGATCTGTTACTAGATCTCAAAAAGGAGAGATTTTTAAAAATCCCATATCTCTTGATCTTCAAGATCCAGCCAACAGAAGAGGAAGAAGAAGAACCCCCTTCATTAACCCAAAGCATCTTAGGAGTTTAAACTCCACCGTATTTTCTCTTTAGAGAATTTCCAGGGCTAAAAGCCCCCTTTTCCTCGCCGGCGCGCTTGCACTCCAGCGCCCTGCGCTCGAGCGCAAAGCGCCCACGTGCCGACACGTGGCGCCCTTACGCTCCAGCGCCCTGCTCTCGAGCGCAAAGCGCCCACGTGGCGCCCTTGTGCTCCAGCGCAAAGCGCCCACGTGCCGACACATGGCGCACTTGCGCTCAAGCGCCCTGTGCCCGAGCGCAAAGTGCCCATGTGCCGACACGTGGCGCGCTTGCGCTCAAGCGCCTAGCGCCCGAGTGCAAAGTTCCCACATGCCTACACGTGGCGCGCTTGCGCTCAAGCGTCTAGGCGTTGTCCCCACGCATCCTTTGGATGTCTTTTTCCGCATTTATTTATATATACATGTATATATACATATGTATACATATGTACACATACACATACTCCACGATACTGTCCCTGTTAGAAAAAAAAATTCTAAAAGGGCGCTGCCCCGCACCCCACAAGGGGGCTGCTAACCCCCTTAACCCCCAGCCCTCTATCCGGGTAGCGGGACCCCCGAAAAAACTCTGCGTGGCTCCTGATATATCCAAAACCCCCCTTCAAAACACAATACACGTACACTGCACATCGAGTTCGCATGACCAGTTTAACCCGTCAATCGGAGGTTCTCTCGCTCCAAAGGTGAGGGGTAATTAACGGCAGTTTAGTCCGCGGCTGCCGGAGATTCAGATCCCCACAATCATTAAACCCCTGCCTACCCTAGGCAGGGAGAATCTATAGTATGCCTGACAAGCGTGCGCGTATTCCCATCTCAATGGGGTGACGAAAAACACCCTACAGATACCATGAGATAACCATCATTACATCAATCTCACAGAAAATTCTTAGCAATTTTTCTTTATGAGTTGCTTCACTTGATTTTTGGATGTGAAGCTAAAGCCCGATTTAGACTCCTTCGGGTAGATCATCTTTGACGAGGAAGATTCGCGTCTAAGCACGTTCTTGACGAATTCAGAGCTGTGCTAGAGACCTTAGAGCGGTGTAGGGGTCTTCTGCAATTGCGCAGACATGCTAAAAAGTTACCTAGCCCCCTAACCTTGCTTGTTTAGTAATCTAGTTAGTGTTTGGAATTGATTCTAGGGTAGAGGTCGCTGGTGCTTATTTTTAAATTTTTGTTTTCACTTCCGCCTTCGCCGTGAGTCTTGCAGTCCAAGCACTAGGGACCTTATAGTGGCGTAAGAGCCATGCCAAACACTTTAACTATTTTTAGAAGATGCAAACATTTCGAAACCGAAATTGTATCCGTATTCGATCACCGAAAACATGTTTCTGTAAAATTTTTCAAACGGCACTTAAATTTTTTTTGAACTATTTCAGAGTGTTCCGTTTTTAAAAACAAACATGGCTTAAAATTCGAGGATGATCAACCGCCATTTGGCCGCTGGTTTTCAAGTTTCGGCGGCCAAAATTTAAAATTGGTCCATGAATTTTTCGGAGGTGCCAGTTTGCTTGAAAAATTGATTTTTGGTGATGTTTGTTTTTGCCCACATTTCATTTTATGTTATCTTTGTATTCGGGTAAGTTCGGGAAAATTTTTGATCGAAACTAATGCATCGTTTATGATCCGTATCTTTGTTTGTGTTTTGATAACGTTGTCTAATTTCTATATGATCGATTAGACGGGGTTGCACACTAGTTACATGTGATGTTGTTATATATATATATACTAGTTACATGTGATGTTGTTATATATATATATATATATATATATATATATATATATATATATATATATATAAGATTAATGGAGGAAAGGTCCCAACATACATAAGGTTAATGGAGGAAAGGTGCCATAGGAGGGAATTTCCTTTTATGGCGTCAGAAAAATGCACCCTCTATGATTTTTCTCGACGATCGGCATACATCACCTCCATCTTTATCATCTAGGATGTGGATACACCAAATTTCTTGTGATTATTCCATTTTTTTACCGTTGATTTAGTCGGTGCAAAATTAATGGTTTACCGACAATATAACTTTTTACATTGCTAATTTAACGGTGAAAAAATGGTGGAATCACATGAAATTTGGTGTATACACATCTTAGATGATAACGATGGTGAAGATGGATGCCAATCGTCGGAAAAAATGGTGGAGGTTGATGGAGGTCTTGATCCCCTTTAGATGTTGTCCTCCGTCGATCTGTCGTGAGTATTGATGAAAAGTTGAGATTGGTGTTGAGGGTTGTTTCCTTGAGCGTGTGGATCTCAGTAGGCTTGTTTTGAGGTGAAGCCGAGCTATCTGCAAAAGAAGTCCCATAGTGGTTGTACCACCGTGGACCCTCCGACATCAAGATAGCCGAGGAATTTGAGCAAAGTAGCGGCTTAGTGGATTAAAATTACGTTACCTGAGTCGTCCGGGAGAAGGGTTTTTATAGTGGTCGTATGGAGCAAGCCGGCGCGAGATCTTCACCGTCAGTTACGCCCTTGGCGTTACTCCCGCGTGAATGATGGGATCTCCCCATTAATGACGGGACACGTTCATTAATGAGGGGATGCTCCAGCATGGGACGCGGGACATGGGGTGGCGGATATCTCGCTTCGGCGAGATACGCGGAGCCACTGCGGAAGAGCTTGGGCTCTGCATTCTTGGTTGCTTGGGCGAACCGGGGAGGCTTAGCTCAGCGGGAGGCTTGGAGATGAGCAGGGGGCCGAGGAAGCTTGGTTCTGTGATAGATCGGGGGCGAGCTGGGAAGCTGAGGAAGCTCAATGTGTAGGAGGGCTCGGAGGCGAGCCGATGGATATTTGTAAGGAGAACGTATAAGTATTTTGGGAGGCCATTGAAGGTCGGTTCAATCCTCAGGGTGGAGGCCCGGGGAATGTATTCAAAGTATCGTGTTTTATCCTGTCCCGTAAGCCCCGGGACACGTCATCAACCACGTGTCATGATCTGAGGAATTCCCACTTATGAGTATCATCATTAGCCCCCAACTCTCGTCCCGATCTATTTATGGGTCGAGTCGAGAGTGGTCTGATCGGTTTTCTAGGCGCAGTCCGTTGCCAGGAATATTTTGGCATGGATTTTCGGGACGGCTCGGTATAGGGCAGTTGCGTCGTTCAGACGTATGAGCCTTCGTGGCGTATCCTGGGTGCTTGGATCCCCAGGCGCATCTTGGATGACATCGGCGGATCAAGGAAAGGATCGTGCATTAAAGAGGGGGCACCGATTCGTTCGCACGTCTGTTGAGGCACAGACCATGTGTCCTACGCGGATTGGTGGATGCGACAGGCTGTCGCTGTCACCTGCGGCTGAAGGGACGTCTCCAATAGTCGTTCGACACGTCGAGCTTCGATGGCTGGCAGACGCGACGCTTTGTTTTGGTGGCAATTGATCAGGACCGTCGGAAGCTTCCCCTTGAGTTGTATAAATAGGAGGGGGATCCCCCTGTGGTTAACACTTCCGCCATTATTTTCCTTCCTTGCGAGAGATTGCTCGGTGTTCCTCCTTCTTTTTAGATCAGATCTCCTACGCCTTTACTCGGCGAAACCTTACCTTTGAATCAGGTTAGATGACTTTCTCTGAGGAGTCTGTAGAAGTTGTTAGGGTCGAGTCGGGCGATGAGGTTCCAGTTGTTGGAGCCAAGCCAAGGGGCTTCTCCCGCCTCTTCAGCTACTCCATTTGCATCGGGTTCCCCCATAGTGTTAGGGCTACCCGCGCCGCTTGTCGCCAGGCAAGGGCTTCTAAACTGTGCATCGGGAACAATCATGATGCACCTTCCATCATGAGAAAAGTGGATGAGCTTACCGAGATTCGGGCTTGCTTCCGCATTCCTCCTAGCTATACGCTTCGTTTACCTAGGGAGGATGAAAGGGCGGATCAGGTGCAGGGCAAGGAGATTTCCCTGTACTTGGATGCATTCTGGGCCGGAATGCGTCTGCCCTTTCCAGTCGAAGTATGTGGGGTACTTCGTTGCTTCCAACTTGCCCCGGGCCAGCTACCGCCGAACTCGTGGAGAATCCTCCTCGGTTTTCTGGTCCGGTTGAAACTTGAGGATATCCCCTTCAGCTTGACCCTTCTCGTTTCCTTGCTCTGCTAGAAGAATTACCCCGGCACCAGCAAGAGCAAGCCGAGCTGGGTGTATTTTTCCTTTAAAAATCATAAGGGTGGGTGTCCGGGTCGGGAGTGGTAATCGTTTCTTCTTCCATTCACGAATGGAAGGAGAAGTTTGTCTTCGTCGGGCCACCCGAGGGTAAGGATTGGCCTGTGCCTACACAATGTCACAAGTCCGACTGCCCGAGGGAAAAGCAGTCGTCTTCACCTAAGGCGAGAGCGGTATCCATGTGGGAGCCGATCCAGCAGGCCGACGTCCTCCTTTCCAAGCGGGTCCTTAGCTAGACCAGGCTCAGCTCCGCACGCTTCGTGGGTAAGTTAGGAGTTTGTCGATCTTTTTAGACTTGAATAATTTCCTTTTGCCCTTCTAACATCACTAACCTTTTTGTGTACTCTTCATTTGCAAGACAAATGGACCGTTCCATGATCCTCGCTGCTATTGCCGCTACGGCCCAGAAGAAGGCCGGGGGCGTGACCTTGTCCCGAGCTCGGCGCCGAGGCCTTACGCATCACCCCAATCCCTCGATGACCACCGTAGGGGTAGCCAAAAGCACGCGCGAGACCCGGAGCCCTGGGAGAGGGAATAGGAGGGAACCGAGTTTCCCCTCAAGAGAAAAAGGACGGTCTCTCATGCGCCATTGACTGAGATCCCTGAGGGGATTCCCGTGTAGGAGGGGGATGTCTGCTTCATGGTCCCCTCGGGGCTTTCTATCACCGACATCTAGCTCGCGGACATGGAGCAGTCGGCCGAGGGCAAGATTCCCCGGGGGACCCTGAAGGCCCAAGTGGTCGCGATTGCTCAGGAGGCAGTTCAGGTTGGTATCTGTTTAGGTATTATCTTAAGTGCCCTTTCTTAGTTTGAACGCCTCTAAATCCATCTGCTACTTTTCTCAGGTCCTTCAACACTACGCCCTTATCGTCAACATGGAATCCGAGGAGATTTCCCCGGCCATGAGAAGGACGGGGGAATCATCTTTGGAGGCGGAGGATCTGCGCCTTCGGCTGTGGCAGGAGAAGGAGAAGATAACTACCCTTGAAACCCGGTTAGCCACCGGGGAGCTCACGATCTCCAAGTTCCAGGAGTCCCACCGAATTCTGAGAAGGTCCCACCGAGCCGTCGAGGCCAAGTTGGAGGAGTTGGGCAAGCGCTATGCCATAATGAAGAAGGCGAGAGATGCCAGCAAGAGGGAGACCGAGGCTGCGCTTGAGGCGGCGAAGATTGCTGAGCTCCGAGCTCGCAAGGCGGTGGACATGTACAAGGCGTCAGACCAGTTCTACGCCGACATCGGCGAAGCCTCTGCCATCATTTGGCATGAGGCAATTGATGCCGTCAAGGCGTTAATGCCGGAGTTTGCTGACGGTAAGCTCCACGCTAGGGTCCTGATCTCGGCGGATGAGCCACAAGTGGTCCTAATCTCGGCGGATGCGCTACAAGTGGTTGGCGCCGGGCCGGCCATCGGGGGAGAGCAGGTTTCGGAGGTAGAAGCCCCAGCCCCCAGGGGCGATACTGAGCAGGGCAAGATCCGGGCGGAGCCTGCAGCCTGATCTTTTTTGCCTTATGCCCTTTTTGTTTTTCTTTTTTGTAAGCCTCCAGGAACCTTTTGTAAGGCTGGGGAGCCCAGAATACCTTGTAAAATTTTTGGAACATGAATAAAACTGGGTTTATTTTCCTCTGCCTGACAATGTGTTTCTTGCGTGAGTACTTAAGCTTGTCGGTCTTTTCCCCGATTCAAGTGTTAGGCCGTAGGTCGATGACTGGCCTTTTAGATGATGATCACCCATCGTGTGTAAGTCAGTTAATCACCAAGTTTGGGAAGGTCGGTGCCCTCCCACCCCCAAAGTTGAGGTGGCAATCATTCACTTAGAATACATCAGAATATCCTTCAGTGTAGGAAGGTCGATATCTGCCTATTCCTTAGAGTCGGACCGGCAACCATGTCTCTTAGTATGAGTTGAACAATACCCAAGTTATAATTGGTCGGCATTGACTGATTCCCCCTTGATGTAGTTCCTCGACCATCATCTTCGGATGGTAGGAATTTATCGGTCAGAGGTTAGTCGAGAAGCGATCTGCACGGTTTCCCCTTGGTGGGGCTTCGATCCTTAGTGTAGGTGGGTAGGAAGTTGCCCGCTAAGGATTGACCGAGCAGGGAAGTTGCCAGTGGCCTCTTGATGAGGGCTTCGATCCTTAAAGTAGATGGATATGAGCTACCCTCTAAGGATTGACCAAGAAGGGAAGCTGCTCGGTGGCCTATTGATGAGGGCTTTGGATCCTTGGCGTAGATGGGTAGAAGCTACCCGCTAAGGATTGACCGAGCAGGGAAGCTTCTCGGTAGCCTCTTGATGCGGGCTTCGATCCTTAGCGTTGATGGGTAGGAGCTACCCACTAAGAATTGACCAAGCGGGGAGCTGCTCAGTGGCCTCTTGATGAGGGCTTCGATCCTTGGCGTAGATGGGGAGGAGCTACCCGCTAAGGATTGACCGAGCAGGGAAGCTGCTCGGTGGCTTCTTGATGAGGGCTTCAATCCTTAGCGTTGATGGGTAGAAGCTACCCGCCAGGGATTGACCTGGCAGAGAAGCTGCTCGGTGGCCTCTTGATGAGGTTTTCGATCCTTGGCGTAGATGGGTAGGACCTACCCGCTAGGGATTGACCGGACAGGGAAGCTGCACGGTGGCCTCTTGATGAGGGCTTCGATCCTTGGCGTAGATGGGTAGGAGATACCCGCTAAGGATTAACCGAGCAGGGGAGCTGCTCGGTGGCCTCTTGATGAGGGCTTCGATCCTTAGCGTTGATGGGTAGGAGCTACCCGCTAAGGATTGATCGAGCAGGGAGCTGCTCAGTGGCCTCTTAGTGAGGGCTTCGATCCTTGGTGTAGATGGGTAGGAGCTACCCGCTAAGGATTGACCGAGCAGGGGAGCTGCTCGGTGGCCTTTTGATGAGGGCTTCGATCCTTGGCGTAGATGGGTAGGAGCTGCCCGCTAGGGATTGACCGGGAAGTGAAGCTGCTCGGTGGCCTCTTGATGAGGGCTTCGATCCTTAACGTAGATGGGTAGGAGCTACCCGCCAGGGACTGACCGAGCAGGGAAGTTGCTCAGTGGCTTCTTGATGAGGGATTTGGATCCTTAACATTGATGGGTAGGAGCTACCCGCTAAGGATTGACCGAGCATGGGAGCTGCTCGGTGGCCTCTTGATGAGGGCTTCGATCCTTGGCGTAGATAGGAAGGAGCTACCCGCCAGGGATTGACCGGGCAGTGAAGCTTCTCGGTGGCCTCTTGATGAGGCTTTTTTAGACTTCTCTTCGCCTTCATAGGGCAACATTCAATCTCCCTTGACCTGTAAAAATCTAGAAGAGTGACCGTCGCAGACAACATGTGGCAGAAACGCATAGGAAAGGCGCGACACTCCGAGATCCGCATCGTTCCGACCTCTATTGACTGTGTAGGGGTTCTTGAGGACTGGCATGGTCGCCACGTGGCAGCTCTGTATTGGGAAATTTGAAAATATCATTTGATTCGCATTACTGCGCACCAAATTTCATCCTTTAGGGATTCTGTTGAGGCTATAAATGGCGAAAACATGTTGGTTTCTTTTAGCCTTGTGTTTCCAAAAATGGCCGGGTTTATCTACTCCATCAAAGAGATTATATCTCATGATGACATGTACCAGTGCGATAAGGGATGCACCGAGGAGACCTACCAAACGGTGATCGAGCGTGTAGAGGACCACTTCAGTCGTCTACTTCCCCGGAGGTCACCTCTCCTCCAATTGCTCATGTATGCGATTTGGAGGATGTCCCCCGGCTACACAACGCCTTATTTCCGCAGCTGATGGACGAGGTGGTTGATAAGCTGCACACGCTCCATCACCGTGTCCTGATCTCGAAGAATAGGCAGGATCGATCGGTGGCTCTTCTTCTGGAGTGTTTCCAGAAGAGGCAGATCGCGGACTCTTGTCCGGCAGGCGGTAGCTCCGGCACTTCCGTGGCATCTCAGGTCCGCGAGCAACATCGGAAGGGGCAGGCTGAAGAAGCTAGGGCTCGGCTGGCGGAGATCCCCTCGGAGTACCATCAACAGTGCTTTCTCAACCCCTCACCCCCTTTGTTGTAATAATTTTTTTGTAAGGCTGAGAAGCCCATAGTACCTTTTAATGAATAAAGCTCTTCTTTGCTGAAAAGTTTTGTCTCTGTTTGTCACCTAGTACTTTTTACATACTCTTTTAGGAATGAACCTAGGGATCTCGGAACCAAGAAAAAGAACAAAATTTGTGGAAGAAGTCCCTTTTAATTCAGGAGACATAAGAAAAATTACATCGCTTAGAGAAGAAGAAAATACATTCACTTATACAGTTTGAGTTTTTTAGCATTGTAGGGCCGAAGAAACTTGCATCCCCCGGAGTCTTATAAGCGATAGGCTCCACCGAGAAATACTTCGGAGACGAGGAAAGGGTCGTCCCACTTCGGAAAGAACTTATGCAGTTTGCCCTGATCTACGAATTCGTTACGCCTTAAGACCAAATCACCTGTCTTGAAGGCGCGATGCTTAACTCGTGCATTGTAGTAGCGGCTAGTTTGTTGTTGGTAAGCGGCCGCTCTGATCTGTGCTCGGTCCCATTTCTCTAGCAAGATATCCAAATTGGTCCGGAGTGCCGAGGTATTGGCTTCGTCATCGAAGTGTTCGACTCTGTAATGGTACAGTCTGATCTCTGCTGGGACCATTGCCTCGGTACCATAGCAGAGGCTGAAGGGGGTCTCTCTCGTTGACGTTTTCTTCGATGTGCGTAAGGCTCATAGTACCCGCAGTAGTTCCTTGACCCAGCTGCCCTGCCTTCCTTCCAAACGAGCCCGAAGACCTCGGATGATATCTCGGTTAGCAACCTCGGCCTATCCGCTGCATTGAGGATGCACGACCGCGGAAAACATCATTAGTATATGGTATTCGTTGTAGAATTCTTTGACTTTGTCGTTTTTAAAATTCTTCCCGTGGTCGGTAATGATGCACCTTGGGATCCCGAATCAAGAGATTACGTTGTTCTGCAGGAACTTTATGGTAGTGGCGGCGTCCGGTTTTCTGATGGGGAAGGCCTCAATCCACTTCGTGAAATAGTCTACCGTGATGAGGATGTACTTGTGTCCGCCCATACCAGCGGGGAGTTAGCCCACCAAGTCCATCCCCTACTAGGTGAACGACCAAGGGGAAATGAGGGCCGTTAGCTCGGTCGCCGAAATACGGGGTATGCTGCCGTGGAGTTGGCAGCTTTTGCCTCTTCTGACGAGCTTCTGATCATCTTGGTGTATCGTCGGCCAATAATATCCTTGGAGTAGCATCTTTTGGACCAAGGTACAGGCCCATTTATGCGCTCCACCTACCCCTTCGTGTATCTCACGCAGGACGTAGTCGGCTTCGTGAGGTACCACACATCGGAGCAGAGGCTGTGTGTACGACTTCTTGCAAAGATTTCCATTGCTCTAGATGAAATGGAGGGCTTTGGCTCAAAGGCGGCGCGCTTCCCCTCGGTCTTCCGGGAGTGTACCATCCTTCAGGAACTCCACGAGGGGCTTCCTCCAATCCCGGCCTTCCTGCTGAGCAGTCTATACTTGAAGTGTTTCCTCTCTGTATTCCATGCTAGTCCGCGGCAAGACTTCGAAGAGGATATTCCTCTTATTATTGGCCATATAGCAATATGCAAGCTTGCTCAGAGCGTCGGCTTAGGCGTTCAGGTACCGGGGAATCTGTACCACTTAGACTTCGTCAAAATTTTTTCGAAGTCTTTTCACCTCGACCAGGTACTTCACCATGAGCGGCTCTCGGGCCTCGAAGCACCTGGTCACTTGGCCAACGACTAGGACGGAGTCGCTGTGAATCCGGATCGTCTTCAGCCCTACCCCGGAAGTGAATCGTAACCCAGCTAACAAGGCTTCGTATTCCACGGCGTTGTTTGACGCTCGGAACCCGAGCTTCAAAGAGTACTCCATCTCTGCCTTGTTCGGGCCTTAAATGATAAGGCCGACACCGCTCACTTACTCGATAGAGGATCCATCCATGTATAGGACCCAATCGGGGATGGAGTCGTGTATTTCCTCGACCGAGGGTCGGGACCCGGGGATATGTGCCGATGCTGCTTCCTTAGTGGGAATAGTGCACTCGACCATGAAATCTGCCTGGACTTGTGCTTTGATGGCTTTCCTGGGGTTGTATTTGATGTCGAATTGGGATAAATCCTAGCTCCATTTCTCCAGACGACCAGACGACTCGGGGGAGGCAAGAATAGTCCCTATAGGCCGCTCGGTGAGGAAGAGGATGGTGTGTACCTTGAAGAAGTGTCGTAGCTTCCTTGAAGCGACGATAAGAGCCAAGACTATCTTTTCTATGGCCGGGTACCTTGTTTCCACGTCTTTAAACTTGTGGCTCATGTAGTAGATCGGCTTTTGTACACCTTCGACTTTCCTGATGAGCACCGCGCCTGTAGCTTGGTCGGAGACCGCCAGGTACAATAATAGCTCGTCTCTGTCGATTGGCCGGGTGAGCAGTAGGGGAGTTTCCAGGTGCGCTTTGAGCTGCTCGAAAGCGTTTGACATTCTTCTGACCATTCGAACTTTGGGATATTTCTCAGGGCTTTGAAGAATGGGAGGCACTTTTCTCCGGATCTCGACATGAAGCGACTCAGAGCGGCCACTCTCCCTGTGAGTCGCATGATCTCAACGTTGCTCTTTGGTGTGGCCATGTTGAGAATGGCGCTGATCTTTTTCAGGTTAGCTTCGATTCCTCGGTGGGTAACCATGAACCTGAGGAACTTCTCGCTAGTGACTCTGAACGCGTACTTGGCTAGATTCAGCTTCATTTTGTTCTTGCGGAGGATGTCGAATGTCTCACCAAGATCTTTGGTGTGCTCGTCCGATTAGGTTGATTTCACGAGCATGTCGTCGACGTAAACCTCCATGTTCTTCCCGATCTGCGGTTTGAACATTTTGTTAACTAGGCGCTGATATGTAGCCCTAGCATTTTTGAGGCCGAAGGGCATCACTTTGTAGCAGTATCCCCCCGATCCATGGTGAATGCGGTAAGTTCTTCATCTGCCGGGTTCAAACAGATCTGGTTGTAGCCGGAGAAAGCTTCCATGAAGCTGAGCAATTCGTGGCCTACCGAGCTGTCTACTAGCTGGTCTATCCGAGGGAGGGGATAGTTTTCTTTCGGACAGGCCTTGTTCAGGTCTGTGAAGTCGACGCACATGCGCCACTTCCCGTTCGCCTTTTTAACCATGACTACATTCTCCAACCAATCCGAGTAGTCAACATTTCAAATGAAGTTGGCTGCGAGCAATCTATCGACCTCGTCTTCAATCCCTTTTTGCTTGATCAGCGTGAAACTTCGCTTCTTTTGTCTGACCGGTCGGGCTTTCGGGTCGACCCCGAGCTTGTGCGAGATTACTTTAGGGTCGATCTCGGGCTTGTCAGCAGGCGCCCAAGTGAACACGTTCGAGTTATCTTGGAGAAAGCGGATCAACTCTTTGTGCCGGGCTCCTGTTAAAAGGGATCCGATCTGGACGGTTCATCCCTCATTCCCCTCGACGAGGGGGAATTCTGTTAGCGCCTCCTGCGGGGCTCCTCGGATTTCTTTCTGTTCATCGCACGCATCCAAGGACCCCTGGAAATCATTTGCGTCTTCAAGGTCATCGCCCTGATCTCTAATGGTGGATGTCGTGGCGAAGAAAATCTTGGCGATTTGCTGGTTCCTGTAGGCCTGCCGGCCTATCCCCCTTGATCTAATGGAAATTTGATAGCAAGGTGGTTGGTCGAGATTTAAGCCCGGAGGGTGTTTAATGTCGGGCGTCCCATGAGGATGCTGTAGGATGAGGAGATCCTAGCGATGATGAATTCCATCGGTACGGTCCTCGTATGGCCCGCTTCCCCAATGTTGAGGAGGAGGGTGACCACTCCCTTGGCCAGGATGGAGTGGTTGGTAAACCCTGATAGGACGTAGGAGGTTGTCCATACAGCCCTAGCCCTATACGCTGGAGGCAGTCAAAGAAAAGGATATCTGCCGAGCTTCCGGAATCGACCAATATACTCTGAACCTCATAACGGTCGACCCGTGCCGTAATCTCGAGAGGGTTATTATGAGGCAAGGATATACCGTAGAGGTCTTCATCGGTAAAGATGATGGGCTCAGCGGTCCTGCATTTCTTCTGGGGCGGGTCGCTTGTTCCCTCGACGGAAAGGAGGCGGTGAGTCTCGCCGGCTCCACGGGCAGACCCCGAGGAAACGACCATGATTTGGCCGATCAATAATTCCCCAGGAGGAGGATGGTTCTCCTATTCCTGATCTACCTGCCGTTTGTCCCATAGATACTTCGCCAAGTGGCCAGAGCGGATCAGCTTCTCGATATATTCACGGAGTTGTTTATAGTTTTTGGTCGGGTGACCCTACGACCTATAAAAGGTGCAGTAGGGGCCCTGGATACGCTTAGCCGCTCTATGGGTGACCAGCGGGAGCTTGAAGAATCTCTTACCCTTCGCCTCCTCCAATAGCTCGGTCTGGGAGATGTTGTTCTGGGAACTTCGGGGAGTATGGCTTTGGTCAGTCGACCCTCTTCTTCTCTTCTTTGCCCCTCTTCTTTTGGTTGGCTTGGTCGCCCCGGGGCAGGTTGGTGTTCACCTTAAACTCGAGTTGGATCTCTCGCTTGGTCGAAGCTTTTACCTCGGCCATGGTCTTAGGTTGCGCCGATGCAAAAGAGCGGAGCCACTCTTTGTGCCTAAGACTTGAACTTAGAGCGGTGATGGCAGTTTCATCTCGGTGATCGGGGACTTCGAGGAGAGTGATATAGAAGCGAGCGACATATCCCTTAAAGGATTCTTTGCCCCCTCTCTTTATAGTGAACATGTGGTCGACTGTTCTCTTCTGCCGTCTGTTGCCGACGAAGTGTCCGAGAAATTGGGTAGCCAACTCGTCAAAGGTCGAGATAGAGCTTGCCGCCAATCCATGGAACCAGTCCCGACCTGCAAGAATGAGGGTGGTCGGGAAAGATCGGCACTGGGCTTCATCCGAGTAATCCTAAAAGCTCATGCTCGCCGTGAACGCGTCCAGGTGATCCTTAGGGTCGGACTTCCCATCGAAGAGGGCCACCTTGGACAGCTTGTTCCTGGACGAGACGTGTACGGCGAGTAGCTCCCCGGTGAAGGGCTTCATAAGTGAGTTGGCGGCGTACTTGGCCCCTTCACCGGATGGATGACCCTCCCGATGCATGCCCTCGATTTTCTTTTCGAGGGCGTCGAGGCCTTCGTGATACCTCGAAGATTCGGCGCAGTCGGAGTGGTGGCCCTTCTCACTTGTGTCCTGCGCCAGGCTGCGAATCCGGTTCCGTTCTATTAAAGTCCTTAGGTCCCCTGGCGAGGTCGAAAGGAGAGACGTTATCCGGCGGTGGCCGGAGTAGGCACACCCATGTTCGGCGGTGTCGAGAGGAGCGACGTTATCCGCTCAACTGTCGGCGTCGTGGTCCCTGGGAGGGGGAATGGTGACCTGAGGGGCTGGGCTCACCATTTGGACACGTACAAGGGCGTCCACTATCGACACGAGCTTTTCGATCCTTGCCAAGAGGGCATGGATGACGTTCGGAGGGGGAGTAGATCTATCCGCGCCTCCGTTGTGGGGAAGGCGGCGGCTTGTGCTTGGATCATCACGGTTTTCGCTCGCCATGAAGTCGACAGCGGAAGATCAACTTTCGATGAGCGGAAGAAATTAGGTTCTCACAGACGGCGCCAACTAATGGAGGTCTTAATCCCCTTCAGATGTTGTCCTCCATCGATCTATCGTGAGCGTTGATGAAGGGTTGAGATTGGTGTTGAGGGTTGTCTCCTAGAGCGTGTGGATCTCAGTGGGCTTGTTTTGAGGTGAAGCCGAGCTATCTGCAAAAGCAGTCCCGGGGTGGTTGTACCACCATGGACCCTCCGACGATCAAGTTAGCCGAGGAATTTGAGAAGAGTAGCGGCTTAGTGGATTAAAATTGCAGTACCTGAATCGTCTAGGAGAGGGGGTTTTATAGTGGTCGCATGGAGCGAGCCGGCACGAGATCTTCGCCGTCAGTTACGCCCCTGGCGTTACGCCCGTGTGAATGATGGGATCTTCGCATTAATGACGTGACACGTTTGTTAATGGGGGTATGCGCTAGCGTGGAACGCGGGACGTGGGGTGGCAGATATCTCGCTTCGGCGAGATACGCGAGCCGTTGCGGAGGCGCTTGGGCTTTGCGTTCTTAGTTGCTCGGGAGAACCGGGGAGGCTTAGCTCGGCGGGAGGCTCGAAGACAAGCGGGGGTCCGAGGAAGCTTGGTTCTGTGATAGTTCAGGGGCGAGCTGGGAGGCTGAGGAGGCTCAGCATGTAGGAGGGCTCGATGGTGAGCCGATGGTTATTTGTAAGGCGAACGTATGAGTATTCTGGGAGGCCATCGAAGGTCGGTTCAATCCTCGGGGCGGAAGCCCGGGGAATATCTTCAAAATATCGTGTTTTCTCATGTCCCATAAGCCCCGGGATACGTCATTACTACGTGTCATGATCTAGGGAATTCCCACTTATGAGTATCATCAAAAGTTATATTTTTCGACGCCATAGGAGGAAATTCCCTCCTATGGCCTCTTTTCTCCATTATATATATATATATATATATATTGTGATGGTTTAGTTGGATTGTCGTGATTCGATATCCCCTCGTGCATTTTGTTTGTACCGGTTTATGATTCATGTATTTGTTTATTCGGAACGAGCGGCCGAATTGTGGTCGTCATTACCGCTTGATGTAATTCATTTTAGGACACTCCAGGTTGCGGACGTTTTCACCGTTATATATATTTTTCGTTACTTGTACTAGGATACCTCACGATGGAGTGCTCGGATAACCGGATTCAAAAATGCAGAGGGTGGCTATCTCATGGAGTTGAAACCCGGGCCACCTCATTCTCGGATTGGCAGGTTACTCACCGCACTTATAGAGGGTGTAGCTCTGAACCATGAAGGAGTGCTCAATTTACTGGATTCTATAAAGTGAGGGGTATTCCGTTTCTAAAATTGGCGGGTAACTTGCCGCGCTCGTAGGTGTCTTAGTTCGAGATTGTACGGGCTATCCACACGACCAGGAAACGTTGGTTTTCGTTTGCGGCTCAAACGAAATATGGAGATCCTAGCTTATCCGCTATTCCATCTTATTTATTGTTTATCGCATGCCGTGATGCTTATTACTTTCCTATGACAACACACACACACATGAACATACACACATTATTACATGCTTCTATATGTTTTGCATCGACGCTAGCCATGTCCCCGCCATGCCGTAAGTTAAGTAACCTTATGGTGATGACCCAGGACACCGTGGAGTATACGGATGTCATATAAAAGCATGCTATTTTAGTTGTTTCTGTGTGGATTGGGAACAATGATTGATGGGATCGCATTATATGTTTAATGCAATGTAAAAAAACCTGAATGATGTTGTTGGAACCAATTTTTAAAACTACTCGGTTTTCTTCGAAACCGCTTGTTTTAAAAGCAGAGCCTAAACCACTCCTTTTCAAAACCACTCGAGTTCCTTCAATGATATCAAGTTTATTACGTTAAATGTTTTTATCCAAAAACCAGCCATAGCCCTCTGTCATTTCAGACGGATAGCACTTAGTGTTCATGCTATGTATGTTGGCCTTCGTCAAGGTATAGTATATAGTATCTATCTGTTAATTTTTTGCCGTATAAAGATGCATTAATTTAGGATAGTCGTACAACTATTTTGTACTTCGTTAAGGGTTAGTACGAGTGGGTCTAGATTAATCAGGACGATGACGAGTTGAACTTGACTTGCGACTTATGATATTTTGTCCTTCGTCAAGGTCATAAGACGCATGGGATAAAAACCTATATTGGGAGTTTCAAATATAAAGGAAACTTACCAAGTTTGCGCATTCCTTCTAGAGTGTAGTAATTTTTGTCGGCTTCCGTCAAATTTATCACACAATGATAGTTAGGTCCCGATTCTCACTGTAAATAGGTATTACTCTTCGGGAGATTTTTCACTTCACAACTAGCTAACCTATTAGGTGTCTCGAAAGTGTTGACGAGTTTATGCCTCTGCAGAAACGAGATTATTTAATTAGGTTTGTGCGAAAGCATGGGGAACTTTCCTCGGAGTACCAACACCGCATGGTTGAACGGTTAGCGAACTTGTAAGGTGTAAATGATCCCGATTAGTTCTCCTTTAGGGTTTGAAGGAGAATTTGAGGAAACAGTGGGAGCCATCCTGATTAAATAAAATGATTAACCAATCTAATCTTGATAGAGTGCACGCCGAGTGTTTCTTCTCTCTCTCTCTCTGGCAACGACCCATGACTGGCCTTAAACTCAAACTCATAACCAAGTTGACCGAACCTTTTTACAAACCTGGCTTTGGTTTGTCATAATTCACGACTAAGTCGCATATATCATTGTAGCTCCTTTCTTATCCTTTACCTTCTCTAGAACACTCCGTGTCACTATGGATATCCATATTGCTTGGAACAGCCATCTCGTATAATTACATATGAACTCGAAGAAGTTTCTTTAGTCGAGAATGGCCAAAGATTCTGGAGAAATTTAATTGTATAATTCGGCTGTCTCCCTTCTTCACCTTCTCCTAAGTGGCGAGCTCCTTGTATTAGGAGAGTACACTAGTTATGCTTATTGGATAGTCTTCCTCTAAATCTTAAGCCGATACCGGCAGATAGGGAAGGAAGAAAACCAACTAGCCTAAGCTGGTATACAGAAAATAAGATATAAAGACATATAAAGTGATTGAAGTGAGGGCAAACGAAATTCCAACTACTGTATTAAATATGGGCATTGAAAAGGGAGTTAATTGGAATACCCGGCCACCCCTCGAAACATTTTAATGTTTAAGTATTCCTGTGCAGTAGTGATTAAAAACTGCTTTCTCAATTACATTCTAATTCCACGGTATGTATATACCGGTTGAGATTCTCACATCTGTATGACGTTACAGATGATGAGTGGGAGCATAATATTGGGAATTGAGTGATTAGATTCTCAATATCAAAATTCTTTGTAATTGGTGATGTTTGAGAAAATCACCTGGATTTGCCTAACGGCAAATATTTGGTTTTTTAAACAGCCATTGTTGTGTACCAATTTTTAAAATGAAATATATGTATCTTTATTTTATAAAGTAAGATATGAATTTTGAAAATATGTCGTAGACATTTACCTCTATCAGTTAAGGATAAGGTAAGGTGTATTGAATAACGGTATTGACGTTCTTAACCAAAATACAGTTTTCAACTAACGACACACAGATTTTGAGTTAGTAAAACTCTTGGGACTTATACATTATAATGTATGCTGTCCAGTGTCTATTAGGACAAGATATTGGTACTCGTACTATATTCCGTTTACTTATGACTTGTCTGGTTTTAAACACGCATTTCGTTGAAATACAAGGCCCAAAATTTTGAGAAGTTATAGCTATAAGAATAAAGTTGAGAACCATACGCTGGGAGTATCAGGATTTTTCGAGGTAATCAAAGATATATATACTTATACTAGGTATTCTATCATAGTAGTATTGGGCACTTGATTCTCTCATAGGTTATTCATCCGTGGGTGCGCTCCTTGATGAGTAATGGTGTATGACCTATTTCCATTTTAGGGGATATGCACTGAACTCAGTTGCATAATTTTTGAATCCGGTTCCATCTAAATTAGTTCATTTGATTCTATATGGATATAGATTGGTTGCATATCTTATGGATGTTAAGATATGGAGTTATCCGGTTTTTGTTTAAACGAAGAATCCGGACGAACTCAAGGCACGCTTCAGTAATGACAGTTTGTGGGTTATCCCAAGATTTTGCAAGGGTTTAACTCCTACCATTTGTAAGATCAATAGTTGCATTGTTCATGAATCGTCACCTTTTTATAAAAAGAATTCTTTGCAAAAAGAATTTAGTGGGAGTATAATAAAACTGGAAGTGATTTCAGAACCACAAACGATTACTGAAAATTTAGTAGAACCTAAAAATTCAATTGGATTCGATAAACTATAGCCACTCCGCGGATTTTAATAGGTAACCTTAGCCACCCGAGAGGTGCTTTGGTTTCCTCGTAGACGGTGACAGGGAGATTTGCATCATGGTTATAATGTCCCTTCTAGTTATCAGCCGGCCATTGGGAAATGATGACTTCTGGATGATGGCCAGATGCTAGATATCCAAGTTGGACTCCACGCACTTTAGCAAATTATTGAATTTTCTGGGTGCTCCTAAAAGGATAAAACCCATTAGGAGCAAGGAGATTTTTTGAAGATCAGTGAAGGTGAAAAGGTAGTAACCTAATAAGGCTAGACTTGTTGTAAAGAGTTTCATCAAATACCCGATGCGGATTGTGATGAAAGTTTTACTTCAGTGTTTGAGCTGAAGTCCATAGAGGTATGACTTGCCACTGCTGTTATTCATAATTATGAGATCTGGTAGGTGGATGGCTTTAATGTCTTTCTAAATGGAAATTTAGAACTGCACGTGTATATGAATCTGCCAGAGAGTTGTCGCAGTTATTGGGAGCAGCGGAAGATATGCAAGTTGCTTATGTCTATTTATAGACTAAAGCGGGCATTGCGGAGGTGGATCATCTGTTTTGATGTGATAGAAAAAGTGTTTACTTCATCAAAGTATAAGATGAACTTGGTAAGATGGATGTAGGGAGTACTGTCCAGGTATTTGGATAACATACTCCTAATAGGAAGTGATGTTCCTATATTATAATCAGTTAAACTCTGATTGTCATAAAAGTTTCTCCATATAGGATCTGTATTATATATCGGGGATTCGGGTAACTAGATCTCTGTCTTAGATCTAGAATTAGGAAGTGTCCCAATTTGGGTATTTGGACACCATTCTAAAGGATTTTAGAATGTAGGACTCATGGCGTGGTGGTGTACCTACAGATGATGTAGTTTTTCTCTCTAAAGAGATATCTTCTAGACTGATGAGGAGAGAGACTCGTATGAATAACATACCAATTGCTTTGTCAATTAGATCAATCATGGAATGTCAAGTACCGGACCAGATGTTGCTTTTGCACTTAGTGTAGTAAGAAAATATTAATCCTGGAGAAACAAAGGGAAGCAGTGAAGAATATATCAGGATGTTCTTAAGGTATCGTAACGGCAGCCTCCTTCAGGGGCTATTACCAGTTTTGGCATCCAAGGTGACCTGGATGACAGAATGGCTGTCAGAGTAAGAAGTTTACCCTTTTTGAGGGGGGCATGTTGGAAAGATTTCCAAATGGATACTGAGATATACTTGGCGTAGGATGTTGAATCAATAAAGGATACAGCCCAAAAAATTTGTTGGATAAGATTGTTCATTTATGAACTTGGTCCCATTATATGTGCAGACAAATTCTGAGGCAGGGTATAGATTAGTTCGGGAGATAGTTGATATCCGCGAAGTTGAGATATAGAGAGAAATATTTAGAAGCATTTTAGCAGATCTGCTTACTGAGGCTATTTCGAGAACACACAAACTGTTAGTAGAGAAGTTGGGTATTCGGTAACAAATGAGCTATGGGTATGCGATACCGCAATAACTGGCCTTAAGTGCAAGTGGGAGATTGTTGGTTATAGTTCCCTCAAGGCAATTATTGTAATCGAAAGTACGCGATTATGATAATTGAAGGAGGACCTATACAGGTAGAACAATCTTGCTCGATATGATAGTATGGTATCTGGTTTATCTTTATCATTGATGTGTATACTTTTTATTACGTATCGTGAATATATAATGATAAAGCTCGTAGGATTTTTGCTTGATTACCAGAGTTATGTTGGCGATCATACTTGTGAGAGCTTGGTAGTCCATAAGCACATCTTTTAAATGTCCCTGGTCGTGGGAATATCAAGACTAGGCATCGAAATTCCAGAGTAGACTAGTGTATACATTTATAAACCCCGACGAGGGATGGTGGCAGATCTCATAGCTATTGGAGTGTTGCACCTAAGATTGTATACAGGTGCTCACTAAAGGTGAGTACACCAGATGGACTCGCCAAGAACTTCTAGATTGTACTATACCTATCATCAGATAGCCGTTCTCAGGTAACATGAGTATAGATAGTCTGTTGACATGAGATCATCATTTGTCTCATGTGAGTTCCCACTGTACTTTGATTACTACCCTACAACGGCACTACTGAGTCATGCAAACAGATTTTAGTTAGATACAGTCCCGAGCCATATGGAGGCAGCGAGCAATCGTCAGGGATTCGTCTCTCCTGGTAGGTGGAGTCAATGTCGCGCTGTGTTCGGCTGGCTATCACTATAAATCCCTGGCTAGGGTGGATGAGATTTACTGATTGTAGATCAGTAATTTCTCGGTAGGTGATGAGTTTGACACCGATAAAACTTATTGGGTTATTATGGGTCTGACGTTATCCACCCCTAGACCCGGTATGCGATACTCTTAGACAAAGAGACCGGATTGTATGGAAATTGTCACTTATAGGCTCTGTAGGGGTACAGATGAGTTTGCTCATCGACCTTTCTTTTGTTCAATACATGGGTAGCCGTTACGTACAGCTAGTGCCGCTGACGTACTTGTGGTTAAACCCACTGCCAGCGTATTGTCAAGTCTTTAAAGTCCCACAGAGGGTTTCTCGGTTCAGGCAAAACGATGTAGTACGTGTGTATTTTGATACACATTCAGGTTCGATTAAATACGTGTATTTAGTGCACATACTTTAATCGGGCATTTTGGTAATACAGAAGGTTTGAAAAATAGCCGAATCATTGTGAGCTAGTATTATATTTCTCATTATCTCTCTTTTTGGGAATTCATATTTTGACACGAATACGGTATTTATATGAATACAAGTAATTGTATAAATACAGGTATTTGTATCTTAAAAAGAATACGGGTGTTTTTATCTTTATATGAATATGGGTATTCGTATTTTTATTCTAATACAATATTCATATTTTGATAAGAATACGGATATATGTATTTTGATACATATTTAGGTTTGTGTATGTGTGTGTGTGTGTGTGTTGATACAAACATCTTTTTCTTCCACACATGGAATCTTGGAGATTAGTCTAGACTCATGACTCATGCCATGAGTCATTGAGTGACTCATGCTTTGAGTTCTATATTTTTACTTAGATAAGAGCATGTAAAGAGAGAATGGCTAAGGGGGTTTTCCCACATGATTATCCTTTCCTCTCTCTTCTTCTTTCTATTTTGAGCTTCCATTTTTGAAAGAAAAATTTGTAAAAAGAGATACCATGAGATAACACTACATCAATCTCACAAACAATTCTTAGCAGGTTTTCTGTATGAGTTGCTTCACTTGGTTTTTGGATGTGAAGCTAAAGCTCGATTCGGACTCTTTCGGATGGATCATCTTCGACAAGGAAGATCGGTGCCCAAGCTCGTTCCCGATGACTATGGAGCCATGCTATAGTCCTTAGAGCGGTGTAGGGGTCTTCCGCATTTGCACGGACACTCTACAAAAGTAGCTAGCCCCCTAACCTTGCTTGTTTAGTAATCTAGTTAGTGTTTGGAATCTATTCTAGGGTAGAAGTTGTTTACCTCCGAAGACCAGACAGAGACGCTGAGGACGTCTAGCCTGAATTTAGGGGCAGACGCTATTTGGACATATCCATCCACCTCTCCGAAGATACCGGGTTGATTTATGGCACCATATATCGAAGGTTTGGATAGATGCGACCGTTATAGCAGACTTTATAAGATTCCCCTTCATTTGTGAGGGATTTTTGATTATGGGGACACTCTTCCCTGCAGGCCAAGCCCCTGCAGTTAATTACGTTATTGCGTTGCGATGGCCACTTTCTCCTTCTCCAGTAGTCCACTTCGTGTCATGTGTTATTTTGTTTGTTTTGATTTCCCGTGGATTGTATACGGAGACTAGTTTATATCGTCACCCGTAGGGCGTGGATCAGTACAAATCTGTATATTTTAGATTTAGGTTTGAACTTAAGTTATATATTCTTTTAGTTCAAAAATATTTTGTTTCATTTAAGGACCGTTAATCTAATTTGAGATTAAGATCGACTTAAACATATGAGAATTTTGGCTCAGTTTATTTTAACTAAGGATATGTTATTCTTATTTGAGACTAAGATCAACTTACCAATATTTTAGGGATCATCAAAATTTTTGTTGAGATCCAACAACAGAGCATTTGGGCTCAGCTGCAAAGAACTTCAGAGACTTAACCAATTTGGGCTTGGTCTGCTCAGTCTTGAGCTTTCTTTTTTGATTTATTCAGAAGTGCTAAACACTTATCTGTAGCTCTAGCGCTCGCGTGGAAAACGTGTTAGGCGCTTAGACATAAGCGCTGCCCAATCAATGCTAACCACTTAGTTATTTTGACTGAATATAAAGTGCTAAGCACTTGGTATGGCGCTAACGTGGGGAGCTCGTAAGGCGCTGAGACACGAGCGTTGTCTAATCAGTTCTAAGCACTTAGTCATTTTGACTGAATATAGAGTGCTAAGCACTTGGATGGCGCTCACGTGGGGAGCACGTGAGGGGCTGAGACATGGGCGCTGTCCAATCAGTGCTAAGCACTTAGTCAATTTGACTGAATATAGAGTGCTAAACACTTGATATGGCGCTCACGTGGGGAGCATGTGAGGCGCTGAGCGTTATATTTTGTTGGGCGCTCACGTGCATTTCACGTAAGGCGCCGAGCGCTCTTTTGTTTTAGACGCCCACATGGGAAGCACGTGCGGCGCCGGGCCTTTTGTTTTGGGCGCTCATATAGGAAACACATGAGGCGCTGAGTTCCATTTAAGGGAACATTTTGGGCACTCACGTGGGCAGCACGTGAGGCACCAAGTCCTTTTTTTAGAGATTGAATCTCTGTTAATGGCATTTTGGCCATTAATGATCACCAAGATCTATGTTTTTGAAGATCTGGGATATTTTTATTAGAGAACTAAGCTCTTTTTTTATAAGAATTAAATTCTTTCATGTAGGGTTAAATCTTATTTGCAGAAGTATTAAATTCCTAGAATCATAAGTTCTCTCCTCTCGTTTTCTTTTAATCCAGTTCTTTCCCCTTGATTTAGATTTTGGAGAACAAAATCTTCCTGATGAGAATTAAATTCTCAACTTGTGGGGAGATTTTCTTTACAAATCTCAGATCAGAGGAAGAACTAAGTTCTTTTTTTTCTTTTGAAAGGTTAAACCCTTATTTTCTTTAAGCTACGCAAATGAGATACATTTTATCTCTCCTTATTTGTTATTTAGGGTTTGGAAGAGCGAGAATCTTCTTCTTTCAGATAAGAATTGAATTCTCAGTTTTTTGGAAAAAACTTATGGGGTTCTTCCTCTCTCTGAGACTTGAAGTCCTGGATCCTCTTTATATGGGAGAGACAGTTTGTTAATTATTTGAGAAAATCTCTCATTTGAGAGATACCAATTGATTTAATTGGCCTCAAAGATTATATGGGGGATTTTATCCACCGTTGGATCTTTGATCCTGTGATTTTTGTTTCACGGAATATACATAATCTTGTTTTTAACAAGATTAAGAAAATATTTTCCTATAGATAGAATTTTATTTCTATTACTCGGTGATTTTTAATCACCATTGGATTTTTAATCTAAGGTTCAGAATATATCTTTCTCATTTGGAAAGATTAGGGAATTGTTTTCCCATTGGATTTTTGATCCAACAACTCTCTGCTTAACAGAGAATATCTCTTTGTAACGACTCCAATTTCATTGTACAAAAATTTTCAAATTAATGTACAGAATAGAGTTTCAAGCCTGAGCACAAGTTATAAATTAAAATTGTTTAAGAACGGCAAGAAATAACTTGTAGCTCATTGGTAAAGACTTGCACTACTGTAACATAGCCTCTGTCTTCGAATCCCATCAGCCACATATTTTTACTGATTTTTCTTTTAAAATTTTTGGAAGCCCAAAATTTTACACATGCAATACACGTAAAATAAAAAGTCTGATAAAATCAAACATGTGTTGAATGTTATATGAACCGATCTAGACACGTGGCACAAATCCAAAGCCCAACCTCCACCCAATGACCAGCGAAATCGGCCTGATAAACGGCGCCGCAAGGCCCCCCATGGGTAAAACTCCCATTCTCTTCACACTGAAACTCTTGGTCTACCCCACTACCCCCATGCCGTTTGAATTCTCACAATTATCTAGAGAGTGTTAATTAAATCATAAATCCTATTTTACTGCATTTTTAATTCTCTTCTCACTCTCAAAACCTTATTTTTACCCTATAAATACAACATCACACCCCAGCCCTCCTCATTCTGAAATCTATTGTTAAAATTCTCAAAAAATTTCTAAGCCAAAGAAGAGTACAAATGGAGTAAGCACTAGATCAAGTTCCGGCGAGAATTCGAGACGTTCTTGGCAACTCCGCGACACCACGACGATCTCAATACCTTCCTCCCTCTATTCTTTACCCACACAACTAGTAAGCCACACCTCTCTTCTTTTTTTCTTACCTTAAAATGATCTCTTTTCAAATTACATCGGTAAGTGAAGTTATACCAATCTTTAAATTCTATTCTCTTTAGAATTGAAATTTTTCTTAAGAACCAATCAACCAAATCATCAAACCTTGCTTGTTAATCATTAAACAAATTTTAGAAACAAGTTTTATTTTAAAATTCCAAGTAAAACAACTTTTATTGAGCTTTTACGCTTAAATACCATGAAGTTACATATGATATCGTTTAATCATTTTTGCTTATATTACGTTTAGAAAACCTCACGAGGTAATGACCCACCTCTCACAAACTCGCATCTTGACATATCACGATTCTCTTGAACAACAATTTTGTGGCAAATACGACTTTTACATCAAAATACCATAAACTATTATTAAAAACCGTATTCTTTAAATTGTGTTATTTACATTCTTTACAATTATGCCTTTACAACCCATTTTGGGGAACCCGATCGGGATGGTGCGGGTTATCGCACACCCTCGGGACTAGTAGAGCGAGATGCAGACCTCCTCACGGAGCATACGATCTCGATACAATTTTTAAGAAAAATGTGATTTTCTATTTAATAAATAAATTTTATTTTTAATAATTATATATAAATAATATCAAACCATCTATTTTAAGATATTATTAAATTTCACATTTTCCAAACAAAATAATAAAATTAAAGTTTCATGAAAATACCATCAAGAATCCATACAAGTCAATTTTACACAAAAATACCATGTATTATTCAAGCTAGGTATTTATTCACTAGAATACCTCACTTTTAGAAATTACATCCATGGAAACCCTAAATACGATAAATAAATACTTGAGCATTATTTTGATAGTATACTGAAACTATTTTTCATAAACCCCCCTAAAGTGATATTAAATTACAATAGAGACCCTAGTAAACATAGATTTAAGAGGGACCAATTTTCTTGAACCTCAGGGAGCTAGAGAAAGTGGGTGCTTGCCTATTTAAGGTAGAAAACTAAAACGGGGTTATCAATGGTAATTGGCTTGGAAAAAGTCACAAATTTTGTCGTCCATGTGCAGCAGTTACCGATAACTCCTAAACCTAATTCAGGACTCAAATCTGTTTAAAGTGTCTGACTCAATCTGAATCTCAGTCTAATCTGAATACAATCCAAATATGAATCCAACTATAACTCCATTTCAACATGGATCTAATGTATAAAACATGAACATGCAACATGACTCGACTGGAACGAACCATGGATATGATTTGAACTTGACTACATGACTACCTGTTTACATCCGATCCGTTTACATGAACAACTTATACCATGGTTTCGGCAAGTCTTATACAACAAATCATTACAATTAATACAATATGCATTACGAGGTTTTAACGGAGTAGATTGGTACGGAATGTATTAGAAGTGGCACGAGATGGTCACCATAATACACATAACCTGAATATTCGTGCCATTGTCCCGTGGCTTGATGGGTCCTTGTGCTCCGTATACCTTAGTCCACGGATAGTTGGACTCATTTCGTATACACTGATGCTATCTATACCAAAGCTAAAAACAACTACGTTAGTATAACAAAAATAGATAAATTACCAGATATATTTCATTTACTGGATCTATTCATATATATATCTCTCTCTCTCTTGGGACTTACCAAGCGATTGTTCGCTGACGACATTCCTATTTCTTCTTTCTTTGGAATGTTTTCAGGAGGACCCGACTCTCAGGAGATCAAGCCCACCCAGGAAGATTTGGAGCAGTTCACTGAAGAAACAGAGTTCCAGATCTACTTGTACTTACTTTACTTTCTGTTCATATGCCATTGTTTAGGTATTGCTTTCCATTATTATATTTTACTTTCCAGTTGTATGTAAAGAATGAATATAAATAAAAAGTTGTTGTTTCATTATATCTCTTGTTATTCTTGTGCTTTACTTTTATTTTGCTTATTTACGCTTAACGTGTTTACTTCTGAGTAAATACGTTGTATCCCCGCCGCGTCCACTTTCCCGTATATTGGGAAGCGGGGCGTGATACTTTTTTTATTTAAAATGATCAGGAAGATATTTCCTCCTAATAAAATTTAATTCTATTCTCTTTAATTTGGGCGCCGGCTCACGTGCTATACACGTGGGCGTCGTCTAAGAATTTACTTCTTATATAACAGGCACCACGTGCTTTGCATGTCGGCACTTACGTGAACTTCACGTGAGGCGCCGCTGTAGGATTTAATCCTATAAAAGGCCGGCTCTGGCGCTCACGTGGGAAGCACGTGAGAGGCGGCCTTATTGTGTTTGAACTGAGCTTGGCTCTTATTGTTATGTTTAATTAATAAGGGAACAAATGCCCCCACCATTGTTCTCACATAGCTTACATGTGAGTGCAACGGTGCATAATTTTCGTCATCTGATCCGTCTTGGGATTCGGGGAATCTGAACCAACCCCTATCATTTTAAATAGGGCTTCAAGCCCTAGGCGACTGTTGTGCTTTCATCTTATTCCATGAGAATTTTATTCTCCATTAGAACTTAGCTCTGTTTTCATGAGGCTTAGTTGTTCATCCTTTTCTAGATCTACATTGTAAACCCACTCTGCCAAAATTTTCCTTGGTAAAAGTCTTCTCCTTGGAAGATTACTTCATTTTTAATTATAGAGTTTAGCTCTCAAATATTCCCTTTGGAAATTTACAGAACTTAGTTCTGATTTAGATCTTTCCCCTTTGGGGATTTTCTTGAGATTTTAATCAGAGGTTTGCTTTGGCAATTTTCTACAGAACCTGGTTTTTAATTTTTTTTAGATCTTTCCCCTTTGGGGATTTTCTTGAGATCAGATTTTTTCTCGGGCAATTTAATATCAGACCCTTCTTGGAAATATTTTTTTGATTTTCAATTTAACAGAGCCTTAATCTGAATATCAAATCCCTTTGGGTTTTTCTTGAAATTTTTGGTATTTTATACCATATTGATAAAGTATAGCACAGCTCTGAAATTTAATTATTAAAAACGTCCTTAGAAAATCTTTTTGATTTCTCCATTGGGTACATGCTCCAATCATTAAGGAGCCGTCATTTTGATTCTGTGGGGCCCACTGGCTTTTTAAGCTTAGTGATGCTAGCGTTTTTTTATTACTAACTTTCCACTGGGTTTTTTCAGGCACCATAGCTGGTCATCTATACGATATCGAGGAAATTGTCTTCTACGAAGAAATCCACATACAAGGTCGCTTTCAAGGCCTGGAGTACACTGATACCCAATGCGATGAGGTGATGCGTCACTTTGATGATCACAACGGTCGATTGCTTCCTCGTCGTTCTGCCCTTTTAAAGATTATCATTGGATCGATCTGTGATTTGCGCTTTGTGAATGGTCGAGATTTGGTAGAGATTGAGATGGAAGTCTCCCTTTCTCTCTCTCACTCATTGCGGTATTTAACTGTGCAAGTTGTGCTTCTATCGATTTTATGCTTTCACCATAGGAAGCCGTGTGTTGCACTAACATTTGGATAGAAGCCGTTAAATTAGCCGTCGTTTACATGGATTGTTTAATGAACGTTTCTAAGTTTCGTTCGAGTGCAGAGGTTTTATCGATACCGGCCGTCGAAATATTATTATTATAAAGAGCAATGTTGTTGACCGGATTTTGAAAAGATTGCAGTTGAAAGGGGTTCTGAATTTAGTGTGGTGGCTGTTGCTTTGGAGGAAGCCTTTAAAAGTTATTTTGGCTTGGGAACTGATATTGAGTTTGAGTTTGGTTTTGGTTCCAAGCAAAACTAGGATGATCCTCCATCCGTGATTGTGTGTGGAGGAATAAGGATCGTTTCTAGGTCGTTGCTGAAAAGCGGCATTGGTTTGTTCTTGACATTGAGACGGAGGATTCAAAGGACATTCCCCCGCTAAATGTGAAGGATCAAAACAGCAACCACACACTTTTTTGGGAAGCGTAACTTAGTTTAGGGAGGTTGGCGAGACTTTGTTTTCGATAGCGTCGAGTTTCTTTTGCATCGCGGCCATTTCGGATTTCACTGCGATGGAAACGTCAAGCTGATGGATACATGCCCTAGATGAAGACGATGTTGGTCTAGTGCTCTCTCACTGAGAGGTTTTTTTCGGCGAGATCTTCCAGAAATTGCCAAGCTTCACCATCATTTTTTGACAAGAAATGACACAAATGGTTTCAAGCATTTGTTTCGTGGCAGGATTAACACCCTCATATATAATTTGGCAAAGTTTTCATCTATCAATTCCGTGATGGGGACATTGTACAAGAAGATCCTTAAACTTCTCAAACATTTCCAGAATGGTTCGTTGGGAAGTTGAGTAAACTGGTTAATCTCGCTTCGAACACGGACGGTTTTATGATTAGGATAAAATTTCTTAAGGAATGCTATAACGAATTCATCCCATTTGGTGATAAAGTGTGCGGCAGTACTATAAAACCATTTTTTTTTAGTTCGCACAAGATAGGGAGAAGACGTAATCACATAACATCCCGTAAAAGTTGGGTAGTGTTCATCATTACATATACGTTCTCGAATTTGGTTATGAAAATGTATGCGTCTTCGGATTCAAGCCCGTGAAATTTAGGCAACAGGTTGATGAAGTGGGGTTTAATTTCAAAATTACCCCTATTGGCCGGTGGAAGAGACAGACAAGTAGGAAGGGGTCCACACACGGGGTAGCATCTTTCTTGGAGAGAGATGTGCGGTGGATTCTGCGCACCTACGGGTGGTGGCAGGGTGGTATCGTGACATCTCGATGGAGATCCGTCTATTTCGGAAGATGTGGTGAGTGGAGGGGAAATAGAAGATGAATAAGTAACGACTTCGGAGTCGACAGAAAAAACACGAAAAAGACGGGCACTAGAATCCCGTATCCAGCCGATCATGCACTAAGCAGGTTTAGTGCACGTGGTAGCATGTGATATGTGAGAACTCTTTTAAAAAGGTTTATTTTGAAAAAAAATCGGACTTGAGGCTGGACTCAACAAATCACAAAATGCATAATCAATCCTTAGAACTAGGGTCACCTAAATCAAGTCACTAGACCGTTCCTAGACTTTCAAAGGACAAGTCGCAGGATCAATCCTCTACCACCTCTTTATCACTCTTGTGGCCAGGTAAGTGCCAGGTAAGTGGGAGGTATCCGCTATACGAATTACCGAAATAGCGGGCCTAATTAAGTAACAAGTTTCCTTAGTCACACTTGCCTAGACACCACAATAGAAATGAGGATAAGCGATAGATTATCCACGACCTTCCTTTATCCTAATTGAGCGCGACGGTCCTTAGATGCTTGGTCTAGATATTTTTTAATTAATGTAGGGTGAGACTATACTCGTTTTGTGATTTGTGGGGCCCAGGAAGGGTGATGAAATCCCCACCTAATCTGGATTTGGGTTATTTCCCCTTAATGTCCGGTTAAGATATGTACAAACAAACTGATATCAAAACATGCAAAAAGATTTTTAAGCGGTGATATTTGCAAAGAATCCTACAGAAAAAATTAGATTATTAGAGCTAAGAGGAGAGAGAAAGATTTGATAAAAATACCAGAGGATTTTTTGGCCTAAATTCCTCCAACACGCCGCGGTTCCGTCGCAAATTAGTTGGATGCGCTTGCCAATTTTTCTTCAGTGCTCCCCTCTGCTTCTCTGGGCTACGTTGGAAGTCTCTGAATCTATGTTTTCTTGCTCCAGTTACCCCAGATTCCCTTACAAAACTCGCACAATAATCGTTAAATACATAAGATGCGGTTTTATTTATTTTATGTTATGGATTTAATAAGAATTCTACCCGAACAGCAAGAAAAAAATTACGACCGTTTCCCCGGCAACGGCGCCATTTGATTGATCGTGAAAGAAAAGTGTGTTCGTGAAGTAAGCTCAATCAAGACGGTGTCGCTAGTAGCTAGCCGCGATGAGTACGGGTCGTCCGCGGGGAAACGTGAAACTTTTTCTTATTTTAGACGAGTTGATAGAAGATAGTTTAATTGGTTGTAGATCTATTTTAATATGGATGTAATGTTTATAAGAAAAGGCTTGTAAGGTTCATAGGACTTGGTAGTAATGGATGAATAATTAAAAATTACTTTTTATTTTATCTTTTAATAGTTTAAAACTAGATCGTTAGTGATGAATGTAGATTAGGTTTTCTTAGAAGAAACTAGGGTTTCCATACTACTAACCCTTGTCCTTGCAGTGATCTCTATTCATGTCTAGCCCTTAACAAAACAAGTGTTAAACCGATCTCAAACCGTGGTCGTAACTATCAATAAATTGGTAGCGCACCCGATAAGGAGGTTAACAGTTGTTTTGCTAAAGTTTATAGATTTTAAAATGTATAGAAGACGTTAAATGATTTTCTCATCTATTGTTCTACCCTTATCTTATGAACCCTAACAAGTTAGGAATTACTCACTCATGGTTGGAGATTTATAAGAAAGGTTGAAGAACGAAAACATGATTAAGAAGCAGAAAGTAAATGCAGAAAGTAAATGCAGAAAATAAATGCGAAAATAAATAAACTAAAATCTACCTTTATTAATCGACTATTTTCATTTACAAATCCTTTGAATGTAGAGTACAAGAACCCTAATTGCTCTAGATCTCTATCTTATTGAAAGTAGATGACTAGCTGATGTTCATTCAGATGCGTGGATCGCTTTGGATCTCTTGATCTCTTCGGTGATGATCTTGAATGTGAAGCTCTCGGTCCTATATATAGTCCTAAAACCAAAAACCCTAGATGCCCTGAGTGAATATATGTTGTTACAATAAAATCACCAAAATCTTACATCATATAGCCCTAGAACCGCCGCATATAGGCTTATTTGGCCGCGGTTCCGCTGCGGTTTGGTGGCTTCAATATTTGGGATTTTTTGTGCTATTTTATCTTGATTTTTGGAGATCTTCTCAATGTCTAGATTCTGAAAATAATGCTCTGAGTCTCTGTCGTTGCTAGATCTCTTGATTTGCTTCCATATTCTAGCAGATTTTATTCCGACATCCCGATTTAATTCGGATCTCTTGGATTCCAGACCTAGGCTAATATCTGCAAAATATCTCATGTCATAGTGTTGGTAGTATTTGGTATTTTTGAGATATTATCCTAACCATTTTATATGATATTAAATCTTAAGAATATTGATTATAAATATTTGATATGATATGCATATTTTAATTACAAAGATTTCATTAAATATCATATGCATATATTTTCCCTTATTATGTTAATTATTATATAGATACATATGATAATAAACTTTTTACAAATAAAACCTCATATGTTCTATATTTACAATAAACGCCTTTTAGTACTTAACAATAGTAGGAAAAATATTCATTCAAATGTGCAATATTTTGGACTAATAAATCGCATATCAGGCCTAGGGGTGGTAAACGTCAGACCCCTAGCAGCGTGATAAATCGTGTCGGTGTGGAACTCGAAACTATTAGCAATCCTACCAATAAATCTCCTTTGCCCTGGCCAGGGACTTATGGTATCGGCCAACCGCACACAGCGCAATATCGACTCTCTATACCGGGTGAGACGAATCCCTTCTATCACCTACTGCCTTCAGGTGCTTTGGGACTGTACCCAACTCCTACCAGTTTGCAAGACTCTTTGAATCGGTGGTAGGGTAGTAATCTAAGTACAGTGGGAACACACTCGAGACTAATGATGATGTTAAGTCATCGGACTAACTTGTACTCATGTTACCGGAGAACTGCTATCCGACGATCGGTATAATACCAACTACAAATTCCCAGTGAATCCGTCCAGTGTAACTCATAACCCAATGAGCACATGTATACTATCTTTGGTACAGTATAGCAATGGCTGTGGGACCGGCCATCTCCCCTGGCGGGAATAAGAAACGTATACACTAGTCTATTCTGGATTATCGATACCCAGTCTCGATAATCCTACGACTAGGGACAATTTAAGGATGTTCTTATAGACTACCCAGCCCCCCATAAGTATCATTGCTATCACAACGCTGGTAGTCAAGCAAAGATCATACAGGCTTTATCAACATGTATCAACGATACATAAAAAGGAACATAAACACATATTAAGATAAAGACAAACCAGATAGTATACTATCATATCGAGCAAGATTGTCTTGTACATATATATCCCAAGCATCCAAAATGTATTATACAATCCTGTACTATACAATAATGGCCTCCAGGGCATACATATCTAACACTTTCCCCCAGTTGGAATAGTAGAGAGCCGTTCGAATATGGATTTGCATTTGGGGTGGGATACTTTGGTGATCACAATGTTCAGCCTCCTGCCCCTTGAAGTCAGTTTGGCTGCTTGGTTTGCTGGGATTTCTGCTAAATGAGCGCTCCAGACAGGGTAGTTGATGACGGAACCAAATTGGCGGGACGGTTCCTCCCAGTGCCGACTGAGGCTTGCGGGGTAAACCGCGCGAGCATTGATCTTGACCACGTACGGGATCGAGGTCGCGTCGAAAGCTGAATTCATCTTAGAAGATAACGTCGTTGAAAGTTGATTGCTGCACAGAAAAGCATTAATTTAGTACAAACATCGGTATATATGTTAAATGGGTTCGCATGAACGCTCGATTCGAGATATAGGAGGAGAGAAACGTCCCACCGGGTGTGCCAGAATTTGTAAGGTGTTTTTCGTAACCCCATTGAGATGGAAAATACGCGTCACTTTTCAGGCGTATTACAGATTCACCTTACCTGGAGTAGGCTGGGGTTCGTTGATTGTGGGGATCCGAATCTCCGACAGACGCGGACTAAATTTCCGTTAATTACCCCTCGCTTTTGGAGCGAGGGAACCTCTGATTGACCGGTAAAACTGGTCATGCGAACTGAATATGCAGTGTGCATGTGTTTTGCTTCGAAGGAGACTTATACGTATCGAGGGACTCGCAGAATTTACGGGAGTTCTGGATAGAGGGCTGGGGGTCAAGGGGGCTAGCAGCCCCCTTGCGGGATATGGGGCAGCACCCCGTTAGAAATTTTTTCTAACGGGGGATGTGTTTTAAGTGTGGAGCGTAAGGGGAAAAAGGGGTGAGGAGCGTCCTAAGGATGAGTGAGTGGCGCGTGGGCGCTGAGAGCCCGCGGGTCATGTGCCCTGCGCGTAGGCGCTGGGCTCCCGCTGGTCACATACCAGGCGCGTAGGCGCTGGGTGCCTATGGATCACGTGAGTGGTGCGTGGGCGCTGCGCGCCCGCGGGTCACGTGCCCTACGTGTGGGTGTTGGGTGCCCACGGGTCACATGCCCTACGTGTGGGCGCTGAAAACACCACGGAGAAACGGGCTTAGCCCCTACGCTAGGAGTTGAACTCCCGAGGGGATTTGGAGTTGAACTCCTAAACATGACTTAGATATAGATTTAGAGTTGAATCCTAAACAAGACTTAGATATAGATTTAGAGTTAAATTCCCAAAAGATTTGGATTTAGAGTTAAACTACTAAAAGATCTAAATTTGGAATTAAACTCCTAAAAGATCTGAATTTGGAGTTAAACTCCTATGAGAATTTGGATCTTGGAGTTGAACTTCTCAAAGATCTTCGGAGATGATTAAAGGGGACCCCTTTCTTCTTCCTTGAGCCTTGGATCCTCCCAAAATGGGATTTTCGGAGGCGAGTCTTCTTCCTCCTCCTCTTTTTTGCTGGATATTGGGGGGGAAAGGGAGGTGAGGTTAAAAGATCTCCCTTTTAGGGATTTGATAGGAGATCTGAACTCCCCTTCAAGGGTTTTATAGTGAAACTTTATTTAGTTTTGAGAAAAAAATAGCTAAGATCTTAATTTAATTGGAAATGAAGATGAAAAGAAAAACCCTTGAGAAAGAGAAGATGGAGGCACAAACCTTATAATTTTTAAGAGATTGAAAGTTGTTATTAATTTTTTCATCATATTTGCCTTTTATAGGCTGTACTTTACATGTAGCATCTTGGGCTTTTCCATGTGGCACTTGTGCCACCCATGACTTATGTGCTTATTTTTTTGCACATAAGCCATGAGGTTTACAAAATTTTGGCATTTTGCCCATTTTTCATACATTTATTTCTAAAAATTGCATTTAAACTAATTTATTGCCACCTTTTTGGTATGGAGTCGGCCCCTTCTATTCTTGGCCTTGACTTGGGCTTAGGCCCACTTGGCTTGAGCTTGGGCCCGCTTGCTTGGGCTCGAGCCCACTTGGCTTGGGATTGACTAATTTTGACTCGGTCAATCGAGGTGTAATTTTTTATCCCAACAGTGATTCTCTCTTTTCATCAGTCTAGAAGACATCATTTTAGATAGGGTGACTCAATCGCCTGCGGGTGCATTACCATGCTAGGAGTACTTCATTCTAAAATCCTTCAGAATGGTTTCCGAATACCCAAATTGGGACACTTCCCAAATCTAGATCTATCGATATAAATTTAGTTAGCAGAATCCTTGATATATTGTCCATATCCTATATGGAGAAACATCTTATGATAACCAAAATTCTTTATGTAGGGTTAAACCCTGCTTGCAAAGGAATTAAATTCCTAGAATATACGTTCTCCTCTCTCTCTTTCTTTTAATCTAGTTCTTTCCCCAAAATTTTGAGTTTGAAGAACATAATCTCCCCGATGAGAATTAAGTTCTCAACTTGCGAGGAGATTTGCTTTGCAAATCTCAGATCAAATGAAGAACTAAGTTCTTTTTATGAAGGGTCAAATCCTTGTTTTCTTTATGCTAGGCAGAAGAGATACATTTTATCTCTACTATTTTCTTTACCTAGGGTTTGGAAGTGTGAGGATCTTCTTCTTTGAGAAGAGAATTAAATTCTCAGTTTTGTGGAAAACTTATGGGGTTCCTTCCTCCTCGAGACTTAAAGTCTCGGATCCTTTATATAGGGGAAGAAAATTGTTAGTTAGCTTGAGAAGATCTCTCATTTGAGAGACGCCAATTGATTTAATTGGCCTCAAATATTATTTAGGGATTTTATCCACCGTTGAATCTTTGATCCGGTGACTTTTGTTTCACAGAATATATATTATTTTTTTAACAAGATTACGGAAATATTTTCCCATAGATAGAATTTAATCCTATCAAATCGTGACTTTTAATCACCATTGGATTTTTTTAATCTAAGGGTTCAGAATTTATCTTTCTCATTTAGAAAGATCGGGGAAATATTTTCCCATATTAGAACTTAATTCTATTATTGGATTTTTGATCCAACAACTCTATGTTTAACAGAGATAATCTTTTATATTTAAAAAAAATCAAGGAGATACTTTCCCCTTAATAGAATTTAATTCTATCATTTGATAATTTTTAATCACCATTGGATTTTTGATCCAAAGGCTCTGTTTAACAGAGAATATCCCCAGATCTTAGGGAAATAATTTCCATAGAATTTAATTCTACCTGCTATTAATTTGGGCGCTGACGCTCACCTGCTATGCACGTGGGCGCTGCCTAGAATTTAATTCTTTTATAAATAGTCACTCTCGTGGTTTACACGCCGGTGCTCATTTGTGTTCCACGTGAGACGCCGCTATAGTATTTAATCCTAACAGAGCCTGGCGCTGGTGTTCACATAGGAAACACGTAAGGTGCTGCTTGATTTTTTTAATTAAAGAAATTATTTATTATGTTTTTTCGAAGGGAACAATGTGTGAATAATTTCTCACTCTTTAGGGTTATAGAGAGAAGAGTTCGAAGGACGGAAAACTCCCCTGTTCTTCCCTTTGCCCAACATCTTGGAAATTGAACTTCAACCTAGGAATCACAACCCTCTCCTTTAGGATCACTATCATGACATATAGTTGTGACCTAAATGTAGACATGTTGCGGTTGTTTGGCCGAAGGCTAGAACTAAGAACAAAGAATAGAAGGACAAGGTTCAATTAGAACGAACTTAGCGCTTGGAAAGTATTGCTTAAACTCGTAAGTACCCTTTTAAAGTACCCTAATCCACGTTATTTGCGATTACCCTAGCATCAATCTCAAAGAGAAGCACAAAGGAAAGAATACGGATTTTTCAAACTCAACTAACCTAATCCTAACCCTAACAAGACCTTAACTTGACATAAACACAATACATAGGATAGCAACGAACCATCTCATACATTTGGCCATAACTCCTCTAAAAACAAGAACGAAAAATATACCTTCTCTCTGTGAATGTCCCATACTCATCGCGGCTAGTTACGAGCGATATTATCTTGATTGCGGTAAGTAGAACACACAAAAACAATATCAATCAAGTCGAGAGGATCTCGTAAGTGTATCTTTTTTTTCCTTGGGGGTTATGAGGATCCCTAAGTTTCTTTTCCCCTTATGAGTCGTAAGGATCTCACAAGAGTATTTTCTGCTTATGAGTCAAAAGGATCTCGTAAGTGTCGTTCTCCTCAGGTGTCGTAAGGATGTATGAGTGGATCTTTTCCACTATGGTAGCTTGGTTTACAAATGTGGGTCATTCCGAGCGCGGTTTTACCGTAAGTAGGCTATGGATAGTATACGATAGTCAATTTGGAGACCAGCAACAGGGCAATGGAGGCTTAGGAAATAGATTTAGATCCCTGTCACCTAAGGCTTCTAATTTTATTAGCCATGAGGCTCTCATAAATGTATTTTCTCCTTACAAGGCTATAGGATCTCGTAAGTGTATGTTTTTTCCTTAGTGATCATGAGGATCCCCAACTGTCTTTTTCCCTTGTGAGTCGTAAGAATCTCACAAGAGTATTTTCTGCTTATAAGTCGATAGGATCTCGTAAGTGTCATTCTCCTCATGTGTCATAAGGACGCATGAGTGGGTCTTTTCCATAATGGTATCTAGGTTTGCTGGTGTGGGTTGTTTTGAACGTGGGTTTTATCACTAGTAGCCTATGGATTGTATACAGTAGTCAATTTGGAGACTGGCCGTAGGGAAATGGTTTAGGAGACAGGTTTAGATCCCTATAATCTAAAGATTTTCAATTTTATGAGCCGTGAAGGTCTCATAAATGTATTTTCTCCCTACGAGTCAAGAGGGTCTCATGGGAGTATTTTCTCCTTAGGAGTCATGAGGACCCCTATGTGTATTTTCCCTTGTAAGTCGTAAGGATCTCACATAAGTATTTTCTCTTTGTGGTTCGAGAGGACTCACAGGTGATGCTCATCATACATTGGTGGTATTGCTCACCTTTAGTGGGATTTTGTTGAAGCATTTTTTTGAACGAGTTTGCACCATCGCGGGTTTTCACAAGCTTGTAGGCAGCCTCTCTGTTTTTACTCACGAAGCCTTTTCAGGTTTTCATTTATGCTCTTTTTCTTATGGACTGACCTTTATTTAACGAGTTTGCGCCCTTTCGGTTTTTCACAAGCTCGCGGGTAGTCATGTTGTTTTTTTACTCACGGAGCCTTTTCAGGTTTTCATCCATGCCCTTTTTGTTTATGGACTGGCCTTTTTTTTGACGTACTCATCATGTATCATAAGGATACGTGAGTAGGTCCTCTTCTCATTGGTAGCTTGGTTGTCCAATGGAGGATATATTGAATACAACTTCGTTACAAGTGGCCCATAGATTTTATACATCAGTCCATTTGGAGACCGACAGCAAGACAAATGGCTTAGGAGACAGGTTTAGGTCCTTGTCACCTAAGGCTTTTCAATTTTATAAGCCGTGAGGGTCTCATAAAAGTATTGTTCTTCCTACGAGTTGAAAGGATCTCGTAGGTGTATTTTCTCCTTATGAGAAATGAAGACCACTGAGTGTGGGCTTTTTTCGGCACATGCTTCTGTGATGGGTCCACCTTCCAGCCATCGGTCAACATGAACCAGCCCAGCTTGTACCGATATTCGACCCAATTTTTGAATTTGTAGCAGTTTTCAATCGGGTGACTTAAAACCTGATGGTATAGGCAATAAATAGGGCCATTGACCGCATTTTCTTACGCTGGTCTTCGAGGTTCCGGCAAAGATAACATTCAATGCTTCATGACGAGATCAAATATCTTCTTTGTCTTGTTTCGAGAAAAAGAGTATTCCCGCCTCATCTTCTTTTTAAGGGTTTAACGCAAACAGTTTTTAATCTGACGGCTGGGTGCTTTGGAGCCGCCCTATTATTGTTGGGTATTGGCAGCAAACGACGCCTTGTTGTTGCCTTTGTTATTTCGAGACTCCCCTCCTGCAAAAGAGGACGGAGGCAGCTGCAATTGGGAAGTATAATGACTCGTCCCTTCTGCGAACTTTTTTCTTAGGCACAGTCATTTGGCATTTCATAGATGATCATCTCACGCATTGTGATTTCCTCTCCCTCTTGAACAGCTTTTTTATCAGACTGTCAATTGGATCCCCTTGCAGCAGATCTGGAGCACTTGGTGCAGGCCCTGCCCCCTACTCAGCCATGTTGTTTCCAGGCGAAGCGTCTTCTTCTTCATTTTATAAAAAAGAATAAGAAATCATGCAGCAACTTTCTACAAGCTCTTCTTCTTCTATTGGATCTTCTTCTTCAGCACCGCTATCTTCAAAGAGATGCTGGAGGAATTCTATGAATGTAATCGGAGTGTGCGCCTTCTGATTGTATTCTTTTAGCGCATCTATAAATTTTTGAAGATTTGTATGCCAGTCAACAAATTCATTGAGCTGTACATGTTTGTTGTCCTTCTTTTTCGTCTTCTTAGAAGAGTGGACCGGAGGCTTTTCTCCTTGTCGTCAACCTTTGGAGTTTGATGTGGTATCAACATCCCTTCGACGATTTTTAACTTAAGTGAACTTCTCCACTTGATTACGGGGCATGCATGTAGTTCTTTTAGCATCTTCTTAGTTTTTGATAAGAGGACCATTTCCTATGGGCTTTCCGCTATCATTGAGCAAGAGGCCCCTGTCGTATCAGCTTTCTTTGGGATTGCTTTTTTGGCGGATCAACCTTCTATCTGCCCATCAGCATGAATTTTCCCTGCTTATACCGATCTTCGTCCCAATTCTTGAATACGAAGCAGTCTTCGATTGGGTGACTTATAACCCGATGATAAGGGCAATAGTTGGGGTCGTTGACCGTGTTTGCTTGTGCTGGTCGTCGTGGTTCAGGCGACAACAACATGAAATTCTTCATGGAAAGGTCGAATAGATTCTTCGTCTTGTCATGAGGAAAAGAATATTCCCGTTGTTTACCGCCGAAAACCGGAGATGACCAGCGTCGAAACGTCTTGCCTAAATTTGAAGGTAGATGCATTGATATATTCCATCAACCTCTCCAAAGATACTTAGATGATTTAAATCGCCATATGTCGAAGATTTAGATAGATGCGACCGATGCAGCGGACTTCAGATTCCCTCTCAGGGTGAGAGGTTTATTGATTATGGGGTCACATTTTTCTTACAGGCGCGAACCCCTATAGTTAATTACGGTATCACGAACGATAACAACTTTCTACGCTCTAGGTTGTTTACTTTGTGTGTCATGTCTTTTGGTTTATTTAGGTTGCCTTAGATTATATACGGAGACTAATTCTTACGACGCCCGTAGGGCACGGATTAGTCCAAATCCGCATATATATTTTATATTTTGGATGAAGCATTTGCTTGAAAAGGTCCACGTTGGTGTCTTTGTTTACCAACGGGAGTAACCTTAGGTTCATTCTCACATTTGTGAGGTCCATGGGTTCACACGAGAGCTTAATCTCTATCTAAGGACATGTTAGTCTCATTTGAGAACTAAGGTCGACTTAGATGGTTGGGGTATATAGGATTTTCCTGGGGATACATTGTCCCGTTTGAGAACTAAATCGACCTAGGCGTATATAGGCCTTGCCTAGGGATACATAGTGTAACAACCCTAATTTTCATATATATTTTTCTGTACAAATTTTTTTAAATTTTTTTTTAATCCATAAAGAAGTATTTTAATCTGAGCACAAAATATATATAATTAATTATTTTGTTTTTAAATAATTTCATTTTTAGTGTACATAAAATTGTTTTAAAATTAAAGTGTACCTGGAATAATTATTACTGCTGATATCATTTTAAGTATCTACTTTTCTACAATAATCACAAGAAGGAGCTTGTAGCTCACTGGTAACACCTTGCACTGCTGAACCAAGCCACCAGAGTTTGAATCCCATGCCCCACATAATTTTTATATCATTTTGTTTTAATTTTTTTGGAAGGTCAACAGTCAAACAGCCATAACTCACAAAATTGATACAGTATATAAAAAAATAAAGTACACCATAATTTCCCCCAAGTGAACCCTACCGAACGAGCCCCGACTCGGCCCCAAGTCGGCCGGCGGCTCGGCCGAATCGGCCGGCGCCGCCGGCCGGACTCAGCCGGTTGGCCGAGTCGTCAACACGGAAAAATTCCGTGTTGACTTGGTCAATACCCCTGCATACTTTAATTTTTCAGAACTGTTACCAAATTCCCATTACACCTCCTTTAATCCCAAATTTAATGAAAATTTAATGAACTTTTACATTTTTTAATATTTTTTTTAATCCAAACCCTAACCCTAGCCTAGCCCTATATAAACACCCCTACCCTCTACTATTTCACCTCACAACTCTAAGTCCACTCTCCCAAATTCTCAAGAGAACTCGGTACAAAGAGTGAGAAGCGAAGCGCTGCCGAAACCGACGATAAATTCCGGCGACCGCACTAGGATCCTTCACGACGTTTCGACGCATCGACAACCCACCTTTTCCTTAGCCTCCTTAGGTCGTCCAAACTTGTAAGTCCCATCCTTCTCTCTTTTCCATTTCTTAAAAATACGGAATTACGAACCCCGACGGAAATCGGAACAAACCGATTTCCGATTCGGTTTTTCTACAAAATTCCACTTGTCACCTAATTCATAATACCTAAACATATCCATGATGACTATTAATCACATAGAAACTAATTTAAATAAAAGTTTCTCACATGAAATGATAGCTTTCTTGTAAAATCGTATTCTTTTCACAAAAATACCATAAAGTTTATTTTTCTTGTTCTAATCAAATCCCTCATTCCTAAACATGTTCATCTTGATAAATAAACTTATAGAAATCAATTTGAATGAGTTTTCACACATGAAATGATAACGTTTTGAAATACCGTATTCTTGCGCTTAAATACCATCAAGTTTAATATATCATATTTAACCTCTAAAATTTCATTAAATCTTAAAATAAGTCACGGGGTAATGACCTACCTCTACACACACACCAATATAACACTAATTGATAAACGTCAAAACATAGAATACGAAAATACAAGACTTTTCACTAAAATACCATCATCTTTATAAACCTTTCTTGAAAGTTTTAAGTTGTACAAAATTCTAAAACAAAATCTTTTAAAATGAAAATACGATTTGTCATGGACATCGATCGTTTATCTAAACTGACTTTGTGGTGTCTAGGCAAGTGTGTCTAGGCTAGTGGTTTTTAATTAGGCCCACTATTGTGGTTCCTTCCCACTTACCTGGCACTTACCTGGCCGTAATTGGCGGTGAAGAGGCGATTTGAGGCTTCTAATGACTTATCGTTTAGACCTTAGAAATAGGCTAGTTGGTTTAGGAAACCCTAGAAACTAAAATACGGAAATCTATACCCTTTTACAAATAAATACCTTATACTTATGAAACCGTTTTTCTAAATGAATAGTATTTATTAAACCTAAGCAAAGCGCCACTACAACCCACTTTTGGGGAACCCGTTAGGGATAGTACGGTTCATCGTGCACCCGCGGGCTAGTAGTGCAAGATTCAGACCTTCGCAAGGAGCATTCGGTCTCGAAAGGTTTGAAATACGACATTTAAGAAAAATGAGATTTTTGAAAATAAATTATTTATTTAAAATTATTCATGTGTTAATATATATATAATTATCATTTAAATACCTATTTTATCATAAGATAAAGTTTCCCTTTTTTTTCTAAAATTTACAAGATTAAAGTTACATTAAAATACCACGAACTTCAAATAAATCAATTAATACTTTTATTAGGATATTTTCACTAGAATAACACAAATAAAATTCACACTCATTATAACTATAAAGACGAATAATAAATACTTGAGGTGTATTTTTAAAACTATACAATAGTACTTTTTACATAAAACCCCCTCAAGTTTTATAAATTACAATAAGGACCCTAACAAGTACAGAACTTCAAATTACCTTTCTTTTAGTCTGACTCGGATTAGAGTCTGACTATTTCTGACTTGAATATGATTCAAGTCAATCTATATTCTTTTATATTCCAACTCAATATGAATACATGAATCCCTGAATCCAGTTAACAATCTATATAACTTGACTGAACCGAATCATGGATATATTCCTTTTACATGTTTCCCAGTATTCCCTTTACATGACCCTACGGTTATAACCGGTTCCTGATATCATGGTTTCGGTCAGTCAGTTAATCAATCTTACAATCAATACAATTTTACAAGATAACAATACAAACAAGATATCGCGGGGTTTAAGGGGTAGATTGGTATGGAAGGTGTTAAAGGTGGCACGAGGTGGTCAGATTAAGACACCTAACCTGAATCCCATTGCTGTTGTACCGTGGCATAACGGTTCCTTGTACTATAAGTGCCTTAGTCTCTGGCAAGTGAGGCTCCCCTCGTATACACTGGCATCCTTCTGTACCAAGCTACAATAACAGCGTTAACACCATACTACTATAATATGACAATACAATACGACATTATGAGCTACTCTCTCTCTCTCTCTTACTCTCTGTCTATTTCTTCTTTATCTTTGGGACTTACCGAGCGACCTGTTCGCTGACGACATTCTATTTCTTTCTTCTTTGAATGTTGTCGGGTGCGTTGGATCAAGCTGAGATCGAGCCCATCGGTGAAGATTTGGAGCAGTTCCACGAAGATTCCGAGCTCTAGATATTATATCTTGTTCTTTCCAGTATTTTCATTTTCTATTATGCCACTGTTTAGGCATCGCTTTTCATTTCAGTTGTAATTTCTTTTCATGCATTGTACAAAGAATGTTATTAATAAAAGTTGCTGTTATTTCTATATCATTCGTCTCTTGTGATTTACTTTATATTGCTTAGTTACGCTAAGCGTATGTACTTCTGAGTATATACGTAGCGGGCCTCGTCGCATCGACTTCACCGTACACTGGGAAGCGGGACGTGACACATAGTCTTATTTGAGAACTAGATCGACTTAGGTATATATAGGCTTTTCCTAGGGATACATAGTCTCATTTGAGAACTAGATCGACCTAGATAGCATTAGAATTTTGTTCTCAGCAGATCATTAGATCACATGGAAGTTTAAGTTTCAAGACTTAGCCAATTTTCTAAGCCAAGGGTCTATTTGGCGCTCATATATACTTGGCGCCAGCGCTGCTCCAGCGCAAATGCGTTGCACATGGCGCTGGCGCTGCTATCCTCTATTTGGCGTGCGGCGCTTGATAGGACATGATATGGGATCGGCGCTTAGCGCACGTATATTGCACTTGGTGTAGCACAGCATTGAGAGCTTAAGCTCCGGCGCAATGGTTGGAAAATCAACTTTGGTGTTAGCGCCCGTGCAATGCACGTGGCGCAGCGCTAGGGTTTCGGGAGCTTAAGCTCCATCCTCTTCGGAACAAAAAAGGTTAATCTTTCAGAACTTGACTTTCATGAAGCTTAAGATTCTGTAAAATGATCTTTTGATCATCAACATCAAATTTTTCATGATCTTAGGTCTTATTTGTTGTTTATACAATCATAGTCTTGATGACTGGTCTAGTTCACGGTGGACACTCGGACCTCATGAAGCTTAAGCTTCGATTTTCTTCGATCTTGATGATCTTTCATCTTGTGGTGGAGGAATACCAAGATTCTTCCTCCAAAATCTTAGATCTTGAGATTGGATCTCCCATGAGAGGTTAACCTCTTATCCAGAGGAGATTTCTCTCATGGATCTTTAATCCGAAGGAAGAACCTAGGGTTCTTGAGAAGCTTAAGCTTCGTGGATAGGTAAAAGGAGAGATTTTTCTTTATTTCTTTACCTAAGGATTGAAGAAGATGAAGAATTTTATTGGTAGAGGCTTAAGTCTCTTATGCATCTTATAGGGGCTTCTGTGTGTATGGAGATAAATCTCCTAGGCTATTTATAGGACAGAATAATGGTTGAGAAAGTTGAGAGAATCTCTCATTTAAGAGATCTCAATTGATCCTATGATCAACCGGGGTGCTTAAACACTATTAGATCTTTGATCCATAGGATTTTCTAATTTTAACAAATTATCTTTCTGTTTTAGAAAGATAAAGGAAAGTATTTTTCAAAATAGATCTTAAACTCTGAAGGATGCGCTTCACCATATAAATGCGCCTGCGCTACGTGCGTTGCACGTTTGGTGCTGGCACTGGCGAATGTTCCTGCCCAAACAATGGGCTCAGAACTTAAGCTCCATGTCGGCCAGGGCAGCGCCAAGGCCACTTTGGCATAGGTAGCGCTAATGCCTTATCGACTCAAATGGAGCTGATACCCATTGGTGCAAACAAGTGTCAATACATGTCTGGCGCCGCATTACGTGCAATGCACGTGGTGCCAAGCTTTGAAGCACCCATTTCATTAAAGCTAAAGATTTGTTTTACAAAATTAATTTCCATTATCTTTCATAAACAGAAAGATATATGACTTTTTAACAAGAAATCTTCTGCATATTTTCTAAAACAAGTAAAATATTGACTCTATTAACAGAATCTCTTGAATCAAAAATCCAATGATAGTTAAGTACCCGGCTGATCTTAAGATCAATTTAAGAGATCTTATATGATAGATCTACTCTACTTGCCTAACCATCCCCCTCCTATAAATAAGAGATGGGGGTAAAGACATCGAGATAGAGAGAGAGAGACCCCCCATAAACTTGAGGATAATAAAAAATAAAGACCTAAAGTCTCCTTTGCAAATTTTCGTTCTTCTTCCTCCCAAAAATCGAGGTAAGGAGATTAATCTCCGTAAAAAAAAGAAGATTAACCTTCAATAAGAACTCAAGTTCTTCCTCTGAATCATAGATCCTTAAGTCAAATCTCCTCGATGAGAACTCAAGCTCACATAAAGGGATTTTTGATCTTAAGATTTAGGGTTTGAAAAAGGATTTAAGAAAACTTCTCCACAAAACAATACGAAAACATCAAAATCCTAAAGATTGACATGGAAAAATTGAAGTTTAAACTTCAAAAATACTCCAATTCATATCATGAAAGAAAAACGAAATCCAAGATCATAAAACACTGATCTTGAAGGTTTTAATGGCCAAACAGCGCATTAAAAAAGAAGCTTAAGCTTCAAGAAACTTAAGTTTCTAAATTATAGAGATTAATATCTGGAAAACTTTAAGTGTTGTGCCCCATGTGCCGTGCACGTGGCGCCAGTGCCAAAAAGAAGATATGCCATGTAGGCATGCACCACGTGATATGCACGTGGGCATGGGCCAAGTTGACAAGCCTCGCCAAAAGGAACTGCACCAAGGAATGTTGTGCCAGAGCTTAAGTTCTTCATTTAACTAAGCCGAGCTGAGCCGATGCTTATGTGGTGCGCTAAGCACTCGTTTCGTCCCACTGGGCGCCACGTGAATGACATCTAAGCAAGCACTAGAGCCCTATGTCCAAGATAGCTTAAGCCGAGCTGATGCGCCAATCTTATGTGCGTCTGTAACAGTTTGAAAATTATAAATATTATTTTATAATTTAAATTTAGGCATTATGAGTTTTTTGAAAATAATACCGAGTATGGATTTGGGTTTTACGGATTGACATCCGTATGTATATTTATTTTTGGGAATTGGTAAATGTAAGATATTTTGAAAATGATAAGTAATTTTTATTTAGGAAATGATATAGTATTTTGTGTTTATTGTATTATTAAGATAGAGAGAGAGAGACATACCCTCTCACCATACCTATACCCTCTCTCTTCCTCCTCTCATCATCCCATCTCATTTCTCTCTCCTCCAAAATATCCCCCATCTCTCTCCAATGTCTCTAACTCTCAAACACCCAAACCAAAACCCATCCTCCTTCAATCAAAAATTCAATTTTTCCTTATCTAAACCCATCAAGAATTCAAGTGAAAACACTACAACTTCCAAGTTCTTGAAGTGGACATCCCTAGAGCTTGGGTCTTCACTTTTCATCACTTCAAATTGGTAAGAACCCCTCTTTAATTCAAGATCTACATGTTTGGATATGTTTAGCCATAGAAAAATATAGTTTCTATATTAAAAATGGTATTTTTATGGGTTAGATTCTTTGTAGTTTAGTCTTTGAAGTGATCCACTACTAGTGGTGAATTGAGTATGGTTTACTTGGTGACTGCACTCTATTTTGAGAAATATAGGGTATTTTAGTGCAAAAGAATGATTTTTAAGGTTGTGGAATTTTCTAGTTTTTATAGAGTTCGTTCAGAAAAATCCTACTTCATACGTCTACTCATTTAAGCTTCAGATGTCTGCCTCATATATAATTTTTATGTTTTCCTTCTTTAGACATCTGTTCCTGTAACATTTCAGAAAAATAAAATATTATTTTTGGAAATTAAATAATAAAATAATAAATATTATAAATATTATAAAAGTATAGAAATTAGTTTTAAATGGAATAGTATGATTATATACATATAGTTTGGAAAATAATTGAAAATTTATATAAATTATTAATTATGAAAGTATTTATTTGTTTTGGGAATTTTATAAGTTATTATCCAATTACTTATATATATGTTTAATGTTTAACTTAATTAATATTTTCTAATTATGAATTAAACTAAGTTAATTGTTAAAAATCATGTTTTTGTATCATGACATGCAACATATCATATTGTAACAATTGTTCTTATTGATAACCATGGCTTCATTTGATTTTAAATGGTTTTGTTTTTTCCGTAAAGAAAAAGAAAAGATAAATAAAGAGGGTGGAGACAAGAGTATGGTTGAGAGAGGGAGGGAGAGAGAGCGAGAGAGAGAGAGAGAGAAAGAAGGGGAAAGTTCTACACCTTCCAAGCATTTTCTTCACCTCCTCATACTCTTCATTTTCTTCATTGTCTTTCTCTTCTTCATCTCCTCCATTTTCCCTAATTCCTCCACCACCTCACTACCACCATACAACACCATCAAACCTCCACTAAAACCCCATACAAACTTCACAAATAATGTTCCTCACATCACTACAAACACCATGGTAGGATCAAGTTGGGACTTTGAGCACTTTGGCCATCCTAGAATATTCTTTACTTGCTCTAGGAAGGTAAATCCCTCACTTTTAGTTAAGTGTTAAGTTTTCCTAATCTCTTATAGTAGTTTAGAGCTAAACAAGTGTAGGTTAGTGATCTTGGAAAATTCTAAGAAGAGATTTATTGGATGTTTTGAGTTGTGAAAGTGTATTTGAGACTCAGTTAGTGACCACAAACCCTTTTAGTGAAAGAATTCTGGATCAAACTGAGTTTATAAGTCCTAATCATGAACTTGGAATTTTTCGATATCGGGTTTTTATGAAAATGTGATGATCAAATAGGATTTGCTATAACTATGGGACTCTGAAAAATAGTTAGCAAACACAGAGATATGTGCAGGCTATTTGGAAGCTACCCCTGAAACCCGAGCCCCCATCTCCCGATCATGGATGCAGATTTATTGAATATGGCCACAAATTGCGGCCACATTTTTTAGTTAGGGTGTGGTTTTTGGTTCATAGATCAATCTTCTGATAATTAGGCCTACCGTATATGTAAAATGTCCCAATTTCACCTGAGTAAAAATGTGGAAGTGTTTTTTCAAGTTGTTGTTTTTGTTTTGCGACTTTTATTGACTTGAGTTTTGGTATTTGAGTTTTAAATCGTTCATTTGAAGTTTGTACGTCGACGTCGAGAGTTGTTTGGTTATTCTTGCATGTGTAGACCATAAGTTCTAACCTATGTATGTTTCGTTTGCCGTATCGATTTCCCGGACTTGATTTTGATGTCGACACGATGTGCGTTGAACTGTAGGTACTTTCGCGTGGACTTCGGAACAACAAAGGAGAGCAAGGCGTTCATCGACTTTGACTAGAGCGAGAATAGTAGGTGAGTGGTTGTAGATCTATGGGGCGTATAGCACCCCCGCAACCGTAGATTAGGGTACTTATATATATATATATATATATATATATATATATGTCAAATGATACTTAGCTAATAGGTAACTAGGAGACTATAGGTTAGAATAAGCGTACTCGTAGGAATGTATATCCTTAGCCATATTTCTCATAGTCTTGAGCCTTTGGGATATATGTTGCCATACACGCGCGCGTGCACACACATACAAACACTTGGTATGAGATGTGTGTATATGTATGTGTATGTATGTGTGTTCATACACACACACACACACACATAGATACATACATACATATACATGTAAGATGAAGATATGATATGTTAGATGGATATGAGTCGATATGATCGGACATGATGTCATGAGATTATAATATATGATTTGAGATTGGAAACACCATGTTATGATATGAGATATTTTATGATCAATGAGTGATATACATATAACAAGTGACGACATGTGACTAGATGAAATGATAGAATGTGCGTTTCCATAGATCCGTACCCTTGAATTATGATATCATACGATGGATTATATCATACGAAATATGATATATATATATATGATAATTGACCCGTACTCTTGATTTGAGGATATCATACGATGGATTATACCGTACGAGATATAATATATGATGATTGATCCGCACTCTTGACTCAAGGATGCTGTACAAGGGACTGTACCATACGTGATATTATAAGGCTGGATCGCCGACTGATGGATGTATCGACTCGGAAATGTTATAGATTTCTAATCACTTTCGACTCAGGATTAGTTTAGCCTTTTAACCAATTAAGTAGATATTAAAATGTAATTAGAGCCATACCTATTTTCAAAACTAACGAATCGTATGCATTTTCAAAGGACAAACCCAAAAGATGCTATGGATTTTCAAATGGTATCTTTTTCTCAAAAACACTGAAGCCCCTATTTTTTTAAAAACAACGATTCGTACTATTTTAAAAAACTATAACTGTATGGCTCGTATGTAGCTATATATATTTGATATCGTTGAGTTTACTATTTACTTTTCTGCTATGCTCATATTATTCTCATTGCATTTTATATATACATGTTCTTTGCATTATCTTTTATGACCGCATCTGCTAGGACACATGCGCCATTACCAATGATGCGCATGTTGCATGTACACTTACTTGACGGCTCACACACATTATCATCGGTAATTGACATGCCACGTACACATTGGAAATCGTCACTTCATCATATAACCTAATAACTTGTAGCTTATTAGTATTGATTAGTACTTATTACCTCACATGCTAGTTTAGATATTGCATTTCTTACTTAGTTAGATGCCATATTTATATATACATTCTGGTTATGCACTGTAGATTGGCTCTGTGCCGGTATTCATTGTTTCATTATTAGCTCATGTTTATGAGATTTCGGTTTTCATGAGATTTCTGGATTTGGGAAAACGCATGTGAATTTTGAAAACATATGATCATTTTAAAAGAAAAATATGGTTTTCCTTGATATGATGTGTGGCGTCCGCCATGAGTTTTCTCGGTTCTGAGCTATATGTATACCCGATTCGAGATGAGAGGAGGCACCGTCTACGGGTAAATGGTGGACCCAGTGCGGTATCCCGGGGCAAGAAGATCACATAGAGAGAAATTGAGCACGGCAAGAAAGCACTACCGACTGATGATAGTTTAGCTCGGCTGATATCCGGAGGATACCGACCGGACTCATGAGATCAGATGGATATGAGGGCCGATCCAATGAGACGGCCTCCAAGATATGAGGATTATGTGTCGTTGCTGGTCACGGTTTTTTATGATGTTTTCGAGTGTCGATACTGGTCACACAGGTTTTATCATGATTTGGTATGTCGTTGATGGACACACATCGGATGATACATTTATACTCACACATATTTTTACATATGATATGGTACTACCTTATGACACGGACACGAGTATATTGGTATTACACTTATCCTTATACTATTACCCTTGTTACCACTCGATGTCATTATATTATTATTATATTACTGTATGACCTAAGAGATCGCCATACATTCGATTTCTACCCGGTGATGTCTTCTACTCACAAGTTGGCAACTCACTCCCGTTGTGCCACAGTTTTCTTATAGATTTGACCGCGCAGGTTCCGTAGTGGCTTTGCTGGCACACCGCTTTCTTCTAGATGATTGCTTTGGTAGTTTAGGTGCACTTGCATCGTGACCGCCATTTGTTCTTTTATATTTATTCAATTGTATCTAATTAAAAGCTCCATCAATCAGACCATGTATATTTGGTAGATTTAGAAACCACAGTTTGTATATTCTTTCGTACTTAGAGTCACGCTCATGTATCTATTCTTGTTTTTGGTTTCTTGATGATGTTTTGGATTCTTATTTTCCTTCTGTGTTTGATCTTCGCCTTTGGCATCGTATACCTATATTTGTGTGTTGTTTCTGTCAATTGGCGAAGAGCTAGCTCCCGCTAGGGGATGCCTATTATTATTGTTGCTATATATTGGTTTTGGTTCAAAAATTACAAAGGAGATGCTGCCCAAATTTCAAATGGCGAAAATGTTTTCAACTATAGTATATAATCCACTTGTGTTTTCATATAATATTACTTATGCATTTAAAGAAAGAACCAGATTTCATTATACTTTTATTTCAAAACGACACCTCCACTATTTTTCCCAAAAAGGTTTAGATTTCTGGGCTTTTGGCTTACTTGAATTAGGTGGTGTCCTATAGAATTCACATGATTCAAGTACCAGTTACGTGCCTTTTCCGGGTCGTGACAAAGTTGGTATCAGAGCGTTAGGTTTAAACTTGGTTCGAGTCTAGGTTTGACTATGCGAAATCTAGGTCGTATATATATTTCAAAACCTAGGCTTGACCTTAGGGAACTTAGACTTGACTGAGGGGGTATTAGGCCCGAACTTTCATCGTGTAAGTTGACCTTGGTTGATGGAGTAGGTAATTTAGGTAGAGTGATGTACGGTGTGTATTTTCCGCGGCATACTTACGATACGCTACTCCACTTAAGTAGCCTTAGGATGTATATTTCTTAGGCACTGTATTTCTATTCGTTCCTATGATCTATCCTCATCGATTTCGGATTGTGGTTTCTGTTACCTTGGATACATGAGCAGAGAGAGCTGTGGCTAGAGATATGGTCAAAGCGAGCTCGTCAGGGATGAGGACTGACCAGGATGTATTCCGGTGATGTACGAACGTGTTGATTTATTATTTTACTAGGATTTCTCGTTGACACGAACGTTCGGGATCTGCACCAGATGATCGGGCCATTGCTAGAGGCCAGCCAGATTGTGAAGATTGTTAATGTACTGTCTACTTCAGATGATTGTGGCATTGTCTACCGTGCGGACAAATGAGCCAGTTGTTGCCGAGTTTGATAAGATATCGCCCATAGACTTTTGAAGCTAATACCGCATGAGTTTATAGGCATGGATGTGATAGAAGATCGCTAGTCACCCTTGGATAAGTGACTAGGACATTTTGTTCGTTTGGATGCTCCAATGAGAGGTCATCAAATTGACTAGCTTCAGTTATAAAGGGACTTCACTTAGACGTGTTGTGAGCCGATCGGGAAGGGACGAGCAAAAGCGTATTACTCCGATGACTTAGATGAGTTTTCAAGGATGTAATTAGCCAGATGCCTTCTACAGGGTATTAGAAACACTGAGTTCATAGCTTAAAGAGACTCTGGATATGACTATAGCCAAATTTGAGCACAGTCCACACAGTTATGAAGAGATGATTCCGAATTGATCTATATTAAAAGGAAGCGGAGTAAGAAATTTGTGCAAGATATTAACGAGTTGAAGTTCCTCTCCGTTGATGTCAGAGACCTGATACGCACGCAGAGTCATTGGGTACGGCCATAATTCTAGGGGAAGGTCATGAAAAGAATGCAGTTGTCCCGGAATGAGAAACGAATTATGTAAAGAGTGCCAACTTCCGGGCAGTCCGGCAGAGATGAGATTGGAAGAGGCCATGGCAGATACTTTCCATAGTACTTCAGCAATGAAGATTTAGACCCAGGATCGGTTATATAGTATGCACTCAGTAGGCCAAAGGCTGCAATCATTGACGTGCTATATTACAAGTGGCCATGTAAATTAGCCAGGAGATCTTCAGAGAAGCGCCACAGTGGGACTATTTCCGTCACTACTCCCTAACGGCTATCAACCCGAGGAGTCGTGCAAATGGTAATCCATAAAGAGAAATGAAAACCTAAGAGTAGAGGACGCTAGACTGTGGGCAGGAGACAAGTAAATATTCTTGCTCTGCCAGCCCTGGTGCACTGACACTTTTCGACATTAAAGGAGGTGTATCTCAACGTCAGTTATTTATGAATTGTGTCTTGGTGATTCGGATATCGCGTTTCCATCGTTTTGATTCTGGCATTTTGAGGATTTAGTTTCATGATTGATATTTCCTATGTGCTCCACAATTGCACTTGAATTCGTAATTTTATGTATCAGTTGTACTGATTTCGTTTTCTTGCATATCCATTGCACTCGATTTTGATTTTATGCACTCCGAGATACTTGATTTTGATTTCATGTATGTAGTATGCACTTGATTTTTATTTATGCATTCGGTGTAGTTTACACGCGCTTTCAGTACTTGATATGGGTTTTTGTGCAACTAGTTACACACGTTTACGAGTTCATATACCATGGTATACTTGATTTTGATTTGGTGCATGTTGTATACCATTGATTTTGATTTTTGATACACCCGATATTCGTTTTCGTGCACCCTATTGCACTAGATGCTTTCATCCGGACCTGACGCACGCGATTTAGTTTCTTGCGCACACTTGGCGCACTTGATATGATTTCGTACACACCGGATCCACTTAATCAAGATTCTTAGTGCATATTAGATGCACTTGATATTTTTGTCGTACACACCCGTTGCACTTGGCAGATACTTTCGTGCACATCCATTGCACTTCGTTTTTGCTTCTGTGCACATTCCTGGCCCGTGTATTTGATTTCGCTTTCCGTGTGCACCAGACGCACGCGGTATTTTTGTATACACTATTTGAGATTGATTTCTTTCGACCATCGTGTTTTTATAACATATATTATATTATATAGTAACTGAGCAGGACTAGTCTGAGGACAGTACTAGAGTATTTTTGCATACAACGATGTTTACCAAGGGGATTTCAAAAAGGAGCTATAGTCTCAATATTTTTCTATATGTCCATGAGCGAAACGAAATTTTTTTACAAAGGAAGCCCTTCCAAAATCATTTTCAAAAGGCGGGACGTATACGTTAAATAAAAGATATGTAAATATATATAGCTATTTTCTTACAAATGAACGTCCGCTACTTGTTCCATGATATGCGCATCGCACGGATAATTGAAAAAGATTTTGCATGCACTTTTATTCAGTTGTTTAGACAATTTCACAATGACGCGTACCATATATATGTTATAGTCCTAATTATATTATACTTGATTTTTAAGAATGGATTTTGAAACTGGTGTTTTCGCATTAACTCACATGATAGCGTGATGCTTGATGGAGTTCCGATTTTGAGTTTTGCACTCGTTTTCATGCGCATGTGTTGCACTATGATATATCTGTTGGAGTTGCTTAGCACCCTTACTAGGTTTTAAGAAGCATCAAGTATGCAGTTTTAAAAAATATAGAGTGCTAATCAACTCGAACCTAGAATCAAACTAGAGGACTAGGGTTTAACTAACAAGTATCACGTACAAGAAAGTGACTAACACTAAGAGAAAAGAAATACAACCTTTGTAGACCTCTCCTCCTTTTCTTTAGCTCCGTGTAGATGTTCTTGACTCCTTGGTTCCACTCGAAGCTTGAACACGTCTTCTTGAAGCCTTCGAAGTCCACGATGATTCACCACGGAGTTCCTTTCACTCAAGCTCTTTGCTTCACTTGACCTAAGTAGAAGTGATGCAAACAACCTATACAAGTGGGCTAGACTAGTATAAATTGATGAAGTGGGTATTAATCTCACTAAAAAATCCTTTCTTTTTATTTCTCTTTACTCACTAGAAAATGTTAGGGAGCTTGGAGGAAGAAGGAAATGGAAATGGCTATGCTTGAGCTTAAGAAAAGATAAGCACAAGAATAATTGAGAGAGAGAGAGTCATAATCACTCTTAACTAATGGCATGGAAAATATCTAGATATTTTAATTATTGATTTAGTGGAGGATTAGAAAACAAACCATGATTACAAAGATATTTAGAAGAAGTGTGTAGAAGATAAATATCAATCATGGATTTATTATCTAATTTCCATTAACACAAAAACAATAAAATATCATAAATGTTTCCATGTGAGTCTAGTATAGCCATCTCCAATGTATCATCAACCATGAGTCAGAACAATTAGAAAAGAAATTGAAGTCCTGAATTAGGTTTTGATATTATCGGTAACCGCTGCACATGGACGGCAGGATTTGTGTTTTTTTCAAAGACGATTACCGTGTTGATAACACCGTTTGTTAAGTTGTCTATCTTAAATAGGCAACCACCCATATCTCCGGCTCCCTGAGGCTCAAGAGTCCGGTCCCTCTTAAACCTATATTTACTAGGGTCCTTATTGTAATTTATAAAACTTGAGGGGGTTTTATGTAAAAATAATTTTGTATAATTTTCAAAATACACCTCAAGTATTTCATTATCGTCTTTAGAGTTTTCATAGATGTAGATTTTATATATGTGACATTTCTAGTGAGATAAACCTATTTTTTTCATAATATAAGGTATTTAATTGTAAAGAATTGAACTTGTATAGAATTGCATGGTATTTTCACGTCAAGTGATTGTTTTGATTTAGAAAAGTTGGAATATTTATATTATATCAAAAATAGATATTTTGATGATACATATATATATTTATTTATATAAAATAATTTTAACTTATTATTTTTCTAGAAATCTCATTTTTCTTAAGATATTTGTATTTTTAAATCATTCGAAACCGAATGCTCCTTGGGGAGGTTTGAATCTCGCACTACTAAGCCAAGGAATGTGCGATAATCCGCACCATCCCTGATGGGTTCCCAAAATGGGTTGTAGCGGCGCTTTGAAAAGATTTGTAAAAATACTTAATCTTATAGAAAACGGTTTTAATAGTAAAAGGTATTTAATTATAAATTCGTATTCCCGTATTCTATGTCCCCGAAGGGCATCGTGCTATGTTTCATATGAGTGTTGTGAAGAGATAGGTCATTATCTCGTGATCTATTTAAAGGTATAGAAATGAAATATGATGTTTAATATCAAAACTAAACTACATGGTATTTTTCTGAAAAAGTACGATAAAAATTGTAATATGAAATATTTTGCTATGCGACTTGATCAACATATTTTGTTAATGATCAAGATGTAAAAGTTTGATATGGTTGTGTTTAATGAAAATTGCACTTTTTAAAGAAAAACGAATCGGAAGTCGGATTAACTCCGCTTCCGTCGGGTTTTAGAAATACAAGTTTTAAGAATAGAGAATAGAAGAGGGAGGAGGGACTTACTGGCTTTTAGTTTAGAGGAGAGGAAGGGGAGTGGAAGTAGGTTCCAGTGCGTCGTTTCGCCGCCGGAAACTCCTAGCGTTGTCGTCGGAAGTTTGCCTGAGTTTCGCCCTTCGCTAACTCCACTTGTACACAAAAAATCTAGAGAGTATTCTTGAGAGTTTAGACAGAATTTATGAGTGAGGGGGGGGGGTGTTTAGGGGTGGTATTTAGAGGGTAAAACTAGGGTTAGGATAGGTGAAAGGGTGTGAAAGAAAATGTATTAAATTTTGTATTAAAAATTGATTTAATGGAGTTTTAAAGAGTTCTGTTAGTGTGCAGAAAATTTAAAGTGTATAGGGGTTATAAGAAGCCAAAAAGTCACAGATGTCATGAAGGGAATCAACTGATCCGACTCAGTTCGGCCGATCCAGCCGCGCCGCCGGCCGAGTCACGGTGAGTCGGGCCGGGGATCGTCGCCGTGGGTCGCTCGTCGGTTGGTTTACACAGTAGGGTAGTTTGTTTTATATGTGACTTTTGGTTTTATAGGTTTATCATGTGTAGACTCTTGGGCTTAAAAAAAATTTAAAAGAAAACAATATTAAAAATAATGTGGGTGATGGGATTTGAACTCTGGTGCTTTGGTTCAGCAGTGCAAGGTCTTACCAGTGAGCTACAAGCTCATTCTTCCTATTAAAAAGTAAAACAAACTTATAATTTATGCTCAGGAAAAAGTAGCTCTTTCTGTATTTTTGAAAAATTGTATAGAAAGTTTAGGGTTGTTACATTCCACCCTCCTTATAAAAAATTTCGTCCTTGAACTTTGTAAAAGGAAAGTATAACAGATTCAAGGAAAGTTTGGTGACTGAAGTGCAAATTGATACAAGGGTTTTAAAAATATGAAAGAGACTTACTAGTGTTACCTTGGTCAACTGTCTCGGCTTCTATGGCTGCTAAGGTGTAAGCCTGTCGCCGGGGCACGTTTCTCCTAGCTGGGGGCACATTCCTCTGTCCTCGAGGCATGTTCCTCAGTGCCTGTTGGAATTGGCGAGTAGACGGTGCATGTGGTGAAGCAGGGAGTGCAAGACGAGGTGCAGGAGCCTGGATAGCTGGTCACTGTGGGTAGTTGGTGGGTGTGTGAGTTGGGTTGCTATTATAATGACAGTTTCCAATTCCGTGATTGGATGCACCATAAATTATACACATGCCTTTTGCGCGCCTACAGTCCTTCCATAAGTGTCCCTTTCTCCTGCAGTAGTAGCAAAAGTCTGGACTCGACCGATTATTGGTTTCTTCAGTTCTCCTAGGTTCGAACGATGGCCTGGAAGAGGCTCCTCCTGCCATTTGAGTGGCAGGGCGCTTCAAACTGGCAGATTAAGGTCTGCCCTTCCTCTTCACCACTGCCTCGTATCTTCGGGCAGCCCTCAAAGTCAAATCATGGGTTGGGAAATCATATGTAGCTAGAGAAGCTTGGATTTCTGGGTCCAACCCTCGCTGAAATCTTCGCTCTGATCTCAGCAGTCGGTATGAGATGGGCCGCAAACCGACTGAGCATAATGAACTCGGCATCATACCCATCTACTGATTTTGTCCACATTGAACCTTGTTGTAGATGGATGAACTGTTGTTCCTTATCGAACCTGGCAGTCTCAGGGAAGTACTTTGCGTTGAACATGTCTCGAAAAGTCTTCCATTCGATGGGTTGATCAAGACGGCTTTCTTCCGCCTTCCACCAGACCCGTGTATTGTCCGTGAGCTGTAATTTCGCAACACGAACCGAAGCTATTTCTGGCACTTGTGTCGTTGCCAGATCATTTTCAATGCTCTGAGCCTATTCTTCAGCTTCTAGAGGGCTCTCTTTTCCTGCAAACTGTTTGGGGTGCAAAGCCCTGAATTGCTTCACCCCAGATGCTTCTGCTTCTGGTCAGTTCATCAGGATAGCAGTCTGCGGCTGCTGTCCTTTCAGGAAGCTGTGGATCGCCTCAAGCAGAACCGTCTGCTCGTTGATCGGAGCAGGGACGGCAGGTGTAATCGGTAGTGGAGGTGGAGTGTTGTTGAAGTTGGTGCTGGTGTTGTTTGGGGAATCCAGAACCTTGAATGAAAAATTGGGTTAGGACAGATTCAAAATATATTAAATAATATGATTCAAGGAATGTGAATTGTAAAGAATGTTTTAGTTGCTAGTTCTTGTGTTATATTGCTTGAGTTGTTCACACAGAGCAGAACTGCATGGTAGGGTTCCATTCAGCTCTGGCCTGCATGGGCCACCAACAAAACCTGTCACGCCCCGCTTCCCAGTGTACGGGCAGAGGACGCGACGAGGCCGCTAGTAAATGTTGGAGATAGTGCCCTCAGAATAAATTATTGGATCACAGGCACGTGATTGCAATGATTGAGGGGAGGACCTGTCCCAGTAGAACAGTCTTACTCAAGATGATAGTATGCTATCTGGTTTATCTTTATCATCGTGTACTGCTTTAGGTGACCTTATGAGTCGCTATTACACGTTGATAGAGCCCCTAGGATTCTTTCTTGACTACCAGCAGTATGAGGGCGATCATATAAGTGAGAGCTGGAGTCTATAAGCACATCCTTAAAAGGTCCCTAGTCGTGGGAGTTTCGAGACAGGGCATCGATTCTCCAGAGTAGACTAGTGTATACAGTTGAGACCCCGACGAGGGGCGGTGGCCGGTCTCACATGCCACTGGTGTCAGTTGGTTCACCTAAGATGTATACAGGTTCTCATTGGGTTATGAGTACACCAGACAGGACTCGCCGGGAACCTGCTAGTTGGGATTATACCAGACGTCAGATAGAAGTTCCCTGGTGACATGTGTACAGGCTAGTTCAACGACCTGAGATCGTCATTTGTCTCGTGTGAGTTCCCACTGTGCTTTGATTACTACCCTACCACGGCTCAAAGGAGTCGTGCAAACAGGTTTTAGTTGGGTACAGTCCCGAGCCACATGGAGGCAGTGAGCGGATCTGCAGGGGTTCGTCTCTCCCGGTATTGGGGGTGAGGTCGCGCTGTGTCGAGGAGAGCCAGAACATGAAAAGTCCTTGGCCAAGGCAGGAGATTTGCTGGTAGGTATTCCAGTAGCATCTCAGGGTGTTCTGGGCTACACTCCGACACGACTTGTACTGCTATTGGGGGTCTGACTTTTACCAACCCCCTAGGCCCGCCATGCGATGCTCATAGACGAACGGACCGGACTGTACAGATATTGTCACTGACAGGCTCAGTAGGGTGTCAGGATGAGTTCGCTCATCGACGTCCCTTTTAGTCAGTAGCTGGTGGCCCGTCACGTATGGCTGATACCTCTGACGTGCTAGTGGTTAAATCCACAGCCATAGTATTGACGAGTCTTTAGAGTCCACCACACACAGTTACTCAGGTTTCGGGCAAAACGCTGTAGAGGCCGTATGGAGATATGGCAGGGTTCGATCAGATACGTGCGGTATTGCACGGATCATGATCGGACGGTTTCTACTAGACGGCTTTGGCTTAAGCCGGATCTTAGTATTAGATAGTGTAGATTTTGTCTCTTTGCATTTGTGTTCAGTGGGAATACAAATGCGGGCATGTATTTGCAGTAGCGGGGTTTTCCTGTAATTTATTACGGGATCAATTTTCTGAAGTTGCCAGTTTGCATTCCGTTCCGGCCAGTTTTCCGTTGTTCCTTCACGGCCGGACTTATCGATGGAGGGGGTTATTTGCAGTTTGCAAATAACTCTTTTGTGGAGAGCTTTATTGCATTTGTAGCCTCTTTATCATGATGAGATTCTATTATGGTCAATTCCATTTATTGTGATGGTTTTGTGAGTGGATTGAAATGGAAATTGGTGTGACTATTTTCTCATACATTCATTCCATTTCTTCTCTTGTTTTTAAATTATTCTTTTTCCTCCACCCATTTTAATTTAGGGGCCGGCCATATCTTGTGAGAAGAGAGAGAGAGAGGTTCATATGAGTGGGAAATTTTCTCATCTCATTCCTAGAAAATTTGAGAGTTCCATTTTCTTTCTAAAAGGTACATTCTCCTCCTCACATCCCTCCATCAAGGCAACTAAACCCCAAGAGACACATTCTACACTTGCCTACAGCAAATCTTGGACGCGTCGGCTAGCCAACTTCGCGCCCGAGTTGCCTCGGTCAAGAGGTGGGAGCCCGTAAAAGAGATCGGCTACGTGGTGCCCTTTCTGACGAGGAGGTGATGGATGAAGTTTCCGCGGGAGATCGGAGTGGAGATGAAGACCGAAGGACACGGATCGCTTGGTATAACTTCTCTACTCCTTTCTTGTTTGCTAGTTAGCTAGGTTAATGGCCCGATCCGGGTGAAAAGTGCGCGGTGGTGCCGATTGCAAGTTTTGCAAAGTTTTTTGTTTCCGCGTTTCCGGCGTCGGATCGACGGCCGGGGCGCCGCCGCGGGCTTACATTGGTATCAGAGCCACGCCATTAACCATGCCTAGCTTGCTCTAGTATGTTTAGTACTCGATCGAACAAAATCCCCAAAAACCGTATTTTCACATGCATGTGTTTTCTGTCGAAATTTTTTCTGCTCCAAAAAAATTTTCAGGTTGTCTCAGAATACTGTGCATGGATATAGAAGCAATCTGTGAAAATTTGGTGGCGCGATCTCTCCAAACCGCCGCGGAACCACGGCCAAACCCATGTTTGGGCCGCGGTTCCGCCGCGCTTTTGATTGATCACTTGACCAAAATTTTGCAGATTCCTTCTGAGTTAAAAATAGGGGTTTTGGGATATTGTTTTTGTGCCCAGATTTTCTGTGAGTGCTACAGTATTGCTTGGGGGCCCACTTGATAAAATTTGTTCGATCGGATATTTTAAACATGCTAGTTCACAGTATTTACATTATATCTGCGACCGTGAATGTCACTCGATCGGTAAATCCTGTCTAACTGCTATAGCCCGGTTAGACGGATTTGCGAACGTGACCTTCACGTTGATGTTCTGTATATTGCTGTGTTTTTGCGGATCGGTCGTGGGGATAGCCTGGTTGCAGTGGTAGTATAATTTTGTTGTATTATGTACATTTGATATTACGGGGCAAGCGTCCGACATGTGGACTGCCGTCACTGCCAGTTTATATTATTATTTTGGGGCACGACCAGGTTGCGGTCGATATACCCGTTGTATGTATATTTTACTTTCTGTACTAGGATTACCCCAAGGAGGGGTGCACGGATAGCCGGGTTCTAGAGGGCAACGAGCCCGCATCTCATGGTGTTGAGACGGAGGGGGCTTTACTCTAGAATTGGCGGGCTATTCGCCGCACTCGTAGGGGGTATAAGTTGACCCAGGAGGGGTGCCCAAGTTACCGGATTCCGTGAAGTGCTGGGTGGTCCATTCACGTTGATGGAGGGGGCTGCCTCGCTTCAGGTTTTGGCGGGTGACTTGCCGCGCCTGTAGGGGTCTGGGTTTTCATTGCGCAGGCTATCCACACGACCAGGGGAACGTCGGGTTTCAGCAGCGGCTCTATGAAACCCGGGGATCCCAGATATCTTTATTATTCTGTGATACTGTACATTTCTGTGATGTTGCATTTTTTTCACGCCTTGAGCGAAAATTATATATTATATATATACTGGTAGATGTTGTATATGTTTTGCATCCGCGCTAGTTGTTCATACCAGAATATTGCATTCTATACCGCCCATTCTTACGCTCGTTTGTTTATAGGCAGGTGCTTTTTATCAGTGTTTGCTACATAATTGCAGGATACTAGTCTCAGCTCTAAACAATGATTATCATGGAAAAGTACGACAAATTCCGGATTACTGCCAACAACAGATAAAACACGGGTCTCCGCTCTCTATCCGTGTGTTGCCACATACCAGTTTAAGGGACAAAATGGCAAATCGATTGTCATGGCATGCACAAAGCTCAATGTCAACACAAGATCCAAGAAATCTACATGGAGCTCGAGGAAATCATGGCAAAAGATCCACATCACATCACCTTTTGATCTACTGAAATTCTGGAAGAATTGTGAAGAGTTTCTGAGAAAAGTCATATACCACACTGAAGAAGACATCAAACCAGGTAACCCCACAAAATCCTATGGCCTAACTCCTCTAAAGCGCCGCGGTTCCGCGGCATTAGCGCGCTTAGGCCGCGGAACCGCGGCCATTTAGTCTCCTCTCGTTGTCGTTTTTCAGGGGCATGATGGTCTTTTCTTGTAGGGGCAGATTCTTGCCCTAGGTTTCCAGTTCCCCTCCTATAAATACCCCAGAACTGAGCCAAACCAATGTGTTAATTTCTTTAGCCACTTTTAGTGTAGTTTTATTCTTCTTCTTCTTCATTCATCCTCCATGGAAATGTAGTGAGAGCATTGAGTGGATGTGAATAAAGATGAGGGTTTTTGTATCATTCTCTTTTGTTTAACTCCCCCTTGAGATTCTTGCTTTCTCTTGATCTTTCAACCTCTTCATTGAGCTTGAAAGGTTAAGAGTTTGTTATTGATCTCAAGGGTTGTATTTTCTTATGGAATTAGTTCTTCACTTCACATGAGTTCTTTACCCTTCTCTTGATCTTGCAACCTATTGATTGAGCTTGCAAGTTTAAGGGTTGGCTATTGATCCCATGCTTGTCTTGAGTTCTAGTTTCTAGTTTTCTTTCTTGCTTTTTATTACTTTCTTTTTATTACCTTGCTTTACATTCTTGCAATTTAAATTCATGCACTTACTTACTTGTAATCTTTTCTTTTCCCTTTTCTTTTTGTTCTATCTTTTTTGTTCATTTTGTGAATGGTTGTAATTATCGTTGTTAAGAATCAATACGGTATTGTAAGTTAACGTTTCTTTTCTCATTTCCTTTTCCTGTTATTTTCCATTGAACTCTGCCCAAACGTTACGCAAGCGCTCCGTTAGGCACCCTACCCTAACAAGGTAACGGTGATTCCTAACCGCGACCGGTTGCGTTCGGTTTGGCCGGAGGTGAAAGCAAGAGACAAGAATGGAAGGACAAGGGTAAATAAGCCGTATTCCATGAATACCGTGCTTAAATCCCCTAATCCACGTTGTTGCCGATTGCTCTAGCTTCAATTGGTCATGACTCAGCTCAAAGGTTTTGAGTACGGATTTCTTTAGCTTACAATTTCGTATCTTTTTCTTAACAACTTCTTACTTGCATATAAAACACATAGGTTAGTTTGAACAAACACATATAAATTCTTTATTGACTCGTCTAAGACAAGAACGAACATACAACCATCTCCCTGTGGATCGACCCGTGCTCAACCGGCTAGCTGCATAGCGACACCGTCCTGATCGCGGTAAACTTTAGAACTTTGAACATCCGACACGCCAAAAGTGTGCGATCAAATGGCGCCGTTGCCGGGGAGACGGTAGCGTATTTTCTTTCTTGTTATTCGGGTTAATATTCTTTTTGTATATATTTATAAAAAAAAAGTCTTTTTTTTTATCATTTTTGTTGGCAAGAGTGCAGATTTTTGCAGATTTGCAAACTGCGATTGTGGGGAGCAAAGTGTACATTCAAAGTTAAGGTGATTGCAAAGTACAGTGCCAAAGATCCAGGTAGTTTGACCGCGCAAGCGAACTTTTCAAGCTTACCGGATTTGATTCAACGGGGGTTTCCTAACCCAAAAACTTAACGGTACGTACTTTACTAACACCTTCTTCTCAAATCCGACGCTTCCAATATACTATTGTTTGCAGGATTCTTTGCAAGTTCGCTAGCAAACGCTATAAATTGACTAACCCGTATTTGTTGCAGTGCCGTGCTTAAACTAAAAAAAACAATTGTTTGATTCTTTATAGAATTTTTATTGAATTGTGCATTGCATACATTAATACGGATTTAACGGCAAGCGAACCCCACAACATACGGTAAAGGATTTCATCACCTTTTTCCGTGGCCCACAAATCACGAACTTGAGCATAACGTTTACCCGCACAAATTTTAAAAGAAATTAGACTTTAAGCCTTAAGGACTTCGCGCTCATTAGGAGAAGTTAACCGTGTTTAGAACCTCGCTTAACGGTACATTGTTTACGGGGTGTCTAGGAAAGTGTTAACGGCGAAACCGCCAAAAGAGAAAGGGTTATTTAATTATGGAAATTCGCGAAAGCGTTGGAAAACCTCCCCTTATCTCTGCACTTACCTGGCCTCGTGATCAGTGTATCTTGAGCCCGTTTCTCAACACAGTTTTACTTCGACAATCAAGTTCTGGAGCAGGTCTAGTTGACCTAGGTGAACCCTAGAACGATTAGGTGTGTGGTATTTTTGTGTCGTGATTGTTTTTGTCCAGATTCTTTTTGTGTATATATTTCATTCTTTTGTTAATATCTAAAAAAAATATTTAAAAAAATCACATTTTTCCCTTCCTTTTCTCTGCCTTTCTTTCTTTCTCTCTTCATATCATGGGTACCCCACCTCGCAAAACTCTTGCCGAACTTTGGTACCCACAACCAGACATTACTTCTTACGGTTCTTGCTTTGGCCGAACGTCGAACGATCCCTCCATGCCCAATATCTCTTTGAAAGATCGGATAGACGCGTCTAGGACAAACACTTGCCCTCCGCAATCCACTTTGTATCAACCTTTTCAACCTCCCCCACCCTCTTATGTTGATACCCCTTTTGCAAGTCGTCCTTTGTCCATCGCTGAACATATTGAGCAATCCCGTCGCAGATCTTTCACTCCTTTCACCACTACAGATTCTTGGGATCAACAATTCCATTCACCTTCTTATCCAAATGTTGATCCTGCTCCTGTCCAGCCATTCAATTCCTACCAGTCCTATCCGACTTTTGTACCTTCCCTAGACATTGCTTCTGAACCGCCATTTGGGAGTTTTCAGTATCCAAATAACTTTGAATCTTTTACTGAAACCCCTTCCCAACCCATGTCTAGTCTGGAACAGTCGTTGGAAGACTTTAGGGTAGCGTCATGCCAACAGATGATGGATTTGAATGCGTCCATGGCCACCCTCATACAACCTACTGACCCGGTAGCTAGTTTCCAACTAGCTCCTAATTTTCCAATGTATGATGAGGCGGTTGGACAGATTAAGAATTTGAGTGGAGAGAGTGAGCTGTACCCCCTTCCAAATCAAACCTACCGGTTTCAAATTGAATCCCACAACTCCTGTGTTGAAAGGCTATCAAGTGTCCCAAATGATTTATCAATTGAAGATAGAACAGATAATGAGTTGTGTGACCTTGTAGTGTTTGATTTGCCCAATTGTGAAGGGTCCCTTTCGAGTGAAACCGCACCCAACCCTTTTAACCTCTACACCTCCATCTTAGAACCTGAATTGATTGATATCCATGCTTTTGTTGAGGTGTCTGAGAATATAGATTTTCACTTGATTGAGGATATTGACGCTGGGAATATTTTGGATGATGAACCCGTCGATTTAGCTGAGTTTTTTTCTCCAATTCATCATCCCGAGTCATTATATGTTTTTCCCGAACCACATATGCGTCTGGATTGTGAGGATAAACGCATGGATGTGCTTAACTTTGAGGAGACTATTGAGGATATTTTTGAGGATGAACCAGTTTTAATTGATGAGTCGGATTTTCCAATTCATCATGTTCCTTTCATTGACTGTGTACACCCTCCTAAACCTTTAACTGATAACCTTCCTCAATCACCTACCTCCATCCTTTCCATCGTTCCGACATTGCAAGAAACCGTATCATTTTCACTTCCAGTGTCTGGTTTACCAAGTTCGGCGTACCCATGGTTTCTCACGAATCTTGAGGGATTTGACCCCATTTCTCGACGAGTTAATATATTAGCACAATCGCTTTTCACACATCGGTCATCACAAATTGTGCTAATCTATTCACTCCATTTTCACCCTCAAGTTCGTACTCCACTTCTTTTTCCCTTTCGCCATTCTTCTTCTCATATACCGAGACCGTATACCACTTCTATCTCCATACGGTCTCGTGTATTCTCCATTTCTTACCTCTTCACCTTCTTTCACCAGCCGCTACTTTATCACGATAAAATCTTTGACTGGTTGGTGCTCACTTTTGGCCTGTGTAAGGCCTTGTATAGCTTGGTACTGTTCTCTTTCCCCCCTAATCCTGAACTTCAACGCTTAACAGTGGAAACACTGTTTTACTTAAGTTTGGGAGGGACACCTTTTTTTGTATATATTTTTTGTTTTCGTTTTTGTTTTGTATATAATTTGTTTTAAGGGAGAGCGCCGACAATTTTAACCCTCTTGGTGTAGCCTGACAGTGAGGGCACTGTCAAGTTTAAGTTTGGGGGTGTGCTCGGTAAGCTTTCTTCCTTCGCATTCATTTGTATATTTTGCATTTGCATACCTTATTAAAAACCCACAAAAATTGAAAATTTTCCAAAAAATATAAAAACTTTGTCGTCAAGTTAGCTAATAGGGTAACTTAGATCTTTATTCCGAAAGTTTAGTTGATATGATAGAAATAACTAAATTCTACGCCTAGGAATTAAAAACCCTTAAAATAACCCTCATTCTGTTTAAACTTGGTGATTATACGTCCTTACAGTTTTTTTTGAGAAATAGATAATCTTGAGTTTAGTTCTTGAGTTAAGTCAAGATGAAGGGAAAGTATTGAAGCTTTACTGGAGGATAAGTCTGAAAATTAGTTTCTTTTCTCGAGTTCAAATTTAGAAAGTATATACCCTACAAACTGCACTTACACGCAACTTGAAACTTGGGATAGTAGAGGATACCTAGAAATACTCTTGCCTGAAAGCCTAGTATGAAAGAAAAAACGGTATTTAAAGCTAAACACCAAAAGAGCATGTTGAAAAATATATCCGGTCTTGAAAAAGAAAAAGAAAAAAATAGAATAAAATCAAGACCTGGAAACTGCTATTTACGCTTTAAAGTTCACACATTCAGTAATCGGTCGTTAATGCCTCAAGAAGCATTAATAGTCGCATGAAAGGTGTGTGAACAAATCCATCCATCCTTAATGAAAAGAAGTAGTATTTGGTATTAGGGCAAGGGTATTATAGCTTGAATTGAATTCTTGAGTGTAGGGGTGCAAATATACACACACGTAGGGGTATAAAATCGATGTTTGGATAAAAGATAGAAATAAAGAATAAGACTTGTGTTTTCTGTAAAGTTGATAAAAATCCCTGATTTGAGGCCGCACTTTAGAAGGAAAATTCAGGAGAACCAAGGTTAAATAGATAGAAGGTGTGAAAAATAAGGGTTGGATATTTCTAACTTAGGATGATAGAGTTTCTAACGTAAATACTAAACTGTAGGAGTAGAGTCGATGTTAACTTATGACACTAGCTTGACGGGATTTTGTGGGTAGTATCCGCTGAAAACCCTCAGGAGACAACACTCCTCCTACTAGGGACACCTAGAGGTTTAACGGCTTGTTGCACGTGCTCAGTGCAATCGCGTTCCCTGCGAAAGTGCGGTTAGGATTTTTTTTTGTGAATAACTGGTTTTGCTCGGGACGAGCAAAAGTTAAGTTTGGGGGTATTTATTCATACCAGAATATTGCATTCTATACCGCCCATTCTTACGCTCGTTTGTTTATAGGCAGGTGCTTTTTATCAGTGTTTGCTACATAATTGCAGGATTCTAGTCTCAGCTCTAAACAGTGAATATCATGGAAAAGTACGACAAATTCTGGATTACTGCCAACAACAGATAAAACACGGGTCTCCGCTCTCTATCCGTGTGTTGCCACATACCAGTTTAAGGGAAAAAATGGCAAATCGATTGTCATGGCATGCACAAAGCTCAATGTCAACACAAGATCCAAGAAATCTACGCGGAGCTCGAGGAAATCATGGCAAAAGATCCACATCACATCACCTTTTGATCTACTGAAATTCTGGAAGAATTGTGAAGAGTTTCTGAGAAAAGTCATATACCACATTGAAGAAGACATCAAACCAGGAAACCCCAAAAAATCCTATGGCCTAACTCCTCTAAAGCGCCGCGGTTCCGCGGCATTAGCGCGCTTAGGCCGCGGAACCGCGGCCATTTAGTCTCCTCTCGTTGTCGTTTTTCAGGGGCATGCTGGTCTTTTCTTGTAGGGGCAGATTCTTGCCCTAGGTTTCCAGTTCCCCTCCTATAAATACCCCAGAACTGAGCCAAACCAAGGTGTTAATTTCTTTAGCCACTTTTAGTGTAGTTTTGTTCTTCTTCTTCTTCTTCTTCTTCTTCTTCTTCTTCTTCTTCATTCATCCTCCATGGAAATGTAGTGAGAGCATTGAGTGGATGTGAATAAAGATGAGGGTTTTTGTATCATTCTCTTTTGTTTAACTCCCCCCTGAGATTCTTGCTTTCTCTTGATCTTTCAACCTCTTCATTGAGCTTGAAAGGTTAAGAGTTTGTTATTGATCTCAAGGGTTGTATTTTCTTATGGAATTAGTTCTTCACTTCACATGAGTTCTTTATCCTTCTCTTGATCTTGCAACCTTTTGATTGAGCTTGCAAGTTTAAGGGTTGGCTATTGATCCCATGCTTGTCTTGAGTTCTAGTTTCTAGTTTTCTTTCTTGCTTTTTATTACTTGCTTTTTATTACCTTGCTTTACATTCTTGCAATTTAAATTCATGCACTTACTTACTTGTAATCTTTTCTTTTCCCTTTTCTTTTTGTTCTCTCTTTTTTGTTCATTTTGTGAATGGTTGTAATTATCGTTCTTAAGAATCAATACGGTATTGTAAGTTAACGTTTCTTTTCTCATTTCTTTTTCCCGTTATTTTCCATTGAACTCCGCCCAAACGTTACGCAAGCGCTCCGTTAGGCACCCTAACCTAACAAGGTAACGGTGATTCCTAACCGCGACCGGTTGCGTTCGGTTTGGCTGGAGGTGAAAGCAAGAGACAAGAATGAAAGGACAAGGGTAAATAAGCCGTATTCCACGAATACCGTGCTTAAATCCCCTAATCCACGTTGTTGCCGATTGCTCTAGCTTCAATTGGTCATGACTCGGCTCAAAGGTTTTGAGTACGGATTTCTTTAGCTTACAATTTCGTATCTTTTTCTTAACAACTTCTTACCTGCATATAAAACACATAGGTTAGTTTGAACAAACACATAAAAATTCTTTATTGACTCGTCTAAGACAAGAACGGACATACAACCATCTCCTGTGGATCGACCCGTGCTCAACCGGCTAGCTGCATAGCGACACCGTCCTGATCGCGGTAAACTTTAGAACTTTGAACATCCGACACGCCAAAAGCGTGCGATCACTAGTCCAGTCCCCGCTCTGTCGTTAGTAAGCTAACCTAACGGGTGATGACGGGACCCTGTGGTGAATGCGGATGGCATATACGTACGTCATTATTTTCGTTCTTTGTGGTGTGATCAATTGATGGGACTGCGTTGATTCGGATCAATGCAAGATAAACAAACCTATTCTGATGTTGTTGGAATACTTTTTCAAAAAGCTGTTATTGCAAGGGCGTTCTCTTTTGTTTTGCATCGTGGTATTCAGTTGGAATATCCTGCTCCTCAGTCGACGAGGCAAGGGCCGAGATCCCTTCACCGGGAGTGACCCCTTGGACAGAAGTTTGCGTTAGGGCAATAACTTCACTATAGCCGATTTCTTTTGCTTTGCATCGTGGTATTCAGTTGGAATATCCTGCACCTCATTCTACGGGGAAAGAGCCGAGATCCCTTCACCGGGAGTGACCTCTTTAGCAAAGGTTTTCGTCACTATATTTTTATAAAGCTATCAGTTCCTTCAACGATATCAAGTTCATTACGTTAAAGGTTTTCGCCAAAAACCATTCGTAGCCCTCCGTCGTTTCATATGGATAATCAATAGTATTCAAGCTGTGTATGTTGGCCAAAGTCAAGGCACAGTGTTTGGTAGCTGTTGGGTATTCATATGCAGCATAGATAGATGCGTTGGTTTGGGACAGTCGTACTGCCATTTTGGCCAAAGTCAAGGGTAGGTACGGGTGGGTTCAAATTAACCAGGAGAATGACGGGTAGAACTTGACATGTGACTTATGATATGTTGGCCAAAGTCAAGGTCATAAGAGCATGGGGTAAAAATCCACATCGGGAGTTTCAAAAGAACTGAAACTTGCCAGATATGCGCATACCTTCTGGAGTGTGATAACGTGAGCGGATTCCGTCACGTTATCATGCGATGAGAGTTGGATCCCGATTCCCACTGATGAGTTGGTTTACTCCTCGGGTGATCCCGGCTAATTCTTCTTTCAGGTTTGGGGAAGAATTTGACGTTACAGTGGGAGGTTTCCAGATTAGATAAAGTGATAACCATTCTGATCTAGGTTAGAGTGCACGCTGAGTGTTTCTTTTCTCACTCTCTTTGGCAGCGACCATTGACCCGACCCTAGACTATGACTCAGTGACCAAGTTGACCGAACCTTCTTAACACTGGCTTTTGGATTGTCAGAGTTGTAAACCTCATTGCCACTCCTACTTTTACCCTTTTCTCCGGGACACCCCGTATTACTACGAACGTCCACTTCCATTGGACAAAACCATCGTATGGTTACATACGAACTCGAAGGAATTCGAGGATGGTTTCTGGTTCTAGAGAAAACGAATAAGACTATTCAGTTGTCTTTTCCTTTTTCCTTCTCTCAGATTGCGAGTACTCCTTGGTTTAGGAGATAGTACACCTATTATGCAAATTGGATAGTCTTCTTCCAGACCTTAGGTTGGTGCCGACCGGTAGGGAATGAAGAAAGCCAATTAGCCTAAACGGTGTACAGAAGGTATTAAGTTCAGACAAAGCAAGGGATTAGTAAGAGGGCAAAGTAAATTGCGACTGATATTCACGACCAAACCAAGTATTTCTTCGCCAATCCTAAATCACCTTTGTATTTCTCCAGGACACTCCGTATCACTACGAAGATCCCAGTTTATTGGATAATCCATCGTATGGTTATATACAAACTTGAAAGGAACTTGTTCCAGTTCGGGGATGGATCCTGGTTCAGGAGAAATAGGAATTAAGTTCATTCGGTTGTCTTTTATCCTCACCTTATCTCGCATTGCGAGTACTCCTAGGACTAGGACAGTACACCCATTATGCTTATTGGATAGTCTTCTTCCAAACCATAGGCTGATGCCGAACGGTAGGGAAGGAAGAAAACCATTTGGCCTAAAGGGGTATGCAGAAGGTAATAACTAAAGACATATAAAAGGATTTGAAGAGGTGGCAAAGAATTATACGGTTACAGTCGTGAATCTAGATAATGGAAGAGGCATTACTAGGAATACCAGGATACCCCATTGAAACATTTCAATGTTTCAGGTTCACTGTGTACTGTTAAAAGAAAACTGATTTCCCAATTAGACACTTGCTCCAGGGTATGTATTTACCAGGTATGATTCTCACATCTGTATGGTTTTACAGATGATGGGTGGGAGTAAGTTATTGGGAATTAGGTGATCATCCTCATTATATCGGGATTCGTTGTAATTGGTGATATTTGAGGAAGTCACCTGGGTTGTTTGCCGGACGGCAAATATTTGGTTTTGAATATCCGTTGTTATGCACCAATTTCAAATTGATATATCTGTACATCTATTTTTATAGAGTGAGATGTACCTTTTTGAAATTATGTCTATGACATTTACCTATATCAGTGGATGGTTAGGTAAGGAGCATAAACTAGCGGTGTAATTCTTCTTAACCATAAGTACAGTTTTCAACCTACGACACACAGTGAATGAGTTATTAGACTCAAGGGACTTATACAGAGTATTGTATATTGTCCAATGTCCATTAGGACAGAGGGGTAGGTACTCGTACTATATTCTGTTTACTTATGACTTCTCTAGTTCTTAGACAGGTGTTTCGTAGAAACACAGGGTCCAAGTTTTGAGAAGTTATGGGTATATGAATAAAGTAGAGAACCAGGTGTTGCAAGTATCGGGATTCTTCAAGGTGATCGAAGATGTAGATACTTGTATATGGTATTCAGTTGATAGTAGTGGTTGAGAGAACTTGCTTCTCTTTCAGGTTACTCATAATTGGAAGTACTCCTAAGTTGAGTAACGCTGATCGGCCTCCATCCATTTAGTTGACATGCACTGGAGACAGCTGCATGATTTGAATCCGGTTCAATTAAATCAGTGCCTCTGTTTCTGTATTGGATATAGAACAGTTCATATCTTGACATTGTTAAGGTACGGGGAGTTGTCCGGCTTATGCTTAAAACCAGACACTGGACAACTCAAGGCACGCTTCTGTAATGGTTGTTTGTGGGTTGACCCGGGCTATGACGAGGGTTGATTTTCTACCATCTGGAAGATCAATAGTGATATTGTTCTTGACTCGCCACAGTTTTATTAAAAATGGATTTTTTTTTCAGAAAACAGTAGTGGGAGTATGGTAGAACTGGAAGTGATTCCAGAACAGCAAACGATTACTGAAGATTTAATAAGAACCTAAAGATTCAATCTGGTTTGACATTCTATTGGCCACTTGTTCATATCATAATATTGCATTATTATATTCCTCATTCTTATTCTTTTTATAAATAAACAGGTTCTTTTGACGCATGTCTGCTACATATTACAGGTTACAGGTTCTTGGACAGAAAACAGTGAAAATGATGAAAAGACGATGCAAAAGTGGACTTTGACCAACAAACAAAAGACTCTTGATCAAGCCTACATCAAAGATAAAATTCACAAAGTACAAGGCAATGCAAGGTCCAAGATCACAAAGCGAACGGGTAAAAGTCCACCGCAATTATTCACTGGAGATCTGGAAGAAACATAGAAGCTATTTTAATAAAGAACCAAATAATAAGGAAGCCCAAAGATCCAAGGCCCAATACCTTCTTTTAAAGAGAAAGAGACATAAAATTTTACCAAAGCTTGAAGTCTACTTTGACTAGGTCTTCCTAAGGATATTTTGGTAAATGTAGACATGCAAATCAATTGTAACCTAGGGTTTCTATCTCCTATAAATAGAAGCCCAAATCATTGTATTCTTTTCATGCCTCCCTTCATTAATAAATTCAGCATTCTTTTGGAGAGCATCATTTTTGTAAGTTCTTTATTTTCTGCCCTAGGTTAATTTTCTATTCTTGCCCTAGATAAATTTAATTCCTTGCCCTAGTTAATCTTTTATTCTCTGCCCTAGATAAATGTTCTTAAATTCCCTAATGAGTGAGTAGTCTCCTCGCTTGTTAGGGTTAGATCTGGGGAAGGTTTGAGAGATGAAGATCTCTCATCCCCTTTCTTTCCCATCATATATAATTAATAGGACTCTATGCATACATGCACATACCGCTCCCTACGGCACCCTATCCATCGAGGTAGCGGTGATACCGTAGTATAAAGGCCCGGTTGTGATTGTTTTCCATGGAGGTTAGGGTAAGGATTGATAAAGGAAGGACAAGAACCTAGAGGAAGAAACATCTTTCCAAATGATTCTAATCCCTTTTATTAATAATTACCATAACTCCTAATAAGATCTTAATATGGGTATAGCAAGCGGTGAGATTTATAGACTTTCCAAACTTAACCTAGACCTAACCCTAGCAAGATTTAGATCTAGATTAATTCAGTTTTTTAGATTAAATCAATCCGGCTCCCATCGGAATTAACTCGTTTGAGCGAATAGGAAATTCACAAAATCCCTGTGGACCGACCCGTACTCACCGGCTAGCTGCAAAGCGACGCCGTTCTTGATTGCGGTTAATAGATAGTTTTTGAGATCAATCACCACTCCGCAGATATGGTGGGTAACCTCAGGCACCCGAGAGATACTTCGGTATGCTCAAGGACGGTGGCAGGGAGGTTCTTGTTTACCCAGACTTGCCATTGCTGTTGTTCCAGACTGTGAGACCCGGCAGGAGGATGAGTATAGCGTCGTTCTGAACTAGCTTTAGAAGTGTACGTCTATATGACTCTGCCAGAGGGTTGTCGTAGTCAGTGGGAGCAGCGGAAGCATTGGTGGACAGTTGGCTTATGTCTATTTATAGACTAAAGCAGATATAGCGGAGATAGATCATCTATCTCTGATGTGACAGTCATAGGTTTGACTTCATCAGAATAGGGGATGGATCTGTTAAGAAGGTAGTAGGGTGTGATGTCCTGGTATTTGGATGACATGCACAGAGTAGGAAGTGATATTCCTATACTACGATCGATTATACTTTGGTTGTCACACAGTGGTTTCTCCATATAGGAATTGGATCTTATATCAGACATTCTGGTTACTAGATCTATGGTTTTAGATCTAGATTTGGGTGGTTTCCCAATCAGGGTACTTAGACAACATTCTAAGAGTATTTAGAATGGACGACTCCTGGCACGGTATTGTACCTGCAGGTGATGGAGTCACCCTCTCTAAAGGTGTCTTACAGACTAAAGGGGAGAGGGATGCGCATGATTGGCAGATCATTTGCTTAGGCAATTGAGTCAATCATGAGATGTCAAGTACCACACCAGATGTTGTTCTTGCAGTAGATGAAATAAGTTGATATTGATCCAATCCTGGAGAAACAGTCGGAAGCAGTTTTAGAACATAAGTATATGTTCTAGGGATATGATAACAGCATTCTCCTTCGGGAGACAGTTATCATTCCAGGCTTCCAAGGTGACCTGGATGACAGAGAGGTTGTCAGAGTTGTAGTTTTCCCTCTGACGAGGGGCAGTATTTTAGACAGATGGTCCAGGTGGATATTGAGGGAAGGCATGGCACAGGATACTGATTAAGTTCAGTTGATGATACAGTCTAAGATGTTTGAATTTGGAGTTCATTTATGAGCTAGGTCCCATCAGATATCCAGACACATTCTAATACAAGTATTGCTCATTTCGGGAGATGGCTTTCTCCGCGAACTTGAGATATAGAGAGATATAGAAAGAAACACCAGAGCGGATCCACTCACTTAGGCTATTCCTCGAACGCAATAGTTTCGCAAACGAGCTCTGTGAGACTGACTAGTAGAGGAGTTGGGTGTTCGGTATCACACGGGCTGTGAGTATGCGACATCGCAATAATTAGCCTTGAGTGCAAGTGGGAGATTGTTGGAGATAGTGCCCTCAGAGTCAATTATTGGATCACAGGCATGTGATTGCAATGATTGAGGGGAGGACCTGTCCCAGTAGTACAGTCTTACTCAAGATGATAGTATGCTATCTGGTTTATCTTTATCATCGTGTACTGCTTTAGGTGACCTTATGAGTCGCTATTACACGTTGATAGAGCCCCTAGGATTCTTGCTTGACTACCAGCAGTATGAGGGCGATCATATAAGTGAGAGCTGGAGTCTATAAGCACATCCTTAAAAGGTCCTTAGTCGTGGGAGTTTCGAGACAGGGCATCGATTCTCCAGAATAGACTAGTGTATACAGTCGAGACCCCGACGAGGGGCGGTGGCCGGTCTCACATGCCACTGGTGTCAGTTGGTTCACCTAAGATGTATATAGGTGCTCATTGGGTTATGAGTACACCGGACAGGACTCGCCGGGAACCTACTAGTTGGGATTATACCAGACGTCAGATAGCAGTTCCCTGGTGACATGTGTACAGGTTAGTTCATCGACCTGAGATCGTCATTTGTCTCGTGTGAGTTCCCACTGTGCTTTGATTACTACCCTACCACGGCTCAAAGGAGTCGTGCAAACAGGTTTTAGTTGGGTACAGTCCCGAGCCACATGGAGGCAGTGAGCGGATCTGCAGGGGTTCGTCTCTCCCGGTATTGGGAGTGAGGCCAGAGTTCATGATCATCGACGAGACGTCCTACTAGTAACCGCGACAGTTGGCCCGAGATTCTTAGAGGATGCGCTTGAGCGGTACTATGCCGCTATTAATGATGTCGATGTTTTGGGTGATTTAATCGAATGATTTGATTTTGATGATTGAGGATTTACGATCCTTGCACATTGTTGCACTTGATATCATTTTCGTGCTTGGGTTTCACATGTTTGTGATTTTACGGTTTTAGACATTTGAGTTGATTTTGTGCGTATGCACGCACACGATTTGGTTCCTGCACTCTGTATAGTTTATATATGCTTGCAGTGCAGTGATACACCTTTTGTGCACTTTAGATGCATTGGACTTTGATTTCGATGGTGATGTTCGATATTTGTTTTGTGCACCTTGTGCACCTGATTTGATTTTGCGCATGTTCGGCACTTGATATTGGATTTCATGATTTCGTGCACGATGGATGCACCTGATTGGATTTTCACGCATGTTGGGCGCATGTTTTGAAGTGTGATTTTGGTGCACACCAGATGCACTAAATCGAGATTTTTCGTGCATGTCAGATGCACCTGATTTTGCTGTCAGGCACACATGTTGCCTACGACAGATGTTTCATGCACACCCGATGCACTTAGATGTTGTTTCTGTGCATATGTATGCCACATATTTGGATTTTGATTTCCGTGCGCACAAGACGCGCGTAGTATTCATACGCGTATTTTGGGATTGATTTTTCTTATAGAGCAGTACGTTTTTATGATATTGCTATGTGTTTTCGTACTGAGCAGGACTAGTCAGAGGACAGTACCTGAATATATTTTACATGTATAGTTTCGAGTTATATCACATTGGTTTTGCTTTGGATTTGGTATTGATGTCTTCCCCATGACTCCGATGATTGCGAGATGCTTGACGGAGTTCTGAATTGAGTTATATGCTCATTTTTCATGCGCATGCGTTGCGCTACGATTTGTTTTATGTATTTATGATTTCGGAGCCCCGGCGATTTGATGGTTTTGGCTGAAATATTTTAGTATTTGGGGGAAGTTTTAATTTAAATTCGGAGACCGAATTTCTTTAAGGGGGGAAGATTGTAACGTTTTGAAAATCGTTTCGGTGAAATTTCGAAAAAACGGTAAAATAAGGGGGTTTTCTGTAAAAAGTCAAAATACAAATATCTTTATTATAAAATTAAATATGCATATTCTAGCTATGAATTTGCTAGTATTTGGTGTTTATTGAGCCAATGGTGAAATTTCAAATTTTCTGAAAAATTTTCCGAAATTAATTATTTTAATATTATTTTAAGCCGTCACTAATACATTTAATTAGGGAAAATTACAAATTGGAATGAGTTGAAACAAATTTTATGCATCATAACACATTAAACAAAATTTTATCATATGGTTTTTGAAATGAAATGGTTTGCCAAAACGGTTTAGAAAATATCGAAGAAAAAGGCTTTTTTCGGTGAAATAAATGTTAATGGGAATTGGGGTAATACATTTATCTTTTCCCTCACCCACACTCACCCACACCCACTCTTCCCTCTCCAAATCAGCAGCCCCAAGTGCCCCCTCATTTTCCCACTTGAATAGCTAAAAGAAAAGAAATGAAAAGAAATGAGAAGAAAGGGTAATATATATAAGTATTGGTTGGGTTGACTTGGACTTTCTTTGACTTGACTTTTCTCCCCACACCCACACACTTCACTGCCATCCTTCCCCATTTCTGGCCAAGCCCTCCCCAAGTGCAGTCCCCAATTTTCTCCTCTCATTTCCTCATCAAAAACCTCCAAAATTCCATCACAAATCAAGCTAAAACCCAAATCCAACTCTTACCCATTTTTCCTTGACCTATTCTAGTATCGATCTTGGAGCAAGAAGCAAGTTTGTGAGGCTAGGTTGGATGTTTGATTCAAGTTTTGTGAGGTATAAATCCTTGTTCCATGGTTTTTTGTTGCTTAGTTACTTAATTGTTGCTATCATACCTCATTTGAAGCTAATTAGGTGATTAATTAGGTTTAATTGGTTTGTTGGAAAAATTCAAGAAAAGGGTTTGTAAATCAAATTAGGGTTTTTTTCATTGGGTATTGATCTTGATGTGGGGATTAACATGTTAATGTTATGCTAAAACTAACCTAGTTGCTAGTTTACTACTTGATACTTGTAATTTTTAAAAATTGGAATTTTATGCAAACTAGGTTTTGGAATTTAATTGCAAATGGGAGATTAAAAATCTAATTAGGTTTTTTCATGACTTCATTAACATTATTAAGTGTATTTTAATACTTTAGTTCATGAAAATCCAAGCTAGATTGTAGTTTGTGCATTTTTGCTATACAATTGTTAAAATTTAGGTATTTTGTAAACTAGAATTTTAGGGTTTTTGGAATTTAATGAGATTAAATTATGAGAATTGTTTTTATGACTTATTTAAGATATTTAGTGAATATTGTGGCCGCTAGATTCGTTTATATATCGAGTTTTGTACTAAAACGGTGATTTGTGCTTGCTAGATTTTCGGGAAAATGACTTTTAAGTGAAATTGGGGTTTTTGTGAATTTTAAGTTATTTTATATTATAATTAGTGCTTGTAATTGTACAAATGAGTGTGTTGGGAGCTTTCTCGATGGTTTGGCGTTTGTACGCCGACGTCGAGGGTTTTTGGGTCGATTTGTGAAAGCAACCATAGGTTTTGACCTATGTGGGTTTCGTGCGTCGTTTTGGTCATGAGTCGGATTTTAATGCGATATGGTGCGTTATGATATGTAGGTACCCCATGTGGACTTCGAGACGACAAGCAAGCGCGTGGCAACGTCGGCACCGGCGAGCGAGGACCAGGTGAGTAGATTTATATCTACGGGGAGAAGTCGAGTGGATGGCGTATAGCACCCCCGCAGTCCGTGGTGGTGTATACGGATGCGTATACACACCAACAAATATTATATGTTATTTGGGATTAATAACGATGTTTATGATGGATATTGGTGTGTTGGATAATTTTAGTGTTGCGAACCCTAGGGTAGTGTTGCACTACACATACACACCTACATACTTGCATACATTCCTATTTTTATGTATTCATGGGTTACCTTTGGGTTAGTTGCGAAACCCTAGAGTGGTTGTTATACCCACATACGCACACACAGACTTGCATACTTTACTTTCTTGTGCGCAGATTGGGATGTGTATATATGTATATATGCGTGGGTATGGGACTATGCATATGTACATTCATATACGCATGCATGGATAATGAGAATAGTACTTGGGATTTAAGATGAGTCGATGGGATTTGATTTGAGGCCGTGAGATCGGTGATATAGCAGGGTTCGTATTTGAGATACGACATGACGTTGTAGCGGGTCCTTGACATAGTGTTTCACACACGTGCATGCATACTTAGGCGGTATCAGTATGTACTAGACGTAGATCAGTACCCCGATCATGATATTTGATAAAGAGGATACCAAATGAATAGTATGATGAATGTGATATTGACCCGTACCCTGATTTGGGATGCCGTACGACGGATTTACGTACGAGCTATATATTGATGATTGATCCGCACTCTTGACTTGGGATGTCTGATTACAGATATGGTATCGGATATGATATTATTGAGGCGGGATCACCGACTAATATATATACAGGTATGTATATGTATCGACTCAGATGTTAGGCGGTTTCCTTACCGGTAGTCCAGCTTGTTAGCTTAGCCCTTTAGTTTAGTTTAGTTGTTAGATTAGATTAGATTCTTACCTATTTCAAAAACTAGCGAATCGTGGGTATTTTAAAAGACAGCCCAAGGGATCCTACGGATATTTCAAAAGACGTATCTTTTCACAAAAACACCGTAGCCCCTATTTTCAAAACCCCATGATTCGTGTTATTTCAAAAGGCACCATTTGTAGGACTTATATTAGATTAATGCAGGTTAGTTACAGTTGCATCTAGTATTCAGCTCCCGCTTATTATTATGGTTCGTTTCGCATCGCATACTTATGTTATAATTTCTTATTGCAATGTTGATATCATATTGTTAGGACACCAGCACCATTACCGATGATGCGTATGTACCACGTACACTTACTTTCCGGCTCACACACATCTTCATCGGTAATTGCCATGTCACGTACACCTTAGAAAATATTATTGCTTGACTTAGCTTGTTAGTTAGTAATTTGACATGATATTAGTGTACCTGCCTTATATGCCAGCTTAACATTGTAGTTATTACTTGTCACTTCATGCATACTGTTATTCATTGTTATGCCTATATTCATGGTTTTACATGCTATTGATGATTTGGATTCGGATTTCCATGAGATTTTCTGGATTTGGGGGGAAAACCGCAAAACTTATATAAACTGATTTCTCTCTTTTTAAATAAAAAGTGCGGTTTTTCCCATGATGTATGAGTCGTCCACCATGAGTTTGCTGATGGATTTCAAGACCCGATTCGAGGAGACGGATGAACCGTTTCGGGTACATGGTGGAACCGGTAAGGTACCCAGGGGCAAGAAGCGCGTGATGATGACGATGTGAGCCTGGCAGGGGAGCACTACCTACCGGTGATTTTACCCGACGCGTCGGATATCCGGAGGATACCGTCGTGGTCTTGAGATGGATGGTAGGGGCCGGTCTGGACTGACGGCGCCCTAGATATTGTGATTGAGACATTGAGATTTCGAGTTAGTGAGGTACAAAGACTGTGATACAGAGATATCGAGATATTGGGATTACGTTTTGTGCCGATGCTGGGCACTGTTTTATGCTGATTTCATTATGATACCTCATTTTAAAAATACAAAGGGAATCTCACTAAATTATGAAAACAGTTCTTCACTTACATGTATTCTGTTTTCATGCATTCATACCTCATTCATATGATATTTTGCTACCTGAGGCACTGACACGGGCACATGAGATTACACTCGGGTTAGATATTTACCCTAGCCTTGTTTTAGGTTGCATGTTATATATATAATTGAGGATATATTTTGATCATTGACCTAGGTTGCGTTATTTATGCGATTTCTTTTCGTAGATGTTTTTCTATTCACGAGTTGGCAACTCACCCCCGTTGTGCCCCAGTTTCTTGCAGGTTTGCCGTACAGGTTTCATTACGGCTTTGTGGGCATAGTTTCCTTCGGGTGATTTGCTAGTAGGTGGGTTTACTTGTATCGTACCCCATTATATATCTTGTATATCATTATTCTGTTGTATCTAGAAGTTCCATCAACCAAACATGTGTTATTTTTGAGATAGAGACCAGTGATGTTATTCTTTCGACCTTAGAGTCACGCGTTGTATTTCTATGGTTTTCTTGTTGTTTTGAGTTCCTTTTGAGTTTTGATCCTCGCCCTTGGCGTTGTATATTATATTGCTTGTGTGGTTGTGACCGTCGATTGACGAAGAGCTAGCTCCCGCTTGGGGATGCCTTTTTATTGATTTGTTATACTATTCATGTTGTATCCCGTTTTGGAGCCAGTATTTACAAAGGAGACTCTGCCGAAATTTTCAGGAAATACTTGATGTTTTTTAAAACCGCATAACTCGGCTTATGCTATTAAAACTACTTGATTTTAAATTGGTTTTCCTTCACTCTACTACTTTTCTTGTTTTGGATTTCTAGGTTTTCGGTTTACTTAGATTACGTACGCCTCGAGACGTTCGTAGTTTAAGTGCCGGTCATGTTCCGTACTTTTGGGACGTAACAAAGTTGGTATCAGAGCGTTAGGTTTTTTACCTTCGGAACGTAGGATGACCCTTGGTTGATGGAATAGGTGACTAAAGTAGAGTGACGTACCATAGGTATGTTCCGCGGCATATTTACGATACGCTACTCCACTTAAGAAGCCTTAGGATGTACATTTCTTTGCTCAGTATTATATTCATTCCGATCTAGCCTCATCAGTACCAGTTATGGTTTTGCTGCCACGATTACAGGCAGGGAGAGCTACAGCTAGAGTTGCGGTCAGCACGAGCTCGTCATGAATGAGGACTGACCAGGGCGAAATTCCGGCGACACACGATTGCGGAGATGTGTCTTTTTACTGTGTTTCCGCGCCATGAGCGTTTGGCAGATTGCCTTTATGAGGTTACTCGGATGTGTGGATCGACAATAGAGGATTGAGCCAATGATAGAGGCCAGCCAGATTTTGATGACCGTTGGTGTATTGCTTACTCATGATGATTGAGGCACTGTTCAGCGTGCAGACGAGTGAGCCAGTTGTTTCGACGAGCGAAGAGATAGCGCCCTATATGCTGGAGCTATTGCAGTACAAGTTGTACTAAGAAATGATCGAAGGTCGCTAGTCACCCGAGGATGAATGACTAGGACATGTGGTTCGTTCGCCTACCCGATGAGAGGTCATCAGATAGATTGATTCCAGCAAGAGACGACTTCACGCGGAGACGTTGAGAGTCGACAGAGACGATCGAATGTCAGAAACCTATTATTCCAAGTTTAAAGTAGTCGGAAAGACATGCAGGCAATTCTATGGTCCCTCTAGAAGAATGAAACCCTAACTCGACTTAATGACCGTGTGAAAACCTTTGAACCTTAGGGTTTGCGGCAGTTCCGCGGCGCCATTAGTGAGGCTTGGGTTTGCCCTTCTACGGCTAGACCACCGATGCTGTGGTATGTACTCGATACTATTAAACTGTGCCCAAGAGGTTGAGCTCTTGGGGGATTATGAAGTTTTGACGACTCGATCGGATGGCTCGACTTAATTCAGATGCTAGGTGGTGAGATGCATTTCTTGGGAGACTCCCGATATGAGGATAGCCACGATGAGACGAGTCCGAAGCAGTCGACATTAGAGAAAGTGGAGTAAAGAGGTCCGTACAAGATCTGGATAAGACGACGTTCCACTCCGCCGACATCAGAGATGCGATACGCATGCCGAGGCAGAGTACTGGATATACCTTCCAGAAGGAGTCGCGATGGGTATGCAGCCGTTCCGGAGCAAGATGCAGATATAGGAAAGGACGATGACTTCCGGGCAGTTGGCAGAGACGAGACATGGAAGAGACCGTGAGCAGTATTCCTTCCAGGACACTGCTGCAATGACACTTGCACCCAGGATCAGATGTGTCACGTACATTCAGAGAGCCAGAGGCCGACGCCAGTGATATGCTGTCTTACGAGTGGTCGCGATGATTGACCGGGAGATGACAAGAGACGTGCCAGAACGGGATCATCCCCGTTAGCACACCTGATAAGGCCGATGCGCCGATGGACCGAGAGATTGGTAATTCCCAGTGAAGACCTTGACCCAGGAGTGGTCATTGTTACGCACACCAGCAGGCCAGAGTTCATGATCATCGACGAGACGTCCCACTAGTAACCGCGACAGTTGGCCCGAGATTCTTAGAGGATGCGCTTGAGCGGTACTATGCCGCTATTATTGATTTCGATGTTTTGGGTGATTTAATCGAATGATTTGATTTTGACGATTGAGGATTTACGATCCTTGCACATTGTTGCACTTGATATCGTTTTCGTGCTTGGGTTTCACATGTTTGTGATTTTACGGTTTTAGACATTTGAGTTGATTTTGTGCGTATGCACGCACACGATTTGGTTCCTGCACTCTGTATAGTTTATATATGCTTGCAGTGCAGTGATACACCTTTTGTGCACTTTAGATGCATTGGACTTTGATTTCGATGGTGATGTTCGATATTTGTTTTGTGCACCTTGTGCACCTGATTTGATTTTGCGCATGTTCGGCACTTGATATTGGATTTCATGATTTCGTGCACGATGGATGCACCTGATTGGATTTTCACGCATGTTGGGCGCATGTTTTGAATTGTGATTTTGGTGCACACCAGATGCACTAAATCGAGATTTTTCGTGCATGTCAGATGCACCTGATTTTGCTGTCAGGCACACATGTTGCCTACGACAGATGTTTCATGCACACCCGATGCACTTAGATGTTGTTTCTGTGCATATGTATGCCACATATTTGGATTTTGATTTCCGTGCGCACAAGACGCGCGTAGTATTCATACGTGTATTTTGGGATTGATTTTTCTTATAGAGCAGTACGTTTTTATGATATTGCTATGTGTTTTCGTACTGAGCAGGACTAGTCAGAGGACAGTACCTGAATATATTTTACATGTATAGTTTCGAGTTATATCATATTGGTTTTGCTTTGGATTTGGTATTGATGTCTTCCCCATGACTCCGATGATTGCGGGATGCTTGACGGAGTTCTGAATTGAGTTATATGCTCATTTTTCATGCGCATGCGTTGCGCTACGATTTGTTTTATGTATTTATGATTTCGGAGCCCCGGCGATTTGATGGTTATGGCTGAAATATTTTAGTATTTGGGGGAAGTTTTAATTTAAATTCGGGGACCGAATTTCTTTAAGGGGGGAAGATTGTAACGTTTTGAAAATCGTTTCGGTAAAATTTCGAAAAAACGGTAAAATAAGGGGGTTTTCTGTAAAAAGTCAAAATACAAATATCTTTATTATAAAATTAAATATACATATTCTAGCTATGAATTTGCTAGTATTTGGTGTTTATTGAGCCACTGGTGAAATTTCAAATTTTCTGAAAAATTTTCCGAAATTAATTATTTTAATATTATTTTAAGCCGTCACTAATACATTTAATTAGGGAAAATTACAAATTGGAATGAGTTGAAACAAATTTTGTGCATCATAACATATTAAACAAAATTTTATCATATGGTTTTTGAAATGAAATGGTTTGCCAAAACGGTTTAGAAAATATCGAAGAAAAAGGCTTTTTTCGGTGAAATAAATGTTAATGGGAATTGGGGTAATACATTTATCTTTTTCCCTCACCCACACTCACCCACACCCTCTCTTCCCTCTCCAAATCAGCAGCCCCAAGTGGCCCCTCATTTTCCCACTTGAATGGCTAAAAGAAAAGAAATGAAAAGAAATGAGAAGAAAGGGTAATATATATAAGTATTGGTTGGGTTGACTTGGACTTTCTTTGACTTGACTTTTCTCCCCACACCCACACACTTCACTCCCATCCTTCCCCATTTCTGGCCAAGCCCTCCCCAAGTGCAGCCCCCCCCAATTTTCTCCTCTCATTTCCTCATCAAAAACCTATCAAAAACCTCCAAAATTCCATCACAAATCAAGCTAAAACCCAAATCCAACTCTTACCCATTTTTCCTTGACCTATTCTAGTATGGATCTTGGAGCAAGAAGCAAGTTTGTGAGGCTAGGTTGGATGTTTGATTCAAGTTTTGTGAGGTATAAATCCTTGTTCCATGGTTTGTTGTTGCTTAGTTACTTAATTGTTGCTATCATACCTCATTTGAAGCTAATTAGGTGTTTAATTAGGTTTAATTGCTTTCTTGGAAAAATTCAAGAAAAGGGTTTGTAAATCAAATTAGGGTTTTGTTCATTGGGTATTGATCTTGATGTGGGGATTAACATGTTAATGTTATGCTAAAACTAACCTAGTTGCTAGTTTACTACTTGATACTTGTAATTTTTAAAAATTGGAATTTTATGCAAACTAGGTTTTGGAATTTAATTGCAAATGGGAGATTAAAAACCTAATTAGGTTTTTTCATGACTTCATTAACATTATTAAATGTATTTTAATACTTTAGTTCATGAAAATCCAAGCTAGATTGTAGTTTGTGCATTTTTGCTATAAAATTGTTAAAATTTAGGTATTTTGTAAACTAGAATTTTAGGGTTTTTGGAATTTAATGAGATTAAATTATGAGAATTGTTTTTATGACTTATTTAAGATATTTAGTGAATATTGTGGCCGCTAGATTCGTTTATACATCGAGTTTTGTACTAAAACGGTGATTTGTGCTTGCTAGATTTTCGGGAAAATTACTTTTAAGTGAAATTTGGGTTTTAGTGAATTTTAAGTTATTTTATATTATAATTAGTGCTTGTAATTGTACAAATGAGTGTGTTGGGAGCTTTCTCGATGGTTTGGCGTTTGTACGCCGACGTCGAGGGTTTTTGGGTCGATTTGTGAAAGCAACCATAGGTTTTGACCTATGTGGGTTTCGTGCGTCGTTTTGGTCATGAGTCGGATTTTAATGCGATATGGTGCGTTATGATATGTAGGTACCCCATGTGGACTTCGAGACGACAAGCAAGCGCGTGGCAACGTCGACACCGGCGAGCAAGGACCAGGTGAGTAGATTTATATCTACGGGGAGAAGTCGGGTGGATGGCGTATAGCACCTCCGCAGTCCGTGGTGGTGTATACGGATGCGTATACACACCAACAATTATTATATGTTATTTGGGATTAATAACGATGTTTAGGATGGATATTGGTGTGTTGGATTATTTTAGTGTTGCGAACCCTAGGGTAGTGTTGCACTACACATACACACCTACATACTTGCATACATAAATATTTTTATGTGTTCACGGGTTACCTTTGGGTTAGTTGCGAAACCCTAGAGTGGTTGTTATACCCACATACGCACACACAGACTTGCATACTTTACTTTCTTGTGCGCAGATTGGGATGTGTATATATGTATATATGCGTGGGTATGGGACTATGGATATGTACATTCATATACGCATGCATGGATAATGAGGATAGTACTTGAGATTTAAGATGAGTCGATGGGATTTGATTTGAGGCCGTGAGATCGGTGATATAGCAGGGTTCGTATTTGAGATACGACATGACGTTGTAGCGGGTCCTTAACATAGTGTTTCACACACGTGCATGCATACTTAGGCGGTATCAGTATTGTACTAGACGTAGATCAGTACCCCGATCATGATATTTGATAAAGAGGATACCAAATGAATAGTATGATGAATGTGATATTGACCCGTACCCCGATTTGGGATGCCGTACGACGGATTTACGTACGAGCTATATATTGATGATTGATCCGCACTCTTGACTTGGGATGTCTGATTACAGATATGGTATCGGATATGATATTATTGAGGTGGGATCACCGACTAATATATATACAGGTATGTATATGTATCGACTTAGATGTTAGGCGGTTTCCTTACCGGTAGTCCAGCTTGTTAGCTTAGCCCTTTAGTTTAGTTTAGTTGTTAGATTAGATTCGATTCTTACCTATTTCAAAAACTAGCGAATCGTGGGTATTTTAAAAGGCAGCCCAAGGGATCCTACGGATATTTCAAAAGACGTATCTTTTCATAAAAACACCGTAGCCCCTATTTTCAAAACCCCATGATTCATGTTATTTCAAAAGGCACCATTTGTAGGACTTATATTAGATTAATGCAGGTTAGTTACAGTTGCATCTAGTATTCAGCTCCCGCTTATTATTATGGTTCGTTTCGCATCGTATACTTATGTTATAATTTCTTATTGCAATGTTGATATCATATTGTTAGGACACCAGCACCATTACCGATGATGCGTATGTACCACGTACACTTACTTGCCGGCTCACACACATCTTCATCGGTAATTGCCATGTCACGTACACCTTAGAAAATATTATTGCTTGACTTAGCTTGTTAGTTAGTAATTTGACATGATATTAGTGTACCTGCCTTATATGCCAGCTTAACATTGTAGTTATTACTTGTCACTTCATGCATACTGTTATTCATTGTTATGCCTATATTCATGGTTTTACATGCTATTGATGATTTGGATTCGGATTTCCATGAGATTTTCTGGATTTGGGGGGAAAACCGCAAAACTTATATAAACTGATTTCTCTCTTTTTAAATAAAAAGTGCGGTTTTTCCCATGATGTATGAGTCGTCCACCATGAGTTTGCTGGTGGATTTCAAGACCCGATTCGAGGAGACGGATGAACCGTTTCGGGTACATGGTGGAACCGGTAAGGTACCCCGGGGCAAGAAGCGCGTGATGATGACGATGTGAGCCTGGCAGGGGAGCACTACCTACCGGTGATTTTACCCGACGCGTCGGATATCCGGAGGATACCGTCGTGGTCTTGAGATGGATGGTAGGGGCCGGTCTGGACTGACGGCGCCCTAGATATTGTGATTGAGACATTGAGATTTCTAGTTAGTGAGGTACAGAGACTGTGATACAGAGATATCGAGATATTGGGATTACGTTTTGTGCCGATGCTAGGCACTGTTTTATGCTGATTTCATTATGATACCTCATTTTAAAAAAACAAAGGGAATCTCACTAAATTATGAAAACAGTTCTTCACTTACATGTATTCTGTTTTCATGCATTCATACCTCATTCATATGATATTTTGCTACCTGAGGCACTGACACGGGCACATGAGATTACACTCGGGTTAGATATTTACCCTAGCCTTGTTTTAGGTTGCATGTTATATATATAATTGCGGATATATTTTGATCATTGACCTAGGTTGCGTTATTTATGCGATTTCTTTCCGTAGATGTTTTTCTATTCACGAGTTGGCAACTCACCCCCGTTGTGCCCCAGTTTCTTGCAGGTTTGCCGTACAGGTTTCATTACTGCTTTGTGGGCATAGTTTACTTCAGGTGATTTGCTAGTAGGTGGGTTTACTTGTATCGTACCCCATTATATATCTTGTATATCATTATTCTGTTGTATCTAGAAGTTCCATCAACCAAACATGTGTTATTTTTGAGATAGAGACCAGTGATGTTATTCTTTCGACCTTAGAGTCACGCGTTGTATTTCTATGGTTTTCTTGTTGTTTTGAGTTCCTTTTGAGTTTTGATCCTTGCCCTTGGCGTTGTATATTATATTGCTTGTGTGGTTGTGACCGTCGATTGACGAAGAGCTAGCTCCCGGTTGGGGATGCCTTTTTATTGATTTCGTATACTATTCATGTTGTATCCCGTTTGGGAGCCAGTATTTACAAAGGAGACTCTGCCGAAATTTTCAGGAAATACTTGATGTTTTTTAAAACCGCATAACTCGGCTTATGCTATTAAAACTACTTGATTTTAAATTGGTTTTCCTTCACTCTACTACTTTTCTTGGTTTGGATTTCTGGGTTTTCGGTTTACTTAGATTACGTACGCCTCGAGACGTTCGTAGTTTAAGTGCCGGTCATGTTCCGTACTTTTGGGACGTGACAATTTATATTTACGGGGGAAGTCAGGCGGATGGAGTGTATCACCCCCGAACTAATTCTAGGGAACACTTAGTATAGAAAGAGTATATGCGTAACCCAGATACTTAGGCTATTATGTAAATTAGTCTGTATTTTGTAGATTATATAGTTAGTATATGGTTCATAACTAGCAGGTTATATACATGTGTGTGTGTATGATATTGATGATTATATATCGTACGTGACTATAAATCTATACTTATATTATTTGGATGATCGTTGACACCGTATGATAGAAATTCCGTACTGGATGTTATGAGGATAGATCGTCGATTGCGGCTTATGATTACTTGACTCGTAGAGTCTTAATATTTAATCTTGATTAGGATATTATTATGATGCTTGATTATATTATTTCTAAAACTAACGATTCGTTTCCAATTATAACACTAATGTCGAAGAAGCGCTACTTATTTCAAATGAATATTTATAGTAAAAACATTACAGCCTCCTCCTTTCTAAACAATGTTTCGTTCTATTTTAAACTTTATAATCGTATATATTACGTGTGTTCACATTACATTTATTTTACTTGTTATACGCTCGTGCTTCGTATAATAAGTTACGGTATCATGCTTGTATGAATACACTTATAGAACACTGCATAACTACCGCTGTTCGCCGCCGAAAACAGAGACAAAACCGCATAGGTCGTCTTGTCTAAATTTAGGGGCAGATACTATTTGGTTTTATCTGTCCACCTCTCCGAAGATACCAAGTTGATTTATGGCACCGTGTATCGGAGGTTTAGACAGATGCGGCCATTATAGCAGATTTCGTCAGATTCCCCCTCGTGTATGAGGGGTTTTTGATTGTGGGGACGCTCTTCCCTGCAGGCGCAAGCCCTTGCAGTTAATTACGCTACCGCATCGTGGTAACCACTTTCTCCTTCTCTAGATGTTCATTTCGTGTCGTGTGTGTTTGTTTTATTTTTGGTTGCCCGTGGATTGTATATGGAGACTAATGTATGTTCTCGCCCGTAGGGCGTGGATTAGTCCAAATCCGTATTTTCTTAGATTTTGGTTTGATTTGGGTTTAAGGATCGTTAATTTCATTGAGATTAAGATCAACTTAAACGTTTGTTGAGGATACGTTAGTCTAATTTTAGACTAAGATCTACTCAACAGGATTTTGGGATCATTTAGATCCAACGAAAGAGTATTTAGACTCTATCATTTTAGTTTAAGGACATTGCAGTCTATTGGGTTTAAGGACATCGTAGTCCATGGAGTTTAAAGACATCATAGTCTAGTTTAAAGATATCATAGTTTGTGGGGTTTAAAGACATAATAATCTGTAAAGTTTCTAGTTATCAGGACCATCCACCTCTCTGAAGATGTTGAAGAATTACAACGACACATATCAAAGGTGTGAAGAGATGTACCCTTAAACCGATGTTGGTTGAAAGATCTGTAGTCAAGGTTTAGGACTAAAATCAATTAAAGAGATTATAAGCACATGGGCTCAGTTAATCTGAATTGAGGACTTATGGCCAACTTGGGCTCAGTCCGCTCAGATTTGAATAAAATGTTGAACATTTGTTTGGGCTCAGTCCCTTTTGGTTCAATAATGCCGAGCATTAATTTGGGTTCTGACACCCTTTTTTCTTTTATCTTTTTACTGAGTGTTGAACACTTTTTATAGCGCTGGGCTTTATTTAAAGAACACTTTGTATTCCCTCAGTGCACACGTGAGGAGCACGTGGTGCGCTTGGCGCTGAGCGCCAAACCTGAAGCGCTAAGGCGCTTCTTGTGAAATAACGCATACGTGAAGAGCACATGGTGCGCTTGGCGCTGAGCGCTAGACCTTGAGCACTAATGCGTTTATTGTGAAATAGAGCATACGTGAGGAGCACGTGGTACGTTTGGCGCTGAGCACTAGACTTGGAGCGCTGAAGCGTTTCTTATGAAATAGCACACACGTGAGGAGCACGTGGTGCGCTTGGCGCTAAGCGCCAGACTTGAAGCACTGAAGCACTTCTTTTGAAATAGCGCACACGTGAGGAGCACATGGTGCGCTTGGCGCTGAGCGCTAGATTTGGAGCACTGAAGCGCTTCTTATGAAATAGCGCACACGTGAGAAGCACGTGGTGCGCTTGGCGCTGAGCGCCAGACTTGGAGCGCTGAAGCGCTACTTAGGCAGTTCTGGTCAGTTCTGTGTTCTGAGAATTAAATTCTCGTTTATAATAGATTTTGTCTTATGGGTCTAAGAACTAAGTTCTTCTATGATCCCTTTTGTTTTTCTTTATGAGAGACTATGTCTCATGGATCTAAAAACTAAGTTCTTCTTTTATGAAGAGATGCTATGATCTCTTCTGTTTTTGTGAAAGACTTTGTCTTATAGATCTGTGATCTAGAAAAAGTACTAAGTTCTTTTGATGTGAGATTTAAACTCTCAAAAATCGAGAAAATGTTATGATCTTACTTATTATCATTTACCTTAAAGAAAATTTCTTCTTCTTAGAGCTTGCTCTTCTCTTTTTCTTTTTGAAGTTTATGGGGGGTTCCTCTGTGCAAGACTTGAAGTCTTGGTTCCTTTATATAGGGGAGGCTGATTTGTTGAATCAGTTAAGGAAATCTTTCTCTGATTGATTTGGGGATGTTTCCCCACCATTAGATCTTTGATCCTAGGGCTTCTGTTTTACAGAAGACAATCTTCTTGTTTTTAACAAGGTTGGGAAAATATTTTCCCATACAGAACATATTCTATATCTTAGTGATTTTTAATCACCATTGGATCTTTAATCCATCGGTGCTGTGATTTTCAGAGCACAATCTTTCCTGTTTGGAAAGATTTGAGGAGTATTTCCTCAACAGAATTTTATTCTGAAGTTTGATGATTTATCATCTTCGTTAGATTTTTGATCCAATTGTGGAGAACATTTAATTCTAGCGCTTGGCGCTCTCGTGCTTTGCACGTGAGGCGCTGCCTCAGAGTTTTTGACTCTTAGCGCTGGCGCTCTCGGCGCGAGCGCTCTCGTGCTTTGCACTTGAGACGCTGCCTCAGAGTATTTGACTCTTAGCGCTGGCGCTCTCGGCGCCAACGCTCTCGTGCTTTCCACGTGAGGCGCTACCTCAGAATATTTGACTCTTAGCGCCGGCGCTCTCGGCGCTAGCGCTCTCGTGCTTTGCACGTGAGGCGCTACCTCAGAGTCTTTGACTCTTAGCGCTGGCGCTCTCGGCTCTAGCGCTCTCGTGCTTTGCACGTGAGGCGCTGCCTCAATTTAAATTTCAAATTTTGAACAGAGCTTTGCTCTGATTGGGGGAAAAAAATTCCCCCGTCCCCACCGTTGCGCTCACGTGGCTCACACGTGAATGCTGTGGTGGCAGCTTTTCCACCATTGGATCAATTTGGAAGTTGGATCGGCTTCCAACGCCTATAAATAGGGCCTTTGGCCCTTGAGATGACTATTTGTTCATCTTCTTGTTTTTCTTGAGAATTAATTCTCCTTCAGAGCCAAGCTCTCTGTCTTAAGAAACTTCTCAAGAGTCAAAACTCTGCCCAATCTTTGGTAAGAATTAAACTTATTAACAGAGCTCTGCTCTTCTCAGATCATAGATCTTAAAAAAATGTTTTAGGATTTACCCATTAACATAGCCGCGCTCATCTTTAGATCATAGATCTTCAAGATATAATCTTTTTTAAGGTGATTTTAACCCATAAACTGGAACACTGTTCATCTTCCATGAATAACTCTTAGAGTTTGTTCATAGATCTTAAAGATCTTGGAATTTTTAAATCATTAAAACCTTTGCTTTTAGGGTTTTTGATGGATTATTCCATCTTCTTCGCAGAGCATGGCTCTTTAGAATTTTTGGGGGAAATTTTATTCCCTTCATCATTAATTATGAAAGATGTCATTTCTGTTGTAGAGCGCTGCTCTCAAGGGAGATTAACTCCTTGGCCCGAGTGGCCTCTCATTAAATGAGAATCCTTTTAGGATTTCCTATTTAATGAATGATTGTCTCATCAATGATGAGACGTCATCAAGATTTTGTGGGTCCCTTTTGGTCCCCTTCCACTGCATTGCAGTTCGGTACAAATTTAAAGTACCAAGTACCAAACTTGAACTGTAGCATTGACGGCTAACTCTTGTTCTTTTTCGCTCAGGTACTATATCTTTCGACACTTCTTTCCCATTTATTCATTCGGAAAGTGGATTCCCTGAAGCGCCTGTGGATAGGGAAGTCTTCGCGTTGATCAAAGATCACGACCCGGAGCAAAAGAACCTTCATTTATGGAGGATGTGGTACAATCAAATCATTAGGGAACGACGTAGCTTTGCTTGTGCAGTACCTTCAAAGGTGATCTCCTCCATTTACTACGCCGACTCACCCTGTAATACCCAGTTTTTTTCTTATACGTCTAAATCCGTAGTTTATTATTTTATGATTTTATTTATTTTACCTATAAATTTTATTTATCTTCTATCCCTTCTAAATCCCATTATTCCTCTTGAAACCCAAAACCATATTGTTTTATACCCTATATTTTCTTTACCCTAAGCCCACCCATTTATGTAATTAATTTATTCAAATTTCCTCAGCCATTTCCATATTTATTAGTATGAACCCAAGTCCTAGCCCTAACCCTATTTCTTATATTCCTAGATTATCCCACAGCCCAAACAGCCCCAGCCCAATTAATTAATACCTTTAATATCATTTAATACCCTCACCCTTCGGCCCAGCCCACTGCCATTTTCCCTTCTTCTTTCTTTAATTTTTCCCATTTAATTCTACCAGCCTTTTCCCTATTTTCTTTAATCCTTTCTTTCTCTTAATCCTGCCAGCCCAGGCCCCATAATCCCCTTATTTGTGATTTTCTTGGCCCGGCCCGCCTCCTTAATTTCCCTTAACTAATTTCTTTTCCTCTTAACTCGGCCCGGCCCTCTCTTCCTCCTCCACACAATTGTTTTATTTTTATTTTCTTTTCTGGCCCACACACAGCCCAAGCCCGCCTCAACTCACCCGCTTCACCCCCGACCCAACTCCTATTCATCCTTCTCCTTCAAATCTCGCAACGACTCTTTCCGCTCGTGTGCGCGCTTCTCGCGCCTCCGCCTCCGCCCTCGCTCACGCTGCCGTTACCCCACGACGCGCGCGTTTTCCCCCACGACCCTCTCTCCTCAACCCTCTACCCTCTCTTCCTCGCTCGCTCACTCCCCGTTCTCATTTCTCCCTCTTCTCGCTACACCCATCACCGACCTCCTCCCTTCACCGTCGACTATCACTCTCGTCTCCGACCACCCTCATTCATCCTCCCTTGATCTCTTCTCTCCTTCAGCATCGCCCCCTACACTCCACCACCGAGCCCTCTCGACCCACGCCGACCTCCCTGCATAACCACCTCGGCCACCACCTGTACCCTCGACGCCGGCGAGCTCCCAACCACAACGTCGACGCCCCTGTACCCTCCTCGTCACTAGCATCATTACCCTCACTCCAACCCGAGCCCCTTGCACTCCCTCCCTCTCGCAGACCCCCTGTATCTCACCCTCTCTCTCACTCTCTCAGCACTTTCTCTCTCGTTTCTCTATCTCCCTCTCTCTTTCTAAGCTCACTCTCTCTCCCTCTCAATTTCTCACTCTGTCCCCCTCTCTCTTAACTCTTTCTCTGCATTCTCTTACTCTCTCTCTCATTCTGCTCTCTGCCCTCTCTCCCTCTCATTCAGCACTCACCCTCACTCTCTCTCTCTCTCCCGATCACTCTCTCTCTCTTTCTCTGTCTACAGCTCTCTCTCTCTCTCTAACTCTCTCTCACTCTCCATCTCTCACTCTCAGTTCTCGTCTCTCTCTCTACTGCCCTCTCTCCCTCTGCTCCCCTCTCTCTTCTCTCTCTAAACCCTTTCTCTCTGTAACTCTCTCTCAATTCCCTCTCAAATCTCTTTCTCTCTCTCTTTCTCAGAAATTCTCTTTCTCTCTCTTTCTCCGTGGCCAAACATTCCACCTTCCGGCCACCACCACACAAGCAGCCACCATCGAGAGTTGTGACCACCGCAGACACCCCGACGACGCCCCGAGCCCTCGCCGATCGAGAACAGACCCGAGCTCACCCGGAGCCGTACCGTCGCGGTGATAGCTCGTCGCGCGCCCGTACTGTACCTCGCTGCCGTGCGCCTCCAGGCAAGTTCTTACTTGCTTTCATGCTATTCCGTATATATTACAAATCAGAATCGTAGATATATTCCATGTTTGCTTGATGTTATATATTGTCACAAAACTGTTCGATACTTGTTCCCATAGAAAATCATTATCGTATTTGACGGAACTAGACATATTATATTGGCCCTTGTAGAGATGATTAACGTGTACAAATTTCATTAGAAAATACGACTGTTAACAGTTAAAACGACTACCCCCAAGTTTGATCGTAAAACTGAAATTCTGTTGCACCTGAAAATAGTTAAATTCATCATAAATCATATACATATTAGAATGGTTCGTTCGGGGGCTTAAATCGAAGCTAACTCGACGAACTTTAACCCTATGCTAGTTTCCAGACATTCCTGTACCTAAATCGTGATGATAATTGTATCGGAGTGCGACTCTGGACTGCAGTCCAGAGCGACTCAAATTGTGCTTGCTGTCCCGTAATGGATACCATAGGATTTCCTTAACTCGTAGGTTGCGGAACTCCGCTGCTTATTGTAGGTAACTCTGTTAGCTAGACAACACAATTAGTTTCATCCTGTTTCGTTATCATTTACTATTTAATCTGTAATTTAGAAGATCGGGACACATAACAGTCCCAGCAGAATCAGAATTGGCATGTTGATATTAAAAAGATTATAACTCCTAACGTACAGACGCGATTGAAGATCCGTTTGTTGCGTTGAAAACCTTACTGAAAACCCTAGAATTCATTCAACTGTAGCGTCGCTAAATTATCATCCCAACTGGGGTTAAAATGCGTTGCGAAATGGATTCCTGATTCTGAAACCGGATTTCCAGCCGCGTGCGCTTAAAATGAAACAGTTATAACTAATGATCCAGAAACCCGTTTGGCTCGAAACCAAATTAGATGGATAGCTAAATGAACATATTAATTACTACCTGTTTATCATTTCGCTAAATTATATACATATGTTTCATGATAAATCGTGCAAGTGATAGACTGTTGTTTTTATGATACCTTAGTTGTGCTTCTTATACTGTTCATGCATCATATCATATTTATATCATTGTAGTGATTATCCAGTGATGTCGTGCAATTACCCAGTGTTAGATTTTAGTGTTGATTGTGGCAAGTACGTCAGTGTTCGTGTATTCGTGATTAAGTGAAAGTGATACGTACTTGTGCACAATCAGTGTCCCTTTTATTCTATTGCATTGTCGACGTCTGTGGGATGCGTGTACGTGTGACTATAAGTGGTATGGGACACTTATGGAAGCGCTTGCACGGATGTCACAGATAAGGCATCCGACACTGCCATTTATCTTAGGTATTAGTCGGGACGTGCTTGATGGAGGTCCTGCCTCCAGTTCTCGCGCAGACTTGTCACGGATCGATTAGTATTTAGGGTTATGGTTAGCGTTTGATGTAGACCACGGGGTGTGGGGTAGTTCAAGTGTGAATTCAACAGAATCTCGGGAGTCCCATGCCGGCTTATATATTTAGGGAGTTATATGGAGATTTACAGGGTATGTGCTATATACACCGTGATACATTCGTTACATGTTGGGCCCGTGGTCCCTTGCCCTTGGGTTCTACCCTTGGGTGGAGGACACTCGCGAGTGGTTGACTTTCACACTTGGACTGACGATAGGCTTATTGACCTGTGCAGTGAGACTTAGAGACTGATAGGGTTACTGTCGTTTACATTCCTTATATACTGTGTTGACATACATGACATATCGTTATACTGCTTTACTGCTCCGCTGCATTTATCTCTGCTCATTTATATTCATGCTGTTATTGATTTACTGTTATTCATATCCTTCACCACTGTTAGAACTGTTACTTGATTATATGCATTATATTGCTATTGTGTCGCTCTGACGACCTGAGTATGCATGCTCAGTGTGAGGAGAAGATTTAGCCTGGATCAGAACTAGACGTGCTTCACAGACTTCTTGACTCGCCTTCCCGAGTTACTTTCATTTGTTCCACTTCAGGTCAGTCTTTACATTGTTCCTTTCAGTTACTGCATTTTCCCATTACCTGCGCATCATTTGCTGTTTACCATGAAAAGCTAGAAGCCGAAGTGTGACTAAGGCAGGACTTTTCCTTGACCGTAGGAGCATGGCTGGCCTTGTCTACCCCTCGTATTCCGTATTTTGGGAAGCGGGGCGTGACATGGTTTAGTTGGTATCAAAGCCCAGGTTTTGCATCGATTGGGATTGCAGTTTTCCGTGTACAGTTTGACAATCTAAGACATCCTTCGGTCTAGGTTGTAAACTGTCATTCTTGATCCATATTCACATCGTGCGTTCAGCTATCCATTCACTATGGTTTCGGGTGACTTGACAAGGGTACGTGGTGGCAATTGCACTACCGTACTCTATTCAAGTGACTTAAAGTCATACAGTTGATTCCCCATTTGTAATAAATTCATCATCTCTGAAATTCTTGAATCTTTGTCCATTCGTCAAATTTATATTCTGATTCGTTTACCTTGTGACTTGTATCATTCTCAAAATTGTTGTCTCAGGATCATGTCTTCCAACGACTCTTCGTCTTTATCCGCTCCCCAGAATCAGACCGTTGAGATCCTGAGTGTACTGCAAGATTTGAAGGAAGCCCAGGAGCGAACAAGCGACTTGTTGGCTGAAGGACTAAGAAGACAGGTGAATCAGGCACCAGCGGGAGTCTCCAATCATAAAGGGACCTCTATTGGACGAGGAAAGGAGAAGAGGATGAAGCGTCAACAGAAGTATCAGAAGAACCCTTGCTGTGGATATTGTAAGAGGCCAGGACACCTTCAGAGGGATTGTCGCCGTGCCCAAGGGAAATGTCTGATATGCGGTTCCAACAAACACCTCATCAATGGCTGCCCAGAAAGGAAAGAACTGCAAGGAAGAAACTTGTCCACTCTCCCCACTTCTGCCGAGTGAGGATTGCCGCGTAGTTCGGACTTCGACGATAAGGCGGATCAAACGCAGGATTCAACTCACGCGACGAGAATGCACTGTTATAACAGACGAAGAATGATTTTTTTCATGTTATCTACTTTCAGTAATAATATTGTCATTTTATGAATATTTCTTTCCGTTTGAAACCTTGTATCCACTGAACTTTTAGTTGAATTCAATAAAATCTGAATCGTATTATATGTATCATTCTCTTGTCATTTCCCTTGTTCATATTATTCAGTAGCATAACATTTTAATCTTGATTTTACAATTCCTGCTACCGCATATCCTTTGATACTTCGTACACTTGGCCATTTTCATTATTCATTCCATTGTCTAATCATGACTCTCTTTCTTTCAGACCATGGCCCACCCTGGAGCAGCACCGCACCTAGATGAGGATATACAATCATGCGTTTCCTTAGACTGCACACTGATGGATTCCGACGATGAGATCAACGGTCCCCAAGTCAACTTCGGAAACCACGTTTCAGAGGACGAAGGAGTAGCCGCCCCAGAGTTTAAAGTGATAACTAATTCCGACGAAGAAGAAGAAGAAGATCCTGAAGAGAACCCTATAGAGCAAGAACCGGTGGAGGAAAATCATATGGAAGAGAATCCAGAAGAAGAGAATCTGATGGAATCGGACCTCGATGAAGAAGCTCCATTCGAGGAAGGAGAATCAGAAGATCAAGACCCTGCTGTTGAAGAACTTCCAGTGGCGATGCCTGCGAGGCGATATGGAAATGGACGCCCCTGCCTGAGTGCGTGAGCCTACCGCGACCTACTGAATCTCCACAACCGCAACTGACGGATTATCTTTTGATGTTGTCTTTTTGGCCAAATAAACTGTGTATAGTTTAGGGCCACTTTTCGCCTTTAGGAATGCCTTGTTTCAAATTTTCTTGAATGAGATGAATCTTCTGAGTTCGTAAATTCCCGATTATTGATTCGCTTGACACTTGTTTATTGCTCATATCCGTTTATTTTCTACTGAGTTCCCTGACTGTCCACCCCTACTCATTGTATAGTTTTCACCCTCGTTTCGATTAGAAAGTACCGCACCCTGATGCTTGGAATGAGCCACCCTCCATCCCTCGTCTGTACCCCGTTTGAGATCCTTCTAGGAGGAGAACCATTCTTGTGAAACTTCCGAGTTCACTAACTCTTCAAATTTTGATTCGTGTGTTGTACCAACTGTTGTTTTCCCCACACTTTTCCCTTTTGTATTCCTGTGTTGCTCATCTTTACTTTCTATGCTGACCCGATCCCAGACTCCTTGATCTTCAACCTAAAAACCGACACACTCCAACCTTCTGATTGAGCCACACCTCCTTATAATCATTACCCTATCTAGCCCTATACCTATTCGTGTTTTTCCTATTACCCTAACTATATATAGGGACATTGTTATTCAAAATTTAGTTTTCAGTATCTTAAATTTATTAAAAAGTGTGTGTTATTAATTACTCTGTTTTATGTAATTTAAGTACACTATTTGTATTCTCATTTTCGGTAGCGCGACCTTACACCGCGCACATTTGGTTCCATGTTTCTTATTTTTTTTTTTCGATATGAGTTTTCTAAGCTATTTCAAAACGATTTGATCAATACGTTTTCCTAAAATGTTATACCCTACCGACTAATTTTCACTGCCTTATTCCCGTTATTTTATTTTCGGGTTCGCGCCCATGTTTATTAGTATAAATGGTTGTGCCTTATACCTATTAATTCTGATGGGCTACTTTTGATATATTTATTTGTACACATATTTGGGTTTCAAATTTACCTAGTACGTATTGAATATTATTGTTCGTTACTATTATTATTTCTTTTCTCGTATAAATGTAGTTGTTTTATTAACTGTTCTTGCATTATATTTTCGACCCGTCTTTTGGTACATTCGTATTACATCTATATACCTTCGAGATTTATCCACCTGTTTAAAGTAAACCACTAGTGTCCAATGTAGCAACTTTTCGCTTATTTAGTTATAGTTGTCGTTCCTTGAAATTTCGAGGACGAAATTTTTGTAAGGGTGGTATGATGTAATACCAGTTTTTTTCTTATACGTCTAAATCCGTAGTTTATTATTTTATGATTTTATTTATTTTACCTATAAATTTTATTTATCTTCTATCCCTTCTAAATCCCATTATTCCTCTTGAAACCCAAAACCATATTGTTTTATACCCTATATTTTCTTTACCCTAAGCCCACCCATTTATGTAATTAATTTATTCAAATTTCCTCAGCCATTTCCATATTTATTAGTATGAACCCAAGTCCTAGCCCTAACCCTATTTCTTATATTCCTAGATTATCCCACAGCCCAAACAGCCCCAGCCCAATTAATTAATACCTTTAATATCATTTAATACCCTCACCCTTCGGCCCAGCCCACTGCCATTTTCCCTTCTTCTTTCTTTAATTTTTCCCATTTAATTCTACCAACCTTTTCCCTATTTTCTTTAATCCTTTCTTTCTCTTAATCCAGCCAGCCCAGGCCCCATAATCCCCTTATTTGTGATTTTCTTGGCCCGGCTCGCCTCCTTAATTTCCCTTAACTAATTTCTTTTCCCCCTAACTCGGCCCGGCCCTCTCTTCCTCCTCCACACAATTGTTTTATTTTTATTTTCTTTTCTGGCCCACACACAGCCCAAGCACGCCTCAACTCACCCGGTTCACCCCCGACCCAACTCCTATTCATCCTTCTCCTTCAAATCTCGCAACGGCTCTTTCCGCTCGCGTGCGCGCTTCTCGCGCCTCCGCCTCCGCCCTCGCTCACGCTGCCGTTACCCCACGACGCGCGCGTTTTCCCCCACGACCCTCTCTCCTCAACCCTCTACCCTCTCTTCCTCGCTCGCTCACTCCCCGTTCTCATTTCTCCCTCTTCTCGCTACACCCATCACCGACCTCCTCCCTTCACCGTCGACTATCACTCTCGTCTCCGACCACCCTCATTCATCCTCCCTCGATCTCTTCTCTCCTTCAGCATCGCCCCCTACACTCCACCACCGAGCCCTCTCGACCCACGCCGACCTCCCTGCACAACCACCTCGGCCACCACCTGTACCCTCGACGCCGGCGAGCTCCCAACCACAACGTCGACGCCCCTGTACCCTCCTCGTCACTAGCATCATTACCCTCACTCCAACCCGAGCCCCTTGCATTCCCTCCCTCTCGCAGACCCCCTGTATCTCACCCTCTCTCTCACTCTCTCAGCACTTTCTCTCTCGTTTCTCTATCTCCCTCTCTCTTTCTAAGCTCACTCTCTCTCCCTCTCAATTTCTCACTCTGTCCCCCTCTCTCTTAACTCTTTCTCTGCATTCTCTTACTCTCTCACTCATTCTGCTCTCTGCCCTCTCTCCCTCTCATTCAGCACTCACCCTCACTCTCTCTCTCCCGATCACTCTCTCTCTCTTTCTCTGTCTACAGCTCTCTCTCTCTCTCTCTAACTCTCTCTCACTCTCCATCTCTCACTCTCAGTTCTCGTCTCTCTCTCTACTGCCCTCTCTCCCTCTGCTCCCCTCTCTCTTCTCTCTCTAAACCCTTTCTCTCTGTAACTCTCTCTCAATTCCCTCTCAAATCTCTTTCTCTCTCTCTTTCTCAGAAATTCTCTTTCTCTCTCTTTCTCCGTGGCCAAACATTCCACCTTCCGGCCACCACCACACAAGCAGCCACCATCGAGAGTTGTGACCACCGCAGACACCCCGACGACGCCCCGAGCCCTCGCCGATCGAGAACAGACCCGAGCTCACCCGGAGCCGTACCGTCGCGGTGATAGCTCGCGCGCCCGTACTGTACCTCGCTGCCGTGCGCCTCCAGGCAAGTTCTCACTTGCTTTCATGCTATTCCGTATATATGACAAATCAGAATCGTAGATATATTCCATGTTTGCTTGATGTTATATATTGTCACAAAACTGTTCGATGCTTGTTCCAATAGAAAATCATTATCGTATTTGACGGAACTGGACATATTATATTGGCCCTTGTAGAGATGATTAACGTGTACAAATTTCATTAGAAAATACGACTGTTAACAGTTAAAACGACTACCCCCAAGTTTGATCGTAAAACTGAAATTCTGTTGCACCTGAAAATAGTTAAATTCATCATAAATCATATACATATTAGAATGGTACGTTCGAGGGCTTAAATCGAAGCTAACTCGACGAACTTTAACCCTATGCTAGTTTCCAGACATTCCTGTACCTAAATCGTGATGATAATTGTATCGGAGTGCGACTCTGGACTGCAGTCCAGAGCGACTCAAATTGTGCTTGCTGTCCCGTAATGGATACCATAGGATTTCCTTAACTCGTAGGTTGCTTAACTCTGCTGCTTATTGTAGGTAACTCTGTTAGCTAGACAACAAAATTAGTTTCATCCTGTTTCGTTATCATTTACTATTTAATCTGTAATTTAGAAGATCGGGACACATAACAGTCCCAGCAGAATCAGAATTGGCATGTTGATATTAAAAAGATTATAACTCCTAACGTACAGATGCGATTGAAGATCCGTTTGTTGCGTTGAAAACCTTACTGAAAACCCTAGAATTCATTCAACTGTAGCGTCGCTAAATTATGATCCCAACTGGGGTTAAAATGAGTTGCGAAATGGATTCCTGATTCTGAAACCGGATTTCCAGCCGCGTGCGCTTAAAATGAAACAGTTATAACTAATGATCCAGAAACCCGTTTGGCTCGAAACCAAATTAGATGGATAGCTAACTGAACATATTAATTACTACCTGTTTATCATTTCGCTAAATTATATACATATGTTTCATGATAAATCGTGCAAGTGATAGACTGTTGTTTTTATGATACCTTAGTTATGCTTCTTATACTGTTCATGCATCATATCATATTTATATCATTGTAGTGATTATCCAGTGATGTCGTGCAATTACCCAGTGTTAGATTTTAGTGTTGATTGTGGCAAGTACGTCAGTGTTCGTGTATTCGTGATTAAGTGAAAGTGATACGTACTTGTGCACAATCAGTGTCCCTTTTATTCTATTGCATTGTCGACGTCTGTGGGATGCGTGTACGTGTGACTATAAGTGGTATGGGACACTTATGGAAGCGCTTGCACGGATGTCACAGATAAGGCATCCGACACTGCAATTTATCTTAGGTATTAGTCGGGACGTGCTTGATGGAGGTCCTGCCTCCAGTTCTCGCGCAGACTTGTCACGGATCGATTAGTATTTAGGGTTATGGTTAGCGTTTGATGTAGAACACGGGGTGTGGGGTAGTTCAAGTGTGAATTCAATAGAATCTCGGGAGTCCCATGCCGGCTTATATATTTAGGGAGTTATATGGAGATTTACAGGGTATGTGCTATATACACCGTGATACATTCGTTACATGTTGGGCCCGTGGTCCCTTGCCCTTGGGTTCTACCCTTGGGTGGAGGACACTCGCGAGTGGTTGACTTTCACACTTGGACTGACGATAGGCTTATTGACCTGTGCAGTGAGACTTAGAGACTGATAGGGTTACTGTCGTTTACATTCCTTATATACTGTGTTGACATACATGACATATCGTTATACTGCTTTACTGCTCCGCTGCATTTATCTCTGCTCATTTATATTCATGCTGTTATTGATTTACTGTTATTCATATCCTTCACCACTGTTAGAACTGTTACTTGATTATATGCATTATATTGCTATTGTGTCGCTCTGACGACCTGAGTATGCATGCTCAGTGTGAGGAGAAGATTTAGCCTGGATCAGAACTAGACGTGCTTCACAGACTTCTTGACTCGCCTTCCCGAGTTACTTTCATTTGTTCCACTTCAGGTCAGTCTTTACATTGTTCCTTTCAGTTACTGCATTTTTCCATTACCTGCGCATCATTTGCTGTTTACCATGAAAAGCTAGAAGCCGAAGTGTGACTACGGCAGGACTTTTCCTTGACCGTAGGAGCATGGCTGGCCTTGTCTACCCCTCGTATTCCGTATTTTGGGAAGCGGGGCGTGACACACCCCAAGTGAACTATGCCATAAAGGAGGTCAATTGGACTTTAGAGGGTTTCCTCCAGCCCTTTATGGTTGCAATACCCGTTCAGCCTCCAATGGCCTTGGATATCTTGGGGCGACGTATATGTCGAGGCGAGTCGCGCCCTTGGGGACAGCCATACATGATAGGCTTGACTCCCCGCCATTCAACGGGATATCTGCAGTGGGCTCGATACATCTTATCGGCCAAGAAATCGCAGCTGCTGAAGCTCGGGTTGTATCCTGCGATTTATGCTTCTCTCTTCCAGTATTTCACGCCCCCTGTATGGTGGGTCAAAGCTTTTTTAGAGCAATGGAACGTTCTAACTCACACCTTCCTTCTATTAGATCGGGAAGTTTCAATCTCTTTAGAGAAGTTCGTAGAGATCTCCGGCTTTCCTGTCAGAGGGGAACATTATGAGGAGATATTACCCCCTGACGAGTATATTTTCTCCACTCGATCAGTAATGATGGGTCTGACCCCAGACAATTCCTTTCAGCACCGATTCCCAAGCTTGATCAAGGTGTTAAATATTTACGAGAACCTGTTTCTCAAATCCGGAAGTCATGGGGTCAGCTTTACGGATTTCATCGCCCGTTTTCTTCGCCCGGAAGTCTTGTCGAAACAAGATGCGAAGTTTGCCAAGCTTGACGATCCTTTCGGTTTTGGCTTGGATAGCCGGCCGACAGCGGATGCAGATCAAAAGAATTTCTTTCTCCCAAACGACGCGGTCGTCCCCTTTGTAGAACTCGCCGCTCAAGACATCGACGAAGAGGCGTTCTTTTTAGGGTTCCTTGGTTTATGGTTAAGCTGGTTTGTGCTCCCCATGCACCCTCGCTACATGAGGCCGTCCGTTTTCTACCCGGCTCACCGAATGGTTGAAGGGACGCGGGTTGCCGTTGGGTTGCTGGGCTGGCTCATTTATATCATGGCCTTAGCTTGGCGGCAGACACCTCTCAACCGGGGGTGCAGCACGTGAACTTCCCGATGCATTATTTCACTTCGTGGCTCGAGATGCCTGTGCTCGGCACCTTCGGAATCCACAAGAGGCCCTGTTTCTACGAAAGTTATAACTTTCCTCGGGTTATGCGGCTGGTTGACGCTTCCGTTTTGGAACCGACTCAGTGAGAGGCTCGTGGTCTGATTCTTCGCCCGCGTATGGTCGGGGATGGCATGACCTTCGTGGATAAGGCCATGATTATCAGCAAGGAATCTGCTAAGACGGTGCAGCCGCTGCGGGACACCTTCAAAGATGGGGTTTCTACCTTGAAAGCTCAGGAGATTCTTCAATTATATTCAATCAGGCCGGGCTTTTTAGTGTTTAGGAAGAACGATGCGGCGCTGTTCATGAGATACAACCCGCACCGCTTTGCTCAACAATCAAGCTACAATCAGGGTGTCCCGCTTGAAGCCTTTTTAGCTGAGCCTACAGCTACAGAGGAAGTTATCCGTAGTGCGCTGCACCATTTCATGCGACTAAATACCGGGTCTAACTTCTTTATCAGCGAGCCAGGCTGCGTTCCGAAAGCTTTGAATGTGTACGTGGTGTGGTACCAGCACGCGATGGGCGCTGTTATCAGGGAAGAAAAACGATTATTGCTTGATCGCAAGGGTGTTGTCCCAGCGGGTATACCGTTCCCTTAAAGCGACGAACCATCATTCGTCCTCCCCTAAGAGAAGCTGCTGCAGCTGTGATTCCGTGCGCTTTTCCTGATAAAGGTATACCTCGCGCTCCTGTAGACGTGGTGGTTGCAGCGTCTCCCGATTCTGGCGTGGGTACGAAGATCGGGACTTGTCGTCCAAAGTTTCCCGCCAAGCGCAAGCTCGTGTTATCGGCTGCCGGTACTCGCTCGCAGAAGAAGAAGAAGTCGATGTTTTATGTCGACGTTGTACTCGGCCAAGAGCCCCATGCTCCCTATAGCGAAGGCTTGAGTAAGTACGGGACCAATGATGGTCTATTTATCGAGCCTGCGGATGATACTGATCTTCAAGCCGCTCTTGTGGCTTCCGAGCGACTGGCTCGCGATGAAGCAGCACTGATCACGATCACACAGTCAGGTAGACTTCGGTCGTATCTTTCCGCGGTTATCTTTTTTTATTATGTTTTGACTGACGTTTTCTTCTTCAACAGGTATCTCTGCCGAAGAGGCTCTTGCGGCTTCCCTCAAAACATTTGAAGAGGAAGAGAGGCTCCATGCTTCTGTAGGCCTTGGTATAATTTGACTCATTATGCCTTCATTCACTTTTTTTATTCGTAGTCTGACCCCTTCCTTTTTTCTTATTGCAGGGACTACCTTGACCCCGGTTATCCCTAGCGCGGTGCCGATCCCGAGCGGTGATGCAGCGACGTTGCCAGAGTCGGCTATTGTGGGCCCAGCTCCCCCGTCAATATCGCAAGAGGCTTCACTTAAACAGCCAATGACGGATGGCGTGGTGGCTCCAGAGGCAGAACTTGGTTCGGACGATGACCTCCCTTTGACGGAGATCTTACTGAAATCGCTTCTCACCGCTCAGACCGAAAGGAAGCGTAGGAAGCGTGCGGCGATGGAACATGATGCCATCTTGGCTGTAGGTGCAGGCTCAAGTACTACTCCCTCTGTCGCCATTTCTTCAGAAGATGCTCCAGCTACCCTGTCTACCGCTCATAGACAGGTTGTGCGCGCGGCTCGAAAAGAAACCAAAAAGGCGCCCCAAGGTAACGTAATACTGGGTCTTTTATTAGAATTTGATCTTCAAATTCTTATATATCATATCCTGTAGGGCCAAGTCCTGGCGATGAGGTGGCAGGTGAGATGACGGCAAACACCGAGCCCGAAGTGGCTACTCTTTCTCAGAAGTCTGGGACTGCCCTAATTGCCTCTCTTTCTCCTTGTGGTTTCCTGCCATTGGCAGGCATTGCAAGTGTCACGACGGCCCTCGTAAAGTCAGGGGATGAAGCCACTGGCGCCGAAACCATTCCACTGAAGGAGAGTGAAGAAACCGCAACGCCAAGTGATGCTTCCGTCGCAATTTTGGCTAATGACCCATCAGGTAGGTCTCGAGTCTCTGTTTACTTTTTGTTTCGCAAACCCTTTCAGTCCCTTCTGATGAAATTTCGTTCATTTCGAATGCAGGTGTGGTGAGCGCTGAGGTTGTTCCACCCGAAGAAGCGTCACCAATTGCTACTCTGACGGTCGATGTCCCTTCGCCTTCTCTTATGTCCTCTCAAATGCTTGAAGGTATGGATTTGCGATTAATTCAAATTGTGGATACCATTTTCCCTGTACTGACCATGTATCGTCGCAAGCTTGCAGGAGTTCTCTTTGATCATCTGTATCAGGTGCTGAACCCGCATTTCTATTTCCAGTCGGAAGTCAGTCTGCCTGCTGGTGTCGGTGAGTATAGTTTTTAACCGACATCTTTTCCTTCCTTTTACGGGTGACCATGTCGTTTTTTAATTCTTCTTTGAATTGATTACAGAGTTACAAATTGAAGGAGGGGACGAAAGAATAGGCACGCCACCAGTACTCCCAACTTTGCTACCTGTCGTAGCCAATATAGTAGACTCCATTGCTCGTGCATTTTCTTTATCTCTTAAGCCTACCTTTGACCATAACTTGTCTTGTAGCAATCGCACGAGCTCCAGCTTCCTTCGAGTCTCGCATCCTGATGCCGACAAGGCCCTTTTCTATATGTCCGTCTTCCAAGCGTGCTGCGACCAGCCTGCATATGCTGAATGAATCCATCGAAGAGATAGATGCGGAGGCCCCTGCATTCGCTGCAGATTTTGCTGCTGAGGTTAATCCCATGCCGGCGACGCTTGTGTACTTCCATAGCGAGAACGTCGTCGAGTCTTGGGTTAATTATTGCAGAAAGCTCAAAGCCTGCCTGCATGAGATTGAGCTCGGGCGTCCCGCTCCTGAAGTGTTGGCTTTGAATTCCCAGCGGGCTACATGGGTTGAGCAGATTGTTTCTTTCCTTCACCGTTTTGAACACGAGACGGCCTTGAGGCGGAAGGAACGCAAGGAGGCTTCAAGCGAATCTGCCCGGCTGCATACCGAGGTCAAAGCAAATGCTGCGCAACTGAGAACCGTCTATGACAATCTGCAGTGATGCATTTCGGACGGGCTGACACTGAGGCGGAAGCTCAACTTCATTGAGCAGGTTATGCAGAGTCGCGGAGCTGCCCAGCGGGAAATCGATGAGAAGGTTTCATCCTGTTCGCAGCAACGGGCCCGAGTCGAAGCGGAGCTGGTCGCGGCGGCTGCTCATAAAAAGGAGCTGAGATGAGTGCGCAAGCGGCTTGCTGATTTGCTAAAATCGCCTCCTCTCAATAGTCGTTTTTGTATCGATTATAATTTATGAATAACATGTATTCATTTAATTTTTTATTTTATATGATGTATCTCGTATTTATTTGAATTCATGAATAAAGGACACATTTTTTATCTCTAACTATCGCTTTCTTTCCTCTGCTGTGTTGTTGGCATGTGATTTTAGCAAATGTGGTCTGTAGATAGTAGATAGTTGTCCATCTTGAACTCTTTATAGGGTAGCGATGGCTTAGGAAACAGGGTTAGGATCTATTGCCTAGGACTTTCCAATTTTATGAGCCGTGAGGGTCTTATAAAGATTTTTCTCCCTACGAGTCGAGAGGATCTCGTAGGTGTATTTTCTCCTTAGGAATCGTGAGGATTCCAAAGTGTGCTTTCTCTTGAGAGTCGTAAGGATCTCGCAAGAGAATTTTCTCCCTTATAAGTCGAGAGGACTTTCTCCGTTTTCTACGGTGTCGGGATCGACTTTCTCCGTTTTCTACGGTGTCAGGGTGGGCTTTCTCCGTTTTCTATGGTGCGGTGTCAGGGTCGACTTTCTCCGTTTTCTACGGTGTCAGGGTTGAATTTCTCCATTTTCTATGAATAACTTGTATTCATTTAATTTTTTATTTTATATGATGTATCTCGTATCCATTTGAATTCATGAATAAAGGACACATTTTTTTTATCTCCGACTATAGCTTTCTTTCCTCTGCTGTGTTGTTAGAATGTGATTTTAGCAAATGTAGTCTGTAGATAGTAGATAGTTGTCCATCTTGAACTTTTTATAGGATAGCGATGGCTTAGGAAACAGGGTTAGGATCTATTGCCTAAGACTTTCCAGCTTTATGAGCCGTGAGGGTCTTATAAAGATTTTTCTCCCTACGACTCGAGAGGATCTTGTAGGTGTATTTTCTCCTTAGGAATCGTGAGAATTCCTAAGTGTGCTTTCTCTTGAGAGTCGTAGGGATCTCGCAAGAGAATTTTCTCCCTTATAAGTCGAGAGGACTTTCTCCGTTTTCTACGGTGTCGGGATCGACTTTCTCCGTTTTCTACGGTGTCAGGGTAGACTTTCTCCATTTTCTACGGTGTCGGGGTTGACTTTCTCCATTTTTTACGGTGTCAGGATCGACTTTCTCCGTTTTCTACGGTGTCAGGGTTGACTTTCTCCATCTTCTATGAATAACATGTATTCATTTAATTTTTTATTTTATATGATGTATCTCGTATTCATTTGAATTCATGAATAAAGGACACAATTTTTTTATCTCCGACTATAGCTTTCTTTCCTCTGCTGTGTTGTTGGCATGTGATTTTAGAAAATATGGTCTATAGATAGTAGATAGTTGTCCATCTTGAACTCTTTATAGGGTAGCGATGGCTTAGGAAACAGGGTTAGGATCTATTACCTAAGACTTTTCAGCTTTATGAGCCGTGAGTGTCTTATAAAGATTTTTCTCCCTACGAGTCGAGAGAATCTCGTAGGTGTATTTTCTCCTTAGGAATCGTGAGAATTCCTAAGTATGCTTTCTCTTAAGAGTCGTAAGGATCTTGCAAGAGAATTTTCTCCCTTATAAGTCGAGAGGACTTTCTCCGTTTTCTACGGTGTCGGGATCGACTTTTTCCGTTTTCTACGGTGTCGGGATTGACTTTCTCCGTTTTCTACTGTGTCCGGGTGGACTTTCTCCATTTTCTATGGTTTTGGGATCGACTTTCTCCGTTTTCTACGGCGTCGGGGTTGACTTTCTCTATTTTTTACGGTGTCAGGATCGACTTTCTTCGTTTTCTACGGTGTCAGGGTTGACTTTTTCCGTTTTCTCGTAGGTATATTTTCTCCTTAGGAATCATGAGGATTCCTAAGTGTGCTTTCTCTTGAGAGTCGTAAGTATCTCGCAAGAGAATTTTCTCCCTTATAAGTCGAAAGGATCCCGACACCGTAGAAAATGGATTATATACAGGGGTCAGTATGGACTTACCTGCAGGCCAAAAGTTTCATTTTATATGTATTTTTTTCTTTCCGCGTTGCTCGATCATTTCAGCTTTTTGTATCACGAAAGTCGCGATTGCCCAATCATTTCGGCTATTTTTCGCGGTGCCCAATCATTTCGGCTGTTTTTTCCTTTTTACTCGCTGCTTTTTATTGCGAGTTGCCTAATCATTTTGGCTATTTTATATGCATATATTTTACTCGCTGATTTTTATTGCGAGTTACCCAAACATTTCGGCTATTTCATATGCATTTTTTTCGAGTATGGAACTCAAGGTCTGATACCAATCTTGCATCAGTATCACTGCGGCTGGAATGTTGCCAGGAGCGAATCATCATTTGCCATGAAAGGACTTGGAATTTGATACCGATTTAGGCATCAATATCGCTACAACTGGGATATTGTCAGAAGAAAATCATCATTTTCCTTTGTCGGTTCGAACAAAGGTGGCTTAGCAAACAGGGTTAAGATCCTGTCGACTAAGGCTTTTTGACTTCATGAGCCGTAAGGGTCTCATAAAGGTGTTTCTCCCTAGGAGTTGTGAGGATCTCGCAGGTGTGTTTTTCCCTTAAGAATCGTGAGGATTCTTAAGTGTATGTTCTCTTGTAAGTCGTAAGGATCTTGCAAGAGTGTTTTCTCCTTGTATATCAAAAGGACCTACAAGTGTTTGTTCATCAAACGAGGGCATTCCTCGCCGTCGGTGGGACTCGGCAAGGAAATGATTATTTGTTCCCGTGGATTGTATACAAGGGTCAGTATTGAACCGCTTGTAGGGCAAACTGGGAAATGTGATTGCTTAAGAACAGATTCAGATCCCTGCAACTTAAGGCTTTTGAATCTTATGAGCCGTGAGGGTCTCATAAGAGGTTTCTCCTTACGAGTCGTGAGGATCTCGTTAGTGTAATTTCCCCTTAGGAATCGTGGGGATCCCTAAATGTGTTGCTCCCTTTTGAGTCGTAAGGATCTCACACAGGTGTTTTCTCCTTACAAGGTCGAGAGAACCTCTCAAGTGTGCACGAATTTTTTTTATGAGCCTGCGCCCTATCGGGTTTTCACAAACTCGCCGGTAGCCCTGCTGTTTTTACTCACGGAACCCTTTCGGGTTTTCATCCATGCCCGTTTTGCTTGAGGACGTACCGCCCTCTTTTTTAACAAGTCTACGCCCTTTCGGGTTTTCACAAACATCGCCGGTAGCCTTGCTGTTTTTACTCACGGATCCCTTTTGGGTTTTCATCCGTTCCCATTTTGCTTGTGGACGTACCGTTTTTTTAGGTCAGCCCTAGGATGCTGCGATTTGTAGTAGTTTACAGACGTTTCAGTCAGGCGTAGTATTTTTTCAAGAACCGACTGTTTATTGGCCTGAAGGGTCTTTCGCCGTGCATATTCATGAGCAAGTAAGCCCCACCTTGGTAGACTTTGTCTATGATGTACGGGCCCTCATAATTTGGCTCGAACTTCCCACGTTTGGCATGATTGGGGATCATATGTCTCTTGACCACTAGGAAGAGTTCGCCTTGGCGAAATGTCCTCGGCCTAGTCAATCTCTCTTATGAGCGCATCATCTTCGCTTTGTAAGCCTCCAAGTTTTGCTGCGCCATGAGCCAAGTTTCATCGAGGGCGTCGACCTCCTCGAGCCGAAGATGAGCATTCTCTTCGTCTATTAGATCGTAATGAACTGCCACTAATAGAGAGGGTAACTCTATTTCCAAGGGGAGTACTGCTTCAGCGCCGAATACCAATGCATACGGCGTTGTGTTTGTGGCCGTTTTGAACGTGGTCCGATACGCCCAGAGAGCTTCATGCAGTCTCTCGTGCCAGTCCGTCTTATTTTTGGACACCGTCTTCTTCATGATCTTTGTTAAGGTCTTGTTGAAAGCCTCAGCTAGACCGTTAGCTCGGGGATTATAGACCGACGAGTATCTTCAGTTTATATTATGTTGTTGTGCAAAGCGGCTGATTCTGTAACTTCTGTAGGCCGGCCCGTTATCGGAGATAATCCGTCGCGGAGTGCGGAACCGATAGATGACGTGTGTCTTGACGAAATGGAGGATGTTCTCCATCTTAACTTCCCTTAGAGGCACTGCTTCTGCCCACTTAGAGAATTAATCAGTTGTCGCCAATATGAACCGATGTCCTTTGGACGATGCTAGTTCTATAGGCCCAATTATGTCGGTTCCTCACATTTCGAACGGCCAACTAGCCACTGTTGGGTGTAGCGGGTTTGGATGCTGGTGGATGAAGTCCCCGTGAATTTGGCACGAGTGGCATTATTTCGCGTATTCAAGACAATCCTAAATCATCGTAGGCCAATAGTAGCTCATCCTTTTGATCCTCAGCTTCATCTTTGGCCCGGCTTGATGAGAATCGCAGAATCCGTCGTGAGATTCCTAGACGACTCTCCTTGCTTCTTCCGATCCCAGACATCTCAGCCATAGAGAGTCGAACGATCTCTTATACAACGTGTCATTGACGAAGGCGAAAGACAGAGCTCGTTTCATGAGCTAATATCTTGAGGATGCGTCTTCGGGTGTTTGACGGGATTTAAAGTAGTCTATAAAGACTTCTTTCCAATCCTTAACCTATTCTTGGTCCTCCATTTGTAGGGTCATTTGCTTGGTCGCTTCCTTTTCTTCAAACGACTCCGGAGATATTTCTGCTGGTGCAAGAACCCGACGGTTTTGTACAACGATTCTTACGTCATCGAAGTTTTCGTCAGCCAGTTCTTTAGCGAGTTTGGCTAAAGCATCCTCCTTGCTATTCTCCGCTCACGGTATGCTTTTCAGGGAGTAGGAAGGGATTTGAGTCAGCAATTGTTGCACTCTTTCGCCATATTTTACCAACTCATGTTTGCACGTTTGATATTCGCCGTTTACTTGACTAACGACCAGCTAGGAGTCTCCGTATATGAGGAGGTTTTCGATTTCCATGTCGACGGCGATCTCAAGACCTGCTATCAAGGCTTCATATTCCGCTTCATTATTTGTCCTCTGCTCTGTTAAGGAAAAGGCAAAGCGCATTATCCTTCCTTGCGGAGTCACGAAGATAAGGCATATCCCAGATTTGATTATAGTAGTGTTGTGCTTTCTCTTCTTCATGGAAGATGCCCCATCGAAGTAGAGTTCCCATCGGGTATCACTCCCTCCTCTCTCCCTGTAGATCGTGTCAAACGCGTGCTCGTCCGGAAATTCACAATTTAGTGGTGAATCGGCAGGTATCGGATGCTCAGCGAGGAAATCGGCGATGGCCTGGCCTTTCACTGCCTTGAGAGGTCGGAATGTTATCGAGAATTCCATTAAAAGTAGGGCCCATTTAGCAAGCCATCCTATTAGTATGGCTATCGACATCAAATATTTGAGAGGATCCACTTTTGATATAAGATGGACCTCATGCGCCAAAGCATAGTGTTTAGGCTTCGTTATCACGAAGATTAACGTCGGGTAGTGTTTTTCGGTAGGGGAGTAGCTTTTTTCTGCCCCCAGGAGAACTCGACTCAAATAGTAGAGGGCTCTCTCTTTTCCATGGTCATTTTCCTGTGCCAATAGAGCGCCTAAAGAACCTTAAAGGGCGGTTGTGTACAAGATGAGGGGTTTTCCCTTGACCAGGTCGGTCAGTACCGGCGGATTCTGCATGTATTGCTTGATTTCGTCCAGTGCTCTTTGGCATTTGCGATCCCAGATGAACGGGGTCCTCTTCTTCATTAAGTGACTGTAGGGACGGCATTTGCCGGAGAGATTGGCTATGAACCGTCGGATATAAGCAAGCTTTCCCTGTAGAGATCGCAGTTGCTTGAGAGTGACGGAGGGATTTCCATGATCACCTTGATCTTCGACGGGTCTATTTCGATGCCCCGGTGTCGTACGATGAATCCTAGGAATTTGCCTGAGGAGACTCCGAACACGCATTCGAGAGAGTTCATCTTCAAGTTATATTTCCGAAGGCGTTGAAACACGATTTTCAGATGCTCCCAATATTCCTCGTATGATTTTATTTTAACTACAAGGTCTTCAATATAACATTCGATGATTTCATGTATGAGGTCATCGAAAATCTTCGTCATGGCCCTCTGATAGGCGGCGCCGGCGTTCTTCAGACCGAAAGGTATCACTTTGTAGCAGAATATGCCCAGGGGAGTCCGGAAAACGGTATGCTTCTGGTCTTCGGGATGCATCTTTATTTGATTGTATCCTGATGATCCGTCTATGAAGGAGAAGACTTCATGAGTGGACGTGTTGTCTATCATCGGCTCGGTAATCGGTATGGGAAAATCATCCTTCGGGCAAGCTTTGCTGAGGTCCCGAAAGTCTACGAAGATGCGCACCGTCTCATTTTTCTTCATCACCGGGACAATGTTAGTGATCCAGTCAGGATACTGAACTTCTTGGATAAACCCGGAGTCGATTAGCTTCTTGACTTCGGTGTTGATGCTCATTTCAAGTTCGAGCCGCATCCTTCTTGGTGCTTGTTTGACTGGATTGACGTCTGGAGATATCGCCAATTTATGCACCGCTATCTCTGGATCTAGCCCCGGTATCTCGGAATAGTTCCATGCGAAGCAGTCTTTATACTGCATGAGCACGTCCTTTAGCATAACTACATGTTCTTCGGACAGCAGCTCACTGACGAACGTAGGCCTCGGGTCATTTGCCATCCCCAAGTCGATTTTCCTTAGGTTGTCCGCAATAGTATGTATTCCATCTTCCAACTCTTTTGGCGCAGGTGGAAATTCTGAGATCAACTTATCTTCATCCTCATTTTCGAACCACCAGGAGAGGTCATCCATACCCTCACGTATTCCTTCTTCTGACAGCGTTATCGCGTGACAGGTACGAGATCGTTTCCAAGACCGATGTTGATCTGGTTCTACTTTCGCTATGTACGTTGCTTTAGGAACATGCTTCTGTGGTGGGGTTACCCTCCAACTGCTGGATAGAGAAAACCTGCCTTGCTGATACTGGTCTTCTACCCGGTTTTTGAATGTGAAGCAGTTTTCGAGAGGATGTCCTATCACTCGGTGATAGGAGAAACAATCCGGATGAGAGACCCTGTCTTCTTGTTCGGGGTCTTTGGATTCCGGGAGCGTAATCATTTGATATTTCATGACAAGATCGAATATCTTCCTTGTCTTGTTTTGGGGAAAAAAATAAGAGACGAATCCCGGCTGCTCAATTCTCGATCGCGTGGCTTTTTGGACCCGCTTTACCGCTGTCAAACGTTTTTTCCGTTCATTAGTTTGTTTTTTCCTCCGCGTCAGGTCTTCTGTATGACGGGCTGACGAAGAAGGGCATCGTCATTCTCCGTAGCCTGCTGAAGGAGGCGCTGCGTCCTGGCTTTCTCGTAAATGGCCATTTCGCGGTTGTGGTCATCCCGGGCCTTTTGACCCGCTTCCCTTATTAGCTTGTCCATATGTTCTTCAAACGACGGACTTGGCACTTTTACGGCAGGATCTCATTTTGGTTCAATCGCAGTGTCTTCTAACAGAGCATCTCCTTCTTCATCGAAGTCATGTATAATGCAGCAGCCATGGAATCTCTCCCGTTTCTTGGATCGAACATATCCAAGCCCGATCAGTTCCATTCTCCCGTTGGGCAATTTTCGCTGAGTTCTGGAGACATTCCAGATCCTGTTGTAGAACTGAGCTTGTCGAGCAGTCTGTTTGAAGGGTACGCCTTGGCACCTCAACAGCCTTTTTAATCCTTCTGTGTAATATCTTGGCATACGGATGGGCTGGAGCCTGTCAAGCGTAGAATCGGCACCGTGCCAGATTTCTTTCTCCACTTTGGTTTCCGTGGATCGATAAAAGAGGACCACATTTTCATCTTTCTGCCTGGGAGGGATGTAGAACGTCTGCAGTTCTTGCACACTATAGGTATCAAGTGTGTCGAGCTCTTTGTAGTGCTGCCGTGGAACCATAGCGATTTGTAAATTTTGATCATCTCCAGCGAAGGCCTGTGCTGATTGACGGATCGAGAATGCTGCGTTGATCTCGTCTTCAGAGTTACTGCCAAAGACCAGATTAGGGGTAGACGGTCCCAGTTTGTTGCATTGGGGAGGTCCTAAATAGACTATCTCTTCCTCCTCCTCGGTATCACCCCCGAAGACCGGAATAGTGGTGATATCTTTTTGCTTATTCTCCGGTTTATGGCATCTATCCGTGTCTTCAAAGTCTGGCAGGAAATACTTTGCATCCTCATATTTGCGGACTTCATTCACGGAAAATGGGTTTAGCTCTCCTGTCACGGTATATTCGAGACCATCTTTGAAGTACTTCATACACTGATGTTGTGTAGAAGGGATGATATTGTACTCGTGTAACCAAGGCATGCCGAGTAAGGCATTGTAGCAAGTCTTGGCGTCAATGACATGTAACTTGATGTCAGTAATGAGCAACCCGAAGCGTAATGTCATTATCACAGACCCGAGCGTCCATGATGACTGGGAGTCGAACCCGGAGATAGTGATTTTATCCCGAGCGAGGTGCTAGACGCTCTGCAGATTTCTTTTAGCACCCTCACATTTAGGAGATTGACAGAGAACCCGTTGTCAACTAGGATCTTCCCTATCTTGATGTCATGGTAGTATCCGGTGACATACAAGGGACGGTTGTGCTCGCATGTTCCGAGGAGAAGATCTTCATCGCCAAAAGTGACGTCAGCCGTGTGAACTTCTTCGAGCTTGTCCTTCATCTTTTCTTCGGCGAGGAAAGCTTGAAACTGTTTGGGCTCTTGTAGTGCCTTGATCAGGGAATCTCGCGCCTCTTTAAACATTAGAAGAGCATCCAATACGCTCAGCTATGAGGGTATCTTCCTCAAGTGTGCTAGGACATTGTAATCCACTTTGCTTTTCTTGGGCGGGTTCTTGGCTACCAGCTCTTCGATGACTCGGTCATCGAGGGCGATATCCTCATGGACTTTTTCCTTTCCCTTATCTTTTCTATTCGATCCCCTGTTTGCAGGTCCGAGATTCTTTTCGGGCAACGTACGGTTGCGCAGCTGAATATTCTCACAGTTCTTCACCACTTCCTCTTTTCCTGAGGTGGATTCTTTGAAGAGAGGGCCGAGGGTTATTTCTTCATCAGAATCGCTCCCGAAGGTGAGAACTTGCAATCCCCCGAAATCAACCATGTGACAGTTGCCGGCAGTTTGTTTATGCTTATTTGTCGTGCTTCTCTATTCCCGACGAGCCTTGCACTTCAATCGCCTGACGTGTTCTCGGTTGGTAACATATCCCTACCACTAGTTTTTAAAGGCGTTGTACTCTTCGGTAAGGTGAGTGATCCTCCGATGGTATAAGCAGTAATTTGGATGGGCATCCGCTTCGTCAAGGTGTATGCTGCCAGGAGTATTTCCTTTAAAAGGCGGCAGCTTCATTCCCATTGACAGGGCTTTGGCGAATTGCTTACTTATCTTAAACCTGCTTTTGTCTGCTGTAGATGTGCTTCGATCTGGTTGGGGTACTTTACGGTTTCTCAATACCGGAGCTTTTTCAACTTGACGTCGATGTTTGGCCCTCTCGTATATGGCCGTTTCCCGCTCTCTGTCAGCTTTGCTTTTCTGAAGAGCTTCGCTCGGCAGCCTGCCAATCAATTCGTCTGATGGCTCCAAGGATTTTGGTTCGAGTTCTGGATCTACCCCCAGTTTCTCTGCATCAGGAGCCTCTTTACCATCTATTGACGAATGAGAGATCACGTGGCAGCTTGCCACATAATTTTCTGGCTCTTCTGAAAAATTGTCTCCTTCATCAGCGTCATCGTCTTCATTTTCAAGAACATGCTTAAAGAATTCGTCCAATGTGATTGGGGACCGTGCCCTCTGGTTATATTCTTCCAGTGCATCGATGTATTTCTGCAGACCTATACGGCTATTGTCGGGTTGGACGGGCTTCTTGTCCTTCTTCTTTTTCTTTAAAGAATTTGGAGGCTTAGCCTGAATGTTTTGTCCACCTTCACCAATTTTCAGCGTTGGGCGCGGCTTCAGCATCCCCTTAATAATCTCGGGCTCCAGCGGGCTCTTCCACCTAATCGCCAGACATGCTTAGAGATCTTTCAGCATTCTTTTAGTTTTTGTCGAAAGAACAACTTCCCATGGAGCTTCCTCTATAAATGATCATGATGTTCCTGGCGTGTCCATCCTTTTTAGAGCGTGTGGTTGTGGCGTGTTTACCCTCCAGTTTCCCGACAACGCGAATTTGCCTTGCTGATACTGGTCCTCAATCCAGTTTTTGAAGACAAAGCAATTTTCGATTGGATGGCCCATTATTCGATGGTAGGGGTAATAGTTGGGACTGTTGACGTCACCGGGCTGCAGTGGGCGTTTTGGATCCGGCAGGGTGATAAGCCTGTTGCGCATCGCCAGCTCGAACAGTCTTCTCGTTTTATCCCGGGGAAACGAATAAGGGTGTTTTAGCTTCTCGTTGAAGAATCGCTGTCTATCCTTTTGGCGATCAGCTGGTTTTGGACCACTGGGCTGCTGCTGAGCATTGGCGAAGAAGGTCGCTTTCCCTTTCCCTTTTTCGTTTCGAGGCTCCATTTTCGAGGAAGACGGTCTATGGCCCATCTGGTCCATTTGGGCCAGCTTGTCAATCAAGGCCTGGAAGGTAGTCGGCTTGAAAAACATCATGAACTGGGATATGGTTGCCTGTGAATCGAGAGTACCCACGAACATGCCTACTGCAGGATCTTCTTCGATGCGTTGTTTGCATTTCGACCATAGGTTCCGCCACTGGATTGCATACTGAACCCATGTTTCTCCCAGCTTCACCCTGGCATTAATCAATGCCGTGATTAGGGTGCGTTCTCTAGCGCTTGCGAAACGCTGGGTGAATAGCAATTCTTTCTTTGTAAAAGTTTTGACAGAGTCGTTGGGAAGCCCTGAATAGCATTTGAACGCTATCTCTGCCAAGCTGCCGACGAATTGGCGAAGCAGTAGCTTATCGTCACCTCCAGTGTTGCCGCACAGAGCCCTGAACTGAGCGACTTGTTGATAGGGATTGCTTGTCCCCTTGTATACGTGGAACTTAGGAATCGTGTATCCTGGCGGGTACTTAATCTGATTGTATCAGCTTGGGTATGGTCGCCCAGTTCTGACGACTTGGCCAGCGGCTTCGTTCGCTTGATGAGCTCGTATCTGTTGAGCTATATAAGCATCGAGTGCAGCTTTCGAGATCGTTTCCTCCTTTGTAGCTGAAGAGGGTTTGATGTCTCCCCTCTATCATCTTCAATTATTACTGGAGGATCTTCGGCTGTGTGGTCTGGCTGGATCATCATGCCCACCATATCTTGGAACAATAGCACCATTTGTTTTATGTTGGCTGCTTGTTCTGCGGCTTCTTTGTCTTTCCTCTCGGGCATTTTTCGAAGGAACTCGGCGTCGGTTTCCTGTTCCTGGCGCTGTTCCGATGACATCTCCGGGATTTCTTTCGGTCCAGTGAGCGCGGCTATCTTCATTAGCATCTCCTAGAGCTTTTGCTGTTGTTGCTCATGAGCCTTTGTTATTGATCGGGTAAGTAGTCTATGGCCCGTGGAGGTATGGCTATCCTCTTTTCTGGAAGCCATGTAAATGGTGTGCACCACCATACCCCCAGACTTGGAGCGTTTGGGTTCAGTGCCTTTGAGCTTTGTCGTGGACACGGGGATTTTCTCCGGCCTTCTTCTTTTGTGGGCGGTCGAAGTTAAGGAGGCCGTTGCAGCGGGCACCCAAGTAGATGACACCTTCTGTGGGATGACAGGGTGGTCCTTCTCTTGCCAAATAATCATTTTCTATGGTTGGCGGAAGTAGTCTTGGTTAACCACAGAGTCTTGAGCCCTTCGCCAGACCCTGTGAATTTTGGAGGACAACCGCTGAGGGGGTTGCTCTAGTTTTGCCTTTGTAGCGTTCTCCACAGGTGGAGGAGATCTTTTCAACACAACAGTTGGAGATTTTTTACGCACCCTCCTAAGTGGTTCAAAGTTGTTCCCGGTTGGAACAGCAGCATCAATTTCCACCATTGGAGCTGGTGGAATTAGTCCAGAAGGGGAACTGCCCTCAGCTTTCCTCACTCGGCGCCAGTGGCGACGTCGAGCGCGTCTTGCAGATAGGATCACCTCCGTTGTCGGGGTAGCTGCATCGTGCTTCATGCTTTGATGAGAAACTGCTGTTGGTGTCAGCATGTCAAATACTGACGTCCGTTGAGAAGGGATGGCCAACCTATCGAAGGTAGACTTTCGAGCAAGGGTAGCAGCCTTGGTGACTTCACCTGGAGCGGGAGTTGGAACGGCCAGTCTTGTGAAGACCGACCCCTTAGTAGGAGAAGTATCTCTGACAACTTCATTTACTGGAACATGGATGGCTATCCGTTTCGGGATAACCCCTTCAGGTATTGCGGGCTTCTTCACGGGCCCATTGGAGCTTTGGCCCAGTCTGTTAAAGACCGAGGCATTGGATTTGGGTGACCCGTTGAGAGGGGCCGCGGTAATTGCAAGCTGATCAAATACCGGCTTCTTTGGAGCATCTTGCGATGGCACGGGGCGTTGAAGCTCATTGGTGGGAGCATGGTCCCGAAGAATAGTCCAGTGGTGGCCTAAGTCACCTGTTCCACTGGCATGGCGAAAATGGAGGCCGCTTGGGGCCCATAAGTCACTCCTCCGGCGAAGACGGAGTGGGAGTTATTGTTGCAGCTAGTGCAGTAAGAAGCCATTTTCTCTGCACGGGAGCAAGACACGAAATCTTAGTACCTCAAATCCACGGGAAACCATATCAAACCGCGATTCATTCGCGAACACGGTGCACGAAGTGTGGAGTGGAAAGAGGAAAAGGTCCCATCGGGTGTTCCAGAATCTGTTCGCCGCCGAAAACAGAGACGAAACTGCATAGGTCGTCTTGCCTGAATTTGGGGGCAGATGCTATTTGGTTTTATCTGTCCACCACTCCGAAGATGCCAAGTTGATTTATGGCACCGTGTATCGAAGGTTTACATAGATGCTGCCGTTGTAGCAGACTTCGTCAGATTCCTCTCGTATACGAGGGGTTTTTTTATTGTGGGGACGCTCTTCCCTGCAGGCGCAAGCCCCTGCAGTTAATTACGCTACCGCATCGCGGTAACCACTTTCTCCTTCTCCAGATGGTCACTTCGTGTCGTGTGTGTTTGTTTTATTTTTGGTTGCCCGTGGATTGTATACGGAGACTATTGTATGTTGTCGCCCGTAGGGCGTGGATTAGTCCAAATCCGTATTTCCTTAGATTTGGATTTGATTTTGTTTTAAGGATCGTTAATCTTATTGAGATTAAGATCAATTTAAACGTTTGTTGACGATACGTTAGTCTAATTTTAGACTAAGATCTACTCAACAGGATTTTGGGATCATTTAGATCCAACGAAAAAGTATTTGGACTCTATCGTTTTAGTTTATGGACATTTCGGTCCATTGGGTTTAAGGACATCGTAGTCCATGGAGTTTAAAAACATCATAGTCTAGTTTAAAGACATCATAGTCTGTGGGGTTTAAAGACATCATAGTCTATAAAGTTTCTGGTTGTCGGGACCCTCCACCTCTCTGAAGACGTTGAAGAATTACAACGACACATATCAAAGTTGTGAAGAGATGTACCCTTGAACCGATGTTGGTTGAGAGATCTATAGTTAAGGTTTGGGACTAAGATCAATTAAAGAGATTGTGAGCACATGGGATCGGTTAATCTGAATTAAATACTTATGGCCAACTTGGGCTCAGTCCACTCAGATTTGAATAAAATGTTGAACATTTGTTTGGGCTCAGTCCCTTTTGGTTCAATAATGCTGAGCATTAATTTAGGTTCTGACACCCCTTTTTCTTTTATCTTTTTACTGAGTGTTGAACACTTTTTATAGCACTAGGCTTTATTTCAAGATCACTTTGTGTTCCCTCAGTGCACACGTGAGGAGCACGTGGTGCGCTTGGCGCTGAGCGCCAGACCTGAAGCGCTAAGGCACTTCAGGTGAAATAGCGCACATGTGATGAGCACGTGGTGCGCTTGGCACTGAGCGTCAGACCTAGAGCGCTAAGGCATTTCTTGTGAAATAGCGCATACGTGAGGAGCATATGGTGCACTTGACACTGAGCACGCAGACTTGGAGCGCTGAAGCGCTTCCTATGAAATAGCGCACACGTGAGGAGCACGTGGTGCGCTTGGTGCTGAGCGCCAGACTTGGAGCGCTGAAGCACTTCTTTTGAAATAGCGCACACGTGAGGAGCACGTGGTGCACTTTACGCAGAGCGCTAGATTTGGAGCACTAAAGCGCTTCTTATGAAATAGCGCACACGTGAGGAGCACGTGGTGCGGTTGGCGCTGAGCGCCAGACTTGGGGCGCTGAAGCGCTTCTTTTGAAATAGAGCACACGTGAGGAGCACGTGGTGCGCTTGGCGCTGAACGCTAAATTTGTAGCACTGAAGCGCTTCTTATGAAATAACGCATACGTGAGGAGCACGTGGTACGCTTGGCGCTGAGCGCTAGATTTGGAGCACTGAAGCGCTTCTTATGAAATAGCGCACAAGTGAGGAGTACGTGGTGCGCTTGGCGCTGAGCGCTAGATTTGGAGCGCTGAAACACTTCTTTTGAAATAGCGCACACGTGAGGAGCACGTGGACCGCTTGGCGCTCGGTGCTAGATTTGGAGCACTGAAGCACTTCTTATGAAATAGCGCACACATGAGGAGCACGTGGTGCGCTTGGCGCTGAGTGCCAGACTTGGAGCGCTGAAGCGCTTCTTTTGAAGTAGCGCACACATGAGGAGCACGTGGTGTGCTTGGCGCTGAACGCTAGATTTGGAGCATTGAAGCGCTTATTATGAAATAACGCATACGTGAGGAGCATGTGGTGCGCTTGGCGCTGAGCGCTAGATTTGGAGCACTGAAGCACTTCTTATGAAATAGCGCACACGTGAGGAGCACGTGGTGTGCTTGGCGCTGAGCGCCAGACTTGGAGCGCTGAAGCGCTCCTTTGGCAGTTCTGGTCAGTTCTGTGCTCTGAGAATTAAATTCTCGTTTATAAGAGACTTTGTCTCATAGATCTAAGAACTAAGTTCTTCTATGATCCCTTTTGTTTTTCTTTATGAGAGACTTTATCTCATGGATCTAAGAACTAAGTTCTTCTTTTATGAAGAGATACTATGATCTCTTCTATTTTTGTGAAAGACTTTGTCTTGTAGATCTGTGATCTAGAAAAAGAACTATGTTCTTTTGATGTGAGAGTTAAACTCTCAAAAATCGAGGAGATGTTATGATCTCACTTATTATCATTTACCCTGAAGAAAATTTCTTCTTCTTAGTGCTTGCTCTTCTCTTTTTCTCTTTGAAGTTTATAGGGGGTTTCTCTGTGCAAGACTTGAAGTCTTTGGTCCTTTATATAGGGGAGGCTGATTTGTTGAATCAGTTAAGGAAATTTTTCTCTGATTGATTTGGGGTTGTTTCCCCACCATTGGATCTTTAATCCTAGTGCTTCTGTTTTACAGAAGACAATCTTCTTGTTTTTAACAAGATTGGGAAAATATTTTCCCATACAGATTTTATTCTGTATCTTGGTGATTTTTAATCACCATTGGATTTTTGATCCATCGGTGCTCTGATTTTCAGAGCACAATCTTTCCTGTTTGGAAAGATTTGAGGAGTATTTCCTTAACAGAATTTTATTCTGAAGTTTGATGATTTATCATCTTCGTTGGATCTTTGATCCAGCGGTGGAGAACATTTAGTTCTAGCGCTTGGCGCTCTCATGCTTTGCACGTAAGGCGCTGCCTCAGAGTCTTTGACTCCTAGCGCCGGCGCTCCCAGCGCGGGCGTACTCGTGCTTTGCACGTGAGGCGCTGCCTCAGAGTCTTTGACTCTTAGCGCTGGCGCTCCTGGCGCTAGCGCTCACGTGCTTTGCATGTGAGGCGCTGCCTCAGAGTCTTTGACTCTTAGCGCTGGAACTCTCGGTACTAGCACTCGTGCTTTGCACGTGAGGCGCTGCCTCAGAGTCTTTCACTCTTAGCGCTGGCGCTCTTGGCGCGAGCGCTCTCGTGCTTTGCACGTGGGGCACTGCCTCAGTTTAAATTTCAAATTTTGAACAGAGCTTTGCTCTGATTGGGGGAAACAGGCGCCATCACAGACTCGTATATTACACTACACATCTTTGGTACCGTCATGTCATTGTATGATTGTCATACTTATTCGTGTAGTAATTATATCCATGTTGACGATTATTATATTGATGTCTAAATAGGAAATCAAGAGCTATTCTCATATGAAGACACTTGATAGAACACTTGCACATTTACTAATCATAGCTATGTTGCACGATCACAGACATATATACTACACCACACATCATTAGTATTGCCATGACATGGTAGAAAATGACATGCTTATTCGCGTGTGAATTATCCATACTTGTATGCAGGATATATGATGATTTTGATATACAAATACCATTCGTATATGATTATAGCCAATTATGGCGAAGTTGAATACTAAATTGTGTTTTTATGAACATGAAATGAGTTATAGATTTTTTCCTTATGGACTTGATATTTTCCATGGATTTTGAGAAGCCGTGGTATGATTTATAAAACATTATGTATGTTTTCAAAAGTGCGTTTTTCTCTTAATATAATAATTTAGGAATCCACCATGAGTTTTCTTGTTTTCATGATATAATAATCGAGATAAGAGAAATCGATTATAGATACATGATGGAACCGGTACGGTACCAAGAGGCAAGATTCCCATATATGGTGACGAGGTGAACCTAGCATGGATGAGGCCGACCGATGATAGTATTGAGCACGACGGTTATCCGGAAGATACCGACCGGTGCGAGAAAGAAAAGAATAGGACAGATCCAAGGGACAGTACCTTAGAAAACACCTGAGATTTACATGTCGATGATTGACACGGTTTTCTGATGATTTTATTGATGATGTGTTTCCATTTGCGCGGTCTAATTATGATGCGTTTTATTTGATGTGATGTGATATATGTGAGGGATCGATATGGATGCCCTGCTTGGATTATGATACTTTAAGCTATATTGTAGCAGAAAAGGACTGATCCTAAAGACAATACCTAAAATATTATTTTCATTACCGATGTATACTAAAGAGGTTTTCATCGGAGCGATAGAATCCCTATTTTCCACGTGTTTATGATGACACAAGAAACCATTAAAAAAAATCTTTAAATCATTTTCAAAAGGCGTGAAGTATACTTTAAACAAAATTGCATATAATGCTTTATAAACCAACGTCCGCTACTTGTGCCATGATATACGTATCATTCGGCTATTTTGAAATGTTTTACATACATACATCTTCGGCTACTTTATAGGCTTACTTGGATGCATGCTATATATATATATATATATATATATATATATATATATATATATATATATATATATATATATGAGTTGATTACGTGATCCATTGAGATACGCTTATAGTACTTATATAATAGATATATGTTGTATATAGTATAATAGTACTATATCTTATGGCTTAGGTAGATCATTATGTATTCGATTTTTGCCTTATGATATTTTCTACTAACGAGTTGAAAACCCACCCCCATTGTGCCTTAGTTTCTTGCAAGATCGACCGCTCGGGTCGTAACGGCTTACTGGCACATCTTCTTTCTTCGGTGATTGTTTTGGTAGGCGAGTTATATGTTGGATAGTAAACGCCACTTGTACTTGTATATATATTCTTTTTGGATTTAGTTAAAAACTCCATCAACCATTTATATATTTATATAATCCACGACTTAGAGACGAGACTTAGATATGTATTGTTTTAGGTGTCTGACTCGTTTGGAGCCGACTTCAATTATTTACATATCTTTTGTTTTATTGTTTGTGTTTATCTTCGCCATTGGACGTCGTATATTATTTGCGTGGATTGTGTCTCCGACATTGGGTGTGAGCTAGCTCCTGTTTGGGAATGCTTTTTATATTATATATTATTGTGCTTGTTTTACTCAAAATTTACAAAGTAAGTGTAGTCCGATTTTTAAATGATGAACATAATTTTAAATCAAACTTATTTTATCTTTCAAAACAACTTGATTTCATATTAGAAACCTTTTTTCAGAACAACACAACAACAACAACTGAGCCTTTTATCCCAAGCATATGGGGTAGGCTACATGAACCAACATGAGAATCACGCCGGGTCCAGCACATGAATCATCCGCCTCCACTCACTCCTATCGAACAATATACTTTCATTGAGTCCTTTGGAAACCATATCGTTTCGTATCACCTACATCCATGTTTTCTTCGGTCTCCCTTTTACCCTTTTTCCATTGCCCATATCGAGAGTATCTATTCGTCGAACCGGTGCTTCCATAGGTCTGCGTCGCACATGACCAAACTATCTTAGCCGGTTTTTCTGCATCTTCTCCCCCACAGACGCTACACAAACTTTTGCACGAATATCCTCATTTCGCACCTTATCTTTTCTAGTGTTACCGCACATCCAACGAAGCATGCGCATCTCTGCTACATGCATCTTCTGTGTATGATGCTTCTTAGGATCCCAGCAATCTGTACCATATAATAAGGCAGGCCGAATAGCGCTCCGATAAAACTTCCCTTTCAATTTTAACGGAAAGTTACGATCATACAAAATCCCTGTTGCACTCCTCTATTTCAACCAACCAGGTTGGATCCTTTGATTAAAATCACTATCGATCTCCCCATTCTTTTAGATGATGGAACCTAGATATCTAAACTGGTCGCTCGGTGATATCTTGCCCTTTCAATGTTATACCAATATAGTTTTGACTTCTCTGGTTACTAAATTTGCAATGCATATATGCTGTCTTCGACCTGCTCAATCTGAATCTCCGAGATTCCAATGTTTGCCTCCATAATTTCATTTTTGCATTAACCCCTGCTTTCGTCTCATTTACTAGAACAATATCATCAGCGAATAGCATACACCAAGGTGCCTCATCTTGAATAGTTCTAGTAAGCTCATCCATCACGATGGTAAACAGGAATGGACTTAATACAGATCCTTGATGTAAACCAATTGTAATCGGAAAATCACTCGTTAAGCCACCGCAAGTTCTGACATTTGCCACTACTCCATCGTACATATCCTTGATTATGTCAATATACTTGACGGAGACCCCCTTCTTCATCATTGTCCCCCATAATACCTCTCTAGGTATCTTGTCGTACGCTTTTTCTAAATCGATAAATATCATATGCAAATCTCTTCTCCTCTCTCGAAAACGCTCAACAAGTTGACGAAGCAAATGAATAGCCTCTGTCGTCGATCGTCCAGGCATGAACCCAAACTGGTTCTCTGTTATCTTAATATCCTTGCTTAACCTGTGTTCAATCACTCTCTCCCAAAGTTTCAAGGTGTGACACATAAGTTTTATTCCACGGTAGTTTGAGCAATTTTGAATGTCACCCTTATTCTTGGAGATAGGTACAAGGATACTTTTTCTCCATTCTTTTGGCATCTTTTTTGTCTGCCAAATCTTATTAAATAGATATGTCAGCCATTTAACGTCTATTTCTCCTAAGCATCTCCAAATCTAGATAGGAATCTCATCAGGACCAACCGCTTTTCTTAAACTCATTCTGTTCAAAACTTCTTTAATCTCAGGTAGTCTTATTTTACGCATGAAATCACGGTTTATATCTTGAGATTGAATGACAAGTCCATCCAAATTATTAGTAAAGCTCTCACTGAAAAATTTGTCAAAATAATCTCTCCATCTTTCCTTGATATCCTCATCTCGAACTAAAACCTTTTGATTATTATTTTTGACACACTTCACCGCACATAAGTCTATAGTCTTCCTTTCCCACATCCGAGCAATCCAGTATATATCATTTTCAGCCTCTTTAGTGTCTAATTTCTTGTACACCTCTTTGTAGACCTTAGATTTAGCTTTCCGAACAGCTTTTTTAACTTCCTTTTTAGCCATTTTATACTTCTCAAATCTCTCCGCATCTCTACTTTTCTTCAAATCTTTATAAGAATCCCTTTTAATTTTAATAGCAGTCTTTACTTCTTCATTCCACCATGATGTGTCCTTAGATGGTGGAGCACCACCTCTCGACTTACCAAGTAGATCTCTAGTTACCTTCTTGATACAACTAGCCATTTTGTTCCATATTCTGTCTGAATCATCTTCCGACTGCCAATCCGCTTCTTGGACCATACGATCTATAAAAGCCTTTTGGTTACCTTCTTTCAATCGCCACCATTTAATTTTAGGCTATACCTTACGTCTAATCTTCATAGGTCCTCTTCTAAATCGAAAATCTAGAACTAAAAGTCTATGTTGAGTGGTTATACTCTCACCTGGTACTACCTTACAGTCGATACAATAAGCTCTATCTATTCTTCTCGTCAGAAATAAGTCTATTTGATTAGCACTTGATCCGCTCCTAAAAGTGATAAGGTGGGACTCTCTTTTCCTAAACCAGGTGTTTGCTAAGATCAAGTTATAAGATAAGGAAAAATCTAGAATCAAGTGACCTACTTCATTCTTTTGTCCAAAACCAAAACCTTCATAGATAGTATCAAACCCACTACGACTAGTACCTACATATCTATTAAGATCACCACCAATAAATAACTTCTCTCCACTAGATATACTTTGCACCATCTCGTCTAAATCCTTCCAGAATAGACGCTTACTAGCATCATCAAGACCTATCTGTGGTGCATAAGCACTAATAACATTAAGGATCTCTCCACCTAGAATAAACTTAACCAGTAAAATTCTATCACCTTTTCTCCTAATCTCAACTACATCCTCAAGCAACCGTCTATCTATGATTATGCCTACCCCATTACGCTTTTATCTCTACCTGTATACCAAAGCTTATAACCCCAAGGTTCTATGACTCTACTCTTTTCACCAACCCACTTAGTTTCTTGCAAACACATAATACCAACTCTCCTTCTAATCATCACCTCCACTAATTCTATTAGTCTACCCGTAAGGGAACCTGTGTTCCAGGAAGCTAGACGGATCCTATGAAACCCTTGCTTATTTGTCACTACACCCGGGGTCCGATGTAACACGCCATTTCTGGACGACGACCCTTGCTTATTTGTCACTACACCTGGGGTCCGATATAGCGCGCCGTTTCTGGACAACGACCCTTGCTTATTTGTCACTACACCCGGGGTCCGATATAGCGCGCCGTTTCTGGACGACGACCTAGAAGCCCTTGCATACTTAACACTACACTCGGGATCCGATGTAGCGCGTCGCTGAATAGGGGACGTCCCAACGATATTCTTATTATGGTTCATGTCATAGAATGTGACAAAGTTTTACGTTAGCTGTCACAAGCCTACCACAACCCTCACCCTTTCTCATCCGGACTTGGGACCGGCATCGGTGGGGTTTTTTTCACCTGGTACTACCTTACAATCGATACAACAAGCTCTATCTATTCTTCTCGTCAAAAAAAAGTCTATTTTCAAAACAATAACTCCGCTATTTTCTAAAATGATTTAGATTCCTGGTTTTTGACTTATTTAGGTTACGGTGGTGTCATATAGATTTCACATGATTCAAGTGTCGGTCACGTGCTATTTCTGGGTCGTAACAGAGCCATATGTATTCTTGGATACCAAATAGACTGACCATTATCCCAAAATCGGCTAAGTGTTGAAGCTTAAGCTTCATTGATCTTATGATCACTGAGCTCATATGCTCAAAACTTCTAAGTTGATTTTAATCTAAAACTAGACTAACGGTCTTTAGATAAAACATAAGTATCCTCTTGAACTGAAGAACCTCATCGATATGAGAAATGCGATCTAAGTTCATTCATGTTGGTAAACTAAGATACCAACATGGACTTAAAACTCCCAAATCTAATATGTACGGATTTGGATTAATCCACGCCCTACGGGCGACGACATAAATTAGCCTCCGTATAAAATCCAAAGGAAATCCAAAATAAACTAAAACATGACAAATGAAAGAATAGACCCGAATTGCAGAAATTTGTTATCTTTGCTATAATGTAATTAACTGTAGAGGCTTGCGCCTACAAGAAAAACCGTCCCCACAATCAATAAACATCTCATCCGTGAAAGAAAATATGAAGTCATTTACATCGGTCGCATCTTTCCAAACCTCCGATATACGGTATCATAAATCTACTTAGTATCTTTGAAAAGTTGGATGGATCAAACATATGCATCTACCCCCAGATTCAGGCTAGACGCGCTCCCAGCGTCTCGGTGGGGTTTTTGACGGTGAGCTGATTCTGACACGCCTGGTGGAACATTTTTCTCTTTCCATTCCACACTCCATATGTTTTTTCGCAAATAAAATCACGGTATATAATGTTTATGGTTGCTCTTGGATTTTGGGTTACTAAAACTGGTATTTTCTCACCATGCAGATCGATGGCTTCCATCTGCACTCACTGCAACAAGTTCGATGCCAATGCCACTCAACCTAGAATGGTCTACTTAGCACTTGCCAGGGATTCAGTGTTCTACATCCCTGTGGCCCAAGCCGCATAAGGAATGAATGGGATTTTCTTCGGGACCATGCCCTTTCTTCCCACCTTCGGTGCCTTAACGCCGAAGGAAAAACCCAAGAAGAAGCCAGTCTTCAACAGGCAGACGATTACTACTGCAGGCCCTTCCAAACAGACTGCCAAGTCTGAAGTTTTGATCTTTGACAAACTGAACGCCAGCTCTGTGGGCCCCATAAAAAACCCACCATACCGAAAAAGCCACTCTTTAAAAGCTGAATTTTGCTGCCTCAGACGCTTCAACCGTCCCAGCTCCAATTAAGAAATCAGCATTCAAAGGATAACGCCTACAATTCCAGCTGCTCCTGATGTGTCGAAGAATGCCTCACCCCTATAAAAGTCTATCTAAAATAGGCCGGCATCCCAAGCACTTGCTCCAGTCCAGTTAAAGGCGTCAGCCTTCCGCCGGCTAACGCTTGATGATGTTCCTAAACAATGCAGGGGGTGTGCTGAAGAAGGTTTCCAAAGTTGAAGAAGCTCATGCCTCGCGAAGCTCACAATGTCGCTATTGGAGTCGATTAAGGCAAGCTAGGGGAAGCTCCCCATCTGGGCTAATTCCACTAGCTCCAACTCCTGCTGTCCATACTGTTGTTCCAACCGGGAACAGTTTTGAACCACTCCGGAAGGACAGACGCAATTTTCTTACCGTAGTACTGAAGAAGTCTCCACCACCTGTGGAGATACCAAGAAAGATAAAGTTGATGTGCTCTCCTAAAAGAATTTTCTCAACAATATACAAGGTGAGGAAAAAAGTTAGGAGCTCTGTCATCGACGAAAACAACCTCCCTCTCCAACCAAAGAGGATGAAAGGTCCGCTTAAGGCCGATCACTCCCTTTCCAAATATAAGGGGTCGCCTCATAAGGTGTTTCCTGCTATGATATTTCCTCCTAAAATGGCCTCTCACAAAAGAGAGAAGCTAGAGAAAATCCAACGGCCGGAGCAAATCCCAATGGCCGAAATTCGAAGTGCCCCAAGAATGGGGGCATGGTAATTTATATTGTCTATATGATGAACTCCAAAGATGAAAGCCATTCTTCCATTAGTCACAGACCACACACTTAGTCTTTGACGAAATTTCAACAACAACAAGAAAAGCTACAGGAAATACTTGCTCAAGCAGCAGCACTTGTTCGTTCTTCACCCAAAATAAACCCGGAGGACGCACCCAAAGAACGAACAGGGCAGGAGTCTAATACTGATTTCCTGAAGCACGTTCTTGAGAAAAAGGATAAAGTGGCGGCAGAAATGGCCGCTAATATGAACAAGGCAGCCCTTCTGATCTAAAATATGGTTGGGATAATGGTTCAATAAGAACCACAGGCTGATGAAGCACCAGTGATCATCGAAGATGACTAAAGAGATACTTCAAGCCCTCTGCAAGCCCTTTCAGTGGCAAAAGAGGATATGATATCGAAGAAGAAGCTGGATTAATATATTGCCCAGCAAATTAAAGCCCACGGAGCCAGCGAAGCGGCAAACAAACTGGTCAAGATTATTTGGCCATATCTGTCATGGTACGACCAAATCCAATACCCTCCAGGATATATAATCCCGAAGTTCAACATTTACAGAAGAACTGGCAACCTTCATCAGCATGTCATGCATTTTAAAGCTATGTGCGGCAACACATGAGGTAATGATAAGCTACTTCTCCATCAATTTGTCAGTAGTCTTACAAACACCGCTTTTAAGTGGTATTCGGAACTCCCCAATTGAAACGACTCAGAATTTACTGTACGAAATTTTTTAGTTTAATGTACAGAAAGGAATTTACAAGCCTGAGTACAATTTATAAGTTAATTTTTTGTGTAAAAACAGAAAGAAACAACTTGTAGCTCACCGGTAAAGCCTTGCACTGCTGTGACGTATGAAATGTCTATGTTACCCACCCCGGTTCTTTCGGGGAGGCGGAATAGGTAAAAATCAAAATTTTCTCACAAGGAAATATAGACCAACCATGAAGGATCTTTTCTAAACAAAAACTAACTAACTAACTACAAGACTTAGCTACTAGGTAAGATGGTTATACCTAGTTCTTGAACTCCTTCTCTTCTTGTTGTGGTCCTCCTTGTTGCTAGCTCCTTGGAGTGGTGTAGACGGCTCCTCCTCGTCGTCTTCTCTTTGCCAAAGAAAGATCCACCCGAGGGCCTCTAGCTTAAGCTCCTACCTCAACCAAGAGATAACTAGAGTGCTTGGCTTGCTAAACTAAGAACCCTAGAATGAGTAGAGAGATGTCTTGATGGTTTTATCTCACAAAGCTCATGGTTTTCAACACATGAAAGAAGAGAACTTTGAGAGAGGAAGAGGGAGAGCTTAGCATGAGAGAGAAAGAGCATGAGAGAATGAGCAAGAATAAACACAACCATGCTCTCATATGAGAATAACAATAATAATAATAATAACTAAAGAAAATTGAGATGGTTAGTTGAAATGACCATTATCATTTCACATTTAATGCAATTTGCAAGAATCAAGAAGCATCTTGCAAAAGAAATGATCATGGTCAAATGGCCAACAAAAGTCACATGGTCAACCTAACCATGGCACAATTATCCTTAATTAATATTATTAATCATATTTCTCCTTCTCATTAGGGTTTAGAGAAAGTCAACTGTCAAAAACCCTAATGAGATTCCTCTGCCTCTGTCAACTGTGCATACACGCCTGCATCCGTGTTCCGAGGAACACGAATATAATGAGACAAAACCAATCCCAAAACAAATACTAGGATCTGGCTTAAACCAAAGCCCGCTTGTAATAACTGCCCGGACACCAAACGTTCATAAGTGCGCGGATATGAACGAACCCCGTCACAAAACCATGCAACCTCTACTCTGTTTTGCCCAAAGGCGAACAACCCTCTGTGTATGTCACGTCCCGAAAGATGGAAAATGACCAGCACTTAAACTACGAAACGTCTCGAGGCGTACGTAATCTAAGTAAGCCGAAAACCCAGAAATCCAAACCAAGAAAAGTAATAGAGTGAAGGAAAACCAATTTAAAATAAGTAGTTTTAATAGCATAAGCCGAATTATGCGGTTTTTAAGAACATCAAAATTTACTGAAAATTTCGGCAGAGTCTCCTTTGTAAATACTGGCCCCCAAACGGGATACAACATGAATAGTATACGAAATCAATAAAAAGGCATCCCCAAGCGGGAGCTAGCTCTTCGTCAATCGACGGCCACAACCACACAAGCAATATAATATACAACGCCAACGGCGAGAATCAAAATTCAAAAGGAAACTCAAAACCACAAGAAAACCGCAGAAATATAACGCGCGACTCTAAGGTCGAAGGAATAACATCACTGGTCTCTATCTCAAAATAAATACATGTTTGGTTGATGGAACTTCTAGATACAACAGAATAATGATATACAAGATATATAATGGGGATACGATACAAGTAAACCCACCTACTAGCAAATCACCCGAAGGAAACTATGCCCGCAAAGCCGTAATGAAACCTGTACGGCAAACCTGCAAGAAACTGGGGCACAACGGGGCTGAGTTGCCAACTCGTGAATAGAAACACATCTACGAATAGAAATCGCATAAATAACGCAACCTAGGTCAATGATCATAATATATCCTCAATTATATATATAACATGCAACCTATAACAAGGCTAGGGTAAATATCTAACCCGAGTGCAATCTCATATGCCCGTATCAGTGCATCAGGTAGCAATATATCATATGAATGAGGTATGAATGCATGAAAACAGAATACATGTAAATGAAGAACTATTTTCATAATTTAGTGAGATTTCCTTGTATTTTTAAAATGAGGTATCATAATGAAATCAGCATAAAACAGTGCCTAGCATCGGCACAAAACGTAATCCCAATATCTCGATATCTCTGTATCACAGTCTCTGTACCTCAATATCTCGAAATCTCAATGTCTCAATCACAATATCTAGGGCGCCGTCAGTCCAGACCGGCCCCTACCATCCATCTCAAGACCACGACGGTATCCTCCGGATATCCAACGCGTCGGGTAAAATCACCGGTAGGTAGTGCTCCCCTGCCAGGCTCACATCGTCATCATCACGCGCTTCTTGCCCCGGGGTACCTTACCGGGTCCACCATGTACCTGAAACGGTTCATCCGTCTCCTCGAATCGGGTCTCGAAATCCATCAACAAACTCATGGTGGACGACTCATACATCATAGGAAAAACCGCACTTTTTATTTTAAAAGAGAGAAAAGGTTTATTTATGTTTTTGCGGTTTTCCTCCAAATCCAGAAAATCTCATGGAAATCCGAATCCAAAACCTCAATAACACGTAAAATAGTGAATATATGCATGAGAATCCATGAATGCGGCATAATAATGAATAACAGTATGCATGAAGTAGCAGGTAATAACTACAATGTCTAAACTAACATATAAGGCAAGTACGCTATGTCAAACAATAATATTTTCTAAGGTGTACGTGACATGGCAATTACCGATGAAGATGTGTGTGAGCCGGCAAGTAAGTGTACGTGGTACATACGCATCATCGGTAATGGTGCTGGTGTCCTAACAATATGATATCAACATTACAATAAGAAATTATAACATAAGTATGCGATGCGAAGCGAACCACAATAATAAGCGGGAGCTGAATACTAGACGCAACTGTAACTAACCTGCATTAATCTAATATAAGTCCTACAAATGGTGCCTTTTGAAATAACACGAATCATGGGGTTTTGAAAATAGGGGCTACGGTGTTTTTATGAAAAGATATGTCTTTTGAAATATCCGTAGGATCCCTTGGGCTGTCTTTTAAAATACCCACGATTCGTTAGTTTTTGAAATAGATAAGAATCGAATCTAATCTAACAACTAAACTAAACTAAAGGGCTAAGCTAACAAGCTGGACTACAGGTAAGGAAACCGCCTAACATCTGAGTCGATCCATATACATACTTGTATATATATTAGTCGGTGATCCCGCCTCAATAATATCATATCCGATACCATATCTACAATCAGACATCCCAAGTCAAGAGTGCGGATCAATCATCAAGATATAGCTCGTACGTAAATCCGTCGTACGGCATCCCCAGATCTGGGTACGGGTCAAAATCATATTCATCACACTATTCATCCGGTATCCTCTTTATCAAAGATCATAGTCTAAGGTACTGACCTATGTCTAATACAATACTAATATCATCAATATAGTCATGATCTGACTACTGATCGACAATCTCGTACAAACCGATATCATTAGCACATATCATCATCAAGGGGTATACATCGCCCAATACGGCCTAGTATCAATATCCTAGCATATCATATCTTATATCACGATCACATGTCGACCATTTTATTTATAACACTATTCACCCGTATCGCCGCCCCAAGATCCGCTATAACACCAGGACGTACCTCAAGTACGAATCCTGCCATATCACCGATATCACAACCACAAAACAAATCTCATCGACTCGGCTCAATCCCAAGTATCATCCTCAAATCCGTATGTGAACACATAGTCCCATACCCATGTGATCACATAACTATAAAGAATCCCATGAGCACATATAAATAGGAATGTATGCAAGTATGTATGTGTGTATGTGTAGTGCAACACTACCCTAGGGTTCGCAACACTAAAATAATCCAACACATCAATATCCATCCTAAGCATCATTATTAATCCCAAATAACATATAATAATTGTTAGTGTGTATACGCATCCGTATACACCACCACGGACTGCGGGGGTGCTATAAGCCATCCACCCGACTTCTCCCCGTAGATATAAATCTACTCACCTGGTCCTCGCTCGCCGGTACCGACGTCGCCACGCGCTTGCTTGTCGTCTCGAAGTCCACATGGGGTACCTACATATCATAACGCATCGTATCGCATTAAAATCCGACTCATGACCAAAACGACTCACGAATCCCACATAGGTCAAAACCTATGGTTGCTCTCACAAACCAACCCAAAAACCCTCGACGTCGGCGTGCAAACGCCCGACCATCGAGAAAAACCCAAGTACACTCATTTGCACATTCACGAATACTAATTTAAATATATAATAGGTTAAAATTCACAAAAACCCCAAATTCACTTTAGAAGCCATTTTTCCGAAAATCTAGCAAGCAAAAATTACCCGTTTTAGTACAAAAATCGACGTTTAAATGAATGTAGCAGCCAATATACTTATTAAATATCTTAAATAAGTCATATAAATCATTTCTATAATTTAATTTCACCAAACCATATATGTTCAAAAAAACTAGTTTACAAAAATACCGATTTTAACTCTTTTTAAAGCAAAATTCACAATTTAACAATTAAGCTTGGTTTTGCATGATCCAAAGTCATTAAACCACTCATTATAATATTAATAATGACATGAAACCATAATTATATCTTAATCTAAAGTATTTAACAATTTTCCAAAAACCCTAGTTAGCAAAATAACTTAATTAGGACATTTTATAAGTAATGGTTTGTAATTAACAACTAGATTAGCTTTCTACAAAACTTAAGATGTTAATCCACATCACTAAACCATGCACAATATATCACAACACAATTTCACAACAAAACCCTAATCTAAACCTCCTCTTGAAAACCCACATCTTTAAATTAACCCATAATTAAACGTATAATTAGGCTAGACTAAAGTATTTAGCAACAATTTAAACAAAAGGCCAAGATTTATACCTCATGAACCATGGATGAAACTTAAGATCTAGACCTCCAATTTGAAATCCTTGCACCAAGATCCATGCTAGAGGAGATGAGAGAAAATGGGTAGGAGTCGGATTTGGATTTTAGCTTGATTTTTGAGGTATTTTGATGAATTTTTGATGCAAAATGAGAGAGGGAGAGAGAGGGGCTGTTGGTGGTGCGAGAAATGGGAGGGCTCGGCTGAAATTGAGGGAAGAGGAGAGAGAGTGAGGTGGGGAAAGATAACATCTAGTCAACCTAGTCAAAGTCCACTCTCATTTCTACATTTCCTCTTTTCTTTTCTTTTCTTTTCTTTTGCAAAACAAGTGGGGACAAGAGAGGGGGGCTGCTGAATTCAGCCAAGGGGGAGGGAAAATGGGGGTGTGTGAGTGTGGGTATGGGTGTGGGGTGATGGAAAATGATAAATACAATACCCCAAACATCCATTTACACTAAAAAAAAGCCTTTTTTCTTCAATAATTTCTAAACCGTTTTGGCAAACGATTTCGTTTAAAAAACCACATGATAAAATTTTATTTAAAATTTTATGATGCACAAAATTTGTTTCAACTCATTCCAATCTGTAATTTTCCCTAATTAAATATATTAGTGACGACTTAAAATACTATTAAAATAATTAATTTCGGAAAAAAATTCAGAAAATTTGAAATTTCACCAGTGGGTCAATAAACACCAAATACTAGTAATTACATAGATAGAATATGTATATTTAATTTTATAATAAAGATATTTGTATTTTGACTTTTTTACAGAAAACCCCTTATTTTCCCGTTTTTTCGAAATTTCACCGAAACGATTTTCAAAACGTTACAGTGTAGGACTCTAAAGACTCGACACTACGCTAGCAGTGGGTTTAACCAGTGGCCGCAAGCGGTACTAGCTGTACGTAACGGTCTCCAGGTAGATGCCGATAAGAAGACCGATGAGGTGAACCCATCCGAACTCCTACTGAGCCTGAATGTGACAATCTCCGTACAGTCCGGTCTGTTCGTCTGAGAGTATCGCGTGTCGGGCCTAGGGGGCAGTAAACGTCAGTCCCCTAATAGCGGTACAAGTCGTGTCAGAGTGTAGCCCAGAACACCCTGAGAAACTACTGGAAACACTACCAGTAAATCTCGCTTGCCCTGGCCAGGGACAACTATGTGTAATAGCTCTCCTAGACACGGCGCGATATCAACTCCCAATACCGGGAGAGATGAATCCTGTCTAACCGTCACTGCCTCCAAGTGCTTCGGGACTGCACCCAACTACTACCTATTTGCACAACTCAATAGAGCCGTGGTAGGGTAGTAATCTAAGAACAGTGGGAACACACTCGAGGCGAAGTGACAGTGTCAAGTCAACGGACTAAGCTGTACTCATGTCACCTGGGAACTGTTAACTGACGATAGGTATAATACCAACCAACAGTTCCCGACGAGTCCTGTCCAGTATACTCGTAACCTAACGAGCACCTGCATACTATCTCCAGTACGACGTACTGATGGCTGTGGGACAGACCATCTCCCCTACTGGGATAAGAAGCGTATGCACCAGTCTACTCTGGAGTATCGATGCCCTGTCTCGATAATCCTACGACTAGGGACCAAAATAAGGATGTGCTTATAGACTACCCAGCCCCCACTAGTGTGATCGCCATCACAACGTCGGTAGTCAAGCAAGGATCCTAAGGGCTCCATCAATATGTATTAGCGATATGTTAAAAGAAACATATACACATATTAAGATAGAAACAAACCAAGTAACATACAACTATATCGAGCAAGACTTTCGTAAATCCTTGTATATATCCCAAGCTTCCAAAATGTATTATACAAACTAGTACTATACAATAATGGCTTCTAGGGCATACATATCCAACAATCTCCCACTTGTACTAAAGGCCAGTAATTGGTGTACCACATACCCAATGTCTGCACTAAGGCCAGCTGCTGGCGTACGGTATACCCAATAGCTTAAAAAGTCGCTCGAACTGTGTTTGAGGGAGGGCCTTTGTGAATGGATCCGCCGTGTTGTCTTTAGTGTCCACTCTCCGTACCTCGATCTCATGGCGATCAATGATCTCCCTGATAAAGTGATACCGCCTTAAGATGTGTCTGGACTTCTGATGGGACCTTGGTTCCTTCGCTAAAGCTATAGCCCCATTGTTATCGCAATACAAAGGTATTGGGTCAACAATGGACGGAACCACCCGAAGTTCACTAATGAACTTCTTCATCCAGACCGCCTTTTTTGCGGCATCGCTTGCAGCAATGTATTCAGCCTCCATCGTCGAGTCTGCGACGGTATCCTATTTGGAACTCCTCCAACATACCGCCCCTCCGTTGAGGGTAAACACAAAACCCGAGACAGACTTGTTGTCGCCCTTGTCACTCTGGAAGCTTGAATCGGTATAGGACTCGACCATGAGGTCTCCATTACCGTAAAACAGAAACATCTCCTTAGTCCTTCTCAAGTACTTGAGAATGTTCTTCACTGCCGTCCAGTGGTTCTCACCTGGGTCTGACTGATACCGGCTCACCACGCTCAGCGCGTAAGCTACATCTGGTCTTGTACATAGCATCGCATACATTATAGATTCTACCGTCGAAGCATAGGGTATAGTGCTCATGCGAACCCTCTCCTCGTCAGTCTTGGGAGACATCTTCTTGGAGAGGGTGATTCCGTGCAATGCTGGTATATTACCACGTTTGGAATCTTCCATACTAAATCTCTTTAGTATGGTCTCTATGTACCTGGACTGCGAAAGTCCCAGTAATTTCTTGGATCTATCTCTGTAGATCCTGATCCCCGGTATGCATGTGGCATCAACCAGGTCCTTCCTGGAGAACCGTTGTGACAAGAATAGTTTGACCGATTATAGCATAGGAATGTCATTTCCTATCAAAAGAATGCCGTCCACGTACAAGAATAGGAATATGACAGTTCGTCCTACAATCTTCTTATAAATACAAGGCTCATCTTCGTTCTTGATGAAATCAAATTCCTTGATTGCTTCATCAAAACAGATGTTCCAGCTCCGCGATGCCTGTTTTAGTCCATAAATGGATTTAAGCAACTTGCACACCTTACCGCTGCTCCCACTGTCTACAAAACCATCTGGCTGATCCATATAAACGCACTCTTCTAAACTGCCGTTTAGAAAAGCCGTTTTTACGTCCATCTGCCATATCTCATAGTCATGGAAGGCGGCAATGGCAAGTAGGATTCGAATGGATTTGAGCATAGCCACTGGAGAAAAAGTTTCGTCATAGTCCACACTAGGTCTTTGACGAAAACCATTTGCAACAAGTCTAGTCTTATAGGTTTCCACCTGCCCATCTACACCAAGTTTCCTTTTGTAGATCCATTTACATCCAACGGGTTTTACCCCAGGTGGAGCAATATCCAAGGTCCATACTTTATTGGTGTACATGGACTCCATTTCGGATCGCATAGCATCCAGCCACTTATCAGAGTCCCTGCTGATAATGGCCTGCCTGAAACTGGTAGGGTTATCTTCTTCCAAGATGCAGTCCTCTCGATCCCCGTCTATAAGAAAACCATAGTATCTCTCGGACGGATAAGAAATCCTACCAGATCTGCAGAGTGGCTGAGGTTCGTCTGGGGTTATTGAATCCTGAGGTTCTGTCAAATCTTTAGTTTCATTTTGTGGTCGCTGAATTTCTTCCAGTTCTACCGAACTCCCACTAGTTTCTTTTGCAAGAAATTGCCACTCTAAAAAAGTGGCGTGGCGAGATACAAACACCTTCTGTTCCTCGATGTGGTAGAACAGATATCCTATAATTTTTTAGGATATCCCACAAATTTACATAGAACTGAACGTGCTTGAAGTTTGTCCGGATTTTGTACTTTTACATAGGCCGGACAACCCCATATCTTAATGCGCTTAAGATACGACCTTTTACCATTCCATATCTCGAATGGTGTCTTAGGCACTGATTTAGACGGAACATCATTCAAGAGATATGCCGCTGTCAAAAGCGCATGTCCCCAAAATGAAAGAGGCAACTCGGCACTACTCATCATGGAGCGAACCATATCCAATAGGGTACGATTCCTCCACTCCGATACACCGTTGTGCTGTGGTATATAAGGAGGAGTAAGCTGAGAGAGAATTCTATTCTCTTTTAAATAATCTAGGAATTCCGTGCTTAAGTACTCCCCTCCCATATCCGATCGGAGGATCTTGATACTTTTGCCAGTCTGGTTCTCTACTTCGTTTCTGAATTCCTTGAATTTCTCAAAAGCTTCAGATTTGTGTTTTATAAGATACACATATCCGAATCTAGAGAGATCGTCAGTGAATGTGATGAAGTACGAGAACCCACCCCTTGCATGTATAGACATCGGACCACATACATCACTGTGTATGAGTCCCAAGAGCTCTGTTGCTCTTTCTCCATGTCCGGTGAACGGAGATTTGGTCATCTTACCTTTGAGACAAGACCGACAAGTTTCATAAGATAAAAACTCAAACGTATCCAAGAGTCCATCTTTATGCAACTTAGTTAGTCTTTTCTCTTTGATATGACCAAGTCTACAATGCCATAAGTAGGATTCGTTCGTATCTGAACTCTTCCTCTTGCGTGTGTTTTGTACAGTGAGAACTGTATTCTGATTTAGAACATAGATACCATTACACAGTGTACCTTCTGCAACCAGTACCTTATCAAGGTAAATGTTCATGATATTTCTATCAAGAACAAAGTTATATTCATCTTTATCGAGTAAAGAAACTGATATGATGTTGCAAACCATGGAAGGTACATAGTAGCAATTATTCAAAATCATAGTATTGCCATTTGGCAACAATAGGTGATATTCACCAACGGCTGCAGCATTAACTAGTACTCCGTTCCCTACCCTGAGGGACATATCACCAGGTGCAACTTTCATACTTTTTCTCAGTCCCTGCAATAAATTACAGATATGAGATCCTGATCCGGTATCAAGTACCCAGGAGGTAGGGCTAACCGAAAAGCAATTCTCAATTACAAGAACACCTGAAGTAGATGCAAAACTATGCTTCTTCTTCAACTGGGTCTCCTTGAAATCCATGCAATCCTCTTTTCCTTGCTCATACTTATGATTGTTGTCATAAGTTAGAGCTGAACCGACGTTCCCCAGCTCCGAATAAGAATTCGGATCGGTCAAGCGATACATATTATTATCTTGATTAGGGCGTGAAATGGCTGCTACCTGGAGAGAGAGAAAAGAAACACTCAGCGTGCGCTCTTGCAAGATTAGATTGGTTATTAATTTATCTAATCAGGATGGCTCCCGCTGTTTCCTCAAATTTCTTCTTCAAACCTTTAAAAGAAGAACTAGTCAGGATTAATCGCACGTTACAATACTTGCTTAACCTTTCAGCCAGGCTAGTGTTGGTACTTCGAGGGAGGTTTTCCAACGCTTTCGTGAAGTTACTTAATTATATAACCTCTTTTCCCTGGAGGCGTAGCCCCGCTAACACCGTTCTAGACACCTACTTGGTTTATAGCATTGATTATTAAGTGAAATAATCTCCCGAGAGTAATCCAACTCATCATTGGGATCGGGATCCAACTATCATTGTGTGATGACCTAGATGGAATCCACTCTAGTCTCCACACTCCAGAAGATATGCTGAATCTGCAAGTTTCCTGTATGTTTGAAACTCCTGATGTGGTTTTTGCCCCTAAGACCCAAGTGACCTTGACTAAGCCAACATATCAAAGGATCCTAGTCAAGTTTAACCCGTCATTATCTTGATTGCATTAGACCCACCCGTACGAGTCCTTGACTGAGCCAAAATGACCGCACGACTGTCCCAACCAATCGCATTATATGCTACAGAAAAATATTACATAGCTACCGTACACTACGCCTCGGCTGAGCACGAAATACGTAAAACGACTACTAAGCAATACCAATCCGAAATGACGGAGGGCTACGGCTGGGTTTTAGCGAAAACCCGTTAACGTAATGAACTTGATATCGTTGAAGGAACCTGATAACCCTTTTAAAATATATAGTGGCGAAAACTTTTGCTAAAGAGGTTACTCCCTGTGAAGGGATCTCGGCTCTTTCCTCGTCGAATGAGGTGCAGGATATTCCAAACTGAATACCTCGAGGCAAAGCAAGAATAATCGACTATGGTGAAGTTATTACCCTGACACAAACTTCTGTCCAAGGGGTCACTCCCGATGAAGGGATCTCGGCCCTTGCCTCGTCGAATGAGGTGCTGGATATTCATAACCGAATACCTCTGTGCAAAACAAAAGAGAACGTCCTTGCAATAACAGCTTTTTGAAAATTGTTCCAACAACATCTTTTAGGTTTGTTTTTCTTTGCATTAATATAATGTGTCCCATCAGTTAATTCTACCATTGCAGAAAACAACAAAAATATAGCGTACTCTTATGCCATCCGCATTCGCCACTGGGCCCCGTCATCACCCATTAGGTTACTTAACTAACGACAGAGCGGGGGCTGGACTAGCGTAGATGCAAAACATAAGCAACGCCTACTAGATATCATATATAGATATATACATTCGTCAGATGCAATGATAGCCATTCCATATCACAGATGAACACATTAGATATGCTAGGAATCCGCGTTTCGTTCGAGACTGCAACGAAAGACGGATTACACGGTCGCGATGAATAGCCAAACCCCATCCTAGACCCCTATGGGTGCGGCAAACTACCCGCCAAGTACCCGAAGTGAAGCAACCTCCCTCAACAACGTGAGTAGGCCACTCGGCACTTCAAAATACCCGGTAGTTTGTGCACCCCTCCTTGGGTCTATCCTAGGAGCAAAAACAGTAAAAGAAATAATATACAATGGCGGCTACAACCTCAACCCGGATATGCGGCCACAAAAATAATATTACATCAATTTACAATTTACATCAAATGAAAGATAAATATACTCTCATCTCACAAACCCCGGCTATTCATCCGCGACAATCCAACAAGTTCATATACACAATCCAACATCACAGATCACAGATATGTACAACCCCCACTAATCGACATATACAATTAGTCGACGTTCAGTACATATATCAGATATAACCATTTAGCTAAAGTTTATAGAATTTCGATCAATATACCAATTTGTAACTACCCCAAACACAACACTGTTCTCTGAAGAATCTGGGCAGAAACAAAGTATCTTAAAAATCACAAAACATCAAGCTGAACACATTGCCGAAAAAACGAGTCGCGGCCGAGTCGACTCGGCCGCGGATCCGCGGCGAAATGCTTGGTTTCGCCGTGCTTCCGCGGCGGTCTGATCAAGTTATGGGCTCGTTTTTCTTGGTTGTTCCTAAAAAACCCTGCACATATTTTTCAGGTCTGTGGAAATATTTTTGGACCTATTTTTAAAATCGGTAGAAAACACTAAAAAATGACGTATTTTGTGATTTTTTCCGGATCGCTGTTCTAATCACTTTTCTAACATGTTAGTTGTTGTTTAGCTAAGCTTCGATTCCACTGAAAGGTCTATGTTACCCACCCCGGTTCTTTCGGCGAGGCGGAATAGGTAAAAATCAAAATTTTCTCATAAGGAAATATAGACCAACCATGAAGGATCTTTGCTAAACAAAAACTAACCATCTAACTACAAGACTTAGCTACTAGGTAAGATGGTTATACCTAGTTCTTGAACTCCTTCTCTTCTTGTTGTGGTCCTTCTTGTTGCTAGCTCCTTGGAGTGGTGTAGACGGCTCCTCGTCGTCGTCTTCTCTTTACCGAAGAAAGATCCACCCGAGGGCCTCTACCTTAAGCTCCTACCTCAACCAAGAGGTAACTAGAGTTCTTGGCTTGCTAAACTAAGAACCCTAGAATGAGTAGAGAGATGTCTTGATGGTTTTATCTCACAAAGCTCATGGTTTTCAACACATGAAAGAAGAGAGTTTTGAGAGAGGGAGAGGGAGAGCTTAGCATGAGAGAGAATGAGCAAGAGAGAATGAGCAAGAATAAACACAACCATGCTCTCATATGAGAATAACAATAATAATAATAATAACTAAAGAAAATTGTGATGGTTAGTTGAAATGACCATTATCATTTCACATTTAATGCAATTTGCAAGAATCAAGAAGCATCTTGCAAAAGAAATGATCATGGTCAAATGGCCAACAAAAGTCAAATAGTCAACCTAACCATGGCACAATTATCCTTAATTAATATTATTAATCATATTTCTCCTTCTCATTAGGGTTTAGAAAAAGTCAACTGTCAAAAACCCTAATGAGATTCCTCTGCCTCTGTCAACTGTGCATACACACCTGCATCCGTGTTCCGAGGAACACGAAAACAATGAGACAAAACCAATCCCAAAACAAATACAAGGATCTAGCTTAAACCAAAGCCCGCTAGTAAGAACTGCCCGGACACCAAACGTGCACAAGTGCGAGGATATGAACGAACCCCGTCGCAAAACCATGCAACCTCTACTCTGTTTTACCCAAAGGCGAACAACCCTCTGTACGGGACTCTAAAGACTCGACACTATGCTGGCAGTGGGTTTAACCACAGGCCGCAAGCGGTACTAGCTGTACGTAACGGTCCCCAGGTAGATGCCGATAAGAAGACCGATGAGGTGAACCCATCCGAACTCCTACTGAGCCTGAATGTGACAATCTCCGTACAGTCCAGTCTGTTCGTCTGAGAGTATCGCGTGTCGGGCCTAGGGGGCAGTAAACCTCAGTCCCCTAATAGCGGTACAAGTCGTGTCAGAGTGTAGCCCAGAACACCCTGAGAAACTACTGGAAACACTACCAGTAAATCCCGCTTGCCCTGGCCAGGGACAACTATGTGTAATGGCTCTCCTAGACACAGCGCGACCGGGAGAGACAAATCCTGTCTAACCGCCACTGCCTCCAAGTGCTTCGGGACTGCACCCAACTACTACCTGTTTGCACGACTCAATAGAGCCGTGGTAGGGTAGTAATCTAAGAACAGTGGGAACACACTCGAGGCGAAGTGACAGTGTCAAGTCAACGGACTAAGCTGTACTCATGTCACCTGGGAACTGTTAACTGACGATAGGTATAATACCAACCAACAGTTCCCGACGAGTCTTGTCCAGTGTACTCGTAACCTAACGAGCACCTGCATACTATCTCCAGTACGACGTACTGATGGCTGTGGGATAGACCATCTCCCCTGCTGGGATAAGAAGCGTATGCACCAATCTAATCTAGAGTATCGATGCCCTGTCTCAATAATCCTACGACCAGGGACCAAAATAAGGATGCACTCATAGACTACCCAGCCCCTACTAGTGTGATCGCCATCACAACGCCAGTAGTCAAGCAAGGATCCTAAGGGCTCCATCAATATGTATTAGCGATATGTTAAAAGAAACATATACACATATTAAGATAGAAACAAACCAAGTAGCATACTACTATATCGAGCAAGACTGTCGTAAATCCATGTATATATCCCAAGCTTCCAAAATGTATTATACAAACTAGTACTATACAATAATGGCCTCTAGGGCATACATATCCAACAACGTAGCCCTGTGTTCAAACCCCATCAGACACATTATATTTTTCTGATTTTTGTTTTAGACTTTTTGGAAGCCCAAAAGTTTGCACATGCACTGCACATAAAAATGGAAAGCAGAGAAAACAAACATGTGCACATTAGAGTTAAAAATGGCAAGAACACGTGGCAAGAATCCACCAGCACCCCTCACCGAAACGACCGGCGAGATGCTCAATTGGGCCGGTGCCGATGGTCCCCCGTAGGCAAAAGTGCCCGGGCTTCGCACACTTGTCGTTTCCCCTACCCCTAACTCCCCTACAATATTTGATTGCTCTGCAATCAACCAGAGACCCCTAAATTCCACAATTTATCACTTTTTAATGCATTTTAATTCACTCTTTTGATTCCAAAACCCTAATTCCGCACTATAAATACTACCCCATTCTCTAGCCCTTCCTCATTCTGAAAATTCTAGCCAAAATTCTCAAAATTTTCCTAGCCCTTCCTCATTCTGAAAATTCTAGCCAAAATTCTCAAAATTTCTCAAGTACAAGTGGAGTAGAAGAGGAGTTAGCCAACGATCAAGTTCCGACGAGGAATCGAAGCTTTTCCGGCAACCCAGCGACGCCAAGACTACAGACCTCTTCTCTTTTACCTTTTTATAGGATACTTCACTAGCAAGTCTTTCTCAACCCCTTTTCTTCTTCTTGAAAAATCTTTTTTCAAAACATGTTGGTAAGTGGAGTTAATACCGACATCTTATTCTAAACCCTAAAAATTTCACTATTTCTTCCATATCTTTCATATAAATTCTTACCCTATGTTTATAACCATAAAACTAATTTCAAGAACCAATTTTCACTCTAAAATATCATGAAACCTAACTTTAATTCAACCCTTACATTAAAATACCATGAACTTTAGATATATCATCTTTATTACTTTGCTTAATCATACTTTTAGAAAATATCATGGGGTAATGACCTACCCCTCACATACACACATGTTTCTATAGCATGATACTCTTTGAGCATATTTTTGGTTACAATTACAATATTTCATCAAAATACCATGTACTATAAAAACGGTTTTCTTTTAAAATTGTATTTTAAATTTCTTTGCAAATAAGCCTCTACAACCCTCTTTAAAGGACCCGCTATTGGATAGTGCAGATTATCGCACATTCTTGGGCTAGTAGAGCGAGATGCAGACCTCCTCACGGAGCATTCGGTCTCGAAAGGTTTTTAATACGGTTTTAAAGAAAAACACATTTTTCTACTCTAATAAAATTTATTTTTAATAAATATATAAATATTATCAAACCACATATTTTCAATATATAATAACATTACATTTTTTCTAAAAATAAAAGAATAACAAGTTTCACCAAAATACCCTCAAGTTACCAAAAGACAAGTTTTACACTAAAATACCATGAACTTCTCAATACTATGTAATTATCACTAAAATACTTCAAACCCTTAAAATTCACAACTATGAAACCCTAAATATGATAAATAAATTCTCGGGGTTTATTTTAAAATTATATTAAACTATTTTTCATTAAACCCCCTCGAGTTATATAAAACAATATTTAAGGACTTTAGTAAATATAGGTTTAAGCGGGATCAATTCTCTTGAGCCCCAGGGAGCAGGAGAAAGTGAGTGCTTTCCTATTAAAGGTAGAAAACTTAACGGTGTTATCAATGGTAATTGTCTTGAAAAAAGATACAAATCCTGCCGTCCATGTGCAACAGTTACCGATAACTCCCGAATTTAATTCAGGATCCAAATCAGTTTATAAGTGTCTGATTCAATCTGAGTCTAACTCAAATCTGAATCCAATCAGAGTCTAATCAAACATGAATCCAATATACCAAACATGAATACTTGAACCTGAATACTTGAATCAAACAACTATATGCAAACATACTTGACCTGACCGAACCATGGTTATAACTTGATTTGACTACATGACTACTTTTCTACATCCTGAACCTGATTACTTGAACAACTTGTATCCATGGTCTTAGCAAGTCTGATAATTATAATCTATATAAAACATTACACGGGTTTAACGGGGTAGATTGGTACGGAATGTATTAGAAGTGGAACGAGATGGTCACTAAAAGACACCTACATGAACTCTCGTGCCGTTATCCTGTAGGTTTTGACGGGCCTTGTACTACCTGTTCCATAGTCCATGGAGCAAGTTGGACTTCTCTTGTATACACTGATACCTTCTGTACCAAGATACAAACAACTACGTTAGAATAATAATTTCATACCTGTATATCTGAACAGTTTATTTCCACATCACTTGTTGTATTTCTTCCTCTCTTTTGGGACTTACCGAGTGCTGGTTCGCTGACGACATTCCTGTCTATTTCTTTATTGGAATGTTCGTCAGGAGAACGGGACCCTCATGAGACCGAGCCCAGTCAAGAGTACTTGGATCAAATTGAGGCACAGCCAGACTACTAGCTTTACTTGTACTTACCTTTCAGTTTGTATGCCACTGTTTAGGCATTGCTTTTATCATTGTACTTTCCTTTTTAAATCAGCTGTATTGTAAAGATGAATGTAAATAAAAGTTGTTGTTCATTTTTTATATCTTGTCATTCTTGTGCATTTTACATATATTGTTTATTTACGATTAATGTGTTTATTTTTTAGTAAATACGTCATGTGCTTACCACATCACCGCTTCCGTATGCCGGGAAGCGGGGCGTGACAAGTTTTGTTGGCAGCCCATGCAGGTGTGTTCTGCATGAAGTCCTAAGAAATATATCACAAGAATTATAAGAATCTGCAGATATACATTCTTTATATTTCAAATTCCTTGAATCTATCCTAACCTTTCCTTTTCTATCAAGGTCATGGATTCTTCGAACAACACCAGCACGAAGGTCAATGACAACACTACACCACCTACGCTACCACCACCACTTACCGTTGCGGACCTACTGATAAGACCAATGACGTTTCTTAAAGCAACCAGGAGTCTAGTTGAGGGACAGCAGGAGCAGGTTGCTCTCCTTCACCAAGGACTAGTTCTCACTGAGGCAGCTTTGAGGGCAGCTCATGGTTATATCAAGAAGAAGAAAAGGACACCGCCGGCAAAGACTTGCAATTATTGTAAGAAGCTTGGTCATGTAGTAAAGGGCTGCAGATGAGCTAACGGTCTTTGTATGATTTGTGGATCGCCTAAACACACTCTAAGAGCATGCTCAAAGTACAGAGCAGACGCAAACCCCGCACCAACATTGACTATACAAGCTCCTACTACCCTCTTAGCTTTAACTGTACTATCTCTGCGCGGACCACCTTTACCTCGTCAGTCATAAATGTACCAACAGACATAAAGAAAAGTGCCAAGATGTAAGTCGATGTAGTACACCCCAGTACTTATGGGGAGGCGGAATTTTCAAAAACGATCAAGTTTAAACAACGAACATCGACTAACCGCTTGAATCGAAGCTAAACAAATAATAACCAAACACATAGCTAAACTAAACTATAGTGTTAAGGGATTATACCGATCGAAACTAGTCCTTCGTCTTTGTGTCCTCCTTTGTTCTCCTCGACCTTCTCTAGGTAGTAGACGATCCACCCGAGAGCGAAACTCCAAGCTAAACCTCTAACTTGAGGTAACTAATCAACTTTGATTGCTAATCAAAGATGAAAGGATGATGTAGAGTGAAGGTTATGGATTGTTTAGTCTAACTAATCCTTTGATCTCAACACATGAGGATTAAGGATTAGGGTTTGAAGATGAGAGCTTGAGGAGAGAGAATGTGAGATGAGATAATGAGAGAAGAGAGAGAGTGTATCATAATATTATGAAGCATTCTTATTTTTCAATAATGAATAAAGAGAAATGAATAAGCATGCTTCATAAAATATCTAGTGGTGATTCATTAGCATGAGTCATTAAGCAATAAATGTGCATTAATGAAATGAATGAATCACCACCATGACTCACTTTCTTATCCAAAAGAAACCTCCTTAGTCACATCTTCTAGAAGCTTCTCGTACAATTACGAGAACGCCCCTCCAATCCGCAAAAATACGGAAAAACTTTAGACTGTAAAAATCCAATAACCGGATACCAGTAACTGGCTTAAACCAAAGCCGACTGGTAAAAACTGTCCGAAAGTCGTACGCGCGTAAACGCACGTATGCGTCCGAACCCTTTGTCGCAAAACTATGCAACCTCTATATCGTTTCGCCTGGAGTAGGAAACTCTCTGTGTGGGACTCTAGAGACTCGACTACTACGCTGGCAGTGGGTTTAACCACAGACCGCAAGCGGCACTAGCTGTACGTAACGGTCCCCAGGTAGTTGTCGATAAGAAGGCCGATGAGTAAACTCATCCGAACTCCTACTGAGTCTGATGTGACAATCTCCATACAGTCCGGTCCGTTCGTCCAAGACTATCGCATATCGGGCCTAGGGGGGCGGCAAGCGTCAGTCCCCTAATAGCGGTATAAGTCGTGTCGGAGTGAAGCCCATTACACCCTGAGAAACTACTGGAACCTACCAGCAAATCTCGCTTGCCCTGGCCAGGGACTTTGCGTAATGGCTCTCTGACACAGCACGATATCTACTCCCAATACCGGGAGGGACGAATCCTGTCTAACCGCCACTGCCTCCAAGTGCTCGGGACTGCACCCAACTGCTACCTGTTTGCACGACTCCTTTGAGCCGCGGTAGGGTAGCAATCTAAGAACAGTGGGACACACTCGAGGCGAAGTAGCAGTGTCAAGTCTGCGGACTACGCTGTACTCATGTCACCTAGGAACTGTTTACTGACGACTGGTATCAAACCAACCAACAGTTCCCTGTGAGTCCTGTCCGGTGTACCCGTAACCTAACGAGCACCTGTATACTATCTCCAGTACGACGTACTGACGGCTGTGGGACAGACCATCTCCCCAACTGGGATGAGAAGCGTACACACCAGTCTACTCCGGAGTATCGATGCTCTGTCTCGATAATCCAACGACCAGGGACCTGAATAAGGATGTGCTTGTAGACTACCCAGCCCCCACTAGTGTGACTGCCATCACAACGCTGGTAGACAAGCAAGATCCTAAGAGCTCTATCAATACGTACACTCACATATTAAGATAGAAAAACCAAGTAGCATACTACCATGTTTAGCAAGACTGTTATATACATGTGAATATCCCAAGCTTCCATTAAGTAATATACAAGCTAGTATGATACAGTAATGGCCTTCTAGGGCATAAACACTAACAATCTCCCACTTGCACTAGGGCCATGTACTGGCATATCGTAGACCAATGATCTCGAGCAGCCTCTCGAACTGAATCTGAGGAAGGGCCTTCGTGAATGGATCAGCAATGTTCTCTTCTGAAGCAACTCTCCGAACCTTGATCTCCTGACGATCAATGATCTCCCTGATCAGGTGATACCGCCTCAAGATGTGTCTGGACTTCTGATGGGACCTTGGTTTCTTCGCTAAAGCTATAGCTCCGTTGTTGTCGCAATACAGAGGTATTGGATCAACTATGGTAGGAACCACCTGAAGTTCTGTTAGGAACTTCTTCATCCAGACTGCTTCTTTTGCGGCATCGCAAGCAGCTATATACTCCGCTTCCATCGTCGAGTCAGCAACGGTGTCCTGCTTGGAGCTCTTCCAGCACACCGCCCCTTCATTGAGGGTAAAGACATAACCCGACATGGACTTGGAATCGTCCTTATCACTCTGGAAGCCGGAATCGGCAAAGGCCTCCAACCTGAGGTCTTTTCCGCCGTAAACCAAGAACATCTCCTTAGTCCTCCTCAGGTACTTGAGAATGTTCTTTACTGCTATCCAGTGTTTCTCCCCTGGGTCTGACTGATACCGGCTTACCACGCTCAGTGCGTAAGCTACATCTGGTCTGGTACATAACATCGCATACATTATAGAGCCTACCGCAGAAGCGTAGGGTATAATAGACATGCGTTCCCTTTCCAAATCAGTCTTGGGAGACATCTCTTTGGAGAGGGTGATTCCGTGACAAGCCGGTAGATTACCGCGCTTAGAATCTTCCATACTGAATCTTTTCAGTACAGTGTCGATATACCTGGACTGCGAAAGTCCCAACATCCTCTTGGATCTATCACGATAGATCCGGATCCCCAGAATGTAAGAGGCATCACCCAGGTCTTTCCTGGAGAACCTGTGTGACAAGAATCCTTTGACAGATTGTAGCATAGGAATGTCATTTCCTATCAATAGAATGTCATCCACGTACAAGACGAGGAATACGACACTTCTGGCCACAACTTTACTATATATGCACGGTTCATCTGGATTTTTGATAAAGTCATATTCTTTGACTGTCTCATCAAAACAGATGTTCCAACTCCGCGATGCCTGCTTTAGTCCATAAATAGACTTAAGCAGCTTGCATACTTTCCCGCTGCTCCCACTCTGATTGAAACCCTCTGGCTGATCCATATAGACGCTCTCTTCTAAATTTCCATTCAGAAAAGCCGTCTTTACGTCCATCTGCCAGATTTCATAATCATGGAAGGCAGCAATAGCAAGAAGGACCCGAATGGATTTGAGCATAGCCACTGGAGAAAAAGTTTCGTCATAGTCCAAACCAGGTCTTTGACGAAAACCCTTTGCAACAAGTCTAGCTTTATAGGTTTCCACCTGTCCATCTACACCAATCTTTTTCTTGAAGATCCATTTGCATCCTATGGGTTTTACCCCATCTGGAGCAAAGTCCAAAGTCCATACTTTGTTGGTGTACATGGACTCCATTTCGGTCCGCATTGCATCTAGCCATCGTACCGAGTCGCCGCTCTGGATGGCTTGCTGGAAGTCAGTAGGTTCATCATCTTCTATGATGCAATCCTCTCTATCCCCGTCTATGAGAAAACCGTAGTATCTCTCAGGCGGATGAGACGGCCTACTACTCCTGCGGAGGGGTGCGGGAATGTTCTGTTCTTCTTGAACCTCTGGTTCTACCAAAATTTCAGTAGCAGTTTGTGGTTCTGGAATTTCTTCCAGTTCTATTTCGCTCCCACTCTTCTGATTTTCCAAAAATTCAGTTTCTAAGAAGCGGGCATGACGAGAAACAAAAACCTTTTGTTCCTCTGCGTAATAGAAGCAATATCCATGAGAGTTCTTTGGATATCCCACAAACTTACACTCTACTGAGCGTGCCTCGAGCTTGTCCGGATGCTGCTTTTTTACAAAAGCTGGACATCCCCACGTCTTCAGGTACTGAAGATAGGGTTTCTTCCCACTCCACATCTGATATGGTGTGGTAGGTACAGTTTTGGTTGGAACTCTGTTCAAAAGATGTATCGCTGATTCTAGCGCATACCCCCAGAAAGATCGCGGTAACTCAGCATTACTCATCATGGATCGTACCATATCTAATAGGGTTCGATTCCGTCTCTCCGATACACCGTTGTGCTGTGGAGTGTACGGAGGAGTAAGCTGAGAGAGAATTCCTTTCTCTTTTAGGTAACCTAGGAACTCGGCACTTAAGTATTCTCCACCTCGATCAGATCTTAGTGTCTTAATACTTTTGCCTGTTTGGTTTTCCGCTTCATTCTTGAATTCCAGGAATTTCTCAAAGGCCTCTGATTTATGCTTCATTAAGAAAACATATCCATACCTAGAGAAATCATCTGTAAAAGTAATGAAGTAGGAATAACCACCTCTCGCATGTGTAGACATTGGACCGCATACATCACTATGTATGAGTCCTAAGAGCTCGCTCGCTCTTACTCCTTGTCCAGTGAATGGAGTCTTTGTCATCTTTCCTTTGAGACAAGATTGACAAGTGTCATAAGTTTGATATTCGAACGTGTCCAAATATCCTTCTCTATGCAACTTAGTCAACCTTCTCTCATTGATGTGACCCAGTCTACAATGCCATAAGAAAGCTTTATTTAAATCTGGAGACTTTCTTTTTAGTGTGTTTTGGACATTGAAAATTTGGAGTTGGTTTAAAACATATATGCCGTTATTTAGAGTACCGGACCCAATCAAACCATGATTAAGGTGGATGTTGACAACATCTCTTACAAACGTGAAATCATAACCTTTATTTGATAACAAGGAAACTGATATGATATTACACGTTAAGCTGGGTACAAAATAACAGTTATGTAAAACCAAAATGTGTCCACTCGTCAATCCTAGGTGATAATCCCCGACGGACGCAGCTCCCACGCTAGCTCCGTTAGCAACCCTGAGGATCATATCACCTTCCTTCAGCACTCTACGGTTTCTCAGTGCCTGCAATGAATTGCAAATATGAGATCCTGACCCGGTATCCAATACCCAGGAAGTAGAGTTGATCGACAGACAATTCTCAATTACAAACACACCTGAAGTCGAAGCCACAGCCTGCTTCGGTTCCTGGTTCTTGGCGTTCCACGCCTTGCAATCCTTCTTCCAGTGCCCTTTCCTGTGACAATGGAAGCACTCATCCAGGCCAACTACCGGTGCTGCTTTCTTTTTCTTTCCCTTCCCTCCCACCTTACTAACACCTCCTCTAGGTCTGGGTGCGGCCTTCTTCTTCCTTCCTTTGGCCCTAGCCTTGGACCCGGAAGAAGATGAACCGCCAACAAACATAGCGGGTGTTTCCCTTGCCTTCTGCAAGGTGCCCTCCGCACTCCTTAACATGTTCAGGAGTTCCGCAAGTTCAACTTATTTTCCTTGAAGATTGAAGTTGAGGATAAACTGGGCGTAGGTGGGAGGAAGGGACTGGAGAACAAGGTCTGTATAGAGCTCATTATCCAAAGTCGTCCCAAGGTCTGCGAGCTCTTCTATGTAGCCAATCATCTGTAGGACATGTTCACCTACCGATGACCCGACAGCCAACCTCGCTCGAAACAATTTCTTAGAGGTCTCGTATCTTGCTATACGAGATTGCTCTCCATAAAGTTCCTTTGTATGGAGAAATATGCCATCTAGGGACATATCCTCGTGCCTCCTCTGATGTTCATTGTTCATCGAGGCAAGCACGATGCACTTGGCTCTCGCGCAATCTAAATCCCAGGTTTTGCGGATTTCCTTATCCGTATTGCTGGATTTGGGACCAGGGACAGCAGGTGCCGTAGCGGTGAGGACGTACCCCAGTTTGTCATAGGTCAAAGCCATCTTGACATTCCGCAGCCAATCTTTATAGTTTGGCCCTGTCAGTATATTTTTCTCTAAAAGTAACTTAAGTCCAGTCATTTTCAGGGTCGCTGCAATTAGGAGAGAGAGAAGAAAACTCTTTAGCATGATGCTCTTGCAAGTTTAGAATGGTTTTTAGTTTATCTAAACTGGATGGCTCCCACTGTTTCTCGAATCCTTCCTCAAACCATAAAAGAAGAATTAGCCAAGACTATTCTCACCGTACAATACTTGCTTAACCGTTCAGCCAGGCCGGTGTCGATACTTCGAGGGAGGTTTTCCAACGCTTTCGCGAAGTTCCTTAATTAAATAACCTCTTTTCTCTGGGGGCGTAACCCCGCTGACACTTTTCTGGACACCTACTAGGTTTATAGCATTGATCGTTAAGCGACGAATATCCTGATAAGTAGCATATACTCACAGTAGGATCGGGATCCAAATATCATCGTATGATAATGTTGAAGGAATCCTACCAACATTCATCAAACTCCAAATGGTATGCATCTCTTTGCAAATTTCAGTTTCTTTAGAAATTCCCGATATAAGTTTTTGCCCCATGCTCTTATGACCTTGACGTATGCCAACAAATCATAAGTCACATGTCAAGTTCTGCCCATCATTATCTTGTTAATTTGAACCCACCCGTATATACCCTTGACGTATGCCAACAAGGTAATGCGACTGTCCCAAACCAACACATCTATCTATGCAACAAATGAATACCCCAGCAGCTACCAAACACTATGCCTTGACGTATGCCAACAAGCATAGCTTGAATACTACCGACCATCCATAAGAAATGACGGAGGGCTACGACTGGTTTTGGCGAAACCATGAACGTAGTGAACTTGATATAACCGAAGGAACCTGATAGCTTTTTAAAAGGAGTGGTTAAATCTCCGCATTTAAAAATATCTGTTTTAAAAATAACCGAGTGGTTTCTTTTAAATTGTTCCAACGATTTAAACTTTGGTTTGTTTTACTTTGCATTATAGATAATGCGTCCCATCATTAACCTATCATTGCAGAAAACAACGAAAATACAACGTCCTCTTATGCCATCCGCATTCGCCACGGGGTCCCGTCATCACCCGTTAGGTTACTTAACTAACGACAGAGCGGGGGCTGGGCTAGCGCGGGTGTAAAACATAAGTGGCGTCTAAATAGCTATCATAAATATAGATATTTTACATTCGTCTGATGCAATGATATTCATTCCAGAACACAGATAAACAATATTGGATTTGCAAGCAATCTGTATTTCTTTTGAGCCTGCAAGAAAAGACAGATTACACAGTTGTGATGAATAGCCGATACCCCACCCTCGACCCCTACGGGTACGGCAAACTACCCACCCGGCAGTCTGTGTACCCCACCTTGGGTCAGTCCTAGGAGCAAAAACAGTAAAATGAAATAATACAACGGTGGCTACAACCGCAACCTGGAAGTGCCCCGCGAAAATAATATTACAACAAATTACATTTACAACAAATGAATTAATCAATAACCCATTGCGAACCCCGGCTATACACCACAACAGTCCAATACAGTTTATATGTACAAACAGATATAACCATTTCAGAAATGTGCAACCCCCTGCCAACCGACATACTAGCAGTTGGGGGAGGTTTACGAACACATTAAACAATCACAGATATAATCCAATACGCAAATACTGTACAATTCGATCGAATAAACAACATCAATATTGCTCCAAAATCTGCTCTGTTAAACAGTAACCTGAGCAATAATTAAATACTCCAGAAAACCGAAAACACCACAGGGGACCCACCCAAAAAAAACGAGTTCCTGACTCGTCAACTCGGCCGCGGTTGCGCGGCGGATCGGTGGGATCCGCCGCCCTTCCGCGGCACGTTAGACGAATCAGAAGCCCAAATTTTTTGGGTGTTCTCCTGTGGTCATGTCAAGCTCTCTGAACTCACCTGAAAAATTTTCTGACTTGATTTTAACTTCGACAGAAACTTGACAGAATTAGGGTTTTGCGGCTTTGTTTTTCCGTTCGAAATTCGTACAAATTTGCAATTAAGTTATTTATTGTTTAGCGAGGCTCTGATACCACTGTAAGTCGATGTAGTACACCCCAGTACTTATGGGGAGGCGGAATTTTCAAAAACGATCAAGTTTAAACAACGAACATCGACTAACCGCTTGAATCGAAGCTAAACAAATAATAACCAAACACATAGCTAAACTAAACTATAGTGTTAAGGGATTATACCGATCGAAACTAGTCCTTCGTCTTTGTGTCCTCCTTTGTTCTCCTCGACCTTCTCTAGGTAGTAGACGATCCACCCGAGAGCGAAACTCCAAGCTAAACCTCTAACTTGAGGTAACTAATCAACTTTGATTGCTAATCAAAGATGAAAGGATGATGTAGAGTGAAGGTTATGGATTGTTTAGTCTAACTAATCCTTTGATCTCAACACATGAGGATTAAGGATTAGGGTTTGAAGATGAGAGCTTGAGGAGAGAGAATGTGAGATGAGATAATGAGAGAAGAGAGAGAGTGTATCATAATATTATGAAGCATTCTTATTTTTCAATAATGAATAAAGAGAAATGAATAAGCATGCTTCATAAAATATCTAGTGGTGATTCATTAGCATGAGTCATTAAGCAATAAATGTGCATTAATGAAATGAATGAATCACCACCATGACTCACTTTCTTATCCAAAAGAAACCTCCTTAGTCACATCTTCTAGAAGCTTCTCGTACAATTACGAGAACGCCCCTCCAATCCGCAAAAATACGGAAAAACTTTAGACTGTAAAAATCCAATAACCGGATACCAGTAACTGGCTTAAACCAAAGCCGACTGGTAAAAACTGTCCGAAAGTCGTACGCGCGTAAACGCACGTATGCGTCCGAACCCTTTGTCGCAAAACCATGCAACCTCTATATCGTTTCGCCTGGAGTAGGAAACTCTCTGTGTGGGACTCTAGAGACTCGACTACTACGCTGGCAGTGGGTTTAACCACAGACCGCAAGCGGCACTAGCTGTACGTAACGGTCCCCAGGTAGTTGTCGATAAGAAGGCCGATGAGTAAACCCATCCGAACTCCTACTGAGTCTGATGTGACAATCTCCATACAGTCCGGTCCGTTCGTCCAAGACTATCGCATATCGGGCCTAGGGGGGCGGCAAGCGTCAGTCCCCTAATAGCGGTATAAGTCGTGTCGGAGTGAAGCCCATTACACCCTGAGAAACTACTGGAACCTACCAGCAAATCTCGCTTGCCCTGGCCAGGGACTTTGCGTAATGGCTCTCTGACACAGCACGATATCTACTCCCAATACCGGGAGGGACGAATCCTGTCTAACCGCCACTGCCTCCAAGTGCTCGGGACTGCACCCAACTGCTACCTGTTTGCACGACTCCTTTGAGCCGCGGTAGGGTAGCAATCTAAGAACAGTGGGACACACTCGAGGCGAAGTAGCAGTGTCAAGTCTGCGGACTACGCTGTACTCATGTCACCTGGGAACTGTTTACTGACGACTGGTATCAAACCAACCAACAGTTCCCTGTGAGTCCTGTCCGGTGTACCCGTAACCTAACGAGCACCTGTATACTATCTCCAGTACGACGTACTGACGGCTGTGGGACAGACCATCTCCCCAACTGGGATGAGAAGCGTACACACCAGTCTACTCCGGAGTATCGATGCTCTGTCTCGATAATCCAACGACCAGGGACCTGAATAAGGATGTGCTTGTAGACTACCTAGCCCCCACTAGTGTGACTGCCATCACAACGCTGGTAGACAAGCAAGATCCTAAGAGCTCTATCAATACGTACACTCACATATTAAGATAGAAAAACCAAGTAGCATACTACCATGTTTAGCAAGACTGTTATATACATGTGAATATCCCAAGCTTCCATTAAGTAATATACAAGCTAGTATGATACAGTAATGGCCTTCTAGGGCATAAACACTAACACAAGAGGCCAGACATTCATGATGCCGGTTGGAGAAGCCAAAGCCACTGGCCAAGTCATCACTGGTAATCCCAATTCTTTCACACCTTGTCAATCCTTGTATATCACCCTATATTTTTCCTATATCAAAACCAACCTCACACAGCCTAGGTACTATACTAGTAGCCACTATTCCTGCACTCGCACTGTTCGACACTGGAGCGTCTCACTGCTTCATGTCACAACGTTTCATGAGAACGCACGCGATTCCCGTGAAGCCACTCATTTTAAGCTGGAATGTCAGTTCCAAGAATGGAGCAGTGAAGGCAACTATGAGATTTGATCAGTATCCAGTTGTAGTTTGCGAACAAGAATTCTACGCGAATTTCAAAGTACTGGACATCCCAAATTTTAATGGGAATGGACTGGCTAGGAGTTTTCTATGCTACGATTGACTGCCGTCAAAAGATAATAGTATTTGAGATACCAGATCACCCAGTATTTTACTTCAAGAGCGGAGACAGAACTTTTGAGCCGGGAAGATACCGTGCAAAACCAAAGGATGCTGAAGTGTTTACTCTTCCGACCGAATAAGAAAAGCCAGAGGTAGTTCGAGAGTTCGAGAATGTGTTCCCTGAAGATATAACAGGTTTGCTTCCCGATCGAGCTCTTGAATTCAGCATTGATTTAGTACTTGGTGCGCAAGTGTTTGGTGTGTCAGCAAGTGAAAGCTGAACATCACAGAACTGCTGGTCTACTTCAGCCGTTATCAATTCCAGAATGGAAATGGCAGCACATTACTATGGACTTCATGACTACCCTTCCTCATAAAACGAAGGGCAATGACGCAGTGTGGGTTATTGTGGATCGACTCACCAAGCCGGCTCACTTTATTCCCTTTCGAGTTGGCTAATCTACTGAGACGTTAGCAAAAAAAGTACATGGAGGTAAACATGAATCTAAAGTAAGATTTAGCCTCAAAGTGTACTAGTTTTTGATACCCATGAACTCATGGAGGAGATTGTGAGATTACATGGAGTACCAGTTTTCATCTTCTCTGATCGTGACACCAGATTCTGATCACAATTTTGGCAGAGTCTGCAAGCTAACCTGAGAACGAGTCTGAACTTCAGCATGACTTACTATCCACAAACGGACGGACAGTCTGAGCGAACAATTCAGATTCTGAAGGACATGCTAAGAGCTTGTATGATAGAGTTCGGAGGTTCGTGGGAAGATCATCTACACCTTGTGGAGTTTTCATACAACAACAGCTATCATGTGAGCATTGGAATGGCACCATCCGCAGCACTCTACGGAATAAAGTGTCGTTCTCCACTGAGTTAAGACGACGTTGGAGATCGTGAAATCCTAAGACCAGAGATGATTGTAGAAACTGTGGACGTAGTTCACACGATCAAGAAAAGAATGCGTATAGCCCAAGACTGACAGAAACATTGGGCTGATGCAAAGTGTCGACATCTGGAGTTCCAACCTGGAGATCATGTTTTTCTGAAGACCTCTCCAAACAGAGGAGTAATCCGCTTTGGCAAGGGGGTAAGCTAATTCCCAGATATATAGGACCGTTCGACATACTCGAACGAGTTGGAGAAGTGGCCTACCGATTAGCACTTCCACCCCTATTGGAACGAGTGCACAATGTGTTCCACATATCCCAGCTTCAAAGATATGTGAGCGACCCCAGCCACATCCTTGATCACTCCGAGCTCACGGTCCAAATGGAACTCACTTGCGAGAAACAACCCGTTGAGATCCTGGATCGAAAGGTGAAGACACTACGGAACAAGGAAGTAAATTTGGTCCGAGTGATGTGGATAAAAGATTCGCCAGGAGAATCAATGAGGGAACGAGAAGAAGACATGCGTGCAAGATACCCTTACTTATTTGTAAATTAGTCCCTGTATAATAGTAAATTTCGAGGAAGAAATTTTTATAAGGAGGGTAGAATATAACGACTCTGAACTTAATGTACAAAATTTTTTAGTTTAATGTACAAAAAGGAGTTTACAAGTCTGAGTACAATTTATAAGTTAATTTTTTGTTTAAGAACAGTAAGAAACAACTTGTAGCTCACCGGTAAAGCCTTGCACTGCTGTGACGTAGCCCCTGTGTTCGAACCCTATCAGACGCATTATATTTTTTCTGATTTTTCTTTTAAACTTTTTGGAAGCCCAAAATTTTACACGTGCACTGCACATAAAAATGTAAAGCCAGAGAAAACAAACATATGCACATTAGAGTTAACACTGGTGTTCCCCTCCGAACGGCGGCCTGGACTCAGGCGTCCGTGCCTGAGGTTCAGGGCAGATGCTAATTGGTGTTATCCGTCTACCTCTCCGAAGATGCCAAGTTGATCCATGGCACCGTGCATCGGAGGCTTAGACGGATGCGGCCGATGTAGCAGACTTCGCCAGATTCCCCCTCGTGGAGGGGTTTTTGATTGTGGGGACGCTCTTCCCTGCAGGCGCAAGCCCCTGCAGTTAATTACGCTACCGCATCGCGGTAACAACTTTCTCCTTCTCCAGCTGGTCACTTCATGTCGTGGGTGTTTGTTTCATGTTTTATTGCCCGTGGAATGTTTACGGAGACTGAGTTATGTCGTCGCCCGTAGGGCGTGGACTAGTCCAAATCCGTGTTTATCTTAGATTTGGGTTTGGGGGTTTGTTTTGAGGATACGTCAGCCATACTTGAGGCTAAGATCAACTCAAACGTTTGCTAAGGATACGTTAGTCTAATGTTGAGACTAAGATCAACTTAACGGGATCATTTAGATCCGACAAGGGAGTATTTTAGGCTCCATTGTTCCAGTTTAGGGACATAGTGGTCCATCGTATATGTGGCCGTCGGGACCCGTCACCTCTCTGACGACGTTGAAGGATTAAAACGACGGATGTCAGAGGAGTTCAGAGATGTACCCTCGAGCCAGAGTTAATTTGGGGGATTCATAGTCCAGTCTGTTTGAAGGTTTAAGGATACGTTAGCCATCTTTGAGGCTAAGTTCAACTTAAACGGGACCGTTTAGATCCGACAAAAGAGCATGCGGGGCTCTATTGTTCTGGTTTAAGGACATTGCGGTCCATGGGTAGTTTAAGGACATTGCGGTCCATGGGTAGTTTAAGGACATTGCGGTCCATGGGTAGTTTTAAGACATCTCGGTCAAGGTTAAGGACGTCGTAGTCCATGGGTTTAAGGACTCCACAGTCCGGTATGTGCTCTGGATGCTTCACACGGGTTCACTGCCGTGCTTGGCGAGGACCAGGCTCCGCTCTGGGCGTTTTCCGCGGGGTCAAAGAGTGACGTTATCCACGTTCCACGTAACCAGGAATTTTGCACTAGATGCTTCACACGGGTTCACTGCCATGCTCGGCGAGGACTAGGCTCCGCTCTGGGCGTTTTCCGCGGGGTCAAAGAGTGACGTTACCCGCGTTCCACGTGACCAGGAATTTTGCATTAGACATGGGTTTAAAGACCCCACAGTCCATATCGATGTGTGGTCGTCGGGACCCGTCACCTCTTTGAAGACATTGAGGGATTACAATGCCAAGTATCAAAGGAGTGAAGAGATGTACCCTAGAACCGGAATGGATTAAATAGTCCTTAGCCCAATTTGGGATCAAGACCCATTAATTGTATTATGAGCCCATTGGCCCAGTTAATCACAAATTGAGGACTTATGGCCATCTTGGGCTAAGTCCAATCAGGAGAGGCTTTGCCTCCATCCACTTGGCCAATTGGGCCAAAGCCTAGTGTTAAACACTACAGGGCAATCAGTGTTGAACACTGGGAATGTGATTGACAAATTAGTGTTTAGCACTAAAGATAATTGGTGTCAAACACCAGCAACGGGGCTTTCAAATTAGTGTTAAACACTAAAACAGATCAGTATCAAGCATCGGCAACAGAGCTCCCAAATTAGTGTTAAACACTAAGGTAGTCAGTGTTGAACACTGCAAATAAAGTTCTTTGATTGGTGTTGAACACTAAGGCCCAACAGTGTTTCAATACTGGATTCGAGAGTTCCAATTTAGTGTTAAACACTAAGGCAAAAAGGGGTCACGTGGCAACACGTGAGAGCGCCCTCTCTCTATTCATTCTGCTGAGATTATCGCATCTTTCAGAGCATCACGTGCCATCACGTGACGGGCATTCATATGCTTATGTGTTAGAGCTTCTGTCAAGGGTCACGTGGGTCACGTGGGGGACTGCCTCAAAGGGCTTTCTGTAGATCTTTTGGGGGGGTCACATGGTGGCACGTGACCCTGCCTTTTAGAGGCTTTGTTAATCTTTTTTCAGGAATTAAATTCCTCGAGCTTTAAATTTCAGAGGAATTAAATTCCTATTTCCTTTTGAAGACTTATATTCTGGAGTAGAGTTGAACTCTGAATCTTCTGTAGGAATTAAATTCCTCGTATATGTGAAAAACTGAATAGGGTTAAACCCTAATAAAAGCTTTTTAAGGAATTAAACTTCCATTCCCTGTTAAATTATGATTAAGGGAATTAAATTCCCGTTGTTTCAACAGAACTAAGTTCTTAATTAGGGTTAAACCATGTTTCTCTCTGTTCTGAAGGAATTAAATTCCCATGACACAGGGTCAAGCCCTAATTTTATTTTAAAGGAATTAAATTCCTGTAGTTCTGTGAGAATTAAATTCCCGTGCTTCCATTCCCTCTCTATGTTTTGGATCTGCATGGCAGGATCTCAACCTATTGAGAAATAAATTCTCAACCTAAAGGGGAGATGTGCACTTTGCAGATCCTCTATCAAAGAGAGAAGAAATGTGTTCTTCTGTTTTATATTATCAGAGTTTAACTCTGTTGAGAATTAAATTCTCTTTCTTTCAAAAAGCCTTCCCTTTCTTACCTAGGGTTTTCTTTTGCAGAAGCTCCAAATTCCTCAAAATATCAAGGCTCTCTCCTTATTTTCTCCCTCTGCGTCTCTCTGTCCTTTTTTTTTCCTCTTGGCTCCTATTTATAGGAGAAGCAGCCGAATCAATTAGTTTTTGATGAATCTTCATTAAGAGATTTGATTTGCATCCATCATTCGTTTTGGACCTTTGGATTATTAGGTGAATTTTATTCACCGTTGGATTTCAAATCCCGGGATTCTCCTTTGTTATTTCGGTTAGATTTAAAGGGGAAATCTTTCCAAACTCGAGATTTTCCCATAGATAGATGATATTTAATCATCTCTGAATCTTTAATTCGATCGGTCCCAGATAGTCACTTTCCTTTGGAAAGATTTGAATCTCCTTCAGCATTTAATTCTGTTGACAAAATGGGCTTTGAAAGCCGGTCACGTGTGACCATGTGACCCATGGTCACGTGTGGGCACGTGACCCCCTTGTAACGAGCCCTTTTCTTCTTTTGCATTCTGCCTTCTTCTGCTGCTTAGCCGTCACGTGCCACCACGTGACCCCTGGTCACGTGTGAGCACGTGACCCTCATCTGGAGCCTTTTCCTTGGTTTAATCAGGGAACCGGTGTGCCTTTGACGCTTGCATTTAAATGTCACATGTCTACACGTGACCCTAGTCACGTGGGAGCACGTGACTCTTTCTGAAGTCCATTTTCTTCAGTATAGTTAGAAAACTGAACTTGCCTTGATGATGCGTTTAGATGTCACGTGCCAACACGTGACTGCTGGTCACGTGTAAGCACGTGACCCTCTTCTGAAACTTTTCCCAGAAGATTTCCTGATTTTAAATCAGGAAACAAATGCCCTCACAGCGTTGTTCTCACGTGTCTGCATGTGAGTGCAACGCTGTCACCTCTTATGACCGTTGGATTCCTCTAGGGATCTGGGGAGATGAAACGTTTCCATTGCCTTCTATAAATACCTCTGTCTCTTCATAGGAGCCTTCATTTTGCTCATCTTCTTCTTCTTCCTTGAGAATTTAATTCTCGCTTTCAGAGCTTAGTTCTCTGTCTTGAAACAATTTTCAGAGTTTAACTCTGTTCGAAAAGAATCCTTTTTCTCAGGTTATGTTCTTGGACAACGATGGACCTTCACATTTCTCTGGATTTTAAATCCAAAACAAGGGTTTTTACCCTTTTTCCTTCATATTTTCCATAAGAACATGAAACTGCTTAACCTTCAAACTGTAGGTCTCTTAGGGTTTAGATGATCTTTGGGGAGATGATGATGGCGTTTCAACCCCATGGAATTTAATTCCATCAAAAATGTTTCCGGGAATTTAATTCCCTTTTCTCAGAAAGGAATTTAATTCCAATGAAGGACTTGATTTCTTCACGCGGAGGCTTCCTGAGGTCTCTTGGCCCGAGGTTGTTCTTCTGCAATTAATGAAATAGGGGTTTTCTAATGATTCTCGTGACTTTTATTTCAGGTATCATGGATGCCTATCTGTATAGTCTTGACGACATCATTTCCTACGGGAATATTCGTGCGCTGGGCCGCAGTCAGAACCAAGAGTTCACCGATGCCCAGTGTGCCGAGATCATGAGCCGCTTTGACGAGTACAACCATCGGCTACTCCCCCGTCGCTCTTCTCTTCTGAGGCTGATCGTGCTGGCGATCAGGGAGGCTCTCCCTTTATTTTGTGCTGGTGTGCCGCTTGGGTCATTGGACGCCGCCGAGGATAAAGTACACTCGGTGTATCTGATGCACTTGATTTCAAAGAGAAGGTGGGATAATCTCATTGATCTCCTGCATCAGATTTTTCAGCAATCAGCCATACTTGCCGCCTACCGGAGGGTAGAGGACATCCGCGGGGACCCTGATGCTTGTGACCGTGAGAGAAAGCATACTCGGGAGGTTCGAAATGCTTGGAAGATCTTGAATAAAGTTAATTTTGAGTTTCTCAACACATGCCCCGCATCTGAAGTTTTACCATTGTAAATGTGTCCTCTATACTTTTGTATGAACCTCTTGAAGTATGAGTGACAAGTTTCATTACGTCTTCTCATGTTTGCATGCCTTTTCTCTGGGATTTTGTCATTTTGCTACTATTGTTGTTTGTGCTTTTAATATGCAGGGTACTACTCCATATATTTCCTTTTAAGTGCACCTCAGGTTTAGGTCTCACGTGTTCTGCACGTGGGGTCCCTTGATGGGGCTGTTCACAGAATTTTCCCCATGCCATATTTTCAGTGCACAATATTAGATGCAGAAAAAGGGCCTTGGAAATAGTTCCATCTCCTTGATTTTCGATGTCTTTCCTTTTTTGGGCCTTGGAAATAGCTTCACCATGCAAGATTTTCCGCGCACAGCGCTTAATGCATTTCTTTATATATGAGGCTATAGCTTTCTTTTCCCTTCACAAAGAGATTTATATTATTATTTTTTTTTATCTTGGAGTAACTTGTCTTGAGAAACAAACGAGCGCTATGGCCTGCAATCGTCCTCATGCTCGTCGACAGCCATGGGAAGTTCCTCTTGAGGAGATGATCCCCCGTTTTGCTGCTCGGTTGGTGGACCCCCTCCTTTCCGATAACGAATGTGACTCAGCTATGCATGAGCTTTCGATCCGTAGAGGGTCTCCCCTCCCGATGGGTTCCCTCTGGCTCCGGATGATTCTCACGGCCGTGCTTGCCGACATCCCTCCTCATCCGGTGGAGATGACCCTGGCGATGCTCGATGCGGCGGAAGAAAAGCTCGAGGGCTTTCATGAAGCGTGCCTGAATACTCAGGCTTTGAAGGACTGCTCAATTCATCTGCTGAGCGAAATAAAGGCCCGGCGAGCTATTATGTTTGCTTTCACGGACGAACATGGCACCAACCGATGGGGAGCGACTTCTCGCGAGAATCGTCGCTTCGATGTGCTGGAGAAAGCAGAGAGAGAGATGGAGAATTTTGTCCTTTGCTTCATTAACCCCTGTGCCGTTGATCCTGTGTTTGGTGACCTTTTCCGTTAGCGCAGAACATTTTTAAATTAGTCCCTCCTTTTTGCATGCTTTATGTTGAACTTCCATGTAGGCTCGGTACTCGTATGTATGTTTCCGCTTGCATGAATAAATTTTGTGTTCCTTTTATGAAAACTTTCTTCAATTATCAATACCGTTGTCATGTTGCGTGCACATTAAAGTTTCGAATTTTATTTCTTTTTCGGATGTTCATATGATTGCGAACACATGCTTGATAGGATAATTATCGGAAAGTTTTTCGTTGCTTTTCATACCAGGCTATGTGAGCGCGTCCTGGATCGATTATTGCTGTCGATCGGAAGCCCATTTATATGGTCTCGAGCGTGTATGTCTTATTTCTAAGGTTGCGGTCCCAAAGTGAGCCTACATGGCTTGATAGGGCGACGCGTGGCGAACATATTGTCGTGCGACAAAAAAAATTCAGCCGTAAATTCTCGGAGCGGATGTTGGCCTCTAAGGCGTTGAGCGAGCTTCATGCGAGTCTTAGGCCAATAAAGCGTATGAACTCTGGCGAGTGCTCCAGGAGTCCATAAAGGAGGTGGTGGCTCTCGATAAAGCCGCCATGTTTACTCGCGAGAGGGTTGAGGCTCATAAGGCCACTGAGAAAGAGCTTGAAGCCCGGCTTGCTTCGTATCAGGCTCAGCAAGCTCAGGCGGAGGCTCGTCTTCTGAAGATCTTGCGTCATGAAGCCGTGGCTCAGCAACAGAATGATGAGCTGGTAAAATTATTGCACCGCCCGCCGGCTTGAGGACTTGTATCTTTTTTCCCTTTTTTGTACATACTCATGGATGAGAGTATCTTTCTTTTTGTTTCTTTCATGAATTGTACTTTGTAACCATTTTGGTTTATGAATAAAAGATACATTTTTCTTCTCAATGATATGTCCCCTTTTTATTGAATGCATTCTGCGGATACTATATCTTGATCTCCTTGCAGGACAGCGATGGCTCAGGGTTCAGGGTTAAGATCTGCTTCCTAAGACTTTTGCATTTTATGAGCCACGAGGGTCTCATAAAGAGTTTTTCTCCCTACAGGTCGAGAGGATCCCATAGGTGTAAGTTCTTCTTAAGGACCGTGAGGATTCTTAAGCGGGTTTTCCCTTGAGAGTCGCAAGGATCTCACAAGAGAGATTTTTTCTTCCTTACAGGTCGTGAGGACTTGTAAGTGCTGGATGTGGTCGCCCTTGTCCGTGTTTTACAGAGTCAGAGGTTTCTCCAGGTATTGTAGTTTAAAGACGACGCGGTCAAGGTTAAGGACCTCATAGTCCGTGGATTTAAGGACTCCACAGTCCGCTGTTAGTTTTAAGACATCACGGTCAAGGTTAAGGACCTCATAGTCCGTGGATTTAAGGACTCCACAGTCCGATGTTAGTTTTAAGACATCACGGTCAAGGTTAAGGACCTCATAGTCCGTGGATTTAGGGACTCCACAGTCCGATGTTAGTTTTAAGACGTCAAGGTTAAGGACCTCATAGTCCGTGGATTTAGGGACTCCACAGTCCGATGTTAGTTTTAAGACATCACGGTCAAGGTTAAGGACCTCATAGTCCGTGGATTTAGGGACTCCACAGTCCGATGTTAGTTTTAAGACATCACGGTCAAGGTTAAGGACCTCATAGTCCGTGGATTTAGGGACTCCACAGTCCGATGTTTGGTTGCAGGGACCCGTCACCTCTTTGAAGACGTTGAAGAATTACAACGCCATGTATCAAAGGAGTGAAGAGATGTACCCTTAAACCAAGGCAAAATCTGTAGGGAATCGGGGTGGTTGATCGTTAGTTTTAAGGCATCGCGGTCGAGGTTAAGGACGTCATAGTCCGTGGATTTTAAGGACTCCACAGTCCGGTATTTGCTCTGGATGCTTCACACGGGTTCACTGCCGTGCTTGGCGAGGACCAGGCTCCGCTCTGGATGCTTCACACGGGTTCACTGCCGTGCTCTGCGAGGACCAGGATCCGCTCTGGACGTTTTCCACGGGGTGAAAGAGTGACATTATCCGCGTTCCACGTAACCAGGAATTTGGCACTAGATGCTTCACACGGGTTCACTGCCGTGCTCGGCGAGGACTAGGCTCCGCTCTGGATGCTTCACACGGGTTTACTGCCGTGCTCTGCGAGGACCAGGATCCGCTCTGGACGTTTTCCACGGGGTCAAAGAGTGACATTATCCGCGTTCCACGTAACCAGGAATTTTGCACTAGATGCTTCACACGGGTTCACTGCCGTGCTCGGCGAGGACTAGGCTCCGCTCTGGATGCTTCACACGGGTTCACTGCCGTGCTCTGCGAGGACCAGGATCCGCTCTGGACGTTTTCCATTGGGTCAAAGAGTGACATTATCCGTGTTCCACGTAACCAGGAATTTTGCACTAGATGCTTCACACGGGTTCACTGCTGTGCTCGGTGAGGACTAGGCTCCGCTCTGGATGCTTCACACGGGTTCACTGCCGTGCTCTGCGAGGACCAGGATCCGCTCTGGACGTTTTCCACGGGGTCAAAGAGTGACATTATCCGCGTTCCACGTAACCAGGAATTTTGCACTAGATGCTTCACACGGGTTCACTGCCGCGTTAGGCGAGGACTAGGCTCCGCTCTGGATGCTTCACACGGATTCACTGCCGTGCTCTGTGAGGACCAGGATCCGCTCTGGACGTTTTCCACGGTGTCAAAGAGTGACGTTATCCGCGTTCCACGTGACCAGGAATTTTGCACTAGATGCTTCACACGGGTTCACTGCCGTGCTCGGCGAGGACTAGGCTCCGCTCTGGATGCTTCACACGGGTTCACTGCCGTGCTCTGCGAGGACCAGGATCCGCTCTGGACGTTTTCCACGGTGTCAAAGAGTGACGTTATCCGCGTTCTACGTGACCAGGAATTTTGCACTAGATGCTTCACACGGGTTCACTGCCGTGCTCGGCGAGGACTAGGCTCTGCTCTGGATGTTTTCCACGGGGTCAAAGAGTAACATTATCCGCGTTCCACGTAACCAGGAATTTTGCTGATTGTATCCGCATTTCACGGGATGGAGGTCTGACTGTTGGCGATATGTATACCACCGAGCCATGGAACTGGGAATTGCCGCTATTCCGCTTAGCTTGAAGTTGTGTCCGTCGTTACGAGACGAGTGTTGGGAAGATCTCTAGGTCGCTTGTGGCCCGTCGAGATTTAGCTTCTTTCTTTGGTGAAACCTGTGGGGAAGGTGTGTTCCCTTTTTGTTTACGCCCTTGGATTGTGTACAGGGTGTGATGGAACATCACCTGTAAGGCATAGATTTTATTTTTATTTTATTTCTTTTTCCGCGATGCTCTATCGTTTCAGCTTTTACATCACGAAGGTTGCGATTGCCCCATCATTTCGGCTATTTTTTCGCGGTGCCCAATCATTTCGGCTATCTATTTATTTTCTGCTCGCTGCCTTTTATTGCGAGTTGCCCCATCATTTCGGCTATTTTTCATGCCTTCATTTTTACTTGCTGCTTTTTATTGCAAGTTGCCCCATCATTTCGGCTATTTTGTAGGCATGTGTGGCTTGCTAGCTTTTTTGCTGCAAGCCTGGATCTTAGGCATCGATTTCGGCATCAGCACCGCTACAACTGGAATGTTGCCAGGAGCGAATCATCATTTGCCTTTGTCGATGATGAACAAAGGTTGCTCAGCAAACAGGGTTAAGGGTCCTGTCGACCAAGGCTTTTGACTTCATGAGCCGTAAGGGTCTCACAAAGGTATTTCTCCCTACAAGTCGTGAGGATCTTGCAGGTGTATTTTCTCCTTAGGGATCGTGAGGATTCCTAAGTGTGTGCTTCTCTGTAAGTCGTAAGGATCCTACAAGAGGGCTTTCTCCTTATGGATCGAGAGGACCTACAAGGGTTGGACTTTGCTGGGGAAATGTTTATTCGCGCCCGTGGATTGTATACAAGGGTCAGTATGAGCCGCTTGTAGGGCAATATCGAAGGTTGTGGAGGATTTGCTTAAGAACAGGTTTAGGTTTCTGTAACTTAAGACTTTCAAATCTTATGAGCCGTGAGGGTCCCACAAGAGAATTCTCCTTACGAGTCGTAAGGATCTCGCAAGTGCATTTTCTCCTTAGGAATCGTGAGGACCCCTAAGTGTGTTGCTCCTTTGTGAGTCGTAAGGATCTCACGCAGGTGGTTTCTCCTTACAGGGTCGAGAGGACCCTATAAGTGTCTTTTAACGAGGTTGCGCCCTTTCGGGTTTTCACAAACACTCGCCGGTAGTCCTGCTGTTTTTACTCACGGAGCCCTTTCGGGTTTTCATCCTTGCCCATTTTGCTTATGGACATACCGTTTTTTTTTTATTCTCTTTCCCTCTTTTTTTATCTCGTCAGCCTAAGGATGCTGCGGTAGTAGTTTAGGGACGTTTCGGTCCGTCGTTAGTTTAAGGACGTTTCGGTCCGTCGATAGTTTAAGGACGTTTCGGTCCGTCGTTAGTTTAAGGACGTTTCGGTCCGTCGTTAGTTTAAGGACGTTTCGGTCCGTCGATAGTTTAAGGACGTTTCGGTCCATCGTTAGTTTAGGGACGTTTCGGTCCATCGTTAGTTTAAGGACGTTTCGGTCCATTGTTATGGGAAGGCCGGCTGCTGCTTGTAAAGTCTGAGCCTAGGAAGATAGCGAGCGGACATAGTCGTCGTCATCTATCATTGACCCAGGCTGTGGCTCATTAAGCATAGTATTTCTTTAAGAAGCGGCCGTTTATTGGCCTGAAAGGCCTTTCACCGTGCATGTCCATGAGTAGATAGGCTCCACCCTGGTAGACCTTGTCTATGATGTAAGGGCCTTCGTAGTTTGGCTCAAATTTCCCCCGCTTGGCACGATTGGGGATCATAGGTCTTTTGACCACTAGTACGAGTTCGCCTTGGTGGAATGTCCTCGGCCTGGTCAATCTTTCGTATGAGCGCGTCATCTTTGCTTTGTAGGCTACTAGATGTTGTTGAACTATGAGCCGGGTTTCGTCGAGGGCATCAAGCTCCTCAAGCCGAAGGTGAGCATTTTCTTCGTCCGTCAGCTCGTGGTGGACTGCCACTCGCAGAGAGGGTAACTCTATCTCGAGGGGGAGTACTGCTTTCGTCCCAAATACCAACGCGTATGGCGTTGTGTTCGTGGCCGTCTTGAATGTAGTTCGATAAGCCCAAAGGGCCTCTTGCAGCCTCTCGTGCCAGTCTCTCTTATTCCGGGAAACGGTCTTTTTTATGATCTTCGTCAAGGTCTTATTGAAGGCCTCGGCCAGACCGTTAGCTCGTGGGTTGTAAACTGAAGAATATCTCCAGTCTATATTGTGTTGCTGCGCGAAGCGGCTAATCTTATGGCTTCTGTAGGCTGGCCCGTTATCGGAGATAATCCGCCGTGGGGTTCCGAACCGATAGATGACGTGCGTCTTGAAGAAATGGAGGATATTCTCCGTCTTCACTTCCCTCAGTGGTATTGCTTCTGCCCATTTGGAGAAGTAATCAGTCGTCGCCAGGATAAAACGATGTCCCCGGGATGATGCTGGCTCGATGGGGCCGACTATGTCAGTCCCCCACATTTCGAATGGCCAACTAGCCAACGTTGGATGCAGTGGATTCGGATGTTGGTGGATAAAGTCTCCGTGGATCTGGCACGAGTGGCATTGCTTCGCATACTCGAGGCAGTCCTGGATCATCGTGGGCCAGTAGTAACCCATCCGTTTAATTTTTAACTTCATCTTTGGGCCTGCTTGGTGAGAACCGCAAAGTCCGTCGTGAACTTCCTGAATGACTCTTTCCGCTTTGTCAGGTCCTAAGCATCTCAGCCATAGAGAATCAAACGATCTCTTGTATAGAGTAGGGTTGACGAAGGCGAAAGATAGAGATCGTTTCATGAGCTGATGCCTTGAGGATGTATCTTTGGGCATTCGGTGGGACTTAAAGTAGTCTATGAAGACTTCCCTCCAGTCCTCGACCTTCTCATGGTCTTTTATTTGTAGGGTCGTCTGCTCAGTCGCTCCCTTTTCTTTATATAATTCCGGAGGTATTTCTGCCGGAGCAAGCACTCGACGGCTTTGTACCACGATTCTTACATCATCGAGGTTTTCGTCCGCCAGTTCTTTAGCAAGTTTGGCTAACGTGTCTGCTTTACTGTTTTCCGCGCGCGGTATATTCTCCAAAGTATAGGAGGGAATTTGGGTCAATAGTTGTTGCACCTTTTCGCCGTACTTCACCAACTCCGGTTTGCACGTTTGGTAATCACCATTTACTTGACTAACAACCAGTTGAGAATCCCCGTATATAAGGAGGTCTTCAATTCCCAGGTCAATGGCGATTTCGAGGCCTGCTATCAGAGCTTCGTATTCAGCTTCATTGTTTGTCCTCGGCTCTGTTAAGGAGAAGGCGAAGCGCATTATCCCTCCTTGTGGAGTTGCAAAGATGAGGCCTACCCCCGATTTGATCATTGGGACACCTTGTTTCTGTTTCTTTACGGAGGACGCTCCATCGAAATAGAGTTCCCATCGGGTGCTTCCGCCGCTAATCGCATCAAATGCATGCTCGTCCGGCAAATCACAGTTCAGAGGAGAATCGGCCGGTATCGGATGCTCAGCGAGGAAATCGGCAATGGCCTGGCCTTTCACTGCCTTGAGAGGCTGATACGTTATCGAGAACTCCATCAAGAGCAGGGCCTGTTCATATCAGATTTTTGCATTTTCATACCGCCCAATTTTTATCACATTGTATATCGGTAGATACTCTTGAGCCGTGTTTGCTAGTCAATTGCAGGATACAGGTTCCCGATTCTCAAACGGAGAAATTCATGGAAAACACGACAAAATCCGGTTCCTGCCAACCACAGATAAAAACACGGTCTCCGCTCTTCATCCGTATGTTGCCAGTTACCAGTTTAGGAAGACAAAGTGTCAAATCAACGTCATTATCATGCACAAGGCTCAATGGTAGCACAAAATCCAAGAGATCTACGCGGAGCTCGAGGCAATCATCCACAAAAAAGTCCACCTTTGCTCAATAGAAATTCTGGAAGAATTGGGAAAGAGTTTTCAGAAAATACACACACCAGACAAAAGGGGACAGGAGACCAGGAAAACACTCAGAAGCCCACACCCTAAACCCACAGTTGGGGCGCGGATCCGCGGCCATAGGGGGCTATAGGCGGCGGATCCGCGGCCGTACAGGCAGTTCAGAGCACGAGATTTCAGGGGTAGTTTTGTCTTTTCGTCAGGGTTCTGGTGGTTGCCCTAGAGTTTCATTTCTTGGCCTATAAATAGCCCAGAATTTTGTGAAGGAAGGGTCAATTTTTGTATTCTCATTTTGCCTAGTTTTAGTATTGTTCTTCTTCCTCTTCTCACCTCTTCTCCATTAAACTTGTAGTGAGCTTTTGAGTGAAGAGTGATGAATAAAGAAGACCAATTTTTTATCATGCTTGTCTCTTTCTTTACTTGTTGTAATGTGTTGTAATTTTAATTGTTAAGTAGTTGTTGTTATTTGCTTGATTATTTCTTTCTTCTCTCTTTTTCTTTATCATTCATACGACAATGATACTTACGCTTGATCCTCGCCAAGGTGAGGTCGCAAATAGTTAGTCGTATTCTTCTAGTCTCCTTCTTTCTATCTTCCTCTTTTGTTTGTTTTGTTTTTTCCGTATTATGAAGTGTGAGTAGTTTTATACTTGTTAGGGTAGGATAAGGTTAGTTTGAGAGAAGGAAATCTCTCTCACTCTTTCCTTGCCCAACAACTTAAATCGACTCCCGTTAATTGAACCACAATCCGCTCCTTACGGCACCCTATCCTACATGATAGCGATGATTCCGTAGTGAGACCGGTTGTGGTTGAATTAACTGGAGGTTATGGATAAGAGCCAAGAACGGACGGACAAACACCAAAAGGAAGGACTATGCGTTGGAAAGCCTAGCTTATACTCGCAAGTTCCTTCCTAGTCGTGCTAATCCCCGTTGTTGCCGATTACCGTAACACCGATATTAAGTAGGGCAACGAAAGATGTGGAGACTCCTAACTCAAACTAACCTAATCCTAACCCTAACAAGCTCTCTTTAAATAGCAACTCAACACTTAGATAATCCAACAAAAATCTGAAAACAGGACTTAACTCGTTAAAACACTTTGAAAAAGACTCCCATCTCCCTGCGGACGACCCGTACTCAACCGGCTAGCTACAAGCGAAACCGTCTTGATTGCGGTATTTAAACTAAACTTGAACACGCACGTATCCTAACAATCAGGGCCCACTTAGCGAGTCGTCCCGTCAATATGGCTTTTGACATCAAGTATTTAAGGGGGTCCACTTTTGAAATGAGACGGACTTCATGCGCCAACGCATAGTGTCTGAGCTTTGTTATCGCGAAGATTAATGCCAAGCAATGTTTTCCAATGGGAGAGTAGTTGCTTTCTGCCCCCAGCAGAACTCGACTTAAGTAGTAGAGTGCTCTCTCTTTTCCCTGATCGTTCTCTTGCGCCCATAATGCGCCCAAGGAACCTTCGAGGGCGGTTGTATAAAGAATGAGGGGTTTTCCTTTGACCGGCGCGGCCAACACCGGAGGGTTCTGCAGGTATTGCTTGATCTCGTCTAGTGCACCTTGGCATTTGTGATCCCAAACGAACGGAGTTCCCTTTTTCATCAGGTGGCTGTAAGGACGGCATTTGCCGGAAAGATTGGCGATAAATCGCCGGATGTATGCGAGCTTCCCTTGGAGAGACCGCAACTGTTTGAGGGTTCTTGGCGGAGGCATTTCCATGATCGCTCTAATCTTTGACGGATCTATTTCGATACCTCGGTGTCGAACGATGAATCCCAGGAATTTGCCCGAGGAGACTCCAAACGCGCATTTGAGGGGATTCATTTTCAAATTATATTGCCGAAGGCGTTGAAATACAGTCTCCAGATGGTTTAAATGCTCTTCGTATGACATGCTCTTTACTACGAGGTCATCGATATAGCACTCGACGACGTCATGTATGAGGTCGTCGAAGATCTTTGTCATGGCCCTTTGATAGATAGCGCCAGCGTTCTTTAGACCAAAGGGCATAACCCTGTAGCAGAATATACCCAAAGGGGTCCGGAAAGCGGTGTGCTTCTGGTCTTCGGGATGCATCTTTATCTGATTGTATCCTGACGAACCGTCCATAAAGGAGAAAATCTCGTGAGTGGACGTGTTATCTATCATCAGCTCGGTTACCGATACTGGGAAATCATCCTTTGGACAGGCTTTATTGAGATCCCTAAAATCCACGCATATGCGTACCGTCCCATTCTTTTTCATTACCGGGACGATATTGGCGATCCAATCGGGATATTGGACTTCTTGGATAAATCCAGAATCGATCAGCTTCTTGACTTTGGCGTTGATGCTCATCTCAAGCTCGAGTCGCATCCTTCTTGGCGCTTGCTTGACTGGCTTGATATCTGGGGATATTGCTAATTTATGCACAGCAACCTCCGGATCTAATCCTGGCATCTCAGAGTAGTTCCACGCGAAGCGGTCTTTATGCCGTAGAAGCACGTTCTTTAACGCAGCCACCCTTTCTTCAGAAAGTAGCTCGCTGACAAATGTCGGTCGCGGGTCATCTGCCGATCCCAACTCAATCTTCCTGAGGTTATCCGCCGTAGTATGTATACCATCTTCCAGTTCTTTCGGAGCTGGCGGAAATTCTGAGATCACCTCATCATCGCTGTTCTCAAAGCACCGGGGAAGGTCATCCACGTTCTCGCGCCCTTCTTTTAATATCGCGATCGTATAACAGGTGTGAATTCGCTCCCAGGACTGAGGTGGATCCGGTTTTGCTCTTGCGGCCTTGGGTTCATGCTTTTGTGGCGGCGTTACCCTCCAGCTGTTGGATAAAGCGAATCTGCCCCGTTGGTACTGGTCCTCGACCCAGTTCTTGAAGGTGAAGCAGTCTTCGGTAGGATGTCCTATGGCTTGGTGATAAGAGCAATAGCTCGAACGAGAAGCCTTGTTAGCTTGCTCAGGGTGTCTAGACTCTGGAAGCGCGATCATTTGATGTTTTAAAGCGAGCTTAAGTAACTTCTTCGTCTTGTCTCGGGGGAAGGAGTACGCTCGACTCATCTTCTCCATGAGGGACGAATCCGAGCCGCGCAGTACCCGTAACCCTCTAATCCTGCGTCGTTGTTGTCGGCTCCTCTTCCCACTTCTCAATTTATTTTCGTCTCCGCATCGGGCCTTTCGTACAACGGGTTAACAAAGATGAGCATCTTTGTCTTTTGGAGCCTGTTGAAATAGACGTTGTGTCCTGGCCTTCTCGTAGATGGCCATCTCGCGGTTGTGGTCTTCCTGAGCTTTCTGACCCATTATCCTGATAGGCTTGTCCGTTCGTTCTTCAAACGACGGACTCGGTGCTTCAATCGCGGGGTCTAGTTTTGATGAGGGGTTGGCATCTCCTGACAGGGCGTCCTCTTCTTCATCAAAGGTATATATAGTGTAGCTGCTGTGAGCCCGTTCCCGTTTTCCGGCTCTCGCGTATCCAAGCCCAAGTGTTTCCATTTTCCCGTTGGGCAATTTGCGTTGAGTCCCGGGGACATCCCAAATCTTGTTGTAGAACCGAGCCTGCCGAACAGTCTGTTTTAAGGGTACTCCTTGGCGCTTCAATAGCTTCTTTAATCCATTTGTATAGTATCTGGGCAGACGGATGGGTTGGAGCCTGTCGAGTGTAGCATCCGCGCCATGCCAGATCTCTTTCTCTATTTTCGACTCTGAGGATCGGTAGAACAGGATCACCCTCTCACCCCTTTTCCTGGGAGGGACGTAAAATGTTTGCAGGTCCTGCACATTGTGAGCTTGAAGCGTGTCGAGATCCTTGTAGTGTTCTCGCGGTACCATGGTGATTTGCAAACTATGGTCATCGCCAGGGGGTGCTTGTATTGACAGCCGATTGGAGAACACGGTGTTAACTTCATCTTCTGAATCACTTCCGAAGACCAACATGGGGGCGGGCGTCCCCAGGTTGTTGCGTTGAGATGGCCCTGCATAAACTATCTCTTCCTCTTCTTCGGTATCGCTCCCGAAAACAGGGATGGTGGCGGCGGTTTTGTTCTCTGGATTGCGACACCTTTCTGTATCCTCGAAATCTGGCAAAAAGTATTTCGCATCTTCGTATTTGCGGACTTCGTTCACGGAAAATGGGTTCAACTCACCTGTTACAGTATACTCGAAACCATCCTTAAAGTACTTCATACACTGATGTTGCGTAGAAGGGATGATGTTGTACTCGTGTAGCCAAGGACGACCGAGCAAGGCGTTGTAGCAGGTCTTGGCGTCGATGACATGGAATTTGATGTCTGTGACGAGAAGTCCAAAGCGTAATGTTAGTATCACAGATCCGAGAGTCCGTGACGATTGTGAATCGAAACCGGAGATAGTAATTTTGTCACGAGCGAGATGTTGCACACTCATGCAGATTTCCTTCAACACCCGAACATTAAGGAGATTGACGGAGGATCCATTATCCACCAGGATCTTGCCTATCTTGATATCATGGCAGTATCCGGAGACATATAGGGGACGGTTATGGTCGCACGTCCCGAGAAGGAGGTCTTCATCACCGAAAGTGATATCGGCTGTATGCACTTCCTCCAGTTCATCCTTCATCTTTTCAGTGGCGAGGAAGGCTTGGAATTGTTCAGGTTCTTGTAATGCCTTAATTAGTGAGTCTCGCGCTTCTTTTGATAATAGGAGGGCGTCGAGAATGCTAAGCTGAGAAGGTAGCTTCCTTAGGTGCGCGAGGATGTTATAGTCCATTTTACTCCTCCTAGGAGGGTCTTTGGCAGCCAGTTCTTTCATGACTTGGTCATCTAAAATGATATCTTCAGTGACCTTTTCCTTTTCCTTATCTTTTCTACTTACGGGCCCGAGATTCTTTTCTGGGAGTGTGCGATTGCGCAGCTGGATGTTCTCGCAGGCCTCCGATTCCTCCTCTTTCCCTAAAACGGACTCTTTAAAGAGAGGGCCCAGAGCCATTTCTTCATCAGAGTCGCTCCCAAAGGTGAGAACTTGTGACCCCCCGACGTTAACCATGTAACAGTTGCCAGTAGTTCTGTTGTGCCCATCGACAGTACTTCTTCGTTCCCGACGGATCTTGCGTTTCATGCGCTTAAAATGTTGCCGATGAGCAACATATCCTTGCCACCATATCTTAAAGGCGTCGCACTCCCCCGTGGGGTGTGAAATTTTCCGATGATATGCGCAATAATCAGGGTGCCTCTCCACCCCATCGTACGTATTTCCTTCCGAGGGTGGTATCTTCACTCCCATTGACATGGCTTTGGCAAACCTTTTCCTCGTCTTGAATATCTTCTTGTCTACTTCGGATGCCTTTCGCTCTGGCAGGGGTAGTTCAACTCTTTCGTTCAGTCGCCTGCATTTGGCTCCTTCTGACGCGGCCATCTCACGCTCCTGATCCGCTTTACTCTTTAGACGAATCTCGTCTAGAAAGGCATTGATCATTTCATTTGTTGGCCACGCACGCTCTGGTTCAGGCTCTGCCCCCAGTTTCTTAGTGCCAGGGGTTTTTTCATCGTCGGTAAACGAGTGGGAGATTACGTTATAACTCGCCACATATCCCTCGGATTCATCCGACGAACTCTCTCCATCATCTTCCTCTTGAAAGATGTGGTTGAGGAACTCTTGTAGCGTGACGGGAGTCCGCGCCTTTTGATCGTACTCTTCCATCGCGTCGATTTGCTTCTACAAGTTCGTGTGCTCGTCTTCAAGCTTCACGGGCTTCTTGGATTTCTTCCTCTTTTTCTTTGAAGATTTTGACAGTTGGGCGTGAGTATTTGGGCCATTATCGCGAGTCTTCGTAGTTGGGCGGGGCTTCAACATCCCTTCGATAATTTGAGGTTCAAAAGGGTCCTTCCATTCGATCGCAGGGCACGCATGAAGGTCTCTCAGCATTCTTTTGGTTTTAGTTGATAGCATGACCTCCCATGGAGCTTCTTCAATAAAGGAACAGGTTGCCCCCGGTGTGTCTGCTTTCTTAGGAGCATGCGGCTGTGGTGGGTTCACCTTCCACTTTTCGGATAGTACAAACTTCCCCTGGAGGTATTGATCTTCAATCCATCCTTTGAAAACGAAGCAATCCTCAATCGGATGGCTTACCGTTTGATGGTAAGGGCAATAGTTAGGGTTATTCACCTCGGTGGGTTGCGGCGGTCGCCTTGGATTTGGTAGGTTTATAAGTCTGTTACGTATTGCTAGCTCGAATAACCGTTTCGTCTTGTCTCGTGGGAACGAGTTGGGACGTTTCATCTTCTCATTATAATACCGGCGTCTTTCTTCCAGTTGATCTGCCGGTTTCGGGGTGTTAGGTTGCTGTTGGGCATTCGCGACGAAGGTTGCCCTTCCTTTACCCTTGTCATTCCGCGGTTCCGACTTCGGGGGAGGTGGTCTATGACCCATCTGGTCCATCTGAGCCAACTTGTCGATTAAAGCCTGGAATGTGGTTGGCTTAAAGAACATCATAAACTGGGAGATAGTTGCGTGGGGGTCCAGGGTTCCCACGAACATGCCCACTGCGGGTGCTTCCTCAATGCGTTGTTCGCATCTCGACCACAAATTCCGCCAGCGTATAGCATACTGGACCCAGGTTTCGCCTGGTTTTACCCTGGCGTTAATCAATGCAGTTATTGGAGTGCGTTCGCTGGCACTTGCGAATCGCTGAGTGAATAACAGCTCCATTTCAGCGAACGTTTTGATAGAATCGTTCGGGAGTTCCGAATACCATTCGAACGCTGTTTCTGATAAGCTACCCACGAACTGGCGGAGCAACAGTTTATCATCACCGCCGGTGTTACCGCAGAGGGCCCGGAACTGGGCGACATGTTGATGGGGGTTGCCGGTCCCCTTATACACGTGGAATTTTGGTATCGTATAACCCTGCGGGTATTTGATTTGGTCGTACCAGCTCGGATACGGCCGCCCCGTTTTTACGACTTGACCAGCTGCCTCAGTCGCGTGATGAACCCGGATTTGCTGGGCTATGTAGTCAACCAAGTCGGCCTTAGAGATTGCCTCCTCCTTGGCCGTTGAGGGGGCTGGTGGTGGATTTGACGTTTCTCCTCGGTCATCTTCAAGAACGATCGGGGGATCCTCGGCGGGTAAGTCCTGCTGGATCATCATTCCTATCATATCTTGGAAGAGAAGGCCCATACGTTGTATGTTGGCTGCTTGTTCAGCAGCCTCTTTGTCCTTTTTCTCCAGTATTCGGCGAAGGAATTCAGCGTCGGTTTCTTCCTCCTGGCGTGCGTCTGAGGACGTTTCCGGGCTTACTTTTGGCCCGGTAAGTGTGGCCATAGCATTCATCATTTCCTGAAGTTTCTGTTGCTGCTCCTGGGATTTCGTTACGGATCGGGTGAGCGGTCGGTGACCCGTCGAAGCACGGCTTTCCTCCTTCCCAGAGGCCATATAAACAGTGTGCACCACCATGCCCCTAGACTCAGGGCGTCTGGGCTCGGTGCTTTTAGCCGTCGTTGCATGCTGGGGAGTCTTTTCTGGCCTTCTCCTTTTATGAGCCATGGAGGTCGAGAGGGTCGTTGAGGCGGGCGTCCAGACAGCCTTTTGGGGTTTAGCCTGGTGACCAGCTTCCGGTTGGATTTTTAGCTTCTTGTGCTGGCGGGAGGAGTTTGGATCGATGATCGAGTCTCGGGACTGTCGCCAAACCTTATAGATTTTGGAAGGCAGCCGTTGAGGGGATCGGGGCTGTTCTGATTCTATTTCCACAACCTTTTTTAATGGGGGAGGAGACCTCTTTAGCACTGCAGTAGGGGAATTCCTTCTCACCTTATTTAGCATTTCGAAGCTGTTCCCAGTTGGAACAGCAGCATTAACTTCTGCCACCGGGGCTGATGGAGTCAACCCAGAGGGGGAGTTGCCCCCAGCCTTCCTTACCCGGCGCCAATGGCGACGTCGAGCGCGTCGAGCGGACGGTGTTGGGTCAGCGGTAAGAATGGTTTCGTCTTGCCCCCCGTGTGGGTGGGGGGTCGCTGTTGGTGTTAGCCTGTCAAAGACCGAAGTCCTTTGGATAGTAGGAGCGGGAGCTGAAGCCGTTAATCTCGTAAAGACCGACTTTTTGGCCGGGGAAGCCGCCTTGACGATTTCGGGGGCAGGAGCGGCCACTTTCTTAGAAGCAGCCTCCTCTGAGATTGTAGGCCCTATGATGAGTTCGCAGGATTTCTGGCCCAATCTAGAGAAGACCGAGGCATTGACGTTGGGCGACTCGTTGAGAGGAGCCGCGGCAGGGGTAAGACGATCAAAGACCAACTTCTTGAGCGCTTCCTTTGTCAGTACCGGCGCCGCGAAGCTTGATGATGGGAGTATAGTCCCAAAGAAAGTGGCTTGAGTCACCTGGTCCACCGGCATTGTGAACAACGAAGCAGCTTGGGGTCCATAGGCTATACCTCCTGGCGAGGTGAAGCGTTGGTCGCAATTGCAGTCTGAGCAGTTGGAGGATTTCGCAGAAGTAGAAGCCATCGATCCTTTGCTTTCTGCAATAAGCAAGACGTCAATTCTTAGTATCTTGAAACACAAGGGCAACCATTAGCGAACCGCGATTGGTTCGCGAATCACGACACACGAAGTGTGGAGTGGAAAGAGGAAAAGGTCGCACCGGGCGTGCCAGAATCTGTTCCCCTCCGAACGGCGGCCTGGACTCGGGCGTCCGTGCCTGAGGTTCGGGGCAGATGCTAATTGGTGTTATCCGTCTACCTCTCCGAAGATGCCAAGTTGATCCATGGCGCCGTGCATCGGAGGCTTAGACGGATGCGGCCGATGTAGCAGACTTCGTCAGATTCCCCCTCGTGGAGGGGTTTTTGATTGTGGGGACGCTCTTCCCTGCAGGCGCAAGCCCCTGCAGTTAATTACGCTACCGCATCACGGTAACAACTTTCTCCTTCTCCAGATGGTCACTTCGTGTCGTGGGTGTTTGTTTCATGTTTTATTGCCCGTGGATTGTTTACGGAGACTGAGTTATGTCGTCGCCCGTAGGGCGTGGACTAGTCCAAATCCGTGTTTATCTTAGATTTGGGTTTGGGGGTTTGGTTTGAGGATACGTCAGCCATACTTGAGGCTAAGATCAACTCAAACGTTTGATAAGGATACGTTAGTCTAATGTTGAGACTAAGATCAACTTAACGGGATCATTTAGATCCGACAAGGGAGTATTTTAGGCTCCATTGTTCCAGTTTAGGGACATAGTGGTCCATCGTATATGTGGCCGTCGGGACCCGTCACCTCTCTGACGACGTTGAAGGATTACAACGACGGATGTCAGAGGAGTTCAGAGATGTACCCTCGAGCCAGAGTTAATTTGGAGGATTCATAGTCCAGTCTGTTTGAAGGTTTAAGGATACGTTAGCCATCTTTGAGGCTAAGATCAACTTAAACGGGACCGTTTAGATCCGACAAAAGAGCATGCGGGGCTCTATTGTTCTGGTTTAAGGACATTGCGGTCCATGGGTAGTTTAAGGACATTGCGGTCCATGGGTAGTTTAAGGACATTGCGGTCCATGGGTAGTTTTAAGACATCTCGGTCAAGGTTAAGGACGTCGTAGTCCATGGGTTTAAGGACTCCACAGTCCGGTATGTGCTCTGGATGCTTCACACGGGTTCACTGCCGTGCTTGGCGAGGACCAGGCTCCGCTCTGGGCGTTTTCCGCGGGGTCAAAGAGTGACGTTATCCACGTTCCACGTAACCAGGAATTTTGCACTAGATGCTTCACACGGGTTCACTGCCATGCTCGGCGAGGACTAGGCTCCGCTCTGGGCGTTTTCCGCGGGGTCAAAGAGTGACGTTACCCGCGTTCCACGTGACCAGGAATTTTGCATTAGACATGGGTTTAAAGACCCCACAGTCCATATCGATGTGTGGTCGTCGGGACCCGTCACCTCTTTGAAGACATTGAGGGATTACAATGCCAAGTATCAAAGGAGTGAAGAGATGTACCCTAGAACCGGAATGGATTAAATAGTCCTTAGCCCAATTTGGGATCAAGACCCATAAATTGTATTATGAGCCCATTGGCCCAGTTAATCACAAATTGAGGACTTATGGCCATCTTGGGCTAAGTCCAATCAGGAGAGGCTTTGCCTCCATCCACTTGGCCAATTGGGCCAAAGCCTAGTGTTAAACACTACAGGGCAATCAGTGTTAAACACTGGGAATGAGATTGACAAATTAGTGTTTAGCACTAAAGATAATTGGTGTCAAACACCAGCAACAGGGCTTTCAAATTAGTGTTAAACACTAAAACAGATCAGTATCAAGCATCGGCAACAGAGCTCCCAAATTAGTGTTAAACACTAAGGTAGTCAGTGTTGAACACTGCAAATAAAGTTCTTTGATTGGTGTTGAACACTAAGGCCCAACAGTGTTTCAATACTGGATTCGAGAGTTCCAATTTAGTGTTAAACACTAAGGCAAAAAGGGGTCACGTGGCAACACGTGAAAGCGCCCTCTCTCTATTCATTCTGCTGAGATTATCGCATCTTTCAGAGCATCACGTGCCATCACGTGACGGGCATTCATATGCTTATGTGTTAGAGCTTCTGTCAAGGGTCACGTGGGTCACGTGGGGGACTGCCTCAAAGGGCTTTCTGTAGATCTTTTGGGGGGTCACGTGGTGGCACGTGACCCTGCCTTTTAGAGGCTTTGTTAATCTTTTTTCAGGAATTAAATTCCTCGAGCTTTAAATTTCAGAGGAATTAAATTCCTATTTCCTTTTGAAGACTTATATTCTGGAGTAAAGTTGAACTCTGAATCTTCTGTAGGAATTAAATTCCTCGTATATGTGAAGAACTGAATAGGGTTAAACCCTAATAAAAGCTTTTTAAGGAATTAAACTTCCATTCCCTGTTAAATTATGATTAAGGGAATTAAATTCCCGTTGTTTCAACAGAACTAAGTTCTTAATTAGGGTTAAACCATGTTTCTCTCTGTTCTGAAGGAATTAAATTCCCATGACACAGGGTCAAGCCCTAATTTTATTTTAAAGGAATTAAATTCCTGTAGTTCTGTGAGAATTAAATTCCCGTGCTTCCATTCCCTCTCTATGTTTTGGATCTGCATGGCAGGATCTCAACCCATTGAGAATTAAATTCTCAACCTAAAGGGGAGATGTGCACTTTGCAGATCCTCTATCAAAGAGAGAAGAAATGTGTTCTTCTGTTTTATATTATCAGAGTTAAACTCTGTTGAGAATTAAATTCTCTTTCTTTCAAAAAGCCTTCCCTTTCTTACCTAGGGTTTTCTTTTGCAGAAGCTCCAAATTCCTCAAAATATCAAGGCTCTCTCCTTATTTTCTCCCTCTGCGTCTCTCTGTCCTTTTTTTTTCCCTCTTGGCTCCTATTTATAGGAGAAGCAGCCGAATCAATTAATTTTTGATGAATCTTCATTAAGAGATTTGATTTGCATCCATCATTCGTTTTGGACCTTTGGATTATTAGGTGAATTTTATTCACCGTTGGATTTCAAATCCCGGGATTCTCCTTTGTTATTTCGGTTAGATTTAAAGGGGAAATCTTTCCAAACTCGAGATTTTCCCATAGATAGATGATATTTAATCATCTCTGAATCTTTAATTCGATCGGTCCCAGATAGTCACTTTCCTTTGGAAAGATTTGAATCTCCTTCAGCATTTCTTTGAAAGCCGGTCACGTGTGACCGCGTGACCCATGGTCACGTGTGGGCACGTGACCCCCTTGTAACGAGCCCTTTTCTTCTTTTGCATTCTGCCTTCTTCTGCTGCTTAGCCGTCACGTGCCACCACGTGACCCCTGGTCACGTGTGAGCACGTGACCCTCATCTGGAGCCTTTTCCTTGGTTTAATCAGGGAACCGGTGTGCCTTTGACGCTTGCATTTAAATGTCACATGTCTACACGTGACCCTGGTCACGTGGGAGCACGTGACTCTTTCTGAAGTCCCTTTTCTTCAGTATAGTTAGAAAACTGAACTTGCCTTGATGATGCGTTTAGATGTCACGTGCCAACACGTGACTGCTGGTCACGTGTAAGCACGTGACCCTCTTCTGAAGCTTTTCCCAGAAGCTTTCCTGATTTTAAATCAGGAAACAACTGGCAAGAACACGTGGCAAGAATCCACCGGCACCCCTGACCCAAACGACCGGCGAGATGCTCAATTGGGCCGGTGCCGACGGTCCTCCCGTAGACAAAAGTGCCCGGGCTTTGCACACTTGTCGTTTCCCCTATCCCTAACTCCCCTGCAATATTTGATTGCTCTGCAATCAACCATAGACCCCTCAATTCTACAATTTATCACTTTTTAATGCATTTTAATTCACTCTTTTGATTCCAAAACCCTAATTCCATACTATTAATACTACTCCATTCCATAGACCTTCCTCATTCTGAAAATTCTAACCAAAATTCTCAAATTTTCTCAAGTACAAGTGGAGTAGAAGAGAAGTTAGCCAACGATCAAGTTCCGGCGAGGAATAGAAGCTTTTCCGGCAATCTCGCGACGCCTCGACTACAGACCTCTTATCTTCTACCTTTTCATAGGATAATTCACTAGTACGCCCTCTCAATCCCTTTTTTCATCGTGAAAAATCTTTTTTCAAAATATGTTGGTTAATACCGACATCTTATTCTAAACCCTAAAAAATTCACTATTTCTTCCATATCTTTCATCCAAATTCTCACCCTATGTTTATAACCATAAAATTAATGTCTAGAACCAATTTTCACTCTAAAATATCATGAAACCTAACTTTAATTCAACATTTACATTAAAATAACATGAACTTTAGATATGTCATCTTTATTACTTTCCTTAATCATACCTTTAAAAAATATCACGGGGTAATGAACTACGTACCCCTCACATACACACATATTTCCATTGCACGATACCCTTTGAGCATATTTTTTGTTACAATTACAATATTTCATTAAAATACTATGTACTATAAAATACGATTTTCTTTTAAAATTGTATTTTAAATTCCTTTGCAAATAAGCCTCTACAACCCTCTTCAGAGGACCCGCTATTGAATGGTGCAGATTATCGCACATCCTTGGGCTAGTAAACCGAGATGTAGGCCTCCTCACGGAGCATTCGGTCTCGAAAGGTTTTAATACAGTTTTAAAGAAAAACGCATTTTTCTACTCTAATAAAATTTATTTTTAATAAATATATAAATATTATCAAACCAAATATTTTCAAGATATAATAACATTACATTTTTTCTAAAAATAAAAGAATGACAAGTTTCACCAAAATAACCTCAAGTTACCAAAAGACAGGTTTTACTCTAAAAATACCATGAACTTCTCAATATTATGTAATTATCACTAAAATACTTCAAACCCTTAAAATTAACAACTATAAAACCCTAAATATGATAAATAAATTCTTGAGATTTATTTTCAAATTATATTAAAATATTTTTCATAAAACCCCCTCGAGTTATATCAAACAATATTTTAGTACTTCAGTAAATATAGGTTTAAGCGGGTTCAATTCTCTTGAGCCCCAGGGAGCCGGAGAAAGTGAGTGCTTGCCTATTTAAGATAGAAAACTTAACGGTGTTATCAATGGTAATTGTCTTGAAAAAATACACAAATCATGTCGTTCATGTGCAGCAGTTACCGATAACTCCCGGGTCTAATTCATGATCCAAATCAGTTTATAAGTGTCTGACTCACTCTGAGTCTAACTCAAATCTGAATCCAATTAGAGTCTAATCAAACATGAATCCAATATACCAAACATGAATACTTAAACCTGAATACTTGAATCAAACAACTATATGCAAACATGCTTGACCTGACCGACCATGGTTATAACTTGACTTGACTATATGACTACTTATTTACATCATGAACCTGATTACTTGAACAACTTGTATCCATGGTCTTGGCAAGTCTGATAATTATAATCTATATAAAATATTACACTGGGTTAACAGGGTAGATTGGTATGGAATATATTAGAAGTGGAACGAGATGGTCACTAAAAGAGACGTACATGAACACTCATGTCGTTGTCCCATAGGGTTTGACGGGCATTGTACTACCTATTACCATAGTCCACGGAGCAAGTTGGACTTCTCTTGTATCACTGATACCTTTTGTTCCAATCTACAAATAACTACGTTAGAATAATAATCGTATACATGTATAACTTAACAGTTTATTTCCACATCACTTGTTGTATTTCTTCCTCTCTTTTGGGACTTACCGATCGCTGGTTCGCTGACGAAATTCCTGTCTATTTCTTTCTTGGAATGTTCGTCAGGAGTACAGGACCCTCAGGAGACCGAGCCCAGTCAGGAGTACTTGGATCAGATTGAGGCACAGCCAGACTACTAGCTTTACTTGTACTTACCTTCCAGTTTGTATGCCACTGTTTAGGCATTGCTTTTATCATTATACTTTCTTTTTTAAATCAGTTGTATTATAAAGATGAATTTAAATAAAAGTTGTTGTTCATTTTATATCTCTTGTCATTCTTGTGCATTTTACATATATTGCTTATTTACGCTTAACGTATTTATTTCTGAATAAATACATCGCGTGCCTACCACGTCACTGCTTCCGTACACCGAGAAGCGGGGCGTGACACCAGTGACTCCATGTAGACCTTTAAAGACATGGAAATACTCTTCACGCAGAGGTTCGCCAGTGCAACTGAACGCACTACCATCACTGCATTGATAAATGAAAAAGTAAGATCAACTGAGACGTTGGTCCAATATGCTATTCGGTGGCAGAATCTTTAGTCCAAGTGCGAGCAACGCATTGCTGAAACTCCGGCCGTATGGATATTCATAGGTACCCTTGATCCCCAAATGAAAGTGTACCCATTCCTGGCCTTTGCCAAACCGACCACCTTTCAAGATCTCATCATTAAGCTATCTCAACTGGACCGTATGAGTCAAAACTCTTCCACTTTGGGCAGAGATTCCCGAAATGACAAAGGAAAAGGCAAAGGTAAGGCAGCGTTTGTCTCCAATGCTCAACAACAACAAAGCGGACCTAAAGCGCCTGGCTGTCAAAGTAATAACCACACAGGTCCCACCCTTGAGGAAATGTTAGGACGCGAATACTCCTTCCCTCATGACAATACGAAAAAGATGTTCGATCTTTCCATGAAGAACCACATATTGACGTTGACCGAGCTACGGCGACCAGCACAGGCCAGCATAGTCAATGATCCCAACTACTGCCCCTACCATCGAGTGATAAACCATCCGATCGAGAATTGTTATGTCTTCAAGAATTGGGTCGAAGACCAATATAAACATGGAAAGTTTATGCTGTCAGACAGCTGGAAGGTGGACCCGCCACAAAGAAATACCCCCAAGAGAACTGATACGCAGGGGGCATCTTGCTCGCTGGTGGAAGAAGATCCGTGGGAGATGGTCCTTTCTTCAAGAACAAAAAGGATGCTAAAAGATCTTCAGGCGTGTCCTGCGATCAAATGGAAAAGCCCACTTGAACCTTAAATTATCAAAGGGATGTTAAAGCTACGTTCCATTCCAAAGACAGATGATAAGGGGAAAATCCCCCAAATCAAGTCTTCTAAGAAAAAGAAGATGAAGATGAAGAAGCTCGTGCAGCCTGCCAAATATGTAGACAGTCGTACGAATTTACAGAAGTATATCGACGCGTTGGAGGAATATAACTAGAAGGCGTGCTCGTCAACCACTCTCGAAGAATTTCTTCAGCATTTCTTCGAAAATAGGGATTCTGAGGAAGAAGAAGACTCAGTGGAAGAAGTGGAAGAGCATATGGAAAACTGTCATATGGTCTCACATTCCTTCGTGTGTGGTGAAGATGCTCCATCAGCGTTAGGAAGCGACAATGATAAGTAGGGGTCAGAATCAACACCAAATGCTCCAAGCCCCTTACAAGAAGATCCGATTAATAGGTTACAAAAGGAATCCTTTCAAGCAAGTAAGGATAACCAAAGGCGTGAAATGGCCTTATATGAAAAGGCCAAGCAACTACGCCTTAGCAAGCAGACTGCGGAAGGGACGAGTTATGTAACTCCCCCTCCAAAGAAAAATCCATCTACAAAGGAGAGGAGCAAGACTAAAGCCGAGAAGCGGTTCGTGAAACCCCTATCAATGAGAATGAAGCTACCATCCCTAATGATATACACCCGGAAGTACGGTAGTTTGATGGTGGAAAAGAACACACAAAATACTGTTTATATCACCAGAGGATCTCTCGCCCTGTAGAAGAATGTAATGCGTTCAAGAAGTGGTGGTAGGGATATGTCTCTCACAAGAGACATTTGAAAAAAGAGAAACAAAGAGACAAGGTTGATTTGCTTAAAGATGATGATTCCAAAGCAGACAACAAGAAATAGTTAGTAGCGGAAAGTTATCATATGACCAAAGACCAGTCTTCAGAAGAAGGAATCTCTAAAATTCCCACTTTCAGAAACGATTCTGGAAAAGAAGTCCTCTTCAATCCTTTTTTCACAAGCGCCAACTCAGCAGAAGAAGCGACAAAAGCATGTGATAATATTCAGCTGCGAAATCGCACTCTGCCCGAGAAAAACCTTGGACCTGCGAACAAAACTTCAAAGAAGCAGGAAAAGGGAAAAGAAAAAATTTCCGAAGAGGTCGAGATAGATGAAGGAGTCGTCAAAGATCTCACAGCTAAGGATCTGCCTAAGAAAATCAAGATGGATTACAATGTGCTAGCCCATCTAAAGAAGCTACCATTATACTTAAGCATATATGATGCTTTTCTCCTGTCAAAAGAATTATGGAAGTCTCCCATCTAGGCCCTAAAAGAACCAGACCAGTTCCAAACCTACTTCGCCAAAGAAGAGATGAAGGATGAATTAGCGAAAGTCCATACTGTCGATATTACCTTCAGCTAGGAAAATCTTCTCCTAAGGATGTGCGAGAATAACTGACTGTTATATGTAGTTGGGTACTGCAAAGATAAAAGGATAAATAAGATCCTCATCGACAATGGATCCTCGGTAAACCTAATCAATATGAGCATACTGAAGGAGCTATGCATGCAAATTCAGTACTTGGCCTGGGAGAGGATTACAATCTCCGGATTTGACTCACAATCCTCTCGAGAACTCGGGTCTGTGATATTGACGCTTCATTTAGGGCAACTGGTGACGGACGCCAGTTCCATGTGATCGATGCAAAGTGTCACGCCCCGCTTCCCAGTGTACGGTGAAGGAGACGTGACGAGGTCCGCTACGTATGTACTCAGAAGTACATACGCTAAGCGTAGCTAAGCAATATAAAATAAATACACAAGAGACAAAAGTATAAAAAGAACAGCAACTTTTATTTATTAACACTCTTTGTACAATGCATGAAAAAGAAAATACAACTGGAATAAAAGATGCCTAAACAGTGGCATAACAGGAAAATGAAAGTACTGAAAAGAAAAGTGTACAATGAAATTATACTGCAGGGTCTTCAGCAAATTGCTCCAAGTCTTCCTGGGTTGGCTCAGCTTCTGCCGGGTCCAAGTCACCTGACGACATTCAAAAAAGAGGGAAACAGAATGTCGTCAGTGAACAGATCGCTCGATAAGTCCCAAGAGTAAGAGGGAAGTAGAGAGGACAGAATAAGAAGATACATTTTTAAAGTGTAAACTATTGCTGTAATATTATGTTAACGCTGTTGTTTGTAGCTTGGTACAGAAGGATGCCAGTGTATACGAGGGGAGTCTCACTTGCCAGAGACTAGGGCACGTGTAGTACAAGGAACCGTTATGCCATGGTACAACAGCAATAGGATTCAGGTTAGGTGTATTAATCTGACCACCTCGTGCCTCCTTTAACACCTTCCGTACCAATCTACCCCTTAAACCCCGTAATGTATTGTTTGTATTGTTATCTTGTAAAATTGTATTGTTTGTAAGATTGATTAACTGACTGACCGAAACCATGATATCAGGAAACGGTTATAACCGTAGAGTCATGTAAATGGAATACTGGGAAACATGCAGAAGGAATATCCATGGTTCGGTTCAATCAAGTTATATAGAATGTTAACTGGATTCAGGGATTCATGTATTCATCTTGAGTTGGAATATGAAAGAATATAGATTGACTTGAATCATTTTCAAGTCAGAAATAGTCAGACTCTAACCCGAGTCAGACTAAAAGAAATGTAATTGGAAGTTCAATAATTGTTAGGGGCCTTATTGTAATTTATAAAACTTGAGGGGGTTTTATGTAAAAAGTACTATTGTATATTTTCAAAATACACCTCAAGTATTTATTATTCGTCTTTATAATTATAATGGGTGTGGATTTTATTTGTGTTATTCTAATGAATATATCCTAATAAAAGTATTAATTAATTTATTGGAACCTCATGGTATTTTAATGTAACTTTTAATCTTGTAATTTTTAGAAAAAGATGGAAACTTTATTTTATAATAAAATAGGTGTTTAAATGATAAATATATATATATATATATATTAACATAAGAATAATTTTAAATAAATATTTTATTTTCCAAAAATCACATTTTTCTTAAATGCCGTATTTTTAACCCTTCGAGACCGAATGCTCCTTACGGAGGTCTGAATCTCGCACTACTAGCCCGCGGGTGCACGATGAACCGTACTATCCCTAACGGGTTCCCCAAAAGTGGGTTGTAGCGGCGCTTTGCTTAGGTTTAACAAATACTTTTCATTTAGGAAAACGGTTTTATAAATATGGGGTATTTATTTGCAAAAGAGTATAGTTTTCCGTATTTTAGTTGTTAGGGTTTCCTAAGCCAACTAGCCTATTTCTAAGGTCTAAACGATGAGTCATTAGAAGCCTCAAATCGCCTCTTCACCGTCAATTGCGGCCAGGTAAGTGCCAGGTAAGTGGGAAGGAACCACAGTCGTGGGCCTAATTAAAAACCACTAGCCTAGACACACTTGTCTAGACACCACAAGACAGTTTAGATAAACGATCGATGTCCATGACTTATCGTGCTTTCATTTTATTTAAAATTTTATACAACTTAAAACTTTCAAGTAAAGATTATAAAGAATATGGTATTTTAGTGAAAAGTCCTATATTTTCGTATTCTATATTTTGATGTTTATCAATTAGGTTATATTTGTGTGTGTGTAGAGGTAGGTCATTACCTCGTGACTTATTTTAAGTTTTAACGAAGTTTAGAGGTTAAACATGATGTATTAAACTTGAAGGTATTAAAGCGCAAGAATACGATATTTGAAAACGTTATCATTTCATGTGTGAAAATTCATTCAAATTGATTTCTACAAGTTTAGTGATCAAGATAAACATATTTAGGGGTGAGGGAATCAATTAGAACAAGAAAAATAAACTCTATGGTATTTTTATAAAAAGAATACGGTTTTACAAGAAAGCTATCATTTCATGTGAGAAACTTTATTTAAATTGGTTTCTAGGTGATTAATAGCCAACATGAATATGTTAGGGTATTGTGGATTAGGTGACAAGTGAAATTTTGTAGAAAAACTGAATCGGAAATCGGTTTGTTCCGATTTCTGTCAGGTTCCATAAATCCGTATTTTTAAGAAATAGAAAGGTGAGAAGGATGGGACTTACGGGTTTAAACTCTTCTAAAGAGTAAAGAGAGCTAGGGAGGAAGGCCGAGGGTGGTTACGTCGTCGGTTGCTCCAAAACACGTCGCCGGAATTCCGTCAGGGCTTCGCCGGGAACTCGATTTCAAAGCACACTTCTTGTGGAAATTTCAAGAGAGTTTTTCTAGGGTTTTGGAATGAGAAGGTAGGGGTAGGGGTCTATTTATAGGGTAGCTAGGGTAGGGTAGGTGAAGGGTCTTTTTTTATTAAAAATTATAAAAATTAAAGAAAAACATTAAAATTTTGCATTAAAAGGGTTATATTTAACATTCAAAACTGCTACATTAAAAATGGAGTAAACTATGAGTTTCAGAAGGCCAAAAGACGCAACATTGGTGTTGGGACCTCGGCCGTCGGCGCAACTCCGGCCGGCGGCGCCGGCCGGCCGCCGGCCGAGTTGGCCGATTTCGACCGGCGTTGGGTCGGGGGTCCTCTGACTAAGCTTTTGGCACGGTTCATTTTTTGGGTTCAGTTCACTATTTGGGTGTTATGGCCTGTGGACTTTTAGACTTCCCGAAATTTTTAAAAAAAAATGTGCTAAAAATAATGTGGGATGTGGGATTCGAACTCTGGTGGCTTGGTTCAGCAGTGCAAGGTATTACCAATGAGCTACAAGCTCCTTCTTGTAATTATTGTAAAGAGATAGATACTTAAAGTGTTAGTAGCAACATTAATACTCCAAGTATACTTCAAATTTAATTCAAATTTAGGTATACAAAAATTGGAGTTGTTACACAAAGACGTGCTATAAAGCTCTGCTCGACAGGCTATGGTTGCATGAGTATAATACCATCCTTTCTATAAAATATCAGTGTATGAAGTATTTCAAGGATGGTAAAGAGCACGTCATCACTGGAGAGCTTAATCCTTTTTCAGTCAATAAAGTACGAAAGTATGAAGACACCAAGTACTTCCTTCCAGCTTCTGAGGATACTGAGAGATGTGGAAAAATGGAAAACAAACAAAAGCAGGTGGCCACTATCCCAATCTTCATTAGTGATACAGAAGAAGAGGAGGAAATAGTGTTATCCGGCTAGCCCAAGTCAAAGAATGGCGAACAAAAGCTGATATCCATCATTCCTATTTTTGGGAGTGATTCCGAGAAGGACGTTGAAGCAATATTCTCCACCCATCCTCTGGTGAAAATCCTTGACGAAGCAAATCAAGCTTTGAATGTCATGATGGTTTCACCTCGGCACTATAAAGAGCTTGATACCGTCGGCACTGACAATGTGGAGGAGCTAATAACCTTCTATGTACCTCCCAAGCGTAAAGACCAAAAAGCAATTCTCTTCTACAAATCTAAAGAGACTAAAGTGGAGAAATAAATCTGGCATGGAATCAACCCGAATCTTGATAGGTTGCAGCCCGTCTGCATGCCGAGATATTTCACAAAAGGTTTGAAGGATTTCCTCAAACGTCAAGGGGTACCGTTCGAGAGATGCGGTTCTATAAAAGGATCTGGGAAGTTCCCGGGACTCGCTAAGTCAAACCCAACGAGAAGCTCGATACTACTGGGCTGGGATATGTTCGGTCCACAAAACGGGAGCGAACTCACAGCTGCTATGCTATAAACTCTCTAAACGAATAAGAAGATACTTCGCCAAGAAACAACGCTGCAGAGCAGGGGGCAGGGCCCGCACAAAGAATCTTAGCCCGTCATTAGAAGACCAAATTGATAAGTTGATAAGAAAAGCTTTTCAAGCAAGCAAAAACAACAAGAGCAGTGAGATGGCCATATATAAAAAGGCAAGACAACAGCGCTTAAGCAAGCAATCCATGAAAGGGGTAAAATATGATACTCTTCAACCACGGCTGTCTTCATCCTCCTATGAAAAAGGAGAATCTTAAAGCGATAAGGAAAAGAATAAGGTGATGATCGCAGACAATACCCAAAAACAACATAGCAGTCCCAAGATGCCTATCCATCAGAATAAGTTCGGTTGGAGTCCATCCCTTATAAAGAAGATGGGGGCGAGAATACTTTTTCCCTCAAGATAAGAAAAAGAAGATATTTGACCTCATCATGAATTACAAGATGTTGTCACTTCTAGAATCCCGACGACCCGAGAAAGCAAATGCGGTCGATCACCCTAATTATTGCTTATACCATCGGGTAATAAATCACCCAATTGAAGATTGTTGTGTGTTCAAGAACTGGGTTGAAAAACAATACCGACAAGGCATGTTCATACCGACCGATAGTTAGAGGGTAAACCCGCCACGGAAGCATGAGCCAAAGAAAGTTTATGCCATCGGATTGGGGCCTGTTCGATCCAGAAAGCATAAGCGAACACATACCTGCTGCGCAATAAGCCTCTCAAATGAGGGAGAAGATGAGGATATGCCTGATCATTTTAGATGCTTCGTAAATGAAGATGAGGAAATTTCAGAATTGCTGACGGCACCAAAAGAGCTGGAAGATGAGATACACACCACGACAAACTTAAAGAAGATCGACTTGGGAACAGAAGATGATCCGAGACCAACATTTGTCAGCGAGTTGCTATCCGAAGAACGTGTGGCTACTTTGAAGACTGTACTCATGGACTATCAAGACTACTTCGCCTGGAATTATTCCAAGATGCCAGGTCTTGATCCAAACATAGTAGTGCACAAACTGGCCACAATGCCTGGGATAAAGCCCATCAAAAAGGAACCAAGAAGGATGCAGCTTGAACTCGAGATAAGCATCAATGCAGAAGTCAAAAGGCTCATAGACTCCAGCTTCATCCATGAAGTACAGTATCCCGACCGGATTGCCAATATTATTCCCGTGATGAAAAAGAATGGAATAGTTCGAATCTATGTAAACTTTCGGGACCTAAACAAGGCGTGTCCATTAGATGATTTCCCTGTCCCAGTCATGGAGCTTATGATCGATAACACCTCCACTCACGAAGTCTTCTCATTCATGGACAGGTCTTATGGATACAATCAAATAAAGATGGATCCCGAAGACCATAAGCATACATCCTTTCACACCTCGTTAGGCGTATTTTTCTATAAAGTGATTCGCTTTGAACTAAGGAACGCCGGAGCCATGTATCAAAGAGTGATGATGAAGATCTTTGACAACCTTAATCATGAAATTGTCTAATTCTACATCGACGATCTTGTAGTCAAAAGTAAATCCCATAAAGAGCATTAGGAATATCTAAGGATCGTGTTCAAGCGTCTACGGAAGTATAACATGAAGATGAACCCATTAAAGTGTGTGTTCAGGGCCTCCTCCGGCAAATTCACAGGCTTTATCATTCGTCACTGAGGGATCAAAATTGACCCTTCCAAAATCAGGGCCATTATAGAAATGCCCCTACCAAGAAGCCTTAAGCAACTATGATCACTCCAAGGAAAGCTTACGTATATCCGACGGTTCATCGCCAATCTCTCTGGAAAATATCGTCCGTTCAGCCAACTTATGAAGAAGGGAACTCCTTTTATACGGGACCGAAAATACCAAAAAGCATCGAAGAAAATCAAGCAGTACCTGCAGAATCCGCCGATATTAGCTACCCCAGTCAAGGGAAACCCCCTCATCATGTATACAATTGCACTCGACAGTTTTCTAGGTGCGCTATGAGCACAGGAGAATGACCAAGGAAAAGAAAAGGCTTTGTACTACCTAAGTCTAATCCTGCTGGGAGCAGAAAGCAACTACCCCTCATCAAAAAGCACTGCCTGGCACTGATATTCACAATCACGAAGGTTAGACATTATGCCTTTGCGCATGAAGTCCACCTTATATTGAAGGTGGATCCCTTCAAATACCTGATGACAAAGTCTATAATGACAGGAAATATTGCCAAATGGGCCCTTCTGTTGATAGAGTTCACAATCGTTGATCGCCCTATCAAAGTGATAAAGGGACAAACCATCGCCAATTTCCTCGCTGAGCACCCTATCTCAGCCGATTCCCTACTAAATTGCGAGCTGCCGGATGAACATGCATTCAATGCAGTCGAGGAGATAGAAGAAGAAGAAAAGCCTTAATGAGAGCTCTACTTTGATGGGGCTTCCTCGATGAAAGTACAAAAGAAGAACGTTCAGATAATCAGAGCCAAAATAGACCTCATTTTCGTTACCCTTCAAGGTGGGATAATGCTCTACGCTATCTCGTCGATAGAACCTAGAACCAACAACGAGGCAGAATATGAAGCTCTCATAGCCAGTCTCGAAATCGTGATCGATATGGGAATCAAGTATCTCCACATATACGGGGATTCTTAACTAATCGTCAGTCAAGTCAATGGCGTTTACAAAACATGTAAGCCTGAGCTAGCAAGATACGGGAAATGGTGCAAAAGCCGCTAAGGCAGATTCCATCATACACACTGGAGAATGTGCCGCGAGTAGAAAAAAACAAAGCGGATGCGTTAGCTAAACTGGCAAAAGAATTGGCAGATGAAGATCTTGATGATATAAGGATCATTATCCAAAGTCGCAAGATCCTAGCGATCCTAGCGTCGGCGGAGATGACTTTAGAACCTCCAACTGAACCATCCGAAGAAAATGTCCTTCAAGCTGATGAAGGAGAAGAAGAAAAAGAAGACTGGCGGGAAGTCTTTACAGCCTAATTCAAGTTTCAACGGGTGTATGAATATGCATCACAAAGACATCGGCTCATAAAACGAGCTCTGTCATTTGCCTTTATCGATGGAACTTTATACAAAAGATCCTTCGACTTCGTGTGGCTAAGATGCCTAGGACCAAAGGAAGCAAAGAAGGTAGTCCAAGAAGTAGACGATGGACTTTGTTGATCTCATCAAACCGGTCTAAAGATGAAGCTGAAGATCAAAAGAACGGGCTACTACTGGCCCACGATGATTCAAGATTGCATCGAATATGCAAACCAATACCACTTGTGCCAAATACGAGGGGATTAAATACATCATCATCCAATCACGCTACATCTGACCATAGCCAGCTGGCCTTTTGAGATGTGGGGAGCGGATATTGTAGGCCCTATTGAGCCAGCATCATCCAAGGGACATCGGTTTATATTAGCCACAACCGATCACTTCTCCAAATGGGCAGAAGCTGTACCGCTAAAAGAAGTGAAGATAGAAAACATTCTATATTTCTTCAAAACAAATGTTATATAGCGGTTTGGAGTCCTACGGCAGATAGTCTCAGACAATGGATCAGCAAACAGAAGCCACAAGATAAGCTACTTCGCACAACATCACAAGATAGACTAGAGACATTCTTCTGTCTATAATCCACGAGCCAACGGTCTAGCAGAAACTTTCAATAAGACACTAAACAAGCTCATAATGAAGATGGTGTCCAAGAACAAAAAGGATTGGCACGAAAGGCTACCTGAAGCTCTTTGGGAATATCGAACGACGTTCAAGATAGTCATAAAGACAACACCGTATGCATTGGAGTTTGGCACTGAAGCGGTGCTCCCACTGAAAATTGAGTTGCCGTCATTGTGAACGGCGATCCAGTATGAGCTGACAGATGAAGAAAATGTGCACCTCCGGCTCGAAGAACTTGATGCTCTTGATGAAACCCGTCTCGCAGCACAACAAAGCTTGGAAGCCTACCGGAAAAGAATGACCCAGGGATTAATTATATGTATGCCCTAGAGGCCATTTCTGTACATAGGATGTATATTGTAGTGGATTCTTAGACATATATAGGGAGGACTTTCTTACTCAATATGATAGTATGCTATCTGGTTGCTCTTTGTCTTAACATGTTGACTAGTATACGTGATGTTGTCTTGCTCTCACATGTTGATAAGCCCTTAGGATGTGTACTTGACTACCAGGACTATGATATAGATCATACTAGTGGGGCCAAGGGTAGTCCACAAGTACACCCTATAATTGTTCCTAGTCATGGGAGTATCGAGACAGGGCATCAATACTCCAGAGTAGACTAGCGTATGCGCTTCTTGACCCATATGATGGGCGATCGATGATCCCACATCCATTGGTGTTTGACATCAGAGAAGGTATACGGGTGCTCAGTGGAGACTGGGTACACTGAACGGACTCGCTGAGAACTCCTAGATGGTACTGTACCTATCGTCGGATAGCAGTTCTCTGGTGACACTGGTACAGGTTAGTCTGTAGACCCGAGATTGTCATAGAGTCTTGTGTGATTCCCACTGTGCTTTGATTTCCACCATACCATGGTCAAGTGATCGTGGAAAAAGGTGATTTTTGGGTACAGTCTCGAGTCACATGGAGACAATGAGCGATAGGAGGGGTTCCGTCTCTCCCGGTATTGGGAGTTGATGTTGCGCTCTGCTCGATTGGCCATAACAGGAAATCCCTGGCCAAGGTTGCTGAGATTTACTGGTAAATGTTATCAGTAGTTTCTCGAACCGTTATGGACCTTGCACCGGCATGACTTATTAGGCTATTGGGGTCTGACGTTATACCACCCCCAGGCTGTGATATACGACATATCAGACGAAGAGACCGGACTGTACGGTAGTGTTAATGATTGGATTCGTAGGAGTATGAGCAGGCATGCTTATTGATCTTCTGATCGCTCAATACCCGGGTGGCCGTTACGTTTAGCAGACCGTTTGCGGCTTGTGGGTGTTTGATATGATCATTACCTACTGACGGCATATTGATGAGTCTTTAGAGTCCTACACAGAGGTTTCCTGGCTCAAGCGAAACGGAGTAGGAGCACATATGTGATATGTGCGGGACGAAGATTAATACGATATGTGATACCGTATTCTATTATCGTGATTTGTGTTATCGGTCGGTTATATGTGATATAACCGGGTTATCGAATCATGTGTTGATTCGATAAGATGATACACATGATATTAGTCAGTTATATGTGATATAGCCGGATTATTAAATCAAGTGTTGATTTAATAATTTAATATATAATTATATATTTGATATATTAAGTTACATTAACTAATATTCATTCACTTAAGATTTCTTTTCTCACTTGTTTTGTGTATTTGTATTTATGTGATATATATTAGTGTACAAAGTTTTGTGTCATGCTTGATGATACATGCAACTTGGGTGTATGTGTGACTTACACCATGCTAGAGATAATCTAGGGTTTTTAATTTCTTAAGTAATTCAAAAATTTGTTTGATTTAGTCATGGCTAGAAGCTTGGAGAAGGTTGCATGGTTCATTGACTAAGTCCACTTGTTTTGTTTTGCATAAGATATTTATTAACCCAACCATTATCCTCGCCATGGTTAAGTCTCTACAAAGGTTAGTATATGATACTAACTTATCTTGGGTTGCCATTCTTGACTTGATTTTTATCATGAGAGATCTCTTCATCTTCTTCCTCAAAACTTTCTAGCTTCAATGGAGATGATGAAAAATAGTGAGAAAATTATTTCTAAAATGAGTAAAATTTCTACTTCATCATTCTCTACTACTAGCCATTTAGTATAGGGTGTTTGCTTCACTAATTCTATAATAAGTGAAGGGGTAGCTTGGGTTAGTGTCTCCTCGACGTAGATCATCTTCGGCCTCGAAGACTTCAAGCAAGCTTGTTCCGTACATCTTGTGGAGCCTCTCAAGAGTCCGAGAGTTCATGGATCGTAGCGAAGGGACGACTACACAGAGCTATTGAAGTGAAGGACCGGTCTACAAAGGTTGTATTCCTTATTCACTTGTTTGAAAAGTTGTTTGCATATTGTTTCATCGCATTTACTAGTAACGATTCTAGGTTAGGGTTAGCTAGAACGGCAATTTTTGAAATTGGCATGGACGATGCCTCCCGAAACTTTGCTGCCGTGCTAGATAACCCTGCAGTGGTATCAGAGCCATGCTAGAAAATTAGACGATGCTTTCTAGGATTACGAAACCGAAATGACTCCGAAACTTGAAACACGAAAACTTAGTTTCTGTCGAATTTAAATGGTCTTCAAAAAAAATTTTAAACAACTGCAGAATGTTGTATGTGATATGACATGAACATAGAAGAAATTCGAAGCACTTTGGCCAGAATTTGGCCGAGCACATGAGGCTTAAAACCGAGCAGGCCGGTTCTACAGTAGAATTTGGGATTCGAATTTTTCCTGTGTTCCAGTCTCTGGGTTTTAGTGTTTTAGGTGTTGTTTGTTTTTGCTAATTTTGCATGTGATGTGATCTTACATTATAGGAAATTCGGAGTGTTTCGTATTCGTAATTCTAACATTGTTTCGGGTATTCACATGTTGTCTAGGTGAAGTTAAAAAGTTCGAACGAATGTCAAAAACCTATTTTTCCAAGTTTAATGTATTCGAAAAATCATACAAGTAATTCTGTGAACCCTCTAGAAGAATGAAACCCTAACTCGACATAATGACGATGGAACCGCTTTCAACCTTAGGGTTTGCGGCAGTTCCGCGGTGCCATTAATGAGGCTTGGGTCTGCCCTTCTACGGCCGGTTCATAGGTACTGTGGCATGTTCTGGGTATTATTAAACCGTACTCAAGTGTTGAGCTCTCGGGGAATTGTGGGACTTTGATGAATCGATCGAAAAGTTTAACGTCGTCCGGGTATCATGTGATGGGATACAATACTTAGAATCCACACTAATTTGAATTTTATAAATCTAGCAATTTAGTCTCATTTGATCGGTTGCCACGGGATTTTGATGTAATCAAAAGTTCGTCGCAATTACGTAGTGTACGCGGATGCTCGCTGGATAACCTTACTAGATAGACACGCCCCATAACCTCGACTAAGTGACTGTAGGAGAACCCCGTTGCCAAAAGCATCCGTTCGGGTGCTCACGGCCGCGGTGTTCCGCCTTAGTGCACTTCGTCGACGGCATCGGGGGTGCGGCCGTCTACTAAAGTTTCCGACGAACATTCGATCAGGTTATCGGGAATCTTTTTGAATTACCCGACAGGTTATTGGAAAGTGTTTTCAATATTGAGACTAAAATGCGGGGTTTATAATTGTTAGGCATGTGATGTCTACGGAATTCATTTGCTTAGGCATGAAATCCAATGTATGTGATAAATTAGGTTTATGATGTCTAAGGTGGTTGCGGATTCCAACTGTTGTAGTTTTTCACTTTCTATTCTGCGACGGTAAGTGTAATATGTGGTGTATCACTGATTTCGTTGCTATATGTCAATGACAATTGGGAAACGCATATTTATTTACGTTGATAACATGTGTTGTTATGTGTTGTTGTGATATGTTATATTGGATCACCGTGTTTTAAATAGCCGGGTTTTTTTTATGTGAGATGAGGGTTTTTCATTTTCATTCATGTAAAAGCTTGAATGTAATATTCTTATATTGGGGCACTTCCTGGTTGAGGATGATGTCACCATTGATGTATAATATTTACTTCTCCGCATTAGGATAGACCCAAGACGGGGGTCTAGAGATGTGGGTTTGGCTATTCATCTAGACCGTGAAATCCGTGTTTTATACTGGCTTAATTTAAAACACGGAATTCCTAGTATATCCAATATTTCATATGTGTTCTTCTGCTGCTGATATTTTGTGATGTGATCACTTGATATGTTCTGAAATGAATGCCTATATTATATATATACGAGATATAATTAATTTTGCTGATTTCGTTTCATATGTGATGCTTAGGAAGCATAATTAATGGGACTTCATTAATCAGATTAATGAAATAAAAGAAACCTAAAAATGTTGTAGAAATTTGTTTAAAATCTGGTAGCTCTAGTTCTTACTTTGCATAGCGGTATTACTTGTAGAATATCCAGCACCTTATTCGATAAGGAAAGAGCTGAGATCCCTTCACAGGGAGCGGCCTCTTTAGCGAAACTAGCAGATTCTACAACCCACTTGGTTTGTCTTTTGATTGCTTCTATAGTTTTTGCTTTGCATAGTGGTATTTGTGAAATATCCTGCATCTTATTCGATAAGGAAAGAGCCGAGATATCTTCACCTGGAGTGATCTCTTTAGCAAAACTAGTAAAAGCCTCAAAAACACTCCTTTTAAAATTCACTTGATTCTACAACGATATCAAGTTCATTACGCAAAGGGTTTTCTTAAAAACCTGGTGTAGCCCTCCGTCATTTTAGATAAGTAGTATTTAGTATTCATGCTATGTTTGTTGACCTTGTCAAGGCGTAGTGTGTGGTAGCTGATTAGTGATTATCTGCTAGCATATGATGCGATTGGATTAGGGTAGTCATGCGACCTTGTTGACCTCTGTCAAGGGTCGTGCGGGTGGGTTTATTTCAATCATGAAATGGCGGGTTGAACTTGACTAGCAGCCTATGGTTTGTTGACCTCTGTCAAGGTCATAGGACTCTTGGGAAGAATATTATCGGGAATTTTAAGTGTTGAAATTTGCAATGAGATTACATACCTTCTATGAGATAGTTGGACCCCGATACCCACTGCGGTAAGAGTTACTTCTTGGAGAGTTTTACACATTACAATTAGTCGATCAAGCAAGTGTCTACAAAGGTGTTAAAGGGATTACGCCCCTAGGAAAATGAGGTTTATTTTAATTAGGTCCGTGTGAAAGCACGAGAAACCTTCCTAAAAGTACCGACACTGGCCTAACCGAAAAATTGGCGAACTTGTAGGGTGTAATTAATCCCGGCTTGTCTTACCTTTTAGGATTTGAAGGAAGATTTGACTAAAAAAGTGGGAACCATCCTGATTAGATAAAATAATAACCAATTTAATTTTTCAAAAGTGCACGCAGAGTGTTTTCTTCTCTCTCTCTCCTGGTAGCGACCATGTCACGCCTTAATCAAGATAATAATATGGATGCATTGACTAAACCTGCTTATTATACTATGCTAGGGAACGTTGCTTCCGCTCTATCTTATAATTGTTATAAGTCCGAGCAGCAAATAGGGGAATATTTGGATTTCCATGCCACCCAATCGAAGAAAGTGCATGTTGATGCATCTTGTTCGGGTGTGTTCATTACCGAGAACTGTTTTTCAGTATCCTTTACGTCCTAGGTATGAGATACCGGATTAGGATCCCACATATGTAATCTGTTACATGGGCTATAGAAAAGTAGAGAAATGAGAATAGGTGATATATCTCTAAGTGTAGAGAATGGTGCAAGTGTTGCAGCCAAATCAGTTGGCAAATATCATCTTGTATTAATACATTGATTCTGAACGAATGTTATTACATACCGAACCTGATATATAACATTACATCGGTTTCTTTAATGAGTTAAAGAAGGATGTAATTCTGTATTGGAGGATAATGTTATGAACATTTTCCTGAATCAAGAGTTGATTCGTTCAGGCATGTTATATAATAGCATATGTGTTCTAAATCAAACCACAGTTCAAAGTATAGAACACACACAAGAGGAATAGTTCAGAAATGAACGAATTCTTCTTGTGGCATTGTAGACTAGGTCATATCAAAGCGACACGACCAGCTAAGTTACATAAGGATGAATATGAGAATCTGTTCGAATTTTCATCTTATGATACTTTCCAGTCTTGTCTCAAAGGTAAAATGACCAATACTCCATTTACTGGAAACAGAGATAGAGTTGCTGAACTCTGGGACGGATACATAATTATGTATAAGGTCCTCTGTCTACAATGTCAAGGTTGGTTCTTCGTACTTCATTGTATTCACTGATCTTCTCTCAGGATTCGGACATATGTTCCTATTGAAACACAAGTCTGAAACTTTTGAGAAATTCAAGGAATATAAGCTTGAAGTTAAAATACCAGAAGGGTGGAAGTATTAAAGTTCTTCGATGTGATCGAGGAGGTAAATACTTGGGCATGGAGTTCCTGGATTTTCTAAACAGAGAATAGGATTCTCTCTCAGCTTACTCCTTCGAGTACACCAAAGCATAACGGTGTATCGGGGCGGAGGTATTGCATCCTATGAGATATGGTGCGCTCTATGATGAGTATTGCTGAGTTACCTATTTTCTTTTGGAGTTATGCATTTGAGAAGCTGCATACCTATTGAATGGGGTTCCATCCAAATCAGGGCCTACTACTACATATGAGATATGGAATGGGAAGAGACCATGTCTTAAACGAGTTAAGATATGGGGTTGTCCGGCCTATGTTGAAAGACAGAATCCGGACAAGCTCGAGGCAAGCTCGGTTCTGTATAAGTTTGTTAGGATATCCCAAACATTTGTGAGGAAATATCTTCTACCACACTAAGGAGCAAAAAGTGTTTTGTTTCCAGCATGCCACCTTTTTAGAAAAGGAATTTCTTATGAATAAATTTGTGGTCATGAGGTAGAATTCGAATCAGTTCCAGCTAGACAAACTAACAGATGATTATTTGGTGAAACCAAAGGATTCAATAGTCTCCAACGAACCTCAGCCTCTCCACGAATCTGGTAGGGTTCTTCATCCACTTGAGAGATACTGCGGTATTTTCTCAGTGACAGTAGGAGCGGGGATTGAATCATGGTAGATGATGGCCCAATTAGGTTCAGGCAGGCCATCACGAGTGGAGACTCTGTGAAATGGCTGGATGCTATAGGATCAGAGATGGAATCCATGTACACCAACAAAGTATGACTTTGCATGTTGCACCTGAAGGGGTAAACCCCATTGGAAGCAAATGGATCTTGAGAAGATTCTTGATGTAGATGGAAAATTTAAGACTTTCAAAGCTATGCTTAAGTCCATCAGGATCAATGCGTGCATTGCGGAGTTGGAACATCTATTTTGATGTGGCAGTCAAAGAGTTTGACTTCATCAAAAAGGTAGATGAACCTTGTATATACAAGAAGGTTGTAGAGAGTGAGGTTGTCTTACACGTATTGTACATAGATGACATACTCTTGATAGGAAATGGTTTCCTATGCTATACTTGGTCAAGCTCCTCTTATCATGAAGATTCTCCATGGCAGATCTGGATGATACCAACTACATCAAGTGGATTATGATCTATGGTGATAGATCTAAGTGGATGTTGGGAGTGTCCCAAATCCAGGTACATTAACACCATACTAAAGGGGATTAGCATGGAAGATTCTAAACGTGGTGGTTCGCCCACTTACTCAGGAATCACTCTCTCCAAAAAGAAGTCTTCCAAGACTGATTTAGAGAGAGCTCGCGTGCAAAGGATACCCTATGCTTCGGTAGTAGGCTCTACCATGTGTGCGATGTTATGTACCAAACCATATGTAGCTAACTCACTAGGTGTAGTGATCAGGAATCAATCGGATCTTGGGAGAATCACCGGACAGCTGTGGAGGACATTCTTAAGTACTTGAGAAGCACTAAAAGAAAGTTCTTGGTTCGAGCTCCCACAGTGATAAAGACAACTGAGAGTCAGTCAGAGGCATTGTCTTTACCCTCAGTGGAGGTACGGTATGTTGGAAGAGTTCCAAGCTAGATGCCATAGCATACTAGACGATAAAGGCTGAATACATTGCTACCAACGATACTACCAAAGTGGATATCTGGACATTTCTTGTTCATGAGATGAACATGGTTCCTACCATTGAGCGTCCAATAAGTGTTATTGAGACAATAATGGAGTTGTGGTTTTGTTCTAGGAACGCCCATCCCATCAGCGATCCAGATATATTCTGAGGACAGTATCACATGATTAGGGAGATGGTTGATCTCCAAGGGATCGAGGTAAGGAGAGTAGATTTTGAGGTTAACACGGCGGATCCACTCACCAAGGCCTGCTTCCCCAAATACTATTTAAGAGATTTTGGGATGGTTGAGTATGAGATACTACAACTACTGCTATATTGTTAGGTATTGGATACTACAACAGATGGCCTTAGTGCAAGTGGGAGATTGTTAGTTATATGTATGCCCTAGAGGCCATTACTGTACATGGGATGTATATTGTAGTGGATGATTGGACATATATAGGGAGGACTTTCTTGCTCGATATAATAGTATGCTTTCTGGTTGCCCTTTGTCTTAACATGTTGACTAGTATACGTGATGTTGTCTTGCTCTCACATGTTGATAAAGCCCTTAGGATGTATACTTGACTACCAGGAATATAATGTAGATCATACTAGTGGGTCCAAAGGTAGTCCAAAAGTACACCCTATAATTGTTCCTAGTCGTGGGAGTATCGAGACAGGGCATCGATACTCCAGAGTAGACTAGCGTATGCGCTTCTTGACCCATATGATGGGCGATGGATGATCCCACATCCATTGGTGTTTGACATCAGAGAAGGTATACGGGTGCTCAGTGGAGACTGGGTACACTGAACGGACTCGCCGAGAACTCCTAGATGGTATTGTACCTATCGTCGGATAGCAGTTCTCTGGTGACACTGGTACAGATTAGTCTGTAGACCCGAGATCGTTATAGAGTCTTGTGTGATTCCCACTGTGCTTTAATTTCCACCATACCACGGTCAAGAGATCGTGCAAAAAGGTAGTTTTTGGGTACAGTCCCGAGTCACGTGGAGGCAATGAGCGATAGGAGGGGTTTCGTCTCCCCCGGTATTGGGAGTTGATGTTGCGCTATGCTCGATTGACTATAATAGAAAATCCCTGACCAGGGTTGCTGAGATTTACCGGTAAATGTTATCAGTAGTTTCTCGAACCGTTATGGACCTTACATCGGCATGACTTATCAGGCTATTGGAGTCTGACGTTATACCACCCCCAGGCTGTAATATGCGAAATATCAGGCGAAGAGACCGGACTGTACGGTAGTGTTACTGATTGGATTCGCAGGAGTATGAGCAGGCATGCTTATTGATCTTTTGATCGCTCAATACCCGGGTGGACGTTACGTTTAGCAGACCGCTTGCGGCTTGTGGGTGTTTGATATGATCATCACCTACTGCCGGCGTATTGATGAGTCTTTAGAGTCCTATACAGAGGTTTCTGGCTCAAGCGAAACGGAGTAGGAGCACATATGTGATATGTGCGGGACCGAGATTAATACGATATGTGATACCGTATTCTATTATCACGATTTGTGTTATCGGTCGGTTATATGTGATATAGCCTGGTTATCGAATCAAGTGTTGATTCGATAAGATGATACACATGATATTAGTCGGTTATATGTGATATAGCCGGATTATTAAATCAAGTGTTGATTTAATAATTTAATGTATAATTATATATTTTATATATTAAGTTACATTAACTAATATTCATTCACTTTAGATTTCTTTTCTCACTTGTTTTGTGCATGTGTATATATGTGATATATATTAGTGTACAAAGTTTTGTGTCATGCTTGATGATACATGAAACTTGGGTATGTGTGTGACTTACACCATGCTAGAGATAATCTAGGATTTTTAATTTCTTAAGTAATTCAAAAATTAGTTTGATTTAGTCATGGCTAGAAGCTTGGAGAAGGTTGCATGGTTCATTGACTAAGTCCACTTGTTTTGTTTTGCATAAGATATTTATTAACCTAACTATTATCCTAGCCATGGTTAAGTCTCTACAAAGGTTAGTATATGATACTAACTTAACTTGGGTTTCCATTCTTGACTTGATTTTTATCATGTGAGATTTCTTCATCTTCTTCCTCAAAACTTTCTAGCTTCAATGGAGATGATGAAAAATAGTGAGAAAATTATTTCTAAAATGAGTAAAATTCTTACTTCATCATCCTCTACTACTAGCCATTTAGTATAGGGTCTTTGCTTCACTAATTCCACAATTAGTGAAGGGGTAGCTTGGGTTAGTGTCTCCTCGACGTAGATCATTTTCGGCCTCGAAGACTTCAAGCAAGATTGTTCCGTACATCTTATGGAGCCTCTCAAGAGTCCGAGAGTTCATGTATCGCAACGAAGGGACGACTATACGGAGCTATTGAAGTGAAGGACTGGTCTACAAAGGTTGTATTCCTTGTTCACTTGTTTGCAAAGTTGTTTGCATATTGTTTTGTTGCATTTTCTAGTAACGGTTCTAGGTTAGGGTTAGCTAGAACGGAAATTTTTGAAATTGACATGGACGATGCCTCCCAAAACTTTGCTTCCGTGCTAAACAACCCTGCACCAGGCATACGAAAGGCTGACCGGACCGAGGACATTTCACAAAGGCGAACTCGTACTGGTGGTCAAAAGACCGATGATCCCCAGCGATGTGCGGGAAATTCGAGCCGAATTATGAAGGCCCGTATATCATAGAGAAATTCTACCAAGGCGGAGCTTACATGTTGATGAACTTGCATGGAGAAAGGCTCCTTTGATCGATAAAAGGTCGCTTCCTCAAGAAGTACTATGCCTGAAGAGTCCAGACTTGGGTCAATAATAGATGACAACGCCTATGTCCACTCTCTATCTTCTTAAATAAAGACTTCGAAAGTCCTACAAGGTAAAAACACCCAAAAATATATCTTTCCCTATGGCCAGTTTCCAAATTGACTGTCGTATACAATCCACGAGCATAAACGATCCAAATCATCCCAAGTCCCACCGGCGAGCAATGTTGGGTCACCCGCAACAAAGCCATATCCGAGAGTTACACCGGTTGTGCAAAGCTTCAAGAAAAAAGGTACGTCCACAAGCAAAATTTGTACGAATGAAAACCCAAAAGACGGACTTCATGAGTAAAAATAGCAGGACTACCAGCGAGTCCGTGAAAACCCGAAAAGGCGCGAACTCTTGAAAAGAAAGAAACTGCCGTACAAATAGTTCGACCCGGACTCTTGTATACAATCCATGGATACAAAAAAAGAAGTTTCCATGAAGTCCCACCAAAAGCGAGCAATATTCCCAATATGATGAACAACACTTGTGAGTCCTCTCGACTTGCAAGGAGAAAACACTCATGTGAGATCCTTACGACTCACAAGAGATCAAACACTTAGGGATCCTCATGACTCCTAAAGAGAAAGCAAACCTATGAGATCATCTCGACTCACAGGGAGAAATACACTTATGAAATCCTTATGGCTCATAAAGTCAAAAAGCTTTAGTTGATGGGGATTTAAACATGTCTTCTAAACCACCATTGTCCAACGAGCAATGGCAAATGATGAGTCGCTCCTGGTATTATCCAGTTGTAGTGATACTGATGTCAAACCAGATATCAAATCCTAAGTTTCCTCAGGCAAATGATGAATTTCTCCTGGAAAACGTGCTTCAGTGATATCAACACTGATGCCGGTGTGAAATCCAAACTCTCGACCCCTAAATCGTTAAACTGGAAAATTAAAAAAAGAAATAGCCAAAATGATTGGGCAACTCATAAAAAAAATCAACGAGTAAAGAGAAAAAATCTACCCGAAATGATTGGGCAACTCGCAATAAAGATCAGCGAGTAAAAAAAAAAGCCGAAATGATTGGGCGACCGCGAATAAATAGCCGAAATGATAGGGCAATTATGACATCCGTGATAAGAAAAGCTAAAATGATATATCAATCGCGGATATATTACAAAAATTCCGCCCTACAAGTAGTTCCACCTCGACTCTTGTATACAATCCACAGGCGCAAACAAATGAAAGTGAGCATTGTGCTCCATCAGGTGTTGTAACTGCTCAGAACTCAAGAAGTCCGACTCCAAAGTAAAGTACAGTGTGACATCATTGACCTAACGCTAAGTCTGGATGGTAAAGCATGCAGCCTACAGACTATATAGATGTCTATCATATCCCAACAAGGTATCGGTTCGACACCATGAAGGCTCGAAGGAGTCGAAGCAAAAGTGGAGCGATAGAAAATTCCTAACTCCAAGTCTCGATGGCAGAATTTATATATGCATAAGGACCACTGGATGTTATCTCATCTCAGAAGGGTATAGTTATGACTTCCGTAAGACTCAAACGAAGTCTGACCTCAAGATAAAGTGCCACAGTGATGCCTAACGCTGAATCATCTGACGGTAATATGGATACTCCAGCCTAGAAAAATTACTTGAGACGTTATATCGCTGCTTCAGAAGGGATTGGAGATACAGCAAGTGCGTGGATATTCGAACTGCAACCTACGAGAATATTCGTCAAGAAAATATCAGCTAACACAACGATGCGACGGACTATACCCAGTACCACAAACCTGACGGACTCTTATACTAACAGGAGTATGTTAACGTCAGTCTGAGTTTATCTATACCTAAAGGAAAGATAAAATGAGTTCTCTGAGACAAGTAAATAAACTAAGTTAAACAATTTCAGCACAATCGGAAAAAAAAAAGTGCAAGCCAAAATGGTATCTTTTATTCATATATCAAAATTGGAAAAAAGATACAAGTTGGACAAAACAAAATAGAAGTACAGCAAAGAAAGCTTAAGAGGGTGAAACTTTTAATAAATCAGCAAGGCGCATGCTCTCCTGCTATATTTCCGCGTCGAGCTCCCCCAGCGCAGCTAATTGCACTTCAGCATGTTTCTGCTGCTACCGGTGCAAGTCACGTCTGCTTGTGAGTTCTTCCTTTGCAGCCTTGCAGCCCAACACCACCCCTTCCGTGAAGGTGACAGCCCTATCCAATGTTATCACTTGGGTCATAGCACATTGAAGAGTCTGCCAGATCAAATGAGCATGCGTAGCACTAGCTGATCGCTGAGCCTTGAGATGGTCTAGTTTTATTGAAGCTGCCTCAGATCCTGACAAGTTCTTGGCTAACTTCTGCTCGCAGGATTAGATGATAGTGTTACATCGCTCAATCTATTCATTCAACCAAGCTCTTAATGATAAGGTCTCTGGAGTAAGGCATTTTTGCTCGAGCTCATGAAGAAAGACTTCGACCTGCCTACAATAGTCGACCCAAGCACAGACTAGGCTCTCATTGTGATAGGTGTCGAAGATGACCAGCATGGGGTTGACCTCATCGGCAAATTCTTCTGCAGAAAGACGAGCCTCGGCGCCCAATTCTTTAATAAGGCCGGTCAGCGATCGTTGACTGTTCTCCGCACTCTTAAGAGACATGCGCTTGGCATATGGTCTTGCAGGCATGAGTATGCGAGACTCGAAAGGAATCGGGGCTGGTGGATTTATTGCAGAATAAAGTAAACAAGGGTAGCCATTTATGTTCTCGGTCAAGAGGAAATACAAAAAGACATACAAAAGTTCAAGATTCAACTCACCCATAACCACCTGCGGCAAATTAGGAAGTTCAGGGGACTCCACCTACAGTAGGCCTTTGGGGAGAAAGCAAGAATAGGTCCATCTTGCGATACAGCCATCAAAAAGCCATTGCTAGAGAAGGCTACAGCACGAAGGATGCCAGCTCTCATAGTCCTGAAAAATCAGGCAATTGATATGAGAGCCAAATTAATTGCAAGACTAAAAATGGTAGAGTTAAAAAGAAAGTCACCTGCAATATTCCTCCCAACTTCTGAAAAGATCGGCTGAAGCTCAAAAGGGATAGGAAGAGTGATGGCAATTAAAGTGCCAGTTGAGGACGACGACCCCCCCCCCCCCAAGTTCAAAAGAAGGTACACTCCGACGCACCATGAACGGGATGATCGCTCTAGAAGGATCAATCATCACATCCATACCTGAAACAAAGACAACATCATATAACATGCTCGAAATAAATAATGAGCGTATGATGATGTATCGCAATCACAGGTGTACCAAAATCCGATGAAGTGGCAGAAGAAGATCTTTCAGGGACCGGCAGAGAAGCAACCACAATTGCTTCCTGAGTGCTGCTGGCTTCAACGCCCACCTCAACAGCATCACTTGCATCAGTTTACATCACTACAGAGGAAACCAGATCATGATGAGTACCCTCATCCTCTTAACTAAGGACTACTTTTGTCGCACTGGCATTATCGGGGTACAATGGGGATCCACTTAGAGAAGCAATGGAACCTGAAGCGATGCCCATGGCCTCATGAGTATCAGCGACAGGATCATGGCTCTCCATCCTATAGTTTTCAGGTTCTACCGCATCATATGAAGGGCTAGCTAGCTCATCACCGGTATCCAAAGATTCCGTCGGTGGCATAAAAGTCGGTCTTAATAAAAGGGGGAGAGTCAGGTCATACTAATGCCCATGGAAGCGCGAATCCATTCCTCCTCCTGGTACATCCACAATAATTCCTGAAGAGCTTTAGCGGGGGAAAGACCTACGAGAAGAAGAAAATCGTTAAAATACATATAAAATCTTATATTACAAAATACACAAAGTGGATAAAAGAAGTATACCAATCTCTGCGAGGGCACATAGATTTGCTTCTTCACGAAAAACTCGCTGGGATTCCCAGTGAGTTTTCTCGAGAATGGCTTCCTTAGTATTACCCTGAGATGCTTGGAGAGCTGCTAAGAGGGTGGCATCCTCTTCTTTAGTCGAAGCGGGTGGCCTAGGTAACTCTCCACTGACCAGAGCTACATTCATGCCATACTGGGAGATACCTTCATGTAGGTCAATTCAAGAATCAAACGTGGGAGCATCTTCATCCAGACCAAACAATGCGTCAATGAAAAACATAGATTTCTTCTTTCGAGAGCCTGAAGCAATACTCATCGAAGCATGTTTCTTTCCTCTGGGCTCTTTCGTCTAACGGTACCCACTTCAGAGGAACCGTCTGGGGAATGTGCCCTAGTGACCAGTCTGGAAGTTGCGACAGTTGTCAAAGTACTACTGACAGGTTGGAGTTTATTTAGAGATTATTTCACTACTGCTCTTGATATTTGATCTTAGCACCATCAAAGATCAAGTTGCTTCAAAGAGGATAACCTCAAAGTGGAGCTAAAGCCCAAGTCTTTGAAGCTTTCAAGTGGATCATCTTGGACTAAGAAGCTCACCCTCAAGCTTGTTCCTTTTCTCCATCTAGAGCCTAGTAGGAGTTTAAGGAGACCCTACAACCTTTCAATCCACTTGGAGCTCTTAAAGAAACGCCAAAGGTATTAATCCCTAACCTTGTATGCAAACAAGCTCTCTTTTGTTGTCAAGTTGTAATCTTTAGTTTAGATTCCTTGCTATTTGTAATTTGTGCTCTCTTGGTTTTATTGAAAACATGTGATAAATTGCTTATAAAATTCATACAAGTGCACACAAACTACTTTCAGTACTGATGAGTGCAGCTGCTTGTGTTTCTATTTCTTGCAACTTTTGCTGCCACTGAGCTTAAGATGCAGTCAAGGATATAGTATGAGGTCTATAACTGTTGGAAGCGTTGTTTTCACTTCTATTCAGGTGTTGTTCCCCCAATCAGAGAAAGGCTCTGTTTGAATTTTGAAAATTCAAATTTTGAAGCAACGCTTCGGTTCCCGTGCGCTGCGCGCAATGCGCCACGTGTCAGAAGTTGACACGGCAGCACAACGCCCAAGGCGATACGTCCGATCAGAGCAAGGCTCTTTAAAAACATAAGTAACACTTAACTGCGCAAGCGCACGGCAGCGCGACACGTGTCTGCGCAGTTGCGCAAACTTAACTGCGCAAGCGCACGGCAGCGCAACACGTGTCTGCGCAGATGCGCAAGCGCACGGCTGCGCGACACATGTCTACGCAGTTGCGCAAACGCAACTGCGCAAGCGCACGGCTGCGCGACACGTGTCTGCGCAGGTGTGCAAGCGCTGTTGCGCAAGCGCTTCACTGCGTGACACGTGTCTGCGCAGTTGCGCAATCGCTGTTGCGCAAGCGCCTTACTGCGCGACACGTGTCACGCGCTGGTGAGTTGCGCAACAACAGAATGAAAATTTAAGGAAATCTTTTCTGTTCTTGTTAAAACAAGAAGATTTCTTCTGTAAAACAGGGGCCTTTGGATCAAAGATCCAACGGTGGGGAAAATTCCCCGAATCACTCAGAAAAGATCTTTTTAACAAATTTAACTGATCTTTGAGCACTATAAAAGAACCCCAGACCCCATTTCAAAGATATAGACAATTGGATATAGAGAATTGGATAAAAAAGGGAGAACTCTGGAGAATTTCTGAGAACAAAAAAAAGAAGGTAAAAACCTTTGAGATAAGAGAAAATTCTCTTAAAGAATAGATCATTGATCTAGAAAACAAGATCAGTGATCTTCAATAGATAAACAAATAAATAAAAATAATAAAAATAGTGCCTTGCACTTGCTATGAACCTCTGGTTCTCTGAAACAGAAAGAAAGAAAAGATTTATTTTCTTTTCTTTGATCTAAATTTAGATCAAGAAATTAAAAAGTGCTCTGCACTTCTTTTCCTGAATCTAAAAGATTCTTAGTGCTTTGCACAAATGCAATGCATTATTTGAAGGGCTAGGCCCAAATCAAAAAGACCTAGCAGGTCAAAATAGATTGCAAGCAGTAAAAGGGCTGGGCCCCAAATAAAATTGATGCTCTGCATCCCTATTGGGCAAAGCCCAAATAAAAGCAAAAGAAATGCAAAAGCAATGGACTTAGCCCAATCGTGGCCATAAGTCCTTAAATTAAATTGATTGACCAAAATGGCTCTCCTAAATCGATTTACGTCCGGTTCGAGGGTACATCTCCGAACTCCTTTGACATCTATCGTTGTAATTCCTCAACGACGTCAAAGAGGTGACGGGTCCCAACGACCACACACCCATATGGACTGCGGGGTCCCTAAACTCGTGGACCGAAACATCCCTAAACTAATATTGGACCGAAACGTCCTTAAACTAATATCGGACCGAAACGTCCCTAAACTAATATTGGACCGAAACGTCCTTAAACTAATATCAGACCGAAACGTCCCTAAACTAATATCAGACCGAAACGTCCCTAAACTAATATCGGACCGAAACGTCCCTAAACTAAACATGGACCGAAACGTCCCTGAACTGGCAATGGACCTCCACGTCCTTAAACTGGCGATAGACCACCACGTCCCCAAACTGGCACAATAGAGCCCGAATGCTCTTTTGCCGGATCTAAACGGTCCCGTTTAAGTCGATCTTAGCCCCAAACACGGCTAACGTATCCTTAAACATCCACATGGATTATAAAACTCCCAATCAACTCTGGTTCGAGGGTACATCTCCGAGCTCCTCTGATACATGTCGTTGTAATCCTTCAACGACGTCAGAGAGGTGACGAGTCCCGATGGCCATACATTAAATTAATCACTACGTCGAGTCGATCTTAGTCCAAAACAGGACTAATGTATCCTTGACGAACGTTTAAGTTGATCTTAGCCGCAACGTGACTAATGTATCCTTAAACTAAAACACCAAACCCAAATCTAAGTAAATACGGATTTGGACCAATCCACGTCCTACGGGCGACGGCATTACTCAGTCTCCGTATACAATCCACGGGCAACCACAAACAAAACAAACACACACGACACGAAGTGAAATTCTGGAGAAGGAGAAAGTTGTTACCGCGATGCGGTAGCGTAATTAACTGCAGGGGCTTGCGCCTGCAGGGAAGAGCGTCCCCACAATCAAAAACCCCTCACCCTGAGGGGGAATCTGACGAAGTCTGCTACATCGGCCGCATCCGTCTAAACCTCCGATACACGGTGCCATAAATCAACTTGGCATCTTCGGAGAGGTAGACGGATAAAACCAAATAGCATCTGCCCCGAATCTCAGCGTCAGGACATCGCGGTCCTGTGCGCCGCCTTTCGGAGGGGAACAGATTCTGGCACGCCCGGTGGGACCTCTTCCTCTTTCCACTCCACACTTCGTGTGTCGTCTTCGCGAACCAATCGCGGTTTGTTAAATGGTTGTCTTCGGATTTCATGTTGCTAAGATTTGGTCTTTTACCTGGTGCAGAATTCAAGATTCAATGGTCACCAACTGCACCAACTACTCGAAATGCCACTGCAACGGACACTCCACCTCACCGAGAGGTGTAACATATGGGCCCCAAGCGGCCTCTTTCCTCACTCTGCCGGTTGAACAGGTGACCCAGGCCGCCACCGGCCTGTTTTTCGGGACCATGGTCCCACCTACAAGCTTATCTATGCCGATATCCGCACCGGAAGCGAACAAGAAGTCGGTGTTCGACCGGCTCACTGCTACCACGGCCCCTGTCAACGGGCCGTCCGCTGCCAAACCGACAGCCTCCGTTTTCACCAGGCTAGGTCAGAACTATAAAGTGGTCGTCCCAAAGAGGGCAACGGCCGCTGCTTTGGAAGTCGTTAAAGCGGCTTCTCCCATCAGAGAGTCGGTCTTCACAAGATTGACGGTTCCCATTCCTCCCCCAGCTGGTCAAAAGGCATCAGTCTTCGATAGGCTGACATCGGCAGTTACCCCACGCTCAAACAGGGGGCAACAAGAAACCATCTCGATTTCCGAGCCAGCCCCAATGGCTCGTCGTGCGCGACGTCGCCATTGGCGACGAGTAAGGAAAGCAGGGGGCAACTCCCCCTCAGGGCTAACCCCACCTGCTCCAGTGGTGGAGGTCAACGCTGCTGTTCCAACTGGGAACAGCTTTGAATTGCTGAGGAAGGTGAGAAAGAACTCTCCGATTGCTACATTGAAAAGATCTCCTCCGCCTATGGAAAAAGCTCCGGAGACAAAGCAGGAACAGCCCCCTCAGCGGCTGTCGTCAAAAATTTATAAAGTTTGGCGAAAGGTTCAAGACTCCGTGATTGACCCAGACCGCTTTCGTCGCCAGAAAAAGGCAAAGGTGGAAAAGGACAAAAACCGCCCCATTAAACAGCAGGGGGCAACAAATGCTAGGATGCCCACTTCAACGGCTCCTTCAACCTCAAAGGTCCACAAAAGGAAAAGGCCAGAGAAAGCTCCCGTGACAATGACAAAGTTTAAAAGCGATGAACCTAAACGCCCCAAGTCAGGGGGCATAACAGTTCATACGGTCTATATGGCTTCTGGAAAGGAAGAAAGTCGTACTTCTACGGGTCACCGACCGCTTACCCGGTCAGTGACCAAGGCTCAGGAGCAGCAACAAAAGCTCCAGGAGATGATGACTACAATGGCTGCACTCACGGAGCCAAAAGAGAACCCTGGGACGTCCTTAGATGAACGCCAAGAGGAAGAGACCGACGCCGAGTTCCTCCGCCGAGTACTGGAAAAGAGAGACAAAGAGGCTGCTGAACAAGCAGCCAATATACAGCGTATGGGCCTCCTCTTCCAGGACATGATAGGGATGATGATACAACAAGATCCCCCGACTGAAGAACCACCGATCGTCCTTGGGGATGATAGGGGAGAGACATCAAACCCTCAGCCCGTTCTATCAACGGCTAAAGAGGATACAATCTCTAAAACTGATCTGGACGAATATATGGCCCAGCAAATAAAGGTTCATCACGCGGCCGAAGCAGCCGGCCACGTCGTAAAAACGGGGCGACCGTATCCAGGCTGGTATGACCAAATCAAATACCCGCCGGGTTATACAATTCCCAAGTTTCATGTCTACAAAGGGACCGGCAATCCCCATCAACATGTTGCCCAGTTCAGGGCGCTTTGCGGTATCACCGGCGGCGACGACAAGCTTCTGCTTCGCCAGTTTGTTGGAAGCCTATCAGATACGGCGTTCGAATGGTATTCTGAGCTCCCCAACGACTCTATTAAAACCTTTGCGGAGATGGAGCTGCTCTTCACCCAACGTTTTGCAAGTGCCAGTGAGCGTACCCCGATGACGGCGCTGATTAACGCCAGGGTAAAACCCGGCGAGACGTGGGTTCAGTACGCTATACGGTGGCGTAATCTATGGTCGAAGTGTGAACAGCGCATAGAAGAAGCCCCTGCGGTGGGAATGTTTGTTGGAACCCTTGATCCACAAGCAACCATTTCACAGTTTATGATGTTCTTCAAGCCGACTTCCTTCCAGGCTTTGATCGACAAATTAGCGCAGATGGACCAGATGGGCCATAAACCCCCTCTCCCGAAGCCGGACTCCCGAAACGATAAAGGAAAGGGAAAAGCGATCATTGTCGCTAATGCCCAAAAACAACCGAGCGACTCGAAGTCGGTTGCTCGTCCAAACAATACGCGCCCATACGTACCCCTTGAGGACAGGATGGGACGTGCTTACTCCTTCCCCCGTGATAAAACGAGGAGGCTATTCGAGCTGGCATTGCGCAACAGACTCATAAATCTGCCAGATCCAAAACGCCCGTCGCAACCAAGTGACGTCAACGAGCCTAATTACTGCCCTTATCATCGAGTGCTAGGACATCCGATCGAAGACTGTTACGTTTTCAAAAATTGGCTTGAAAACCGGTACCGCCAGGGCAAATTTGCGCTATCCGACAAATGGAAGGTGAATCCCCCGCAGCCCCACACCTCTAAAGGGACGAATACGTCGGGGGCAACATGCTCCGTCATTGAGGAAGCTCCTTGGGAGGTTGTATTATCAGCCAAAACGAGGAGAATGCTAAATGATCTTCAGACCTGTCCAGTGGTCAAGTGGAAGAACCCCTTGGAACCGCAGGTTATTGAGGGGATGTTGAAGCCACGTCCAACTCCGAGGACCGATGGTGGTAGTTCAAGCGTTCATAGTCAGCCGTCAAAATCTTCGAAAAAGAAGAAGAAGAAATCTAAGAAGCCCGTGAAGCCTGGCAATAAGCGCACGGACTTACAAAAGCAAATCGACGCACTGGATGAATACAACCAAAAGGCGCGGACTCCCATTACGCTCCAAGATTTCCTTGATCGCATCTTTCAAAAAGAAGATGAGGGAGAAAGTTCATCGGATGAATCCGAGGAATATGTGGCGAGCTGTCATATGATCTCCCATTTGACCACGAACGATGAAGGGACTTCTGGCACTAAAACGCCGGGGGCAAATACTGAGTCAAGGGTTCCGGAGCTATCAATCGAAATGATTGACGCGTTTCTTAGTGAAGCTCGATTGAAAAGTAAAGCTGATCAAGAACGCGAGACGGCTGTATTCGAAAGGGCCAAGCGCCAGCGACTTGAGGAAAGAGCTGAGATGATCCCGCTGGAGCAAAATGCCTCCACCGCTGACAAAAGCCAATTCAAGATAAAAAAGAGGTTTGCTAAGGCCATATCGATGGGCATGAAGCTACCATCCTCTGAAGGAAAAATGACTGGTGTGGTAGAAATGCACCCCTCTTATTGCTTATATCATCAGAAGGTCTCGCATCCCACTCAAGAATGCAAGGCTTTCGATAGATGGTGGCAAGGATACGTCGCTAATCAACAACGCTTTAAACGGGAAAAGCGTAAAATTCGTCGGGAGCAAAGAAACACGACCAAAGAGCTTGAAAGAACTGCCGGCAATTGTCACATGGTTAACACTACCGGGTCACAAGTGCCTACATTTGGGAGCGACTCTGATGAGGAGCTAGAACTTGCCCCTCTCTTTAAAGAGTCAACTTCGGGAAAAGAAGAGGAGCCAGTGGTTTGCGAAAATATCCGGCTGCGGAATCGGACACTGCCTGAAAAGAACCTCGGACCCTCGAATAGAAAAGATAAAGGGAAAGAAAAGGTCTCTGAAGACATCGTCTTAGATGACCAAGTTCTAGAAGAGCTAAACGCCGAAAACCCGCCGAAGAGAAGTAAGGTGGATTACAACGTTCTGGCACATCTGAGGAAACTGCCCTCTCAGCTCAGCGTCCTTGATGCCTTGTTACTATCAAAGGAGGCGAGAGACTCTTTGATTAAGGCGCTACAAGATCCGGACCAGTTCCAAGCCTTCTTAGCCGAAGAAAAGATGAAAGACGAATTAGAAGAAGTGCACACAGCCGACGTTGCTTTTGGTGATGAAGACCTTCTCCTCGGGACGTGTGAACACAATCGCCCCCTTTATGTCTCAGGATACTGTCATGACATAAAGATAGGTAAAATCTTGGTCGATAACGGATCGTCTGTCAATTTACTCAATGTGCGAGTGTTAAAGGAGATTTGCATGAGTATCCAACACCTCGCCCGAGACAAAATCACTATCTCCGGTTTCGACTCCCAATCCTCAAAGACTCTTGGATCTGTGATATTGACGTTGCGCTTCGGTTTGCTCGTCACAGACATCAAATTCCATGTTATAAACGCCAAGACGTGCTACAATGCTCTGCTCGGCCGACCATGGCTACACGAGTACAATATCATCCCTTCTACACAGCATCAGTGCATGAAGTATTCTAGGGATGGCCTCGAGTACACAGTGGCGGGAGAGTTGAATCCGTTTTCCGTAAACAAAGTTCGCAAGTATGAAGATGCCAAATACTTCTTACCGAGTTTCGAAGACACGGAAAGGTGTCACAAACCGGAGAACAAAACTAATGCCACCATCCCTGTCTTCGGCAGTGACACCGAGGAGGAGGAGGATATAATTTATTCAGGTCCATCCCAATCCACCAGGCCGGGACCATCCGTTCCTTCATTGATCTTCGGTAGTGATTCAGAGGATGAAGTTCATGCTGTATTCCCTGCTCGGCCTTCGATACGGGTTTCCGCTGATGAAGAGCGAAGTATGCAGATAACCATGGTGCCGCTTGAACATTACAAAGAACTGGATGCGCTCGACACCAACAGCGTAGAAGAATTGCAGACATTCTATATCCCTCCCGGACGAAAAGGCGAGAAGGCAATCCTATTCTACCGTTCTGAAGAAAACAAGGTGGAAAAAGAAATTTGGCATGGCGCGGATCCTACGCTCGACAGGCTTCAGCCTATCCGTCTTCCCAGATATTATACCGAAGGTTTGAAGAAACTGCTGAAACGCCAGGGGATATCCTTCACACAGACCGTTAGAAAAGCCAAATTCTATGACAAGGTCTGGAACGTTCCCGGGACTCAATGCAAACTGCCTAACGGGAGAATAGAAACAAAAGGGCTTGGGTACATCCAGTTATAGAAACGGGAGCTAGTAAACAGCTGTTATGTTATGTATGACTTCGATGAAGAGGCGGACGCTCAATGGGAGGACGCTAATCCTGAGCCAGCAAAAGTTCCTGATGCAAAACCTCCCAGTCCATCATTTGAAGACCAGATGGGCAAACTTATAAGGAATGCGGGTCAAAAAGCCCGAGATGATCACAATCGTGAAATGGCAATCTATGAGAAAGCCAAGACACAACGCCTCCTTCAACAGGCGGTGAAGGATGAAAATGCCGCTTCTTGTCAACCTGCTACAAAAAAGGTTCGACGCGAAAGCAAAAACAAGTCGAAAGGAAAGAAAGGCGCTCGACAACCACAAAGCAGAGCTAAGAAGCCACGCATCCGAGGGTCGAGCGTTATTGACCTAGCCCTCATGAAGAAAATGGGTCGAGCATACTCATTTCCTCGGAGCAAAACAAGGAAAATACTTGATCTCGCTCTAAAACATCAAATGCTTACACTGCCAGAGTCTAAACACCCTGAGCAAGCAGGCGAAGTCTCCAACCCAAATTATTGCTCTTACCATCGAGTAGTAGGGCATCCGCTTGAAGATTGCTTCACCTTTAAGAATTGGGTTGAGGACCAATATCAGCTTGGCAAATTCGCGTTGTCTGACAACTGGAGGGTAGCGCCGCCGCAAAAGCACGAACCCGAAAACACGAGGATAGAACCAACTCCGCATTAGGATTGGCAGAAAATTTGCACTTGCCACGTGGTAACAATATTAAAAGAAGAGTCCGAGGACATGAACAGCCTTCCTTGGTGCTTTGAAAACAGCAGCGATGAGGTAATCTCTGAATTTTCCCCAGCACCGAAAGAACTGGAGGATGGAATACATACCACCGCAGACAACCTCAGGAAAATCGAGTTGGGGACGGTAAATGAGCCGCGACCGACATTCGTCAGCGAGCTGCTGTCTGAAGAGAGGGTGGCTGCGTTAAAAGACGTCCTTGTGCAGCATAAAGATTGCTTCGCATGGAACTATTCCGAGATGCCGGGACTAGATCCAGAAGTTGCTGTACATAGACTAGCAATATCCCCAAACGTCAAACCAGTCAAACAGGCACCGAGAAGAATGCGACTCGAGCTTGAGATGAGCATAAATACCGAAGTCAAAAAGTTAATCGACTCTGGCTTCATTCAAGAAGTTCAGTACCCTGAATGGATCGCCAACATCGTCCCAGTGATGAAGAAAAATGGGACAGTGCGCGTATGCGTAGACTTCCGGGATCTTAATAAAGCTTGCCCGAAGGATGATTTCCCAGTGCCAGTCACTGAACTGATGATAGACAATACATCCACTCATGAGGTTTTCTCCTTCATGGACGGCTCATCATGGTATAATCAAATAAAAATGCATCCTGAAGACCAGAAGCACACAGCCTTCAGGACTCCTCTTGGTATATTTTGTTATAAAGTGATGCCTTTCGGTTTGAACAACGCCGGTGCTACTTATCAGAGGGCCATGACAAAGATCTTCGACGACCTTATACACGAAATCGTTGAATGCTATATCGACGATCTCGTGGTTAAAAGCAAATCATACGAGGAACATCTCGAGCATCTGAAGACTGTATTTCAACGCCTTCGGCAATACAACTTGAAGATGAATCCTCTTAAATGTGCGTTCGGGGTTTCCTCGGGCAAATTCCTGGGATTCGTTGTTCGACACCGAGGTATTGAAATAGATCCGTCAAAAATCAAAGCGATCACGGAAATGCCTCCGCCGAGGACTCTCAAACAGCTGCGGTCCCTCCAAGGGAAACTCGCATACATACGGCGATTTATAGCCAACCTTTCAGGAAAGTGCCGTCCTTATAGTCACCTGATGAAGAAGGGAACCCCATTCGTTTGGGATCAAAAATGCCAAGGCGCACTGGACGAGATCAAGCAATACCTGCAGAACCCGCCGGTGTTGGCTGCTCCGGTTAAGAGGAAGCCTCTCATTCTTTATACAACCGCCCTTGAAGGTTCCTTAGGCGCATTATGGGCACAAGAGAACGATCAAGGGAAAGAAAGAGCACTCTACTACTTAAGTCGAGTTCTGCTGGGGGCAGAAAGCAACTACTCTCCCATTGAAAAACACTGCCTGGCGTTGATCTTCGCAATAACAAAGCTTAGGCACTATGCGTTGGCGCACGAAGTCCGTCTTATTTCAAAAGTGGACCCTCTCAAACATCTAATGTCAAAAGCCATATTGACAGGGCGACTCGCTAAATGGGCCCTGCTCTTGATGGAATTTTCGATAACATATCAACCTCTCAGGGCAGTAAAAGGCCAGGCCATCGCCGACTTCCTTGTTGAGCATCCCATACCTGCTGATTCTCCTTTAAATTGCGATTTGCCAGACAGACATTCGTTTGACGCAATCGACAGTGGTGATACCCGTTGGGAGCTTTATTTCGATGGAGCATCTTCCATGAAAAAGCACAAACAAAGTACGCCAATGATCAAATCGGGGGTAGGACTCATCTTTGTGACTCCACAAGGAGGAATAATGCGCTTCGCCTTCTCCTTAACAGAGCCGAGAACGAATAATGAAGCTGAATATGAAGCTTTGATAGCAGGCCTCGAGATCGCCATTGATATGGGAATTGAAAGCCTCCTCATATATAGGGACTCCCAACTGGTCGTCAGTCAAGTAAACGACGATTACCAAACATGCAAACCGGAATTAGTAAAATATGGTGAAAAAGTGCAACAACTGCTAACCCAAATTCCCTCCTATACGTTGGAAAGCATACCGCGCGCGGAAAACAGCAAAGCGGACGCACTGGCCAAACTTGCTAAAGAATTGGCTGACGAGAACCTCGATGACGTTAGAATCGTGATACAAAGCCGTCGAGTGCTCTCCCCAGCAGAAATACCTCCAGAATCATATAAAGAAAAGGGAGCAACTGAGCAGGCGACCCTACAAATAAAAGATCATGAGAAGACCGAAGACTGGAGAGAAGTCTTCATAGATTACTTCAAGTTCCACCGAATACCTGAAGAAGCGTCCATAAGACATCAGCTCGTGAAACGAGCTCTGTCTTTCGCCTTCGTCAACGATACTCTATACAAGAGGTCATTCGATTCTCTGTGGCTGAGATGCCTAGGACCTGATGAAGCGAGAAGGGTCGTCCAAGAAGTTCACGACGGACTCTGCGGTTCCCATCAAGCAGGCCCTAAGATGAAGTTGAAGATAAAACGGATGGGCTACTACTGGCCCACGATGATGCGGGATTGCCTGGAATACGCGAGGCAATGTCATTCATGCCAAATTCATGGGGACTTCATCCATCAGCATCCCAATCCATTGCATCCAACAGTGGCTAGTTGGCCATTCGAAATGTGGGGAACTGACATAGTCGGCCCCATCGAACCAGCATCGTCAAAGGGACATCGTTTCATCTTGGCGACGACTGATTACTTCTCCAAATGGGCAGAGGCGGTACCGTTGAGGGAAGTGAAGACGGAGAACATCCTCCATTTCTTCAAAACGCATGTCATATACCGGTTTGGAACCCCAAGAAGGATCATCTCTGATAATGGGCCAGCCTACCGAAGTCATAAAATTAGCCGCTTCGCACAGCAGCACAATATAGACTGGAGATATTCCTCAGTCTATAATCCGTGGGCTAACGGTCTCGCCGAGGCCTTCAACAAGACCTTGACGAAAATTATAAAGATAACGGTGTCCCGAAACAAGAGGGACTGGCATGAGAGGTTGCAAGAGGCTCTTTGGGCGTATCGAACTACATTTAAAACGGCCACAAACACAACGCCATACGCGTTGGTATTTGGGACGGAAGCAGTACTCCCTCTCGAGATAGAATTACCCTCTCTACGAGTGGCAGTCCACTACGAGCTGACGGATGAAGAAAATGCTCACCTCCGGTTTGAGGAGCTTGACGCCCTTGATGAAACCCGGCTCATAGCACAGCAAAATCTGGAAGCCTATAAAGCAAAGATGACGCGCTCATATGAAAGATTGAGCCGGCCGAGGACATTCCACCAAGGCGAAATCGTGCTAGTGGTCAAAAGGCCCATGATCCCCAATCGCGCCAAGCGGGGAAAGTTTGAGCCAAACTATGAAGGACCGTACATCATTGATAAGGTCTACCAGGGTGGGGCCTATCTACTCATGGACATGCACGGTGAAAGGCCTTTCAGGCCGATAAACGGTCGCTTCCTAAAGAAATATTACGCTTAATGAGCCACAGCCTAGGTCAATGATGGATGACGACGACTATGTCCGCTCGCTATCTTCCTAAGCTCAAGCTCCATAAAGAATAGCCAACCTTCTCGACAATGGACCGAAATGTCCTTAAACTAATAGCAGACCGAAACGTCTTTAAACTAATACCGCAGCATCCTTAGGCTGACGAGATATAAAAAAAAACATATAAAAATAAAATAAAATAAACGGTATGTCCATAAGCAAAAAGGGCACGGATGAAAACCCGAAAGGGCTCCGTGAGTAAAAACAGCAGGGCTGCCGGCGAGTGTTCGTGAAAACCCGAAAGGGCGCGACCTCGTAAAAAAAAAGAGAAAAAGAAAATAAAAAAAAACACTTATAGGGTCCTCTCGACCCTGTAAGGAGAAACCACCTGCGTGAGATCCTTACGACTCATAAAGGAACAACACACTTAGGGATCCCCACGATTCCTAAGGAGAAAATACACTTGCGAGATCCTCACGACTCGTAAGGAGAACTCTCTTATGGGACCCTCACGGCTCATAGGATTTGAAAGTCTTAAGTCACAGAGACATAAACCTGTGCTTAAGCAAACCCCCACAAACTTCCAATATTGCCCTACAAGTGGCTCAGTATTGACCCTTGTATACAATCCACGGGCGCGAATAAACATTTCCCCTAACTTAGTCCCATCCGAGGCTAGGGATATGTTTGTATGGTGAACAACCCTTGTAAATACTCTCGATTTATGAGGAGGAAACCCTCCTGTAGGATCCTTACGACTTACAGAGGAACAAAACACTTAGGAACCCTCACGATTCCTAAGGAGAAAATACACCTACAAGATCCCCACGACTTGTATGGAGAAATACCTTCACGAGACCCTTACGGCTCATGAAGTCAAAAGCCTTAGCCGACAGGACCCTAACCCTGGTCGCTAAGTCTCCTTTGTTCGACAACGACAGAGGCAAATGATGATTCGCTCCTGGTAATATCCCAGTTGTAGCGGTGCTGATGCCGAAATCGGTGTCCAATTTCAGGTTTACGGCGAAAGCCAGTAGGCCGCACATGCATACGAAATAGCCGAAATGATAGAGCAACTTGCAATAAAAAAGCAGCAAGTAAAAACGTATGCATACAAAATAGCCGAAATGATTGGGCAACTCACAATAAAAAGCAGCGAGTAAAAATAAAATAAATAGCCGAAATGATTGGGCACCGCGAAAAATAGCCGAAATGATTGGGCAATCGCGACCTTCGCGATATAAAAGCTGAAATGATAGAGCATCGCGGAGATAAAACAAAAAAATTGATGATAAAACTTTGGCCCTACAGTTAAGATCACATCGATCCCTGTATACAATCCAAGGGCGTAAACAAAGAGGGAACCATACTTTCCCAACAGGCTCCGCCAGAAGATGAAGCCAAATCTCGACGGTTCAGTCCAACTCCGAAGAAACCAGTGTCTTTAGCAAATTCCTCGACTCACGGATACAAACACTCCTTGACGAGAGCCTTCTGATCCGCGTCGACCCGCAGAGTCACCAGTGCCTCCGTAGGAATCCTCGACTCGTTTCAAACCCCAAGGAAACAAATAATCCTTGGCGCTTGGGAAACAAATAATCCCAGCAAACTCCTCGACTCACGGATACAAACACTCCTTGACGAGAGCTTCCTGATCCGCGTCGACCCGCAGAGCCACCAGAGCCTCCGTAGGAATCCTCGACTCGTTTCAAACCCCAAGGAAACAAATAATCCTCGGCGCTTGGGAAACAAATAATCCCTAGCAAAATTCCTCGACTCACGGATACAAACACTCCTTGACGAGAGCCTTCTGATCCGCGTCGACCCGCAGAGCCACCAGTGCCTCCGTAGGAATCCTCGACTCGTTTCAAACCCCAAGGAAACAAATAATCCTTGGCGCTTGGGAAACAAATAATCCCAGCAAAACTCCTCGACTCACGGATACAAACACTCCTTGACGAGAGCCTTCTGATCCGCGTCGACCCGCAGAGCCACTAGTGCCTCCGTAGGAATCCTCGACTCGTTTCAAACCCCAAGGAAACAAATAATCCTTGGCGCTTGGGAAACAAATAATCCCAGCAAACTCCTCGACTCACGGATACAAACACTCCTTGACGAGAGCTTCCTGATCCGCGTCGACCCGCAGAGCCACCAGAGCCCCCGTGGGAACCCTCGACTCGTTTCAAACCCCAAGGAAACAAATAATCCTTGGCGCTTGGGAAACAAATAATCCCAGCAAATTCCTCGACTCACGGATACAAACACTCCTTGACGAGAGCCTTCTGATCCGCGTCGGCCCGCAGAGCCACCAGTGCCTCCGCAGGAACCCTCGACTCGTTTCAAACCCCAAGGAAACAAATACTCCTTGGCGCTTGGGAAACAAATAATCCCTAGCAAACTCCTCGACTCACGGATACAAACACTCCGTGATGAGAGCTTCTTAACTCATGTCGACTGTTCCGCTACAACCGCAGACAGATCCCCGATTCGTCTCAATTTGTAAGAAGAAGTCTCAGACAGCAAGGAAAGCTTGCTTTTTGAGCAATGGGGCCCTGCAAGTCAATCCAAACTAGTCTCTTACATACTATTCACGGGTCTCACTCTCCGAAGTCGAATTTCGACGAAGAGAGAAATAACCACTTACGAATCCTCTCGACTCGTAAGAAGGAAAATTCTCTTATAAGATCCTTACGACTTATAAAAGAGAAAACCACACTTAGAAATCCTCACGATTCCTAAGGAGAAAATCCACCTGTGAGATCCTCTCGATCCGTAGGGAGAAAAGTCTCTATGAGACCCTCACGGCTTATAGAGTTGAAAAGCCTTAGGCAGCAGATCTGAACCTGCGGCCTAAGCCATCGTTATTTCTTAAGAAGGTCGGGATACTCATCCTAATCATGGTTACTAAGGTGGCATATTGATAATAAAAGAAAGAAAAGACGGAGAAATGACACAAGACATTACAAAATGTGCATCTCTTATTCATAAATATTGATCGAGTACAGGATACATTGTGCCAAAGAATAAAAAAATATATACATGTACTTTACAAAGACAAATGATACAAGGAGAATTATTGGGAAGGAAGCGTCTTGCATAGATGTAGCAATCGCTCGCATATGTCCTTCCATGCTTTCTCTTGGTCAGTTACCACCGCCAGCTCTGCCTCCACTTGGGCTCGTTGCTGCAGGACCGACGCAAGCTGCTCCCTCACGACTTGATAGGCAGCCTCCCGACTTGGGATATCGCGCTCAGCTACGTCAAGCTTCCGCTTCAAGTTTAGCCCATGGGAGATGCGCTCCAAGAGACCCTCAAAGATAGTCTTCACTTGGGCAGCATTTGCCTCAACCTCAGCGCGCAGATGGGCCGTTTCGTTCGAGGTCTTTTGGCATTCCCTTAGTCTTAGAGCTGCTTCTTGCTCCAAGTGGCGGGAGTGCGAAGTGCTTTGCTCGAGCCAAGTTGTGCGTTGGGTGCTCAGGGCTAAAACTTCGGGAGAAGGGCGCGTCGACTCCAGCCGGTATAGACAGGCCTCGATCTCCCTGCAGTGATTAACCCAAGATCCGACGACGCCTTCGTTATGAAAAGTTACGAGCGCCGCCAACATTGGATTAACATCCACAGCGAAATCTACGGCAGAAGGGAGAGCATCCATGTTGAGCTCTTCGATGTACCCGCTCAGCATGCCCAAACTCATCACGGCACCCTTTGAAGACGGGCGTCTCAAGAAAGGGCCTGCCGGTAGAAGGACGCGAGACTCAAAAGGGACCGGAGCCGGAACAATAGCTGCAAAACAAAACATGGTTAAACGATGGTTCAAGAGATATTTAAGGGTTACCAAAAAAAAAAAAGGAATTTGCTATACCAGCAGCAACAGACGGCAGAGCCGGAAGGGCCGGTAGCGCGGCAGGTCTGGCATCCCCTCCTTCGATTTGTGGCACTGCAATAAAGAAAGGGAAAAGTCAGAAATCATTCAATTGCTAGAAAAAGGGGATGAACAAAGATATTGTATTGAACGTACACTCACCAGCGCCACTAGAGGGAGAAGCAAGTTCGGATGGGAAGGAGAAGTGTGGGAGCAACACTTGATATAGGTGATCAAAGAGCACTCCTGGAAAGATGCAGTGGTATGGCGTTAGTCCATGAACTACACGTTTAAAAGATTAACTTGTGAGTCGCAAATCCATACCTTCCAACATCCGCGATGGCACGAGGGAAGACGGGGAAGTGACCACCGCCAAAGCAGTAGTTGACGGTGCTCCTTCAAGCAATGGAGCGTCGGCACTGGCCGCACCTGCAGAGACAAGCTTGTTAGAAGAGATCACGAGATATATAAAAAAGAGGGAAACGATAGTAACCCGAAACTTACCCGACGAACTGCCAGCCGAGACTGAGGCAATTCCTTCCTCCATTGACATCAGGCCACCACCCGTAGCCTCGTCACCCGACTCGATAGGAACCGTTGTTGTGCTCGCAAGCCCTGGAGACGGCAAGGAACCATACGCGGGGAGGGCTATGATTGGAGTATTGCCAGATTCCAGAGAAGGAGCGGCTGGCTCGTCCTCAGGAATCGTGGCCACCTCACCCGCTACTCCTTCGGGTCCTGCGGTCACGGTTGCCTCATCCACCGTCACCGCGAGGTCTCCAGCCGCGAGCGCTTCGCCCTCTACCGCCTTCGCCTCGGTTAAAACAATCATCTCATCTACCCCCACGTCAGGAGCGGTATCAATGACCCTCTCGGTGGCGGATTCCTCGACCCCTGTTTCAGGTCCCGTGGCCCTGACGACGGTGCTCATTGTCGGCTCGGGTTCGGCAAGTGTCGTTTCCTCCATTCCCCTGTGTTCGACGGTCTCCGCCTCCCCCTCAGTCGGACTTGGCCCTGCAAGATGAAACGCATATGAGCCAATGGCTTTATAATTCTTACAACAAAGTTCTGAAAGAAATGTTACCTGAAGAGGACTTATCGTTTGCATCCCGAGCCGTGCGCGCCACCTGCCTATGAGCAGTAGACAGGGCGGCAGGGGCCTCTTCAGAAGGAGTGTCGGCCCGAGGAATAGTGCTAGGGCCCGCTCCCGCAGCCAAAGCAGCTCTGCGTGCCTTTGCTGCACGTCTCAACCGCTTCCGCTCCTCCCGAGCCGTTGAGACGGATGCCACTAGAGCTTCCCTAATTGAGGTGTCCTCGTCCGTGAATTGGGAGGCCTCTAGGTTTTTCAGGGCATCCCTCATCGTTTTGTCAAGCTGAGGTTCTTGCGGCAACTTCGACGAAGCTGGGACTTCGGTAACAGGCTCAGGAAGGATCCCCGCGTCAACTGATATAACCTCTGCAAGGAAACAAAAGAAGGTTAGGTTGACCATCAGAGAAGATGACAAACTTTCCTTATGAAAGGGAAAAGGGTGGGACATACCAATGCCTGCTGGGACACGCTTCTTCTCCTCCTCCTGGAAGGTCTTCAAAGATGCAGCAATGGCCTCTTCAGTAGAAATGCCTGTTGAGAATGAATCAAATATTAGCTAAAGATAATAATAAAAATGCAGTAAAATGACAAATAAAACATCTGATGATTACCGGACTCAGCGAGTTTGCTTAACATCGCTTCAAGCCTCGCCGATCGCTCCGAAGCTGCAATGGCGGCAGCTAAATTGGTGTCCTCAGGGTCCACCACAAAGCCCTCATTGCTGCCATACTCACATATGGCCTCGGCAGGAGAAGCCGCAGGCTTTGAGCTGAGGATCGCATCGAGGGAAAGGGCGGACTTCTTCTTTTTCTGCTGTCCACCAGCTTTAGATCCGCCCGGAGCGGATTTGCGCTTGGCAGCCACTTTAGGGCGGCGAGTCCCGATCTCTATCCCTCCGCCAGATCCTGGTGATACCACATTAACCGTCTTCGTGGGAGCACGGGGCGCCGGCGGTGCATCCACCGTAGTGGGCAATGGCAATCCACGCGGGGGACTCAACACGCGCGGTCGGTCAACTCTGGCATCTTTTATCGGGGGGATGACCTGGATCCTTGGCTGCAAGGGAGCCTTGCGATCACCGCCAGGAGGCGCAGCCTTACGGTCGACCAGCAGGCGTTTCTCCATTAAGATGATTGGGCCCATAGCATGCGCATACCAGGCTACATATGGATGGATTATTTTAGGGACACAGCTAGGCTCGCTGATGAAAAAATAGGAGCCTGTATTGAACCGGATGAAATGATGCATCGCATTCCTTACCCCCTCTGGGCCGACTGCGGGTGTTTCCAGAAAGGCTTCCAACGGGATCCCTTGATTGTAGCTCGATTGTCGGGCAAATCGATGCGGGTTATACCTCATAAAGAGAGCCGTCTCATTCTGCCTAAATACTAGGTAGCCCGGCCGAATGGAGTAAAGATGGAGGATTTCCCGAGCCTTCAGTACAGAAGCCCCACCTTTAAAGTCATCACGCAGCGACACCACTGACTTAGCGGTCTCGGAGCCTATGGTGATAACCTTATCCACAAAAGAGGTCTTCGCTCCGACTAGATGTGAACGCATGAGCAGTCCTCTAGACTCCCGCGGAGGTGCAACCACAATTGAAGCCCCGACCAACCGCATGACTCTCGGGAGTCTGTATTTCTCGAAGAGCGGAGGAGTCTTGTGGGCACCAAACACTCCTCGCACGTGCATCTCCATCCAAGAAATAAAATAGTGCATCGGGAAGTTGGCAGGCTGTACCCCAGGCTCACTAGCATCCGCCGCTACGCTAAGTCCATTGTAAAGGTAAGCCAATCCGGCGATCCCTACCGATAACTGCAAACCGGCCACCATTCGATGCGCCGGGTAAAAGACGGAGGACCGCATGAGGCGTGGGTGCATGGGAAGCGCGAAGCTGCATAGCCATAGACCCAAGAACCCTATGAAAAAAGTCTCCTCGTCCATGCCAGGAACGGCGATCTCTGAGAAAGGGACACTGGCAGTGCCGGGGAGATAAAAATCCCGCTGCTCATTTTCCGATAAAGGTCGGCGGTCCAAGCCGAAACCAAAGGGGTCAGCAAGCTGAGCAAACTTCTCGCCCTGCTCTGATAGGAACTCTGGGCGGATAAAACGAGCAATGAAATCCGCGAAACTGACGCCCCGGTCGCCCGATTCCAAATGGAGTTCCTCATAAATCTCCAACACCTTCACCAAGCCCGGGTGCTGATGCTGAATGGCACTTTCCGGAGTTAAGTCAAATACAACCTGCTTGGTGGCAAAGACGTACTCATCAGGAGGAAGCAGCTCTTCGTAGTGCTCCCCCCTCACTGGTAGACCTGAAATCTCAACAAATTCTTCCAAAGAGATGGAGACTTCCCTATCCGCTGTCAAGAAGGTGTGGGTGGGGATATTCCATTGTTCAATAAAGGCCTTTATCCACCACGTTGGAGGAGAGGGATACTCGAAAAGTGAAACGTAAACGGCCGAGTATAAACCAATCTTCGTCAGATGAGTCCTTTTCGCCGCTAAGATGTAACGGGCCCAGGGCAAATATCCAGCAAGCGGTCGCGGGATTAGTCCAATGTTATAAGCCTGTCCCCAAGGGCGTGCTTCACCCTGACAGATTCGCCTCCCCAAAATATCTATAGCCGGCGGCGGCTGCACCGGAATGGAGCCAATGGCAGGCTGGAGGAGATCGTCAGAATTCCAATTTTTAACCTCCACGGCATACTCCACCGGGGGCTTGTCCGCATAAGGGATCGTAACTGTAGGCTCAGAGGGCGAAGCGGAGCTGAAGCTGCGGCGGCCTTGGATGATTTGGCTGTACCACCTTCCCCACAGGTGAAGTCTCTTGCACTCAGGATCGTGATCTTTAATCAAGGCGAACACCACCCGGTCCACTGGTGCATGTGGGAACCCTCCTTCTGAGCGAACAAAAGGGAAAGACAAATCTTCAGACATGTTTCCTGTAGACAAAAAATAAAAAAACATAACCGTTAGTGTTCCAATGCTTCACATTTCAAAGGCCTACATCACACTACAATGCAGTGGGAAGGGAACCAAAGGGGGACCCACAAAATCAAGATGACGGCGCATCATTTGATAAGACAGTCCCATCATTGGATGAGACTGTCAGTCAGCAAAAAAGACCCCCAAGAGAATATCCTCATTGGGGGAAATCCCTAGAGACAAGGAGAAAATCTCCTCTTTTTAGAGCAAAGCTCTGTCACAGAGTGACATTTGTCATACTCTGGTCTCAAAGGAATAAAACTTCTTAAAAAGAGCCTAGCTCTGTAGTAAAAAATTATAACTCTTAAGAATTAAAATTTTTTTGAGATCTTAAAGATCCATGAAAACTTTTAAAAGTTCTCTATTTGATCCATGAGCAAGGCTCTGTTCATGGGTTAAAACCCAGGAACAAGATCTCTGTAGAATTTTGAGAGCAAGGCTCTGTTGAAGAAACCCCAAAGGGGTTTTCTTTAGATCAAAGATCTATGAGAGCAAGGCTCTGTTGAAGAAACCCCAAAGGGGTTTTTCTTTAGATCAAAGATCTACAAGAGCAAGGCTCTGTTAATTAAAATTAATTTAAATTTCTACCTAAGAGTGATTCTAAATTTCGAACTTCAAAGTTCTTGGGAAGAAGCAAGAGCAAGGCTCTAAAAGTTTTTTAAGCAAGAGCAAGGCTCTGAATCAGAATTCTTGAAAATAGTAAAGAATTTTCTAAGGACCAAAGGTCCCATTTATAGGCGCCTGCGCCCCTTCAACTGACCCCCATGATCCAATGGTCGGGATCTTGCCACCGCTGCACTCACGTGCGCGCCACGTGAGCGCAACGGTGGGGGGCATTTGTTCCCCCAATCAGAGCAAGGCTCTGTTTGAATTTTGAAAATTCAAATTTTGAAGCAACGCTTCGGTTCCCGTGCGCTGCGCACAATGCGCCACGTGTCAGAAGTTGACACGGCAGCACAACGCCCAAGGTGATACGTCCGATCAGAGCAAGGCTCTTTAAAAACATAAGTAACACTTAACTGCGCAAGCGCACGGCAGCGCGACACGTGTCTGCGCAGTTGCGCAAGCGCAACTGCGCAAGCGCACGGCTGCGCGACACGTGTCTGCGCAGTTGCGCAAGCACAACTGCGCAAGTGCACGGCTGCGCGACACGTGTCTGCGCAGGTGTGCAAGCGCTGTTGCGCAAGCGCTTCACTGCGCGACACGTGTCTGCGCAGTTGAGCAATCGCTGTTGCGCAAGCGCCTTACTGCGCGACACGTGTCACGCGCTGGTGAGTTGCGCAACAACAGAATGAAGATTTAAGGAAATCTTTTCTGTTCTTGTTAAAACAAGAAGATTTCTTCTGTAAAACAGGGGCCTTTGGATCAAAGATCCAACGGTGGGGAAAATTCCCTGAATCACTCAGAAAAGATCTTTTTAACAAATTTAACTGATCTTTGAGCACTATAAAAGAACCCCAGACCCCATTTCAAAGATATAGACAATTGGATATAGAGAATTGGATAAAAAAGGGAGAACTCTGGAGAATTTCTGAGAACAAAAAAAAGAAGGTAAAAACCTTTGAGATAAGAGAAAATTCTCTTAAAGAATAGATCATTAATCTAGAAAACAAGATCAGTGATCTTCAATAGATAAAAAAATAAATAAAAATAATAAAAATAGTGCCTTGCACTTGCTATGAACCTCTGGTTCTCTGAAACAGAAAGAAAGAAAAGATTTATTTTCTTTTCTTTGATCTAAATTTAGATCAAGAAATTAAAAAGTGCTCTGCACTTCTTTTCCTGAATCTAAAAGATTCTTGGTGCTTTGCACAAATGCAATGCATTATTTGAAGGGCTAGGCCCAAATCAAAAAGACCTAGCAGGTCAAAATAGATTGCAAGCAGTAAAAGGGCTGGGCCCCAAATAAAATTGATGCTCTGCATCCCTATTGGGCAAAGCCCAAATAAAAGCAAAAGAAATGCAAAAGCAATGGACTTAGCCCAATCGTGGCCATAAGTCCTTAAATTAAATTGATTGACCAAAATGGCTCTCCTAAATCGATTTACGTCCGGTTCGAGGGTACATCTCCGAACTCCTTTGACATCCATCGTTGTAATTCCTCAACGACGTCAAAGAGGTGACGGGTCCCAACGACCACACACCCATATGGACTGCGGGGTCCCTAAACTCGTGGACCGAAACGTCCCTAAACTAATATTGGACCGAAACGTCCTTAAACTAATATCGGACCGAAACGTCCCTAAACTAATATTGGAGGACCGAAACGTCCCTAAACTAATATCAGACCGAAACGTCCCTAAACTAAACATAGACCGAAACGTCCCTAAACTAATATCAGACCGAAACGTCCCTAAACTAAACATAGACCACCACGTCCCTAAACTGGCAATGGACCTCCACGTCCTTAAACTGGCGATAGACCACCACGTCCCTAAACTGGCACAATAGAGCCCGAATGCTCTTTTGCCGGATCTAAACGGTCCCGTTTAAGTCGATCTTAGCCCCAAACACGGCTAACGTATCCTTAAACATCCACATGGATTATAAAACTCCCAATCAACTCTGGTTCGAGGGTACATCTCCGAGCTCCTCTGATACATGTCGTTGTAATCCTTCAACGACGTCAGAGAGGTGACGAGTCCCGATGGCCATGACATTAAATTAATCACTACGTCGAGTCGATCTTAGTCCAAAACAGGACTAACGTATCCTTGACGAACGTTTAAGTTGATCTTAGCCGCAACGTGACTAATGTATCCTTAAACTAAAACACCAAACTCAAATCTAAGTAAATACGGATTTGGACCAATCCACGTCCTACGGGCGACGGCATTACTCAGTCTCCGTATACAATCCACGGGCAACCACAAACAAAACAAACACACACGACACGAAGTGAAATTCTGGAGAAGGAGAAAGTTGTTACCGCGATGCGGTAGCGTAATTAACTGCAGGGGCTTGCGCCTGCAGGGAAGAGCGTCCCCACAATCAAAAACCCCTCACCCTGAGGGGGAATCTGACGAAGTCTGCTACATCGGCCGCATCCGTCTAAACCTCCGATACACGGTGCCATAAATCAACTTGGCATCTTCGGAGAGGTAGACGGATAAAACCAAATAGCATCTGCCCCGAATCTCAGCGTCAGGACATCGCGGTCCTGTGCGCCGCCTTTCGGAGGGGAACAGGTGTGTTATCCGCACGGTGTGGACTACTTCAGTCCCATGCCTGGTGTTTTTGATTGCTCGCCTGTTAGGAATTTCCTTAGGCGAGGGGGGTCTTCCCAGCCATTGCCTTTTATGGAGAACCTCCTTAGATTTAGCAGCCGAGTTGTCAACCTTTAGCTGATTCTTAGGCTTCTCCGATTTTGGAGATGGATCAGCGTTGATGATTGAGACACGAACTTCTTTCCAGACTTTTTAGATTCTCGAAGATAATCGTAGAGGTAAGAGCACTGGCTTTTGCTCATTTGATTCCCCCACAGGTGATGGAGACTTCTTCAAGACAGCAGTAGGCGAATTTCTCCTGACCCTTCTCAGCAGCTTGAAACTATTTTCCGTCGGAACAGCCGCACTGATAGGGAAGTCGGATGTAGGTGGAGCTTGCCCAGATGGGGAGATGCCCCTTACTTGCCTTAGTCGACGCCAGTAACGCCGTCGAGAGGACCTTAAAACAGGAACTTCTTCAACTTTGGGAGTTTGATTTCCATGCCCTCTGTTTGGAGCTTGATCTTCCACGGGCGTCGGTCGCTTGAAAGCTGACTTCCTAGGGGCCGTGGGGACTTTGAGAGTCAGCCTATCAAAGGAGGACATCTTAGGAACATCTTTTGGTGCTCCGGAAACAGCAAGCGCCAGCCTCTTGAAGACTGAGTTCTTGGTTTTCACAGTCTTCTTTGATAGGCTTGAGGAACTTGGAGTCAGCCCCTTGAAGACTGAGCTTTCTGGTTTCGCAGGCTTATCGAATGAGCCTGCAGAGCTTGTGGTCAGCCTGTCAAAGATCGGATTCTTTGAAGTTTCCTCCTTTGGCGTTGCGGCACAATGGTAAGAAGGAGTAGTAGAGGAAGTTGCCCAAATTAGAGCCAGTTCCATTCTCGCATGAGCTGGGCTATTGGGATTCCGAGCAGTGGGGCTATGATCTACCTAGAAAGGATCGGCTGAGGCATGGTGGTCTTGGAGTTGCAATTGTTGCAGAAGACTGTTTGGAATCTAGATAGAAAGACGGCACCGGGTTCAGTATACCCCAAAATCCAATAGAAACCAAAAACCGTGATTTTGTTCGCTAAGACACACAACACACAAAGTGTGGGGTGGAAAGAGAAAAATGGTCCCACCGGACATGCCAGAATCTGTTTACCTGAATTTGGGGGCAGATGCATTGGTATGATCCATCCACCTCTGAAAACACTAAGTTGATTTATAGCGTCATATATCGGAGATTTGGATAGATGCAACCGATGTGGCTGACTTCAGATTCCCTTTTAGGGTGAGAGGTTTTTTGATTGTGATGACGTATTTTTCCTACAGTCGCAATCCCTTGTAGTTAATTACGTTATAGCGAACGATAACAATTTTCTACACTCCAAGTTGTTTTCTTTGTGTGTCGTGTCTTTTGGTTTATTTGGGTTTGCTCTTGGATTGTATACGGAGACTAATTTTGTCGCCGTCCGTAGGGCGCAGATTAGTCCAAATCCGTATATATATATATATATATATATATTGGGTTAAGCATTTGCTTGAGAAAGTCCACATTGGTGTCTTGGTTTACCCAGCGGGAATGAACTTAAGTTCATTCTCACATTTGTGAGGTCCATGGGTTCACACGAGAGCTTAAGCTATATCTAAGGATACGTTATTCTCATTTGATAACTAAGGTCAACTTAGATGGTTTGGGATATATTGGCGTTGCCTAAGGATACGTAGTCCCATTTGAAAACTAGATCAACCTAAGTGTATATAGGTCTTGCCTAGGGATACGTAGTCTCATTTGAGAGTTAGATCGACCTATGTGTATATAGGCTTTGCCTAGGGATACATAGTCTCATTTGAGAATTAGATCGACCTAGATGGCATGAGAATTTTGTTCTTAGCAGATCATTAGATCACACGGAAGTTTAAGTTTCAAGACTTAGCCAATTTGCTAAGCCAAGGGTTTGTTAGGTGCTCATATATACTTGGCGCCGACGCTGCTCTAGCGCACATGCGTTGCACATGGCACTGGTGCTGCCATCCTCTATTTGGCGCATGGCGCTCGGTAGGACATGATACAGGATCGGCGCTTGGTGCACGTGTATTCCACTTAGCACAGCGCAATATTGAGAGCATGAACTTTGGCGCAATCTTTAGCAGAACAACTTTGACACTAGCGTCCGTGCATTGTACGTGGCGCAGCGTTAGGGTTTTGGGAGCTTAAGCTCCATCCTCTTCAGAACAGAAAGGTTAACCTTTTAGAACTTGACTTTGAAGATTAATCTTCTGTAAAATGATCTTTTGATCATTAAAATCATCAAGATCGAATTTTTCATGATCTTGGGTCTTATTTATTGTTTATACAATCATAGTCTTGATGACTGGTATGTTTCTTGGTGGAGATTCGGATCTCATGAAGCTTAAGCTTCGATTTTATTCGATCCTGATGATCTTTCATCTTGTAGTGGAGGAATACCGAGGTTCTTCCTCCAAGATCTTAGATCTAGATATTGGATCTCCTATGAGAGTTTAACCTCTCAGCCAGGGAAGATTTCTCTTATGGATCTTTGATTTGAAAGAAGAACCTAGGATTCTTGAGAAGCTTAAGCTTCATGGATAGGCAAAAAAAGAGATTTTTCTCTATTTCTTTACCTAAGGTTTGAGGAAGATGAAGAATTTTCTTCGACAGAGGCTTAAGTCTCTTGTGCACCTTATGGGGCTTCTGTGTGTCTGGAGATTAATCTTCTAGGCTCCTATTTATAGGAGAGAAAAATGGTTGAGAAAGTTGAGAAAATCTCTCATTTAAGAGATCTCAATTAATCATATGATCAACCGGGGTGCTTAAACACCGTTGGATCTTTGATCCAAGAGATTTTCTGATTTTAACAGATTATCTTTCTATTTTAGAAAGATAAAGAAAAATATTTTCCAAAATAGAGTTTAAGCTCTGATTGAAGTATGAGCTTCACCATATAAATGCGCTTATGCCACCTACGTTGTACGAGGAGCACTTGCGCTTGTGCTTGCACCTGTGCATTGCACGTTTGGCGCTGCGCAACAGAGCTTGGCGCTGCGCAACAGAGCTTGGCGCTTTAGCCCTTGCATTGCACATGGCGCACATGCGCTTGCGCTCGTGCATTGCACGTTTGGCGCTGCACAACAAAGGTCGGCGTTTGCGTCCGTGCATTGTACGTAGCGCGCTTGTGTTTGCGCTTGTGCCTGTGTATTGCATGTTTGGTTCTACACAACAGAGGTTGGCGCTTGCGTCAGTGTATTGCACATGATGCACTTACGCTTTTATGAAATTGGCGCTCCTAAACGCCAAATTTTGGCAGGAACACCCCCTTATCATCAATCTCACCATTCAGAACTAGTTTCATCTTTTCATGTAATCTCTTGAGATTGTCATCATCCAGCAAATATTTATTAAGTTCAATCGAGTTCACCTACAAATAATAAGTAATAAATATCAATAATTGGATCTAATATATTAAAGGTAATATAAAACAAAACATAAACAATACTTATATAATCAAGAAGTAACTAATGGTTAATCTCGATGTTTGGCTTGTATATCGTAGTTGGTGGACTGTGGGGGGTGTATTACCTTCTTGGTAATAGCAATGTATAAAACGAAGTAATCGCTAGCCACATCCTGACTTTCTCCTATACTAACATCAAATTCAACTCGTTTTATTTCGATATCAATTTCGGCTTCGTCCCATAAATTGATATACTCCAAAATTACATCGTATATTAGTTTCTTCTTGGTTGGTTTCTCCTTCTCAGTTTGTCTAGGTTGAACGTTAATGGGTACATTCTAAATACTACCAAATTGTTGGATTATTCTTTCGGGGTATTGCCATTAGACAATATCGAAACAAATGAGAGAAACTCGTAACAGTCCAGAGTATTTACTGAGAAGAAAAAAGTCTTCGGATGCACCAACATACTCAATGTATGGATCCCATGTGAACTGTCATTAAAGAAACGGTTGAGAATATTTATCATTAGTCATAAAGAATTAAACAAATGTCGTTAAATTAAGTAATAAAATAGTAATTATCTGTAATTCATTCAAATTATTAAGCATACCCCAATAAAAGTTTTATGATGATGGAAAAATCAATGTGCGCATACAACCCATTGTCTTGCATGGGGTCTACTCTCCTTGATGCTGCTATCGGAGATAGACAGAATGACTGAAATCCTAATCTATGCCCAATAATAAATAAAATTTAATTCTTAGATTCGCTGCAATTATCTTCACAATAAAAGAAAATAATTATACAACTAATACGATACCTGCAAAAATATAAAGCAACCCTTTATAGCTCTCGCATTTGACAGTGCCGTTTCGTTCAATCCATTTATCAAATACGACTAAAACCCAGCCCCCCAAGCGTATGTAGAGATGAGTTTCTCGTCGCACAATAATCGAAGCCATTTTGGATGAACTAGATTCTTAGAGCGTGTAGGGAATAATGTCATGTAAATGGTGTACAAAACATAACCTTTTGTACATTGAACAATTTTCTCCTGATCGGCATTAGTCCTGAGACTACTAAAAGTCTCATACACCCACGTCATAAGTACAACACCATCTTTTCTTTTATCCTTCAGGGGATCAATTCCTAATACGTCATAAAAATGTATGAAAGAACTCATACATTATTCATAAACAATTGGAGAACTTATGACTGGAAGACCGAGAATCCATGATACGTGTTGTAGAGTAAGCGACGCCTCTCCAATGGATAAATGAAAAAGGTTCGTCTCGGCTCACCATCTCTCAACTATTGCAGATATCAATGATAGGTCATATTGTTGGTTGCTAACTTTACGATACTCACCAAAACCTCATTTATCTAATAATCGAATCTGCTGATCCGTCAGAGTCCATTGCGCAGATATGCTCGTAGATTCGGGCACAATAAGCTTTTCTCTATTTTTATCACTCCAAATAGTTTCGGAAATGTGATTTTCTTGATTATACAATACAATATTCTTCACGGGACCAAGGTTGTATTGAATATATGATGTCTGAGATACTGATGGCTGGGTATGATTGACTACATTCACTTTTGATTTATTTTCCTTCTTTTGCTACGTTTCTTGGAATTCTTCTTTACGAATATTTTTTTGGAGGAGGAGAAGTCGGTTTAGCCCTCTTTTGTGTAGCCCTCTTCGGTGTAGCCTTCTTGGGTGCATATTTGTATTTACCGGCCATTATAACTATATAATAAACATTCAAAATCCCAAATATATTAACAAAAAACCCTACATCAATAAGACCAAACCCTAAACTAATAAAGTCATTGATTTATATTATTTAATCAATCTAAAAAATATAAGAATACCCAGCAACAATCGCAATTTAAACACAGGAAGAAGAAAAAACCCAAGTTGCATCTGAAAAACCTAACAAAAATCCTCCAAAAAATAACAAACCCTATATTAATTAAAGTAATTAATTTATTTTATGAGATCGATCCATGAATCAAGTGAATCCCAGCAAGAATCGCAGTTCAAATCACATCAAGAATTGCCCAATTACGATCTCTAACACTTAAACCGTTGAAACTGTTCGGGTGGTGGCTCTTTTTATTAAAAAGGAACCGCGACTTTAAGCAGCGGTTAAATATGAATCGTTCGATTTTAACTGCTAATTAAAGAAACGGTTAAAATTAACGGTTAAGATTTGTCGCTAAATCAATTTATCCAATCATTCCCCTTTTATATATGCAATATTATAAATATATTATTGGCTAAGCCCAGGACCACTCCCAATAAAATCCAACGCCCTCTGCTCCTCTCCCATAATTCTTCCTTTGGCTCCTTTCACACCCTCTTTCCCTCCCCCTCTCCCCCCCCCCCCGCCCCCTCTTTCACACCCTCTTTCCCTCCCCCTCTCCCCCCCCCCCCCCTCTTTCACACCCTCTTTCCCTCCCCCACCCCACCCCACCCCACCCCACAACCCCCAAAAAATAATACATGCTTAAAATAAAATAAAAAACACTTGCATACAATTAGGCAATTAGGGATGTAAAGGAATCAGATACAGAGTGGATCGATACAGGCTTTACCGTATCCGTATCGTGTAATCATAAACTGATTTGAATACAAATACAGATAATTGTCTGAAATGAAAAATACTATCTATATGTGGTAAAATTCGGATTTTGGTACAGATATGAAATGAATATTGGAAAAAAATATACTTAATAAACTAAAAAATTACTATCTTTATTGTCGGATACGGATGCAGATAGCCATCGAAAATCCAAATCACTTGCCATATTTGATAAAAATGATTAGGATATAGAGTCAGCTTGAATATCCATATTTATTTACATCCCTACCTACAATTGAGTCAAATATCTCTACAATATTTGTAGCTTTATTACATATTGGCAAAATATCCCTCATATCTCATCAAAACAAGCAGTATGTATCAGCTCAACCCAAGTTCAAATCCAGTTGAGTTCATATTCAAAAAGCAAGTTAATTTTGTCGTGCAAAAAACATACATTGCTGTCCTGGAAAAAAAATGCAACCAGCAGCGGATGTGTGTTCGGATATGCAAGGTATATTCTTCATTCCTCTCATCAAAATTCAAGAGTTCTAATGCAGCGGCAAGAACATGTACCTAGGCATATGTTTAAGTAACACACGAAAAATATAATAAATCTTTGAATCTGTAAAAAAATTTAAAACAAGTAAACCCTTAACAAAGAGACCCTATTAATCTAAAGAAATAGTTATGCCTATACTTAGAGAGGTATATTAATAGAGTTATAGATACATGCATGCAAAATATATAATGGACACTGAAGGATTTGATCAGGAGAGGTATGGGAGAGAGGAAAAAAAGCTGGCGCTGTCACAAGCGGCGGGAAACCCCAAATAATTCCTGATCAGCAGCCCGCTGTTAAAATACGGGCAGCTCGGGCAGGCCCTGCCCCTGCTGCAGCATTTGCATACACTGCTGCCTGTCTCTCTCTCTCTCTCTGTCTGTCTCTCTCTCTCTCTGAGAGAGAAACCGTTGAGGCTTCGCTGTTCAGTCGCTTTCTGTCCCCATCCTCTTTCTCTCTTTGTCTGTCTCTCATAGGATGAAGAGAAATTAATCAAAATCATTTTTTTATCTTTATTTATTCTAAACTAAACCAAAATAGAAAAAGAGAAGATCATCTAATATTCAAAGAGCGGTACATTTTAATACTATTTATGGCACCTTTTTACTGCTTCAATAACTCTTTCACTTTTTTTTACTACTCTCTCTCCCTCCCTCTCTTTACGGTTATCGCAGTATATAGGGGGGGTTAATTAATAGAACTCAACAAAAGGGAAAAGTCATGGAAATTAATTATCATCTCTGCTAGCTGCCCCAAAAGAAAAGTACTTGAGATTAAACAAGTGCTAGCCCAGCTGTCTTTTGTGCTCCCCCTGCCCATCACTATTTCATTTATAAAGTCTTAATCATCATTCATGATCATCTTAATGGCACGTGCTTTTCATTATTATTATTATTTTTTCTTTTCTTTTCTTTTCTTTTTTATATTATTTAACCTAACTATATTTGTTTGTCTTCTTCTTATCTTCTCTATATATAATGCAAATACCCATGATTAGAGATCAACTCTTCTCCTTTTTTTAGAAAAATAGAAAAAAGAAGAAAAATAATCACCTCTTAAACCGTCCACATCATCTCCCTCACCTCTTAAACCCTCCATATCATCTCTCTCCTCGAAAAAAACAATCAATTGGTTATATAGAATCCTCCACATCATCAATCCCCTTTTTTTTAAAAATAAATAAATAAAACTCTAGAACCCTCCTTGTCTTCCCCCCCCCCCCCCCTCTTCTTCCTTCTCAATTTTTTTTAAACTAACACGTGAGTTAACCCCTCATCTCTCAAGCCTTTCACAGCATCTCTCTCACCTCTTAAACCCTCCACATCATCATCTCTCTCTCTCACCTTCCATAAAACAATTAATTGTTTATCTAGAATCCTCCAAACTATCAATCCCTTTTTAAAAAATAAATAAATAAATAAATAAAACTCTAGAACCCTTCAAATCTCTCTCTCTCTCCTCCTTCTCAAATTTTTTTAAACTAATGCGTGCAACGCACGTGCATAAATTCTAGTCTCTATATATAATGCAAATATCCTTGGTTAGAGCTCTACCCCTCTCCTTTTTTCTAGAAAAAATGAGAAAAATTCTTATCTTCCAAGCATTCCACATCATCTCTCTCACCACTCAAGTCCTCCAAGTCATCTCTCTTCCTCTTCTAAAAAATAATTAATTGTTCATTTAGAATCTTCCATATCACTTTTCAATTTTTTTTAAACTAACACGTGCATTGCACGTTGATAAATTCTAGTCTATAATAATAACAAAAGAAGATAATTAAACCAAGCCTCCACGTGTTAATCCATGTGGTTACTTGCATTATAAAATTAGTCTCTCTATATCTCTATATATAATGCAAATACTCTTGGTTAGAGATCCATCTTTCTTCTTTTTTCTCGAAAAATATAAAAAATGAGAAAAATTCTCACTTTTCAAGCCCTCTACATCATCTTTTTCACCTCTCAAGTCCTTCATGTCATCTCTCTCTCTCTCTCTCTTCTAAAAAAATAATTAATTGTTCATCTAGTATCTTCCATATCATCTCTCAATTTTTTTAAACTAACATATGCAACACACGTGGATAAATTCTAGTCTATAATAATAACAAAAGAAGATAATTAAACCAAGCCTCCACGTGTTATTCGATGTGGTTACTTGTATTATAAAATTAGTCATCTCTATATCTCTATATATAATCTTTATATATAATGCAAATACCTTTGCTTAGAAATCCGTCCTTCTCTTTTTTTCTTAAAAAATAGAAAAAATGAGAAAAATTCTCACCTCTCAAACCCTCCACATCATCACTCTCATCTTTCAAGCCCTCCATCTCATCCCTCCCTTTTCTTAAAAATAAATAAACAAGACTCTAGAACACTCCATATTTCTCTCTCTTCCCTTCCCAAATTTATTTAAACATCTCTCTCTTAAAAAACAATTAATTGTTTATCTAGAACCTTTCATATCATTTCTTCCAATATATATATTTGTATCTTCTATATATAATTCAAATATCTTTCTATATTTAATACATCTTCTATGTATAATGCAAATATCTTTCTATATTTAATACAAACGCCCTTTGTATAGAGGTCTACCCCTCTCCTTTTTTTCTAGAAAAAAGAATAAAGGAGAAAAATCCTACATTTTCAAGTCTCCACATCATCAAAAAGACCTTCACATAATCTAGAAATATCCACATCTCTTTCTTTTCTCCCAAAAAAATTTATTTTTTTGATTATCATGAAAGAAACCTCCACATCTGATCTGCCAAAAAAATCAATTTTTTAATTAACACAAGCAAACGCAATTAGCACAAAATCTAGTAAACAGTTTAATGTGAATTAAGAATATAGTTAAGTACATATATATTGTGTACATATACAGTAATTAAATTTTTTTTTTTTGGCATGTTGTGATTTCATGAGAATAGAAATGGGGCAGTGTACAGCAAAAGGTCTTGGAAAAAATTTATTTTTTTGATTATCATGAAAGAAACCTCCACATCTGATCTGCCAAAAAAATCAATTTTTTAATTAACACAAGCAAACGCAATTAGCACAAAATCTAGTAAACAGTTTAATGTGAATTAAGAATATAGTTAAGTACATATATATTGTGTACATATACAGTAATTAAATTTTTATTTTTGGCATGTTGTGATTTCATGAGAATAGAAATGGGGCAGTGTACAGCAAAAGGTCTGGGAAAAATAGAAGAAGCAACCTGGTTTGATGCTCAAATGGCAAGAGTGTATTCTCATAAGTTGGTTTAGGCCTTAAAGTTTTCTCAGGCTCCTCCTTTTGAAATGTTTTAGTGTGTTCTTCCCTTTTCTCTGATTTCTTTTCCCCTCTCATCTTCTTCTGCTCTTTCCATGTGTGAGGCCGTGTGTTTGGGCTGTGTCTTTTTAGCTTAATTTTTGATGTATTTTTGGTTTCCTTCTGTAATAGGTATTGTAGTCTTGTAACAGTTTTTTATCAATACATTTCATCGGAGATGTTCTATTCTTGGATCATGCTCTTCTTTTTTAAAAGAAAGAAAGAAATGGGGCAGTGTAGACTTCCTTTTTGCAAGGGGTATGGGTTGGCTCTCAGACTTTATCACTGCGTGGGAGTGATCCAAGCTCTAGCTAGCCAGGGCCAAGATTCTAGCATGATAGCTAGGTATATTAATGTTCACAACTGTAAACATGAATTAAAGCTTGTATCAATTAAGAGTTGAGAGAAAAAACTTTATATATGGTTGAAAACTTGCTACTATATGTGTATGCAACACATCTGGATCCTATCAATTAAGCTAGAGTCTCGGCAGGGTACTTAGTCTTTTTACATTTATAAAAAAAATTATTGATGTATAGATGGAGGCATGTATAATGTAGGACTAATAATGTTTCCTGCACAAAATTGTTAATTGTCTCTTTAGTCATATATTCTGTTATATTCAAATATAAGAAATATTCATGCATATATATAGATTTGTAAATGTAATTTCTTGCAGTTCACATCCCTTGGAGGTCCTCGATCTTCTCTTGACATGCATGAAAAATTATGCTCACCATTTGCTAGAATGATAATTTCAGCATATATATAACCTTCATTTCTTTCTTTCCTTTTGAATTTCAGTATGTATTATCTTTTTAATGCATGTATAAATACTCTAAAAAGACAAGAAATTTGTTGATTTCCAAAGCATGCAATCCAAAGCATATATGGTGATATATATAATGCATGTAATTCAGCATTATATAACCTTTCACATATCATCATATTTTCTAAGAAGATAATTTCAACATGGAAATAAGTATTAAAAAAAGCCTTTCTGCATGATTTTTTCTTTTTCATTTTTTAGTGTAAGCCTTTCTGCATGATTTGCATGCAATGGTTTCTGTGTTATGTATTCTTTAAAATTTTGCTCGGATTGTTATATTGATATTGGAAATAAAAAAGAAGTAAAGAAGAAGAAATTGATTGATATGGTCTTTCATGAGCGTTACTGCCAGTTTAATCGTAGTTTGGGCCAGCCCATTTACCTTGGAGAATGATACGATTAGCCCATTATAAAATTCTAATAAGCCCGTTTAAATAGCCCAATTTATACAAATGCTTAAGCATACTCAGCCCATCCCACTTTCCAAGTCCTTTTTCTCGTAGATATATCAAGTGTAGCATAGGGGTGGCGATATTACGAAACTCTTATTCGATAAATTCATATCTAAACATAGATATGGAAAAAATTAACACTATCTACATCAACTTTTAATTCCCTGCTCTTAAATTGCATCCCATCTCTCCTCCTCCGCCCGCGACTCTTCACCCGCCGCGTCGTCGCCCTCAACCTCTCCTCCTCCAATCTCACAGGCCTCATCCCTTCCCTCCCCTCCCCATCTCTTTACTCTCCCACCTCCTCCTCCTAAACCTCTCCAACAATCTCCTCTCTTTCCTCCGATCCAAGCCTCTCGCTCCGGCGTTCCTCGATCCTAGCGGATCAGCTGGCCAAAATCGGCTGCGTGTTCGAAGGCAAGATTGGCGCCGTCAAGTGCCAGTTTCTCGACGAGGACCTCGATGTCCTCATCTTGATCTGACGAGGATCTCGGCAATATGATGGAGAAGCTTGATTGCGTTGCCGACGAGCCCGTGAGGCCATGGATCTTCATGTGAGGCTACGGATCATCGTGATCTCGCTGACAACGATCATCCTGCGATCAACACGGGACAATGCGACATCGACACCATGAACGGAATCTGAATCGGGATCAAGAAGAAGGGCAGCATAAAAAGACAAAACTTAAATGTTGATATAGTTGGGGTTAGTTTTATCGATACATAAGTTTTGGTGTGGATTTATCAAATAAAGGTTTAGAAATATCGCCACCTCCTTCGTAATTTAAAATTTAATAAATGAAAAAAAATCTAAATTTACCGTGTTTATTTATTGCCTAAATAGGGCCAAATTTAGAATTTTTAATCAAAAGTGCATTGGTCATAAAAATCTCAATTTACCCTGCTCCATGATATTCTAAGGAGAATAGCAACGGTTTAGGGAACTTCCTCTTTTAGGATTTAGGAAAAGTAAGGGCTTCCAACCCCAGAAATCTTTGAAGGGGAAGTGCCAATAAATCAACGTTTTCAGGCTAAATTCGTAAGTTCTCTGGATGCGTGTGTTATGTGCTTGTGTGTGGTGTGTGTGTGTTGGTGTGTTTGCGCGTCTTGTATGCATAAATTAAAACTTACGGGCCGGTGCCAAAAAGAATTCAAAAAAACGGAAAAAAGAAAACAAAAGAAGACAAATAAAAAGAAACGTAAAGAGTAATCTTTGTTTTCAGCTTTATGAGGTTGGGTCGTTCGTCGGACAATTTGAGAAGCTAATCATGATATAAGAGTTTATCAATCAATCTATCTATATAATATATATTAACCTATATGAGAGAATATTTCCTGAAGTATTCTCATATCTAGTTTGAACTTCAAAGGAAAAATTATCATGCATCCAACCCCTATTTAATTTTCTTACTGAACTTGCTATCATAGAAAATTTTTATTGACTCGCTACTCAATATTTATCGCTATTACTCTCTATAGTCTCATCGTCCTCTTCATTAAAATCTCTTTATATTTTTCTCATTATTTAGGTTTTACTTGAAAAATATTGAAAAATTTAACAATTTTTATGTGTTATAGCATCCAAAATTTGAAAGAAGATAAATTTCCGAGTAAACGATCCCACGATTTTTTTTGTCTTGCAAAAAAATACACAAAAACCAAAAGAAAACAGAAAATTTTCTCATTTTTGAAAATTCGCTATTAATATTAGAATTTTGAAAAAAGGAATTTTGAGACTTTTGAATATTTTATGATTTTCGTACGCTATATATACCATGCAGAATATTGAAAAATAGAAGACAATAAACAAATTTACGAGTATTTTGCTATAGCACGTGAAATATAGAAAAACGGAAGAAGAAAAAGAAATATTCAGACTTTTGAAAATTCGCGATTTTTGTGTGTTGTAGCAAATAAAAAATATAGAAAAACCAAAAAAAATCACAACACTTTTAAAAATTTTGCGATTTTCGTATAAGGTGCAAAACTTTTAAAACCTAAAGAAAATTTTTAAAAATTAGAATTTTGAAAAATTTCGCATGAAAGGAAACACTTAGAAACAAATAATTTGTGGGAAATCATGAGATTTTTAAAATTTTGTTATTTTTGTGTGTTGTCGAAAGTTTCCGGCCATAGTATTAGTAACTCATAACAATCGACGACCTTTTTTTTTTTTACTTCACATATCTTTTTTTTGTCATTTTGATATTCGGAAGTACTCCAAAAAGGTAAAGAAGTAAAATATTAGAAAACAGAGAGAGAGAAAAATTAGAACCTTCTGACATTTTTGAAATTAATTGTTTTCGTGTGTACAAAAAGAATTAAAATGGAAAGAAAACAAATTCTTTTGAGATTTCTGAAAATTTTGCGAATTTTCATATGATGTATCATTGCAAAATATTGAAAAACCGACGAAAGCAATTTTTTTGAGAATTCTTTGGTTTGTAGCAAACAAAATGTCGAAAAACCAAAGAAAACTGAAAATTTTAGGAGTTTTGAAAATATTGTGATTTTCATTCTCTATGTAGTGAACAAGTATATAATAAGATCCAAATAAAAAAATCTTTTAAGAATTTTTAAAATTTCATATTTTTTGTGTGTTATATGGCATATAAAAAGTTATAAATAAAAAAAAATAAAATCATTTTGATATATGTTAATATTTAGCGATTTTTCTGTGTTATAAGGAGTTAAACATTGGAAAACTTAAGAAAATAGAAAATTTTGAAATTTTTAAAACGTCTGTGATCTTTGTGTGCTATAACAAACAAATTATTAAAAAACCGAATAAAACAGAAAATATTAAAAACTTCATAAACTTTTTATGCATAATATTGAAAACTTGAAGAAAATATAAAATTTTAGATTTTTAAAAATCATGCTACTTTTGTGTGATATAGAATTCAAAATATTGAAAATTTAAAGTAAGAAGAAAATTTTCAGATTTTGAATATATCATAATTTGGGTGTGGCAAGCAAAATTTTGAAAACCGAGAGTACATGATCTTTTAAAACTTTTGAAAATTTCGCATGCAGGATATCAAAAAGTCAAAGAAAATCGAAAGTTTATAAAATATTTGAATATTTCGCAATTTTCATGTGATATAGCGAGCAAAATATTGAAAAACCTAAGAAACAGATTTGAATTTTTTTACAATTACTTAATTTTCGTGTAGCAGTTATAGTGTTTAAAATATTATAAATTTAAAGAAAACACTATAATTTTGGGATTTGTTTAAATTTGCCATTTGTCATGTGCTATAGTATGCAAAATTAAAAAATCCAAAGAAAAGAGAAAAATTCAAGATTTTTGAAAATCTCATGATTTTCATGTGCATGAAAAATATTGAAACATCAGAGAAAAGAAAAAATATTTTATATTTGAAAATTTCATGATTTTCCATAGTAAACAAAGTAGTAGTAAATCGGTTTAAACAAAAATTTCGAGATTTTTAAAATTTCGCCATATTCGTGTAAAATGTTGAAAATTTGAAGAAATTATTTTTGGGGATTTTTATGTATTTTGCAATTTTCCACTAGTAAAATAGGAGGTTGCCCCTACGGATGGAAATATCCGTAGGGGCAGATTTTACTTGGCCCTACGGATTAATCCGTAGGGCTAAAAGGTTGCCTCTACGGGCACAGACGTCCAAGAATAAAAATATTAATTCTTAATTTGGTGTTTGCCCCTACGGAGCCGCAAACAAAGGACCTACGGGTATATCCGTAGGGGCAAGTAAATATCTATTTAACAAAACCCCAGATCGATCGCCTACGCTCACTTCCTCTCTCTCTCAATCGCGCGCGAGAAAAAACCCCAAATCGGCACGCCGTCGTTGCCACCGTCGCCTCCGTCGTCGCCACCATCGTCGCCACCGCCTGTTTCGTCGCCACCGTCGTCGCCACCGCCGGTTTCGTCGCCAAATCGCCACCGTCGTCGCTCCAGCCAACCAGCAGCCGTTCAGGTATAAATCCCGAGGTAAATTAAAGCATTTTTGGATTATTTTGGGCTTAGGGTTCATGGCTGGGTCTGGTTGCGCGCGCGAGAGTTGGGGTTGGGCAGGGGTCGCGGTGGCGATCGGGGTCGGGGTCGGGGTCGGGGTAGGGTTAGGGTTGGGGTTCGGCTGCTGCTGGGGTGGGGCTGGGGTTAGGGTTACGGTGGGGCTGGGATTAAGGTTACGGTAGTGGGGCTGGGGTTAGGGTTACGGTAGGGCTGGTTGAATGGCTCTTCTGATTAGTTGACAAATACAATGTTAATCATAATTTACTCGACACAGATGGTAGAAAATCAGAAAAAGATCAAGAAAAAAATAATCGATTTTGATTTTAACATGCAGGGTGTTGATGCAAGATGTAATATCTAGTAGCAGATGCTAGGTATATAGACTAAAGAATAGTTGTAAATGAACCGCTAGCAAGAAAATCCTATAATTATACACATCGCTTGACGCATGAAGCCTGAAGCTCTTTCTTTTGGGGGATAAAACTAGTTATATTCCTGCATTGCCTAGAAATAGCAGTGAGTTGGTTAAAACTTTTCAAACACAACCCCCCACCCCCAAAAAAAAAAAGAAAGAAAGAAAGGGCAAGGAAAAAAAAAGAATAGCAACAAGCAATACAAGCTAGCAACCGTAAATAACTGCTGAGATTATGTCTACCTTGGCAATTTGAACAATGATGGTCTTGTCTGGATTGTTAAGATCCACTTTATGGGGGTGAGGAACACATTTTGCAACTGTATTTATGATTTTCATTCTGTCAAGTGTTGAAATAAAAATCAACACTTGACAATCAATCCAAGATGCTCAATAACTTGCTTCAAAACCATAATCTAATCTTGATGATGCTCAATATTAGCGATTTCCATGATCACGACATGTGGCAGATGACGTGTCTCATAACGCTTTATGATATCAGTATCCTATATTTGTAGTTTTAATTGTTGATTGTTATAGATGTACACCATTGCAATAATAGTTTTTGGTTGATGAATGCTATTGCAATGTAGGATGATCAGTTCTATCAATCTTGATCTCAATGGTTTAAAATCATGTTACACATACAACACGAATGCACAACAAACGCATAATTAGAGAGCGACTCGAGATATTCAGGTTAAAACCAATATATGATACTCGATAATAATATGAAACCTTCATATTCCCATCGATACCCATATATGAAACTAAAAGCGCCACTTAGTCCCCATCTATCGGTTAACATACGTGCGATGCTCGTCGTGACCTAGAACTATACGAAGGTTGTTAAATATCGGACAGTATAGCTCGATACTAACAACCGTCGTATAGTCTACGCGACGAGAAAATTCAATCGTATGGTAACCCATAGATTTGTCCCGTGTGGACAAGTTAAGAATGTATAAAGCAAACGTCTTCATTCACTTGTGTTTTCATCCGTTTCGAGATATTTCGTCGGTATCTTTCCGCTGGTTCTCCGTGTACAAAGATAGATTAGATGTTCATTTCAACGTTGTTTCACAGCTTTGAAATGATTATCTATTCTATTACAGTGTACTCGGAGAACAGCGGGGAGGTGCTGCCGAAATTTACTCGAAACGGTTGAAAGCACAAGTGATGGGCGTTCGCTCTATACATTCTTAATGGGATAGAAGCCTACCCCCGACAGCCGGAACACATACATACAAACGCATAATTAGAGAGCGATTCGAGATGTTCGGGTTAAAACCAATATATGATACTCGATGATAATATGAAACATTCATATTCCCATCGATACCCATATATGAAACTAAAAGCGCCACTTAGTCCCCGTCTATCGGTTAACATACGTGCGATGCTCGTCGTGACCTAGAACTATACGAAGGTTGTTAAATATCGGACAGTATAGCTCGATACTAACAACCGTCGTATAGTCTACGCGACGAGAAAATTCAATCGTATGGTAACCCATAGATTTGTCCCGTGTGGACAAGTTAAGAATGTATAAAGCAAACGCCTTCATTCACTTGTGTTTTCATCCGTTTCGAGATATTTCGTCGGTATCTTTCCGCTGGTTCTCCGTGTACAAAGATAGATTAGATGTTCATTTCAACGTTGTTTCACAGCTTTGAAATGATTATCTATTCTATTACAGTGTACTCGGAGAACAGCGGGGAGGTGCTGCCGAAATTTACTCGAAACGGTTGAAAGCACAAGTGATGGGCGTTCGCTCTATACATTCTTAATGGGATAGAAGCCTACCCCTGACAGCCGGAACACATACATACAAACGCATAATCAGAGAGCGATTCGAGATGTTCGGGTTAAAACCAATATATGATAATATGAAACCTTCATATTCCCATCGATACCCATATATGAAACTAAAAGCGCCACTTAGTCCCCGTCTATCGGTTAACATAACGTGCGATAATTTATTCTTTTCAACGACAAACGCACACACAAAGCATATACACGGATTTTCTCCTTTGTCAGTAACTATCCCGTTCTTATATTTCTCAATATAGTCAGCATAACCTACAATTTATATGTTATTCAGTCTAACATGGCCTATGAGTACGTCAGAGTTAAGGACTGGATGTATGTGGATTGGAAACAACGTATGCAACCTAAGTTTGTCGCAGGAGTTGCTGCTTTCCTTGAATTTGCACGAGCACATAATAAGATCATAATAGAGAAGATTCTCTGTCCGTGCGATAGATGTGGCAATAAGTACTGGCAGAAGGTAGAATTGGCAGAGCTTCATATTGTAAAACATGGGTTTACTAGACTTTATTCAACTTGGAAATATCACGGGGAAGGAGAAGAATGCAGTACTGCGGTAGAAGAAGAAGGAGAACACGATAATGCGGCAGGAGAAGAAGAAGAATTCGGTAATACGGCAGGATACGGAAATTTATTTCCATCAGAAGAAATGGAGGATATGGTAGAGGCTACCCTAGGTGAATCTATTCGTACCGAAGATGACATTCTTTCCGGTCAAGGACCGCGTGCGGATAAATATGAAAATTTCATGAATGATGCTAGGAAACCAATTTATGAGAATTCGAAGTATTCCACCCTCTCATGGTTCGTCCAACTTTTCCAAATTAAGTGCCTAAATGGATGGAGCAACAAGTCATTCACAATGCTTCTTTCGTTCTTGAAAGATTCTATGCTTCCGGGAAATAATGTGCCCGAAAGCTGGTACGAAGCCCAGAAAATGATGTCTGATTTGGGTCTAAAGTGCGAGAAGATTCAAGCATGTCCTAAAAATTGCGTGTTGTACCGGAAAGAGAATTCAGATTTGAAAGAGTGTCCAACATGCGGAGAGGCCAGGTATAAGCCGAAAGATTCTGATAAGAAGCCTGATATACCTGTGAAGATAGCACGATATTTTCCCATAACACAGAGGCTACAGAGGCTATTCAGGTGCAGAAAACAGCCGAGGCAATGATTTGGCATCACCGTGCTCCTCCAAGCGAAAATGGAAAAATGAGCCATCCAAGAGATTCACCGGCATGGAAGGATTTCGATAGGAGGCACGCAATATTCAGTAGCGATCCTCGCAATGTCCGGCTCGGACTGGCTGCCGATGGCTTCTGCCCATTCAACTATATGGCTGGAAGTCACAGTACATGGCCCGTTGTAATGATAATTTATAATCTGTCGCCTTGGTTGGCTATGGACCAATCATACTTTATGATGCCTCTTCTTATCGATGGACCAAACTCACCAGGGAACAATATCGACGTCTATCTCCGACCTCTGATCGAGGAGCTGAAAACTTTGTTCATTGATAGTGTAGAGACATATGATTCAAACACAAATACAACCTTCATACTGCGTGCGGCTTTAATGTGACCAATTAATGACTTTCCTGCGTATGGAATGCTATTAGGTTGGTCCGTACATGGTCACAAAGCATGTCCTCATTGCCATGAACACACAACATCAAAATTTTTGAATTTTAGCAGGAATGTTTGTTATTGCGGCCATCAACGTTTTCTGCCTCCAGACCACCCCTATAGGTTAGACACGGTTCACTTTGATGGTCATCAGGAGCTTCTTGGGCTTCCATCCCCATTGTCCGGAGAGGACGTGATTGCTAAATGGGATGGTTACAATAACGTGACCTTCGGGATGGATCCGACGAGACAGGTCAAACCACAATATTGGAACAAGTTAAGCATTTTCTTCGAGCTTCCGTACTGGTCTACAAATTCAGTGCGTCATTGTCTGGATCATATATAGTCAATACTTTTAATGATTGTCTAATGCGTCCACGAACCGTTTATCTAGATTTGATGACGATGTCGGGAGCAGCGAGGGGCGGCAGGAGCTCCAGCCGCGGCAGAGGCAGAGGCAGAGGCAGAGCGGTTCTGCCGCCCGGAGAGCTCCGTAGGGAGCTTCAGAGGGCCGGTCTTGCACCCAGATCGGAGACCCCTTCGGATGCCTCCTTCCGTGTGGATTTTGCCACACCTCCAGGTATACTGCACGCATATCCATTTTCAATGTAATATTACAGATATTCATGCATGTTTATGTCAAAATTACTTATATTGTCAATGTTTGATTGTCTAGTTGTTGGTGATGCGTCCACATCTGGGACAGAGGCCACCCCCGCTCCTCTAGGTATGTTTATATATCATATAGTGTATGTATATTGATTTAGAATGCTATATCATAAATATACACATTCCTTTTGCTCTTACTTAGCAATTTTTATTATTGTCTAGCTGTAGGTGGTGATACCACCGCACCTGCGGGTATGTTTATATGTCCTATAGTGCATGCATATTGATTTAGAACGTTATATTATTGATCTACACATTCTTTTTGCAATTACTTATATAATCTATTTTTAATTGTCTAATTATAGGTGGTGCGTCCACACCTTCCACAGGGGCCACTCCTGCCGCTTCCATACCCTCCGCATCGTCTGCAGGTTAGTATGAATAAATTTAAAATATTTATTTATTTTACATATGCTCTATAGAATAAATATGAACTTCATGGAAATTTAGCGTCGATATTTATTTTATAGTTGGAGGGGATGCGTCCGGGTCCGGGACCCCGGTTGTTCCTCACCGGAGGAACTATCGTCCCGCTCGTGCTGCTGCTCGGGCCGAGGCTCGTGCGCTAGTCACCGGAGGTATATATCACACTTGAATTTTTGTTTAACCTTGATTTCTTAATACAACTTTGTCTTATTATTGATTGTCTTGATATTTCGTGCAGACGCAGGGCCTCTCCATCCCCAGAGGGGGACTCGAGGCCCGAATCAGTCCCATAGGCTAAGGCCTGATAGAGCTAGGGGGGAGGCAGCATTCCCCCTATTTTTTACCCTTGACTATCGCTATACCGGTCCTCATGCCGAGAGATTCGGCCGGTATTTGGGGGACGAGAGCCGGATCGTGAAGAACTATCCACTTCACGTTGAGTGGGGCGAGCAGCACCAGCGCTCATTCGCCCTCTTCTTTGATCAGGCTCGGGTATGTATTAATATATATTTTCATTTGATCTATCCAATATATTTATTATTAACACTTGCAATCTAATAACAATGTTTTTTTTTTGTATTTTCAGTTGGATTACGATTTTCAGCCTGTAGCCGACCCTGATCACCCGGGGAGGATGCTCGACCTTCATGCTCTGTACAATGGCCTGATGAAGAACATGCAGGCCAAGATCCGATACAACAGGAATGAGCTGAAGGCCGACTGCTACTCCCTGTGGATAGCGACCCCCGAGGTAGAGAGAGCGGCCCTCCTATCTACTCTGGCGTTTGCGAGAGTCGACGTAGAGACATGGCCTCTATTGTGCGCTTATTTCGACTCCGAACGCAAACAAGTATGTATTTTAAATTTAATTCATTATTTATGATATAATTTATTTCTTTGTGTTTCTTAATTAGAAAACTAAATGTTAATGCGTTGTGCAGAAACAGGCCGCTCAGAATACGGAGAACAGGAAGTCGGCGAAGAGGGGTCGCCCCACTTACACAGGTGGCTCGAGGAACATTACTCGAGCCATGGAGTTATCGGTAAATTAAGAGTTATTCTCTAATATTCTGCAATATTAAGAGTTATTCTCTAATATTTCTAATATTAAGAGTTACTTTCTAATATTGCAGACATCTCGGACCGTGGCGTCAGGTGGTACACCGAGCGTGCTGTCCGCATATCTTGCCGTCTACGGCACCTCGACAGATCCCGCCACGGGCGAGCTTCGATGTCCCGACGTCGCTACCCAGGAGTACTGCGTAAGTGTTAATATTTTTTCTACCCAAATTTGAAATTTTAGTTTTCGAAGGTTCAAGTTTAAATTTTATACTTATACTTTACTGCTTAATGTGGGTGTAGGAGCGGGTGGTTGAGCAGGCCCAGGCCTCGGGGATCGATTTTACCGGACAGAACGATCCGAGGCTGTTGACCCCAGTTCTGGACGCCGCACACAGAGGGCACCACGGAGGTTGGGAGAGAGGCCGGGGATTGGGCCCTAGCAGGGCCCATATGAGGTTGGACTCCACCCCGGCGGTTACTTCCTCCGTCTCCAGTGACCGGCATGTCCATCAGGAACTGGATAGCTTGAGGGCCACCGTTCAGGAGTTGAAGGAGATGCTGGTATGTATACTACTTTATAGTAAAATATCATTTCATATTATATACATATCAACATATCCATAATTAGTACGTAGCTTGAGCTTATTTGGTTTTAGACTTAAGTTTGATTAATCATACATACATATGTAATTAAAATAAACAACGCTTTTCCAAACTAGATATCCAAACAGGGTTTCGAAATAACTTAATAATGAAACGAATTCGAATAATACACAGTTCTTACACGCTTCTTACACACGTTATGTCCAGACGCGACAGGGTAGATCGGCCGAGCCTCCACATGCATCTCCTTCGGCTGCGGCTCCGCATGCCACTACATCGGCCGCGGTTCCGCAGACAGCTCCTGTAGCTCCACCGCCCACTCAGACTCCCGCAGCCGCGGCTCCGCAAGCGACTACCTCGACGGCGGCTGTGCAGACCACATCGCCAGCTCCACATGCCGCTCAGACTCCCTTATATGTAGCATTGCAGAGTGTATTGACCGAGGAGCAGGCGCCCGTTATTCTAACGTTATTCAGAGGTGGAGCTGGACCGAACTAGGGTAGCTTTTTGGTTCTTATTTTTTGAAACATGTATTTATATCACATTGTACTACATTTAGAAACGATATTGATATTGGTTTGTATTTATATCATATTCAGTTTTTGGGTTTCTTTTGTATATTATATATATGCGTGAGATGTGATTATGAATACTGCAATATATGATTTGATTGATGTATATAGTATTGTGCACAGGACGGGAAAAAATCTAGCAGCCCATTTTTAAAAAAAAAATACAGACAATATATACCAACGGATTAAGCCGTAGGTATATATGTTGCCCCTACGGGCATATCCGTAGGGGCAAACTATCAGCAAAACCTGATATTTTCCCACCTGATCTCAGTGCAGGGTGTTGGGAGTGCCCCTACGAATATGTCCGTAGGGGCCACTGTTTATCCCCTACGGATTTATCCGTAGGGGCAAAATATCAGGTTTCCTGATATTTTCCCCCCTGATCTCAGTGCAGGGTGTTGGGAGTGCCCCTACGGACATATCCGTAGGGGCCACTTTCTATCCCCTACGGAGTTATCCGTAGGGGTAGAACAAGGACCTACGGATTTATCCGTAGGTATATACAATATATTCAAAAAAAAAAATACATATATGATTTGATTACCCCTACGGAGTACTCCGTAGGGGCGATAACACCTACAGATATATCCGTAGGGGCAAGAATTTGCCCGTAGGGGCAAGTTCAGGGCCTCAACTTGCATCGTGGCCTTTGCACCTACGGGGTCTTTTTTCGCCCCTACGCACATATCCGTAGGGGCAGTGGGTTGCCCCTACCGTTAAATCCGTAGGGACAACCCTTATTTGTAGTAGTGTTCGTGTGCTATAAAAGGAAAATATTGAAGAATTGACGAATTTTTTCTTGAGATTTTTAAAAATTTCGCGTTTTCTTATGCTATAGCAAGAAAAATATCGATGTATTTACAAGTTAATTCTTTATATATTTTACATATATGAAGTTTATAAATATGAGATATTATAGGTTACAAATCATATAACAATAAATTTTAAAATTAAAATGATATTTATTGACTCTGCACTTTATATCCGTGCATTGCGCTGCCTCCCTTGATAATTATAAATGGTGGATTCACCTTTTTATCATTGATGAAGGATTAGATCCTATTCGAGTACTTTCTTTCTTTTTTCCAAGTAAAGAAATTTTAATGCCTACTTGATATATAGAGCGGGTCTTCTCTACTCTTTCTTTCTTGTTGTTGTTCTTATATACTCCTTTGTATTATGTTTATTCAAATTTTACCGCAACAGAAAACTTTCAATCACCTCCAAAGTCACACACTAGGTTGCTTCTCCAATATGAGAAGTCGTAAGTACAGGGTTGTTCACGGGTTGATTCCGGAAGAAAATAAAAAATACATCACTTCAACTATAATTTAGGTCGAACAGAGAAAACGGAATTGTAAGTACCACCGCCATTATTACATGTTAAGATATATGAATTAAAATAGTCCCGCATCGGAAAAAAATATAAGAAGTACATAGGTATAAGATATAAAATGGGCTAAATATCAACAAGGCTTGAGTTTTATTGTTGGAACTCACTTATATCAAAAACCGTGTACACCCACAGATAAATTATATAGTCGCCAGCACTTAAGGGAGAGTGTTTAAGATATGTGAATTAAAGTAATCACAGGCTTGTCCCATCTTATATCTTATACCCACGTACCTCTTATAGTTTTTCCAATGCGAGACAATTTTAATTCACACATCTCAACACTCCCACTCATGTGCAACGATCAATTTTTTTGTTTGGTGTGGTTGTCACGTGAATTGCACAACACGTGTAGAGCCAGTTCTCTCAAAGACACTTTTTTTTGTGCTTGTAGATTATTTCTCTTAGAGATATTGTTGAGGTCTCGATCGATCGATCTGGGTTCTGATACCATTTTAAAGTTATATATATATGAGAATAATGGAGGAAAGAGGCCATAGGAAGGAATTTCCTCCTATGGCGTCGAGAAAATACGCCCCCATCGTGTTTTCCGACGATCGGGATTGATCATCTTCATCGTTATCATCTAAGATGTGGGTGCGCCAAATTTCATGTGATTCTACAACTTTTTCACCGTTGATTTAGCAATATAAAAAGTTCTATTGTCGGTAAACCGTTAATTTTGAACCCACTAATTCAATGGTGAAAAAGTTGTAGAATCACATGAAATTTGGCGTACCCATATCTTAGATGATAACGATGAACATTATGGATTCCGATCGTCGGAAAACACGACGGAGGGCATATTTTTTCGACGCCATAGGAGGAAATTCTCTCATATGGCATCTTTTCTCCATTATTCTCTCTCTCTCTCTCTCTCTCTATATATATATATATATATATATATATATATATATATATATATAAGAATGAGGGGATGATTATATATATTATCTATGAGTGTACACGAGCTTTTGATATAAATGAGTTACAACAATAAGACTTAAGCCTTGTTGAGTTTTGTCCTATCTTATATCTTATACTCATGTACCTCTCATAATTTTTCCAATACGAGACTATTTTAATCCACACATCTCAACGCTATACTTCATTCCATCATCTGTATCATTAGCCGCACTCGCTCTCTCATACTCAGACGCAAACCTATCCATAGCATGCCTTCGCAAACAAACTGGCACCAAAACTCCATCCTTTAAAGGTATATAAAAACTTGCCAGACCGGGTATAGCACGTGCCGGACCACAGTATACTACTTTCCCCCACCCGGAGTCCACCTCCTCAAACCCGTCCCGCCTCACATCCGAAATCGCCACGCTCAATGGCCCCAACTTTAGAGGCGGCCTCCAATTCACCACCAAAAAGTCTGCCACCGATCTCAAGTACTCTTCGGTCACGCTCGATTTAGTCGTCCTAACCAGCTTCACCGTGTAGCTTATTGGGTTAGTGTGAAAGTATGTCTTAGCATCTCTACTAGATTTCAATGAGTATCAAGTACGCAATTTTAAAAAATCTAGAGGGCTAAGTATACTAAACAAGAATCGAACTAGAGAATTAGGATTTCAAAATTAAACAAAATATGTTCTAAACTAAGTGAAGAGAAACTACAACCTTTGTAGTCTAATCCTTCACTTTAAATGCTCCGATTAGTAGTCCTAGAACTCTTCTTCGACTCCATTTGAAGGATGGAACAAGCTTGCTTGAAGTCTTCGTCGTCGAAAATGATCCACCTTGAGGCAACTCATACTTAAGCTCACACTTTACTAATCAAGATATTAGTGAAGAGAACAACTTATACTAATTTGCTGAAGTGTAGGTTGATAAAGTAGGAATTTTGCTCACTAAAAATCTTTCTTTCTTTTTCTTTTTCTCAACCTAGAAAAAAAAGGAAGGAGATGAAGATGATGAACCTTGGAAATGAGTGAGTGAACCTTGAGGATAAGATGAGCTTGGAAATATGATGAATATGTGTGAATCAAACAAAGAAAAGAGGATGAGTCATAACTTCTCAATACTTCTCAAAATAACCATAGAACAATGACTCATTCTACTTTTCTTTAATTCATATATATAAATCATTATCTTCTCATCTTTACCTTTAATATGATTCTCACGCATCCATGTTTAATGTATCATCAACCATGATATATATATATATATATATATATATATATATATATATATATATATCAAATTATTAAATCAACACTTGATTCAATAATCCGGTTATATCATATATAACCCGGCTAATATCAAATATATAAATATATATGTATATCAAATCATTGAATCAACACTTGATTCAATAATCCGGTTATATCATATATAACCCGGTTAATATCAGATATAGATATATATCAAATCATTGAATCAACACTTGATTCAATAATCCGGTTATATCAAATATATATCAAATCATTGAATCAACACTTGATTCAATAATCCGGTTATATCATATATAACCCGGTTATATCAAATATATATATATATATATCAAATTATTGAATCAACACTTGATTCGATAATTCGGTTATATCAAAAATGTTAAATTAGAATAAGATATCATGTACTCGTATTTAATCAAGCTCCCGCACATATCTCCATATATGCCCTACTTCATTTCGCTTAAGTTAAGAAAGCTCTATGTGGGACTCTAAAGACTCGTCAATACGCCAGCAGTAATTAATGAACATATCAGATATCCACAAGCCGTCAGCGGTATTAGCTGGACGTAACGGCTACCCACGTATTGAACGAATAGAAAATCAACAAGCAAACTTGTCCAAACTTCCGTAGAGCCTATAAATAACACTTACCGTACAGTTCGGTCTCTTACTTTAATATGTCGCATATCAAGTCTGGGGGGGAATCGTCAGACCCCAATAACTCGATAAGCCATGCCGATGTGTGGCCTATAACCTTTCGAGAAACTACTGATAACACTTATCAGTAAATCTCATCAGCCCTGACCAGAGACTTGGCTGTTATAACCAATCGAGTATAGCAAAATATCAACTCCTAATACCGGGAGAGACGAAACCCCTCATATCGCTCACTGCCTCCGTGTGACTCGGGACTGTACCCAAAAACCATATGTTTGCACGACTCATTTGAGCCGTGGTAGGGAGGAAATCAAAACACAGTGGGAACCATACAAAATACTATGACGATCTCAGGTCTACAGACTAACTCGTACAAGTGTCACCAGAGAACTGCTATCTGACGATAGGTATGGTACCATCTAAGAGTTCTCGGCGAGTCTTGTTCGGTGTACTCATTCTCCAATGAGCACATGTGCACAATCTTTGATGTCAAACACTAATAGTTATGGAATCAACCATCGCCCCATACAGGGTCAAGAAACGTACACGCTAGTCTACTCTAGAATATCGATACCATGTCTCGATACTCTCTCGACTAGGAATTGTTAAGAATGTGCTTGTGGACTACACAAGCCCCACTAGTATGATCTGCATCATAGTCCTGGTAGTCAAGCCAACATCCTAAGGGCTTTATCAACATGTATCAACGAGTCAGTAAACTAAAATAAGTGCACGTGTTAAGATAAAGAGCAACTAGATAGCATACTATCATGTCGAGCAAGAAACTCCTCTATACATATATGTCCAAATATCCACTATAATATACAATAATGGTTTATAGGGCATACATATTCCTAATATAGTGCACATAAGGTCGGCCCTTGATATTGCGGTTGGTATTGTGATGGTGTTGCCATAGAAACTATGGGGCAGTACTGGTAGGTCAAACTTGTTGCGTGTGCTCACGAAGCATAAGATTTGCGTTTCTTCGCCTGGTTTTGGTCCTGTTAGGTGTTATGTTTAGCATAATGCATATTGTAAGTTCAGAATTCAAATAGCTTAAGATTTTGGGTAAAATGATTTTTAGTAGGTTCAGATTACCGAAACTTTAAAGTTTTGATAAGAAATATTAGAGGATAGCTATCTAACACAGTGATATGCTTAGTTGGTTGAATGCCTTTCTACATGATGAGACCTAGGCTTCAGTTCAAGTGGACTTTCTTTTATATCCACATCAGTCAAGATTTGAAATTTAGAGTACTTTGACCTATAGCCGAAAATCATTTTATTCAAAAGCTTAAAGCTCAATCAAAGTATTTAGCGCCGAAACACAGTGATTATTTCAAATGTGGTTGAATTGTTGCGGAGATGGCGAGGTATTTACTTCTTAAGTGATGAGATTTGTTTGGAGTCAACGGTAGAAGGATCTTTGAACCATTTTGTCATCGGCGATGTTTGAGTCGGTAGCGGCATGATGAATATCGTATTCGCAGGGCACAAATGTTGGATTGGGATGGTTCCGGGCGTCTAAGAGAGTTCTCTATTCCATATAGGTAGCACCGTGGGGGGCTGAAACCCACGTGCCATTTCGCCGACGGCGTCCACGAATTGGACTCGACCGGGTGCATCACACATGGTGTGGTTGAGACGGAGGGCGACGATGAAGCCACCGCAGCTCAGACGGGTCACCTGCATATTATTCACAGATGGTTGGTATCGAGATATTATTTATTTGAACAGAGTAAAACATCAACTTGAAAGTTGTAGCATTTTGATGAAAAGGATTTAAACTTGATCCGCAATCAATCCCAGGCCCAAGCATTGAAGCCGAAACCCATCTATTCCCAAAACCCAAATCGTGGGCTCTATTGTTTTCTAGAACACGTCCGAGTGTTCGTGAATGTTCTCGTTTGGTCGGTTTTAGGCTGAAATTTTCTGGATTTTGAGGTCTAGAATTCTTCTAGAATGAGTCTAGAAGTGATCCTAGAGTTTCTAGATGGGTTCAAGAGATTCTCCAAAAATACCGAAAGGGTTATTTGTGATAGGCATCAAGCAAGATAAAAACAATTGTGAGATTCAGTGAGCTAGTGTGAGAGACTGAGAGCTCTTGTAAAATTTTGTGCAATACTCAAATTCTCTTGTAAAATGGCTTTCTTTTCAATAGTGTAAAGTTATCTTGCGCCAATAAAATTCTTCTATTAGTTCTTCCTTATTTGCTATATTCTCATCCAAAACTGGTGTTTCCGCTAACATATAATAAGGTATGGCATATCGGGTTTATCCGACACGATTTTGATTTATAAGGCTAGGCTGGATTCATGCTGCCCTATTCCATATTAGATAGAAGGGTTAACTGGACAAGAACCTCTGGCTGGTTGATTATCAAATGGCGTTTATGGCCCCCTCAAATGATTTATTAACGCAAACAACCCCTCAAGCCCTTGGCATAACCTTTAATAAACTCTAAACAACTCAAATAATGCTGTAATTATGTTCTAGATTTTGTTCGTATAGTTTAGAACATAATTTATGTGTTTTTGAGGAATCTGATAAATGAACAAAGGTAATATTCGTCATAATTAATAAATCAGTTTGTGATATCAAATCGGTTGAGAGGGTGTTTATGACAATAAAGGGTATAGCTGTACATGTTATCTGCATGTTAGAATTCCTCACATCGACATAAAATTTTAATTTAGCTGTGTGTGACGGAACGTAAAATGAAAGCAGTTCTCACTCAATTGAAACACAAAGTTGGAACCCCCCACCCCCCCACCCCCCACACACACACTCGTGCCTACAATTTCCCACAATTACGACACCTACGGCCACCAATTGCAAATGTAACATTATTGTCACCACTTTCATGCGTAACTATTTTACTTCTCATATATAAATTGGAAAACATCAGATTCTTTAGAAAATCAAAAATCGAGAACATATCATATTATAGATAAATTTAGATTGATTTTAAGATGTTCATCATCATCATCATCTCGATCATCATGACCTGAATCAAGAGCAAAGGGCAGTGAAGCACACCACCAGTTCCTTGGACATCAAAGAGAAGCTCATCAAGGCATGGGAATGGGGGCTGCAGCTCTTCCCCGAAATCGACAAGCTCAACATCAGCATCCGCCTCTATGAACAAAACCCCCTCTCATGTGCACTCTACCATTAGTTTTCTCTCTGCCTGCCCACAAACGGATAATAAAACAACAGCGCTTTCACGAGCGCGTCCCTTGTAACCGTAACCGGGTCTTGCCCTTTCTTCGATTCTTCATCACTCTTGCGGTAAATTTGGACGGCTGGGATTTGGAAACGGAGGCTTTCTTGGTCATCGATGTCGGAGAGTCTCTTGAACTCGTATGGTATCAGCACTGGCTCACGCCTTCGGACCGCGAATCTTAGAGATTTGGCCATGATATATTAGAATGATTAGGTTTTGAGAAGCTAATTTAATTTGTTGTATATGCTGTGAGATCGTGTGAGGACTAGAGGTTGAAAGGCGCATGGATTTACAGGGGACTTAAGTTGTGGGAATATTTGTTGAAATTATGGAGTTTACTTCAGGTGGACGTCCCCAGTACAATAAGGCAGACGTTTAGACGTATATGAGAAATATGTCAGAAACACAGAGATCCGACAGAAGGTCGGCTCTCCAGACGTCTGCAGAAGTCACGAAGCCCAATCCAGAGCGTAGTCTGATGTCTGGTCAGGTGTGATTCAGATGTCTGCCCTTAGAAGATGAAAATCTACAAAGTATAGATATACGTTTGTCTAAATGTGGGTCAGAAGTCAGTCGTCGGCAGATCTGGATGAATCTATGTTTGGTAAAATAAGATTTATCTCCTATTTTCTATAGGATTAGGGTTTGCCTATATTAGGGGATCTCTCATACGTATTCTTAACAGACAAAAAAAAGAGACCATTGTATTAAGAGGGTGACGGTTAGGATTTGTGAGATCTAGAGAGATTTGTGATAAATCTCCTAAGATTGCTCAATGTAGTTGATTCATCAATTATAATAGACATTGCAGATTTCGCTCTGCCAGGGAGGGACTAACTATATGGTGGGTGTACATCGTTAACAAATCTCTCGTTTATTTGATTTTTATTTACTTATTCCTGCATCGTTATTAATTTGTCTTTTCGTTGTTAATTGTGCGATTGGTTGTTGACTGCGTGATTTGGTTTGTCGCGAGCATTGTTCCGTGCATCGGCTTCTCCATCCCTAACAACTGGTATCATAGCGTGGTTTAAGAGAACCCGGGGTTCTTCAATTCTACGATTTAGGTCAACGGTGGGTAACGATACATACGGTCTCTTCAATTCTACGACCTAGGGTTCTTTAATTCTACGATCTGGACGAATCTATGTTTTTATATCATCGTTTTGAAGGTGTTAGTTCAGATCAAAGGAGGAGTTGAGTTTGTTGCGATTTAGTCGAAAGATGGCAGAGAACAAAATAAAGATCGAAAAATCCAATGGTCACAACTATGGTTGGTAGCACATGCTGATGAAGGACTACCTGTACCAAAAGGACATGTATCTTTCATTGCTAGGAGAAATGCCTGAAAAGATGACCGTTGAGACATAGAATCTTTTGGATAGGAAAGCTCTGGCGACGATCAGATTGTCGTTGAATCCGCAGGTGGCCTTTAACATCTCAAAAGAGAAGACAATCATGGCGCTAATGACGACGTTAGCAAATTTGTATGAGAAACATTCAACATCAAATAAGATATACTTGATGAAGAAGTTTTTCAACATGAAGATGGAAAAAAGTGGTGCAGTGACAGAACACTTGAACGAATTCAACAGCCATGAGTGGGGGTTCGGAAACTTTTGCACTTTCGGCGGAGGTGTTGGATATAGTGCCCTCTAAGTCAATTATTGGATCGCAGGTACGTGATTGCAATGATTGAGCGAGGACCTATACCGATAAAACAGTCTTACTCGAGATGATAGTTTCCTATCTGGTTTGTCTTTATCATCATGTAAATGTTGATAGAGCCCTTAGGATCGTGCTTGACTACCAACAGTATGATGGCGATCATATATGTGGGAGTTGGGGTCTATAAGCACATCTTTAAAGTGTCCCTAGTCGTGGGAGTTTCGAGACAGGGCATCGATACTCCAAAGTAGACTAGTGTATACATTCGAGACCCCGATGTTGGATATAGTGCCCTCAAAGTCAATTATTGGATCGCAGGTACGTGATTGCAATGATTGAGGCATGACCTATACCGATATGACAGTCTTGCTCGAGATGATAGTATGCTGTCTGGTTTGTTTTTATCATAGTTTACATGTTTTAGTTCGCTATTGCATGTTGATAGAGCCTATACGATTCTTGCTTGACTGCCAGCGGTATTATGGCGATCATATACGTGGGAGCTGGAGTCTATTAGCACATCCTTAAAGTGTCCCTAGTCGTGGGAGTTTCGAGACAGGGCATCGATACTCCAGAGTAGACTAGTGTATACAGTCGAGACCCCGACGAGGGGCGGTGGCCGGTCTCATAAGCCATTGGTGTCAGTTGGTTCACCTAAAATGTATACAGGTGCTCATTAGGTTATGAGTACACCGGACAGGACTCGTCGGGAACATACTAGTTGGTATTATACATATCGTCAGATAGCAGTTCCCTGGTGACATGTGTACAGGTTAGTTTGTCGACCTAAGATCGTCATTTGTCTCGTGTGAGTTCCCACTGTGCTTTGATTCCTACCCTACCACGCTCAAAGGAGACGTGCAAACAGGTATTTTTTGGGTACAGTCCCGAGCCACATGGAGGCAGTGAGCGGATCGTCGGGGATTCGTCTCTCCCGGTATTGGGGGTTGATGTCGCACAGTGCACGGGTGGCCATCACTAGAAATTCTCGGCTGAGGTAGTGGAGAATTACTGATTTGGATCAGTAGTTTCTCAGGTGGTGATGGGCTTCATACCGATACGAATTATCACGTTATTAGGGGTCTGACTTTATCCACCCCCCTAGACTCGATATGCGATACTCTTTAGACGAACGGACCGGACTGTATGTATATTGTCACTGTTAGGCTCAGTAGGGTTTATGGATGAGTTCGCTCATCAGCTTCCCTTCTAATCAATACATAAGCAACCGTTACGTACAGCTCGTACCTCTGACGTGCTAGTGGTTATACACAGTGCCAGTGTGTTGATGAGTCATTAGAGTCCCCCACTGACAGTTTCCCAAGTTCGGGCAAAACGTTGTAGAGGCCGTATGGTTTTATGGCAGGGTTCGGAAAATGCACGTGCGTTTACGCACGTGTCATATTTCGGACAGATAATACTGGTAGGCTTTGGTTTAAGCCGAATCCGAATATTATACTGTGTAGATATAATATTTTTGTCTCAGTTGCATTTGTATTCGGTCGTAATACAAATGCGGATATGTTTATACTGATACGGGGTTATCCTGAAATTCGTTTCAGGATCACTTTTGGAGTTTGCCAGTTTCCAGTTTTCTATCGGCCGTATTTAACATTCGGTTAAATGCGGATTTATCTTTTCTTCATGAGAGTGAGTCATGAGTGTGGAAGGTTCTTGAATGGTGACTAGGTTAGTGATTCATAGTTAGCATTTAATGAGAGTTAATGTTTGTGGTGACTAGGTTTAAGAGTCACCATTTTGCATTAAATGTATTTTGTGACCCATTCATTTATATTAGTGCTAATGGTCACTCTCCTAGCTCCTACACTCACCTCCCTTGCTCTATATATGGCCGGCCCCTCCCCTCCTCTTCTCACACTCTCACTTGTTGTTTGTAAAAAGATTATGATAGTATTTTGGTTCATGGAAATTAGATAGCCTCATTTCTTATTTTCACCCGATCCAAAAGGCAACTTCATTAACCGTTCGTCCATAGCCTTGGACGAAGTGAGACAAAGTGTTCTACTCATTCTCTACATCACCTTGGTCGTCTCTTTTAGCAAACTTGACGACCGAGTTGCCTCGGTTCAGAGGCGGGAGCCCGTTTAAAGATCCGTCGACGTGGTGTCACCTGGACGAGAAGACTGGAGATTCAGGAGATCGGAGCAGCCGCAACAAAGCGTGTGATGATGGTTGAAGACTGAAGGACTCGGATCGTTCGGTATAACATTTCTACCCACTTTGTAGTTTGTTAGTTTAGCTTTAATGGCAGATCCGGGTTATAGTACGCGATAGCGCCAGTTGTAAAAGTTTTTGTTCCGCATTTGGCGTCTGTTAGACGGCCAAGGCACTACCGTGGACTTACAGTGGTATCAGAGCCTCACCATTAAGCCTCACTAACTTGTGCTAACGCGTTTAAAATATCGATCGAACGGATTTTCGAAAACCGCAAATTCCAAGTTCTGAGTTTCTGTTAATTTTAAATGATGTCTAAAAATTATTTTACATATCACAGAAAACTAAGCAGGCTTTTCTAAGAATTCTGGGAAAATTTGGGCACGTGATCCCACATGACCACCGCGGATCCGCGGTCAAACCTTGGGTTTGACCGCGGAACCGCGGCGACTTTGTGGGAACAGTGATCCAATTTTTTCCATAGAGCTTTACATGGAAAATTGTGATTTCTGGAATATTTTTTTTGGGCCCATATTTTATTACTGTACGGCAGATGTTCGTGGGGCCCACTTGGGGATATTTTGTCGATCGAAATTTAAACGTGTTAGTTTACAGTACTTACTTTATATCTCCGACCGTGAATGTCATTCGAGCGGTAAACCGCGTCTAATTGCTATAGTTCTTTTAGACGGGTTTGCGAACGTGACATTCGCGTTGATGTTCTGTGTTGTGCTGTGATGTTGCGGATAGGTCGTGGTGGATAGCAGGGTGCAATGACAGTACTGTTTGGATTTATTTGTACATTTGATATTGCGGGGCGAGCGTCCAACATGTGGATTGCCGTCACTGTCTGTTTGTATAATATTCTTTTTGGGACACGACCGGGCTGAGGTCGATGTACCCGTTGTATATATTTTCTTTTCTGTACTACGATTACCCCGCGACGGAGTGCACGGATAGCCGGGTTATGGAGGGCAACGGGTCCGTATCTCATGGCATTGAGAGGCAGAGGGGCCTCACTCTAGAATTGGCAGACTGTTCGCCGCACTCGTAGGGGGTACAGTTTGACCCAAGGAGGGGTGCTCAATTTACCGGATTCCGTGAAGTGCCGGGTGTTCCATTCACTATGCTGTGGGGGACTACCTCGCTTCAGGTTTTGGCGGGTAACTTGCCGCACCCGTAGGGGTCTAGGTTTCATTGCACAGGCTATCCATAAGACCAGGGGAACGTCGGGTTTCAGTAGCGGCTCTGTGAAACCCGGGGATCCCAGATTATCTGTATTGTTCTGTGATACTTATTACTTTTTTGTAATGTTGCATATTATCATGCCTGGAGCGATTATTGTATATTGGTATATATACTATTAGATGTTGTATATGTTTTACACCCGCGCTAGTCCAGTCCCCGCTTTGTCGTTAGTTAAGTAACCTAATGGGTAATGATGGGACCCAGTGACGAATGCGGATGGCATATACGTACATTTTATTTTTTGTTCTTTTCTGGTGTGGTTAATTGATGGGATTGCGTTGATTCTTATCAATGCAAGGATAAAATAAACCTATATTTGATGTTGTTGGAACCAATTTAAAAAGTGTTATTACAAAGACGTTTCCTTTTGTTATGCATAGTGATATTCAGTTAGAATATCCCGCACCTCATTCGACGAGGCAAGGGCTGATATCCCTTCACCGGGAGAGACCCTTTGGGCAGAAGTTTGCGTCAGGATAATAACTTCAATATAGTCGATTACAAGTTGCTTTGCATCGCGGTATTCAGTTAGAATATCCTGCACCTTATTCCACGAGGAAAGAGCCGAGATCCCTTCACCGGGAGTGACCTCTTTAGCAAAAGGTTTTCGCCACTATATTTATAAAAAGCTATCAGGTTCCTTCAACGAGATCAAATTCATTACGTTAAAAGTTTTTCACCAAAAACCAGTCGTAGCCCTCCGTCATTTCTTATGGATGGTCAATAGTATTCAAGCTATGTTTGTTGACCTTCGTCAAGGCATAGTGCTTGGTAGTTGCTGGGGTATTCATTTGTTGCATAGATAGATGTGTTGGTTTGGGACAGTCGTATAGCCTTGTTGACCTTCGTCAAGGGCTTGTACGGGTGGGTTCAAATTAACCTGGACAATGACGGGTAGAACTTGACATGTGACTTATGATTTGTTGACCTTCGTCAAGGTCATAAGAGCATGGGGTAAAAATCACATCGGGAGTTTCAAATATAAAATGAAACTTGCCAGGCATGCGCATACCTTCTGGAGTGTGATAACTTGAGTGGCTTCTATCAAGTTATCATGCGACGAGAGTTGGATCCCGATTCCCACTGATGAGTTGGTTTACTCTTCGGGTGATCCCGACTAATTCTTCTTTCAGGTTTGGAGGAGAATTTGAGATTACGGTGGGAGGTTTCCTGATTAGATAAAGTGATAACCATTCTGATCTAGGATAGAGTGCACGCAGAGTGTTTCTTTTCTCTCTGTCTCTCTTTGGCAGCGACGTTTGACCGACCCTAGACTATGACTCGGTGACCAAGTTGACCGAACCTTCTTAACATACTGGCTTTTGGATTGTCCTAGTTGCATAAGTCATTGCCGCTCCTTCTTTTACCCTTTATATTTCTCAGAACACCCCGTATTATTACGGACATCCACTTCCATTAGATAGATCCATCGTATGGTTATATACGAACTCGAAGGGACTTCTTCGAGGATGGATCCAGGTTCAGGAGAAATTGAATTGGTTTATTCAGTTGTCTTTTATTATCACCTTCTCTCAGGTTGCGAGGGCTGCTTAGTGTAAGTGCACGGCGGCGCCCCGGCCGTCGAACCGACGCCGGAAACGCGGAAACGAAAAAACTTTTCAAACCAGAAAAACCGGCACCACTGCGCACTTTTAACCCGGATCGGGCCATTAACCTAGCTACTAGCAAACTAAAAGATGGGTAGAGAAGTATACTAAGCGATCCGTGTCCTTCGGTCTTCGTCTCCACTCCGATCTCCCGCGGAATCTCCGTCCGTCACGTCCTCGTCGGAAAGGGGACCACGTAGCCAATTTCTTTTACGGGTTCCCACCTCTTGACCGAGGCAACTCGGACGCGAAGTTGGCTAGCCGACGCGTCCAAGGTTTGCTGTAGATGAAGTGTAGAGTCTATGTCTCTTTTGGGGTTTAGTTGCTTTTGGATGATGGAGGAATCAAAGAACTTTGGAGAGGGGTTTAAGATTTTGGAGCAAGCAAAATAGATGAGATGAATAATTTTCTCATAAAAAAAATGAACCTCTCCCCCATTGTGGCCGGCCCCTCTAAGGAATCAAGAGGAAGAAAAAGAATATCTCAATGTGTAGATAAATGAGGAAATTATCTCACCTCAAGGTCAAATCCAAAGTCAAAAACAAATCCTTTCACATTAATGCAAAAGAAGAGATAAGAAAGGAATCTCATGATGCTAAAACCCATCATAAAGCCACATATGCAAGAGGCCCCCTACACAATAAGTTATTTGCAAACTGCAAATAACTCCCTCTACCAGAAAGTCCGGCCGCGAAGGAACAAAGGAAAACCGGCCGGAACGGAATACAAACTGGCAACTTCAGAAAACTGATCCCGTAATAAATTACAGGAAAACCCCGCGACCGCATATACATGCCCGCATTTGTATTCCCACTGAACACAAATGCAAAGAGACAAAACTACACTGTCTAATACTAGGATCCCGCTTAAGCCAAAGCCGGCTAGTAAAATCCGTCCAATCACGATCCGTGCAATACCGCACTTATCTGATCGAACCCTGCCATATCTCCATACGGCCTCTACAGCGTTTCGCCCGAAACCTGAGTAATTGTGTGTGGTGGACTCTAAAGACTCGTCAATACTATGGCTGTGGATTTAACCACTAGCACGTCAGAGGTATTAGCCATACGTGACGGGCCACCAGCTATTGACCAAAAGGGACGTCGATGAGCGAACTCATCCTGACACCCTACTGAGCATGTCAGTGACAATATCCGTACAGTCCGGTCCGTTCGTCTATGAGCATCGCATGGCGGGTCTAGGGGGTTGGTAAAAGTCAGACCCCTTATAGCGGTACAAGTCGTGTCGGAGTGTAGCCCAGAACACCCTGAGATACTACTGGAATGCCTACCAGCAAATCTCCTGCCTTGGCCAAGGACTTTTCATGTACTGGCTCTCCTAGACACAGGGCGACCTCACCCCCAATACTGGGAGAGACGAATCCCTGCAGATCCGCTCACTGCCTCCATGTGGCTCGGGACTGTACCTAACTAAAACCTGTTTGCACGTCTCCTTTGAGCGTGGTAGGGTAGTAATCAAAGAACAGTGGGAACTCACACGAGACAAATGACGATCTCAGGTCGATGAATTAACCTGTACACATGTCACCAGGGAACTGCTATCTGAAAACAGGTATAATACCAACTAGCAGGTTCCCGGCGAGTCCTGTCCGGTGTACTCATAACCCAATGAGCACCTGTATACATCTTAGGTAAACCAACTGACACCAGTGGCTTGTGAGACCAGCCACCGCCCCTCGTCGGGGTCTCGACTGTATACACTAGTCTACTTTGGAGAATCGATGCCCTGTCTCGAAACTCCCACGACTAGGGACCTTTTAAGGATGTGCTTATAGACCCCAGCTCCCACGTATATGATCGCCCTCATACTGCTGGTAGTCAAGCAAGAATTCTAGGGGCTCTATCAACGTGTAATAGCGACTCGTAAGGTCACCTAAAGTAATACACGATGATAAAGATAAACCAGATAGCATACTATCATCTCGAGTAAGACTGTCCTACTGGGACAGGTCCTCCCTCAATCATTGCAATCACGTGCCTGTGATCCAATAATTGACTCTGAGGGCACTATCTCCAACAATCTCCCACTTGCACTCAAGGCTAATTATTGCGATGTCGCATACTCACAGCCCGTGTGATACCGAACACCCAACTCCTCTACTAGTCAGTCTCACAAAGCTCGTTTGCGAAACTATTGCGTTCGAGGAATAGCCTCAGTGAGTGGATCCGTTGTGATGTTTCTTTCTATGTCTCTCTTTATCTCAAGTTCGCGGAGAAAGCCATCTCCCGAAATGAGCAATACCTGTCTTAGAATATGTCTGGATGTCTGATGGGACCTAGCTCATAAATGAACTCCAAATCCAAACTTCTTAGACTGTATCGTCAACTGAACTTAATCAGTATCCTGCGCCGTCCTTCCCTCAGTATCCACCTGGACGACCTGTCCAGATACTGCCCTTTGTCGGAGGGAAAACTATAACTCTGACAGTCACTCTGTCATCCAGGTCACCTTGGAAGCCTGAAATGATAACTGTCTCCGAAAGGAGAATGCTGTTATCATATCCCTAGAACATCCACTTATGTTCTAAAACTGCTTCCAATTGTTTCTCCAGGATTGGATCAATATCAACTTACTGCATCTACTGCAAAAACAACATCTGGTGTGGTACTTGACATCTCATGATTGATTCAATTGCCTAAGCAAGTGATCTGTCAATCATGTACATCTCTCTCCCCTTTAGTCTGTAAGACACCTTTAGAGAGGGTGACTCCATTGCCTGCAGGTACACCACCATGCGAGGAGTCGTCCATTCTAAATACTCTCAGAATGCTGTCTAAATACCCTGATTGGGAAACCACCCAAATCTAGATCTAAAACCATAGATCTAGTAACCAGAATGTACGATATAAGATCCAATTCCTATGTGGAGAAACTACTGTGTGACAACTAAAGTATAACCGATCGTAGTATAGGAATATCACTTCCTACTCTGTGTATGTTATCCGAATACCAGGACATCTCACCCTACTACCTTCTTAACTGATCCATCCCCTATTTTGATGAAGTCAAACTTATGACTGTCACTTCAGAAATAGATGATCTATTTCCGCTATATCTGCTTTAGTCTATAAATAGACATAAGCCACTTGTCCACCATGCTTCCGCTGCTCCCACTGACTACGACAACCCTCTGGCAGAGTCATATACTAGTGCACTTCTAAAGCTAGTTTAGAACGACGCTATACTCATCCTCCTGCCGGGTCTCACAGTTTGGAACAACAGCAATGGTAAGTCTGGGTAAATAAGAACCTCCCTGCCACCGTCCTTGAGCATACCGAAGTACCTCTCGGGTGCCTGAGGTTACCCACTTTATCTGTGGAGTGGTCAACGGAATGTCAAACCAGATTGAATCTTTAGATTCTTATCAAATCTTCAGTAATCGTTTGCGGTTCTGGAATCACTTCCAGTTCTACCATACTCCCACTACTGTTTTCTGAAAAAATCCTTTTTTAATAAAACTGTGGCGAGTCTAGAACAATATCACTATTGATCTTCCAGATGGTAGAAAATCAACCATCGTCATAGCCCGGGTCAACCCACAAACAGCCATTACAGAAACGTGCCTTGAGTTATCCGGGGTCTGGTTTTAAGCATAAGCCGGACAACTCCCCGTATCTTAACAATGTCAAGATATGAACCGTTCTATATCCAATACAGAAACAGAGGCACTGATTTAATTGAACCAGATTCAAATCATGCAGCTGTCTCCAGTGCATGTTAAGTAAATGGAAGGAGGCCGATCAGCGTTACTCAACTTAGGAATGCTTCCAATTATGAGTAACCTGAAAGAGAAGCAAGTTCTCTTAATCATTACTATCAACTGAATACCAGTAACAAGTATCTACATCTTCGATCACCTTGAAGAATCCCGATATTTGCAATACCTGGTTCTCTACTTTACTCTTATACCTATAACTTTTCAAAATTCGGACCCTGTGTTTCTATGAAACACCTGTCTAAAAACTAGAGAAGTCATAAGTAAACCGAATATAGTACGAGAACCAACCCCTCTGTCCTAATGGACACTGGACAATATACATTACTCTGTATAAGTCCCCTGAGTGTAGTGACTCATTCACTGTGTGTTGTAGGTTGAAAACTGTACTATGGTTATGAAGAATTACACCGCTGTTCAATGCTCCTTACCTAACCATCCACTGATATAGGTAAATGTCATCGACATAATTTCAAAAAGTATATCTCACTCTATAAAAATAGACGTACAGATATATCAATTTGAAATTGGTGCATAACAACGGATATTCAAAACCAAATATTTGCCGTCCGGCAAACAACCCAGGTGAGTTCCTCAAATATCACCAATTATAACGAATCCCGATATAATGAGGATGATCACCTAATTCCCAATAATTTACTCCCACTCATCATCTGTAAAACCATAAAGATGTGAGAATCATACCTGGTAAATACATACCCTGGAGCAAGTGTCTAATTGGGAAATCAGTTTTCTCTTAACAGTACACAGTGAAACTGAAATATTGAAATGTTTCGATGGGGTATCCTGGTATTCCTAGTAATGCCTCTTCCATTATCCAGATTCACAACTTTAACCGTATAATTCTTTGCCATCTCTTCAAATCCCTTTATATGTCTTTAGTCATTACCTTCTGTACACTCCTTTAGGCCAAATGGTTTTCTTCCTTCCCTACCGTTCGGCACCAGCCTATGGTTTGGGAGAAGACTATCCAAAAAGCATAACGGGTGTACTGTCCTAATCCTAGGAGCACTCGCAATGCGAGAGAAGGTGAAGATAAAAGTCAACCGAATAAACCTTATTCCTATTTCTCCTGAACCAGGATCCATCCCCGAACTGGAACAAGTTCCTTTCGAGTTCGTATATAACCATACGATGGATTATCCAATAAACTGTGGATCTTCGTAGTGATACGGAGTGTCCTGGAGAAATACAAAGGTGATTTAGGATTGGCGAAGAAATATTTGGTTTGGTCGTGAATATCAGTCGCAATTTACTTTGCTCTCTTACTAATCCCTTTCTTTGTCTTAACTTAATACCTTCTGCACACCATCGTTATGCTAATTGGTTTTCTTCATTCCCCACCATTCGGCACCAGCCTAAGGTTTGGAAGAAGACTATCCAATTTGCGTAATAGGTGTACTATCTCCTAAACCAAGGAGTACTCGCAACCTGAGAGAAGGTAAAAGGAAAAGACAACTGAATAGTCCTATTCGTTTTCTCCAGAACCGGAAACCATCCTCGAATTCCTTCGAGTTCGTATATAACCATACGATAGTTTTGTCCAATGGAAGTGGACGTTCGTAGTAATACGGGATGTCCTGGAGAAAAGGGTAAAAGTAGGAGTGGCAATGAGGTCTGCAACTCTGACAATCCAAAAGCCAGTGTTAAGAAGGTTAGGTCAACTTGGTCACTAAGTCATAGTCTAGGGTCGGGTCAATGGTCGCTGCCAAGGAGAGAGAGAAAAGAAACACTCAGCGTGCACTCTAACCTAGATCAGAATGGTTATCACTTTATCTAATCAGGAAACCTCCCACTGTAACGTCAAATTCTTTCCCAAACCTGAAAGAAGAATTAGCCGGGATCACCCGAGGAGTAAACCAACTCATCAGTGGGAATCGGGATCCAACTATCATCGCATGATAACGTGACGGAATCCGCTCACGTTATCACACTCCAGAAGGTATGCGCATATCTGGCAAGTTTCAGTTTCTTTAGAAACTCCCGATGTGGATTTTTGCCCCATGCTCTTATGACCTTGACGAAGGCCAACATATCATAAGTCACATGTCAAGTTCTACCCGTCATTATCCAGGTTAATTTGAACCCACCCGTACATACTCTTGACGAAGGCCAAAATAGTAGTACGACTGTCCCAAACCAACGCATCTATCTATGCTGCAGAAAAGTAACAAATAGCTACCATACACTATGCCTTGACGAAGGCCAACAAACATAGCATGAATACTACGTGCTACCCGTCTGAAACGACGGAGGGCTACGAATGGTTTCTGGCGAAAACCATTAACGTAATGAACTTGATATCGTTGAACGAACTGATAACTTTATAAAAATATAGTGACGAAAACCTTTGCTAAAGAGGTTACTCCGGGATAAGGGATCTCGGCTCTTTCCCCGTGGAATGAGGTGCAGGATATTCCAACTGAATATCACGATGCAAAGCAAATGTAATCGGCTATAGTGAAGTTATTGCCTTGACGCAAACTTCTGTCCAGGGGGTCACTCCCGGTGAAGGGATCTCGACCCTTGCCTCGTCGACTGAGGAGCTGGATATTCATAACCGAATACCACTGTGCAAAACAAAAGAGAACGCCCTTGTAATAACAGCTTTTTGAAAAATGTTCCAACAACATCAGAATAGGTTTGTTTATCTTGCATTGCTCCGAATCAACACAGTCCCATCAATTGATCACACCACAAAAGAACGAAAATGATGATGTACGTATATGCCATCCGCATTCGCCACTGGGTCCCGTCATCACCCGTTAGGTTATTTAACTAACGACAGAGCGGGGACTGGACTAGCGCGGATGCAAAACATATACAACATCTACTAGTATATATATAATATATAATTTTTACTCAAGGCATGATAAAATGCAACATTACAGAAATGCAACCAGCATCACAGAACAATACAGATATCTGGGATCCCCGGGTTTCACAGAGCCGCTACTGAAATCCGACGTTCCCCTGGTTATGTGGATAGCCTGTGCAATGAAAACCTAGACCCCTACGGGCGCGGCAAGTTACCCACCAAAACCTGAAGCGAGGCAGCCCCCTTCAGCAACGTGAATGGACCACCCAGCACTTCACGGAATCCGGTAACTTGGGCACCCCTCCTGGGTCAACCTATACCCCCTACGAGTGCGGCGAATAGCCCGCCAATTCCAGAGTGAAGCCCCCTCGGTCTCAACGCCATGAGATGCGGGCTCGTTGCCCTCTAGAACCCGGCTATCCGTTCACCCCTATCTTAGGGTAATCCTAGTACAGAAAGTAATATATACATACAACGGGTACATCGACCTCGACCCGGTCGTGCCCCAAAAGAATAATACAAATAGGCAGTGACGGCAGTCCACAAGTCGGACGCTCGCCCCGCAATATCAAATGTACATATAAAACTAAACTGTACTACCATTGCATCCAGGCTATCCCCTACGACCAATCCGTAACATCACAGCACAACACAGAACATCAACGTGAATGTCACGTTCGCAAGTCCGTCTAAAAGGGCTATAGCAGTTAGACTGGATTTACCGATCAAGTGACATTCACGGTCGCAGATATAATGTAAATACTGTGAACTAGCATGTTTAAAATATCCGATCGAACGAATTTACCGAAGTGGGCCCCAAGCAGTACTGTAGTACTTACAGAAAATCTGGGCCTAAACAGATCATTCCAAAAACCCCATTTTGAACTCAGGAGCTCTCTGCAAAAATTTGGTCAAATGAACAGTCAAAAGCGCGGCGGAACCGCGGCCCAAGCATGGGTTTGGCCGCGGTTCCGCGGTGGTATAGTGAGTTCAGGCGACCAACTTTTTACAGAATGCTTAGAATTCCCTGCACATCATTCTGAAACAACCTAAAAAATTTTTAGACTCCAAAAAATTTTCGACAGAAACTGTGCAACTTGAAATTGGGTTTTCGGGATTTTTGTTCGATCGAGTTCTAAACATACTAGAGCAAGCTAGGCATGGTTAATGGCGTGGCTCTGATACCAATGTAAGTGCACGGCGGCGCCCCGGCCGTCGAACCGACGCCGGAAACGCGGAAACGAAAAAACTTTTCAAACCAGAAAAACCGGCACCACCGCGCACTTTTAACCCGGATCGGGCCATTAACCTAGCTACTAGCAAACTAAAAGATGGGTAGAGAAGTATACCAAGCGATCCGTGTCCTTCGGTCTTCGTCTCCACTCCGATCTCCCGCGGAATCTCCGTCCGTCACGTCCTCGTCGGAAAGGGCACCACGTAGCCAATTTCTTTTACGGGCTCCCACCTCTTGACCGAGGCAACTCGGGCGCGAAGTTGGCTAACCGACGCGTCTAAGGTTTGCTGTAGATAAAGTGTAGAGTCTATGTCTCTTTTGGGGTTTAGTTGCCTTTGGATGATAAAGGAATCAAAGAACTTTGGAGAGGGGTGTAAGATTTTGGAGCAAGCAAAATGGATGAGATGAATAATTTTCTCATAACAAAAAAATGAACCTCTCCCCCATTGTGGCCGATCCCTCTAAGGAATCAAGAGGAAGAAAAAGAATATCTCAATGTGTAGATAAATGAGGAAATTATCTCACCTCAAGGTCAAATCCAAAGTCAAAAACAAATCCTTTCACATTAATGCAAAAGAAGAGATAAGAAAGGAATCTCATGATGCTAAAACCCATCATAAAGCCACATATGCAAGAGACCTCCTCCACAATAAGTTATTTGCAAACTGCAAATAACTCCCTCCACCAGAAAGTCCGGCCGCGAAGGAACAAAGGAAAACCGGCCGGAACGGAATACAAACTGGCAACTTCAGAAAACTGATCCCGTAATAAATTACAGGAAAACCCCGCGACCGCATATACATGCCCGCATTTGTATTCCCACTGAACACAAATGCAAAGAGACAAAACTACACTGTCTAATACTAGGATCCCGCTTAAGCCAAAGCCGGCTAGTAAAATCCGTCCAATCACGATCCGTGCAATACCGCACTTATCTGATCGAACCCTGCCATATCTCCATACGGCCTCTACAGCGTTTCGCCCGAAACCTGAGTAACTGTGTGTGGTGGACTCTAAAGACTCGTCAATACTATGGCTGTGGATTTAACCACTAGCACGTCAGAGGTATTAGCCATACGTGACGGGCCACCAGCTATTGACCAAAAGGGACGTCAATGAGCGAACTCATCCTGACACCCTACTGAGCATGTCAGTGACAATATCCGTACAGTCCGGTCCGTTCGTCTATGAGCATCGCATGGCGGGTCTAGGGGGTTGGTAAAAGTCAGACCCCTTATAGCGGTACAAGTCGTGTCGGAGTGTAGCCCAGAACACCCTGAGATACTACTGGAATGCCTACCAGCAAATCTCCTGCCTTGGCCAAGGACTTTTCATATACTGGCTCTCCTAGACACAGGGCGACCTCACCCCCAATACTGGGAGAGACGAACCCCTGCAGATCCGCTCACTGCCTCCATGTGGCTCGGGACTGTACCTAACTAAAACCTGTTTGCACGTCTCCTTTGAGCGTGGTAGGGTAGTAATCAAAGAACAGTGGGAACTCACACGAGACAAATGACGATCTCAGGTCGATGAATTAACCTGTACACATGTCACCAGGGAACTGCTATCTGAAAACAGGTATAATACCAACTAGCAGGTTCCCGGCGAGTCCTGTCCGGTGTACTCATAACCCAATGAGCACCTGTATACATCTTAGGTAAACCAACTGACACCAGTGGCTTGTGAGACCAGCCACCGCCCCTCGTCGGGGTCTCGACTGTATACACTAGTCTACTTTGGAGAATCGATGCCCTGTCTCGAAACTCCCACGACTAGGGACCTTTTAAGGATGTGCTTATAGACCCCAGCTCCCACGTATATGATCGCCCTCATACTGCTGGTAGTCAAGCAAGAATTCTAGGGGCTCTATCAACGTGTAATAGCGACTCGTAAGGTCACCTAAAGTAATACACGATGATAAAGATAAACCAGATAGCATACTATCATCTCGAGTAAGACTGTCCTACTGGGACAGGTCCTCCCTCAATCATTGCAATCACGTGCCTGCGATCCAATAATTGACTCTGAGGGCACTATCTCCAACAATCTCCCACTTGCACTCAAGGCTAATTATTGCGATGTCGCATACTCACAGCCCGTGTGATACCGAACACCCAACTCCTCTACTAGTCAGTCTCACAAAGCTCGTTTGCGAAACTATTGCGTTCGAGGAATAGCCTCAGTGAGTGGATCCGTTGTGATGTTTCTTTCTATGTCTCTCTTTATCTCAAGTTCGCGGAGAAAGCCATCTCCCGAAATGAGCAATACCTGTCTTAGAATATGTCTGGATGTCTGATGGGACCTAGCTCATAAATGAACTCCAAATCCAAACTTCTTAGACTGTATCGTCAACTGAGCTTAATCAGTATCCTGCGCCGTCCTTCCCTCGGTATCCACCTGGACCACCTGTCCGGATACTGCCCCTCGTCAGAGGGAAAACTATAACTCTGACAGTCACTCCGTCATCCAGGTCACCTTGGAAGCCTGGAATGATAACCGTCTCCGAAAGGAGAATGCTGTTATCATATCCCTAGAACGTCCACTTATGTTCTAAAACTGCTTCCGATTGTTTCTCCAGGATTGGATCAATATCAACTTATTGCATCTACTGCAAAAACAACATCTGGTGTGGTACTTGACATCTCATGATTGACTCAATTGCCTAAGCAAGTGATATGTCAATCATGTACATCCCTCTCCCCTTTAGTCTGTAAGACACCTTTAGAGAGGGTGACTCTATTGCCTGCAGGTACACCACCATGCGAGGAGTCGTCCATTCTAAATACTCTTAGAATGCTGTCTAAATACCCTGATTGGGAAACCACCCAAATCTAGATCCAGTAACCAGAATGTACGGTTTAAGATCCAATTCCTATGTGGAGAAACTACTGTGTGACAACCAAAGTATAACCGATCGTAGTATATGAATATCACTTCCTACTCTGTGTATGTCATCCAAATACCAGGACATCTCACCCTACTACCTTCTTAATAGATCCATCCCCTATTCTGATGAAGTCAAACCTATGACTGTCACATCAAAAATAGATGATCTATTTCCGCTATATCTGCTTTAGTCTATAAATAGACATAAGCCACTTGTCCACCATGCTTCGGCTGCTCCCACTGACTACGACAACTCTCTGGCAGAGTCATATACTCGTGCACTTCTAAAGCTAGTTTAGAACGACGCTATACTCATCCTCCTGCCGGGTCTCACAGTCTGGAACAACAGCAATGGTAAGTCTGGGTAAACAAGAACCTCTCTGCCACCGTCCTTGAGCATACCGAAGTACCTCTCGGGTGCCTGAGGTTACCCACTTTATCTGCGGAGTGGCCAATGGAATGTCAAACCAGATTGAATGTTTAGATTCTTATCAAATCTTCAGTAATCGTTTACGGTTCTGGAATCACTTCCAGTTCTACCATACTTACACTACTGTTTTCTGAAAAAATCCATTTTTAATAAAACCGTGGCGAGTCTAGAACAATATCACTATTGATCTTCCAGATGGTAGAAAATCAACCCTTGTCATAGCCCGGGTCAACCCACAAACAGCCATTACAGAAACGTGCCTTGAGTTTTCTGGAGTCTGGTTTTAAGCATAAGCCGGACAACTCCCCGTATCTTAACAATGTCAAGATATGAACTGTTCTATATCCAATACAGAAATAGAGGCACTGATTTAATTGAACCAGATTCAAATCATGCAGCTGTCTCCAGTGCATGTTAAGTAAATGGAAGGAGGCCGATCAGCGTTACTCAACTTAGGAATGCTTCCAATTATGAGTAACCTGAAAGAGAAGCAAGTTCTCTTAATCATTACTATCAACTGAATACCATTAACAAGTATCTACATCTTCGATCACCTTGAAGAATCCCGATACTTGAAATACCTGGTTCTCTACTTTACTCTTATACCTATAACTTCTCAAAATTCGGACCCTGTGTTTCTACGAAACACCTGTCTAAAAACTAGAGAAGTCATAAGTAAACCGAATATAGTACGAGAACCAACCCCTCTGTCCTAATGGACACTGGACAATATACATTACTCTGTATAAGTCCCCTGAGTGTAGTGACTCATTCACTGTGTGTCGTAGGTTGAAAACTGTACTATGGTTATGAAGAATTACACCGCTGTTCAATACTCCTTACCTAACCATCCACTGACATAGGTAAATGTCATCGACATAATTTCAAAAAGTATATCTCACTCTATAAAAATAGACGTACAAATATATCAATTTGAAATTGGTGCATAACAACGGATATTCAAAACCAAATATTTGCTGAACATCTACGAATTGTCCTGGAAACTCTTCGTCAACAACAGCTTTATGCCAAGTACAGCATGTACGAGTTTTGGCTAAATCAAATTGGATTTCTTGGACATATCGTATCAGGAGAAGGAATCTCTGTGGATCCAGCGAAAGTTTCTGCAGTTAGTGAATGGCCTACACCAAAGTCAGTGAAGGGTATTCGAAGTTTCTTGGGTTTAGCTGGATATTACAGAAGGTTTATTGAAGGCTTTTCGAAGATAGCAACGCCCCTGACCAAGCTCACACGCAAAGATGAAGAATTTGTGTGGTCAGAAGCATGCGAACAAGCTTTCGTAGAACTCAAATCAAGGTTGACATCAGCACCTATTCTCGTCATACCGGATTAATCTGGAGGATTCGAAGTGCATTGCGATGCATCCGGTAAGAGATTAGGATGTGTTCTACACCAGCACGGTAAGGTTGTGGCTTATGCTTCAAGACAACTGAATATCCATGAGCGCAATTATCCGACGCATGATTTGGAATTGGCAGCAGTCATCTTTGCTCTCAAGATTTGGCGTCATTATCTACTTGGTGAACGAGTGAACATCTACACAGATCATAAGAGCTTAAAGTATGTGTTTACTCAGAAGGAGTTGAATATGCGGCAGAGAAGATGGTTAGAACTCATGGCGGACTTTGACATCAACTTGCAATATCACCCAGGAAAGGTGAATGTAGTACCTGATGCTTTTAGTCGCCAACCATTAGCAATGAATCTCACCGCTCAGTGGAAGCTTCAACAAGACTTGTATCAGATGGAGATTAAGGTAGTCATGCCAGATAATGCTTCAAGTTTGATGAATTTACAAGTTCAATCAACCATTGTCAATCAGATCAAAGCAGCTCAAGCCAGCGATGCTAAGTTGCAAAAGATCAGAGAGCAAGTGGAGAATGGACTCAGAACAGATTTCATCATCCATGAAGACGGATCTTTGAGATACGGCAGCAGATTGTGTGTACCAAAAGGTCCTGTACGAGAAGAGTTAATGAAAGAAGCTCACAGCTCTCCCTATTCAGTACATCCTGGAGGTAGCAAAATGTACAAAGATCTACGTCAGAACTATTGGTGGCATGGAATGAAGCGTGAAGTAGCCAGAAGTGTCGCAAAATGCTTGGTGTGTCAGTAAGTAAAGGCTGAACATCGCAGGACTGCTGGATTACTTCAACCGTTACCAATCCCAGAATGGAAGTGGCAACACATCACGATGGATTTTGTGACTGCTCTTCCTCGTAGCACAAAGAGTAACGATGCCGTATGGGTCATTGTGGATCGACTCACAAAGTCGGCTCACTTCATCCCATTTCGAGTTGGCCAATCTACTGAGACACTAGCGAAGAAGTACATGGAGGTAATAATCTAATTAAGATTTAAACTCTTCATAATGTACTATCTCTGATACCCACGAACTCATACAGGAAATTGTGAGACTTCATTGTGTACCGGTCTGCATTGTCTCCGATCATGACACCAGGTTCCGATCGCAATTTTGGCAAAGTCTGCAAGCAAGCTTGGAAACAAGTCTGAACTTCAGCACGGCTTATCATCCTCAAACAGATGGTCAGTCGGAACGAACTATTCAGATCTTGGAGGATATGCTTAGAGCGTGTATGCTAGACTTCAAAGGATCGTGGGAACATCACCTACATCTGGTGGAGTTTTCGTACAACAACAGCTACCAAGCAAGCATAGGAATGGCACCTTTTGCAGCATTGTATGGAAGGAAGTGTCGATCGCCATTAAGTTGGGACGACATCGGAGATAAGGAACTTCTTGGACCATAGATGATAGTAGCGACTGTTGATGTGGTTTGTACTATCAGAGAAAGGATGCGCATAGCCCAAGATCGACAGAAGCACTGGGCTGATGCAAAGAGACGACACTTGGAGTTCCAGCCCGGAGATCACGTATTCCTGAAGATATCTCCGAACCGCGGAGTGATCCGATTTGGAAGACGGGGTAAGTTGAGTCCGAGATACATTAGACCGTTCGACATACTCGAACGAGTCGGCGAAGCGGCATACTGCTTAGCGCTTCCACCCTCTTTGGAAGGAGTGCATAATGTGTTCCACATATCCCAACTCAGAAAGTATGTGAGTGACCCCAGCCATGTTCTAGATCATTCCGAGCTCACTATACAGCCCGACTTGTCTTGTGAGCAACAGCCTGTGGAAATCCTGGACAGGAAAGTGAAGACACTTCGGAACAAGGAAGTTAACTTGGTTCGAGTGATATGGAGGAAAGACACTCCAGGAGAGTCCACTTGGGAAAGGGAGGATGAAATGCATACTAGATATCCACACCTCTTTGTAAACTAGTCCTCAAATAAAAGTTGTAAATTTCGAGGAAGAAATTTTTGTAAGGAGGGTAGACTGTAACAACTCCATTTTTAATGTACAAAGAATTGATTTAAATTCAATGTATACTTGGAGTATTTATTACAGCTGATATCTCTTTAAGTATTTATTTCACTCCATAATTATAAGGAGGAGCATGTAGCTCATTGGTAATACCTTGCACTGCTGAACCAAGCCACCAGAGTTCGAATCCCATGCCCCACATTATTTTTTTATATTATTTTGTTTTAAATTTTTGGAAAGTCAACAGTCAAACAGCCATAACTCACAAAATTTATACTGAACCCAAAAAGTTAGATGCACCAAAATTCCCCCAAGTGATGACCCACCCGACGAGACCTTGACTCGGCCCAACTCGGCTGAGTCGGCCGGCGGACCGGCCGACTCGGGTCGGCGCCGCCGGCCGGACTCGGCCGGACGGCCGAGTCGTCAACACGGAATTTCTCCGTGTTGACCTGGTCTTCTCACCTGACTACGTTATTTCTCTTGATCGGTTATCAAATTCCTAATAACTCACTTTTATTCCAAAATTTAATGATTTTTAATGTTTTTTTTTATATATTTATATATTTTTTTTAATTAAAATCCTAACCCTAGGCTAGCCCTATATAAACACCCCTACCCTCTACCCTTTCACCCTACATTCATAAGTCCACTCTCTAAAAAATTCAAGAGAACTCGGTACGTTAGAAAAAGAGCGAAAGGCGAAGCGCTGCCGAAATCGACGGCGAATTCCGGCGATCGTGCTAGGACTCTTCACAATGATTCGACGCCCGGAAAACCCTCTCACCCCCTCTCACTTTCTAACGTGTCCAAAACCCGTAAGCCCCCCTCTTTCTATCTTTCTTTTCTTTTATGAAAAATACGACTTTTTAAAACCCGACGGAAATCGGAACAAACCGATTTCCGATTCGGTTTTCTATCAAAACTCACTTGTCACAAATTCCATAAAGCTTAAACATATTCATGTTGACTACTAATCACATAAAAATTAATTTGGATAAAGTTTCTCACATGAAATGATAACTTTTGCAAAATACCGTATTTTCGCACTTAAATACCACAATATTTAGTTATCACATTTAACCCTTAACAATTGCTATACCTTAACGTAGATCACGAGGTAATGACCTACCTCCACACACACGCAAATACAACCCTAATTGATATCATCAAAATATAGAATACGAAAATACAAGACTTTACATTAAAATACCCTTTTCTTTATAAACCTTTTCTGAAAGTTCTAAGTTGTATACAATTTTAAAACAAAATCTTTTAATAGGAAAATACGATATGTCATGGACATCGATCGTTTATCTAAACTGACTTTGTGGTGTCTAGGCTAGGCAAGTGAGCTTGGGTAACTTTAAAAGGCCCGCATCACGATTCGTGAGCGGATCCCTCCCTCCTCACTTGTACTTACCTGGCCGCAATTGGCGGTGAAGAGGCGATTTGAGGCTTCTAATGACTTGTCGTTTAGACCCTTTAGAAATAGGCTAGTTGGCTTAGGAAACCCTAGAAACTAAAATACGGAAATTTACACCTTTTACAAATAAATACATCATCTTTATAAAACCGTTTTCTAAATGATTAGTATTTATTAAATCTTTGCAAAACGCCACTACAACCCACCTTTGGGGAACTCATTAGGGATAGTACGGTTTATCGTGCACCCTCGAGCTTAGTAGTGTGAGATTCAGACCTCCGCAAGGAGCATTCGGTCTCGAAAGGTTTAAAATACGACTTTTAAGAAAAATGAGATTTTAGAAAATAAAATATTTATTTAAAATTATTCTTGTATTAACATATATATAATTATCATTTAAACGCCTATTTTATTATAAGATAAAGTTTCCACCTTTTCCTAAAAATTACAAGATTAAAAGTTACATTAAAATACCATGAATTTTAAATAAATCAATATTATAATTTAATACTTTTATTAGGATATATTCACTAGAATAACACAAATAAAATTTACTCTCATTATAACAATAAAGACGAATAATAAATACTTGGGGTGTATCTTGAAAACTATACAAAAGTATTTTTATATAAAACCCCCTCAAGTTTTATAAATTACAATAAGGACCCTAACAATTATAGAACTTCAAATTACTTTTCTTTTAGTCTGACTCGGGTTTGAGTCTGACTATTTCTGACCTGAATATGATTCAAGTCAATCTATATTCTTTAATATTCTAACTCAATATGAACACATGAATCCCTGAATCCAGTTAACAATCTATTCAACTTGACTGAATCAAACCATGGATATACATCCATTATTCCGTTATTCCATTTACCTAATTATGCAGTTACAATCTGTTTACTGATATCATAGTTTTGGTCAGTCATCCAACTTACACAATACAATACAACAATACTGTCAAAACACTACGGGGTTTAAGGGGTAGATTGGTATGGAAGGTGTTAAAGGTGGCACGAGGTGGTCAGATTAAGACACCTAACCTATATTCCGTTGCTGTTGTACCGTGGCTTAACGGTTCCTTGTACATTCCGTTTGCCCTGGTCTCTAGCATATAGAGACCCCTCTCGTATACACTGGCATCCTTCTGTACCAAGCTACAAACAACAGCGTTAACACAATATTCCATAATATTCGGCAATATAATACTTTAACAAATTACTCTTATTCTGTCTTTTTAATTCTTCCTTATCTTTGGGACTTACCGAGCGACCTGTTCGCTGACGACATTCTATTTCTTTCTTCTTTGAATGTCGTCAGGTGCTTTGGACCCAGCAGAGATCGAGCCCACCGGTGAAGACTTGGAGCAGTTTCACGAAAACCCCGAGCTCTAGATATTATACCTTGTTCTATTTAGCATTTTCATTTCCTGTTATGCCACTGTTTAGGCATCGATTTCCATTTCAGTTGTATTTACTTTTCATGCATTGTACAAAAGAATGTCATTAATAAAGTTGCTGTTCTTTTTATACTCTTGTCTCTTGTGTATTATTTTGCTTGGATACGCTTAGCGTATGTACTTCTGAGTACATACGTAGCGGGCCTCGTCGCGTCCCCTTCGCCGTACACTGGGAAGCGGGGCGTGACAGGTTTTGTTGGTGGCCCATGCAGGTCAGAGCTGTATGAATCCCTATCATGCAGTTCTGGTCTGCGTGAACAACCTAAGAAATATAACATAAGAACCAGCAACTAAAACATTCTTTACAATTCATGTTTCTTGAATCTTACAAATGTCCATTCCTTGAATCTTATCATTTCATTTGAATCTGTCCTAACCCAAATTCTTCTTCAGGGTTATGGATTCCCCAAACAACACCAGCACCAACGTCAACAACACCCCTCCAGCACTACCTCTCGCACCAGCTGTTCCTACACCACCCACAGAGCAAACAGTGCTATTTGAGGTGATCCGCAGCCTTCTTGAGGGACAACAACAACTTCTGAACCGACCCGAGACTGACGCACCAGGAGTAAAGCAATTCAGGGCTTTACATCCGAAACAGTTCTCTGGAAAAGGGAGCCCTCTTGAAGCGGAAGAATGGGCACAAGGTATCGAAGACAATCTGGCAGCAGCTCAAGTGCCAGACATAGCTTGGGTCCGTGTAGCAAAACTACAGCTCACGGATAATGCTCGCAACTGGTGGAAGGCGGAAGAAAGCCGTCTGGTACAGCCGATTGAATGGAAGACTTTTCGCGAGAAGTTCGACGCGAAATACTTTCCAGCGACTGCAAGGTTTGCAATGGAGCAGAAATTCATTCATCTACAACAGGGTTCAATGTGGGACAAATCAGTAGATGAATACGATGCTGAATTCACCATACTCAGTCGATTTGCGGCACACTTGATACCGACGGACGAGATCAGAGCCCGTCGCTTTCAACAAGGACTAGACACGGAGATTCAGGCTGCCCTAGCTACGGGAAAATTTCTGACTCATGAAGATGCTCTGCAAGCTGCCCGCAGTTATAAGGCAGTGATAAAGGCAAGGGGCAGACCTCAGTCTGCAGGAGTGAAACGTCCTGCCACTCAAATGGCAGGAGGGGCCTCTTCAAGGCCAGCTGTTGAACTCAGAAGACTGGAAGAAGTTAAGGATCGGTCAAGACCCAATTTTTTCTTTTATTGCAAGAGGGAAGGACACTTGTGGAAGGACTGTAGGCGCGCAAAAGGCCTATGTTTGGTTTGGCGTCCAATCACGGAATTGGAAACTGTCCTTATAGACACAACTCAACACACACACCCGCCAACTACCCGCAGCCGCCAGCTATCCAGGCTCCTGCAACTCGTTCTGCACTCCCAGCACCACCTCCACATAGATTCCCTGCTCAGCCAAATCGCCAATTCCACCAGGCACTGAGAAACATGCCTTGAGTACAGGGGAATATGCCTCCGGCTAGGAGGAACGTGCCACGGCGACAGGCTTTCACCTTAGCAGCCATAGAACCTGAAACTGTGAACCAAGATAACCCAGGTAACTTCCTCACCACTTTGACCAAAACTTCCTTACAATCTTTAGTTCTGTCACCAAACTGTTACACTTTCCTTTTACAAATTTCGAGGACGAAATTTTTATAAAGAGGGTAGAATGTAACAACCCTACTTTTCTACACCAAAATTTTTCAAATATTTTTTTCAAAAATCCACAAAGGGGTGTTTTAGCATGAGCACAAGATATAGGTGATTATTTTATTTTTAATTACAAGCTACAAGAATATAATAACTCTATTTTTAGCGTACAAGAATTTACTTTAAATTTAATGTATACAAGGAGCATTTATTCTTGCTGCTATCATTTTAAGTAATTAAATACCACAATAATTACAAGTAGGAGCTTGTAGCTTATTGGTAATACCTTGCACTGCTGAACCAAGCCACCAGAGTTCGAATCTCATACCCCACATTATTTTTTATAACTATTTTGTTTTAAATTTTTGGAAAGTCAACAGTCAAACCATCATAACTCTCAAAATTTATACTGCACATAAAAAGTTAGATATTCCATAAATCCCCCCAGGTAAAACCCCATCTTTCGGCGCTTTGACTCGGCCGGGATGGGCCGAGTCGGCCGGCGGACCGGCCGACTCAGGCCGGCGCCGCCGGCCGAACTCGGCCGGACCGCCGAGTCACCTGAAGGGAAAAGTTCCCTCTTGACTTGGTCATACCCCCTGCATACTTTATTTTTTTTAATCGGTTACCAGATTCTCAATAAATCACTTTTATTTCAAAATTTAATGATTTTTAATGTTTTTATATATATTTTTATATTTTTTAATTAAAACCCTAACCCTAGCCTAGCCTTATATAAACACCCCTACCCTCTACCCTTTCACTCTACTTTCACGCTCTAAAAATTTTAAAGAGAACTAGGTACATTAGAAAACGAGCGAAAGGCGAAGCGCTGCCGAAATCGACGGCGAATTCCGGCGATCGTGCTAGGACTCTTCACGACGATTCGACGCCCGGCAAACCCTCTCACCCCCTCTCACTCTCTAACGTGTCCAAAACCCGGAAGTCCCACTCCTTCTATCTTTCTTTTCTCTTAAGAAAAAATACGACTTTTTGAAACCCGACGGAAATCGGAACAAACCGATTTCCGATTCGGTTTTTCTACAAAATCCCACTTGTCACCTAATACATAATACCTAAACATATTCATGATGACTATTAATCACATAAAAATCAAATTGGACAAAGTTTCACACATGAAATGATAACTTTCTTGTAATATCGTATTCTTTTCATAAAAATACCATAAAGTTTATTTTTCCTCTTCTAATTAATTCTCTCATTCCTAAACATGTTCATCTTGATAAATAAACTTGTAGAAATCAATTTGAATGAGTTTTCACACATGAAATGATAACGTTTTCAAATACCGTATTCTTTCACCTAAATACCCTCATGTTTAGTTTAACATATTTAACCCCTAAACTTCACTAAACCTTAACATAGATCACGAGGTAATGACCTACCTCCACACACACGCAAATACAACCCTAATTGATATCATCAAAACATAGAATACGAAAATACAAGACTTTACATTAAAATACCCTTTTCTTTATAAATCTTTTCTGAAAATTCTAAGTTGTATACAATTTTAAAACTAAATCTTTTAATAGGAAAGTACGATTTGTCATGGACATCAATCGTTTATCTAAACCTGACTTTGTGGTGTCTAGGTAAGTGTGTCAAGGCTAGTGGTTTTTAATTAGCCCCACTACTGTGGTTCCTTCCCACTTAGCTGGCACTCATCTGGCCGCAATTGGCGGTGAAGAGGCGATTTGAGACTTCTAATGACTTATCGTTTAGACCTTTAGAAATAGGCTAGATGGCTTAGGAAACCCTAGAAACTAAAATACGGAAATTTATATCCTTTTACAGATAAATACCTTATCTTTATAAAACCGTTTTCTAAATGATTATTATTTATTAAATCTTTGCAAAGCGCCACTACAACCCATCTTTGGGGAACTCGTTAGGGATAGTACGGTTTATCGTGCACCCTCGAGCTTAGTAGTGCGAGATTCAGACCTCCGCAAGAAGCATTCGGTCTCGAAAGGTTTAGAATACGACATTTATGAAAAATGAGATTTTTGGAAAATAAAATATTTATTTAAAATTATTCTTGTATAAAAATATGTATATTTAACATTTAAACACCTATTTTGTTATAAGATAAAGTTTCCACATTTTCCTAAAAATTACAAGATTTAAAGTTACATTAAAATACCATGAATTTCAAATAAATCAATATTATAAATTAATACTTTGATTAGGATATATTCACTAGAATAACACAAGTAAAATTTACACTCATTATAACAATAAAGATGAATAATAAATACTTGAGGTGTATCTTGAAAAGTATACAAAAGTATTTTTATATAAAACCCCCTCAAGTTTTATAATTTACAATAAGGACCCTAACAAATATAGAACTTCGACTTGCATTTCTTTTAGTCTGACTCGGGTTTGAGTCTGACTATTTCTGACTTGAATATGATTCAAGTCATTCTACATTCTTTAATATTCCAACTCAATATGAACACATGAATTCCAGAATCCAGTTATCAATCTATATTATTTAATATTTCAACTCAATATGAATACATGAATCCCAGAATCCTGTTAACAATCATTACAACTTGACTGAATCAAACCATGGATATACATCCATTATTCCGTTATTCCATTTACCTGATTATGCAGTTACAACATGTTTACTGATATCATAGTTTTGGTCAGTCATCCAACTTATACAATAAAATACTACAATACAATCATAACACTACGGGGTTTAAGGGGTAGACTGGTACGGAATATGTTAAAGGTGGCACGAGGTGGTCACTTAAGACGTAATTACATCCATGCCGTTGTTCCGTGGTATTATCGACGGAGCCTTGTACTACAGGTTACCAAGGTCCCCGGTGTAAGTGGGACTCCCCTCGTATACACTGGCATCTTCTGTACCAGGCTACAAACAACAACGTTAATACAATATTACAATATTATAATACAACATTAAAAGCTCTCTCTCTCTCTCTCTTTCTTACTTCTGTCTATTTCTTCCTTATCTTTGGGACTTACCGAGCGACCTGTTCGCTGACGACATTCTATTTCTTTCTTCTTTGAATGTCGTCAGGAGCTTTGGACCCAGCAGAGATCGAACCCACCGGTGAAGACTTGGAGCAGTTTCATGAAGACCCCGAACTCTAGATATTGTACCTTGTTCTTTTTAGTATTTTCATTTCCTGTTATGCCACTGTTTAGGCATCGCTTTCCATTTCAGTTGTATTTACTTTTCATGCATTGTACAAAAGAATGTTATTAATAAAGTTACTGTTCTTTTTATACTCTTGTCTCTTGTGTATTATTTTGCTTAGATACGCTTAGCGTATGTACTTCTGAGTACATACGTAGCGGGCCTCGTCGTGTCCCCTTTGCCGTACAATGGGAAGCGGGGCGTGACAAGAATGTTATTAATAAAGTTGCTGTTATTTCTATATCTCTTGTCTCTTGTGATTTACTTTTATATTGCTTAGATACGCTTAGCGTATGTACTTCTGAGCATATACGTAGCGGGCCTCGTCGCGTCCCCTTTGCCGTATACTGGGAAGCGGGGCATGACACAAAAATAAAGGGATTAGTGTTCATAACAGAATACTGCATTTTATACCGTCCATTCTTATGCTCATGTGTTTATAGGTAGGTGCTTTTGATCTGTGTTTGCTACATATTTGCAGAATACAGGTTCTCGGCTCTGAACAGTGAAATCCATGAAAAGTACGACAAATTCTGGATTACTGCCAACAACAGATAAAACACGGTCTCCGCTCTCTATCCGTGTGTTGCCACATACCAGTTTAAGGGACAAAATGGCAAATCGATTGTCATGTCATGCACAAAGCTCTATGTCAACACAAGATCCAAGAAATCTACGCGGAGCTCGAGGAAATCATGGCAAAAGATCCACATCACATCACCTTTTTGTTCTACTAAAATTCTGGAATAATTGTTAAGAGTTTATGAGAAAAGTCATATACCACACAGCAGAAAACACCAGGCCAGGAAATCACCCAAAACCCGAGGAGCCAATTCATCTAAACCGCCGCGTTTCCGCGGCATAAGCCTGCTTAGGCCGCGGAAACGCAGCCGTACTGGCTCCTCAGGTGCTCGTTTTTCAGGGTTATTTAGGTCTTTTTATGTAGGTTCTGAGTGTTGCCCTAGATTTCCAGTTCACCTCCTATAAATACCCCAGATATGAGCCAAGCCAAGGGGTCATTCCTTGTTTTCTCTTTTTGTTAGGATTTAGTCTTTTTCTTCTTCTTCTTCATCTTGTCTCCATGAAAATTGTAGTGAGAGCTTTTTGAGTGGAAGATCAATGAAGATGAGGGTTTTTTGTATCATTCTCTTTTGTTTAACTTTTCCTTGAGATTCTTGCTTTCTCTTGATCATTCAACCTCTTCATTGAGCTTGAATGGTTAAGGGTTAGTTATTGATCTCAAAGGTCGTATTTTTCTTATGGAATTAGCGCTTCATTTCACATGCGTTCTCTACCCTTCTCTTGATCTTGCAACCTCTTGATTGAGCTTGCAAGTTTAAGGGTTGGCTATTGATCACATGCTTGTCTTGAGTTCTAGTTTCTAATTCTTTTTATTGCTTATTTATTACTTGCTTTTTATTACCTTGCTTTACTTTCTTGCAATTTATATTCATGCACTTAATTACTTATAATCTTTTCTTTTCTTTGTTCTTTTCTTTTGCTCTTCTTTGTTCTTTTTTGTGAATGAATGTAATTATCGTTGTTAAGAATAAATACGGTATTGTAAGTTAAGATTTTCTTTTCTCATTTCCTATTCCCGTTATTTTCCATTGAACTCCTCCCAAATCATACGCAAGCGCTCCGTTAGGCACCATACCCTAACAAGGTAACGGTGATTCCTAACCGCGACCGGTTGTGTTCGGTTTGGCCGGAGGCGAAAGCAAGAGACAAGAACGGAAGGACAAGGGTAAATAAGCCGTATTCCACGGATACCGCGCTTAAATCCCCTAATCCACGTTGTTGCCGATTGCTCTAGCTTCAATTGGTCAAGACTCGGCTCAAAGGTTTTGAGTACGGATTTCTTTAAGCTTATAATCTCGTATCTTTTTCTTAACAACTTTATACTTGCAAATATTACACATAGGATAGTCTCGAACAAACATACACAAATTCTTTATTGACTCGTCTAAGACAAGAACGGAAATACAACCATCTCCCTGTGGATCGACCCGTGCTCAACCAGCTAGTTGCATAGCGGCACCGTCTTGATTGCGGTTAACTTTAATTCTTTCAATCAATTAGAAAGAGGGCAAAGTAAATTGCGACTGTTATCATTTACGACCAAACCGCGTACTTCATCGCCACTCCTATTTCACCTTTAATAGAATAAGGTATTATTCAGTTGTCTTTTATCATCACCTTCTCTCAAGTTACGAGTACTCCTTGGTTCAGGAGGGTACACCTATTATGCTTACTGGATAGTCTTCTTCCAAACCATAGGCTGGTGCCGAACGGTAGGAAAGGAAGAAAACCACATAGCCTAAGTGGTGTAGAGAAGGTAATGAATAAAGACAAATAAAGAGATTTGGAGAGGTGGTAAAGAAATATACGGTTAAAGTTATGAATTGGATTATGGAAGAGGCATTACCAGGAATACCAGGATACCCCTACGAAACATTTTCATGTTTCAGTGCATTGTTAAAGGAAAACTGATTTCCCGATTAGATACTTACTCCAGGGTATGTATTTACCAGGTTTTATTCTCATATCTGTATGGTTTTACAGATGATGAGTGGGAGTAAGTTATTGGGAATTAGGAGATCATCCTCAATATATCGGAATTCGTTGTAATTGGTGATATTTGAGGAAATCGCCTGGGTACAGTTTTCAACCTACGATGCACAGGTTTTGAGTTATTCAACTCAGTGAACTTATACAGAGTATTGTATGTTGTCCAGTGTCCGTCAGGACAAAGGGGTAGGTCGTCGTACTATGTTCTGTTTACTTATGACTTCTCTAGTTTTTAGACAAGTGTTTCGTAGAAATACAATGTCTAAGTTTTGAGAAGTTGTGGGTATAGGAATAAAGTAGAGAACCAAGTGTCGCAAGTATCGGGATTCTTCAAAGAGATTGAAGATGTAGATTCTTGTGACAGGTATTCATTTGATAGTAATGGTTTTGAGAAACTTGTTTCTCTTTCAGGCTACTCATAATTGGATGGATTCCTAAGTTGAGTAATGCTGATTAGCCTCTCTTCATTAAGTTGATATGCACTGGAGGCAGCTGCATGATTTGGATCTGGTTCCAATTAAATAAGTGCTAAAGTTTCTATATTGGATATAGAATGCTTCATATCTTAACGATGTTAAGGTAAGGGGAGTTGTTCAGCTTATGCTTAAAACCAGACACTGGATAACTCTTGGCACGTTTCTGTAATGGCAGTTTGTGGGTTGACCCTGGCTTTGACGAGAGTTGGCATTTCTACCATCTGGAAGATCAATAGTGATATTGTTCTTGACTCGCCACAGTTTTATTAAAATGGATTTTTTTCAGAAAACAGTAGTGGGAGTATGGTAGAACTGGAAGTGATTCCAGAACCGCAAACGATTACGAAAAATTTAATAGGACCTATATATTCAATCAGATTTGACATTCCACTAGCCACTCCGCAGATATGGTGGGTAACCTCAGACACCCGAGAGGTACTCCGGTACCCTTAAGGACGGTGACAGGGAGGTTCTAGTTTACCCAGACTTGACACTACTGTTGTTCCAGACTATGAGACTCGGCAGAAGGATAAGTATAGCGTTGTTCTAAACTAGTTTTAGAAGTACACGCATATATTATTCTGTCAGAGGGTTGTAGTGGTCAGTGGGAGCAGCAGAAGCATAGTGGGCAAGTAGCTTATGTCTATTTATAGGCTTGAGCAAATATAACGGAGATTAGATCATCTAATTTTGATGTAACAGTCATGGCTTTGACTTCATCAGAATAGGGGATGGATCTGTTAAGAAGGTAGTAGGGTGTGATATCCTGGTATTTGGATGACATACACAGAGTAGGAAGTAAAATTCTTATACTACGATCGGTTGTACTTTGGTCGTCACACAGTAGTTTCTCCACAAAGGACATGGATATAATATCAGACATTCTGGTTACTAGATCTATGGTTTTAGATTTAGCATTGGGTAGTTTCTTAATTTGGGTACTTTGACAGTATTCTAATGGTATTTTAGAATAGATGACTCCTGGCATGGTGGTGTACCTACAGGTGATGGAGTCACCCTCGCTAATGACGACGTTAGCATATTTGTATGAGAAACCTTCAACATCAAATAAGATATACTTGATGAAGAAGTTTTTCAACATGAAGATGGAAAAAAGTGGTGCAGTGACAGAACACTTGAACGAATTCAACAGCATGACGAGCCAGTTAGAATATATCTCGATCATGTTTAAAGACGAGATTCCCGCCATGTTATTCCTCTGTTCGTTGCCGGAGAGTTGGGAGAACCTAGTTATGGCGGTTAGCAACTTTATCTCAGAGACTCTCACGTTTAATGATGCGGTGAGTTGCATATTAAATGATGAGATGCGGAAAAAAGCCATGAGTGGGGGTTCGGAAACTTTTGCACTTTCGGTGGAGGTGTTGGATATAGTGCCCTCTAAGTCAATTATTAGATCGCAGGTACGTGATTGCAATGATTGAGGGAGGACCTATACCGATAAAACATTCTTACTCGAGATGATAGTTTGCTATCTGGTTTGTCTTTATCATCATGTAAATGTTGATAGAGCCCTTAGGATCGTGCTTGACTACCAACAGTATGATGGCGATCATATATGTGGGAGCTGGGGTCTATAAGCACATCCTTAAAGTGTCCCTAGTCGTGGGAGTTTCGAGACAGGGTATCGATACTCCAAAGTAGACTAGTGTATACATTCGAGACCCCGATGTTGGATATAGTGCCCTCAAAGTCAATTATTGGATCGCAGGTACGTGATTGCAATGATTGAGGCAGGACCTATACCGATATGACAGTCTTGCTCGAGATGATAGTATGCTATCTGGTTTGTTTTTATCATAGTTTACATGCTTTAGTTCTCTATTGCATGTTGATAGGGCCCATAAGATTCTTGCTTGATTGCCAGCAGTATGATGGCGATCATATACGTGGGAACTGGAGTCTATTAGCACATCCTTAAAGTGTCCCTAGTCGTAGGAGTTTCGAAACAGGGCATCGATACTCCAAAGTAGACTAGTGTATACAGTCGAGACTCCGATGAGGGGCGGTGGCCGGTCTCACAAGCCATTGGTGTCAGTTGGTTCACCTAAGATGTATATAGGTGCTCATTAGGTTATGAGTACACCGGACAGGACTCGCCGGGAACATGCTAGTTGGTATTATACATATCGTCAGATAGCAGTTCCCTGGTGACATGTGTACAGGTTAGTTTGTCGACCTGAGATCGTCATTTGTCTCGTATGAGTTCCCACCGTGCTTTGATTCCTACCCTACCACGCTCAAAGGAGACGTGCAAACAGGTATTTTTTGGTTACAGTCCCAAGCCACATGGAGGCAGTGAGCGGATCGTCGGGGATTCGTCTCTCCCGGTATTGGGGATTGATGTCGCACAGTGCACGGGTGACCATCACTAGAAATCCTCGGCCGAGGTAGTGGAGAATTACTGATTTGGATCAGTAGTTTCTCAGGTGGTGATGGACTTCATACCGACACGAATTATCGCGTTATTAGGGGTCTGACTTAATCCACCCCCTAGACTCGATATGCGATACTCTTTAGATGAACGGACCAGACTGTATGTATATTGTCACTGTTAGGCTCAGTAGGGTTTATGGATGAGTTCGCTCGTCAGCTTCCCTTCTAATCAATACATAGGCAACCGTTACGTACAGCTCGTACCTCTGACATGCTAGTGGTTATACCCAGTGCCAGTGTGTTGATGAGTCATTAGAGTCCCCTACTGACAGTTTCCCAAGTTCGGGCGAAACGTTGTAGAGGCCGTATGGTTTTATGACAGGGTTCGGAAAATGCACGTGCGTTTACGCACGTGTCATATTTCGGACAGATAATACTGGTAGACTTTGGTTAAGCCGGATCCGAGTATTATACTGTGTAGATATAATATCTGTCTCAGTTGCATTTGTATTCGGTCGTAATACAAATGCGGGTATGTTTATACTGATACGGGGTTATCCTGAAATTCGTTTCAGGATCACTTTTGGAGGTTGCCAGTTTCCAATTTTCTATCGGCCGTATTTAACATTCGGTTAAATGCGGATTTATCTTTTCTTCATGAGAGTGAGTCATGAGTGTGGAAGGTTCTTGAATGGTGACTAGGTTAGTGATTCACGGTTAGTATTTAATGAGAGTTAATGTTTGTGGTGACTAGGTTTAAGAGTCACTATTTTGCATTAAATGTATTTTGTGACTTATTCATTTGTATTAGTGCTAATGGTCACTCTCCTAGCTCCTACACTCACCTCCCTTGCTCTATATATGGCCGGCCTCTCCCCTCCTCTTCTCACACTCTCACTTGTTGTTTGTAAAAAGATTATGATAGTATTTTGGTTCATGGAAATTAGATAGCCTCATTTCTTATTTTCACCCGATCCAAAAGGCAACTTCATTAACCGTTCATCCATACCCTTGGACGAAGTGAGACAAAGTGTTCTACTCATTCTCTACATCATCTTGGTCGTCTCTTTTAGAAAACTTGATGACCGAGTTGCCTCGGTTCAGAGGCGGGAGCCCGTTTAAAGATCCGTCGACATGGTGCCACCTGGACGAGAAGACTGGAGATTCAGGAGATCGGAGCAGCCGCAACAAAGCGTGGGATGATGGTTGAAGACAGAAGGACTCGGATCGTTCGGTATAACATTTCTACCCATTTTGTAGTTTGTTAGTTTAGCTTTAATGGCAGATCCGGGTTATAGTACGCGATAGCACCAGTTGTAAAAGTTTTTGTTCCGCATTTGGCGTCTGTTAGACGACCGGGGCGCTACCGTGGACTTACACCCGACGAGGGGCGGTGGCCGGTCTCACAAGCCATTGGTGTTAGTTGGTTCACCTAAGATGTATACAGGTGCTCATTGGGTTATGAGTACACCGGACAGGACTCGCCGGGAACATGCTAGTTGGTAATATACATATCGTCAGATAGCAGTTCCTTGGTGACATGTGTACAGGTTAGTCTGTCGATCTGGGATCGTCATTTGTCTCGTGTGAGTTCCCACTGTGCTTTGATTTATACCCTTGTTTCCTGATTCAAAATCAGGAAAGCTTCTGGAAAAGCTTCGGAAGAGGGTCACGTGCTTACACGTGACCAGCGGCCACGTGTTAACACGAGACACCTAAAAAGCATCATCAGATCGAGTTCAGTCTCCTAGCTACGCTGAAGAAAATGGGCTTCAGAAAGAGTCACGTGCTCCCACGTGACCAGGGTCACGTGGTGACACGTGACATTTAAATGCAAGCGTCCAACACGCAAGTTCTCTGATCGAGTCAAGAAAAAGGGTTCAGAAAGAGTCACGTGCTCCCACGTGACCAGGGTCACGTGTCGGCACGTGACGTTCAAGACAGCAAGCGCGTTTCCAGAACAACCAAGGAAAGAGAGTTCAAATAAAGGGTCACGTGCTCACACGTGACCAGGGGTCACGTGGTAGCACGTGATGTTTAAGCAGCAATCAGAAGACACAGTGCAGAAGGCTCGTTCCAAAGGGGGTCACGTGCTCACACGTGACCATGGATCACGTGGTCACACGTGACCGGCCTCCAAAGCCCATGTTGACGACAGAATTAAATTCTGAAGGAAATTCGAATCTTTCCAAAGGAAAGTAATTATTTGGGACTAATCAAATTAAAGATTCAGAGATGATTAAATATCATCTATCTATGGAAAATCTCGGCTTTGGGAAAGATTTCCCCCTTAAATCTAACCAGAATATCAAAGGAGAATCTCTGGATTTAAGATCCAATGGTGAATAAAATTCACCTAATAATCCAAAGGCCCAAAATGAATGATGGATGCAAATCAAATCTCCCAATGAAGATTCGTCAAAAACTGATTGATGCGGCTGCCTCTCCTATAAATAGGAGCCAAGGGACACAAAAAAAAAGATACATGCGCAGAGAAGAAAAGGAGAAAAAGAGAAGAGTTTTGATACTTCGAAAAGACTCAGATCTTCTGCAAAAACCCTAGGTAAGAAAGGGAAGCCCTTTTGAAAGAAGCAGAATTTAATTCTCAACAGAGTTTAACTCTGATAATATAAAAGCAGAAGAGCATATTTCTTCTCTCTTTGATAGAGGATCTGCAAAGTGCACATCTCCCCTTAAGATTGAGAATTTAATTCTCAATGGGTTGAGATCCTGCCATGCAGATCCAAAACATAGAGAAGGAGTGCAAACTCGAGAATTTAATTCTCACAGAACTATAGGAATTTAATTCCTCCAAAATAAAGTGGGGCTAGACCCTATATCATGGGAATTTAATTCCTTCAGAACAAAAAAAAAAGAAACAGGGTTTAACCCTAATTAAAGAACTTAGTTCTGTTGAAACAACGGGAATTTAATTCCCTTAATCATCAGTTCCTCAAAAACTTTTATTAGGGTTTAACCCTATTCAGCCCTTCACATAAACGAGGAATTTAAATCCCACAGAAAATTCAGAGTTAAACTCTATTCCAGAATACAAGTCTTCAAAAGAAAGAAGGATTTAATTCCTCTGAAATTAAAAGTCTCTGGAATTTAATTCCTAAAAAAAAGGAGTAACAAATCCTCTGAAAAACCACATTAAGGCAGGGTCACGTGTCACCACGTGACCCCCCACAAAAGCCCTACAGAAAACCCCTTTGAGGCAGCACCCCACGTGACCCACGTGACTTTCAGCAGAAGCCTTAACACATAGGCATTTGAATGCCCATCACGTGCTGACACGTGATGCTATCAAAGACACAGTAATTTCAGCAGAACAAATGAAGGAAGGGCGCTCTCACGTGCTGCCACGTGACCCCTCTTGTCTTAGTGTTTAACACTAAATTGAAACTCTCGAAATCAGTGTTAAAATATTGTTGGGCCTTAGTGTTCAACACTAATTAAAAAGCTTTATCTGCAGTGTTCAACACTGATTACCTTAGTGTTTAAATACTAATCTGAGATCTTCATTTGCAGTGTTCAACACTGATCCGTTTTAGTGTTTAACACTAATTTGAGAAGCCTTATTGCTGGTGTTTAACACCAATTATTTCTTAGTGTTAAACACTAACTTGTTAACCGCATGCCCAGTGTTCAACACTGATTGCTCTGTAGTGTTTAACACTAGGCTTTGGCCCAATTGGCTAAATGGATAGAGGCAAAGCCTCTCCTTCAGTGGACCAGCAAGAGTCAATATTCCAGACCTGACTGGACTTAGCCCAAGCTGGCCATAAGTCCTCAATTTGTGATTAACTGGGCTAATGAGCTCATAACATAATTGATCAGTCTTGACCCAAATTGGGCCAGGGACTATTTAATCCACCCCGGTTCTAGGGTACATCTCTTCACTCCTTTGATACTTGGCATTGTAATCCCTCAATGTCTTCAAAGAGGTGACGGGTCCCGATGACCACTCATGATATGGACTGTGGGGTCCTTAAACCCATGCCTAATGCTAAACTTCCTGGTTACGTGGAAAGCGGATAACGTCACTCTTTGACCCCGTGGAAAACGTCCAGAGCGGATCCTGGTCCTCGCAGAGCATGGCAGTGAACCCATGCGAAGCATCCAGAGCGGAGCCTGGTCCTCGCCTAGCACGGCAGTGAACCCGTGTGAAGCATCCAGAGCACATACCGGACTGTGGAGTCCTTAAACCCATGGACTATGACGTCCTTAACCTTGACCGAGATGTCTTAAAACTACCCATGGACCGCAATGTCCTTAAACTACCCATTGACCGAGATGTCTTAAAACTACCCATGGACCGCAATGTCCCTAAACTACCCATGGACCGCAACGTCCTTAAAACTACCCACGGACCGCAACGTCCCTAAACTAGAACAATTGAGCCCTCCATATGCTCTTTTGTCGGATCTAAACGGTCCCGTTTAAGTTGATCTTAGCCCCCAAAAATGGCTAACGCGTCCTTAAACCTTCAAACAGATTGGACTACGAATCCCCTAAATTAGCTCCGGCTTGAGGGTACATCTCTGAACTCCTCTGACATCCGTCGTTGTAATCTTTCAACGTCGTCAGAGAGGTGATGGGTCCCGACGGCCATACATACGGTGGACCACTACGTCCCTAAACTGGAACAATAGAGCCCAAATGCTCTTTTGTCGGATCTAAACGATCCCGTTAAGTTGATCTTAGTCTCAAACTGGACTAACGTATCCTTAACAAACGTTTAAGTTGATCTTAGCCTCAAATATGGCTAACGTGTCCTTAAACCAAACCCCCAAACCCAAATTTAAGATAATGCGGATTTGGACTAGTCCACGCCCTACGGGTGACGACATAACTCAGTCTCCGTAAACAATCCACGGGCAATAAAACAAACACCCACGACACGAAGTGACCATCTGGAGAAGGAGAAAGTTGTTACCGCAACGCGGTAGCGTAATTAACTGCAGGGGCTTGCGCCTGCAGGGAAGAGCGTCCCCACAATCAAAAACCCCTCAAATGAGGGGGAATCTGACGAAGTCTGCTACATCGGACGCATCCGTCTAAACCTTCGACACATGGTGCCATAAATCAACTTGGCATCTTTGGAGGGGTGGACGGATAGCACCAATTAGCATCTGCCCCGAACCCCAGGCATTCGGACGTCCCGACGTCCCGGCCGCCGTTCGGAGGGGAACAGATTCTGGCACGCCCGGTGGGACCTTTTCCTCTTTCCACTCCACACTTCGTGCGTCGTGATTCGCGAACCAATCGCGGTTCGCTAACAGTTGCCCTTGGGTTTCAAGATACTAAGAATTGGCGCCTTGCCTATTGCAGAAAACAAAGGATCGATGGCTGCTACCTCCGCGAAATCCTCCAACTGCTCAAGCTGCAATTGCGACCAACGCTTTGCCTCGCCGGGAGGTATAGCCTATGGACCCCAAGCTGCTTCGTTGTTCACGATGCCGGCGGACCAGGTGACTCAAGCCACTACCGGATTGTTCTTTGGGACTATACTCCCCTCATCAAGCTTCGTGGCGCCGGTGCTGGCAAAGGAAACTCTCAGGAAGTCGGTCTTTGATCGTCTTACCCCTGCCGCGGTCCCTCTCAACGAATCGCCCAACGTTAACGTCTCGGTCTTCTCTAGATTGGGCCAGAAATCTTGCGAACTCATCATGGGGCCTACAATCCCAGAGAAGACTGCTTCTAAGAAAGCGGCCGCTCCTGCCTCCGAAATCGCCAAGGCGGTTTCCCCAGTCAAGAAATCGATCTTCACGAGATTAACAGCTTCGACTCCCGCTCCCACTGCACAAAGGACATCGGTCTTTGACAGGCTAACACCAACAACGACCCCCCACCCACACAGGGGGCAAGATGAAACCATTCTTATATCTGACTCTACGCCGTCTGCTCGACGCGCTCGACGCCGCCATTGGCGCCGAATAAGGAAGGCTGGGGGCAACTCCCCCTCTGGATTGACCTCACCAGCCCCGGTGGTAGAAGTTAATGCTGCTGTTCCAACTAGGAACAGCTTCGAAATGCTAAATAAGGTGCGAAGGAATTCCTCTACTGCAGTGCTGAAGAGGTCTCCTCCCTCATCAGAAAAGGTTATGGAAATAGAATCAGAACAGCCCCGATCTCCTCAACGGCTGTCTTCCAAAATCTATAAGGTTTGGCGGCAGGCCCGAGACTCAATCATCGATCCAAACTTCTCCCGCCAGCCTAAGAAGCTGAAAATCCAACCGAAGGCTGGTCACCAGGCGAAACCCCAAAAGGCTGTCTGGACGCCCACCTCGATGGCCCCCTCAACCTCCATGGCTCATAAAAGGAGGGAGCCAGAGAAGATCCCTCAACATGCAACGACGGCTAAAAGCAATGAGCCCAGACACCCTAAGTCTGGGGGCACGGTGGTGCACACTGTTTACATGGTCTCTGGAAAGGAGGAGAGCCGCACCTCTACGGGCCACCGACCGCTGACCCGATCCGTGACGAAAGCCCAAGAACAACAACAAAAGTTGCAGGAAATGATGAGTGCTATGGCTGCACTTACCGGGCCAAAAGAAAGCCCGGAAACATCCTCAGACGCACGCCGAGAGGAGGAAACCGACGCTGAGTTCCTTCGCCGGACATTGGAGAAAAAGGACAAAGAGGCTGCTGAACAAGCGGCTAATATACAGCGCATGGGCCTTCTCTTCCAAGATATGATAGGAATGATGATCCAACAGGACCCACCCATTGAAGATCCCCCAATCGTTCTGGAAGATGACCGAGGAGAAACGTCAAATCCACCACCAGCCCTCTCAACGGCCAAGGAAGAGACGATCTCTAAGGCTGACTTAGCCGACTACATAGCCCAGCAAATCCGGGTCCATCATGCGACTGAGGCAGCTGGTCAAGTCGTGAAAACAGGGCGGCCGTATCCGAGCTGGTACGACCAAATCAAATACCCACAAGGTTATACGATACCGAAATTCCACGTGTATAAGGGGACCGGCAATCCCCATCAACATGTCGCCCAGTTTCGGGCCCTATGCGGTAACACCGGCGGTGACGATAAATTGTTGCTTCGCCAATTCGTGGGCAGCTTGTCAGAAACAGCGTTCGAATGGTATTCAGAACTCCCGAATGATTCCATCAAAACGTTCGCTGAAATGGAGTTGCTATTCACTCAGCGATTTGCAAGTGCCAGCGAACGCACTCCAATAACTGCACTTATTAACGCCAGGGTAAAACCGAGTGAAACCTGGGTCCAGTACGCTATACGCTGGCGGAACTTGTGGTCGAGATGTGAGCAGCGCATCGAAGAAGCACCTGCGGTGGGCATGTTCGTGGGAACTCTAGACCCTCATGCAACTATCTCCCAGTTTATGATGTTCTTTAAGCCAACCACATTCCAGGCTCTGATTGACAAGTTAGCTCAGATGGACCAGATGGGTCATAGACCACCTACACCGAAGTCGGAGCCTCGGAATGACAAGGGTAAAGGGAGGGCAACCTTTGTTGCGAATGCCCAACAGCAACCTAACGCCCCGAAATCGACGGATCAACTGGAGGAAAGACGCCGATACTATAATGAGAAGATGAAGCGTCCCTACTCGTTCCCACAAGACAAGACGAAGCGGTTATTCGAGTTGGCAATACGCAACAGACTTATAAACCTACCAAATCCAAGGCGACCGCCACAACCCACCGAGATGAATAACTCCAACTACTGCCCTTATCATCAGACGGTAAGTCATCCGATTGAAGATTGCTTCGTCTTCAAAGGATGGATCGAAGATCAATATCTTCAGGGGAAATTTGTACTGTCCGAAAAGTGGAAGGTGAACCCACCACAACCACATACTCCTAAGAAGGCCGATACACCGGGGGCAACCTGCTCCTTTATCGAAGAAGCTCCATGGGAGGTCGTGTTATCAACGAAGACCAAAAGAATGCTGAGAGACCTCCATGCATGCCCTGCGATCGAATGGAAGGACCCTCTTGAACCTCAAATTATCGAAGGGATGTTGAAGCCCCGCACCATTGCAAAGACTCGTGATAAGGGCCCAAATACTCACGCCCAACCGTCAAAATCTTCAAAGAAAAAGAAGAAGAAATCCAAGAAGCCCGCGAAGCTTGGAGACGAGCGAACAAACTTGCAGAAGCAAATCGATGCGCTGGAAGAATACAATCAAAAGGCGCGAACTCCTGTCACACTGCGAGAGTTCCTTAGTCACATCTCGCAAGATGGAGATGATGAAGAGAGCTCGTCGGACGAATCCGAAGAGTATGTGGCAAGTTGCAACGTGATCTCCCACTCGTTTACCGACGATGAGAAAACTCCTAGCACCAAGAAGCTAGAGACGGAGCCCGAACCAGAGCGTGCGAGGCTGACAACGGAAATGATCAATGCCTTCTTAGACGAGATTCGTCTAAAAAGTAAAGCGGATCAAGAACGCGAAATGGCGACGCTAACGGGAACCAGAGGCGGGCGACTGGACGGAAGAGTGGAGTTACCCCTGCCAGAACAAAAGGCATCCGAAGTGGACAAGAAAATATTCAAGACAAGGAAAAGGTTCGCCAAAGCCATGTCAATGGGAATGATGCTACCACCTTCGGAAGCAAATACGCACGAAGGGGCGGAAAGGCACCCTGACTATTGCGCGTATCACCGGAAGATCTCACACCCCACGGAGGAGTGCGATGCCTTCAAAATATGGTGGCGAGGATATGTTATCCGTCAGCAACAGTTTAAGCGCATGAAACGCAAAAGCCGTCGGGAGCGAAGAAGTACTGTCGGAGGGCATAACAAGACTACTGGCAACTGTTACATGGTTGACGCCAGAGGGTCACAAGTTCTCACCTTCGGGAGCGACTCTGATGAAGAAATGGCTCTGGGCCCTCTCTTTACAGAATCCGTTCTAGGAAAAAAGGAGGAATCAGAGGCCTGCGAGAACATCCAGCTGCGCAACCGCACACTCCCGGAGAAGAATCTCGGGCCCGTCGGCCGAAAAGATAAGGGAAAGGAAAAGATCATTGAAGATATCACTTTAGATGACCAGGTCATAAAAGAGCTAACTAACAAAGACCCTCCCAAAAAGGGTAAGGTGGACTATAACATCCTCGCGCACTTAAGGAAACTACCCTCTCAGCTTAGCATTCTTGATGCCCTTCTATTATCAAAAGAAGCGCGAGACTCACTTATTAAAGCGTTGCAAGAACCTGAGCAATTCCAAGCCTTTCTCGCCACTGAAAAGATGAAGGACGAACTGGAGGAAGTGCACACGGCCGACGTCACTTTCGGTGATGAAGACCTCCTTCTCGGGACGTGCGACCACAACCGTCCCCTATACGTCTCCGGATACTGCCATGACATCAAGATAGGCAAGATCCTGGTGGATAATGGATCCTCCGTCAATCTCCTTAATGTTCGGGTGTTGAAGGAAATCTGCATGAGCGTGCAACACCTCGCTCGTGACAAAATTACTATCTCCGGTTTCGACTCACAATCGTCACGGACTCTCGGGTCCGTAATACTAACGTTACGCTTCGGGCTTCTCGTCACAGACATCAAATTCCATGTCATTGACGCCAAGACCTGCTACAACGCCTTGCTCGGCCGTCCTTGGCTACACGAGTACAACATCATCCCTTCTACACAACATCAGTGTATGAAGTACTTTAAAGACGGTTTCGAGTATACTGTAACAGGCGAGTTGAACCCATTTTCCGTGAACGAAGTCCGCAAATACGAGGACGCGAAATACTTTTTGCCAGACTTCGAAGATACAGAAAGGTGTCGTAACTCGGAAAACAAAGCCGCCTCCACCATCCCTGTTTTCGGGAGCGATACCGAAGAAGAGGAAGAGATAGTTTATACAGGGCCATCCCAACGCAACAACCAGAGGACGCCCGCCCCCATACTGGTCTTCGGAAGTGATTCAGAAGATGAGGCCAATGCCGTATTCTCCAATCGGCTTTCAATGCAAGCACCCCTCGGCGATGGCCACAGTTTGCAAATCACCATGGTACCGCGGGAACACTACAAGGATCTCGACACGCTTCAAGCTCACAGTGTGCAGGACCTGCAAACGATTTACGTCCCTCCCAGGCGTAGGGGTGAGAAGGTGATCCTATTCTACCGATCCTCAGAGTCGAGAATAGAGAAAGAGATCTGGCATGGCGCAGATGCTGCATGCGACAGACTCCAACCCATCCGTCTGCCCAGATATTATACAAATGGATTAAAGAAGCTATTGAAGCGCCAAGGAGTACCCTTAAAACAAACTGTTCGACAGGCTCGGTTCTACAACAGGATTTGGGATGTCCCCGGGACTCAGCGCAAATTGCCCAATGGGAAAATGGAAACACTTGGGCTTGGGTACACAAGAACCGGAAAACGGGAGCGAGCCCACGGCAGCTACGCCATATATACCTTTGATGAAGAAGAGGGCGCCCTGTCAGGAGAGGCCAACCCCTCATCAAAACTAAACCCTGCGACCGAAGCGCCAAACCCGTTGTTTAAAGGACGAATGGGCAAGCCTACCGCGAAAGCGGATCAGAAAATTCGGGAAGATCACAACCACGAAGCGGCCATCTATGAGAAGGCCAAGACGCGACGTCTATTCCAACAGGCTGCACAGGCTGCAAAAGATAAAGATGTTCACCATCGTCAACCTGTCATACGAAAGGCCCGATGCAGGGACGGGAATAAATTAAGAAGCGAGAGAAGAAGCCGACAACAACGATGCAGGATTAGAGGGTTACGGGTATTGCGCGGCTCGGATTCATCCTTCACGGAAAAGATGAGTCGAGCATACTCCTTCCCCCGAAACAAGACGGAACGGTTACTCAAGCTCGCCCTAAAACATCAGATAATCACGCTTCCAGAGTCTAGGCATCCTGAGCAAGCTAGCAAGGTCTCTCATCCGGGTTATTGCTCTTATCACCGAGCCATAGGACATCCGACCGAAGATTGCTTCACCTTCAAGAATTGGGTCGAGGACCAATACCGACGGGGTAGATTCGCTTTATCCGATGGTTGGAAAGTAACGCCGCCGCAAAGGCACGAGCCTAAAGCTACGAGAGCAGAACCGGATCCGCCTCGGTCCTGGGAACGGATTCGTACCTGTTATACGATTACAATATTAAAAGAAGAGCCCGAGAACATAGATGACCTTCCCCGGTGCTTCGAGAACAGCGATGATGAGGTAATCTCGGAATTCCCGCCCGCTCCAAAAGAACTGGAAGACGGTATACATACTACCGCAGATAACCTCAGAAAGATTGAGTTGGGATCGGCAGAGGACCCGCGACCAACCTTTGTCAGTGAGCTACTCTCTGAAGAAAGGGTGGCCGCGTTAAAGAACGTGCTTCTACGGCATAAAGACTGCTTCGCGTGGAACTACTCTGAGATGCCAGGATTAGATCCGGAGGTCGCTGTGCACAGATTAGCGATATCCCCAGACATCAGGCCAGTCAAGCAGGCACCAAGAAGGATGCGACTCGAGCTTGAGATGAGCATCAACGCCGAAGTCAAGAAACTGATCAATTCTGGATTTATTCAAGAAGTCCAATATCCCGATTGGATCGCCAATATCGTCCCGGTGATGAAGAAGAATGGGACGGTGCGTATATGCGTGGATTTCAGGGATCTCAACAAGGCCTGTCCAAAAGATGATTTCCCAGTGCCGGTAACCGAGCTAATGATAGATAACACGTCCACTCACGAGATCTTCTCCTTTATGGACGGTTCCTCAGGATACAATCAGATAAAAATGCATCCCGAAGACCAGAAGCACACCGCTTTCCGGACCCCTTTGGGTGTATTTTGCTACAGGGTTATGCCCTTCGGTCTAAAGAACGCCGGCGCTACCTATCAAAGGGCCATGACAAAGATCTTCGACGACCTCATACATGACATCGTCGAGTGCTATATCGATGACCTCGTAGTGAAGAGCATGTCATACGAAGAGCATTTAAAGCATCTCGAAACCGTATTTCAACGCCTTCGGCAATATAATTTGAAGATGAATCCCCTCAAATGCGCGTTTGGAGTCTCCTCGGGAAAATTCTTGGGATTCGTCATCCGACACCGAGGTATTGAGATAGATCCGTCAAAGATTAAAGCGATCATGGAAATGCCCCCGCCAAGAACCCTCAAACAGTTGCGGTCTCTCCAAGGGAAGCTCGCATACATCCGGCGATTTATCGCAAATCTTTCAGGCAAATGCCGCCCCTACAGTCACCTGATGAAGAAGGGAACCCCATTCGTCTGGAATCAAAAATGCCAAGGCGCACTAGACGAGATCAAGCAGTACCTGCAGAACCCGCCGGTATTAGCTGCGCCGGTCAAGGGAAAACCCCTCATTCTTTATACGACCGCCCTCGAAGGTTCCTTGGGCGCACTATGGGCGCAAGAGAACGATCAGGGGAAAGAGAGAGCACTCTACTACTTAAGTCGAGTTCTACTGGGGGCAGAAAGCAATTACTCTCCCATTGAAAAACATTGCTTGGCGTTAATCTTCGCGATAACAAAGCTCAGGCACTATGCGTTGGCACACGAAGTTTGCCTCATCTCGAAAGTGGATCCTCTTAAATACTTAATGTCAAAAGCCATATTGACGGGACGACTCGCTAAATGGGCCTTGCTCTTAATGGAATTCTCGATAACATATCAACCTCTCAAGGCAGTGAAAGGCCAGGCTATTGCTGACTTCCTCGCCGAGCACCCGATACCGGCCGACTCTCCTCTAAACTGTGATTTGCCGGACGAGCATGCATTCGATGCGATTGGCGGCAAAAGCACCCGATGGGAACTCTATTTCGATGGAGCGTCCTCTATAAAGAAACAAAAGCAAGGTATCCCAATGATCAAGTCAGGGATAGGCCTCATCTTTGCGACTCCACAAGGAGGGATAATGCGCTTCGCCTTCTCCTTAACAGAACCGAGGACAAACAATGAAGCCGAATACGAAGCTCTGATAGCAGGCCTCGAAATCGCCATCAACATGGGAATTGAAGACCTCCACATATACGGGGATTCTCAGCTGGTCGTTAGCCAAATAAATGGTGACTACCAAACATGCAAACCGGAGTTGGTGAGATACGGCGAAAAGGTGCGACAACTGTTGGCCCAAATCCCCTCCTATATTCTAGAGAACATACCGCGCGCGGAAAACAGCAAAGCAGACGCGTTGGCCAAGCTCGCTAAAGAACTGGCTGACGAGAACCTCGATGACGTCAGAATCGTAATACAAAGCCGTCGAGTGCTCGCCCCGGCAGAAATACCTCCGGAATTATATAAAGAAAAGGGATCGATTCAACAAGCGACCCTACAAATAAAAGACCGTGAGAAGGCTGAGGACTGGAGGGAAGTCTTCATAGACTACTTTAAGTCCCACCGAATGCCCGAAGAAGCGTCCTCAAGACATCAGCTTATGAAACGAGCTCTATCCTTCGCTTTCGTCAACGATACCCTGTACAAGAGATCGTTTGATTTTCTATGGCTGAGATGCTTGGGACCTGACGAAACGGAACGAGTCGTTCAAGAAGTTCACGACGGACTTTGCGGTTCTCACCAAGCAGGCCCAAAGATGAAGTTAAAAATTAAACGGATGGGTTACTACTGGCCCACGATGATCCAGGACTGCCTCGAGTATGCGAAGCAATGCCACTCATGCCAGATCCATGGGGACTTCATCCACCAACATCCGAATCCACTACACCCAACGGTGGCCAGCTGGCCATTCGAAATGTGGGGGACTGACATAGTCGGCCCCATAGAGCCGGCATCAGCCCGGGGACATCGTTTCATCCTAGCGACAACTGACTACTTCTCCAAATGGGCAGAAGCGGTACCACTAAGGGAAGTGAAGACGGAGAATATTCTCCATTTCTTCAAAACGCACGTCATCTATCGGTTCGGAACTCCACGACGGATTATCTCCGATAATGGGCCGGCCTACCGAAGCCATAAGATTAGCCGCTTCGCACAGCAGCACAATATAGACTGGAGATATTCTTCAGTTTACAATCCACGAGCTAACGGCTTGGCCGAGGCTTTCAATAAGACCTTGACGAAGATCATGAAAAAGACCGTCTCCAGAAATAAAAGAGACTGGCACGAGAGGCTGCAGGAAGCCCTTTGGGCCTATCGAACTACATTCAAGACGGCCACAAACACAACGCCATACGCGTTGGTATTTGGGACGGAAGCAGTTCTCCCCCTTGAGATAGAGTTACCCTCTCTACGAGTGGCAGTCCACCACGAGCTGACAGACGAAGAAAATGCTCACCTTCGGCTTGAGGAGCTTGATGCCCTCGACGAAACCCGGCTCATAGCGCAACAATATCTAGAAGCCTACAAAGCAAAGATGACACGCTCATACGAAAGATTGACCAGGCCGAGGACATTCCGCCAAGGCGAACTCGTACTAGTGGTCAAAAGACCTATGATCCCCAATCGCGCCAAGCGTGGAAAATTTGAGCCAAACTATGAAGGCCCGTACATCATAGACAAGGTCTACCAGGGTGGAGCCTATCTACTCATGGACATGCACGGTGAAAGACCTTTCAGGCCAATAAACGGTCGCTTCTTAAAGAAATACTATGCTTAATAAGCTGCAGCCTAGGTCAATGATAGATGACGACGACTATGTCCGCTCGCTATCTTCCCAGGCTCGGACTTTACAAGCAGCAGCCGGCCTTCCTATAATGCCGGACCGAAACGTCCTTAAACTATCTAGGACCGAAACGTCCTTAAACTATCTACGGACCGAAACGTCCCTAAACTAATGCCGGACCGAAACGTCCTTAAACTAACAACGGACCGAAACGTCCTTAAAACTAACGACGGACCGAAACGTCCATAAACTAACAACGGACCGAAACGTCCCTAAACTACTACCGCAGCATCCTTGGGCTGACGAGATAAAAAAAAAAAAAAAAAAAAAAAAAAAGTATATAAAATAATAGAAACGGTATGTCCATAAGCAAAATGGGCACGGATGAAAACCTGAAAGGGCTCCGTGAGTAAAAACAGCAGGACTGCCGGCGAGTGTTTGTGAAAACCCGAAAGGGCGCAACCTCGTTAAAAGACACTTATAGGGTCCTCTCGACCTTGTAAGGAGAAACCACCTGCGTGAGATCCTTACGACTCACAAAGGAGCTGCACACTTAGGGATCCTCACGATTCCTAAGGAGAAAAACACACTTACGAGATCCTCACGACTCGTAAGGAGAATTCTCTTATGGGACCCTCACGGCTCATGAGATTTGAAAGTCTTAAGTTACAGAAACCTGAACCTGTTCTTAAGCAAATCCTCCACAACCTCCGATATTGCCCTACAAGCGGCTCCATACTGACCCTTGTATACAATCCACGGGCGCGAATTAACACTTCCCCAACAAAGTCCAACCCTTATAGGTCCTCTCGACCCATAATGGGAAAGTCCTCTTGTAGGGTCCTTACGACTTACAGAGGAGCACACACTTAGGAATCCTCACGATCCCTAAGGAGAAAATACACCTGCAAGATCCTCACGACTTGTAGGGAGAAATACCTTTGTGAGACCCTTACGGCTCATGAAGTCAAAAGCCTTGGTTAACAGGACCCTTAACCCTGTTTGCTGAGCAACCTTTGTTCGTCATCGACAAAGGCAAATGATGATTCGCTCCTGGCAACATTCCAGTAGTAGCGATGCTGATGCCGAGATCGGTGCCTAAAATCCAAGCTTGCGGCGAGAAGGTCAGCAAGCCAAACATGCCTGCAAAATAGCCGAAATGATGGGGCAACTTGCAATAAAAAGCAGCAAGTAAAAATGAAGGCATAAAAAATAGCCGAAATGATGGGGCAACTCGCAACAAAAAGCAGCGAGCAGAAAATAAATAAATAGCCGAAATGATTGGGCACCGCGAAAAAATAGCCGAAATGATTGGGCAATCGTGATTTTCGCGATATAAAAGCTGAAATGATAGAGCATCGCGGAAAAAGAAATAAATTAAAAATAAAATTTATGCCCTACAGGTGATATTCCGTCGCACCCTGTACACAATCCAAGGGCGTAAACAAAGAAGGGATCATACTTCTCCCCCAGGTTTCATCAGAAGAAGAAGCCAAGTCTCGATGGGCCACAAGCGACCTAGAGATCATCCAAACACTCGTCTCGTAACAACGGACATGACTTCAAACGAAACGGAACAGCGGCAACCCCCAGTTCCATGACTCGGTGATATACACATCACCAAGAGTCAAACCTCCATTCCGTGAAATGCGGATACAATCAACAAACTTCCTGGTTACGTGGAAAGCGGATAACGTCACTCTTTGACCCCGTGGAAAACGTCCAGAGCGGATCCTGGTCCTCGCAGAGCATGGCAGCGAACCCATGCGAAGCATCCAGAGCGGAGCCTAGTCCTCGCCTAACGCGGCAGTGAACCCGTGTGAAGCATCTAGTGCGAACTTCCTGGTTACGTGGAAAGCGGATAACGTCACTCTTTGACCCCGTGGAAAACGTCCAGAGCGGATCCTGGTCCTCGCAGAGCATGGCAGCGAACCCATGCGAAGCATCCAGAGCGGAGCCTAGTCCTCGCCTAACGCGGCAGTGAACCCGTGTGAAGCATCTAGTGCAAACTTCCTGGTTACGTGGAAAGCGGATAACGTCACTCTTTGACCCCGTGGAAAACGTCCAGAGCGGATCCGGGTCCTCGCAGAGCATGGCAGCGAACCCGTGCGAAGCATCCAGAGCGGAGCCTAGTCCTCGCCTAACGCGGCAGTGAACCCGTGTGAAGCATCTAGTGCGAACTTCCTGGTTACGTGGAAAGCGGATAACGTCACTCTTTGACCCCGTGGAAAACGCCCAGAGCGGATCCTGGTCCTCGCAGAGCATGGCAGCGAACCCATGCGAAGCATCCAGAGCGGAGCCTAGTCCTCGCCTAACGCGGCAGTGAACCCGTGTGAAGCATCTAGTGCAAACTTCCTGGTTACGTGGAAAGCGGATAACGTCACTCTTTGACCCCGTGGAAAACGTCCAGAGCGGATCCTGGTCCTCGCAGAGCATGGCAGTGAACCCATGCGAAGCATCCAAAGCGGAGCCTAGTCCTCGCCTAACGCGGCAGTGAACCCGTGTGAAGCATCTAGTGCGAACTTCCTGGTTACGTGGAAAGCGGATAACGTCACTCTTTGACCCCGTGGAAAACGTCCAGAGCGGATCCTGGTCCTCGCAGAGCATGGCAGCGAACCCATGCGAAGCATCCAGAGCGGAGCCTAGTCCTCGCCTAACGCGGCAGTGAACCCGTGTGAAGCATCTAGTGCAAACTTCCTGGTTACGTGGAAAGCGGATAACGTCACTCTTTGACCCCGTGGAAAACGTCCAGAGCGGATCCTGGTCCTCGCAGAGCATGGCAGCGAACCCATGCGAAGCATCCAGAGCGGAGCCTAGTCCTCGCCTAACGCGGCAGTGAACCCGTGTGAAGCATCTAGTGCAAACTTCCTGGTTACGTGGAAAGCGGATAACGTCACTCTTTGACCCCGTGGAAAACGTCCAGAGCGGATCCTGGTCCTCGCAGAGCATGGCAGCGAACCCATGCGAAGCATCCAGAGCGGAGCCTAGTCCTCGCCTAACGCGGCAGTGAACCCGTGTGAAGCATCTAGTGCGAACTTCCTGGTTACGTGGAAAGCGGATAACGTCACTCTTTGACCCCGTGGAAAACGTCCAGAGCAGATCCTGGTCCTCGCAGAGCATGGCAGCGAACCCATGCGAAGCATCCAGAGCGGAGCCTAGTCCTCGCCTAACGCGGCAGTGAACCCGTGTGAAGCATCTAGTGCGAACTTCCTGGTTACGTGGAAAGCGGATAACGTCACTCTTTGACCCCGTGGAAAACGTCCAGAGCGGATCCTGGTCCTCGCAGAGCATGGCAGTGAACCCATGCGAAGCATCCAGAGTGGAGCCTAGTCCTCGCCTAACGCGGCAGTGAACCCGTGTGAAGCATCTAGTGCAAACTTCCTGGTTACGTGGAACGTGGATAACGTCACTCTTTGACCCCACGGAAAACACCCAGAGCGGAGCCTGGTCCTCGCCAAGCACGGCAGTGAACCCGTGTGAAGCATCCAGAGCAAACACCGGACTGTGGAGTCCTTAAAATCCACGGACTATGACGTCCTTAACCTCGACCGTGATGTCTTAAAACTAACGATCAACCACCCCGATTCCCTACGGATTTTGCCTTGGTTTAAGGGTACATCTCTTCACTCCTTTGATACCTGGCGTTGTAATTCTTCAACGTCTTCAGAGAGGTGACGGGTCCCTGCAACCGCACATCGGACTGTGGAGTCCTTAAATCCACGGACTATGAGGTCCTTAACCTTGACCGTGATGTCTTAAAACTAACATCGGACTGTGGAGTCCCTAAATCCACGGACTATGAGGTCCTTAACCTTGACCGTGATGTCTTAAAACTAACATCGGACTGTGGAGTCCCTAAATCCACGGACTATGAAGTCCTTAACCTTGACCGTGATGTCTTAAAACTAACATCGGACTGTGGAGTCCCTAAATCCACGGACTATGAGGTCCTTAACCTTGACCGCGACGTCTTTAAACTACCTTGAGAGATCCCTAACCCCGTGAAATACAAAAAAAAAGGGGGTGATCACACCCGGCACTTGCAGGCCCTCACGACCTGTAAGGAAGAAAAACTCTCTTGTGAGATCCTTACGACTCTCAGGGGAAAACCCGCTTAAGGATCCTCACGATCCTTAAGAAAAACTCACACCTATGGGATCCTCTCGACCTATAGGGAGAAAGACTCCTTATGAGACTCTCGTGGCTCATAAGATGCAAAAGCCGTAGGAAACAGATCCTAACCCTGAATCCTAAGCCACGGCCGTCTTGCAAGAAGATTAAGATAGATTGTCCGCAGAATGCATTCAATGAAAAGGGGACACGTCACTGAGAGGAAAATTGTATCTTTTATTCATGACCCAAAATGGATACAAAATACAATTCAAAACAAAAAAAAAATAATACTCTTATTCATGAGTATGTACAAAAAAAAAGAGAAAGATACAAGTCCTCAAGCCGGCGGGCGGTGCAATAATTTTACCAGCTCATCATTTTGTTGTTGAGCTACGGCTTCGTGACGCAAGATCTCCATAAGACGCGCCTCTGCCTGAGCTTGCTGGGCCTGATATGAAGCGAGCCGGGCTTCAAGCTCCTTTTCAGTGGCCTTATGAGCCTCAACTCTCTCGCGAGTAAACGTGGCGGCTTTATCAAGAGCCACCACCTCTGTGATGGACTCCTGAAGCACCCGCCATAGCTCATATGCTTTATTGGCTTTGGCTGTAAGACTGGCCTGAAGCTCGCCCAACGCCTTGGAGGCTAGCTCCCTCTCCGAGAACTTGCGGCCAAGTCTCTTCTCGCACGACGTCATGTTGGCCGCATGTCGTGCTATCAGATTTCGTAACTCCGCCTTTGCAGTCACGGCCTCCGAGGAAAGGCGAGAACACTCGAGAGCGTGCAGACAAGCCTCCACCTTCCTACAGAACTCCACCCAGACCCGCACCACCTCCTCGCTATGATAGGTGGCGAGAAAAGGGAGGGAGCCGTTAGCCTCAGCGGCGAACGCTTCGGCCGTGGTTGCACTACCAGCACGGAGCTCTTCGATGAAAGAAGATAAGGAGACCAGGCTCAGTTGGGCCAAGCGCTCTGAAGCCCGCAAAGCGTAGGGGCCGGACGGCATCACAATGCGCGATTCCAAAGCCATGGAGACTGGCAGGGCTGTTCAGATTTGGCAGATGTTAGTAAAACTTTTAAACACAGGATGAACGAGACTATGATAAAATGTCACTCACCGACAGTCATGCACGTAGGAGCTGAAGGTTCCCCTGGCCCTTCAACGACCTCGACCTCATCATCGGCTTCCAGAACTATAAGAGACATTAACGTCATTTCACAAAATAGTGACAATGCTATGATAAAAAATGGCGAATGACACTAACCCTGCCCGGAGGAAAGGATGATACGCTGAGGGGGAATCGCCTGCGGGGCTGCCATCTCCAATAGACGCTGAAATGATTGGCGAGGCGATAGATCCGCGATCGTGGCTGCCAAACCGCGTAATTCTGGGAAAGATAAAAGATTTCAGACCATGAAGGGGTTACTAAATTAAAACGCAGAAAGATACCTTCGACACTCCTCCCATTCTGAGCCGGGGGGATAGCAGCCTCGACGGTCTCCGCCGTAACCTCAGGCTCCAACAAAGGGAGAGTAGTCCCGACTACCTCACTTCCAGCCTTTGGGCCACCCTCAGCAAGAGTCATTGGGATGGCGGCCTCCATAAGAGCATCCCCCGAAGGGGCAAGCACTCCCTGATCAAGAGCCGCCGCTGGAGGTTCTATCACGATAGGAGCAGCCTCATCAGCCCCCTCCACACCTAGCAAGGCCTCGTTGAGAACTTCGGCGGGCTTTAGCTTTAAGGGGCCAGTAGGAAGCTCCCCCAGCGTTGAAGATTCTGCACGGTTCAAATGAAAATAATGATACAAACCCATGAGCATAAATAATCAGAAAGACTACAAAAGAAGCACAGCGTACCTATACGCAAAGAAGCCTTTAACATGGCTTCTTCAAGCCGCTTTTCCTTCTCAAGGAGATAAGCTCGCCGAGGCTTAAGGGTAGACTCATGACCACCGGTCCATAGAGAAAGTGCATCAGCTGCATCCTCTGAAGCGACCTGCTTCAAAGCCCTTTCCCCCCATTCCTCCAAAGGGCCGATAAATCGCCGCCGAATCCACGAAGGGTCCTCGTAAAAAATTACAGCGGGATACGACTTCCTCGGAACCTTGGCATCATGGGACGGATCTTGCGAACGCCGTAAGGCCTCAGCCAGTTGTGCGGCCTCCTCGTCAGCCGAACTCGGAAGGAGGAGTGCAGTATCAGACGTGGGCAAGGCCAAGGGTTCGTCGTCAAGGCTAGGCTCAGATTCCATCACAGAGTCAAGCGGGGTAGTAGCCACTTTCTTTTGTCGCTTAGACCCAGGGCCGGTCGCCGAAGATGGCCGCTTCCTCCCTCGCGAAGCCTTAGGGCGACGCTGGCCCACCTCGCCTTCGATGCCTTCGTCCCTGGAAGACGTCGGCGTCGTCGACGCTGTGGGAGGCGGCGCCGCCACCGGCAGAGGTACTGCCACTGGAGCCCGTCTACCTCGCGATCGAGAACCCAAGGGCATACCAGCTGTCGGAGCAAGGTCCACCCCGGACTCCCCTGGAATGAGCGCAGTGCCGACCTCTCTCAAAGGAAAGCGGACTGGAACCCTCGGTCGTAACCCAGTCCTGGGAGCTAGAAGAGGGACATCTCCACCAAGAAGCACCCTCCTTTCCTCAATAATGACTGGGTTGACTCGATGAAGATACCAGCCCGTAAATGCACCCACGCATCGGGGCATGTACTCGGCTTCGGGGATCATGAAATGGGAGCCGGTGTTCAGCCGCATAAAATGATGAGCGGCATCGCGAACAGCATCGAGCGAAGGGATCGGGGCGATTATAAAAGCCTCAAAAGGAACGCCTTGGTCGTATCCAAGCTGCCGGGCAAATCGGTGTGGATTGTACCGCATAAAAAGAGCTGCACTATCCTGGCGAAACACCAAGTAGCCCGGTCTAATTGAATACAAGTGTATGGCCTCCCGAGGCTTCAGAGAAGGCGCGTCGTCCTTTGACTGGTCCCAAAGTTGCTGAACGGGCCCCGAAGGAGAAGAAAGAACTCGATCATTAAAGACTAACCCGCCAGCGGTGGCGTGCGGGGAAATCAGCACCCGAATAGCCCCTAACTGAGTTGGATCGGCAGCAGAAGCGCCCACCAGTCGCATGAGTCGCGGGAAGGTATAGGCATCGTAAAAAGCGGGCCTCTGATGCATAGCGAAAGACCCCAGCACGTGCATCTCAATCCATGACGTGAAGTAATGAAGCGAAAAGTTCACTACGTCTACGCCAGGCATAGAAGTATTGGCCGCAGTACCCAATCCATTATAGAGGTGCGCCAGGGCTGGGATGCCAATGGCCAATCGCGTCCCCTCCGCGATACGATGCGCCGGGTAGATGACCGAAGCCCTCATGAAGCGGCGATGCATCGGGATAACAAACCAGCTAAGCCAAACACTGATAAACCCCACAAAAAACGTCTCCTCATCCATACCGGGTGCTGCAATGGACTCAAAAGGCATCGGCGACACGATGGGGATATAATATTGTGGCAAGTCCGATTCAGCGGTCGGTAGCCTCTTCGGACCAAATCCAAAGGGGTCTCCGATGTTAGCAAACTTCGGAGCAGTCTTCGATACGGCGTCCTCACGAAGGAAACGAGCGATGAAGCTCTTGAAAGTAACGCCCTGCTCTTCGGACTCGGTGAACAATCGGTCGAAGATACCTAGGGCCTTGATTAAACTGGGACGCTTATGGCGAATGGCATTCTCAGCAGACAGACCGTCAGCTGGGGCAGACTCGGGCTCAAAAATGTACTCGTCAGGGGGCAGCAACTCCTCGTACATGTTACCCCTTATCGGCAATCCCGAAATTTCATAAAACTCGGCTAAAGAAATCGAAACCTCGCGATCTCCCAGAAGAAAGGTATTAGTGGGAAGATTCCACTGGTTCAGAAACGCCTTAACCCACCAAGCATGCGGGGACTTGTAATGGAATAGCGACGCGTATACGGCCTGATAAAGCCCGACTTTCTGCAATCGCGCCCGATGGGCAGAAAGGATGTAGCGAGCCCAAAGAAGGTAGCCCGTAGGATGCCTGGGAGTGAGCCCTATCTTATAAATCTGCCCCCACGGGTGGGCCTCACCCTGGCAAATGCGCCGTCCCAAGATGTCTATAGCCGGGATCGGATGGTTCGGAATGCCGGTCGTCGAAGGCTCCAGTCTCCCCGTTGGAGTCCAATTGGGCATTTCCACGGCGAAAGCTGTCCTTGGAGGATCCATCGGTAAAAATGGGAAAGTAGGCTCCGTTGGCACCGCGCAAAGAAAACTCCTGCGACCCTGAATAATCTGACTGTACCAAGGTCCCCATTGAAGAAGGTTGGCGCAGTTCGGGTCATGGGCTCTAATCATCGCCATCGCCTCTTCATCAGACGGTGACTGAGGAAAGGCCGCCTCCGAGCGAGAGAAAGGAAAGCGTGGAGCAGAAGTCATCGCACCTGAAAACCAATAAAGGAAGACCGTTAGAAGAAAAATCGGCAACGTACATTCATGCATGAACATGAAGACTAAGTAAAGAAAGCAAAAACAAAGCTTCCTGGGACCATTGGCTACAAAACACATGGGCCCCACAGAATCCAGATGACGGCACATCAATAATAAGGCCAAAACGCTACAATAAGACAAAGGGAATGTCCGCATTTAATAAAAGGTGGTAACCATGCATATTCCCCTCAAACAAGATCTGGCTAGGGCGCTACAGCGAACCCAACAAAATCAAGGGAATTAAATTCCCACAGAAGGCATCATTACAAAATCCCCATCGCATTAATTGCAGAAGAACCGCCTCGAGCCAAGAGACCCCAAAGATTCTCTGTGTGAAGAAATCGAGTTCTTCGTTGGAATTCAATTCCTTATTAAGAAAAGGGAATTAAATTCCCAAAAAACATTTTGAGGGAATTAAAGTCCAGGGAGTTGAAACGTTGTCACCATCTCCCCGAAGATCATCTAAACCCTAAAAGGATCTACAGTTTGAAGATTAAACAGTTTTATGTTCTCATGGAAAAATATGAAGAAAAAGGGTAAAAACCCTTGCTTTGGATTTAAAATCCAGAGAAATGTGAAGGTCCATCGGTGTCCAAGAACACTACCTGAGGAAAAAGGATCCTTTTCGAACAGAGTTAAACTCTGCAGGCTGTTTCAAGACAGAGAACTAAGCTCTGAAAAACGAGAATTAAATTCTCAAAGAAGAAGTTCTCAGGAGAAGAAGATGAACAAAGTGAAGGCTTCTATGAAGAGGCAGCTATTTATAGAAGACAATGAAAACGTTTCGTCTCCCCAGATCCCTAGAGGAATCCAACGGTCACAAGAGGTGACAGCGTTGCACTCACGTGCTGACACGTGAGAACAACGCTGTGGGGGCATTTGTTTCCTGATTCAAAATCAGGAAAGCTTCTGGAAAAGCTTCGGAAGAGGGTCACGTGCTTACACGTGACCAGCGGCCACGTGTTAACACGAGACACCTAAAAAGCATCATCAGATCGAGTTCAGTCTCCTAGCTACGCTGAAGAAAATGGGCTTCAGAAAGAGTCACGTGCTCCCACGTGACCAGGGTCACGTGGTGACACGTGACATTTAAATGCAAGCGTCCAACACGCAAGTTCTCTGATCGAGTCAAGAAAAAGGGTTCAGAAAGAGTCACGTGCTCCCACGTGACCAGGGTCACGTGTCGGCACGTGACGTTCAAGACAGCAAGCGCGTTTCCAGAACAACCAAGGAAAGAGAGTTCAAATAAAGGGTCACGTGCTCACACGTGACCAGGGGTCACGTGGTAGCACGTGATGTTTAAGCAGCAATCAGAAGACACAGTGCAGAAGGCTCGTTCCAAAGGGGGTCACGTGCTCACACGTGACCATGGATCACGTGGTCACACGTGACCGGCCTCCAAAGCCCATGTTGACGACAGAATTAAATTCTGAAGGAAATTCGAATCTTTCCAAAGGAAAGTAATTATTTGGGACTAATCAAATTAAAGATTCAGAGATGATTAAATATCATCTATCTATGGAAAATCTCGGCTTTGGGAAAGATTTCCCCCTTAAATCTAACCAGAATATCAAAGGAGAATCTCTGGATTTAAGATCCAATGGTGAATAAAATTCACCTAATAATCCAAAGGCCCAAAATGAATGATGGATGCAAATCAAATCTCCCAATGAAGATTCGTCAAAAACTGATTGATGCGGCTGCCTCTCCTATAAATAGGAGCCAAGGGACACAAAAAAAAAGATACATGCGCAGAGAAGAAAAGGAGAAAAAGAGAAGAGTTTTGATACTTCGAAAAGACTCAGATCTTCTGCAAAAACCCTAGGTAAGAAAGGGAAGCCCTTTTGAAAGAAGCAGAATTTAATTCTCAACAGAGTTTAACTCTGATAATATAAAAGCAGAAGAGCATATTTCTTCTCTCTTTGATAGAGGATCTGCAAAGTGCACATCTCCCCTTAAGATTGAGAATTTAATTCTCAATGGGTTGAGATCCTGCCATGCAGATCCAAAACATAGAGAAGGAGTGCAAACTCGAGAATTTAATTCTCACAGAACTATAGGAATTTAATTCCTCCAAAATAAAGTGGGGCTAGACCCTATATCATGGGAATTTAATTCCTTCAGAACAAAAAAAAAAGAAACAGGGTTTAACCCTAATTAAAGAACTTAGTTCTGTTGAAACAACGGGAATTTAATTCCCTTAATCATCAGTTCCTCAAAAACTTTTATTAGGGTTTAACCCTATTCAGCCCTTCACATAAACGAGGAATTTAAATCCCACAGAAAATTCAGAGTTAAACTCTATTCCAGAATACAAGTCTTCAAAAGAAAGAAGGATTTAATTCCTCTGAAATTAAAAGTCTCTGGAATTTAATTCCTAAAAAAAAGGAGTAACAAATCCTCTGAAAAACCACATTAAGGCAGGGTCACGTGTCACCACGTGACCCCCCACAAAAGCCCTACAGAAAACCCCTTTGAGGCAGCACCCCACGTGACCCACGTGACTTTCAGCAGAAGCCTTAACACATAGGCATTTGAATGCCCATCACGTGCTGACACGTGATGCTATCAAAGACACAGTAATTTCAGCAGAACAAATGAAGGAAGGGCGCTCTCACGTGCTGCCACGTGACCCCTCTTGTCTTAGTGTTTAACACTAAATTGAAACTCTCGAAATCAGTGTTAAAATATTGTTGGGCCTTAGTGTTCAACACTAATTAAAAAGCTTTATCTGCAGTGTTCAACACTGATTACCTTAGTGTTTAAATACTAATCTGAGATCTTCATTTGCAGTGTTCAACACTGATCCGTTTTAGTGTTTAACACTAATTTGAGAAGCCTTATTGCTGGTGTTTAACACCAATTATTTCTTAGTGTTAAACACTAACTTGTTAACCGCATGCCCAGTGTTCAACACTGATTGCTCTGTAGTGTTTAACACTAGGCTTTGGCCCAATTGGCTAAATGGATAGAGGCAAAGCCTCTCCTTCAGTGGACCAGCAAGAGTCAATATTCCAGACCTGACTGGACTTAGCCCAAGCTGGCCATAAGTCCTCAATTTGTGATTAACTGGGCTAATGAGCTCATAACATAATTGATCAGTCTTGACCCAAATTGGGCCAGGGACTATTTAATCCACCCCGGTTCTAGGGTACATCTCTTCACTCCTTTGATACTTGGCATTGTAATCCCTCAATGTCTTCAAAGAGGTGACGGGTCCCGATGACCACTCATGATATGGACTGTGGGGTCCTTAAACCCATGCCTAATGCTAAACTTCCTGGTTACGTGGAAAGCGGATAACGTCACTCTTTGACCCCGTGGAAAACGTCCAGAGCGGATCCTGGTCCTCGCAGAGCATGGCAGTGAACCCATGCGAAGCATCCAGAGCGGAGCCTGGTCCTCGCCTAGCACGGCAGTGAACCCGTGTGAAGCATCCAGAGCACATACCGGACTGTGGAGTCCTTAAACCCATGGACTATGACGTCCTTAACCTTGACCGAGATGTCTTAAAACTACCCATGGACCGCAATGTCCTTAAACTACCCATTGACCGAGATGTCTTAAAACTACCCATGGACCGCAATGTCCCTAAACTACCCATGGACCGCAACGTCCTTAAAACTACCCACGGACCGCAACGTCCCTAAACTAGAACAATTGAGCCCTCCATATGCTCTTTTGTCGGATCTAAACGGTCCCGTTTAAGTTGATCTTAGCCCCCAAAAATGGCTAACGCGTCCTTAAACCTTCAAACAGATTGGACTACGAATCCCCTAAATTAACTCCGGCTTGAGGGTACATCTCTGAACTCCTCTGACATCCGTCGTTGTAATCTTTCAACGTCGTCAGAGAGGTGATGGGTCCCGACGGCCATACATACGGTGGACCACTACGTCCCTAAACTGGAACAATAGAGCCCAAATGCTCTTTTGTCGGATCTAAACGATCCCGTTAAGTTGATCTTAGTCTCAAACTGGACTAACGTATCCTTAACAAACGTTTAAGTTGATCTTAGCCTCAAATATGGCTAACGTGTCCTTAAACCAAACCCCCAAACCCAAATTTAAGATAATGCGGATTTGGACTAGTCCACGCCCTACGGGTGACGACATAACTCAGTCTCCGTAAACAATCCACGGGCAATAAAACAAACACCCACGACACGAAGTGACCATCTGGAGAAGGAGAAAGTTGTTACCGCAACGCGGTAGCGTAATTAACTGCAGGGGCTTGCGCCTGCAGGGAAGAGCGTCCCCACAATCAAAAACCCCTCAAATGAGGGGGAATCTGACGAAGTCTGCTACATCGGACGCATCCGTCTAAACCTTCGACACATGGTGCCATAAATCAACTTGGCATCTTCGGAGGGGTGGACGGATAGCACCAATTAGCATCTGCCCCGAACCCCAGGCATTCGGACGTCCCGACGTCCCGGCCGCCGTTCGGAGGGGAACAACCCTACCACGGGTCAAAGGAGTCGTGCAAACAGGTATATTTTGGGTATAGTCCCGAGCCACATGGAGGCAGTGAGCGGATCGTCAGGGATTCGTCTCTCCCAGTATTGGGGATGAGATCGCGCTGTGTTTAGGAAAGAAATTACACGAAATCCCTGACCAGGGTAATCGAGATATGCTGGTACGTATACCAGTAGTATCTCAGGGTGTTCTGGGCTGCTCTCTGACACGACTTATATATCTATTGGGGGTCTGACGTTGACCAGCCCCCTAGGCCCTATATACGATGCTCATAGACGAACGGACCAGACTGTATGGATATTGTCACTGTCAGGCTCAGTAGGGTTTCTGTATGAGTTCGCTCGTCAGCTTCCCTTCCGATCAATACATAGGCAACCATTACGTACAGCTTGTACCTCTGACGTGCTAGGGGTTATACCCAGTGCCAGTGTATTGATGAGTCATTAGAGTCCCCCACCGACAGTTTCCCAAGTTCGGGCGAAATGTTGTAGATGCCGTATGGTTTTATGGCATGGTTCGGAAAATGCACGTGCGTTTTCGCACGTGTCATTTTTCGGGTAGATAATACTGGTGGGCTTTGGTTTAAGCCAAATCCAAGTATTATACTGTGTAGATATAATATCTTTGTCTCAATTGCATTTGTATTCGGTCATAATAAAAATGCGGGTATGTTTATACTGTTATGGGGTTATCCTGAAATTCGTTCGGGATCGCTTTTGGAAGTTGCCAGTTTTCAGTTTTCTATCACCCGTCTTTAACATTCGGTTAAAGACGGATTTATCTTTTCTTGGGTGAGTCATGGTTCTAGAAGGTTCTAGATTTGGTGACTCATGGTTAGCATTTAATGATATGGTGATTCATTGTTAAAGCATTAATTGTTGTGATGATGTGTTAAGATGATTCATGGTTTGCATTAAATGATAATGCAAGGTGGATTATGAATCATTCTCACTCATTTAATGTTATAATTACTCTCCCCTCTCCTACACTCACCTCCCTCCCTTCATATAGTGGCCGGCCCACTCATGTTAGATGATGGATTCATTTTGAGAAAAAGATACAAGAAATTTAGTTCATGGAAATTTCATATAGTTCAATTTCCATTTACCCAATTCCAAATGGCAACTTCATTAACCGTTTGTCCATAGCCTTGGACGTAACGAGACAAAGTGTTCTACTCATTCTCTACATCAATCTTGGTCATCTCTTTTAGCAAACTTGATAATCGAGTTGCCTTGGTTCAGAGGCGGGAGCCCATTTAAAGATCCGTCGACGTGGTGCCACCTGGACGACGAGACCGGAGATCAAGCGAGTTCGGATCAGCTGCAACAAAGCGTGGGATGATAGTTAAAGACCGAAGGACCCGGATCGTTCGGTATAACATTTCTACCCACTTTACAGTTTGTTGGTTTAGCGATAATGGCAGATCCTGGGATATAGTGTACGATAGTGCAAGTTGTAAAAGTTTTTGTTTCGCAAATTGGCGTCTGAAAGACGGCCGGAGCGCTACCGTAGACTTACAATGGTATCAGAGCCTCGCCATTAAGTTTAACTAACTTGTGCTAACGCGTTTAAAATATCGATTGAACGGATTTTCGAAAACTACATTTTTTTTCTGTACGAAGTTTCTGTCGATTTTAAATCACGCTTAAAATTTTTTTTGAGCACTTCAGAAAATAGAGAAGGCTTTTTTAAGCTCACTGTACAAATTTGGTCAAGTGATCCAACAGAAGCGCCGTGGATCCGCGGTCAAACCTAGGGTTTGACCGCGCATCCGCGGCCATTTTGTAGGAACAGTACTCCAAATTTGTACAGTGGCTTCTTTACAGGAAATTGTGGTTTTTGGTATATTTCTTTTGGGCCCATTTTTTGTTACTGTACAGCAGATGTTTGTGGGGCCCACTTCAGAAAATTTTGTCGATCAAAATTTTAAACTTATTAGTTTACGGTACTTATATTATATCTCCGACCGAGAATGTCATTTGAGCGGTAAACCGCGTCTAATTGCTATAGTTCTTTTAGACGGGTTTGCGAACGTGACATTCGCGTTGATGTTCTGTGTTGTGCTGTGATGTTGCGGATATGTCGTGGTGGATAGTAGTGTGCAATGGTAGTGTTGTTTAGATTTATTTGTACATTTGATATTGCGGTGCGAGCGTCCGACTTGTGGACTGCCGTCACTGCCTGTTTGTATATTATTCTTTTGGGACACGACTGAGATGAGGTCGATGTACCCGTTGTATATATTTTTCTTTTCTGTACTAGGATTACCCCGTGGTGGGGTGCACGGTTAGCCGGGTTCTGGAGGGCAACGGGTACGTATCTCATGGCTTTGAGAGGCAGAGGGGCCTCACTCTAGAATTGGCAGACTGTTCGCCGCACTCGTAGGGGGTACAGGTTGACCCAAGGAGGGGTGCTCAAGTTACCGGATTCCGTGAAGTGCCGGGTGGTCCATTCACTATGCTGTAGGGGGCTACCTCGCTTCAGGTTTTGGCGGGTAACTTGCCGCACCCGTAGGGGTCTAAGTTTCATTGCACAGGCTATCCACACGATCAAGGGAACGTCGGGTTTCAGTAGCGGCTCTGTGAAACCCGGGGATCCCAGATTATCTGTATTGTTCTGTGATACTTATTACTTTTCTGTAATGTTGCATATTATCATGCCTGGAGCGATTATTGTATATTAGTATATATACTATTAGATGTTGTATATGTTTTACACCCGCGCTAGTCCAGTCCCCGCTCTGTCGTTAGTTAAGTAACCTAACGGGTGATGACGGGACTCAGTGACGAATGCGGATGGCATATACATACATTTTATTTTCGTTCTTTTCTGGTGTGTTTAATTGATGGGACTGCATTGATTCTTATCAATGCAAGGATAAAACAAACCTATATTTGATGTTGTTGGAACAAATTTTAAAAAGAGTTATTACAAAGACGTTTCCTTTTGTTTTGCATAGCGGTATTCAGTTAGAATATCCAGCACCTCATTCGACGAGGCAAGGGCCGAGATCCCTTCACCGGGAGTGACCCCTTAGGCAGAAGTTTGCGTCAGGGTAATAATTTCAATATAGTCGATCACAAGTTATTTTGCATAGCGGTATTCAGTTAGAATATACTGCACCTCATTCCACGAGGAAAGAGACGAGATCCCTTCACTGGGAGTGACCTCTTTAGCAAAGGTTTTCGCCACTATATTTTTATAAAAAGCTATCAGGTTCCTTCAACGAGATCAAGTTCATTACGTTAAAAGTTTTTCGCCAAAAACCAGCCGTAATCCTCCGTCATTTCTTATGGATGGTCAGTAGTATTCAAGCTATGTTTGTTGGTCTACGTCAAGGCATAGTGTTTGGTAGCTGCTGGAGTATTCATTTGTTTCATAGATAGATGCATTAGTTTAGGACAGACGTACAGCCTTGTTGGCCTACGTCAAGGGCATGTACGATGACCTAAATTAATCAGGACAACGACGGGTAGAAATTGACATGTGACTTATGATTTGTTGGCCTACGTCAAGGTCATAAGAGCATGGGATAAAAATTATATCGGGAGTTTCAAACATACAGGAAACTTCCAAAACTTGAGCATACCATCTGGAGTGTGATAACGTGATTGGATACCGTCACGTTATCATGCGATGAGAGTTGGATCCCGATTCCCACTGATGAGTTAGTTTACTCTTTGGGTGATCCCGACTAATTCTTCTTTCAGGTTTGGAGGAGAATTTGAGATTACAGTGGGATGTTTTCTGATCAGATAAAATGATAACCATTCTGATCTAGGTTAGAGTGCACGCAGAGTATTTCTTTTCTCTCTCTCTTTGGCAACGACTTTTGACCGACCCTAGACTATAACTCAGTGACCAAGTTGACCGAACCTTCTTAAATTACTGGCTTTTGGATTGTCTATAGTTGTATAAGTCATTGCCTCTCCTTCTTTTACCCTTTGTATTTCTCAGAACACCCCGTATTACTACGAACATCCACTTCCATTGGATAGATCCATTGTATGGTTATATACGAACTCGAAGGGATTTCTTTGAGGATGGATCCAGGTTCAGGAGAAATAGAATTGGTTTATTCAGTTGTCTTTTATTATCACCTTCTCTCAGGTTGCGAGGGCTCCTTGGTTTAGGAGAGTACACATATTACACTTATTGGATAGCTTATTCCAAACCATAGGCAGGCGCCGAAAGGTAGGGAATGAAGAAAACCAATTAGCCTAAGTAGGATGTACAGAAGGTAATAACTAAAGACAAAATAAAGGGATTAGAAAGAGAGCAAAGTAAATTGCGACTGTTTTCATTCACGACCATCGTAAATTGGATTATGGAAGAGGCATTACTAAGGAATACCAGGATACCCCTACGAAACATTTTATTGTTTCAGTGCATTGTTAATGGAAAACTGATTTCCCGATTAGATACTTACTCCAGGGTATGTATTTACCAGGTATGATTCTTACATCTGTATGGTTTTACAGATGTTGAGTGGGAGTGAGTTATTGGGAATTAGGTGATCATCCTCATTATATCGGAATTCGTTGTAATTGGTGATATTTGAGGAAATCGCCTGGGTATAGTTTTCAACCTACGATGCACAGGTTTTGAGTTATTCAACTCAACGGACTTATACAGAGTATTGTATGTTGTCCAGTGTCCATCAGGATAAAGGGGTTGGTCCCCATACTCTGTTCTGTTTACTTGTGACTTCTCTAGCTTTTAGACAAGTGTTTCATAGAAATACAATGTCTAAGTTTTGAGAAGTTGTGGGTATAGGAATAAAGTAGAGAACCAGGTGTCGCAAGTATCGGGATTCTTCAAAGAATTCGAAGATGTAGATTCTTGTGATTGGTATTCAGTTGATAGTAATGGTTTTGAGAAACTTGTTTCTCTTTCAGGTTACTCATAATTGGATGGATTCCTAAGTTGAGTAATGCTGATAAGCCTCTCTCCATTAAGTTGATATACACTGGAGACAGCTGCATGATTTGAATCTGGTTCCAATTAAATTAGTGCCAAAGTTTCTATATTGGATATAGAATGCTTCATATCTTAACGATGTTAAGGTAAGGGGAGTTGTCCAGCTTATGCTTAAAACCAGACACTGGATAACTCAAGGCACGTTTCTGTAATGACAGTTTGTGGGTTGACCCTGGCTTTGACGGGGGTTGATTTTCTACCATCTGGAAGATCAATAGTGATATTGTTCTTGACTCGCCACAGTTTTAGTAAAATGGATTTTTTCATAAAACAGCAGTGGGAGTATGGTAGAACTGGAAGTGATTCCAGAACCGCAAACGATTACGGAAAATTTAATAGGACCTATATATTCAATCAGGTTTGACATTCCAATAGCCACTCCACAGACATGGTGGGTAACCTCAGACACCCGAGAGGTACTCCGGTAGCCTCAAGGAAGGTGACAGGGAGGTTCTTGTTTACCCAGACTTAACACTACTGTTGTTCCAGACTATGAGACCCGGCAGAAGGATAAGTATAGCGTCGTTCTAAACTAGTTTTAGAAGTACACGTATATATTATTCTGCCAGAGGGTTGTTATGGTCAGTGGGAGCAGCGGAAGCATGGTGGACAAGTAGCTTATGCCTATTTATAGGCTTGAGCAGATATAGCGGAGATAAGATCATCTAATTTTGATATAAAAGTCATGGTTTTGACTTCATCAGAATAGGGGATGGATCTGTTAAGAAGATAGTAGGGTGTGATGTCCTGGTATTTGAATGACATACACAGACTAGGAAGTAAAATTCCTATACGAAGATCGGTTGTACTTTGGTCGTCACACAGTTGTTTTCCACAAAGGATATGGATATAATATCTGACATTCTGGATACTAGATCTATGGTTTTAGATCTAGATTTGGGTAGTTTCATAATGTAGGTACTTTGACAGTATTCTAATGGTATTTTAGAATAGATGACTCTTGGCATGGTGGTGTACCTGCAGGTGATGGAGTCACCCTCTCTAAAGGAGTCTTACAGACTAAAGGGGAGAGGGATGTGCATGATTGGCAGATCACTTGTTTAGGCAATTGAGTTAATCATGAGGTGTCAAGTACCACACCAGATGTTGTTTTTGCACTAGATGTGATAAGTTTATATTAATCCAATCCTGAAGAAATATAAGGAAGCAGTTTTAGAACATAAGTGCATGTTCTACGGATTTGATGACGGGAGCCTCCTTCGGGAGACGGTTATTATTTCAGGCTTCCAAGGTGACCTGATGACAGAGTGATTTTCAGAGTTATAGTTTTCCCTCTGACGAGGGACAGTATTATGGACAGGTGGTCCAAGAGGATACTGTGGGAGGCATGGTGCGCGATACTGATTAGGTTCAGTTATCAATACAGTCTAAGAAGTTTTGATTTGGAGTTCATTTATGAACTAGGTCCCATCAGATATCCAGACATATTCTAAGACACCTATTACTCGATTCGGGAGATGGCTTTCTCCGCGAACTTGAGATTAAGAGAGACATAGAAAGAAACATCATGGCGGATCCACTCACTGAAGCTATGAGTATGCGACATCGCAATAATAGCCTTAAGTGCAAGTGGGAGATTGTTGGATATAGTGCCCTCTAAGTCAATTATTGGATTGCAGGTGCGTGATTGCAATGATTGAGGGAGGACCTATACCGATAAAACAGTCTTACTCGAGATGATAGTTTGCTATCTGGTTTGTCTTTATCATCATGTAAATGTTGATAGAGCCCTTAGGATCGTGCTTGACTACCAACAGTATGATGGCGATCATATATGTGGGAGCTGGGGTCTATAAGCACATCCTTAAAGTGTCCCTAGTCGTGAGAGTTTCGAGACAGGGCATCGATACTCCAAAGTAGACTAGTGTATACATTCGAGACCCCGACGAGGGGCGGTGGCCGGTCTCACAAGCCATTGGTGTTAGTTGGTTCACCTAAGATGTATACAGGTGCTCATTGGGTTATGAGTACACCGGACAGGACTTGCCGGGAACATGCTAGTTGGTATTATACATATCGTCAGATAGCAGTTCCCTGGTGACATGTGTACAGGTTAGTCTGTCGACCTGGGATCGTCATTTGTCTCGTGTGAGTTCCCACTGTGCTTTGATCTATACCCTACCACGGGTCAAACGAGTCGTGCAAACAGGTATATTTTGGGTACAGTCCCGAGCCACATGGAGGCAGTGAGTAGATCGTCAGGGATTCGTCTCTCCCGGTATTGGGGGTGAGATCGCGCTGTGTTTAAGAGAGCCATTACACGAAATCCCTGGCCAGGGTAATCAAGATATGCTGGTAGGTATACCAGTAGTATCTCAGGGTGTTCTGGGCTGCTCTCTGACACGACTTATATAGCTATTGGGGGTCTGACGTTGACCAGCCCCCTAGGCCCTATATGCGATGCTCATAGACGAACGGACCGGACTGTATGGATATTGTCACTGTCAGGCTCAGTAGGGTTTCTGGATGAGTTCGCTCGTCAGCTTCCCTTCCGATCAATACATAGGCAACCGTTACGTACAGCTTATACCTCTGACGTGCTAGGGGTTATATCCAGTGCCAGTGTATTGATGAGTCATTAGAGTCCCCCACCGACAGTTTCCCAAGTTCGGGCGAAACGTTGTAGATGCCGTATGGTTTTATGGCAGGGTTCGGAAAATGCACGTGCGTTTTCGCACGTGTTATTTTTCGGGCAGATAATACTGGTGGGCTTTGGTTTAAGCCAGATCCAAGTATTATACTGTGTAGATATAATATCTTTATCTCAGTTGCATTTGTATTCGGTCGTAATACAAATGCGGGTATGTTTATACTGTTATGGGGTTATCCTGAAATTCGTTTCGGGATCGCTTTTGGAAGTTGCCTGTTTCCAGTTTTCTATCACCCGTCTTTAACATTCGGTTAAAGACGGATTTATTTTTTCTTGGGTGAGTCATGGTTCTAGAAGGTTCTAGATTTGGTGACTCATGGTTAGCATTTAATGATATGGTGATTCATTGTTAAAGCATTAATTGTTGTGATGATGTGTTAAGATGATTGATGGTTTGCATTAAATGATAATGCAAGGTGGATTATGAATCATTCTCACTCATTTAATGTTATAGTTACTCTCCCCTCTCCTACACTCACCTCCCCCCCCCCCCTTCATATAGTGGCCGGCCCCCTCATGTTAGATGATGGATTCATTTTGAGAAAAAGATACAAGAAATTTAGTTCATGGAAATTTCATATAGTTCAATTTCCATTTACCCGATTCCAAATGGCAACTTCATTAACCGTTTGTCAATAGCCTTGGACGTAACGAGACAAAGTGTTCTACTCATTCTCTAAATCAATCTTGGTCATCTCTTTTAGCAAACTTGATGATCGAGTTACCTCGGTTCAGAGGCAGGAGCTCGTTTAAAGATTCGTCGACGTGGTGCCACCTGGACGACGAGACCTGAGATCAAGCGAGTTCGGATCAGCTGCAACAAAGCGTGGGATGATGGTTGAAGACCGAAGGACCCGGATCATTCGGTATAAAATTTCTACCCACTTTACAGTTTGTTAGTTTAGCGATAATGGCAGATCCTGGGATATAGTGTACGATAGCGCAAGTTGTAAAAGTTTTTGTTCCGCAAATTGGCGTCTGAAAGACGGCCGGGACGCTACCGTAGACTTACAGGAGAATCGTGAGAGAACGATGGAAAGGGGAAATGGAAAGAAAGGAAAGTCTAAAAGCCGAGAAAAAACTCATGGAAAAATCCAGGCGCGTGTTGAAATTATGGGAAAAAGGGTCACAGGAAAAGTGACTGCAAATCTCCAAAGAAAGACTCAGATGAGAAGGCAGATAAAAAGGAAGTGAATGTGGTGTCTACACAAGAACAAGGGGAACAAGGTCTTTGTCTATCGGCGAGCGAGAACACAAATGCGGATACTTGGTTCCTAAATTCATGGGCATCATTTCATTGCACTTCGGGCCGACATCACTTCAGTGAGTATGTTCAAAGCGATCTTAGATATGTGACGGTGGAAAACGGTCAGTTGTGTAAGATTGTTGGCAAAAAGAGGATTATCTTACAACTATCAGTAGGAGGTCAATTAAAACTGAAGAACACGTGACATATTTCAGATTTGAAGAAAAGCCTTATTTCCACAAGTCATCTTGATAATGAAGGATATATGACAGCATTTGGAAATTTGCAGTGGAAGATTTCCAAAGGATCGTTGGTGGCCGTAAGAAGCAAGTTGAGTCGTTCGTTGTATTCTTTCAATGGGAGCAGTGGAGGTTCAGTTTTATTAGCGACGGATTTAGAGATAGATTCGGAGACTTCGTTGTGGCATAAGCGATTGAGGCACCTTAGTAAGAAGAACATGAAAATTCTTCAAGGTAGGGGGCTTCTTTCAGGGCTGAAAAATATGGAATTGGGGTTTTGTGAGAGTTACGTTTGTGGGAAGTAAAGCGCGCTCAGATTTCAAATTGGAGGCGTAACAAAGAAGACCAAGAAACTGGAGATGGTGTATACGGACATATGGGGTCCGGCATCGGTAGAGTCTTATGCAGAGAATCGGTACTTCGTGACATTCATCGACGATACAATCCGGAAGATATGGGTGTATGCGAAGAAGAAGAAGTCTGATGTGTTTGGTATCTTCAAACACTGGATTGCGCAGGTTGAGAACCAAACGGGGGCTAAGGTAAAATGCCTTAAGTCCGAGAATGGAGGAGAATACTGCACACAGGAGGTCGAGAAGTTTTACTCGCAGAATGGTATTCATTGGCTGAAGACAGTACCGGGAACGCCACTACATAATGGCATCGCTGAAAGGATGAACATGACGATCCTAGAGCGAGTGCGGAGCATGACCTTGGATGCGGATGTGCCTAAATTCCTATGGGCAATGGCGGTTGATATTGTTGTGTACTAGATCAACAGAAGCCCGACAAGTGCGCTTGATGGAGGCGTTCCGGAAGAAATTTGGTCAGGTAAAGTGATTAATTACATGCACCTAAAACTATTTGGTTGTATTGCATATTCTTTGGTTGATAATGCAGAAACAGGTAAGCTTAACTCCAAGTCTAGGAAGTGTGCTTTCATCGGGTATGGTGGAGACGAGTTCGGATGTAGGCTGTGAGATTACACAAGTAAGAAAGTAACACGAAACCGAAACGTTATCTTTGATGAGCAGCACTTGTACAAAAAAGTGAAGCAAGCCAAAGATGGTGCGGTATCAGAGTTCGTCGAGTTGGACGGAACTCAAGAGAGCATTCAGGTACCTACAGGTGGAGATCAGAATGTGGAGGAAGCTATAGTGCAGGATCATGTTCAAGAACAGGATGGTGACCATATTCAGCAACCAGATGTACCAGCTCTGAGGATATCTATACGAGATAGACGGCTGCCTGAAATATTTGTGACCGATTTCGTTCTGTACACAGATTCGAGGGAGTCCGAATCCCTTAAAGAAGTAACAAGCGACGGTGCTAGTAAGCAGTGGAAGCAATCTATGAACAAAGAGATGGATTCTTTGAAGAAGAGTCGTATGTGGGATCTAATGAAGCTATCCAAGGGTCGAAAGGCGTTGCCAAACAGGTGAGTGTACAGGATTAAAAATGAGGCCGATGGTGTGAAGCGGTACAAGACTGGCTTGGTAATCAAGAGATACGCTCAAAAGCAAGTGTTCATACCAGAATATTGCATTTAATACTGCTCATTCTTATGCTCGTTTGTTTATAGGTAGGTGTTTTTAATCCGTGTTTGCTACATATTTACATGCAACAGGTTCCTAGTCCAAAATAATGCAAATCATACAAAATCTCCACTATTACGCCAAAATTCAGAACATCTGTTGACAACAGATAAAAGCCGGGTTCCAGTCATCCGTATCCGTCCAGTGCCGCATACCAGTTCCAGAGACAAGACATATGACAGTGGTCATTCGTGTCTCGGACAAGCACAGAGCACGAGGGGGGCAACACAAGAATCAATGGGTGCGCGGAGCTCAAGGGAGAAAGGTCAAATCAATCAAAAGTGAAGCTATTTTTGGACTGTTGCAGATATAAAGAAACTGTGAAGGAAATTTGCAATTTAGAGTATGTAGAACAATAGAAGAGAGGAACACAAGAAAACCCAGAAAAAACGACAACCCAACTCCCTCAACGAAGCGCGGATCCGGGGCCGAGTTGACTCAGTGTCAACTCGGATTTTGGGGGTAGTTTGGACATTTCATTTGGGCTCAGAATCTTGCCCTAGGGTTTCAGCACTCAGCCTATAAATAGCCCAGTTTTGTGCCAAGCCAAGAGTCTTTTTTTCATGCATCTTTTTGTTAGGTTTTAGTGTAGTTTAGTTTAGCTTCTTCTTCTTCTTCATTCTTTCCTCCATGAAAATTGTAGTGAGAGCTTTTTGAGTGGAAAATCAATGAAGATGAGGGTTTTTAGTATCTTGTCTCTTTTATTTCTTGCCTTATAATTTTATTATCTTTTATTGTAATTTTATTTATTGTTGTTAATTAGTTGTTGTTATTTCTTGCTCTTTTCTTTTGCTCTTTTCCGTATTATTTTCAAGCGATAATATTTCGACGGAGTTCCTTGCTTAGGTGAGGACCCAAGAGTTAGCTTTCACCATTTGTAAAACCGTATTTTCCTTTTCCTTCTTTTCTTCCTTCTTGTTTTGTTTTATTTTCTTTTATAATGTGTGAATAATTCCACACTTGTTTAGGCTAAGGAAGGTGGTATGAGGGACGGAAAAATCCATTGTGCTTATCTTCGCCAAACATGTTGAAACGAACCCCAACCAAACAAACGCAACCCCCTCACTTAGGCGCGCTATACGTGACATATAGCCGCGATCTAATTCGAGAAGTCTTTTAAGCGCACTACAACGTGACATGTAGTTGTAACTTAATTGGATACATGGTTGCTGGTGTTTGGCCGAGGGTTAGAAATAAACGTATTTAGCGGACGGACAAGGGGCACTAGGAATGAATTTAGAGTTGGAAAGCTTGCTTAAACTCGCAAATCCCATTCCTATGTCCTCCTAATCCCCGCTATTTTTGATTATCCCAACATTGTCTTAAGAATGGCAAAAGAAAAGCGCAAGGCTAATCCTAACTCTACTAACCAACTTTAACCTTAACAAGCTTACTTGAACATAAAATACGAACACTTAGGATAGAATTGAACAAACATATACACATTCTTTCTTAACTCGTCTAAATCACGAACGAACATACAACCATCTTCCTGCGGATCGACCCGTGCTCAACCGGCTAGCTGCAAAGAGACACCGTCCTGATCGCGGTTAACACTTTAGAATTTTGAATACGCGACATGCCAAAAGTGTGCAATCAGCAAGATATTGACTATCAAGAAATATTTTCTCCGGTAGTGAAAATCACATCTATTCGGATAATTCTTAGTATCGTGGCGGTGGAGGATTTGCAGTTAGAGCAGATGGATGTCAAGTCTGCGTTCATTCATGGAGAATTGGAAGAGGAGATTTATACGATGCAGCCACCGGTGTCACCCCTGCTTCCCAGTGTACGGAAGTGGTGGCGTGGCAAGCCCGTAATGTATTTACTAAAAAATAAATACGTTAAGCGTAATTAAACAATATATGTATAAAATGCACAAGAATTAACAAGAGATATAAAATAAACAACAACTTTTATTAACATTCATTTTTACATTACAACTGCTTTGAAAAGGAAAGATACAATAATATAAAGCAATGCCTAAACAGTGACATATAAACTGAAATAAGTTCAAGATGAACTAGAAGTCCTGCTGGGTAGTGAACTGGTCTAAGTCCTCCTGGCTCGGCTCGACCTCCTAAAAGCCCGGTCCTCCTGACGAACATTCCAAAGAAAGAAATAGATAGGAATGTCGTCAGCGAACTAGCGCTCGGTAAGTCCCAAAAGAAAGAAAGGAATATAGCAAGTAATGAGAATTGAACCGGTAAGATATACAAGTTAAGATTACTATTTTAACGTAGTTGTTTGTAGCTTGGTACAGAAAGTATTTGTGTAGAGAAGTCCATCATACCCCGTGGACTATGGTAACATGTAGTATAAGGCCCCATCAAAACCCACGGGACAAAAGCACAAGAGTTCATGCAGCTGTCTTTTAGTGATCATCTCGTGCCACGGTATACATTCCGTACCAATCTACCCCGTTAACCCTGCGTAATGTATTGTCTTGATTATATTACAAGGCCTGCCAAGATCATGGATACAAGTTATTCAAGTAGTCAGGTTCAGGATGTAAGCTTGTAGTCATGTCAAGTTATAGCCATGGTTCGGTCAAGTCAGGTCTTCTATTCTGATTTGATATTCAGGTTCATGTTCAAATATACATGTTAGAGTTTGGATTCATGTTTGAATTAGATTCTGGTTTGAGTTTGGATTCAAGTTTGGTTTAAACTCAGACTTGAGTCAGAAACTTATAACTGATTTAGATCCTGAATTAGGTTCAGGAGTTATCAGTAACTGTCGCACATGGACGACAGGATTTGTGTCTTTTTTCAAGACAATTACCATTGATAACATCGTTATGTTTTCTATCTTAAATAGTCAAGAACTCACTTTCTCCGGCTCCCTGGGACTCAAGAGAATTGATCCCGCTTAAACATATATTTACCAAAGTCCTTAAATATAATTTTATGTAACTCGGGGGGGTTTTATGAAAAATATTTTTAATATAGTTTCAAAATAATCTCGAGAAGTTATTTATATTATTTAGGGTTTCCATGAATGTGAATTTTAAGGATTTGAGGTATTTTAGTGATAACAGCTTAGCTTGGAAAGTTCATGGTATTTTACTGAAAAGCTTGACTTTTGTTGGTATCTTGATGGTATTTTGATGAAACTTGTAATTCTTTCATTTGAAAAATATAAGTTTATTATATTTTGAAAATATATGGATTTTTTAAATATTTATATAATTATTAAAAATTAAAATTTTAATTAAGTAGAAAATTTTGTTTTTCTTAAAAACCGTATTAAAAACCTTTCGAGACCGAATGCTCCGTGAGGAGGTCTGCATCTCGCTCTACCAGCCCAAGGATGTGCAATAATCCACACCATCTAATAGCGGATCCTCTAAAGAGGATTGTAGAGGCTTATTTGCGAGGAATTTAAAATACAATTTAAAGAAAACCGTTTTTATATTAAATGATATTTTAATGTAATATTGTAATCGTAACCAAAATATGTTAAAAGGGTATCGTGCTATGGAAACCATGTGTATACGTGAGAGGTAGGTCGTTACTTCGTGAATTTTCCTAATGGTATGTTTAAGCAAAAAAAATAAAAATGATATATACAAACTTCATGGTATTTTAATGTAAATGTTAAATTAAAGTTATTTTGCATGTATTTTTGATTAAAAATCGGTTCGAAGCATTGGTTTTATGTTAACAAGTATGGTGTAGGAATATAAATGAAGAATATGTAAGAAAAAGTGGAATTATAAAGTTTTAGAAGAAGATGTCGATATTAACTCCACTTCCGACATATGTTTTGAAAAGAGACTTTCAAAGAAAAAGAAGAGGGATTGGAAGGGACTTACAAGCTAGTTAGGTTAAGAGAAGGTAGAAGGAGGGAGGGTTATCATCAGAGGGTCGCCGAAACTTGCTTCGATACTCACCGGAAGTTGATATCTTGCTAACTACACCTGTACTCCTCTTGTACTTAGAAAATTTTGAGAATTTTGGCTATAATTTTCAGAATGATGAAGGGCTAGGACATAGGGTAGTATTTATAGTATGGAATTAGGGTTTTAAAATTAAAATGATGAATTAAAATGCATTAAAATGATAATAAATGGAGAATTGAAGGGTCTATGTTTGATTGCAGAGTGCGGGGGAGTTAGGGGTAGGGGAAGGGTTGTGTGTGCAAAGCCCGGGCCTCATTGGGCTCGGGAGGACCGTCGGTGCCGGCCCTAGGAGGGATCTTGCCAGTCGTTTTGGTGAGGGGGGCCGGTGGATTGATGCCATGTGTTCAAATCAGTATTAACTCCCTTTTGCACATGTTTGATTTCTTCAGACTTTTCATTTTTATGTGCATTACACGTGTAAACTTTTGGGCTTCCAAAAAGTTTAAAAATAAATCAGAAAAAATAATGTGTCTGATGGGATTTGGACACAGGGGCTACGTCACAACAGTGCATGAGCTTTACCAGTGAGCTACAAGTTGTTTCTTACTGTTCTTAAACAAAATATACTTATAACTTATACACAGGCTTGTAAACTCCTTTCTGTACATTGAACTGAAAAATTTTGTACAGTAAATTCAGAGTCGTTACATTCTACCCTCCTTATAAAAATTTCATCCTCAAAATTTACAATTACATAAAGACTAATTTACAAATAAGTAAGGGTATCTTTCACACATGTCATCTTCTCGTTCCCAAGTTGATTCTCCTGGATAATCTTTTCTCCACACCACTCGGACCAAGTTTACTTCCTTGTTCCGCAGTGTCTTCACTTTTCGGTCCAGGATTTCAACGGGTTGTTACTTACAAGTTAGGTCCGTCTGTACAGTGAGCTTGGAGTGATCAAGGATGTGGCTGGGGTCACTTATATATTTTCGAAGTTAGGATATGTGGAACACGTTGTGCACTCCTTCCAATGAGGGTGGAAGTGCTAGACGGTAGGCCACTTCTTCGACTCATTCAAGAATGTCGAACGGTCCTATGTATCTTGGACTGAATTTACCCCTCTTGCCAAAGTGGATCACTCCTCTGTTTGGAGAGATCTTTATAAAAACATAGTCTCCAGGTTGGAACTCCAGATATCGCTGCTTTGCATTTGCCCAATGCTTCTTTCGGTCTTGGGCTATGCGCATTCTTTCCCTGATCGTGCGAACTACGTTCACAGTTGCCACGATCATCTCTGGTCCTACGAGTTCAAGATCTCCGATGTCGTCCCAACTTAGTGGTGATCAACTCTTCCTTCTATAGAGTGCTGCAAATGGTGACATTCTAATACTCGCCTGATAGCTGTTGTTGTATGAAAACTCCATAAGGTGTTGGTGATCTTCCCACGAACCTCCGAAATCTAACATACAAGCTCTTAGCATGTCCTCTAGAATCTGAATTGTTCGCCCGGACTGTACATACTTTTATGGATGGTAAGTCGTGCTGAAGTTCAGACTCGTTCTCAGGCTAGCTTGCAAACTCTGCCAAACCTGTGATTGAAATCTGGTATCACGATTAGAGACGATGCAAAATGGTACTCCATATAATCTCATAATCTTCTGCATGAGTTCATGGGTATAAAAAATAGTACACTTTGAGGTTAAATCTTACTTTAGATTCATGCTTACCTCCATGTACTTCTTTACTAACGTCTCGGTAGATTGGCCAGCTCGAAAAGGAATAAAGTGAGCCGACTTGGTTAGTCGATCCACAATAACCCATACTACGTCGTTACCATTCATGCTGCGATGAAGGGCAGTCACGAAATCCATGGTAATGTGCTGCCATTTCCATTTTGGGATGGGTAACGGATGAAGTAGACCGGCAGTTCTGTGATATTCTGCCTTTACTTGCGGACACACCAAACACTTGGCTACGCTTTTGGCTACTTCGCGCTTCATTCCATGACACCAGTAGTGTTGTCGTAAATCCTTTTATATTTTTGTACCACCGGGGTGTACAGAATAAGGAGAGCAGTGAGCTTCTTTCATCAACTCTTCTCGAACTGGACTGTTTGGTACACACAATCCACTTCCATATATCAAGGATCCATCTTCGTGGATGATGAAGTCAGTTCGAAATCCACTTTCTATTTGTTCTCGGATCTTTTGTAGCTTGGTATCATTTGCTTGAGCTACTTTGATCTGGTTGACAATAATAGACTGGACTTGTAAGTTCATCAAATATGAAGCGTTACGTGGTATAACTACTTTGATTGCCAATCCATGCAATTCCTACTGTAGCTTCCACTGAGCGGTGAGATTCAAGGCCAATGCCTGGTGGCTAAGTGCACCAGGAGCTACATTCACCTTATCAGGATGATATTGTAGGTTGATGTCGAAGTCCGCCATAAGTTCTAGCCATCTTCTCTGCCGCATATTCAATTCCTTCTGAGTAAATACATACTTCAGACTCTTGTGGTCAGTGTATGTTAGTTATATGTATGCCCTAGAGGCCATTACTATACATAGGATGTATATTGTAGTGGATGCTGGGACATATATAGGGAGGACTTTCTTGCTCGACATGATAGTATGCTATCTGGTTACTCTTTACCTTAACGTGTATACTGATTGTCTCTCTGTTACATGTTGGTAAAGCCCTTAGGATGTGTACTTGACAACCTGGACTATGATGCGGATCATACTAGTGGGGACATGGTAGTCCGTAAGTACATCCTTCAAGGTCCCTAGTCGTGGGTGTATCGAGACGGGGCATCGATATACCAGAGTAGACTAGCGTATACCTTCTCGACCCATACAGATGGGCGATGGATGATCCCATATCCATTGGTGTTTGACATCAGAGATGATATACGGGTGCTCAGTAGAGACTGGGTACACTGGACGGACTCGCCGAGAACTCCCAGATGGTGATATACCTCACGTCAGATGGCAGTTCTCTGGTGACACTGGTACATAGTAGTCTGTTGACCCGAGATCGTCATAGAGTCTTGTGTGGTTCCCACTGTGCTTTGATTTCCACCTTACCACGTCCAAGAGGGCGTGCAAAACGGTGGCTTTTGGGTACAGTCCCGAATCACATGGAGGCAATGAGCGATAGGAGGGGATTCGTCTCTCCCGGTATAGGGAGTTGATGTTGCGCTGTGTTTGATAGGCTGTAACCGGAAATCCCTGGCCAGGGTTGCTGAGATTTACCGGTAAGTGTTACCAGTAGTTTCTCGAACTGTTATAGACCTCATATCGACATGACTTATCGAGCTATTGGGGTCTGACGTTTACCACCCCTAGGCAAGATATGCGACATATCAGACGAACAGACCGAACTGTACGGTAAGTGTTACTGGTTGGATTCACAGGAGTATGAGCGGGCTTGCTCGTCGATCTTCTGATCGCTCAATACCCGGGTGGCCGTTACGTTTAGCAGACCGCTTGCGGCTTGTGGGTGCTTGATATGATCATCATCTGCTACCGGCGTATTGACGAGTCTTTAGAGTCCTACACAGAGGTTTCCTGGCTCAAGCGAAACGAAATAGGAGCGCATATGAGATATGTGCGGGACCGAGAATAATGCGTGTATGTGATACCGTATTCTATTCTCGCGATGAATGTATCGATTGGTTGTATGCGATATAACCTAGTTATCGAATCAAGGATTGATTCGATAAGCCGATACATTGAATATTAGTCGGTTATATGCGATATGACCGGATCGTTAAATCAAGTATTGATTTAATGATTTAATGCATAATTATATATTTGATATATTACTTTGCATTAACTAGTATTGGTTCACTTTAAAAGGATTTTCTCACTTGATGTGCACATTGTATATGTGATATATTTTTTGTGCACTTGATTGTATCATGTTTGATGATACATGATTGCTAGGGTTTGTGTAAAGAATTAAACCTTGGTTAAGTAAATGGTTAGGGTTTTTATTTATTTATTCATTCATTTATCTTTTTAATTTGAATTAAAAAGAAATGGGAAAAGAAAACATAATGGTTGCTTTCTTACATGAAGCTTCTTGAAGCTTCATGCATCTTTGACCAAAGCAACCATTCTTGTCTTCTTCTCCTAACCCTAACCATTCCACCTAACCTTAGTTAATTCTCTACATCTAACCATGGTTGTAGTTATGATAAGAATAATCTATTTTCTATTTTCATCTAAGATAATGATTATTCTTATGATAATGATCTTCTTCTTCTTCAAAGAAGAAAACCTTGCTTCCATCAATGGTGATTTGATGAAAAGAGTGAGAAATCCAATTCTAAAGTGAACCCACCTCCTATTTCTTCATCCTCTACCTCTTGCCAAGTAGTATAGGGTGTTTTCTTCACAAGTTTCATGGCTTAGTGAAGTTGGAGCTTGATCTTATGATGCCTCAACGTAGATCATCTTCGGCATCGTAGTCGATGACCTAGCCCGCCCATTTCTCCGATGAAGCCGACACTAGAGTCCAAGATCCGATTTGTACAGCGGAGGGACTTCATCTTAGAGCTATGGAGGTGGAGGACTGGATCTACAAAGATTGTATTTCCGTTCACTTAGTTAAATTGTTAACTAGTTGCTTGTTTCGCCTAAAATTCTAGTCAACGATCCGTATTAGGGTTTCTCGGCACTTGTAAAATTCGAAATTGGCATGGTTGATGCCTTGTGAGACCTCATTAGCGTGCCTAGGAACCCTACAGTGGTATCAGAGCCTAGCTAGAGCCTTAGGCAAAGCGTAGACGATGTTAGAAATCCGATCGAACCCGAAACCCCAATTTTTCCATGTTCTCTGGACATTTTTCAAAAACTGGGTTTTTTCCAGATTAAAAATTGCTAAAAAATTCAGCAGGGTCTTATTTGAATTACTGTGAAATTCGAGGGGCTGATTCATCTAAAGAGCGGCGGAACCGCGGCACAAGCATGGCTTGTGCGGCGGTTCCGCGGCCATTTTGTCACATTAATTTATGAATTTTGCACAGTAATTCATGTTTTCAGGTGCTGAGTTTTATGGGAATTTTTAATATTTACTCAACTGTTGAGTTTTCTGGGGTTGTTTTGGGGATTCGATTATTCGATCGGATTGTCTAATTTTGTCTATCTGTTTTCCGGATAATTTTTGAATATGTTAAAAAGTTCGACCGGATATAAATACCCACTTTTCCCCTTTCGGGAAATTTCCATATGTTGGATCTTTCCGTAGTTTAAAGACGTTCTAAATAGTGCAAGTAACGCGATGGACCCTCTAGAAGACAACAAACCTTAACTCGATTATGTGACCGTCTTGAACTGCCCTTTGAACCTTCGGGTTTGGGGCAGTACGGTGTGCCACATGTGAGGCGTTGGCTTGACCCTTCTACGGCTGGACCGTTGGTACTGAGGCATGAACTGGATGTTTTTAAACTTGTTTCATGTGTTGATCTGTTTCGGGAAAACTTGGGTGTTTGACTGTTCGATTGGAAAGTTTAACATTTTCTATTTATCCGGAATGTGATACAATAATTGGAATTCATAAGTAGTTATGAGATAACTGAATGAATGTTATAAACATAGCAGTTTAGTCTCACTTGATCGGTTGCCACGGAATTTTGATGTGATCAAAAGTCCGTCGCAATCACGTAGCGTACGCGGATACTCGCCGGGTAAACTTAATAGACAGCTTCACTCCATAGCCCCAACCAAGTGACTATAGGAGAACCCCGTCGCCGAAAGCATCCGTTCGGGTGCTCGCGGCAACGGTGTTCCGCCTTGGTGCGCTTTGTCGACGGCGTCGGGGGTGCAGCCTCCTACTAAAGTTTGCGACAAGCATTCGATCAAAATGTCGGGAATCTTTTTGAATTGCCCGACTTGATATTGAAAAGTGTTTTCGATTTTGAGACTAAAATGCGGGGTTTATAATTGTTAGGCATGTGATGTCTAAGGAATTCATTAATTAGGCATGCGATGTCTAAAGGGGTTGCGGATTCCAACTGTTGTAGTTTTACACTTTCTTTTCTGTGACCGTAAGTGTAATATGTGATATCGCCGGTTTCGTTGCTATATGCCAACGACAATTGGGATGCGCATATTTACTTACGTTGATGACATGTGATGTTATGTGTTGCTGGATATGTTATATTGGATCGTCATGTTCGAATAGCCCGGGGTTTTTTTTTATGTGAGATGAGTGTTTTTCATTTTCATTTATGTAAAAACTTGTATGTAATATTCTTTTATTGGGCACTTCCAGGTTGCGGAAGATGTCACCTTTTGTATATTATTTACTTTTCCGCACTAGGATAGACCCAAGGGGGAGGGCACAAGTAACCGGGTTCTGGAGTCCAGTGGGAGACCAACTCGAGGAGTCGAGTCCGGGTCTCCTAACTCTAGAATTGGTAGGGTTGCTTGCCGCTCTCGTAGGGGTCTAGGGGTGTGGGTTTTGGCTATTCATCGCGACCGTGGAATCCGTGTTTTATACTGGTTCGTATTGAAAACACGGACGTCCTAGTATATCCAATATTTCATATGATTCTTCTGCTGCGATATCTGTGATGTGATCATGTGATGTTCTGTGATAGATACAGTATATAGTATATATGATATATTATATAGGCGTTACTTATGTTTTACACCCGCGCTAGCCCTGCCCCGCTCTGTCGTTAGTTACCTAACCTAACGGTGCACGAGGGGACATCGAGGCGAATGCGGATGGCATAAGTGTACGTCGTATTTATCTGTAATGTTTAGGTAACTTATATGATGGGAATTCATTAATGAGATTAATGAAATAAAAGAAACCTAAAGATGTTGTAGAATCGAATTTCAAAAACAAAAACAGGTAGCTACAGTTCTTGCTTTGCACAGAGATATATATGATATATCCTGCACCTTATTCGATAAGGAAAGGACCGAGATCCCTTCACCGGGAGTGACTCCTTTAGCAATAACTGGCAGATGCTACACACTCGGTTTGTCTTTTGATTGCTTCTATAGTTTCTGCTTTGCACAGTGATATATATGATATATCCCGCACCTGATTCGACGAGGAAAGGACCGACGATCCCTTCACCGGGAGTGACTCTTTTAGCAAAACTAGAAAAGCCTCAAAAGCACTCCATTTTTAAAATCATTTGATTCTACAACGATATCAAGTTCATTACGCAATAGGTTTTCAGAAAAACCTGTCGTAGCCCTCCGTCATTTCAGATAAGTCCTGCTTAGTATTCGTGCTGCGTTTGTTGACCTTGTCAAGGCGCAGTGTGCGGTAGCTAACCAGTATTTATCTGCTTATGCATATGATGCAGATTGGGTTAGGGTAGTCGTACGGCCTTGTTGACCTTATCAAGGGTCGTGCGGGTGGGTTTGATTCAATCAAGAAATGACGGGTTGAACTTGACTTACGGTCTATGGTTTGTTGACCTTGTCAAGGTCATAGATCGTTTGGGGCAAAATATTATCGGGAATTTCAAGTGTTGAAATTTGCAATGAGATTGCATACCTTCTATGAGATAGTTGGATCCCGATACCCGCTGCGAGTAAGAGTTACTCCTGGGAGAGTTTTACACATTACAATTAGCCGATCAAGTAGGTGTCTAGAAAAGTGTTAACGAGGTTACGCCTCTGGGAAAACGAGGTTTACATTAATTAGGTTCATGCGAAAGCACGGGGGACCTCCCTCAAAGTACCGACACTGGCCTGGCTGAAAGATTGGCGAACTTGTAGTGTGTAATTAATCCCGGCTAGTCTTTCCTTTTAGGATTTGAAGGAAGATTTGATAAAAACAGTGGGAGTCATCCTGATTAGATAAAATAATGACCAATCTGATCTTACAAGAGCGCACGCTGAGTGTTTTCTTCTCTCTCTCTCTAGGTAGCGACCATATCACGCCTTAATCAAGATAATAAAACGGATATATTGATCGAACCCGCTAGTTATACTGAGCTGGGGAACGTTGGTCCCGCTCCAACTTATAATTGTTATAAGACAGAGCAGGAAATTGGGGATTACCAGAATTCCCGTGCCGTCCAAACGAAGAAAGTGCATATGATGCATCATCTTCGGGTGTGTTCATTATACAGAACTGTTTCTCAATATCCTTTACGTCCTAGGTATATGATACCGGATCAGGATCCCAGATATGTAATATGTTACATGGGCTACAGATAGGTAAAGAACTGAGAACGGGTGATAAGTTTCATGAGGCAGAAAACGGGGCAAGAGTTGTAGCCAAGTCTGTCGGTCACTGTCACCCTGTATTACCAATACATTGATTCTGAACGAATGTTATTAGATACCGAACCTGATATACAAAATCATATCAGTCTCTTTATTAGTAAAGAAGGATATAATTTTGTATTGTTGGATAATGTTTTGAACATTTCCTATATCAAAAGTTGATCGGTTCAGGCACGTTATCTAAAAGCATTGATGTTCTAAATCAAACTACAGTTCGTAGTATACAAAACACACACAAGAGGAAGAGTTCAGAAATGAACGATTCCTTCTTAAGGTATTGTAGACTAGGTCATATCAATGCGACCCGACTGGCTGAAGTTGCATTTAGATGCATATTTAAATCAGTTTGAATTTACATCTTGTGAAACTTGCCAGTCATGTCACAAAGATTAGATGACCATAGCCTTGTTTATTGGAAACAGAGAAAGAGTTAATGAACTCTTGGGACTAATACATGATGATGTATATAAGGTCTCCTGTCTACACATGCCAGGACTGGTTCTTTATACTTCGTTATATTCTCTGATAATCTCTCAAGATTCAGTCATATGTTCCTGTTGAAACACAAGTCCGAACCTTTTGAGATATTCACAGAATATAAGCTAGAAGTAGGGAATCAATACGGGTATAAGTATTATGTCCTATAATGAGATCAGGGAGGAGAATACTTGTGCATGGAATTCCTGGACTATTCTAAATGGAGAATGAGATTCTCTCTCCGTATTACTCCTCTGAATACACCATAGCACGATGGTATATCGGGGCGGAGCCATCACACCCTATGTGATAAGGTGTGCTCTATGATGAGTACTACTGAATTACCTATTTCCTTTTGGGAGTTATGCACTTATGAAGTTGCATACCTATTGAATAGGGTCCCGATCAAATCAGTTGCCTACCACTTCATATGTGATATGGAAAGGGAAGAGCCTATATCTTAAGTTAGTTAAGATTTGGGGTTGTCCGGCCTATGTCCAAAAGCAAAATCCGGACAAGATCAAGGCAAGGTCAGTTCTGTAAAACTGGAAACGTTCCAGCTATACAAACTACTGCAGATGATTTGATAGAACCAAAGGATTTAGTAGATTCCAACGAACCTCAGCCTCTCCGCCGATCTAGTAGGGTTCCTCACCCACCTGAGAGATACTTCAGTTTCTCTATGACAGTGGGAGCGAGGATTGCATCATGAGATGATGACCCAACTAGTTTCGAGCTGGCCATCAGGAGTGGGACTCTGTAAGAATGGCTGGATGCTTAGCGATCTGAGATGGAATCCTTATACACCAACAAAGTATGGACTTTAGTTGCTATATCTGAAGGGTTAAATCCCCATCAGGAGCAAGTATATCTTGAGAAGATTACTTGGTGTACATGGAAAGGTTGAGACTTTCAAAGCTTGACTTGTTAAAGGTTTGCATCATTGACCAGGTATGGATAATGATGAAACCTTTTTCCAGTTCCTATGCTTAAGTCCATCCAGATCATACTTGCCACGGCTACATACCATGACTACGATATCTGGCGGTTGGGTGCCATGACTGCTTTGCTAAGTGATGTTTTAGAAGAGTGCGTCTATAAGTACACAGTCAGAGGGCTTCGTAGACAGTGGGAGCAGCGGAAACGTGTGCAAGATGTTTTATATGATAAAGCAGGCATCGCGGAGTTGGAACGTCTGTTTTGATGTAGTAGTCAAAGAGTTTGACTTCATCAAAATGGTAGATGAACCTTGTATATACAAAAAGGTATTAGGGAGTATGGTGGTGATCCTCGTAGAGTACGTGGATGACATACTCTTGATAGGGAAGTAGTTTCCTGTGCTACGCTCGGTCAATCTCCGCTTATCACAAGGATTCTCCATATAGGATCAAAATGATACCTCCTAAATCCTGGGTTTTGGATCTATGAGATAGATCTAATTGGATATTAGGATACTCACTAGCTGTAGTGAGATGGTATCAATTGATCCTAGGGAAAATCACAGGAAAGGTTCCAGGGTGATAAGGACGACTGAAAGTCAGTCACGGGCATTGTCTTTACCCTCAGTAAAGGGACGGTATGTTGGAAGAGTTCCAAGCTATATACCGTGACATACTAGACGATAAAGGCTGAATACATCGCTACTTAAGATGCTACCAACGAGGAAGTCTGGGTGTATATTGGTTCATGAGATGAACTACGTTCCTACCATTGTGAGACAATGGAGTTGTGGCTTATGCCGAGGAACGTCCGTCCCATCAGTGATCCAGGAATATTCTAAGGCAGTGTCACCTGATCGTGGAGATGGTTGATCTCCAGGGGATCGAGGTCAGGAGAGTAGACTCGGAGGACAACACGGCGGATCCACTCGCGAAGGCCTATTCCCAGAGAGAGACTTTTATGGGATGGTTGAGTATGAGATACTACAACCACTGCTACAGATGGCCCTAGTGCAAGTGGGAGATTGTTAGTTATATGTATGCCCTAGAGGCCATTACTATACATAGGATGTATATTGTAGTGGATGCTGGGACATATATAGGGAGGATTTTCTTGCTCGACATGATAGTATGCTATCTAGTTACTCTTTACCTTAACGTGTATACTGATTGTCTCTCTGTTACATGTTGGTAAAACCCTTAGGATGTGTACTTGACAACCTGGACTATGATGCGGATCATACTAGTGGGGACATGGTAGTCCGTAAGTACATCCTTCAAGGTCCCTAGTCGTGGGTGTATCGAGACGGGGCATCGATATACCAGAGTAGACTAGCGTATACCTTCTCGACCCATACAGATGGGCGATGGATGATCCCATATCCATTGGTGTTTGACATCAGAGATGATATACGGGTGCTCAGTAGAGACTGGGTACACTGGACGGACTCGCCGAGAACTCCCAGATGGTGATATACCTCACGTCAGATGGCAGTTCTCTGGTGACACTGGTACAGAGTAGTCTGTTGACCCGAGATCGTCATAGAGTCTTGTGTGGTTCCCACTGTGCTTTGATTTCCACCTTACCACGTCCAAGAGGGCGTGCAAAACGGTGGCTTTTGGGTACAGTCCCGAATCACATGGAGGCAATGAGCGATAGGAGGGGATTCGTCTCTCCCGATATAGGGAGTTGATGTTGCGCTGTGTTTGATTGGCTGTAACCGGAAATCCTTGGCCAGGGTTGCTGAGATTTACTGGTAAGTGTTACCAGTAGTTTCTCGAACTGTTATAGACCTCATATCGACACGACTTATCGAGCTATTGGGGTCTGACGTTTACCACCTCTAAGCAAGATATGCGACATATCAAACGAACAAACCGGACTGTACGGTAACTGTTACTGGTTGGATTCACGGGAGTATGAGCGGGCTTGCTCGTCGATCTTCTGATCGCTCAATACCCGGGTGGCCGTTACGTTTAGCAGACCGCTTGCGGCTTGTGGGTGCTTGATATGATCATCATCTGCTACCGGCATATTGACGAGTCTTTAGAGTCCTACACAGAGGTTTCCTGGCTCAAGCGAAACGAAATAGGAGCGCATATGAGATATGTGCGGGACCGAGAATAATGCGTGTATGTGATACCGTATTCTATTCTCGCGATGAATGTATCGATTGGTTGTATGCGATATAACCTAGTTATCGAATCAAGGATTGATTCGATAAGCCGATACATTGAATATTAGTCGGTTATATGCGATATGACCGGATCGTTAAATCAAGTATTGATTTAATTATTTAATGCATAATTATATATTTGATATATTACTTTGCATTAACTAGTATTGGTTCACTTTAAAAGGATTTTCTCACTTGATGTGCACATTGTATATGTGATATATTTTTTGTGCACTTGATTGTATCATGTTTGATGATCATGATTGCTAGGGTTTGTGTAAAGAATTAAACCTTGGTTAAGTAAATGGTTAGGGTTTTTATTTATTTATTCATTCATTTATCTTTTTAATTTGAATTAAAAAGAAATGGGAAAAGAAAACATAATGGTTGCTTTCTTACATGAAGCTTCTTGAAGCTTCATGCATCTTTGACCAAAGCAACCATTCTTGTCTTCTTCTCCTAACCCTAACCATTCCACCTAACCTTAGTTAATTCTCTACATCTAACCATGGTTGTAGTTATGATAAGAATAATCTATTTTCTATTTTCATCTAAGATAATGATTATTCTTATGATAATGATCTTCTTCTTCTTCAAAGAAGAAAACCTTGCTTCCATCAATGGTGATTTGATGAAAAGAGTGAGAAATCCAATTCTAAAGTGAACCCACCTCCTATTTCTTCATCCTCTACCTCTTGCCAAGTAGTATAGGGTGTTTTCTTCACAAGTTTCATGGCTTGGTGAAGTTGGAGCTTGATCTTGTGATGCCTCGACGTAGATCATCTTCGGCATCGTAGTCGATGACCTAGCCCGCCCATTTCTCCGATGAAGCCGACACTAGAGTCCAAGATCCGATTTGTACAGCGGAGGGACTTCATCTTGGAGCTATGGAGGTGGAGGACCGGATCTACAAAGGTTATATTTCCGTTCACTTAGTTAAATTGTTAACTAGTTGCTTGTTTCGTCTAAAATTCTAGTCAACGATCCGTATTAGGGTTTCGCGGCACTTGTAAAATTCGAAATTAGCATGGTTGATGCCTTGTGATACCTCATTAGCGTGCCTAGGAACCCTACAGTGTATATCCACTCGTTCTCCCAGAAGATAATGGCGCCAAATCTTAAGTGTAAAGATAACGGCTGCCAACTCAAGATCATGTGTTGGATAGTTGCACTCACGTACTTTTAGCTGTCTTGATGCAAAAGCTATAACTTTTCCATGCTGATATAGAATACATCCTAATCTCTTACCGGACGCATCACAATGTACGACGAAACCTCCACATTGATCAGGTATTACAAGTATAGGAGCAGTAGTTAATCTTGTTTTGAGTTCTACAAAAGCTTGTTCATATGCTTCTGACCACACGAATGCTTCATCTTTAGGTGTGAACTTGGTCAGGGGTGCTGCAATCTTCGAGAAACCTTCAATGAATTTTCGGTAGTATCCTGCTAATCCCAAGAAACTTTGAATATCCTTCACCATTTTTGGTGTCGGCCATTCGCTGACAGCTTAGCTGGATCTACTGAGATTCCTTCGCCTTGTTCCCTTATAAAAAATGGAGTAAGGGAAAGTTCCCCACTATTCAAAGCCTTACGTGTTAAACACGTGGGCACCTATATGCAACGCATATATGTGTTAGTTGTATGTATGTCCTAGAGGCCAGTATTGTACATATGATGTATATTATATTGGATGCTTGGACATATATAGAGAGGACTTTCTTGCTCGACATGATAGTATGCTATCTAGTTGCTCTTTATCTTAACATGTATACTTGTCTCTTGATACTGTCTTATGGTTACATGTTGGTAAAGCCCTTAGGATGTGTACTTGACTACCAGGAATATGATGCAGATCATACTAGTGGGGCCATGGTAGTCCATAAGTTCATCCTTTAATGTCCCTAGTCGTAGGTGTATCAAGACGGGACATCGATATACCAGAGTAGACTAGCATATACGCTTCTCGACCCATGAGATGGGCGATGGATGATCTCATATCCATTGGTGTTTGACATCAGAGAGGGTATACGGGTGCTCAGTGGAGACTGGATACACTGGACGGACTCGCCGAGAACTCCCAGATGGTATTATACCTCACGTCAGATGGCAGTTCTCTGGTGACACTTATACAGATTAGTCTGTAGACCCGAGATCGTCATAGAGTCTTGTGTGATTCCCACTGTGCTTTGATTTCCACCTTACCATGTCCAAGAGGGCATGCAAAACGGTGGTTTTTGGGTACAGTCCCGAGTCACATGGAGGCGATGAGCGATAGGAGGGGTTTCGTCTCTCCCGGTATTGGGAGTTGATGTTGCGCTGTGCTCGATTGGCCATAACAGGGAAGTCCATGGCCAGGGTTGATTTAGAGATTTACTGGTAAGTGTTACCAGTAGTTTCTCGACCCGTTATGAGCCTCACATCGGCATGACTTATCGGTTATTGGGGCCTGACGTTTACCACCCCTAGACTTGATATGCAGCATATCAGACGAGGAGACCGGACTGTACGGCAAGTGTTACTGTCAGGTTTTTGCAGGAGTTGGAGCGGGCTTGCTTGCTGATCTTCTGATCGCTCAATACCCGGGTAGCCGTTACGTCCATCTAGTACCGCTGACGGCTTATGGGTGCTTGATATGATCATCACCTACTGCCGGCGTATTGACGAGTCTTTAGAGTCCCGCATAGAGATTTTACTGGCTCAGACAAAACGAAATAGGAGCACATATGTGATATGTGCGGGACCGAGAATAATGCGTGTATGTGATACCGTATTATATTCTCGCGACTTTTGTATCGGTCGGTTATATGTGATATAGCCGGATTATCGAATCAAGTGTTGATTCGATAAATCGATACATTGGATGTTAGTCGGTTATATGTGATATAGCCGGATTATTAAATCAAGTGTTGATTTAATAATTTAGTGTATAATTGTATATTTGATATAGTAATTTACATTTACTAACATTTTCTCACTTAAGCATTTATTTTCTCACATGTGCACACTTAATATATATGTGATATATATTAATTTGTGTTTTATTTTTATATCATGGTTGTTGATACAACATACATAGGTGTATGAGACTTACACCATGCTAATTATGATGTTGGGTTTAATGTTTAAAGTAATTACAAAATTAGTGGATTATTGGAAAAATGCATGAACCTTATGGAAGCTTGTAGATGCATTGACTAAGTCCACTAAGTTTGTTTTACTTTAGATATTTGTTAACCTAACCATTTTAATTAGCCATGGTTATGTCTCTACATGAGTTAGTATATGATACCCACTCACCATGGTTCACTCTCTCTTGATCATTTCATTCTCATCTCATTTGTTCATCTTCTTCCTCAAGCTCAAAAACCTTTCTAGGGTTTGAAAAAGTGAGAAAGTTTTGTGAGAAAAATAATTCTAAAGTGAGCTCACTTCCTATTTCCTTATCCTCTACTAGATTAGCACTCTAGTATAGGGTGTTTGCTTCACTAATCTTTTAGTTAGTGAAGTAGAAGTTTGAGCTAGTATTCTCTCGACGTAGATCATTTTCAGTCTCGAAGACTTCAAGCAAGAACGTTCCATTCGTCTTGTGAAGCCATGCAAGGGTCCAGGAGTTCCACCAACGCAGCGAAGGGACTACTACAAGGAGCTTATGAAGTGAAGGACTGATCTACAAAGGTTGTATTTCTAGTTCACTTAGTTGTAAATGGTTTACTAATGTTTCCGTATTATAGTTCTAGCTAACGATTCTAGTTTAGAGTTCCTTTTAACGGTAAATTTTTAAAAATGGCATGGACGATGCCTCCCGAAACCTTGCTGCCGTCGAACGGAACCCTACAGTGGTATCAGAGCCTAGCTAAGAAATTATACAGATTTTGTTAGATTACGAAACCAAAACAAACTCCGAAACTTGAAACCCTAAAACCTGCATTCTGTCGATTTTCAAAAGAGCTCCAAAAATTTTGCAAACATGTACAGAATCATCTATGAGCTAAACTAGGAACCTGGAGAAAAATTGGGACCATGTTCTCGGAATTTTGCCGAGCACATGGCTTGGAAAACCGAGGAGGCCAGCCCCTGCATTGTCATTTGGTCCAAATTTTTTTCCATGTTATGGGCTCTATGTTTTGGTGTTCCAGGTGTTGTTTATTTTTGCTACTTTTTCATGTGATGATTAACTCAATGCAAAGGCAATTCGGAGTGTTTCGTGGTTGTAATTTTAACTGTTTTCAGGATACTTTAGACGTTGTTAAAATGTTCAATCGGATATCAAATACCCGATTTAACCCTTGCCGAAAAATTTTCCTCATGTTGGATTTTTCCTGTAGTTAAAAAGCTTTCAAACATCATGCAAGTTATGCGATGGACCCTCTAGAAGAACAAAACCTTAACTCGATTATGTGACCGTCAGAACCGCCACTGAACCCTCGGGTTTGTGATGGTTCAGCGGTGCCACATGTGAGGCGTTGGTTTGGCCCTTCTACAGCTGGTTCATTGGTACTGTGGCATGTGCTGAATCTTTCTAATCTACGCTCAAGTGTTGAGCTTTCTGGGTAATTGTGGGTGTTTGTTAAATCGATCGGAATGTTTAACATCGTCTAGTTTTTTTGCGACCGTAAGTGTAATATGTGATATCGCCGGTTTCGTTGCTATATGTTAACGGCAATTGGGACGCGCATATTTACTTACGTTGATGACATGTGATGTTATGTGTTGTTGTATATGTTATATTGGATCGTCGCGTTTTGAATAGCCAGGGGTTTTATGTGAAATGAGAGTTTTTATTTTCATTCATATAAAATCAAATGTATGTAATATTCTTTTATTGGGGCATTTCCGGGTTGAGGTTGATGTCACCATTGATGTATATTATTTACTTTTCCGTATTAGGATAGACCAAAGGAGGAGAGCACAAGTAACCGGGTCCTAGAGTCCAGTGAAAGACGAACTGTGACTTGATATCTGTCGGGGAGCACAAATAATTTCTGTGGGGAAGATACCCTTCCCAAGAAGATGTTAGGAGGCTTGGAGGCTTGAATAATTTTGGACCATTCATTCACTAGTAAAAAAAGGGGTTGCCCCTACGGATATTGGAATCCGTAGGGGCAGATTTAACTTGGCCCTACGGATTAATCTGTAGGGCTAAAGGGTTACCCCTACGGGCACAGACGTTCAAGAATTAAAATATTAATTCTTAATTTGGTGTTTGCCCCTACGGAGCCGCAAACAAAGGACCTACGGGTATATCCGTAGGGACAAGTAAATATCGATTTATTAAGACCCCAGACCGATCGCCTACGCTCAGTTTCTCTCTCTCTCTCTCGATCGGGCGCGAGAAAAATCCCCAAATCGCCACGCCGTCGTCGCCACCGTCGTTCTCCTCGTCGCCACCGCCGGTTTCGTCGCCACCGCAGTTCTCGTCGCCACCGCGGTTCAGGTCGTCGCCCCAGCCCCAGCAGCAGCCGTTCAGGTGAGTAAATCTCGAGGTAAATTAAAGAATTTTTGGATTATTTTGGGCTTAGGGTTCATGGCTGGGTCTGGGGTTGCGCGCGCGAGTTGGGGTTGGGCAGGGGTCGCGGTCGGGGTCGGGGTCAGGGTAGGGTTAGGGTTGGGGTTCGGCTACTGCGGGGGTGGGGCTGGGGTTAGGGTTTTCCTTAGGGTTGATGTTGGGGTTTAGCTGGCCACGCTGGGGTTAGGGTTGGGCTGGGGCTGGGGGCTGGGGCTGGGCCACGCGGGGTTTTGGGATCTTTGTAATTTGCTTGCTCTGTTTGGGGTTTCAGTTGATCCTCATTAAAAAATTGGTGATTGATCTCTTCAATCATATTATTATCTGTATTTAAAATTTTTGTGAAGCCTTCAGAGTTTGGAAAAATCTAGAATTACCGTTGAAATTCTGGCAACATTCAAAATCCGTGTATATGATGTGTGTGTGTGTGTATGCATGTATATACATTTGAAATTTATCTTTCTTCTATGATATAAAACGGTTAAACCGAAGAAAATTACTGGGGGAATTTTTGCTAAAATGTCTTGAGAGGGGGTTCAAGTGATGGGATAATTTCATTTGGTAATCTTTTACGTATTTTACATCTCTTATTTTTTCATGCAAAAATCTGAATAGGTTTCTTGCAATTTTGCCTATCGATCAATTATTATATTTATTTCTATTTTTTGTGGATGATTTGGCTTCAATTGAATGGAGGCGATGATGGCTTGCCCTCAAGCTTCCACTTTTATGAGCTTTATGGTTATGAGATTGGCGAGGCAAGCTGGTTTGTAGCCATCTTATTTCTTTTCCTAAATTCAAATCCAAATATAAACTGTCTGATTGAGAGAGAGAGAGTATGGGAGATTATGTATTATTCAATGTGTTTGGAAGCTGGCATGTTCTGAGCGTCATCTCTGCATGAAAGCTATGGTTTTGCAAAGGGTTTGCCCTAACTATTTTCTGTGGGGAAGCTGAAGGCCTGAAGCTTCATCAAACTCAGGATTGGATTCTGGTCGGGTATTGTAAATTCTTGTGAAAGTTTCGTTCAAGATTTGTTCAGAGCTTGCATAACATCCTTTTCATCTTTATGAGATCTTTATGCAGTCATTTTTTTGGGTTTATATATTTCTCGAGCCCGTTTGACTTTAGACTTAGGATAACCCCAAATCTCTTTCTTATTTTGATTCCTAAGCTGGCATATCTGAGGCTCGTATTCCAGTATCGTTGCTGGAAAAGCTAGGGTTGCGAACATTTTTGCAACGATAATTTCTGTATGACAGCTTAAGCACACATAAAACTTAAACAATCTTGAAGCACTGCAGTTTTTCACTAAACTACCTAAAAGTTTTTATATTGCTGCAAGCTTCCTTAAAGTGCTGCATCTAAGTGTATTTTAGTGGGAAAACCCTTGAAAGCCAAACTTCATGGGGTTTGTTGTTTGCCTTCTCTGTAGCTAGTTTGAGGTTTATTTAGTTTTGGATTTGTTTTGCAACACTCTCTGAGTTCCAAATCAACAAAAAGCTGAATGTTGAATCACAAGCAAGAAGCAGCCAAACTGACCCTAAAGTAATCCTGAGTGATGATAATTTTCCAGGGAGTTTAAAATTTATAGAAATGGCGAGGCAACATTGGATTGTCTGCAAGTATTCAAGCAACCTGTTTGCAGCCATCATGCTATTTGTGATCCCAGTATAAAACTCAAACATGCCTCTTAGTTAGTTTACTTTAATTTGTTATTTATGTGTGTGTGTCAACATTGGATTGTCCCAAGTATAAAACCAAACCCACAAAACATCAAAACTGTCTCCGACAATCTTATGGTCATTAGACATAAGATTTATGCATATAGGTAACATCTGCCAATATGCCATATCCAGACCGCAATCTATTTTTGCCTATTGGCTAATATGAAAATATCGGCCCGCGTATATGACATAATCAAAGTTGTTAAATCTTAATACGGTTTGTGTTTCGTTTTTTTATTTATCAGTTCTATCAATGTTGCGTATAACGCTTTATGATATCAGTATCCTACATTTGTAGTTTTAATTGTTGATTGTTATAGATGAATACCATTGCAATAATAGTTTTTGGTCGATGAATGCTATTGCAATGTAGGATGATCAGTTCTATCAATCTTGATCTCAATGGTTTAAAATCATGTTACACATACAACACGAATGCACAACAAACGCATAATTAGAGAGCGACTCAAGATATTCAGGTTAAAACCAATATATGATACTCGATGATAATATGAAACCTTCATATTCCCATCGATACTCATATATGAAACTAAAAGCGCCACTTTGTCCCTACGGTGCCCGACATTTTAATTTAAAAATATTATATCTTAATTTGTTGTTTGGCCCTACGGGCACCTAAATGGGAATTTAATTAAAAAAGGCACAGAAATGCCCTACGCCTCGATATCTTTCCCTCTCGTTCCCAAAATTTTCTCTCGTTCCCGCGTCTCCAATTTTCTCTTCGTCGCCACCGCGCGCCCTCCGTTCTCAGCCCGCCACCGCCCTCGTTCTTCCTCGTCGAGTTCCTCGTCGCCGATATTTGTGCCTACATTGATGCCTCAAGCAACGAATCAAATGATGTGGATCACAAACTAATTAAATAAATTTTGAATACCAATCTGGACTGGGATTTGAATACCAATCCTAGTTTGCTATATTTTTTTATATATAGTAGATGGTGATACTTCTTTAAGTAAAAACAACCCTACACTTAAGCGAAATCATAAATCGAAACACACATATATAGAATACAACTCATACATGGGTATCCTCAAATCTAACTTTCATTGAATTTGCACGCGCACTTAAAATAACAACCTTTATACTAAAAAAATTATGTATGCCATTACTTAGTAGTTTATGGTTTTAAGACGCAAAAGCCATTTGAGAAATACTTTTCCTACCCACTATTAATCCATATTCTCAATATAGTCATTGAATTTGCACGCGAACATAATAAGAAGGAGAAGACAGTAATGTGGCAGAAGGAGAAGACAGTAATGTGGCGGAAGAAGAAAAAAATGACATTTCTCGTTCTCTGTTTCAGCATCAATCTTCTGATATGAACTAATGATGGCTTTCACATAGGCTTTTCCCTTTAGAGACTTCTTAGTGTCCAATGGAAAGCATACATCAGATTTGTGCAGGTCGGGTTCTTCTATGACTTTTAAGAGTCTCAACTGATTCTGTAAATTACACCCTAGTTGGGTGATACTTTTACCACTTCTCACTGCAGGTGCGCTCTCTAATATCCATTTTGAATATCGATAATATTACATTCAAAATGGATATTAGAGAGCGCACCTGCAGTGAGAAGTGGTAAAAGTACCACCCAACTAGAGTGTAATTTACAGAATCAGTTGAGACTCTTGAAAGTCATAGAAGAACCCGACCTGCACAAATCTGATGTATGCTTTCCATTGGACACTAAGAAGTCTCTAAAGGGAAAAGCCTATGTGAAAGCCATCATTAGTTCATATCAGAAGATTGATGCTGAAACAGAGAACGAAAAATGTCATTTTTTTCTTCTTCCGCCACATTACTGTCTTCTCCTTCTGCCACATTACTGTCTTCTCCTTCTTATTATGTTCGCGTGCAAATTCAATGACTATATTGAGAATATGGATTAATAGTGGGTAGGAAAAGTATTTCTCAAATGGCTTTTGCGTCTTAAAACCATAAACTACTAAGTAATGACATACATAATTTTTTTAGTATAAAGGTTATTATTTTAAGTTTTCCCTTATAGAGATATGATCTAACTGCATCTATCAACTATAAGTGTGCAGAAAATTATGATAAGAAATTATAAGAAAGGGTCGTAGCCATGCATAACCTTGAATCTACATACCAAATCATGCAAAAGCATGCACTTATTGTCACCTTGCCTTGGAATATAAAATATCTTGGAAGACTATAAGCGAGCATTTAAATCTTGATAGCTTTTGACTTCAACATATATTTTTCTCAAGTACCATGAAATATACTTGCTCC